>JAVMKO010000001.1:202119932-203454307 GCA_032164245.1 Sternotherus odoratus | reverse complement strand
CAGACTAAGTAGTTCTGGACTAATAGAGGAAACTCCAAACAACCATTCTTCCTTTGAGTTTGAATGAAGAGACATAAGGAAATCTTTTCTGCAGAAACCATCAAGGTATGGGGTCAACAAGCCTGTGCTCTATTCTCAGCCCTTCTGATAGGAGGAATGGTAGGTGAGGGGGAACACACCACAAAACATCATGAAAACGATAGTGTCCTTTCTGCTCTGAGGTAAAGTGTAGAAAACCGAATGCTTTTATGCATTGAAGAAGTGGGGGAAAAAATAATTATAGGTAAATATTATATTAATCCGTATCACATTCACACTAGAAATTATTACCAGTATAAAACAGAAGTGACCATATGTGACTTAATATCTCCCATGAAAAAAAGGGGCAGATAACAAGTAGTTCCACACTTTGTCTCATTAATCCTTTAAACCAACTTTCTATCTACCGTTAACCTGACTGGGCTACTGGATGCTCTTTTACACCATGACAGAATCATGCCATTCTTTCTGTAGAGAGAGTGGATTCCAAATTTTGGGCCAAATTCTGCACGCATATTGATGTCAGTGGACGTGTACAGGTTCAACTGGGCAACATAGGAATTGCCATACTGAATCAGACTGATTTCAATGTCTGGTGATCATCACTAGATGCCTCAGAGGAGGGTGCAAGAAACCCCACAGTAAGCAGATGTGGGATAATCTGCTCCTCAGGAAGGTCTCATCTTGAATGAGAATGTCTTAACCCTTGAAATCTTTAAGGTTTTATATCCTTTCAACAACCTTCGTTTTAGTGGTAACTATTATAATCCTGGTGTGATGGGGCATCTGCTGCACACTGGCAGAAAAGGGTTAAAAGCAGCCCTAGGGAGGCCTCTCAGGAGGCAGCCAATCACAGAAGCGCTTATAAAAGCAGCTAATGGGAGGGAGGGGGCAGGCTGACCCATATAAGAAGGGCTGCAGAACAGAGCTGAGGCAGTCACTCCCTAAATTTATCAGTTTTGAATTTACTCCTTTCAATTTCATTAAAAGGAAGAATTTGCATCTTTTTATTTGTTTTATTCCTAGTTACCTCACAAATTAAGGACAAGTCTACACTATAAAACTAAGTCAATTTAAGTTATATTGACATACAGCTAATGCAGTAATTAAATCGAGTTGGCATGTCCACACTAGCTCCTTTTGTTGGCAGTGTCTGTCCTCATCAGGCGTGCTTAAACCAATGTCACTGTCAGTGTGGGGCACAGTGAGACACTGATAGCCAGAACCCTGCTACCTGGCACTGAGAACTGGAACCCCACCACCCTGATGCCCATGGCTGACAGCTAGAGCTCTGCAACCCCAAGGGCTGACACTGGAAACAGTCAACTCAGTGTCTATACAGATACTCTGTTGACTAACTCTTTGACCTAAGCTTTCTGCCTCTCACGGAGGTGGAGTTATTAGGTCAGTGTTGTGGGTGACTTACATCGGTGGGAGCAACATTGTAGTGCAGATGCTTACAAAGTTAGGCTGATGTAAGCTGCCTACCTCTGTGGCATACTCTAGACCAGGCCTAACAGACTCTACTCACAGAAATGGAGTGAAGTTAGAAGTTTCACAGCCTATATAAACTTCTGATTGTGGTAAGCTGGGCGTGTAGGCTTAAGATGAAGGAACAGAAAACAGTTCACAGTTGTGGGAATAAGCAAAGAGGAATTTGTCACTATAGTTGGGTTCAACTGAAAGCATTGTGTTCTCCATTTACTTCCCTTTTGCATTGTCCTTTTGCAATCTACTGTAGACTTATTTCTGAGACACAGTTGTGCTTACAGCCCCCAACAAACATTTGGGGTGGCTCTGAAAATTGTGCTCGGTATCATCAAATATGTTAAGAGACAGTCCTGGCCTTGAAGAGCATACGTTCTAAACAGGCAAGAAAGAAAGCTAGAAAGATATGCAAGAACATACAAATAGCCATACTGGGTCAGACCAGTGGTCCATCAAGCTCAGTCTCCTGACAGTGGCCAGTAACAGATGCTTCATAGGGAATGAACAGAACAGGGCAGTTATCAAGTGATCTTTCCTCTGTCATCCAGTCCCAGCTCCTGGCAGTCAGAGGTTTAGAGAGCTCCAGAGCATGGGATTGCATCCCTGACCCTCTTGGCTACTAGCCATTGATGAACTTGTCCTCCATGAACGTATCTAATTCTTTTTTCAACCCAGTTATTTTAGCCTTCACAACGTTCCCTGCCAACAAATTTCACAGGTTGACTGCTGTGTGAAGTTCTTTCTTATGTTGCAGCTTACTGCTTTTATTGGGTAACCCCTGGTCCTAGTGTAATTTGAAAGGGTAAATAACACTTCTCTATTCACTGTCTCTCCCCCATTCATGATTTTGTAGACCCCTCTTAGTCCATATCCCACTCTTTTCTAAAATGAACAATCCATCTTTTTAATCTTTTTTCTCATTTGTGTTGTCTTTATCAGTAGCTTTTCCTATTCTAATATCTTTATTGAGATGGGGTGACCAGAACTGTAAGCAGAATTCAAGGTCTGCAAGTACCATAGATTTATGTAGTAGCATTATGATATATCCTATCATCTTAGCTATTCCTATCTTAATGGTTCCTCCTAACATTGTTAGCTTTTTTGTCTACTACTGCACAGTGAGCAGATATTTTCAGAGAACTATTCTTGAGGTCTCCAATATACAATGCACAAAGATTGGGAACTGAAAGAGGTGTTATGTGACTTGCGTAACTGGGAATTTAAGGTTGTGTAACAGCATCAGCATCCACCTCTCATGGGCACCCCCTTTTTCTTTGGTCTACAATCAGTCTTTTTCAGGGCAGCACCCACCTCTCACAGGCAATCCCCTTTGGTTGTTTGGGTGTGAGCTTGCTTTTGGTTTTAGTTCTCATATCAGGGTGGTGGGGTTTTGGTTTTAGTTCTCATATCTTCCCCCAGGCTGATGTTTTTTTGGAGGGCCTTCAGTGACTCGGTCCAAGCAACACAGACTGTCCCCTCTTCTGGGGTATACAGTACAACTTCTTTCTCAGTTCTGGTGTGGGCCTTAGCTCTAAGGCTTCTCCCAGAGGCTCTGCCTTCTTCAACCATCCAGCCGGGGCCCATCTCAGTATCCTTGCTGATTCGGTCAGATTCTAGTCGTAGTCTGCCCACACTGACCTTTTTGTGGTCCTGCTTCTACTCTATCCAGCCAGCCAGGCACCTGGTCTTTGGCAGCCTTCCCTGAGCTCAGTTCTGCCTGCTGAACATTCTGCAGTGAGCTGTCTGTGGCCTGCTGCTCATCGAGACAGCCAGGCACCCAGTCCTCCCTCATCAAGCTCCACACAGCAACTGAAGGTCTGCTCTGCTGCTTGCCTTTTATCTCGTCCTTCTGACCCCTTATTGGTCATTCCAGCAGCCCCTCTGATTGACCACTCTTCTGAAACCATTCTAGGCTGCCTGGAGGACTTTTCAGTGGTCTATTCTGGGGCAGGGCCATGAGGCCTGTATCAGGGGGCCTCCGGACATAGTCCACTCTGCCACAGGTTGTTCTTCTGAGTCAGTCCAATGACTTAACCACAGGACCACTCTTTGTGCAAAAGGACAGCATATCACAATAAGATCCTCAATTTACTTTCACAATTTACGTACAGTGATGTAAATCAAATGGCTACAGTTGTCATCAATTCCATTGTACAGATCAGCTGGCAAAATGATCCAGGAGCAGAGTAGCTGACACCTTTTCAAGTTTTCAAGTTTGATGACAGTCATCTACATATGATGCATCACCTGGGAACTATTTTAGGATAGTTTAATATTATGGGAATGTTTCTGAAAACACACAAGATCTCAGTCTTACTTTGCTGTTATTGTCATGATGATTGCCAGTTAAGAAGAACATCTAATATAACACTTCTTTGCCAAACAATTATAAATGTTGTGTAACTGAAACTGTAACATGAAGGCATAAACTCACATTCACGCCACAGTAAATATCAACCTTGTAAAAAAAAAAACATAATTGTGAACTATTAATATTGTATCAGAAAATTGTGTTCACAGTATAGTTTGTTCATTCAAATTGGCTCTGGTCAGAGTATTATTTCTAAATATTTAAATTTTCTAATATTGCAACTTTATCAACAAAGGGAGAAAGCTACTTTTTTACATGTGAAAAGTTACAAAAGTGCAAGAACAGCCTGATGATTAAAAGGTAAAAATATTTTTCTAGTTTTGACGTGCTTTACAAACATTAAATTAACCTTCACATCCAACTTGTAGGTCAGTTTCAAGTAGTATCCCCATTTTACAGATGAGGAAACTGAGCACTAGCTTAAGTCCAGAGTTTTCAAAAGTGTGCATTTTTGCAGGGAGGAAGGCAGGATGTGTGTGCAGAAGCTGATGCCTAGAACCAGCCTTTCAAAGCTGCCAAGTACCCACAATTGCCATTGACTTGCCTTGGAACTGAGTGCTGAGCACTTCAGGAAAACTAGATCCAAGTTGTCTAAATTAGCAGGCACATCTGAAAATGTGGGCTATGTTGACTTATTGTGTCTGATATGTTGGAAGTGCCCTGTTTCTGAAAGAAATGGATACTTATAAACTTATAAACTATACAAAGCCTTTCAGTTTTGTCATCATTGCAGAATGGCAAGAATGGAAACAAGATTTTCTAGACTTAAGACAGCTACAGTAAAGTACAAAGCGAAGCAAAGGGGAAAAAAAGAGATGCCCAAGTAAACACACTTATCTATGCAATTGGGATGGGAAGCCGAGCATGTTTCCAAATCTTTTGACATCTCTAGTAGAGAGCAGACAGATGCTTATGAGGCATTTCTGCAAAAGTGTGATGAATATTTTATCCCTAAAAGGAATATAATACATGAAAGGGCATGTTGATAGCAACATTGCCAAAAGGAAGGGAAGACAACACAGGCCTTTATTAGAAACCTGCCTGAATTCTGTAAGCTTGAGGAGAGCAAAGATTAAAAATTAGGGACAGATTTTTAGAAAGGCTACATGAAAAATAGAGCAATTTGACCATTTTTTTCCTTTTTACTTTATTTTTACTTTGGTATTTTCTCTTGGAATCGTATCTCAATTTCACTTTTTTGTGACCACAGTAACAGAGAAAAGACTTTATTGCTCATCACCACAAACTGGAAAAAAGCCTGAAAGCTTTGTACCAATGGAATGGAGACTATCAGAGACTTAAATTAGACTGCTGCCAGACAGGAAGAAATCAAACAGTGCTAGCATACAGAAAAGCACGGGGGTATAGTAATTGTCAGATAGAAGCTGAAATATAGTACTCTTCAGAGAGAGAGGCAATCACAAGCATAAGCAGAGTGATTACTGGCTAGCAAAAATGGCCATATGCTGAAAGAGTAAAAAAAAAAAAGGCCACTGAGTTAGAGTTCGTCATATCAAATCAATGAAAGAGGTAATAACAGAAAATTCCTTGTGGAGATCCCTGGAGTGTGAGAATGACTCAAAACCTGCTTGGAAAATTATCTTAAAGGAGAGCCACACAAATATTCTTTTTCACACTGATTCAGATGCTAACACTTCTGTGGTATCAGAATTGATTTATGATACAGTTTTGCCATTCTGGCCACCAGTACTATTTTGAAATCCCCAGGCGGCGTGCCACAATGCAAAGGACAGTTTATTGAACAAATGGAATGAAAGGGCAAGCAATACATTTTCCATATTGTTGTGGTCTGCCGTGACAACATAGATGTGAATCAGATGAATTCTAATGCTGTTCAGAGCATAAAGATTGCACTGAAACCCAATGTAGAGTTCTATTGTGTACTGAATATTACTCACAGAATATCTGTTCCACAGCTGCCAAAAGGCTGGCAGGACTAGAAAGAATAGGAAAGCAATGGTGGTGGTGTGAGAATTCATGAGCAGCGGAGAGGTGTGCACTCCTACTGTTTCTGTGATAAAAGAAAAAAAGGAAGATATGGCTGTGTTTATCATCTATATTTAAATCCACCAATTCAGAGGAAAAAGTATATTTAGTATGCACTTGTAAACATCCTTCCAAAGCTGGATAGGAGGTGTGTTCAAGCCTACATTCCTTTAAAGGGTTGTGAAAATTCCCAGTAGAAGAATAGTGCTAAATTAAGCCCTGATTGGCTTTCAGGATTGGGAACGTAATAGCTGGAGTGGGCCAACATTTAATGTGTCTTCCATTTTGCAATTGTAACATGCCTGACATTTTTTGCTGAGGAAAGGGCTCAGCTATTACAAGAGGGAGTTACTGTCTACATGGACGATATTCCGGTGTGTGGATCTTCAGAGGAAGAACACAATAAGTACCTAGAGGAAATCTTTAAAACAATAAGAACTTCTGGTCTGAAACGCAAGGGGGAAAAATAACAACCATCTGTGCCAAACTACTTCCACTTTTTAGGCCATGAGATTAGTCAAGATGGACTGCATCCAGATCCAGAAAAAGACAGCCATCTTAGAAACAGTCTCAATGATCTCTGAAAAGCAACAAATAAGGGGCATAATAAACAATCTTGGAAGTTTTTTTTTTTTTTTACAAAATCACCTAATTATTGCTGAGCCACCGAGGGACTCTCTGGAGCTTGAAAGTTGAATGAACATGGAATTTGAATAAAGAATTCTACTTGAAGGAAATAGAAACTGGCATTGAGGGCTCCAGTATGAGCTTTCTGTGATATTGCACAGCAAATAATTGTGTGCATGGATGCCAGCAGTTACAGTGCAGGCAGCGTGTTACTGCAATGGTAAGGTTTCATATTAAAGCCATTACCTTCCTCTTTGAAAACATTACTACTGCACAGGCACATGCAAATAGACTGTCAGGCCTGTGCCTCAATTTATGAAAGCTGTCTTATTTCTGGACTTTTTTCACCGAGTCACAGATGCCAAAATATTTGTAGCTCTAACTTCTGCCACCATTCCTCAGATTTAGTAGGACTTACATCAATGGATTTTTTTACACGAGTAAGACTAGTGCACCATGAGTAAGGATGGCAGAATCAGATCCTAAGGGAATAAGCATTTTGCAGTCTGTAACTGGATGAAAAGATTTTTTTTAAGTTAATGTAGAGGGTAGAGGGTAAGAACCAATGGAGTAAGTCAAAAGCTCCTATGTCATTGAGATTAACAAAGGAAATTTCAGAAAAAATAGAAGATGCCTATAACTTGTTACAAATTCCTTAAATGGTGTAGATGAAGCTTTACAGATGGACTCTTTAATTCGTGATAAGAAACCAAACTTTAAAATTAACACACACAGACACATAACAAAATAACACTCCCCTCCCTTCACCCCCAAGATCCCAATGGATTATTAGAATTCTACTTCTAATTTGAGGATGGACTCTAATCTTGTATTATACCAGTACAACTTCAGTGCATTACTCCCGTGTAAGCAAGATCAGAATCCGGCATCCAGGAGGAATGTGTGTATATGTAGAATTGTAAGTAATATATTGTGTTTTTCCTGCTAGAACCAGTCCATTCACCACAGTGTCTTGGACAGTGGTCAGTTTCTTCCCCTAAAATTCATGTGTGGAGGTGGGAAAGACATACAGTCTTCTTGTTCCTAGCAGAGGGACACCTTGAAACTTGATAGTCCTTTTTATTTTATCCTAACTAGTGTAACAACAAATTTTGTTATTTTGAAGATGTTCTTCCTGTCATAATATAGAAATACTCATGTGTATTGCACTATCAGAATGGGGAAAGCATGCTTGATTACAGGGCAAAGCTGTGAGTCAAACAAATCAAAACACATAATTATGCAAATTTTATGTATTTATTTCCTAGCTGCCTGGGTCTTCATTGCACTTGTTGCTTGTACTGTAACATTGTTGTAGGTTGTTGTGAAAGACCTCTTTCATTTCAGGATAAGTGTAAAAAGGGATTGCGCTCCTTTATGGAACCAGATAGCTGAAGCAACAGGAGCATCACCCAAAACACAGGAACATGGCAAGGCTCAAGTAGAAGCTGAATCATGTAACCCAAAGATGGTATTTTTTTTTATTTTTTTTAATTTTTTTTTAGGACTGCTATAGCAAACGCTGGGGCTTGGGCATTGTTTGATGGAGCTGTGTGAGAGAAACAACAGAGAAATGGAGAGAGAAGCAGCAGAAAGCCAATCAGACAGCCAGACTGACCAGGCATGGCCCTGAGAAAAAGATGAGATGGGGTTCCTAAACTGTGGTAGATACACCACTTGTGATATTTGAGCTTGATGTCCCATCAATTCACTTCCCAAGAATGTTTTAAGAAGGTTGTATGTGAACCAGTGAAGTTTATTTGCCACTGGCCTAAAGAGAGTTTTGAGCAGAGTGCTGGCTGAAAGTGACTTGGAACTATGAGGAGCAAAGAAACTGTGTCCAGCTACTTGACACCTTCTGTGTTCAGGGAAACAGGACTTTATGTACATTCTTGGTAAATAAACAGGATTGCACTAAAGAAATACCTGACTCCATCATCAATGTCTCTCCCTAACGGAAACAACTTGCAAGGTCCTGAATACTGGCTACCTGTTTGAGTCAAAAGGGGTAACAAAATATACTTTTATGTTGTCCTTTACAAAGTATTTTAACTTAATCAGAATCAATAAATGAAACCACTAAAGTTTATTAGAGATATTTATGAGTTTGTTAGTTAACTGGTAAATAATTGGGATGGTGGGGAAATTCCTCACCTTGTATTAGTTGTTGACTATAGTCAGCTGATTGCCAGAGGTGGCTGCATTTTGTTTCTTGAATGCTTTGGACTGAAAGTTGTAAAAATGTTTTTTTTTTCTTGCAACCATTATTTAGCCTTACTCAGATGTCAGTGCACTCAAAATACAAATCTGCTACTAGAATTTTTTTTCTTCCACCTTTTAAAAGAACCAGACTATTATTTCCAATTTATTGGGAATATTTATTACACTATATATCACCATAGCCCTTTGTTATACTATATTATCCTTGAGACAAGGTAGGTGAGGTAATCTCTCTTACTGAACCAACTTTTGTTTGTGAAAGGGACAAGCTTTCACGCTTAGAATGAACTCTTCTTCAGGTCTTGGATTCATTTTCAGTTGTCTGATTCTCCACAGCCATTTATAAATAGTGTTTTGTGTTAATTTCCTTTCTCTGATTCCATACGCCAGAAAAACAGCAAATTGCATGTCTTTTGATCGATTTTAACCAACTTTGATGTGGTTAAAAAGCCTGAGACTTTGAAGGAGTACTGTTGATTAGGCTCAACCAGCGGCAAATCTCAAGGAATAATCAATAATGGCATGTGTGCATAATATGTGATACTAAAATAAAAGGAAGGTTATTGTACTCTTGCCTTGCTCTCTTTCTATTCCTAGGAAAAGTTTTCCTCATGGGACAGAAATCACATTCTAAAGACCAACAACTCAATCAGACTTCTTTTCAAGTCAATTTTCACCAAAGTCAAGTGTGTGTGGGTGTGTATAAAAAAGATATGAGTGTCACATCAGAAAAGAAGGAATAAACATGCACAAATCTAACCACACTCAGCACTTATTTAATTTAAAAAGCCATTGACTTCTCTTTCAAACTGTTTTATGAAGGGAAAAAACATCCTGCTCACTACTACTACAAATCATACTCTAAAATACCCTGTTCTGACTGAGCATTTTAAATAACCTCTTCTCATTCAATAATTCATATTTTAAAAGACATTATTGTTCCTCCATCCCTCATCGGTTCCCTTTAGTATTTCAACTTAGTGGTACATTCACTTTTCCTTCTAGTTGCCATTCTGTAGTATGAAAACAAAATTCTGGTACTTGTGTAGATCATGCACACACTGTGAGGAAAACAAAGTTGAACAAACTATAGTCAGCTTACACTGTTTGGCCTAACCAACTATTTAATTGGTATCTAAAAAGCAATCAAAACAGTCACCTTCAGGTATTCCAAATGCCAGTTACCATTGGCCATGCCCCATTCCCGGTTGCGAGTGTTAGAATTTTCAGAATACATATAACATCTTGTGCATTGCAAATAGAGGGCCAAATCCTTTGTTTATTCATCACAATTCTCCATTAATAGGGAACTTTGCCCAATTTAGCAGTACATGATTTGGTTCACAGTAACTGAGTGTCAGAGTCTAGAGAGGGAGTGAGATTCTGACCTCAGTTATGCCAGTGGTTATAATGGAATTACTTCAGATTTACTATTATTTGTGATCAGAATCTGCCTAAGAGCACTCTGTACATGGAATTAGACCAGCAGTTCTCAAACTGTTTTAATGGGGTCACCAGGTCTGATTTAGACTTGTTGTGGCCAGGGGCCAAAGCCTACGTCCAAGGGCTTCAGCCCTGGGTGGCAGGGCTCAGATTACAGGCCCCCTGCCTGCAGCTGAAGCCCCTTTGACCCCCACAGCATAGGGAGGTGGGGCTTTGGCTTTGCCCCCTCCCCTGGGGCTGCAGAGCTTGCTTGGGCAGTAAGGTGACCAGATGTCCTGATTTTATAGGGACAGTCCTGATTTTGGGGTCTTTTTTTTACATAGGCTCCTATTACCCCCCACCCGCTGTCCTGATTTTTCACATTAGCTGTCTGGTCACCCTATTGGGCGGGCTCAGGCTTCAGTCCTGCATCCTGGGTTCCTGTAGTAATTTTTGTTGTCAGAAGGGTGCTATGAAGTTAGAACTCCTGAATTAGACAGTCATATTTCAGTGGTCATCAGGATTATCAGTTTAAAATAATACCAGGCAGGATTTATAGTAGTGCCATACTAGGTTTTCAAAACCCCTTTTTCAAAACTATTTAAAATGACGATGGGTATACGTGCCTATCCCATTCCATTTTCTGAACAAAAACTAGTGAAGATCTGACTCATCTGCCTATAGACTCCAAGGTTTGGGCTCTTCAGCTGCAGAAACTCCAAGTTACTGTTTTGGGCTTTTTGTTTGTTTGTTTGTTTGAACTTCTGATGCCAGGTGGATTTAACAAAAGCAGAAAAGACTTAGATTGTAAGTTATTTGGGACAACTTTTTGAGCTGCTTGTATAGCAGCTCACACAGTGGGGGCATAGTTCTTAACTCGGGTCTCCTAAGTATTACAGGAATACAAATAATAAATAATGTGTGTGAGTGTTGAGAAACAATCCTAGCACTAAGCCATTTGGGTCACGTTCAGTCAGTCTGACATTTCTCATAGTTTAGAGGATTAAGTGAATATTAAGATGTTGATTCTGCAATCATTTACACAAGTACATATCTTTAAGCATGTGAATAGTTTCACTGCTTTAAAAGTTAAGCAGGTACGTAAGAATTTGCAGGCTCAAGCCCTAAGCCAATACATCTGCACAGTTGGGATCCAGAAAACATTTGGAATCCCTTTGATCTCCCCCCATCTTCTTATGGCTTATGAATATGAAAATGAGTAGGCTCAATATGGATATATAGCATGAACATTATTTATCTATTGGATGTATTTTCAGTATATGTAACCTAGCAAGCAATCTTGTTGTTGCAGAGTGACTTTACAATGTGAAGGAACTTGCAGATAGCTCATATCTGAACTGATGCAAATATATGCCAAAAATGTGCAATGCATTGTGTGAGCATCAGGATGGTGGCTGGTAGGGTATGCTAATACCTTGGCCTGTTTAGAAATGTTGACCAGGGTTAATTTGTGGTGACCGCTGTGTGCTCTTCTGAACATCTCTCACCAGGGATCAGCAGTACAGTATTTAACATATAATAAGACCTTGCCTTCTCAGAGGGGCAAAAAAGAGAGCCCTGTCCCACAATGTGCAGGCAGGGGTGCTGGAACAATTTGTATAGTGGGGGTGATGAGGGCCATTGAACCAAACTGTAAACACTGTATATGATGGAAACCACTTCAAGCCCGGGGGTGCAGGAACACCCCCAGTTCCAAAATTTGGGTGCACAAGCTCATCTAAGGGAGAATAGGAGAACCCTGATTCCTGGCAGTTGGGATGGGTGGAGGAGCAACCAGCAGGCATGGGGTGGATCCCTGGAGGAGTGCAGAGAGGATACTAATTTTAGGATTTAAGGGAAAGGGAACATAAGTGTTGGTGCTAGCCCACTGGTGGCCTTTAAGCAAGAATATTCTCTCCTACTAGGGTGACCAGACAGCAAGTGTAAAAAATCAGAAGGGATGGTGGTGGTGGTGGAGGATAACAGGAGCCTATCTAAGAAAAAGCCCCCCAAATCAGGACTGTCCCTATAAAATCAGGACATCTGGTCACCCTCCTCAACACATACTAATAATGAATAGGGGGCCCCTTGAGTTCCTCGGGCCCCGAAACATTTGTTGTGGGGTGAGTCTGAGGGGAATCCGTGCCTCCCACGACAGCGGTGGAGAGGCGCTGCCGCTTCCCGGCGGGGTTTTCCTCCTCCCCGCGAGGGGGTGTCCGGGCTTTCCTCTCTCCCAGCCCGGCACTGAGCGCCTGGAAGGCGGGGTCCCGGGTGGGGGAGGCGCTGCGGGGCCGGACTAGGCGGGGAAGCGGGGGGAGTCGCCTGGCGCCGCAGCACGAATCCCGGCCGCTGTGTCCCCGGGGGGGAGCGGCGGCTCCGCGTCCAGGCTCCTCCTCCCCGGCCGGGCCGGGCCGCGATGCGAGCGGGCCGGAGGGAGGCGGCGGCGGCGGCACGATGTGGCTGCGGCCCGAGGAGGTGCTGCTGAAGAACGCGCTCAAGCTCTGGGTCACCCAGAAGAGCAGCGGCTACTTCGTCCTGCAGCGGCGGCGCGGACACGGGGACGGCGGGGGCCGCTTCACCGGTACCGACCTGCCGGGGCTGGGGAGGGAGCCGCCCGGGGGGCCCCGCCGGACCACTGCGCCCCAGACCTGCTCCCCGGGCGGGGAGGGAGGAGGAGAAGCGGGGTCGCCCCAACTCTCCCCGCGCAGCGGGCGGCGGCCCCGGGCTCAGGAATCAGCTGGTTCCGGTCGCTGGCCGCAGGGACCTGCCCGCCGGGGGGGCGGCTACTGCTGCTGCCCGGGGGAGCCCGGAGCAGGCTCTTTGTTCCGTGCCCGGGCGGGCGCTGACGGAGGCCGGTGCTGGGTTCAGCGCGGAGACTGGGCCGCCCCTCCAGGGGGCCGGGGGCGTCTGTGGCTGCGAGTCACTGGGGGGAGGGGGCCCAGCTCGCTGGGGGGCTCCGGGGTCTGCCTGCGGCCATGGGGGTGGCTCTCCCAGAGTCGCTGGTGCTGGGGTGGTTTGCTCTGGCGACTGGATAAGTTACTTGGCAAAATCCCTCCCTTTAAGGTGAGAAAACGATGTTGAGGATTGTTGTGGGCGAGGCAGTGAAAAACCAGGGGCTGTTTGTGCAGCTGCAATAGGAAGGCAAACAGAATCCTATTGTCCTGCCTCGGTACAAAACAAAAGCGTGTCCCGCTTTATAAAGTACTTGTTAAACTCCCTAAGAAATAGTGCCTGTGGTGCTGGTCACCCTGCTGTAAGAATTTGAGTTATTGCCTTGCAGAGAGTGTTGCTTTTGTCTCCCATGAATTTAGCAGGTTTAAATAATCCAGCTCCCAAGGAGAGGGTAAGGAATTGGTCTTTGACTCAGTTCTCAACGATCATCTTAAAGGTAACCAAACATACTAAGTTAGTGCATAGACTCCATCCTAATGGACAGCGTAGAAAAACTAGAAGTTTTAAAAATAGGTGGATTAACTTGGAATGAAAGGAGAGAGATGCTGGTGAGGAGAGTGACCAGCCCCCCCACCCCCAAAAGAGTTCCATACTGTTGTAGAAGTCTTGAGTGAAAAACACATACAACTATGGTGGTTTTAATTTCTTTGATGCATGTGTTGCAATATTAAGTGTCAGATGACCCATATTTCCTTTTTGAAATAAAGGATTGATTCTTCAGAATTCTTTGACTCTGATCAAGTCTCTTGAAACTTGGTAACTTCAGCATCAACCCAAGGGGAGCTGTACTAGTGTAACTACCCAGGTTATTTGGGGTTTGGACCCCATTGGGAGTTCAGCATCTGAGTGTTAAAGACAGGAACACTTCCTAACCTGTTTTCAATTGAGCCTACAGCTGTTAGGGGATGTGGTTCAGACTTGGGTCTGGGTTTGTAGCAGGCTAGTGGGTCTGACTCAAACCAGGCAGGGCTCTGAAGTCCCAGGCTGCCAGGGCAGGAAAGCAGGGGCAGAAGTCGACTTGGCATGTCAGTTGGCAGCACAAGGGGCTTTCTGTGATCCAGCCTGTCACAGTGAGCAGGATTTGTGCACAGCTGATTGCTTTGAGATGCTGGTAGTGATTATAAGTGAGTTAGTGATTAAAACAATAGGGGTATATTAGCAATGCATTTATCTTGAAATTTCTCTTCTTTGTGCTACCATTAATGCAGTTTCAATACAGACTGGCCACAAGCATTTTAATAACTATGTTGTCCAATTTCTACACGAAGCAGTAGTACTTTAGCCTTTATGGTGATTAATGTGCTGGTGGCCTATCTGCTGCTGCGTATAAACATGAAAAGGAGCAGTGATAACAAAAATGCCTGCATTTTTTTTTACCCCTTCTCCAATATACACTGCACACGTCCTGGGAAAATGCCCATTTGTTGCATAGTTTAATCTCCATAACATATTATCCTTATCAATTTTAGTAGTTTGTTTTGTGACAAAAAAAGAATCCATAATCTCTCTCCATTCTCCTGGTTCTGGCTGTGTCTTACTACAGTCATAACTTTGGTCTTGAACTTCATAAAGTAGTGAGGAACCCTTAAGGGTTAGATGCTAATTGCTACAGAAGAGCAATTACCCGAGCTGACCTTTGGGATTTCTAAAAAACGAAAGAGGCAGAGTCACTCAAGATTGAGTCTATCCTCCCACGCCAGGAAGGGCACAAACAAATCACCAAAAACCTAGCAGTCAGTAATATCAGATAGATCTGAGGAAAATCGCCTTGAGTGATCTCTTTCCACATCTGTGGCTAGGACATGATTAACTAATGAAACAAGTGGAGCTTCACGTATTCAGACTAAAATTGATTGAGCAGGGCCAAGAAAATTATTTGGTGGCAGTTATCTGCATGTACTTTCTTAATCCTCATAGGATTTCTGTCATCCTATTAAATATACATGGCGAAAAATTAGATTTAGTAGTGTATTTGCAACTTCAAATTTTGATTAAATACATTTCCGTCCAACCTACATTTGCTTATTTACTTCATTTAACTGTACAAAATGTTTATTTAGCACCTTAGTTGTGCATGGTACGTTTAGAAGAAAATATGAAAGAGAATGGATCATATTCTGCCCTAAATTACAACTGTGTAAATCTGGAGTAATTTCACTGGGATCAGTGAGTTATACCAGGTTAACTCTAGAGTAACTGAACAGAATTTGGCCCAAAGTCCTTGCTTTGAGAAGTTTACAATCCAGATTGGACCAAAACATAAAGAATATGATAAAACATCATGTTGGAGATGGAGAAAGACAGTGACAAGCAAAAAGGTGAAGGAATACTGTTCTTCAATGAGTCTGACTTCTGTAGATAGAAGATTGTATTCTATATCTTAATTTTTTTTAAATTCAAATTTCTTATGATGGATTGTAATTTAAAGGAAGTTGAGCTATTTAAATCTCTCAGGTTTTTTTTGTTCCTTAATAGACACTTTTAAAGGCAACTATGTTTATTTGATATACCAAAGGTAAAATTGTTCTATGATTCTTGTCAGCATGTGGCATTGTTTTCTGTTACCTCCATTTTATTCGAAGTCTGTGTCTGTCCTGTCTGTGTAGGCATTCACTGTTGTCACCACAAATGCTTAATTCTGATTGAGTAGACCAAGGGGTTGTCCTGTTATAATTGTGTACCTTTCATGAAACCCTGGCCCAGTCAAAGTCAAGGGGATGGGATCAAGATTTAACCCCTAGGGTTTATATTATGATTACCCCTTCCTCCTTGTGTGGAACACATAGCCCACTCTTCATTCCTTGATTGTTGGGATGAGAGAGATTAATTACCAGATCTAAAAATAGCTTCTACAGCTGTTAGTTTTAGGTCCAGGTGGATCATGTGGCTGAAATCACAAATGTGAAGTGTCTACTCCTGAGCTTTCCATGGCAGACACCCGCAAGTTTAAAATAAAAAAATGATGTTTGTGGTCTAGCTAAATTCCTGGTGCATCCTGTTGGCTGAATGCAGAAGCTAAATCTGCCGTGCATACAGTCTGTTTATGTAAGGCTATCATAAATCTGTTTAGGCTGACTAACTGAAAGCGCCCTTTCTCTTTCTATCCTCTTAATTTCCCCCTTCTTAAGAAAATTAGACACATTTCTTTTATGCGTTTGTTTGTATTGTAGAAGGGCCTAGAGCAGGGGTGGCCAACCTGTGGCTCTGGAGCCACGTGCGGCTCTTCAGAATATATGCGGCTCCTTCTATAGGCACCGACTCTAGGGCTGGAGCTACAGGTGCCAACTTTCCAATGTGCTGGACGGGGCTCACTGCTCAACCCCTGACTCTCTCACAGGCTCTGCCCCCACTCCACCCCTTCCCGCCTCCTCCCCTGAGCCTGCCGTGCCCTTGCTCCTCCTCCTCCCTCTTGCATCCTCCTGCATGCCATGAAACAGCTGATCGGGAGGTGCGGGGAGGGAGGGAAGGTGCTGATCAGTGGGGCTGCCAGTGGGTGGGAGGCGCTGGGAGCAGGGTGGGGAAGCTGATGGGGGGCTGCTGACGTATTACCCTGGCTCTTTGGCAATGCACATTGGTAAATTTTGGCTCCTTCTCAGGCTCAGGTTGGCTACCCCTGGCTTAGAGTTTAGGTGCATCTTACAAATGGAAAACAATAAATAGAAAAAAATTAAGTGCACTTTATGATGAACATAAGCAAAATGTTACAATTCTCTTTTACTTGGAATAGTCAAAAATGAGCATGACGGTGGGAAACAAAGTGAAAGAAAATAGTTAAAACCAGTGTGAAACTTTGTGTAAATTCTTTAAAAAAGTTCATTCAGTGATGGGAAAAATTGGCTTGAAAATTCTAGGACTTTTAAATAGACTCTAAAAATAGACTAAAGAAATGTCACCCACGTGGGAAGATATCACACTACTTATTTTTTAGAGCAGGTGTCTATGAATCAGGAGTTCTGTGTTTTGTTTCCAGCTCCATCATTAACTTAGTGAAAAATGAGTGCTTACCTCACAAGGCTTGATAGGCAGTATGCTTCAAGATGAAAGATTGAATAAAAATGCAAAGTTCTATTATTAGCAGAGCCATCTTTGACTTTAAAATTATACAACATTTCACAGCCTTAACTTTGATAAATCATGGAGGTTTTTTAAAATTGTATTTTGGTTTGCTTTTTAAAGGAGGGATCAAATGTTGCTTAATACACACCTTTGTACACATTAAAATCTAAGCCACCATGATAGTATATGGTGTTTTCACTGCGTCTCTGTGTGAGCAGCTGCTTTTGGGTCCATTCTTTATTTACTCACTCTTCTTTCCAGCCCATTTCACCCTTCTTTCCAGAAAGAACAAATAAATCTAACACAGCACAGCAGAAGAATATATATTGTTTAGATATATTCTTATTTCATCCCCAAAGAATTGAACTATAGGGTAGTCATATGTCACATGGAAGCACTAGTCTTTCATGTCTGTTTCTGTCATCAGTGTAGTGTATTTGTATTGAACTTTGAACAGATGTGCACATATGAGAAACATATAACCTCCACAGTCACTTAATCTGCATACTAGCAAAATCCACTGTTACAAGTTGGGGTTGCAGATGGTGTGGAAAACTGGCCTACTTTCATACAAAAGAAGGTGAGGGGAGATGTCTTAGTCTGTTGATCACCTACTTTGTGTAATTTGTTTCCTAGATTCACAAGGGACCTGATACAGCAAAGCACTTAACCAGATGCTTAACCCTGAGCATGTGAGTAGTCCCCTTGACTTCAATAGGGGCTGGTCTCCACTACAGAGGGGGATCGACTGCAGATACGCAACTTCAGCTACGTGAATCACGTAGCTGAAGTTTGCGTATCTGCAGCCGACTTACTGTCCGTCCTCATGGCGGCGGCAGTTGGCGGCGCGCTCCCCCATCGACTCCAGCTTGCGCCTCCCGGCAAGCTGGAGTTCCGGAGTTGACGGGGGCGCCGCGAGCGATTGATTTTTCGCGTCTTTATAAGACGCGAGAAATCGATCGCCAGAAGATCGATGGCTACCCGCCAATTCGGCGGGTAGTGAAGACATACCCTAAGTCTACTCACATGCGTAAGTGTTTTGCTGGATCAGGGACGTAGGCAGGAAATCTGAAATGCGATGTAGAAAGCATGTGTTTCAGGATGAGATTATCCTCAAATGAACTTTTATCAAGATATAATTCAGTAGCTCTGTCTGTTTCTGGGGTTGTATATACATATAACTGAAGAAATCCTTTTGTAGTAGATAGTTTATATTGTTGCTCTGGAAAAGGTGGGAGCTGGTTGAACTTGAACTTCATAATTAAGGTATGTGCTGGTATTGTTCTGTAGTTTCTGTAAAGAATCTATGGTCTCCTTAGGTCAGGGGTGGACAAACTACAGCCTGGGGGCCGCATCTGGCTCGTCAGACCTTTTCATCTGGCCTTCGAGCTGCTGCTGTGTAGAGGGACAAGTGGCTTGCCCCGCTCTGTATGTTCCATGGCTCCCAGAAGCAGCGCCATGTCTCCCCTCTGGCTCCTATGGATAGGGGCAGCCAGGGGGCTCTGCATGCTACCCTCACCCCAAGTGCTGGCTCTGCAGCTCCCGCGGCCAAGTGGGGACATGCTGCTGCATCCAGGAGCTGCTTGAGATAAGCGTCGCCCAGAACCTGCACCCCTGATCCCCTCTGCATTCTGTCCTCCTGATTCAGCTCTGATCCCTTCCAAACCACTCGGTCCCAACCTGGAGCACCCTTCTGTACCCCTCATCCCTAGCCCTGTCCCAGAGCATGCACCCCCCAGCTGGAGCCGGCTCCCCCCTGCACACCAACCCCTACCCCAGAGCCCCCTCCTGCACCC
Source organism: Sternotherus odoratus (assembly GCA_032164245.1). Classification (NCBI taxonomy): domain Eukaryota; kingdom Metazoa; phylum Chordata; order Testudines; family Kinosternidae; genus Sternotherus; species Sternotherus odoratus. Next base: position 203,435,329 of record JAVMKO010000001.1, on the reverse strand, counting down.
TGAACTCCTCATTTCTGGCCCTATGCCCCCAGCGAGAGTCCTCGCTCCCTCCTGCATCCCAACCCCCAATTTTGTGAGCATTCATGGCCCACCATACAATTTCCATACCCAGTTGTGAGCCTCAGGCCAAAAAGTTTGCCCAGCCCTGCGTAAGGTAAATGGTAATTTCTGGTTGTCCATAAGAAGTATAGTCAAAAGTAGTGTCAAATCCTTTTCATTTATAGTAATATAATGTCAGAGCTCCTTTGTCGCATAGAGTGAGACTGTGGCACAACTGTCATTTTTATGAGAGGATGCTGGAAGTTTCAGCTTACTCCTTGTTTGTCTGGATTAGTACTGTGTATTCTGTTAGTACTGTGTATTCTGTTCAAAGCAAAAGAACATTTCCTGTAATTTTAATGTCTTGTTTAACTTTTTCTATTTTAAGATTTGGAATGTTGAATTAATAACATTCAGTGCAAAGCAATTGATTATTTTCCCACTCCCCAACAGCTAACTTGTTGCAAATTTTGTTTATTCCATATTCTTACATACTATTTATGCCCAACAGAATTCCAAGTGATTTTTTTTTATGTCTTCTAAATATTTGTAGACTTGTTATTATAACTCAGGAAAAAAACCCTGTTAATCAGAGGTTTACACTTATGGACACAACTTAATCAGTTCCATTTGCTTTTTCCGTTTCAAATGCAGCTCTTCTTTCAGCTGAAAAATTATGAATGTATATTAGTAAAATGAAGCAATAAAATTAGATTATTCATTCATATTTTACATGTAAATATAACTTTTTAATGGGTTTATTCACTTAGTTTTCCATTATTTTTGGTCAATTTTGAGGTGGGGGTAGTGTTCTTTATCCTCAGAACACATATTTTATAAATTCCTGAAATATGAAATAACAAACTAATACTTCTTTGACTGTTTTCTCCCCATCTGCCTTGTCTTAAGGTGACATGGGCTAGTAGTCTACAGAGCAGGTAGTTCAACAGCATATGGTAAAAATTATATGGGAAAGTTCATCTAGAGGGCATTTGATGATTTTTATGTAGTAGTTTTCAGCCAGTCAGCAAAGGAGAAAAGGTGTCCAGAATCAAAACATAAGGAAGTGGGGGTGGGGGTGAGAGGGTTGAGAAGTTGTCAGAAAGTTCTGAAGGTGGTGAGGCTGCTGCTTCCACCTTGACTCCCAGCTCCTGCGGTGCAGGTGAGTCTCTTGGCTCTCATACCTGAATCATACTGAATGGCTACCTCAGCTAGGAGAGAAGCTCAGAGTTTCATCCCAGTGTACAGGGAAGCAGACTATACACTGATGAAATTTTTCAGTTATAAATGGTTTTCCTGTGTTAAAAATCATGGAGGATTGTGAGAAGCTGTAAAAGAGTGGAAATGCATTAGGGAATTTGGCAGTATCATTGAAGGTGACATTTAATTCTAAGTGTAAAGCAACACTGGTAAAAATATTCTTACATTCTGATAGTGTCTGAATCTTCATGCTCCTTTAGGAAAGTAGATTTAGGGCAGGTCTACACTCAAAACGCTGCATCAGTGCGGCACAGCTGCACTGCTGTTCCTCTTAAGTGAGGATGCACCTATGTTGACAGGGGAGCTTCTCTTGTTGGTGTAGTTAATCCACCTCCCTGAGAGGCGGTAGCTATGTCGATGGGAGAAGCTCTCCTGTTGATGTGGTGCTGTCTGCAAAGTGGGCTAAGTCGGTGTAACTACGTCACCCAGGGTTGTGGATTTTTCACACCCTTGAGCAATGTAGTTACACCGATATAGGCCTGTAGTGTAGACCTGGCCTCAGAAGCTGTAGAAAATAGGTTTTGATCAATTCATAGCATTTGTTAGAGTGAATAAGATATTAGGGTGCATTTAAAAAAAAACACGTCATCCTGCAAAGCAGCTGTTCTCAAACTGTAGCCCACAGAGCACCTACTGACAGTCCAGAGAGAGCTGGCTGGTCACAGGATGTTGGTTCCCTTCTTTATTTCCAGTTGCCAAATTATTTACTGCATTTTGATTTAGAATAAAAAAGTGTCCATGCTAGGGTCTAGAGTCCCTTTCCAGAAACAAAAACCATAATATAAGCAAAACTAAAGCCAGCAGCTGCTGTGCGTCTTCAAGCCAAAAATAATCAACTATGATAAAGTCCAGTCCAAACAATATCCCCATCGCTGACAAACATTAGCCCTTACCCTGCCTGTTCCTCTTCCAACACCTGGGCAAATAATGAGGCATTTAGCATACTCCAAAATTCAAGCTATTTCAGACCGAGGGGGTGAGTAGGCTGCGCAGAGTTGAGGTCACTTCATCAAAAACATCATTCTGTTAACAGTTTCTTTTGCTGAGGGACTCCACATTAAATGTCCCCTTGATATAGCAGCTGTTGCAGTATAGCTCAGGGATAGGTCTCAAGAAGGGAAGTTCTAAGCCAGTTAGGGCTTTAAAGGTCACAACCAATGTACTGGACTCAAATTGGGAATCGACGTATGGATGATATGATAGTATTAAGAGGAGGGATTTAAGTTTATTAGGAACTGGGGAACCTATTGGGAAAGGAGAAGCTTATATGTGGAAGGATGGGCTCCACCTATACCAAAATAGAACCAGATTGCTGGCATATTTAATTTCAAAAGTTATGGGGGTGTTTTTAAACTAGGGGCTGAGGAAAAGCTGACAGGTGTGGAAGAGCATGTGGTTCAGACAGACACATACCTAGTGGGAGGATCTATTAACAGGAATTCTCTATATCCTAGTAAAGAGGATAGAAGTTAATAAAGTACAGGTAGGTGCTGAAGATAAACAGTCAAACGAAAGAGAGTCCCATTCAGTTATATCACATGAAGGCAGACAACTAAATAAAATTGACAAATTTTAGAAGTGCTTGTACACAAATGCAAGATATCTAAATACTAAGATGGGTAAAATTTAGTGCCTGGTATTAGATTAAGATGATATTGATATAATAGGTATCACAGAAATTTGGGACTATTGTTCAACATAGTCATTATGATCTGGAAAAAAGGAGTAAACCGTGAGGTTGCAAAGTTCGCTGATGATACACAGTTATTCAAGATAGTTAAAACCAAAATTAACTGCAAATTGTTACAACGGGATCTCTCAAAACTGATCAAGAAAAAATGAAATTAAATGTTGATAAGTATAAGGCAATGCACATTGGAAAACATAATCCTAACTATACATGCAAAATGTTTAAATTAGCTGTTAGCACTCAAGAAAGTGATCTTGGAGTCATGCAAATTTATCTGAAAACATTTGCTCAATGTGCAGCAGCAGTCAAAAAGCCTACCAGAATGTTAGGAACCATTAGTAAAGGGATAGATAGTAAGAGAGAAAATATCATAATGCTACTATAGAAATCCATGGTACGGCCACACCTTGAATACTGTGTGCAGTTCTGGTGTCCCCTTCTCAAACCAGATATATTTAGAAGTGGAAAAAGTACAAAGAAGGACCACAAAAATTATTAGGGGTATGGAATAGCTTCCATAGAACAGGTGTTCTAGTTATTGTCACTACTCCCCCTCATAGGAGAAAATGATTCTTTCTAACCAATCTATATATATAAAAGTCAAATGGTGTATGCGTGCGTGTATGCACGTTCCCTTACTCCTTCCACACCGTTTGAGCTGGAGTCTTGAAATTTGGTACAGTTATAGGCTTTAGGGTCCTAATCAGGGTTAGAATCGAAATTTTTTCAAATCTCACCTCTGACACCCCCTAGGGGTGAAATTCTTTAAAGCCCATTAACATCAGTTGGGCAGCAGGTTAACACCTGCTGTTCTCTGTGACATAGTTATGATGTAATAATACCCCCCTCCAATGGACCCCGCACTTGCTCAGCTCTCTCCCCCCTCCAACGGCCCCCCCACTCGCTTAGCTCTCCCCCCCTTTCCCCCTCCAACGGCCCCCGCACTCGCTCAGCTCTCTCCCCCCTCAGGTAAGAATCGAAAAATTTTAAAATCTCAGCCCCTCCCCCCCACTCCAATGCCCCCCCCCTCGCTCAGCTTTCTCCCCCCTCCAACGGCCCCCCCACTCACTCGCTCAGCTCTCTCCCCCCTCCCCCCTCCAATGGACCCCGCACTCGCTCAGCTCTCTCCTCCCTCCCCCCTCCAATGGATCCCGCACTTGCTCAGCTCTCTCCCCCCTCCCCCCTCCAATGCCCCCCCCACTCGCTCAGCTCTCTCCCCCCTCCCCGCTCCAACGGCCCCCCCACTCGCTCAGCTCTCTCCCCCCTCCCCCCTCCAATGGACCTGAGCAACGCCGGGTATTTTTGCTAGTAGGTTATAAAATAACTTAGGTCAAGTGTACACTACAAACTTACATCAGTATAACTATGTCACTCGGGTGTGGATTTTTCACACCACGGAACGACGCAGTTACATTGACCTAACCCCCAATGTAGACATGCTGTTTGGATGGGAGGGCTTCTCCTCTTGCCATAGCTACTGCCACTCGTGGAGGTGGATTAACAATACTGAAGGGAGAAGTTCTCCTGTTTGATAGTAAAGTCTTAACTGAGGTGCTACAGCAGCGCAGCTCTAGCTTTTAAAGTGTAGACCTGCCTTTAGACTTTAATCAAAATGTTTTTGTAGCCTTGCCCACAACTGGAATTCAGATACAATATTTCTCTTCCTCCTTCTTATATTATTCTTTAACTGTAACATCTTAAAAAGTCTCTCTTAAAAACGTGTTTTTCTTAAATTTTCTCAGACGAAGGTGACTTCTTCACAAGTGAATTTGGACTGCAAAAAACTTAAAGCATGGAATCACATGCATAAATAACTCTCAACGCTCAACAAAGGCTGTAATATGAAGGCCCAGTTTCTCATCTGGGTCACACCAACAAACATTTTGTGTTTTTGATGTGTGTATTTGGCATTATCTATTTGCTCTGCCTGCTCTAATCTTATGAGCTCGCAGGTTACAAAGCAAAATGGGACCAGCAAAGAGAGTGAAGGAGCCGCGTGTTATGCATATACAGTAAAACCTCGATTTAACGGACCTCGATTTAACGGACTTCGGATGCAACGGACAAAATTTCTAATCCATATCAGACCGTGACCCCTCCCAGCTGCGGCCACAGTCCCCTTCGCAGGCGGCTGGCTGCTGGCTCCCAGCTGCCACCCCGGTCCCAGCCGCTGCCGCCCGGATCCCGGTAGCGGGCGGGCTGGCTGCCGGCTGCCGCCCGGGTCCCAGCAGTGGGCGGGCTGCGGAGCTGCTGCCCCGACCCTGTGGCGGGTGGGCTGCTGCTCCGACAGCTTGGGTTTTTTTTTAATGAAATAATGGACTTTTTGATTTAACGGACACCCCCTCGCCCGAATTAGTCCGTTAAATGGAGGTTTTACTGTACACAGATACTACAGTGATGTGTGTTTCTAAATGCGTTGAAAGCCATGAATGCACCTGCAAATCAAAACAGGTTTTAGGTCTAATGTTTAGCCTACCAGCATGGATTGTATCTGTTTAAATTGTGAACATCAGCTCCTTTAACGCTGAAAATCACTAACTAGCTAAAATGAGATTGGAATAAATATAGAGGAACTGCGTTTTTGTTTGTTGCTGTTGTGTCATAGTGGACAGACTCTTCAGAACAACAAGATGGGTAATTTTTAAAGGATTAGAATTATGTTCTACTACAATTCTCCTAATAACTTTGTGGGTGCATTATATGAAACCAACAAAATATGTGTGAGAGATTCTTTTTTGACAGTATTCAATAGACTTTATATTGTGGTAATTTAGGGGGCTATCAAAAGGCAGTATGTATGTCCCACATATTGATTAGGTACATTAATTTTAGGCTGGAAACAGTTTTTCTAGACTTGTAGTGTGACAGAGCCTTTATCTCTGTGGACTTTAGAACCATCTGGACTGCAGCCTTATCTTAGTATATCTTAGGCAGCTGTCATGTTGACTCCTGTTAAAATAAATGTGACAACCATCTGCAAGAATTATGTGGATAAAAGCATACTTGGAAAAAATTGGCTGAGGAGAAGAGGGGTCATGGTACGTATTTGTTCTTCCATAACACACTAGGAGAAGTACGGTATGGGTTTTTAGGAAGTGGTGAAGCATGTGCATACTTCTGCCCCTTCCTTCATCCCCCTTCCTATATCACATCCTTTTCACTCTTCTACAGCACTCCTATGACAGCAGACCCGAGGATCGTATCTTGAATTTCCAAAAATATTCGCATAGGAAACTAAACCTCAGAATAATATAAACCCTCACAAAAGACTGAAGAAAACTTGTGAAATAATACCATTAAAAGTAAAAACTTAGCTTGCTGGGATATAACTTCTAACTTCACAAAAAACGTAATGCTGGACACTTACAGTAAGGCTAAACTGAGCGTTACCTGCTGATCCAGCGGGTAATGTATTGGGGATCGATTTATCGCATCTCATCTAGATAAATCAATCCCTGAATTGACTCCTGTACTCCACCTCGGCAAGAGGAGTAAGCGGAGTAGGCGGGAGAGTGGCTGCGGTTGATTTGCTGCCATGGGGATAGCCAGGTAAGTTGACCTAAGATACTGCGACTTCAGCTATGCTATTTGCGTATCTTATGTTGACCCCCCGCCAGTGTAGCCCAGCCCTTAGTTTATGAAGTAACACAAACAATCAATTCACTTTTATATGATGTAAAGGTAATTTAAGGCACAGACTTGTTGCCTATGCATTGAAGGGCCTGATCCTGGAAACACACATGAAAGTAGTCTCACTGACTTCGGTGGGATTACTCCTGTGTTATGTACTACATGTGCATAAACGTTTGCCTCATCAGGCCCTTAGAACTGAAATCTAGCTTTGTGAGCTTTTTTTCAAATGTGGTAAAACTAGCATCACCAAGGAATTTTTTTTTGCTACAGCAGGATTAGTGTAGTATTAATTAATTTTTTTACTCCTTCAAATACCTTTCCTTGCTATCTGTATAAAATCTGTTGAGTTGAATTGAGAAAGCTTTAAGAAAGTATATCACTGTGTGTGTATCCTGTTGGCTTGAAACCTGCCCTATTTGTATGTATCCTGTGCAATCTCTGTGAAGTCAACAGATGTTTGCATGAGATGTAAACTAGGATAGAATTTATCCACTGGTCTTCAGCGGTCTGGGTAACCAGACATGTTCCTGATATTATAGAGCTATAAAGCAGAAGTTTCTTAGTGAAGTATGAGTGGAAGCAAGAATCAGTTAAACATCACTTCTGCATGATTAAAATATTTGGAACTTCTGCAAGCAATCTGAGTGTCATGTTGTACTGGTTCTAGGAAGAACTTGATGCCAATTTTGGTGCTAAGTTTTCCTTGTTTCGATGTTCCCCAGCTTGTTATACCAAACACTTGTTCTCCAGAACAAAGTTCTTTGCCTATATTTAACTCTCAAGGATGGAGGCCAGATCCTGAGCCACATTGGAAATGAGCTCACTGCAGCTCAGAAGTAGGGGGATGCAAAGGAGCTTAAAACTGCCTTTATGCTGCTACCATCCTGGAGTTGAACCAGCCTTAGATTACTCCAGTTAATTATGTCCAGCCACCTGTGAACCCAATGGAATGTTCTGATAGCTGGAACGCCGCAGTTTCCATCCATGTGCCTTTTTTCCTAGACACATCACTTGTGCTAAGAGGCTCAGAAGGGTGATGTAGAGCTGGTAAGAAAATAAGAATGGCCAAACTGGGTCCGTTTGGCCCAGTATCCTGTCTTCTGACACTGGCCAGTACCAGATGCTTCAGAGGGAATCAACAACAGGGCAGTTATAATAGCTCTACCCTATCCAGGGATTACCCTTTTGCAGGTTGAATCCTCAGGGAGAGGCCAGTTAAGCTACCTGTAAAGCAGTCAGAGCACAAGGTAAAAAATGGGGCCCATGAATGGAAAGGTTTGGGTTTTCTTCCTGGCTCTGATGAGTTCCTCTGTTATAACAGGCAAGTTGCTTAACCACTTTGCCATCTGTAGCATACAGATAACTGCCAACCTCACAGGGTATTGTAACTGTCTAATTTGCTGTTTACGAAGTGCATTGTGCTGTTAAGATGTTACTGTGCAACAAAAATACTAAGATCTGAGGGAATTGGGGTTTGAGGGAATTGGGGTGAATAATACTAAATTCCATTCAGAAGTTATTTCATTGTTAATTTTTATTTCTAAACCTTTTAGATAAGACATAACTACTGTATTTTTCGATGTGATTCCCCCCACCCCCCCATGTATTACTTCTTGCCCAAAGTCTCATCTTTGTATTCTGGGATGTAAAGCAGAAAGTGTTTCTCACAACCATTAGCTGCATCCTGCATTTGAACCTCACTCATGTTGCAACAGAGGGAAGCATCCTGTTTTAATTCAGTGTATTTATTACTCTTTTATGTAAAAGCATTTTGTGTTTACCTGACCACTCATTTTGCTCCCATCTGTCTATTTTGATTATGCTTATAAGCTTCTGGATGAGAGGCAGGGATGGCACAGGGCACTAAAATGCTTAATGGGCTACTGAGTATGGATCTATCTGAGCGAAATAATGAGCTAGTAGAGCTAGACTTTCATAGCAAGGTTGGCTCTGTTTTTGTAAACCCTTGAATCTAGAATCTGCTGCTAGACTAGTTAGAATTGTCAAAAGCGCCTGAGGGGTATAATTACACAGCAATCAGGAGGAGTAATTACAGCATGTGTAGGCATACCTGAGCTACTGTAATTGAGCCATAGAAAGAGCAGTGCAGCAGCTGCAGTAGCAGCCACCTGAGCTAGCTGCCCAGGTATATATCCAGCATCCCAGATAGGATTGTACTGCGTGGCTAGTCCAGTGAAGCTAGAACAATTTGTATAGTTGGGGTGCTGAGAGCCATTAAACCAAACTGTAAACCATGTATATATTGGAAACTTTAAAACCGGGGGTGCAGGAGCACCCCTAGTTCCAGCACCTATGGGCTAGTCCATGCTGCTGTGGTTACACTGCTAGTTTTTAGGCCAAGTCTACATTTACCAGGATCAACGCTGTGGTGATCAATGCAGCAGGGGTCAATTTAGCAGGTCTAGTGAAGACCTGCTAAGTCGACTGCAGAGCACTCTCCTGTAAGGTAAGTTGATGGAGAGCATCTCCCATCGAGGCAGAGCAGCGTAGACACCTCAGTAAGTCGACTTGGGCTATGTCTACTCCAGTTACGTTATTCACGTAGCTGAAGTAGTGTAACTTAGGTCTACGTACCCCAGTACTGTAGACAAGGCCTTAGTGAGCTAACTCAATCAAAACTAGCTTGGGTATGCCTACACTTGCTGCAGTCCTTCCTTCTAGTCATAGTGTAGCAACACCCGAAGTGACTTTTTCCAAAGGGGCTTGAGCATTTAGGTTCCTAGTCCTGTTGGCTTTCAAAAAACTCTTAGGATCCTAACTGCCCAGGCCACTTTTGTAAATGGGAACATAAGCACTTTTGAAAACTTTAGCTTATGTTTACCTAAAGACTTGTTAGGTGCAGTGCGGATGGGCAGAGATAGCCCTTTGTTCTTTGAAGAGAGATCTTTGGGTCAGGTGCTGCCTGACCTGTCTTAATTAGTCACATCTTAGACTACTTCCCCCAAATCCTGAAGTGACAGATGGAAAGACTCAATATTTTTCACAAACCCAGATTTCAAAAGCATCTAATTTTGAGTCCAGCTTTAATTTTCAAACATCCAGTCTCTCAAAGTTTAGTGGAATTCTTCAAATGTCATTTTGCTAATTCACACCAGTTTAGAGAAATCTGCATTCCTGAGAGTTTGAATAAATATGTTTACATAGAAATCAGTGTTTTTCAGGTGACTTTTCTGTAACGGGTCCTTTTCTAGACTGTAGCTGTGAGTTGTTGTACTCAAAGTATAGAGTCATACATTGCAATCTATGATATCTTCTTCTCTTTGAGGTTTCAGGTAAATACAGATTAAGCTCAAATGGTAGATCATACTTCTCTGCAAGTTTATTTAATAACCAGAAAGGTATTACTTTAATTCCCCTTCTCCCTAAAAGTGTGCACAGCTGTGTTACACACAGAGTTAGAATTAGCTTGAATAAGAAGACCTTATCATACAGTTATGTAGCATGCTGCGTTCAGGCTGATTAGATTACACTATGATCTTGGAAAAGCAAAGACACTGCCTGTCCCTGGATCTGAAAATAGTGCTTCAGTCTCCTACTAGCTTGTACTTGGATTTATTTATTTATTGAACTGGTATGCATAAGATAATGTGAACTCTATAAAATGGATTTCAGATTAGAAACTTTTTTTATTGTAATTCTAATTTGTTTATACTACACTATCCGTATAACTGGAATCGGCAACATTGGCACGCGGGACTGCAGGGTAAGCACCCTTAGCGGGCCCCGCTGCTTTGTTTACCTGCCGTTTCACCGACTGCGGCTCCCACTGGCTGTGGTTCACCGTCCTGGTCCAATGGGGGCTGAGGAAAGCGAACCGGGACACATTGGACTGGGACAGCGAACCACGGCCAGTGGGAGCCGCAGTCGGCGAAATGGCAGGTAAACAAAGAGGCGGGGCCCGCTAAGGGTGCTTACCCTGCAGTCACACATGCCAACGTTGCCGATCCCTGAGGTATAACTTTGCAGTGTTTGATTTGCACTATTTAGGTTGTGTAAAATGTTCATAAAGATAGACATTTGGAATGTAACTAAACAAAAATTGTAGTTAAGATCCATGATCTACAGGAAGAGTGCAAATTTTTAGCGAGCTGTTTGTTTTCATAAGAATACAAGTTAAATACTTGCTTTGAAATCCCATGTCCAGGGTAAGTGTTCATGTTATTGAGCACAAACTGATTTTAGAGCAGAAAAGCAATTTTCTTCTCCCCTCCTCCCCCAGCTTTGTCTGACATGCACACTGGACTTGGACCTTCCCCTCGCATTTAACATTCTTTGTAATCTTGATAAAATCATGAAACATCTTGTGATGTTCATGAGATAATCTGTTTCTGGAGTCTGAAGTCTCACTAGAAAACCTGTGGCTGCAGCTTTCTGTAGTGCAGTAAAAAATCAACTGCATTTTATTCTCAATGGTTTTATTTCCCCCCTTGAAATGTTTTTGCATTGTTTGAAGCTGAAAAATTGAAAGAGCTAGTGGTAGTATTGTTTAAAAGAATACAATGAACTTGAAAATCATATTTACTTCTGAAAATTTTGTTCCATACCTGGCATCAAGAAAGACCTATGATTACTATAATAAAGTTAGTAAAACATATTTTTCTTTTTTTTCTAGTTTGTTTTGATAGGCTTGTATGGATAGTCAGATATGCTTTTCCCTGTAAAAGTCAGTTTCTTCCTGATTAAGAAGACCCTTAAACATCAACAAGGGAGTGATGTATGGAGTGTGTGTGTATATGTGTATATATCGATAGATCTATAGATATGTATATATCTATATAAGGGACAAGGGAAAAATAATTAAAAAACATAAGAACTGTTTTAAATGGTGCTCTATCAGAAACTTAAAAAATAAATCTAAAGAAAAAGTTAATTTTAAAATTCAAATTGTGTCCCTTTAAAAAGTTTTTGTTTGCATGTTTTATTGATTCATTCATGGGGAAGCACTGTGCAGTTGTTGTATGTTACAAGTATTAAGCAGCATTCAGAGTTTATATGATGGAAAAAACACTTGGAAAGCAGCACCAATTGAATAATTTAAGTAGCTTTCATCCTTTAATATTAAACTTTGTACTCAATCTTCACCAGGTTCATGTACAAGTTTTGGCTAACGTTGCATAGTTTTTGTAGCACTCACCGATTAATTATTGAAATATCTACTTTTGGAGCTTGCTCAGTTAAATTTCAACCTCTGCCAAAGCTGTAGCACCTCAAAAATATATGTGCTAAAGCATAGTAATGAGGCTACCTCAGCAGGATTATTGATGTGCTTTTACGTCAAACTAGGAAATTGTTTTAGCCTGCACTAAATACTTAATATTTTTCTTTCTTGAAGAAAATAATCAAAATACAGGTGTGAAACATGCACAAACTGCTTATTCTGCATCACTGGTGAACCTTTGTTTTACTGCCCTGGAATCAGCAGCAGATATGTGAGATCAGAAATGTAGACAACATTCTTACTTGTAAAACTAGAAAGCACCTTCCCTCCTATGCAAATTAAAAATATGTGGCCCTAATCTAAGTGTATGAGAGTCTTTCCGTAGACACTAATGGAAGTTCAGTCAGGCCCCTAATGTATGATATTAATTATGAAAATACAGTAAAACCTCCATTTAACGGACTAATTCGGGCGAGGGGGTGTCCGTTAAATCAAAAAGTCCGTTATTTAATAATAATAATAAAAAAACCGAGCTGTCGGAGCAGCAGCCCGCCCGCCCCAGGGTCGGGGCGGCAGCTCCGCAGCCTGCCCGTTGCTGGGACCTGGGCGGCAGCCGGGAGCCGTCAGCCAGCCCGCCCGGGTCCCGGCTGCTGGGACCTGGGCGGCAGCTGGGAGCCGTCAGCCAGCCCGACCGGGTCCCAGCTGCTGGGACCCGGGTGGCAGCTGGGAACCGTCAGCCCGCCTACTGGCGGGACTCGGGCAGGAGCCGGCAACCCACCCGCGGGCGGGACCCGGCAGCCCGCCCGCAGGCAGGAGCTGGCAGCCCGCCCACTGGCGGGACTCGGGCGGGAGCCGGCAGCCCGCCCGCCTGCTGGCGGGAGCCGGGCGGGAGCCAGGAGCCGGCAGCCCGCCCGCCCAGCTGGCGGGAGCCGGGCGGGAGCCGGCAGCCCGCCCGCCCGCCCAGCTGGCGGGAGCCGGGCGGGAGCCGGCCGGCAGCCAGCCCGCCTGCTGCCTGGACCCGGGCGGCAGCCGGGAGCCGTCAGCCAGCCCGCGAGAAATGGATTTTGGATGCATCAGACTTGCTCAGAAAGTTTGTCCATTGCATCCGAAGTCCGTTAAATCGAGGGTTTACTGTACAAAACTAACTGAAGAGGGAGCCTTCAGATATATGTTCCAGTGAACCATTATTGGAGTTTGTGTATGAATCTGTCTAAGATCTTTTTTAAAAATATAATAATATATTAAAAGAATACTTCTTAGTTTTGGCTTCTCAATATTTTGTTTTTATAATATTTAAACTGTGGGTAACCAGGCCGATCCAGGGAGTGGGCGGTATTTATTATTTCCATTTATTTACCTCTTGTGTTCAGCTGGAAACTGTTCATTTTGTGAACACTATGGAACTGGTAAGCAGAAGTACTGTGTGAAAAGAGGAATTGGCTGCTGTGATCAGTCATTCGGGGACAGAAAAGGGAATTTAATTTGCACAAACTGAGAAGCAAGATAAATATCCTTCATTTTCCATGTACTTACATGGCTTCATTGTATGGGTGCATTTCTTGTATTCTCTAAAAATAGCCATATTTCACAAGTCTGACCTTTTATCAGGGTTTTCAGAAGTGCTTGGTCTAACTTTTGCCAGTGATTTAAATGGGACCAACGTGAGTCCTAAACTAAATGCTTTTAAAAATCCCTAGTCATAGGTTTGTTATCAGGATGGAAAAATTAGTGTCTGAGTTTTCAATATTTTGAAACTTGTAGGCTAGACTGTGCTATGGCGTTACCCTACAGCTTCCTCCGATGAGAGGATGCAGACTCATAGAGTGTGCCTAAGTGTATTATTGTTGGCAAAATACAGAATTTTAAGACCATTTTACAGAATGAGAACTTTTTATGAGGCAATGGGGGAATGCACATTTTAAGTGCTCATCTTTTGTAGTTGGAGGAATTTTGATTTTTTTTTCTGATTGTTTTTCCTGTAATAATTGGAGAGGGGCGTGGTACTTTCTTGGTGTTATATTTTCAACTGCAAATTCATGACTCCAGTTCAGACAGATAGCAATAATATGCTAAATAAGATGAAGAACACTTGTGGCACCTTAGAGACTAACCAGTTTATTTCAGCATAAACTTTTGTGGGTTATAGCCCACTTCATCGGATGCACAGAATGGAACAGAAGTAAGATGTATTTATATATACAGAAAGCGCCTTCTGTTCCATTTTATGCATCCGGTGAAGTGGTATAACCCACGAAAGCTTATGCTAAAATAAACTGGTTAGTCTCTAAGGTGCCACAAGTGTTCTTCATCTTATTTACGGATACAGACTAACACGGCTGCTAATCTAATAATATGCTAAGACTTGTTTTACTCTGGAGCCAATTATTATGAAATAGAAACTGAGACACAATGCATTTGAGACTGTTATAAATAATACATGTTTATGTATTCTAACCATAGCTTAGGTTTCAAAGCTTCTGTTAGTCATATGTATATATGGCATAATAAACCAACTGGAAGCATAAATACTTGGTCTTCTCATTGATCTGCCTGGCCCTCAAGTCTCTGATGCATTTGAATACTTCTCCATTTTACAACCCAATGTTAGAGACTTTGTTATAATTTTGTCCTGTGCTTAATTTGAGGATCTAGAATGAATAGGTCTAATAGTGATAAACTGGTCCAGTGAGAGTTGGTACCGCTGTTATTAAAACATGTCCTTCTCCTTTTGTTTGTGTTTGTGTTCAGGTCGTTTGGTGGGTGCCCTGGACGCAGTGCTAGATTCTAATGCACGTGTTGCTCCATTTCGAATTTTACTTCAAGTTCCAGGATCACCAGTTTACTCTGCCATAGCATGTGGTGAGTTATTGAATGGATCAGAAGTTTACTGGGCCATAGCCGCTGGTGAGTTACGTACCAATTAAAAAAAATCCACAAAGCTAAATTCTGAGCATGCTCAGTATCTGCATGTTCAAGAAGCTGAAGGTAACCAAAATGAGTAACCTTGTGTGTGTGTGTAAAGGCTACTGGCTGTGACTTATTTAACAACCAAAATACCTATTGGTTATAATTCAAAGTATTAATAACATAAGGGAATGTTTTCTTCTGTTAAGCAAGAACAAAAAATCTGGCTGTTGCTGTTTTCCTATTTTTCTCTCTGTTGCAAAATGTCGTCATTCCATTCACATATTTATCATTTCAGATAGTAGCCTGTGCAGGTCACTTGCAGCAGGAGGCTTTTTGTTCTGGTCTTTCATCAACACATGTATCCGCAGTTAATTTTTACCTGTAGTTTATTTAAAAAAAAAAAGTCTCCCAGCCTTTCTGATCACAATATAATCTCATGAAAGAGATGACTTTAAAAATACTAAATGTTTTTAAATAATAAATGTTTTAAAGTATCATAGTGCTAGGTGACCCATAGGGATAGCGCACTCTGAAGACTTGAATTTGCTAGTCTTTAATTCTTAATGCAGTGTTTCCCATGTTTTTCAAAGCTGAACACCCCTTTCGAAAAATAAATCAGTTGTAAATCATAGCAACCCCGCTATGTGGTGTTTAAAGCCTACCAATTTTAATGTATGTATTTTTATACACTTTCTGTACTCTCCTGGCTAGTCCTTCATGCTTCCTCCTGTTTTGGAAAATGTTGGTGTAGATCTTCATAACATATATTCCCTCTCCTTTTCTTTCATGGGTTGAGCAGTGAAATGGTTAACAATGTTGACATTTAAAATAGTGGGGCAGGTCACACATTAGAGTAGTTGCTTATGGCTTACTGATTACTCTGTATACATTTCACATTTTGAAGGTGCATGCGTGTGTTCTTTTCCTTGCACCCCCTTGCAAGTGCTCCATGCATTGGAGACCACTGCCCTATGGATGCCTGTCTGTACCTCAGAACCCCTATTTGATTTTTAGTGTATTTGGAAGATACGAAACTGGAGTGAAGGGTAGTAGGTCAGGACTGATGTACTTTGTTATATTTGTGTGGGGAATCTTGCCGAGAGTCTGTTCTCCATGTTATTTTTATGCTATGGTTAGGTGCTAGCATTTCCTCATTTTCATAATTGCTGTTCACTTGGTACTCTTGTACTTGAGAGGTAAGAACCCACCACTAAAGAAAGGATGTTTTGTGAGGATACTTCATACTCTTAAATATTGCTCTTGTAATGAAGAAAATGAGTTTGGCATTTTAAAATGCAAATCAGTGTTCATCTCAAAGAATGCTTGAGTCCCTTGCTCAGTAGCATATAGGTAATATTCCTCTTTGGGGTTTATCATTACTCTACTCTGCAGATTTTTTAGACTGCTAGGGCAGCTGTTGTTTTTCACTTCAAGGGGAACCACTTGTTTGACTGGATTGGTTAAGATTTTTATATAGGTTATAGAAGTTTTAGAAAACCTTTAACAAATAACTCTTTAAGAGCTTGAATTGCCACCATTCCCCAAATGGATTTACAAGATGTATTGTTGTAAGTAACAGTTCATTTTTCTAAGTCAGTAGAAGATCATTCTGGTTGTATAGATCAATATTGCATTTATCTGTACGATGTGGATTCAGCAACAGAGGGTGGAGCTGATCAGTTTATTACACTGAATGCATCATATATAGGCACTGATTGTCTGCCTTGTGGGCAGGTGGTGTATGTATGCATTCAATGCAAGCAGCTCATGGCTATCGGAGACTGAGTAAGTCTCTTGACACCAGAGTGGCTGAGCTGGAGGAGCTAAGGGAGACAGAGATGTACATAGAGAAGACTTTCCGGGACACAATAGCGCAGGAGATTAGAGAGGCTACAAAAAACCCCAAATAACGATGGGAGAGTTCAAATAATTCCATCTTGACTGGGTATGTCACTGAGCAGTCTCCCGTCAGCATAGAGCGGCTACACAAAAGATCTTACAGTGGTGCAGCTGCTTCAGGACAGCTGTGCTGCTGTAAGGTCTGTCATGTAGACGGAGTCTTAGCTCATGCTTGTATTTGAAGACAGGGAGCTTGAATGTAGGGAGTAAGAGATGGGGAGCTCAGGGAGTAGAGGGAGTCAGGAAGTGGTGAGGTAACATGGTCCGAGAGGAGGGAGATAACTTGGGCAGCATTTTGAACAGAATGAGTGGGTAGACCATAAGGCAGAGAGAAGATTTACAGCAGTCCAGGTGAGAGATGACCTCTTGTCACCTTGCTTGACACCTTGGACAAGGTGTCAAGCAAAAAAGAAAATATGGCAACTACTATGGAATTACTCCTCCTTACAGTAGTCTCTCATTCCAGACTCTACACACAAAGACAGACGGCTGATTCATCCCAACTGTGTTTACCTTCTATCTACATTGTCCAGGCTTAAAAATTCAATTTAATAAATTGTCATTTTATATTAAAACAACTCCTATGAAACTGTAGGTCTAGTGTTCTTAATTAATATCCTACAGTGTGTGGTCCTCCTAATCATTAGCAAAGGCCATCTAAGTGGCTGTCTTCTTTCTTTGTGATTTCTTCTTCTTTTTTGTGTGTGCCTTGATTGATGATATTTATGAAGTTCCATCTCAAGACCTTCCTGTTGAGGAAGTTAAATCTTGGAACGTTTCCCTGCCAGTTGGCATTCCTTGTGGGAAACCTAGCAGAGGAAGGTGGAAAATGTTTAGCTAAATTTATCATCTCTGCTGTGTGAGGCAACGTGCAGTGTCTTTGATGTATACAGATCTCAGGTTTTGTGATAATGAGATTTGTACTTGAATTTTTTTTCTTTCTCTATGCCCTGCTCTTTTTGTTCACTGTCGCCTCTCTTTCCAGCAGGGCACTGAAAAGAGCACATCATGCCTTCTTTACCTGTTACCAGAGGTGCCGACGTCTGCTGGTGCCGGTGGTGCTTGACACGCGCCCCCGCCCCAATTCCAACCCCTTCCCCAAATCCATGCCCCGCCTCCTCCCTTGAGTGTTCTGTTTTCCCACTCCTCCCTCCCTCCCAGAGTTTGTTATGCTGTGAATCGCTGGGAGCAGAATCGGGGATGCAGCGCGCTCAGGAGAGAAGGCGGAGGTGAAGTGAGCTGAGCGCACCCACCATTTTTTCCCCGGGGGTGCTCCAGCACTGGTGCACCCATAGAGTTGGTGCCTGTGCCTGTTACTTATCCTGTTTAATGACTGACTATCAGGCACTATCTTGTAGTGGGGTGGTTAGCTTTTTTCCAAATAGTGCTGTTTTACAACTTGCCTCTATCCCCTGCACTTTTCTGGTCTCCTGTCGTTATGACACACAACTGCAGCTTTTTTGGAACAGTGGAGCTCAACAAGCATTTTGCCTGAAGCAAACTGCCAGAGACTAAAATCATGTTTTTGGAGCTCATATGTACATGTGGTGCTTAATAAGAATAAATTGTATTGCTTTTTAAAGAAATCCCATCATGTTTCAAGGCTTATTGTATTCACCCACCTCTCTCCAGAACTGCAGACATTCTCATTTTAGGCTGGTCAAGCAGTGTTAAAGCAACCAAAAACCAAACTCCTTTGTTGTCAGACATCTTGATTATTACAAAAGCCTTCACAAGTAGGGTACCAAATTAAAGGTCACATAACCTCCTCCCAAAGGCATATACGTGTGTGTGTGTGTGTGAGAGAGAGAGAAAGCATGTGTTTGTGGGGAGAGGCGGGAGAGTTGAACCTTAAATAAAAAATGAGCCACCTCCAGACATGTTAGTAAGAAGCTTTGTTGTATTTTTTCTGCTTTGAAAGTCAGAACAGCATTTGTCTGCAGAGAACTTGTCTTCAGACTTTGAAAACTAAAAGTACTAAAAACTACTACTTGAAATAGTATTACTTTTGTTTTCTCTAGTTATGCCTTGAAATGTAACATCTTGACTATTTGCTACTAATAGTTTCCATTTGTTACTTCAGAGACTTCATTTCTTTTAATGCACTGTGACACAACTGCATTTAATTTCTTTTTTTTTTAGTTAGTTTCTTTCACAATTTCTTCTACGTGGTTTTTTAATTGTCTCTTTTTACTTTTCTAGGTGCCACTTTAGAGGAGATAAATCAGCACTGGGAGTGGCTGGAGCAAAACTTACTCCATACTTTGTCTGTTTTTGATAATAAAGAAGATATTGTTAGTTTTGTTAAAGGGAAAGTAAAGGTAAGAAAATTTGTCTTGCTTTCATCTTTCCCCTGCCCACTAGTAAAGGAATTGGTAGAAATAAGTCTTGATATTGTGGAACTATACGAGTCTACCTACTGTTTGTGTCCATGTTAGCTTTTGCCCATCTGGACAGTATTTTTGATAAAATGGTAACTTTGGTGCTGTATTTATTCAGAACACAATTATATTTGTCATGAAGTGTACATGGCTTTCTTTTAGTAGTCTCGATTTCCACATTCCATATCAGTGGTCTCATTAGTTTGTTGTCATCCCACATTGGAAAGTATGTCTGCATAGTTTTTTCATCTGGTATCCACATGCCTAGGTGCTTACTAGTTATGCTGAAAAACACCTGTGGCACCATGCCTCAGGAAGTGACAGGAATAACAGTTGTGTAGTCTGTCGTGGGCTGTAGTTGATTGGAAGTACATTACATTTACCTTTCTATTTAATGCTTGCAGGGCCTGATTTTCAGAGGTGCTGAGCACTTGCACCTGCAGCTGAAGTTAGTGAGAGCTGCAAGTTAATACTACCTGTGCAAATGCAGTGTATAGCTTCACATTTCTCACTTCCATGATACATTCTTTCCCATTCTGGCTTCACTCCATATTTTTTTCCTGTCATAGATCATGATGTATTGTTTCTTGAGTTTTCTTCAATATTTGTTTATTCTCTTTTCTTGATCCTACACTAAGCACACATAGTGTTCCTATAATACCGTGTTTCCCCGAAAATAAGACAGTGTCTTATATTAATTTTTGCTCCCAAAATTACATTACATTATATTACAGCGAGAGGCAAAACTGGAAGTACGTCTTATTTTCGGGGGATGTCTTACTTTCGGGGAAACAGGGTATATAGCTTCTCCCTTTTCTCTTCCTGCCTCCTTCCTCTCCCCTAATCTCTCTGTCTCTCTCATACTTTCCTAATACATCCCATGAGTCTCTTCTGTTTACATCTATCCATGCACACACTCTCACACTCATCCGCTTACTCAAGATTGGAAATTTCATCAGACACATAATTGACAGATGACTGAACCGATTAGCACAAGACCCAGGTGTAAGATGTGATGGGCATCCAGGGGCAGTGCTTATGTGGGAGCCAGCCTTGAGCGCGCACGCACACACACACACACACACACACACACACACACACACTTGGAAGGGGGAGGTTGCTTGGATTTCTAAGAGGGTACTGCCCCTGCACCTATGCCTAAGGGGCTCAATCTTTTAATTTGTAGCGGGTAGTCAGTACAGAAATGCTCTGACATCCTAGATTAATAAGGTCCTACCAAATTCACGACCATGAAAACGTGTCACGAACTGTGAAATCTGGTCTCCTCCTGTGAAATCTGGTCTTTTCTGTGCTTTTACCCTATACTATAGAGGTTTCACGGGGGGAGACCAGCATTTCTCAGACTGGGGGTCCTGACCCAAAAGGGAATTTCAAGGGGGTTGCAAAGTTATTTTGGGGGCTGGCAGGTTGCAATATTGCCATCCTTACGTCTGCACTGCCTTCAGAGCTTGGTGGCTGAAGTGCAGAGGCAGTGCCAGCAGTTCAGACGTAAGGGTGGCAATACCATCCCATGTCATCCTGACTTCTGCACTGCTGCTGGTGGCGGCTCTTCCTTCCAGGCTGGGCTCCTGGCCAGCAGCCATCGCTCTCTAGCTTCCCAGCGTTGCCACCAGCAGCAGCAGTGAAGAAGGAAGGGTAGTAGTACTGCAGCGCCCCCTCCCCCACAATAACCTTGTGACCCCTTCACACAACTCCTTTTTGGCTCGGGACCCCTACAATTACAGTACATGAATCTCTAACATCAGTGATATCACTGGTCCCATGGACTGCAGCTAAACTCTTGATTATCTGTGATGTTACGGAAATAAAGATAACATTAAAAGGCATTCAGATAAAATTGTATCTAGGGACTGAAAAACATTCAAAACATCTGTGTTTAAAAGACTAGCTCCAAATAGTCTGTTGCTGTATCTAAATTTTATCCCTAAATGGGGAAAAATGACACCACCACCTGCTTGATTCTTGATGCTACATCTGTAAAGTGTGCACATTGTTGAGAAGTTTTCCTTTTTAAAAAATTCCTATTTCTGGCAGTAGTTTAGTGATTTATCTTTCCTTGGGTTTCAGAGCCGTAGCTGTGTTAGTTTGTATCCGCAAAAAGAACGAGGAGTACTTGTGGCACCTTAGAGACTAACCAATTTATTGGGCATAAGCTTTTGTGGGCTAGAACCCACTTCATCAGATGTATAGAGTGGAACATACAGTAGGAAGATACATATAGATATAGATATATAGATGTAGCATCTATATCTATGTATACACACATACACACACATATACACATATATACATACACACAGAACATGAAAAGGTGGAGGTTGCCATACCAACTTTAAGTGGCTGATCAATTAAGATGAGCTATTATCAGCAGGAGAAAAAAAACTTTTGTAATGATAATCAGGATGGCCCATTTCAAACAGTTGACAAGAAGGTGTGAGTAAGACTAGGGGGATACCTAGCATGGGGAAATAGATTGCAGTTTGTATAATGACCCAGCCACTCCCAGTCTTTATTCAAGTCTAATTTAATGGTATCCAGTTTGCAAATTAATTCCAGTTCAGCAGTTTGAACTGTTTGAAACAGAGTCTGTTTTTGAAGTTTTTTGTTGAAGAATTGCTACTTTTAAGGCTGTTACTGAGTGACCAGAAAGATTCAAGTGTTCTTCAACTGGTTTTTGAATGTTCTGATACTACACCCTATATATCCAAGTGCTCTGAAAGGCTTGAATAAAACTCACATCTTTTAATAATTTTGTAACCATGAAGTGAGAGTAGGATATTTAGAATTCTTCAGGTTTCAAACTGAATAATGGGCCCATATTTGTATTGTTACCTCAGCTCTTTGCCTTTGCTATAGACATCTGGAATATGGGATTACAATATTCCAGTATGACCGATTTGTATTTTGTAGCACCTGAAGTAAATTTGCATTTAGCCAAGGAATTTGCATTTAATTGTCTTTCTCTCCTCCTTATATATTGTAGAGCTGTAATGAAAAGAGACCACTTAATTATTTAAAGTCTTTTAAAAAAACTTAATCTTATTACAGGTTATCGTATACGTCACTGTATTGTTTCTTGGTAATAGTGCTGATCAAAATAAAAATTTGATACTGTGGTTTAGTGCTATGTAAGTCAAATTAAAGCTTCTACAACCATCATATGCTGAGTGAAATTCCAATGATGTTTATTGCCTTCTCTAGGTTATTTGAAATAATTGTGGTTATCAAAGCAAGCCATTACTGGTATCAAGATTTTAATTATAAATTGTAGTTTGAACAATATTTTTCAGGTATAACTTGGGACGAAAAAGAAGACTGGGTTTGGAAACAGATTGCAAATACTGAGTAAATGTCTGTATAACTTGCACATCAACTTGGATACCTTTCTAAGAGAGAATCAGGATTTTAAAAATGTACTGATAACTTGTAATAGCTTGTTTGAGCAAACTGCTGGTTTGCCATAATATATTATCTTGTCACTGAATCAGGCATTGATAGCAGAAGAGACCAGGAGTAAATTAGCAGAGCAGGAGGAGGATCCTGAGAAGTTTCGAGAGGCGCTAGTGAAATTCGAAGCCAGATTTAACTTCCCTGAAGCAGAGAAGTTAATTACATATTATTCATGCTGCTGCTGGAAGGGTAAAGTTCCTCGTCAAGGCTGGCTTTATTTGAGCATCAATCACCTCTGTTTTTATTCCTTCTTCCTAGGCAAAGAATGTAAGTGTGAACATATAACAACTATTATCCCTATATTCTGTGCAAACTTGTAAACGTATATATCACTTTTTGGGTAATTTTTAAGTTGATGTATGATGTATTAGAGTCTGATCTATGGTAGTTGGCTAACGCAACAGTGAAGAGTTCTGAAACTTGTTAAATCGAGTTATTTGCTTTTAAAAATTCCATGTTGTCATTTGTCGTCCATTTTTATATTTTACTCACAACAAACTCTTTTGTTATTAGTGTACATAGATGATGATTGGTTTAAACTGTTATTTTGTTAAATGTGAAGTAGACTGTGGTGGTAATGGTATGGTGGAAATCAGGAAAACAGTCTGCTCTAAAAGTGTACTAAATAGTTTAGGCCCCAAAGTAGATCTGCCTTAAAATGTCTCTGAAGTGACAGATTCTTAAATACCTATTTTTAATACAGAACATAGTCATTCAGAAACAGTCCCTCCTTATAGGCGCACACACACAAATAACCACTGTTAATAGCTGCAGTTAGTACAGAGACAGCAAAGGAAGTATAAGTTGGCTAAAAACAAACCTTCTTAGAACTAGGTAACATCAATTATGCACTTTAAAGTAATGTGAGTAGTAAACATAACAACTGTGTCTTGTGCTCTATGTGACGAGGTGGAAGGGGAAAACCAGTATTTTCAAATGAAAAGGAATGAAATTTTGTTTTTTTCAAGCTTCTGGACAAGTTTTACAGATAAGAGGGAGTTAAAACAAACAACTCCCAGATATCTTAAAACTTTTGTCTTCCCTTTTCATCCTTTAAATCTGTCACTTCTGTGACAGATTTAAAGTTAAAGGTTTAAGCATGGCTTGAAAAATCTACCAGATAATCACTACTAATAAGCCAGTCTAAAAGATATGGTCCCATGTTTCCACTGGAGCCCCAGGAAGCATTCTTATGAGATGCCCTCCATACCCAGTCGTGGATGATGGAAATTGTAAACGAAGGCAACCTTTCAACTGTTTATTTTCCTTTTCAGGGTGTGTCTTCTCCTCTTTAACAGGATTATGCTCATCTTGAGTAGCACTGTAGGGATTCCTATAAATCCTACCATAACTCCAGCAGGAACAGCAGAATGAAACTTTAATGATCAGGGAGGCTTTACTATTTATGTATAGAAGAGTTATGTTGGACAGTGGAAAAAAACTACTCATTCACTTTTGTTTATAGTCCGTTTCACTTCCTGGTTCTCATGCATTAAGTAGGCTAATGCTTGGGAAAGGAAATAAAAAAGCAAAACAGTTTTCATTAAGATTTTTTTTCTCTTCAGTTTTTATAGTGGTGGTGATGAGGGCCATTGAACCAAACTGTAAACCTTGTATATGGTGGAACCCCCTTCAAGGCAGGAGAAGCTGCAGCACCCCCCAGCATCTCTAATTCAGCACTTATGCACCAACCCTTCCTAAATTTCGGTCCTAAATAGAGCTGTCGATTAATCCCAGTTAACTCATGCGGTTAACTCAATAAAATTAATTGCGTTTAATCGCATTGTTAAACAGTAGAATACCAATTGAAATTTATTAAATATTTTGGATGTTTTTCTACATTTTTATATATATTGTATTCTGTGTTGTAATTGAAATCAAAGTGTATATTCTTGATTACAAATATCTGCACTGTGAATGATGAACAAAAATAGTATTTTTCAATTCACATCATACAGTACTGTAATGCAATCATGTGGTGGAAGTGCAAATTACAAATGTAGATTTTTTTGTTACATAACTGCACTCAAAAACAAAATAATGTAAAACTTCAAAGCCTACAAGTCCACAAAGTCCTACTTCTTGTTCAGCCAATTTCAAAGAAGTTTACATTTACAAGAGCTAATGCTACCCTCTTTTTATTTACAATGTCAACAGAAAGTGAGAACAGGCACTTTTGTAGCCAGCATTGCAAGGTATTTACTTGCTAGATACGCTAAACATTCATATGCCACTTTGGGTTTCGGCAGGAGAGAGACACTCATTAAAATAATAATGTGTTAATTAAATTTGAGAGTCAGCTCCTTGGGGAAGAATTTTATTCCCTGCTCTGTTTTACCCTCATTCTGCCATATCTTTCATGTTATAGCAGTCTCGGATGATGACCCAGCATGTGTTGTTCATTTCAATAATAATAATAATAAATATAATATGGAGATATACCTATCTCATAGAACTGGAAAGACCTTGAAAGGTCATAGAGTCCAGTCCCCTGCCTACACTAGCAGGAACAAGTACTGTCCCCTGACAGATTTTTTGCCACAGATCCCTAAATGGACCCCTCAAGGATTGAGCTCACAACCTTGGGTTTAGCAGGCCAATGCTCAAACCACTGAGCTATCCCTCCCCCACTTTCGCTGCAGATTAGACAAAACGCAAAAAAAGTATCAATGTGAGATTTCTAAAGATAGCTACAGCATTTAACCCAAGGTTTAAGAATCTGAAATGCCTTCCAGAATCTGAGAGGGGTGAGGTGTGGCTCATGCTTTCAAGAGTCTTAGAAGAGCAACACTCCGATGAGGAAACTACAGAATCCAAATGACCATAAAAGAAAATCAACCTTCTGCTGGTGGCATCTGACTCAGCTGATGAAAATGAACATGTATTGATCTGCACTGCTTTGGATTGTTATCAATCAGAACCCGTCATCAGCATGGACATATGTCCGCTGGAATGGTGGTTGAAGCATGAAGGGACATATGAATCTTTAGCGCATCTGGAATGTAAATATCTTGCGACGCCAGCTACAACAGCCTGTTCTCATTTTCAGGTGACATTGTAAATATGAAGCGGGCAGCATTATCTCCTGCAAATGTAAACACACTTGTTTATCTGAGTGATTGGCTGAACAAGAAGTAGGACTCAGTGGACCTGCAGACTCTAAAGTTTTACATTGTTTTATTTTTGAATGCACTTATTTCCTCCACATAAGTCTACATTTGTAAGTTTAACTTTCATGATACAAGAACTGTAGTGCAATCTCTTTATTAGGTGAATTGGAAAAAAAAATTTTTTACAGTGCAAATATTTGTAATGTAATAAAAAATAGTGAGCACTGTACACTTCATATTCTGTGCTGTAATTTAAATCGATATATTTGATAATGTACAAAACATCCAAAAATATTTAAATAAATTGCATTCTATTATTGTTTAACTGTGCAATTAATTTTTTTTAACCACTTGACAGCCATAGTCCTAAACTTATTTGATGGTATCTAGTGTTGAAATTATTTTTTCTCTCATCTCTAATGTGGGTGACAGATACTCTGAACACTCTTTGTCATGTTTGTCAAATGACATACTGAATAGTTGATAATTATAGTTATGAATTATTGTTAATATTGGAGAGCTTGACTCTTATTGTGAAGCAAGGAATTTGTTATCCCGTTTTTCATGTAAGAGTTACTGAGGACTAGATCCGCAAAGGGCACTTAGCCTCAACGTTACAGTGCCTAATTTAACCCTTCTGCCTAATGGCATCCACAGCCAGAATTAGGCACCCAGGCTCCCCATACACTGTATGGGGAGAGTTTGCTGCTGAAAAATGGAATCGGCAAAAGCCAACAGGGTGAGTGGAGAGCCACTTAAGCTAGCCATAGGTCACACTTCTCTCCTTGGCATTTTCTATCTAAATGACTAAGTCTGGGTCAGAGGGAGGCACCTTTCTCTGCTTAGGATCCACAATCAGGAACCTTCTCCTAGAGTTTGGCACCAAAGCCCTTCCTCCCAAAAAACAGAAGGTGACAGCTGCCTCTAGCTCAGAGCACTCAGCTAGTATGTAGGAGAACCCTCTGCCTGATTTGAAGCAGGGATTTGAGTCCGTATCTTCCACCTCTCAATAGAGTGCCCTAGCCGGTAGGTATCTCTCAATCTTCAGTGACTAATTATTTGTATACAGTGGAATGACTTTAACAAGAGACACATTCCACTGGGTACAAATTTTAGCATTGGAACAGGGAATTGAACTTGGGTCTCCCACATCCCTGATGAGCCACTAAGCTGTAGAGTTGTTCTCAGTCTTTCTCTGGCCTAGTTTTTACTTGGGCTTAGGCATGTTTTTACTTGGGCTTAGGCAAGGGGGGAGGGATAGCTCAGTGGTTTGAGCATTGGCCTGCTAAACCCAGGGTTGTGAGTTCAATCCTTGAGGGGGCCATTTAGGGATCTGGGGCAAAAAATCTGTCAGGGGACAGTACTCTATCCTGCTAGTGTAGGCAGGGGACTGGACTCGATTACCTTCAAGGTCTTTCCAGTTCTAGGAGATTGGTATATCTCCATTTATTATTATGAGGTGAGCACCTGGGCGTCAGGACTAAAGTGCCTGTGCTCATGCCCAGCAGGAGATTATTAGGTATCTAAGGGATTTTACTGGTGGAAATGTAGCCACCTATAGGATTAGACGGCAGCTGAATGGGGGTTTATAACATCCACGTTTTGGACTTAGGCAACTAAAGTGGCAGTTAGTCTAGGTCAGGGGTCGGCAACCCGCGGCTCCGGAGCCGCATGCGGCTCTTTCATCCCTCCGATGCGGCTCCCTGTGTGTGCTAATTTTAACCGTCTCGCAGACTGTTTTCTATGCGGCCCGCCAGCACTGTCCAACCAGTGCGCGGAGCCGCAGCCGAAAGAGAGGGGCGGGGTCAATAAGAGGCGAGCTGCGGGGGGCGGGGAGAAGAACGGAGGCGGAGCCGGGGCACGAGGCGAGGCGGAGCCGGCGGAGAAGTGCGAGTCGGGCCGGGGCCGGGGCAGGAGGCGAAGCGCGGCGGAGCCGGCGGATAAGAGCGAGCCGGGGCCGGGGCACGAGGCAAGGCAAGGCAAGCTGGGGGAGGGGGGGAGTGAAAGCACGGCCGGGGGGGGGGGGGGGGAGGAAGAAGAGCGAGAGCACGGCTGGAGGGGAGGGGGAGGGAAGAAGAGCGAGAGCACGGCCGGAGCAGGGGGAAGGAAGGGGGGGAGCGGGGGGGGAGGAAGGGGGGGGAAGAAGAAGAGCGAGAGCACGGCCGGAGGGGGGGGGAGGGAGGGAAGAAGAGTGAGAGCACGGCCGGAGGGGGGGGGGAGGGAGGGAAGAAGAGCGAGAGCACGGCCGGAGGGGGGGGGGAGGGAGGGAAGAAGAGCGAGAGCACGGCCAGAGGGGGGGGGAGGGAGGGAAGAAGAGCGAGAGCACGGCCGGAGGGGGGGGGGGGAGGGAAGAAGAGAGTGTTATTTCATTTTAAATGTCAAAAGGGTTTTGTGGCTCCCAGTGTTTTCTTTACTGTGGGAAACGGGTCCAAATGGCTCTTTGAGCGGTAAAGGTTGCAGACCCCTGGTCTAGGTTGACAAAGGTATTTAAGCAATGCTACTTAAAATGCCTAAGTCTTAATGACTTTAGAAAATAAAGCAAATAGAACATGATTCTTGCAGTTTCAGACACAACTGTTGGGAGAAAGAAAACACGAATTACAAAACCAAAAGAAAAAAGTCTTGGCAGCTGTTTTAATTCTGTTTTATTGAAATGCTTCTGTGCTCTTGGATGAACAGAAATATGGACAAAGTGCTAACTCTTCTGGTTCTGCTTCTTGACCAAAAAAATCCTTATTTTATTTCTGGTGGTGATGTCAGTGAGTTTTATGTGAAGTCACAGGACTTCGACAAGAGAAGGGCACTTACACTGAAATATGTTCATAGATACTCAAAGGAGGGAGATCTATCAAAAGATTTAAAATTTTGAAAGGTTGGAATGTTTTTTAAAAAGGCTACTGTCAAGTTTTCAATTAAGTTTTCATTGTTCCTAAACTTTGAAAATTTGTTATCTTTTGCCACCGGTTTTGACCTGTTTTGTAATTTGGCATGCTCCTGTTTCATACAGCATATAAACCAGTGATGGGCAAGCTGTGGGTTGCATGCAGCCCATCAGGGTAATCTGACTGCAGGCCAGGGGACATTTTGCTGGCATTGCCCATCCGCAGGCACGGCCACCCACAACTCCCACTGGTTGCCGTTCACAGTCCCTGGCCAATGGCAGCCGTGGGAGGTGGTGTGGGCCACAGGGACATGCTGGCCGCTGCTTTCCACAGCTCCCATTGGCCAGGAGCAGGGAACCATGACCATTGGAAGTTGGGGCGGGCCGCGATAATCAACATCAGCCAAATGTCTCACGGCCCGCAATCAGATTACCCTGAGGGGCCGCCTGCAGGTTGCCCACCACTGATAAAAGCCATTAAGTCTTACTTGGCTGATGCGTTTGACAACAGCATTAGTAATAACGTTGGTACAACTCTACATAACTAGTCTTTAGTCCCTTGGCTGTCTGGCTCTACTGAACTAAAATATTTTATGCCCATTCGTAAACAATTTATGTGACATTAGTATGTCACATTTAAATAGGAAAAGTTAGAACCAGGGAACACTCTTGACAGGATTGTGGTTATAGAATAATACGGTAAGCTCACTCAGTCTTTTATAAATGTAATTAATTATCATGGACATGTTTTATATAACAAAACAATCAAATCAAGACAAGGCTTTATGTTGCTTTTTTGTGACTTTACCGTGTTTCCCCGAAAATAAGACAGTGTCTTATATTAATTTTTGCTCCCAAAATTACATTACATTATATTACAGCGAGAGGCAAAACTGGAAGTACATCTTATTTTCGGGGGATGTCTTACTTTCGGGGAAACAGGGTATTAGCAACAAGAGATTGGCCTGGGACAGGGGTCAGCAACCTTTCAGAAGTGGTGTGCCAAGTCTTCATTTATTCACTTTAATTTAAGGTTTTGCATGCCAGTAATACAGTTTAATGTTTTTGGATGATCTCTTTCTCTTCCATTCTGGGGGAGGGGAGGGGCTAGGATGGGATAGAGTAGCTCAGTGATTTGAGCATTAGCTTGCCAAGCCCAGGGTTGTGAGCTCTATCCTTGACGGGGCCATTTAAGGATATGAGGCAAAAATCTGTTGGATGATTTGATTGGGGTCCTGTTTTGTGAAGGGGGGTTGGACTAGATGACTTCCTGAGGTCCCTTCCAACCCTAATGTTCTATGATTCTATGTTTTAATATATAACAAAACTATTGTTGTATGTAAAGTAAATAAGATTTTTAAAATGTTTAAGAAGCTTCCTTAAATTAAAATACAGAGCCCCATGGACCGATGGCCAGGACCCAGGTAGTGTGAGTGCCACTGAAAATCAGCTCACATGCCACCTTTAGCAGGTTGCCTGCCCCTGGCCTGGGATATTGGTAGAGTAGCCCTTCTGTTCATTGGTGACAAGAGTCCTGGGTGAGCTTCCAGCAGTTGTTAACCTAAGTGGAAAATCTAATTTATTTTCAAGTGCTTTTCAGTAAATAGTAGCCAGATTGTTAGTCGTAGAGCTCATATAAAAGGCAAATGATCTCCTTCCATAATCATCCAGTGTGCGCTGATCCTTTTTCTCTGCTTTGGGTAGTGACAGATGATTTAACAGAATGTCAATATCAAAAATGCTATATTGTACTCTTTCTTAATTGTAGTTGAACTTTGTCACATGCAGTGGACAAAATTTACAGCTGTCAGTTATTTAAAAAAATTAAAATGGGAAGATTAATATGCCCAGTAATTTTCTTCAGAGGTCTATTTATGGGTGAATTGCAGCCTTCTTCAGATTTCCATTGGTAACTGTTATACTGTGTGTAGACTTTATATTTCATATGTGGTATTTCTCACTCTTCTTTTTTACCTCATTATACTATATACGGTAGGTAATAGAAATGGGTGTCTCAAACTGGACACAGACAGAAATGTACACATTTTATTTTCTGATGACACTGTCCCCATAGTAGTTAAATTAGAGTAATTTGTGAGCCTTGAGTTTTATTATTGTTTTCTGGTGATCTTTGTAGCCTTGTTAAAGGGCGGTGTCAGTCTCTTCTTCATTAAAGGAGACTTCTGATATATAGATCTATACATTTATATATATATGGAGCTGTTAGTTCAATATTTATGCCACATGATAGTATGAGAGGAGCATACTGTAGAATGCACTGCTAAATTCCCTTGTACAACCGTTTCCACATTGTGTTGCATAGTCCTCCAGTTTACTTCTGTTTTTAGACTTTGGGCTTAGTTTCCACCCAAAAAAATCCATTATGGAAGTAAGCTAGCTTGCTGCTTCCCTGAAACTATCCAAGTGAGTAGGAGGCCAAGTTCTCACCTTTCTTAAAGTCTACTACCACTAGGGTAGATGGCCCTGGAACCTTTCCTCATGTTCTTTCCATCCCCTAGTCAGTGAATGAAACCTAACCTGCTTTATGGGGAGAGGACTCCTGACAATGTTACTTGATGATTTTGTGTCTTTCCTGAAAACTAAAATAGACTTAAGAGGGCAATCCCTCAGAAAAGAAGCTTTCTGCCTAGAATATGGGAGAATGAATAGTGGTACATATTAGGCATTTATGTGTTTTTTAAAAAAAATATACAGAACAATTTTTCTTCCCCTTTATACCTGTTTAAAGTCCATTCTGAATTTTAATATGTTTTCATATTTTTGACATCTGTGAAAAGTTTAAACTCAGTTCCTAAGAGGTTTTTGCTCTTTCTCAAATGGCAGTAAAACTCCTAGTTCCGTGGGTTGATGTTCAGAAACTGGAAAGAACCTCCAATGTCTTTATGACTGATATCATCCGCATCACCACTTCAAGTAAAGAACGAGACTTCTCCATGTTCCTTAATATTGATGGGGCATTCAGGATAATGGAGCAGCTGGCAGACGTAACGCTCCGAAGGCTACTAGATAATGAAATCTTTGAACTGGATCCAGGTCTCCAGGATCCTACTCAGATTACAAAAAGGTAAAAAAGCAAAGTTCTTGCTTGTGCATGAAGAATTATAGAAGTATGTTTCCCATTTTTCAGTATTTTATTAGCTTGATAATATTTAAATATCAAATAACTGTGTCTTGAGGGAAACCAGACTTTATAAAGTATTCAGTTTTCTGGAATAGAATTTTTTCAGTGCGCATGCAGTTTGTCTGGAGTAGGTATTCAAGTCACACTGCTACATTTTTCTGTTTTTTTGAAGCAACATCACTCCTTTTTGGGGGGCTTTTAAAAGCACCATTTTGTTGCCCAAAAGTACATTTCAATAAGCGAGAATTCCAACTGCCTTGAACAAAAGCACTCTATGTTACGCTCTTTGTTCTGTGTAAGCTTTCCAAGTGCTGATGACATGGTAATTATTGCTTGTGGTCACATCTTCATGAACTTCTGACGAATGGGAAGTCCCTACTTCCATTATTCTCATAGTTGATTTAACAGAGTTCTGGGAATCAAAACTGTAGTGAGAGATTCATATGCAATTATCTGTACTGCACTTTGCCTTTCATTCCAAAGAATCCCAACATGTATAGTCTCTCTGTATATGGATTCCTCACTCACCACTGAAATGAAGTTGAGTTGGAGAGAGGAAAGTGGTAGCCATTCTGTGCCGGTAACACTACACAAAACACATGCGCTCTCGCTCTCTTTTTAAGGAAAGTGAAACTGCAGAAGGAAGTTTAGCTGGGTAGAATAAATGACCAAAATTGAAATTTGCCTAGGACACCCTTGTTAACATTATGGTGTCAAATACTTCTAGTAAGGGGGTCAAACCAGGTTGTGGTTTTCTCAATTTTACATCAAGTCCCTTGACCCTGCAGTGAGAATTGTACATCCTCATAAATATAGATCACTCATGCTAAAAGAATGAATGATCTGTGAATGGATTCTAGGTGGGGAGAAGAGGTTCTGCTGATGAGAATACAGGTGTACAATAACTGTTTTCCGTTATTAATATGTTTTGGTTTTAGTGGCCATTTCTGCAATGATGCTAAAATTACATCCCCTTTTCCAAACTCTTGTGAATAGTGCTATAGGATCTGTACTAGTAGTTGAAGATTTCTATACACTATTATTTTACCCAAGCATTTTAAATTTACGCTTAATAGATGAAGTCCTGGCTCCACTGAAGTCACTAGGGCTAGGATTTTGCCTGTTATGACATTGAAGCATATATTTTGAGCCGTCTGTAAATTTAATAAAGGCAGTAAGCAGTAATACTTACTGATATACACCTATTCAGTGATTCCAGAGGTTCCTTTAAACTAGAAAATTTAGGCCAGATTTTTTAAAAGGGCTTAAAAGGATATTGTTGAGGCTTTTGTTTGTTTGTTTTTTTTAAACAGGATTTTGCTTTGGTAATCATGTGTATGTGTGTACTCTTCAGAGTAAGAGTCAATTGTATTTCTAAACCCTCTTTCTGCTTTCCACTCTCTCTCTCCTGCCCTCTTTCACCCCCCCCCCCCCAACAGACAAATTCCTCTGAACCTCACCTTTTGGACTAAAAATATATTGTGTCTTTAAGTAAAGAAACTAAGGACAGGAGCTATGACACAAATTGCACATCAGTTTTTTTTCCTGAGGGATTCCTAATTTGTAATTTTTAAGTTCTCATTTTCCCATCAAAAGATTCCTTGAATTAAAAATCTTAATTGAAACAAAAGTTAACACCCTCAACCCCTACAGGTGTAAATACTGAACTTGATAGACCTCTGATATAGTGTAGTGGCAAGGCCTTCAACTGAATCAAGCTACAAATTGTGTCCTGAATCAAGTTTGAAAAGTAGTGCGTGTGTTAATGAACCAGAGACAGGAGCACAAATCATCTCACACCTATAATCCCACAATTTTTTTTCCTCCACTGCCTTTCTTTCTTTTTAAAAAAAAAAGAGAGAGAAGAAATAGTTTGCAAGAGAATTCCTGAGCCTGACATTCTGTAAACACATACTGGTGAGTGGTAACTTGAGAGCGTGATTAGAAATGAAAATACAAAGATGTTGAAATGCCATTTCCTGGACATTAGACAGGTTAGACAGGTAGTGGCTAGGTAGGTTGGCACTTCAATGTAGTATGATTCAGCAAGTTTGTTTTTTGAGTAGTGGCTAAACGAGTTGCTAATTCTGACATATTTGGGTTGAAGTAACTTGTTTCTTCGCTGTTGTCATAGTTCAGGAAATGAGTTCTCACTTAATTTTTCCTTATGTTCTCTCTTTATAATTCCCTTTTTTGTCTTGGAAGCAAATATTAGAATGTATTATAATGCAATGTCAGAATCAATGTAATAGGTCCTGTCAGAGTGTATACAAATTGATTTAAAATAAAAAATCTGATTCTTCTGCCATCCTCCCCCCCACCTCCCAAATACAGGTTATTCTTTTGGGACACTATAATTTAACATTTTAAATTTAAATAATAGTTAAGCGGTAGGTGTTTTCTGCCAAAGTTTTAAATAAAATCAAACCACTGAACTGGTTGAAGTCACTGGCAAAGCACTTGGACCAGGGTTTGTTGTAGTTCTAACTGCCTTTTGACACCAGTAGACTCTTCTGCAGGTTTAGAGAGAATATTTTCTTCATTTAAGATTATTCAACTAGTTCAGTTTAAGGACATCACTAGTCCATTCATAGTGGAGAAACCAATTGAGAGTTGAAAAAGCAAGGGAACTTGTTTTTCCTTTTTCCAGTCTATGAATAAAAATGAAATGAGAGAATGAGACTTACTAGTTCTAAAATCTTGAAGGACACAGTGACCAGAAAAAAACCCAGTTCAATTCACTAACTGCAGTTACTTCCTTTATTTAGTAAATCCATTAGTTTTGAATGCAAAACATGTTTTGATAAACTATTTTTCTTACATATCCAATGCATCTAAGATCATTTGTATTAATTAAATAAAACATTTTTAAAATGTTATTTTTGTGTATTCCAACTGAATTCCAATTTCCACACAAATGCAGCTTTACACAAATCACAAGCAAAAAAATAAAAAATAAAAAAATAATCATCTTGTAAATGAGAAACAGCATTCACAGTTTTCTAACAGAAGATGATGTAAAAATTAAGAATCTGAATAAATGTATATTAAACTATAAATAAATAAGCATAAATGTTGTGTACCTTTTGGTTAACAAAAAAGAGGACCAAATTACACCAACCAATCAGAATTAATCTTTAAGAAAATAACTAAAAAGTACAAATGCAAAACGAGATTAAAATTGATTTCTGAATCATGGTTTTCTGCCTGCTGATTTTAAAATCATGATTAAAATAAATTATTTAAATCACTTTAATTTAAATGAGTCGACTCTGTGCCATATTTTATAAAAACGACTCTTTTACCCAACCAGTTAGTATCTTTTTTTATACTTGTTGATGGGTTGGATGCTACATTCTATGGGCTTGTGGCAATTCTTTTAAAAAGATGCCGTCATTTCTCTGGAAAAGTGAGAATTTGTGTGGAAGATCTTCACCTTCTATATCAACTACACATGGAAAATAGAAGCTTATAATTCATATTTCAGAATCTCCTCTTGTCTTGCTGAAAAGTAATATAGGGCCCAACCCTTAACTCATGTAGATAGTCCCATTGAAATTACAGAACTACATGTGCAGGGGCTGTTGGATCAGGTCCATAATTTGTCACAAGAGCAATATTGGAGTCTTGTGTCAAAGCAGATAGTAAATCAGTTTTCTTCCTGCTTAATGTAATGATGATGTTCATAGACATGGATTACAAAGGGATTAATGGGCATTTAAGCGCACTCGAAAGCAAAGTGAAGCTGAGGGGCAGCTGATAAACACAAAAGGCCTTCATTGCAAATGCAGTTCAGTGCCATGAACTGCACTGTTACATAAGATAACTTTTATCCAAAGAGATTTCTTGCTTTGTGAGGGTTTGAAAAAGCTGTTTTACTGCTTTCTTTGATTTTCTGCTTTCATCTCATTCAGGATGTGTATAGAACAAAAACTTCTTGAGGAAATGGCCTGAATGGAAATGTAATTGGGTGCATGCGGTGCCAATAAGATTTTAAAAGGATAATAATTTCTCTGGGCTAAAGCGACAAAGAGTCCTGTGGCACCTTATAGACCGGGGATGGACAAACATTTTGGCCCGAGGGCCACATTGGGGTTCAAAATTGTGTTGAGGACCTGGTAGGGAAGGCTATGCCTCCCCAAACAGCCTGGCTCCGCCCCCTATTCAACCCCCACCCACTTCCCAACCCCTGACTGCCCCCCTCAGAACCCACAACCCATGCACCCCCCCCCGCTCCATGTCCCCTGATCACCCCCTCCGAATATCCCCCCAGAACCCCACCCCCATCTAAGCCTCCTTGCTCTTTGTTCCCTGACTGCCCCTCCTGACACTCCCCCACTCTAAGCACCACCCCCCGGGACCCCAACACCTAAGCACCCCCACCCCCTTGCTTACCGTACTCGGCCGGGCGCTCCAGCCCAAGCGCTGGGCCCTGCAGCGCAGCCCAGGCAGCACCCAGGCCTGGGAGTGCGGGGCCCCACAGCATGCCGTGCTCGACCTGGCCTCCGACCCGGGAGCACGGTGCCCCGCAGCTCTCTGCGCTTAGCCCGGCCCCTGGCCTGGGAGTGTGGGGCCCCGCGGCTCCCCACCCCGGGCCGGGAGCCCCGGGCCACTGGCGGCACTGCGCCCCTGGTCCGAGCTTGTGGGCTGGATAAAAATGGCCAAAGGGCTGCAGTTTGCCCACCCCAGTTATAGACCAACAGATGTATTAGAGCATAAGCTTTTGTGGGTGAATACCCACTTCGTCGGATGCACTCCGACTTCTTAAAGGATGCATCCGACGAAGTGGGTATTCACCCACGAAACCTTGTGCTCTAATACATCTGTTGGTCTATAAGGTGCCACAAGACACTGTCGCTTTTGCAGATCCAGATTAACACAGCTACCCCTCTGATACCTTCTCTGGGCTGTGACTGTCTTAAATCCTTTTTCTTTCTGTGTAATGATGAGTTATCAATCCATAGAATTTGAAACAAAATATTTAAAACCAAAAAGTGCTTTTAATTATTAAGCCAATGTCCGAGCTGAATGGAAACTGGTTGATGAAATAGCTTACATCACAAATGTTGCTTTCGTCCATGTGATTGCTTCTGACAGGGAGGCTCAGAATATCAATGTGTTTTTTAATAAAATGACAAATTTCTTACAAATACTTCCCAGTTTATACATATCAGGTACTTCTCACTCCATGGAAGAAAAAAATAGCCAGTAACCTTTCCCTGAAAGTGAGAAGTCATCTTGCTACTTACCAACAGAACATTGTCATTTAGATGTTTTATTCTGTAGCTACATGTTTTAATTCTTTGAATATGAACAGGAAATGACTCAACAAAACTGAGATCCTGCCAATGTGACTCTTATTGGTTTTAAAATACAGAAAACACATTTGACAGCAAGGATACAGTCTGAAGTGTTGAAATACTGTCCAGGAATTGTTTTTGTCAGCCATATGTGTATTATTTCCTTTAAGTAAAAGACTTCTTAAAGGTAACTTTTAGGTCACATATAGATGATCACAGTTCAGTCTTACTAGTCACTCAATGTGCTGGAAACAAAGATAATCATAGAATCCAACAAGGTGCAAATTGGAAACCCAGGCTAAAAAAAAGGGGGGGGGAGGGAGGGCAGAGTAGTCTGCTGATTGCCCTGGAAAATAGAGGACAAAGCAACGTTGTTGTTGTTTGTTTTTTTGTTTTTGTTTTTTTAGTGTTTTTCTTCCTTTTTCTCTTTTTGGGGGTATATTTTTCTTAACTTTCATCATATCTTCTCACTGGTACATATACAAATAATGCTACATGTTTTAGTTGCCTATTGATTCATAAATATGAAACTTCCAGTACCAGGAAGAAGAAAAGAGATGCGTTGCTTGAGTTTAGCAACCCCAGCAGGTTGGGACATTTCACTCATGTTTCAGTGCCGGCGGGGTTTTGGAACTCAGAATGGAATCTTTGGAATCCCCCTTTTTTTTTTTTAATTTGGGAGGGGAAGATAGCCTAGACAACAAGTTCTTTAGTACAGGGAACTTAGCTTATTTGCCAAACACGGTTCATGCTTCTCTGTAAATAATAAACCAGAGATCGGCAATCTTGGTGCATGGAACCGCAGGGTAAGCACCCTTAGCGGGCCCCGTCGGTTTGTTTACTTGCCAGTTTGCTGACCGTGGCTCCCATTGGCCATGCTTCGCCGACCCAGTCCAATGGGGGCTGCAGGAAGCGGTGCTGGCTGCCGCTTCCCGCAGCCCCCATTAGACTGGGAAGGCGAACCGCGGCCAGTGGGAGCCGCAGTCGGCGAATCAGCAAATAAACTATCTGGTGGGACCTGCTAAGGGTCCCTACATCACTACATCACCCCTGTGGTCCCACGTGCCAAGGTTGCTGATCCCTCTAATACACCTTGACAGTGTCCTTATTTCAGCATAGACCATGCATCAGTGCTTGAGTCCATCATTTTAACTTGTTTCCAGGGTAATACTGTCTTTATTACTGGCAAACTTACAGCTGATATCGTGGGCCCATAGATCTCAATCTTCACTGTATCGCATTTAAAGGGTTACCTTTTCTGTTTCCGCAACTAACTTCAGAGGTACCTTTTTTTGAACTGCCTTAGGTATTTTACATGTACTTTTGTTGGGATCTATTTATGAGGGCATGCAGTTGCTGAGAGGCGGAAATGCATAGCATTTCTCTTTGGGTAACTGAATTC
This sequence comes from Sternotherus odoratus, assembly GCA_032164245.1. Lineage (NCBI taxonomy): Eukaryota > Metazoa > Chordata > Testudines > Kinosternidae > Sternotherus > Sternotherus odoratus. The sequence goes on along the minus strand of JAVMKO010000001.1, from coordinate 203,397,035 downwards.
TGCTCTTCTGTTCCACTTGTGATTCTTTTCATATTGGTTTTCATCTCAGCCAGCCCACAGTAACGTGAGTACTGACTGCATTTCATTCATGTGCTGCAACTTATTCTCTTTCCCAGATCACACAAAGCTGGCCTCCATCTCAGCACCTTTTTTTAGAGCAATCGTGGATAAGGTCTTGTTTCCTGGTGCTGCTGTCTGGTCTTGCTTTGTGAGTTATTCAGAATAGGCAATTCCAGTGATGTTAGGATTAGCATCCTTCCCTAATGACAGGAAGCTGAGGTTATGTCCATATGTAAACTGCTACAGTGGCACAATTGCAGCCCTGCAGTTTTACCACTGTAGAGCTTCAGTGTAGATCAGGGCTACTCAGACCTCAGGGGTTCAGGAGCCAAATTAGCCATCAGCATTACCCAAAAGAGCCACAGTAGTGTGAATTCATTGGTTCATACACTGTGGTACTTTGTATTCATATTTAAATATGGGATGGGAAATATTTCATTTTTATTATATTCTCACAGCAAAATGGCTGACCAAGTATTATTATTCTGTCACCTGCAATTGGTTAATAACATAGTAAAAACATCCTGATTGGTTAATAATTAAATCACACAGTGTTTTAATATCATGTGCTACAAAGAGCTGCAGGAGACGCATTAAAGAGCCACTTGCAGCTCAAGAGACAGTCCGAGTAACACTGGTGTAGTAGACACTCAATGCAGGGATGGGAGGGGTTCTCCTGTTGCTCGTAGTTAATCTAGGTCCCTTAGAGGCAGTAGCTACAACGCTTTCGTTGACCTAATGCTGTCTGCACTGGGGGTTAGGTCAGCTTAACTATGTTGTGCAGGAGTGTGGATTTTTCACACTCTTGAGTGTGACGTAGCTGGGTTGACTTAATGTTTTTGTGTAGACCTGGTCTGATGCACCCTCTTTTTTTCCCCTAAAACACCTTCATGTGGTGTTGCAGTGCATGTCATCATGCCAAAAGGCAAGCATACACTTTGTGAATTTATAGAAATTTTAACAAAAAATTTCAGCTCAAAGAGAGGTGAGGCTAATGAGTCAGGACATTGTAGCAAATAAAATGTTAAGATACTTTAAGACCTGTTGTGGCTGAAACACACAGTGTATCTATATAGTGTTGTTACTTTACTAGCTATGAGTTGCTGTCCTTTCTCCACAGTAATAGGAATCCAGTCAGGTTGGGGGGAAAAAAAATTAAAAGGAAACAAGCACAAATGTTCTCATTTTAAAATAACAAGCATTGGTGAGCACGATCAGCCATTGCAAGATGCCAAAGTTACAGCAGTGTTTTTTTATGTTCCTGTGTAACCTCTCTGAAATTCTTAAATATATCGGACTATTTTCCCTTCTTAACTGAGTATTGTGTGTACGTGGCTGCCCCCATCCCTTTTAATTCAGGTGTATTCAAAGATATGTCAAAGATACTCCAGAACTCCTGTGTTTGATTTCTGGAGTATTCTGGAGTTTCCTGTGTTTGATGGAGGAGTTTTTTTGTCAACCTAGCTACCACCACTTAGAAAGGTGGATTACTTAGACTCTAAGTAAGTCTTAGAGCAACGGGAAAAACCTCTTCCATCACTCTAGGAAGTGTCTACGCTACTGCAGCACAGCTGTAGTGCTGTAGCTGTGTCATTGTAATGCCTGTAAAGTAGGCATGGCATAAGCCAAAACTTGGGTTTAGATCGGGTGTCACAAACAGGAACTACCTACATCTGGGCTACACTCCTACACTGAGCCTACTTCACTCAAACCACTCCAGACTTACATGTTACAACTTTTCCCCCCTTGACCTGACGATTCCTTCTGAGACCTTCCTTTCACTTACCCCTCTCTAAGCCCTAGAGACCACTGTTGTGTATTTCAGACGGCTGACAATCCCCATGGGAAAAAGACACCCTTGTGCACCTCTGCTGACACAACCTACAGAATTAATCATTGACATAAAGCATAATTGATCTCTCTGTATACATGCAGCTCTGTTCATATCATAGTGACAACTCTTGCCAATCTGCTCAGTACAGTTACACCTAGCACAGGGAATACAGCTGGAGTGCATGCAGATAAACGCTGGAATGCGAAGCTGTAGAACACAATGATGTATTCTCTCTGTCCCTCCTCAGTCTACGTAGTGTAGATTCCTAGTTTTTTAAGGCAAGAAGAGACCATTTAATGTAAGGAATGAGCAGAAGACACCTTCTCTGAAAACGGCTAGGTGATAGGACTTGAACTCTCACTGCATAGATGTGATTCAGATTCAGTGACCCCAAGCAGGTCACCCTGAGACCCCCAGTTATTGTGAAAAGACTCCCTGCAGACCCTCTGGCTTCAACAGGGCTCTAATCTTGCTGCACATGCACATTTCACCCTTTTTTGGCCCATCAGTTTGGCACGTGCCAGTCTGGATTTATATAGATATGCTTCAGTATAAGTGCCCAAAGTGGCAGTGGATGCTAGGCATTAGGTGGGATGAATCCTGCATTGTTGAGATCCGTGTTAGGAGGATTAGAATAATAGTTTGAGTCCCAGGTGTGCAGAAAATAAGTTAGAACCTGGTAATATTATAAAATGTTAGATCTCTAGGGTGGCTGTAACCTCTGGAACCCTTTGTTCAAATGACCCCAGGTTTGGACCAATAACCCTCTCTCTCACCTCCATGAGGCACAGCAAATATCAAGAGAGGCTGAATCATCCATGTGGATTGTAGAGTACTTAGAGTGGCCATCTTTAAACAGTAAGCAGCTCTCAGCTGTAAGCACAGCAGAGCTGTCCCTGTGCTATAATTAATACAATAATTTGCAAAGCATGAGAAGTGATAGCATCAGGAGGGAACTTACCTTCTCAGCACAACAACACCCTTATATAGAATGATGGTGGATGTTATCATTAACACTCATCTGTGTTGTGCAGAAGTGGAAAATACTTTTGTGCTGAGCTAACAGGCATATCCTGACCCAGGTTAGTCAAAATAGCAGATCCTTGCATTTGCTTGACAGAGTTTCTTTTGCTATGGAAATTTAAGTCTCAAGAAAGCTTTTGTCTTGCTTTTTAAAGAATACTTCTCTTTGTTATTTTTAAGAGAATGGAGCCTTTTTGTCTGTTTTCCTTGGATCACATTATTACTGAAAATAATGGGCCAGACACATTGGTCAAGTCCATTCTGTTGTTTCTATTGTTTATTAGCTTTTGAGTTTTCCTTCCCCTTTTCCAACTTGCTCTCAGCTCTGTCTCCTCACTTCACTGGGCTTCATTTTTTCTACAGTTAAACATTCAATAGAAAGGGAAATCAAGTTACTTATTAAAAGAGAAAGAGGCTTCTCTACTTTAGCCTTTATCCCTACGCAAAGAGTGGGTTTTTTAGTCTGCCCTTCCTTGACTTGCCATAGCATGGCAGTGGAAAGCTCCATGCCCCATAAGTCAGCCCTGGTGTCTCATTCTTTCAGTGAAACAAAGGTTTCTCCCTAGGTGAGTTTTGTTGGCAAATAATAGGACTTAATTGTCAAAAATGTAATGCCAACAAATCAGTGTGGATTATTACTGCTTTCTTGGAAATCCTCAGACTATCAGGACTGTGGTTCATTGATACTACCACAACATGGTGTAATAAGTAGTGGCTTGTTTATAATGTATTTTATAAAATATAAATTGTGGTGTAATTCCTCATTTAAAATTTTTGCATCAGCATACAAAAGCTAAATGTTTGTTTACATAGATTATCTCTTGCCTTCATGGTTTTGGGGTGGGGGGAGAAAATAAATCTTCCAAATTCAGTCTGAATGTATCTGATGCCATTGTACCTGTCCGAGTTTGCAAAATGGCCCCCCAAAATTGCTCTGAATTTCGAACTGTTCTAATTCATCCCAGTAGCTGTCAACTCTGAAGTTTAATGATGACTTCAGAGTTTCAGTTTAATGATTAATTTAAATGTCCGCATAGTTAACAATTTCACTGCTGAATGTTTTTGGAAGAGTATCACGTTAATGTGCTTTTCCATCACTTTTAGGGGGTGTGGAGGCAAGAATCAGGAATTGTGGCAGTGGAGCAGAGAATGCCAGTAAATATTGAATGAGGAATTAAAGACCTCCACCCACTCAAAATGATGATGATGATAAATTTATCCCCTTTGTCCTTGGCTAAAAAGGGAATGAAGGGGGAGAATGTACTGATAGCCTTTGGTTGCCTTCTGGGTGCCCAAAATCAAAACTGCTTCCCTGAATGGCAAGTTCCAGATGTCATATCCTTTGCGCCTTGCCCCTCCCCTGCACCTCCAGTGCATGTTTCCCGTTCAAAAGCCTATGGCACACTGAAAAATAAGGGACAGCTATAATTAATTTGTATGTTCCTTTCTTAACAGGTAGTAATATTGTTTTTAGGTTACTTGTCCAAAGTGATCAGTTGCTAAGTTCTTTGTACTTAGAAGTTGCCACCTTTACAGCCTTCCACAGTCACATAAAGACCTGGTTGGCAAGATCGCTGTGTGTAACAGTTTTACTCTACATTACATTATTCCGAATGATTGCTATTTCTTTTTTAATGTTACTTTTGGAAGCTCAGATACCAGGTTTCAAGATTTTTTATTTCTCCCCTCTTTTTTTCTTTTTCTTTTTTAAATAAGGGATCTCGAAGCCAGAGCACAGAATGAGTTCTTTCGGGCCTTTTTCAGACTGCCGGGGAAGGAGAAACTACATGAAGTTGCAGACTGTTCCCTGTGGACTCCATTTAGTCGCTGTCACACAGCAGGAAGGATGTATACTTCAGACAGCTATATCTGTTTTGCCAGCAAAGAAAGTGGGTGTTGCAATGTTCTCATCCCCTTTAGAGAGGTAGGGTCTGCTGTTTGATTTTAATTTTACACTGTGCCTGTTTTTTGCTGATCCAAAACCACTGCTATCAATTAACTTAGCTGAAAAACAGTTGTTTTCAGTCGGGAAGAGATGGACATGTGTGTGTAAGAGAGTTGCAATACGTTTTGTCCTTATCTTCATTAGCAGATGAATTCCTATATGGCAGTTGGGTGAGGCAACACGTTTCTCAAAGTAGTATTGCCAATTAATACAATGTGATGTGACATAAAAGTACCTTGGAATAACAAGATGATGATCTATGCAAGGAATAATTGCTATTGAGAGTAACTGTGGTCCACATTCTCCCAATCCCTCCTCAGTAGGCATGGGGGACGAGAACTAGGAAAGTCCCAAGGTAGAGGTATGGAAAGAGGAAGTGCCAGTTTTATTTATTTTATTAACTGTGGTACCACCCAAAGGTGTCAAGACTGTGGTACCACCCAAAGGTGTCAAGGAGTGGGGCCCCATTGGATGCTGAACACACATGCAGATAAGATACAATGGCATCTTTCCCTCCATTCCATGCCCAGTCTTCCCCCACCACGCCTGTGGGGATTCCACACACAAGGGACTACTGATTGGCAGTGGATTGTCCTGTGGAGCTGAGGGAAGCAGGGGACTCTGGAGGCAATGCTGACACACAGGTCTCAAACACATATATGATAGTCTGGTCTTTAAAAAAAAAAAAAAAAAAAGTGTATGTTTTTATGTAATGCAGATTTTTGTGGACAAAATTAACTTCTTGGGACTCTGGTGTAGAATCAATAGAATTTGGTTTCTGCTTTTAGCAGAATTAAGTGCATTTTCCCCTCACTGCAAGAAGTCTGACCTTCAAGTATTATGAGCATTTCAGTATATTTAATTTAGCCTTTGTCTGGCTCATGGATGGTAAGTAGTAACTGCCAGTCACCTATTTTAAATGCACTAGAGTGGGATGCTGTTTGGTTTTTAAAGATTTTTTTTCAGACCCTGTGCCTACAGTTGTGATCTCTTACTGATGAAGCTCTACTTTCATCCTGAACCAATAACAGCAACTTCTAAATGATATCCTTAATTCAATCCTATTGGGCAGAAACTCCATATTTCCTCAAGAATTTGGTTATGTTGATCCCATTCCAATTGTTGTTTTAAATGTCAGCAAAACCATAGCTGTTTGCCAAGATTTTTAAAAAGTAGCATAATGATTTTGGGTGCCCAGTTTGAGACATCTTAAGCTGGCCTGAACTTCAGTTTTTAACCCTGTGAGCATAACAGTTTTTGATAGATATGAAATTAAAAAGCCGTTGTCTCGAACTGTGTACATTACACCACTTGTTTTCTGATGCTGTGTCACTCCAAGTCACTACTAGGGTCAGGATATCATTTAGAAGTTGCTGTTATTGGTTCAGGATGAAAGTAGAGCTTCATCAGTAAGAGATCACAACTGTAGGCACAGGGACTGAAAATTTTTTTAAAAAAACCAAATCAGGTTTCTTTATGGTATCTTAAGTTGAGCATTCAGAATCACAAGTTACTCTTGAAAATCTTTAGACTTAAGGTGGTAAGTAAAGTTATCTCTCTAAAGTAAAGAAAATGTAATCAATCTTGATCTTTAGGATGTATCTGACCATTTAGATAATCTGAATAGTCATAATTAATATCGGTGTGCAAAGAAATATGTTCCTTTATGTACATTTCAGTGCATGTACAGTATATCAGGACGTGTATTTGAATGGTGACTAATACATTTTCTGTCATGTTTTTGGAATAGGTGGTTAGTATAGAGAAGATGGAGGACACTAGTCTCCTTCCCAATCCCATCATTATTAGTATAAGGAGCAAGATGGCCTTTCAGTTCATTGAGTTGAAGGACAGGGATAGCTTGGTGGAGAACCTGCTTCTGAGATTAAAACAAGTCAACACCAGCAACCCAGTGCACTATAACTGCTTGGAAAAAAAAGAAACGGTACTAAACTTGTGATCTGTTTCAAATTGCATAATGATGATGATACTTAGCTTTTTGTCCTGCATCTCCTAAAATCATAACTGGTGCAGAAAATTGGTCAGAAGCCTGTGATTAAGGACAGGATTAGAATTCAAAATGATGGTGACCTATTGTAGAAATGGTTTGAAATAAATAGGATGAAATTCAATAAGGACAAATGCAAAGCATTGCACTTAGGAAGGAATAATTAATGAACAAATACAAAATGTGAAATGATTGCTTAGGAAATAGTACTGCAGAAAAGGATCTGGGGGTTACAGTGGATCACCAACTAAATATGGGTCAACAATGTACGACTGTTGCAAAAAAAAGTAAATATCATTCTGGGATGTGTTAGCAGGAGTGTTGAAAGCAAGACACAAGAAGAAATTCTTCCACTCTACACAGTGCTGATAAGGCCTCAACTGGACTATTATGTCCAGTTCTGGTCACCACACTTTGGGCAAGATTGGACAAATCAGAAAAAGTCCAGAGAAGAGTAACAAAAATGATCAAAGGTCTAGAAAACATGACCTACGAGGAAAGACTGAAAAAACTGGTTTTGTTTAAGAGAATAAGAGGGGATATGATAATAGTCTCCTACTATGTAAAACGTTGTTAAGAAAAGAAGGGAGAGAAATTGTTTTCCTTAGTCCCTGAGGACAGGACAAAAAGTAATAGGCTTAAAATGCAGCAACTTGTTGTCTCAAACATTATACGTACAGTATGGTTTTTTAAACTCTTTACAAAAATTATTTTTCTTCAATTCTGTATTGCAAGAACTCTCTCGCATTTCATTCGACATGTGTGTTCAGTGACGGTGAGTCCCAGGACTTGGGGATGGTGGCTTCCCAAAGCGAAGACCAGAGTGAAGGTGAAAAGGAGAGCAGTCACTTGTTAAATGCAGAGGCACTAAGATCAGTCTTTCACCAGTCTGGAGCTGAAGGAAGTGACTTCAGGATGGTATGTATAGCAAGGGTGCAATTGTAGAGTAGCTTTTAAAAATAAGTGTTAAAAATAACTATGGTAACTTGTTTGGCCAAATCCACTCTTTTAATAAAGTGAACTATATATTGTCAGGAAACTGTAAGTATGGTTGTGTGTGTTTTGAATTTAAACTGTAGTAAGCTTCTTTGTCGTTTGTATGCCTATGTCTGCCTGGCTATTTTTTCATCCCCCCCCCCCCCAAATATTTATTTATAACCCCTTCACCAATAAGTAAAAACCAGTGTCTCTTTACAGCACTCCTTGTCACAGGATGTCATAACCACAAGTGTGTGAATTTTTGGAAATGGTGTTTTGATAGAGAGGGGGTGTTAGATCCTCTCTTCATAGTTGAAGCACTTATACTTTATAGTCTTTCTTATTACTACTGCCTCTCAGCAGGGCCGGCTCACTGCTCCTGCCGGGGACACGCGCGCTCGTCGGCTCCGGAGGAGAGCCGCGCCGCTTCCCCGCCCCTTCCCCGCTCTCCAGGCCCGGCGACAAGGGGGGATGACTACGGGTACTGCTGTGTACCAGGACCCCCTAATGTCCAGGGCCTGGTACAGCTCTACCCGTAGTACCCCCCTGTCGCCGGCCCTACCTCTCAGCAGTGCTATCTTACCAGAGGTGTAATGAGCTAGTGCAGGGGTCAGCAACCTGTGGTACATGAGCCGATTCCTGCGGGCATGCAGTGGAGGGCTCAGCCTGCCGCCACTCTGAGGTTTCCCCTACTGCCCCTTGCCAGAGGGGGTCTCGCCGCCTGCCCCACTCAGCTTCCACTGCTAGCATGGGTGTAGGGAACCCAGGCTGGCAGCAGGCTGAGATCCCGGCTGGCAGGAGCCTGCAGTGGAAATTCCAAAGTTGGGGGTGGGCTGACGCCCTCAGGCCCTCCCTTACCACCTGAAGTCCCACCCCTTCCGGACTGGCACGGGAAGCTTTAAATTTAACTGAATAAGTGAAGACTCAGCACACCACTTCTGAAAGGTTGCTGGCCCCTGAGCTAGTGGATCGAGCAAAGGGCTCATAGTATTCATGGTAGCAGAACAAAACTAGTTTTATGGGCCTGTGGAGCCCATGATTGTCTCTCCTCCCTCAGATTCCCAATTGATTTGGGGAACCTGGTATTATCAGTGCTATTGTCATTTAAAATAAGTTGTTTGCCCTTTTACTTGTGAACTTTAGGAGAATCATGGTTCTCTACGGTCACAAGAACTAGTCTTTTGGGTCTGTGAGAACCATGGCTGGAGATTCCTTGAAGGCTTTGTGGGAAGCCTTTTCTCCACTTGATGAGTGTGGGAAAGGGACCCTGCTTCCCAGGCTCCTCTGATGAATGTCAGGCTGCTGCAAGCTCCTTCTGAGAAGTAATTGTGACCTCTGTCAGCTTAGTAGTGAGAGAAAGCATGAAGTAGTGGCCAAAGCACAACACTAGCACCTCCTCTCCCCAGCTGCACAGTTGAGCTGCTTCAGCCTAAGGGCTGTGAGAGGGGGAAAAAAAGAACCAGTGCAGCCCTATGGTGCACTAACTCGTAGGCAGACACAGTGGGGCTCTCATCGTCTTGCCTCATGGTGCTCTTCCCTTGTACTGTGGGACTGCATAGGTTCCTCCCCAAGGGCAGAATGGGGCAGGATTTGCCCCTTAAATTAGATCTCCTGTGTCTATTACCATATTTTCTGGTCCAAAAAAAGCCAGAGGAAAATTGAGGTGTTTAAATTTTTTTTGTATATTAGACCTTTAAAGCACACTGCTTGTTTTAAAACTTATCCTCTGATTTCCAGTCCAGGGAACAAATAAAAGAAAGACTGTGGAATGACCATTTTGCAGAATATGGCAGAACTGTGTGTATGTTTCGCACAGAGAAGATTAGAAAACTTGTTGCAATGGGAATCCCAGAATCTTTACGAGGCAAACTGTGGCTCCTCTTTTCAGGTAAGAACTCTGTAATACATCTTGGATATAACCAGGATACAGGGCTGACCGCAGCTACACCTGCAGTTTGGCAAGAAAGCTCCAAAAGATCGTTCCTCAGCAAAGGAAAACTGTGTCCATGCTGGATATTTTGGCATGTAATCCCATCACGTCCTCTAGTGGAAAGGACGGAAGAAGAGGTGCTCACATACTGTAGGGATAGTATCTGTATAAATACCTACATAGAACAATAAGAGATTTTTGTTTGGTCTCTCAGAACTGGTCAGTTGTGTGTAGAAATAATGGCAATTTTATCAGCGTAATTAGCATAAAAATGCCATCATGTCTTTAGGAAATAGTTATTTTTAAGGCAACAATTAGACTGTAATATAAGTATTGATTTAATCTTAGCTACACCTAACTGTTTTGAAGTTATGGCATCTTTAGGTCTGCAGTGCTGCTGCTTCCCTTAAAACATTGGCAGGAATCTATAGCTGGAAAAGACGTACCAAGTCATTTCATTCATTGCCCTGCCCTGCGTGAGCAGGATTGTTCCCTACAATGTGATCTCCAATTTGTTGGGTCAGACACATTTGCAAGGCTTAAATCCTTTTATTTTTGGAGTTTTTTCTTTTTGGACATTACATTCAATACTGAATACATTTATCCCCGCAGTGTTTTGAGTGGGGAATGTTTCACAGTACAAAGTCAGTACCAAGCTGGTTTTTCTTTTACTGTACGACGTAGGCTTTAATAATAGCTGTTTCACTGCTAGTATGTTATCTCCTTTTTAGGTTCAGGAATTCAGTAAATGCAAATAATGTCTAATTTCATAAACCTTGGGGAAAAAAAAACCTCTTCACCTTTTGTTCTTTTGACAAATAATTCACTTAATGACAACATACCTGAAAATCCTCTTAACCTCCTCATGTTTTCCTTACTGCTGCCTTCAGATGCTGTGACTGATCTTGCCTCCCATCCTGGTTACTACGGAAATTTAGTGGAGGTGTCAATGGGCAAGTGTTGCATGGCAACAGAGGAGATTGAACGTGACCTGCATCGCTCATTGCCTAAGCATCCCGCCTTCCAGAATGAAACTGGGATAGCAGCCTTGAGGAGAGTTCTGACAGCTTATGCACATAGGAACCCCAAAATAGGATACTGCCAGGTGAAGAATTATTAGCATGTAGAATAGTATGTTAATGCTCTCTCTCTCTTTCTCCCTAGAGGAATTCTCTGCGTACTCACTTTTGTTATCTCCTCAGTGTGTTTTGCAATGTCTGTGTTATAAATAATGTGCTTTGATTTGTTGTATACGTAATGAAAGAATAATTTAAATGTTGTGTCATTTTACTTTGAAAAATGAGTACGTTAAAATGGCCTTTTCTGACTCAGACTTGTTCCCTGTATATGTTCAGAATTTTCAGTGAGAGTTAAAAATAAGTTTCCACTACTCTTGTTAGTGCTGAGTGTGAGTTATCTCATGCAGTGCCAGTGAGAAAAGTAAACTGGCTTATGAAAATGAGCTTCACAAAGGGGACACCATGCAGGGATTTGGTGAGCTGAAGTCCTGCTCTTCCCAGGCTGGTGGTAAGTACCTAGTACCAGTACAACCTGTTGGCTCTAGTAATGTCTCCGCCTCCCAAGTTCTGACCAGAGGATTAGGTTAGTTCTAGACCCGTGAGCCATGCAGACTCATCTACAGAGGCAAAAAACCCATGTTATGACACAGCTGGATTCCCATTTTGCATCTTGACAAATATAATGCTGTGTTTTGCATAGTTAGTTCACATTGCCACACATGAAGAGTGGCATGTATGAACTTGCAAATCCCCCTATGGCTTAAAGTCTTAGATGGATTGCAATAATGTAATTAGTCTCTCCTCTCCCCATCCCCCACCCCGTTGATATCTTCACAGTAAGGAGAGCAGTGTTTTGTGGTAAGCTGTCAGACTCTGGAAGCTCTAGGGGTGAAAGGCATTTCTGCTGCCAATTAATTGATGTTTTATCTGAAAAGTTTTATTGTTGTTTTGTAAAGCAGCCCTGCTGTAGGAGCTTTTGGAGAAAGGGGTGGTTCTGCAACTAATACATCCCATCTTTTTCTTTGACCTCGTAACAGTCTATGAATATTTTGACCTCTGTGTTGTTGCTGTATGCCAAAGAGGAAGAAGCTTTTTGGCTGCTGGTTGCTGTGTGTGAAAGGATGCTGCCGGATTACTTTAATCACCGAGTGATAGGTAAGCTTATCTCTCTCCCACTCTTTTTCATTGAAATATTACGCTGGGAATGAGAGTCAAATACTGCAAGGCGAAAACTTGCAAATTCTGATTTTGTTTACAGCTGTGCAGAATACCATGTGTAAATTGGTATGTGAGAGCACCATTCATATTTTTGTAATGGCTGTTTGGGCATTACGGATTTCACTGAGGCTGTCTGAGATATTTGAAAATTAGTAAAAAAAATTACTAATGTACATCTTTGCTTTGCAGTCATTTTCTTTTGCTGATCAAGGAGATGCTCCATTTATACCTCAGGTGATAACCCTTGCCTGTTTTTAATTAAACGTGCTAGATACTTGCTAATCTTTGTTACTGTATGGTATTGAGTGCTATTGGGATGTCTCCCCTAGCTGTATGGGTGGCATATGTAAGGATATGTTGTGGTAACTATTTCTTATCTGATATGCCTGTGATATCAGGATGCTGGCGGAATATAGGATTGTATCTAAAATTACCCTGGAGAAAGATCTGATCTCAGCCCCGTGTTTCTCAGGCTTCAGAGTATACAGCTGGGGAAGGTGCAACCTTGGGAAATGGTAACTTCCACCCTTTCTGCATCTTGTGCTCTACAGTGTGCCAATCAGGGTGTGTCTACGTGTTCTGCAGTCTAGGTACCTTTAGGACACAGTAGGTCAAACTTTCAGAAATGTGCATTAACATTGCTTGTGTGAAAAGGTGTAACTACATGCACAGTGCTTCGCTGCAGATGCAGTGACCTGTTTTATACACTAAGCTTAGGCATGTGCTGTAATAAATAAATAAATAAATAAAATCCATTGTTTGCACTCACTTGTCCTTCCCAAACTGTTTGTAAATGGAAGACATTTGCTTTGTGTTGAGTTTTATTCATTGTTCTGTCTTTACTGCTAGCCTTAGTGCTTAGCTACACCATCCGCCATTGTATCCCCATGTCACTGAATAAGTGCAGGCTGTTAGTTTAAATTAGAGGAGTATTGCTCCAGAGTCAGCTAGTAAATAGGTAAATGGTTTGGTAGTTGATACCACTTACACAGGCAGTGGGTTTCATTCTCAGCTGGTGGTTAGGCACCTTTGTGTCCTATTAGTCAGAACCTGCTCCTCAACTGCAAACATGGCTTTCACTACCACTTTGATGCTGATGACTTGCAGGTCTGCCTCTCAACTCTAGATTTGCCTCCTTCCATCCAAACGAAAATCTCAGCCTGTCTTTCTGATATCTCCTTGTGGACCTCCAGCCACCAACTGAGGGCTTGTCTTCACTGCAGAGTGAACTTGGGCTTTTACTCAGATGTTTTCATGATTCCTGTCCATGCAAAACTCTGTTACCTAAGCGTAGTGGTGCTTTACACCCAAGTTAGCTGGGCCATCCTGGGCTCTAGGCTAAAACTCAAGTGCTGCTTACACTCGGACTGATTTCCTTCCCGCTTTGCGCTATGGACATAGGCTAAACCACTTGAGTGCTGATACTCCTCCAGTGCCTAGCCACAGTTCTTCTTGTGTGCCCAGGAGGACAGACAAGATCTCCCATGAGATCACTTGGAAAGAATTATAGCTCATTTTACCACAGAACTAAGAACCCTATGATATGTTTTTAGAAGCCCTGGTGTCCTCCTTAGAACGCTGTGACTTGTTCTTAGAAGTCCTCACCCTAGTGAGAGCAGCACCAGTGTGGGTGCAGCTGAGTGGGCACCCTTGGAGGGCATGGGTTTGCAGTGTGGCTGGCCACACCTGAGCTAGGAGTTTTCTAATATTTATTAGGAATAAAAAGAATTCTGAAAATGGTATTAGTCCATTACTACGTGGAAATGGTAGAATTATCAGTAGTACTGTAGAAAATACAGAAATGTTCAATAAATATTTTTGTTCTGTATTTGGGAGAAAACAGATTATATGGTCTCGTCATGGGGTGATAACTCTTTTCATTTCATTAGCATCTTGGAAGGATGTTAAACAGAAGTTACTAAAGTTAGACATTTTTAAAGTCCAGATAACTTGCATCCAAGAGTTTTAAAAGAGCAGGGTGAGGAGCTTACTGGTCCATTAATGTTGATTATCAACAAGTCTTGGAGCACTGGGGAAGTTTCAGAAAACTGGAACAGCTAATGTGCCAGTTGTTAAAAATGGCAAACAGGATGAACCGGGTAACTAGAGGCCTGTCAGTCTGACTTCAGTCCCAAGCAAGATAAAGGAGCGGCTGATACAGGACTCTATTAATAAAGAACTAAAGGAGAGGAATGTAATTAAATGCAAATCAACATGGATTTATGGAAAATACAGCCCATCAAACTAACTTGATATCTTTTTTGATGAGATTATTCCCTTTATCAGTCATTTTATAATATTGATGTAATATACTTAGGCTTCTGTAAGGCATTTGATTTGGTAATGAACATTTTGACTAAAAACAAAATGATATTAACGTAGCACACATAAAATGGATTAAAAACTGACTGACTGATAGGTCTTTTAAAGGTAATTGTAAACAGAGAATCATCATTAAGTGGGTGTGTTTCCAGTGGGGTTCAATAGGGACTGGCTCTTGGCCCTACTCTATTTAACATCTGTATCGATGACTTGAAAAGGAAAAAAATAATCACTGATAAAGTTTGTAGATTACACAAAAATTGGATAGTGGCAAGCAGTGAAGAGACAGATCGCCGATACAGTGCAAATCTGGATCATTTGGTAAACTGGACGCAAGCAAACAATATGCACTTTAGTATAACTAAATGTGTACATCTTGGAACAAAGAATGTAGGCTATACTTTTAGGGTGAGAGGCTCTCTCCTGGGAAGTAGTGACTGAAAAAGATTTGGGGGTTGTGGTAGGTAATCAACTCCTAAGGTGACCCTGTGGCCAAAAGAGCTAACACAATTTTGGGATGCATAAAGAGGGGAATCTCAAGCAGGAGTAGACAAGGTATTTTACCTTGGTATTTGGCACTGATGTGACCGCCACAATATTGTGTCCAATTCTGGTGCCACAATTCAAGAAGGCCACATTGGAGACGGTTCAGTGAAGAGCCACAAGAATGATTAAAGGATTAGAAAATGTGCCTTGTAACAATAGACTCAGAGCTCAGCTATTTAGCTTAACAAAGAGAAGGCTAAGGGGTGACTTGATTGCAGTCTATAAGTATCTACATGGGGGACAAATATTTAATAATGGGCTTGTCCGTCTAGCAGAGAAAGGTATAACATGATTCAGTGGCTGCAAGTTGAAGCTAGACAGATTCAGACTGGAAATAAAGTGTATATTTTTAATAGTGAAAGTAACTAACCATTGGAACAATTTACCAAGGGTCATGAAGGATTCTCCATCGTGGACCATTTTTAAATCAAGATGGGATGTTTTTTCCTAAAAGCTCTGCTCTAGGAATTATTGTGGGACATTTTGTGGCCTGTGTTACACAGGAGGTCAGACTAGATCACAATGGTCCCTTCTGGCCTTGGAATCTATGAAAAACCTGGGTGCTCAGACCTAGGTGCTAATAGCCCGAGTTGACTCTGCATTGAAGATGTGTCCTAACCCTTAACATGACCAAAGGGGAATTCCTGATCTTCCTCCGCTCTCCCTCTCTCTCCCCCACAGTAGGTCAGACAACAATGTTATTCTTCCTGTTGCTCAATTTTGTAATCTTGGCTTCATCTTTCACTTGGCCCTCTCTTCTGACTGTCACATCCAGGCCTTGTCTAAATGTTATTGCTTCTTCCTGTACATCATTTCCAAGATCTAAACTTTCCAGTCTGCCCACGCTGCCAAAATTCTTGTCCAAGCTTTGATCATCTTGCCTCATAAATTCTGTAATCTCTTTCTCTCTGACCTTGACACCCAAAAGCTCACACCCCTCTTTGGCAAATGACAGTGACACAGCCAGTCAAAATCCAGCTGCTAAAATCATTGCACTGACTGTGCCACACACAACTCCCTCCTCTAGCTCTCCTTCCCTGACAGCACCAGAGACCCTGCTTGCTCTTACTTTCAGAAATCAGCCCTGCCTTGTGTACCTGACCTTTTATCTTTATTACCAGGGCCGCTCCCTCCTACTCTGCTCCACTGATGGCAACCTTGATTTCCTGCGTCTGCTACAAACACTTTTCTTCATGCCACCTGTTTCAGGTGGGAAAAGCCACTGAGCTGTAGCCACCTCCTCCTCAAGGAATTTCCTCCAAACTCACCTTTTCTGTGTTGTACAGGCAACTGTAACCCCAATGATGGGTAGGCCGGTGGCAAGTTGTGAACACTGCTCCTGGTTGATTAAAAATTGTGTGTATCCTGTTGTTTTTTTGTTACCTTTTCTCCCCCATCTCCCACCACGACCTGTTGGTCTTCTCTACTCGTTATTTCTTGCCTTTGGCTTGCATCTTCTGTTTGTATTATGCTTTAGCACAGTGAGGACCTGGGTTCAGTTCCTGGCTCTGCCACAGCCTTGCTGTATGATCTTGGGCAAGTCACTTTGCCCCTCTGTGCCTCAGTTTCCCACCTGTAAAATGGGGATAATACCACTTCCCTCTCTCATGGGGTGTTGTATGGGTAAATACATTAACAGTGCTCAGATACTGTTATGGGGCGCCTTAGACCTGGTGGGCCACCGCCACAATTTAAACATTACTAATAAACATGACCTTTTGTAAAATGTACAGCACTTGGTGTATGTCTAATATTAAACGTTTGATTTCACAAATCTGATATCTATTTTCCATGCTGTGTCTCAGGCACAAAATGCCTTCTCTACACTGGTTTGCCAAGCGACCTCTCCCGCCTCCTGCAGATCCTTCCTAAAAACCCACTCTGCCTCATTGCCTGAGAGAGCCGGGTTAAACACACACAAACTTAATGGAACTGTCAAGTGGAGTCTGTGTTTTGCTGAGCATTCATGTGCTGATTATCACCTCCCCCATTCCCTTCTCTCTTTTCCCTGCCCTTTTTGTCTGTTTATGGTCCTCACGTGATGAATAATGTCTGAATTAGATGGCATGCGCTGTAAGGTGGGGATTGTATCCTTCTTGTTTCTCAAGAGCTCTTAGCGCTCAAATTATTGTAATCATCATGTTGTCAGGGTTGAATTTGACTCTTACGTGGTAGCATAATTTGCATATTCCCCATCTAGGGTGCCTCCTCATGACTTGATGTAGAAAGTGCTAAAAAAAAAAAAATTGCTGTGTCCAGTGCTTTGGGATTTGGATATAAAAGCTGAAGCTTTGGGCTTCCTGTCCCAGGTGATGCAGAATGTGCTCTGTGTTTGAGCAGTAGAAGTTTTGAGTGATGTATCACGGAGCTTTGTCTAATTTGATTTTTAAGCCAGGAATTTCATAGCAAGCAGAACTTTCTGATAAGGAGAGGAGAATCTGGGCTGGGAGGAGAAACATGGGTTGTGTGAAATAACTGCAGGGGGAATACAGAAAATGACTGGCAAAGAGAACTCCTTTTTGTAAACAGTAAACATCTTTAATCCAAGGCTCTGATCTCGCATGTTTGATTTGCTACCATGGATTGATTCTTTATGCAGGTGAAGTTGCATTGATTCCGGTGAAGCTACTCATGGGCATGGGCGTGTGGACCAGTAGATAAGATTTCAGGATTAGGGCCTGAATGTGCTCTACTTAGAAAGATTGTCTTTAAGGCACCAAGGAAAATGTACGCCTGGGAATGATAGGAAATTGCTATTTTTTTTTAAACATCCTATTTTTTACCAAATAAGTACTTCCTTCAAGAGCAGTTTTTTATTTTCCACTCTAGTGCAGCTGCTCCCCTGCTCATTTTTTTGCAGTTGATTTGTGTGTTGAGTGATGAACTGGAAGGAAAGGGGTTTTTGGCTTCATTTTTATTGCATAATTCCCAAGTAGTAACAGTAACCAGCCTTTAAACCTGTTCTTGCTCGTACTTAGGTATGAAATTGTCTATAGCCAAAAGTAAAAGCTGCTGCTGCTATTATTTTATAGCACCCAAAAGGGCGCTAGGCACCTAACAGAACATGACCCGTGTTTTGTGCAAAAGAACTTACCATAAGTAGTATAGATGTGACACAATGGGTGGGGGATGAGGTCTATCACTGTAGGATAATATGGGTTCTCATTTCAGGTGCGTACACATCTTAGTGGTTCAGATTTCATTTTGTTGATTTGGCAGCTGTTAAGTTGCAGTTAACTGTAGATCTAAACAAATCTTTTCGCCTTGGCTAACCCTGTGGTTTCATTGTGACTCACAGGTGCTCAGGTAGACCAATCAGTATTCGAAGAACTTATAAAGGAGCGACTGCCAGAATTGGCTGAACACATGAAAGATCTGTCCACCTTGGCTTCCGTTTCCCTGTCATGGTTCCTTACCCTGTTCCTCAGCATCATGCCCCTAGAAAGTGCTGTGAATGTCGTAGACTGCTTCTTCTTTGACGGAATCAAGGCCATTTTCCAGTTGGGCTTGGCTATTCTTGAAGCCAATGCAGCAGAACTATGTAACAGCAAGGATGATGGGCATGCCTTGATGATTCTTAGCAGGTATCCTCCTCTGTTTGAACTTCAAATGATATAGTACTTTCAAATTGCTCTGCTTTAAAACTAATCCAAAGGCACGTGGCTACTGTATCAATAGGAAAATAAGAATATAGGATAGGCATATGCAGCAGCGTCTAACTCAAGTTTGTCTTGTTGCTGCTGTCCCATCAGTGTCTGATCTCAACAAAAGGTTTAGAAAATTTGGCTAATAGAGGCCCTATGAAATTTCCTGGCAATACTGAGAGAAGCAGGGGACTACGTCAATGTGTACTATTGGCTGCTGCTCTTAGCTTCTTCCCTCAAGTGAGGAGCTTCCTGTCCCAGACTTTGTGGAGACGGAAACGTTTTTCCTTGGGGGGCGTCTGGCTTTAGTTATTGGCTAGATAACAATTATAGCGTGAGTAATAGTAAAAGCATTTTGAAAAGCTTAGTAGCATAAAAACCTGTGTATTTCCATTAAGTTTGAGCCAGAAGACCATGCTTGCTTCTTATTCTGTTTACAGTATACACAGTGAAGTAATATGTGTTTGTATTGCTTTGTTCTCTTTAGGTTTTTAGATCATGTTAAAAATGAGGAAAGCCCACTACCTCCAATCGGCAACCACCATGCCTATTTCAGTGATGATCAGGAGCCCTGTCCAGTGACTGAAATAGCTGATCTAATCCGGGATTCGTATGAGGTGAAATAAAACTTTGTATCTCCTGGATTTTCTATGATACTTAAATAAAAGTGTGAGTTTCCTTAGCATAACCCTCTGGTAAGTCAGCCCCTCGATAAGGTGCTCAGATACCACAATGATGGGCATGGTGTAAATACCTAGTTAGGTCAATAAACTAGAGGCTAAATATATGGAAACACTTTCATTTTTCTAGGACTAATAATACTACACATCTTTTACATTTTCAGAAAAGTTTTTTAAAAAATGTATTCCTATATTCTAGAAATTTGGAGACCACTCTGTGGAACAGATAGAGCATATGCGCTATAAACACCGGATTCGTGTTCTACAAAACCATGAGGATACAACCAAACAAAATGTGGTGTGTGGAATTTTCTAGCACTTAGGGCTTTTTTTAACTACTTTTACTCTAATTAAGCTTGCTTTAAATTTAAAAAGACACCACAGCTTGAGTTAAGGGTGATCTCTTATCTGATGTTTTTTAGCCTCCATGCTTTTCTGCACTTGTATTCATAATGTCCGTAAGGTAGATTTGAAGGGCGGACTGGTAGAATTATGGAACCAAAAATGTTCCAGTTCTTGGCTGTCCTTTTTCACTGTGTAGAGTACAATCTGGGAGGGCACATTTCTTGACCATGCCATTTATACCAGTGCTGGTATTCACCACTGTGCTTTTCCCTTCTTTCCCTTTAAGCTCAGAGTTGTCATCCCAGATGTTTCAATTCTTCCTGAAGATTTAGAGGAACTGTATGACTTGTTTAAGGTGGGTATGTTTTGAAAGTAGAGGGATGAAGACAGAAAGCTCCAGTGTTAGTTTGGGGACCATTATTTGGGCTAGAACGGCAGGAAGAGGGAGTTACTGTATTATCAGTGGTGCTGTCATTTGGGTAGGATGTTAAACTGCATCTTGCTGTTTTTGTCCCATCAGGTGGCTGTTCAGATAGATTATAAAGAGTAAATTTAATGACCATTTAAGACCTTGGGTCTTGGCGTGGGTCTCAAGGACCTCATGACACTTCTGAAAAGAGCAAAGAATAACCTCATGACACTTAAAAGAGCAAAAGATAACAGCCTGCCCCTTCTAACCTGTAGTACAAAAAAGAACTGCGTGAAATCTGGTTTTATTGTATTCTAGCAACTTCTGTCTGCACACGGGGTTAATAATGCACAACTCTGCAAGCTGTGTTCTCTGTGCTGAGCAGCAAAAAACTTAAGTACCAAAAAAACCCCTTCGCTTTCTTAGTCTTAATGTTCTTTAGAGGCCAGTCCTTACCTCTCAGTAAAAAAAATAACCTGGAGTCTTTTCCTTTTACTTACAATTTCCTGGGCTTTGACAATTTTATTTTCTAACTAACTTATTTAATTGTCTTGTTCCTAATTTAATTTGCTGGGTGAGACAACTTGTCTGATTTGAGATTTTAACAGTGGTTTCATCAGTGGTTTCATCACACCTACAAAAAGAGATTAACAGTTCCAGCATACCTTGATATGAATATTTAAGTCTGTATCAACTATTATTCTTAATAATTTATGTATAAACTACTATTCTTAATAATTTATACATAGTAACTCCTCACTTAAAGTCATCTCAGTTAACGTTGTTTCATAGCTCATCAATTAGGGAACTTGCTCGTTTAAAGTTGTGCAATGCTCCCTTCTAACTTTTGGCAACCGCCTGCTTTGTCCACTGCTTGCAGGAAGAGCAGCCCATTGCAGCTAGCTGGTGGGGGCTTGGAACCAGGATGGACCGGTAGCCCCACTATCCTCTCACCCTGTCAGCTCCCTGCTTCCATAAGTTCCCTGTGCAGCAGCTGCCCAGCGGGCTATCAGTTGCTAGCAGTTCAGCTGTCCCTTCCCCCACGGCCCTGTGCTGCTCCTACCCTCTGCCTTGGAACTGCTCCCAGGAACCTCCTGCTTGGCGTACAGAGGAGG
The DNA here is from genome assembly GCA_032164245.1 of Sternotherus odoratus. NCBI lineage: Eukaryota > Metazoa > Chordata > Testudines > Kinosternidae > Sternotherus > Sternotherus odoratus. The sequence goes on along the minus strand of JAVMKO010000001.1, from coordinate 203,375,959 downwards.
GAAGAAGGGGGCTAATCTCAGGGTGTCCCTCCCCCCCCTGCTCCTGCACCCCACTTACCCCTTCTCCATATAGAGCTGGTTGGGGATATGGAGGGGGAGAGACAGAGAGTTAGGGGCAGCAGCTTCTGTCTCAACTTCCTGATCCACTTAAAAAGACAATGTGCTTAAGGGAGGGGTCATCTTACTTAAATGGGCAATGCGCATCTCTCTCCCCCACACCCATGGTGTGTGTGTCTTTCTGCCATGCTGTCTCCCCTCCCTGCATTCCTGCTCCCTTGCAGTGTGAGGCTACATTAACAACAATGTTATAACCCTTGAGGGCTCAGCCAAAAACTAGTTCATCATTTAGCAATAAGGCATTTCCTGGGAAATATCCCACCCTCTGACTCCTCCACCTCAACCAAGCTTCACAATCATCATCATCATCACTGTGTACAGTATTAAATTGTTTGTTTAAAACATATACTCTGTGTGTGTATATTTATATAATTAATAGATTTTTTTTCTAATGAAAAATAATTTCCGTGGAACCTAACCCCCCCAATTTACATTAATTCTTATGGGGAAATTGGATTCGCTTAACATCGTTTCGCTTCGTTACATATTTTGAGGAACATAACTACAGCGTTAAGCGAGGAGTTACTGTAATAATGCTTTCTTTTCTGTGGCTTCTGATTCCTTTTAGAGAGAACATCTAATGAGCTGCTACTGGCAAGGGATGAGACCTGTAATTCTGCGACATGACCCAAGTCGACCTTATGCTGAGCAGTACAGAATAGATTCTCAGCAGTTCACTAACCTTTATAAACTTGTCTCACCATGGACGTGTGGGGAACACACTCGAGTTTTAGCTGAAAGAACATTCCGACTTCTGGATGAAAATATGGACCATCTCATCGAATTCAAAGGATTTGCTAGCTGTTTAGGTAGCTCCCTTTGCGACACTCCAAGTGGCACATGGATTGGGCTAGTGTCGGGATGGGACGCAGGGTGGTCTGGTTTCAGTTAGCATGCCAAAGTAAGAGCAGGACATCCTTTCTTGAGTACAGTTTAGCTAATCTCTCTCCTGTGCTGATTTCACTTTGAAGTAATCAGAATTGTAAGGCAACCTAAGGACCTGACTGAAAAATCATATTAAAATGCTTCACAGTTCTCAGTCACCGGAAGTTTAATTTTTGCCAGGAAACACTTTTTGAAGTTGTACCATGTGTACAATTGTCTAAACATCCGTTTCTATTTGGAGACTTCGAAATCCCCTTTTCTCCCATGTTGGGTTTCCCCCCCCAGTTGAGAGATCTGCCTGGCATCTTTTGTGATTCATAATCCATTTAGTCTGTAATGTAACTAGGGGGCAGAACAGTAGAGAATCTCAGCCCACCTAGGTCTAGCTTTGGGGGACTTATTTTTCTCTTACACAGCAACCTCCTGCCTACCCTCCCTTTCCCTGAACACAGGCTGTGCTTGGAATGCCAAAATTATAACCTGACCTGAAGTGAGCTAGACTTCTTTGCGAGGGTATTTCTGAGATGCAGTTAGTGTCTGAATGGCATGAGGCTGGGCACCTCCATATCTTGCCAAAGTTGAAACTGCCTTTCTTGATTCAAGCCTAGATCTCCTCTCTTCAGGTCTAGAGCTGATTTTTGATACAGAGCTGAGTCACGGTATAACGGGAGCTGTGACTCGTTTTAAAAACCCGTCACAATCTGTTTTGAGTGAATTAAGCATTAGTACTTTGTCTGCATTTGTTATTTAAATAAAACCGGGGAGCCCTCCCTGCTCTGCTTATCCTACAAGACTGTAGTGAAGGTGTATGGGAAGTATTAAGAAGAAAATGGTGACCCCCAAATGAGGGCGTGGTTTTGTTCAGCCGTGGCACTATATAGCCTTTGCTAGATCACTTTGCCAATATTTCTAAATTAGCTGTTTCATGGTTAGTAACAGTAGGGCTACACACAAGACCAAACTAGCTGGTTACTTGCTATTACTGGCTGGTCAGGCACAGCTTAACTATTTCATTTGAATACACTGGCTGCATGTACATTTCATCGTTCTGTTATACTTAAAGAACTGATGATTTTAAACTTGGAAGTAAATGTTCTGGTGCACTGTTTATTTTCCTCTTGCAGATGTTATGTATAATGGAGAAATGAATGAAAAGATAAACCTGTTATACAGGCTGCACATCCCTCCTGGTAAGAGATTTGAAAGGAAAAGATCAAGCTCCCTTCCTCGCCCAGTCCCCATAAGCAGACACTTTGGGAAGCAGAAGTTGCTCAGTGAATGTACATGGCTGCCCTCCGCTGAGGGGATGCGCACTCTACATTTCTAGTGGTGCTAGTTAGTTACAGTTTTTCTAAAATTCCAGTCTAAGCTGCTCTTAGCTTAATTTTGAAACTTGTGGGTGTCTTCCTATAAACAAGGTGGCTGGCAGCTCCTATACTTTGAGATGTCTTGCAATCAATTCTGGGCCTTTTTCCGTACAGGAGGTGGTGGTTCTAAGGGGTTGGTTCTCTATTTTTATTGAAAAGATTTGCTGCATACATTTGACTGATTTGACCTTGCAGAGATACAATCCCAGTCTAACGTGATTAGGTGACTAGAGTTTGATATTTTATACAGCGTGAAGTTTTTGTTAGTGTTACTCTTGGCAACGTTTTCTGCTACTCCACTATAATAAGCTGCTTGTTTAATAAGCTGCTTGTATAATAAGCATCATGACACAAGCATGAAGTCTGATATAACTAGGCACTGTTTAAATAAATCACCTGGAAATATCACCTTTCTTCTTGAGTTCAGAGGATTCAAATCTCATAAAGCTCTTAGTTATTAATGCACCGTGTCAAGGATCACTAACAAGGATCTCAATGTTTCGTTTTTTGTTTTTTTTTGGTAGCTCTCACAGAAAATGAGAGGGACAGTCAGTCACCACTAAAGAATCCTTTATTGTCTACTTCGAGGCCACTAGTATTTGGAAAAACAAATGGTATGTGCTGTAAAATGTATAAAATTGTTAGTATAATGATGTACATTTCGATGTACATAATAGAGCTGTCCAGTTCTAAGTTCATTATTGGTCAAGTTTTTTCTCCTCTCCATTTTCTGGTTTTTATTTGAATTTGTTGCAATGGACTTAAAACTAATGCTTGTGTTTTGTTCCCCACCCAAGGTGATACAGTCGATTACCAGAAGCAACTCAAGCAGATGCTTAAAGATTTAGCCAAAGAGAAGGATACTAAAACTGAAAAAGCAACGCCAAAAATGAGCCAGGTATAGAATATTGAGGATGTAATTTTGAATAAGGGTGGGAAATACCTTTTAAAAATGTCTGAGCTCTTTCTCAGGGCAGGTACCAAAAAACAAATCTAAAATTACTCCGTGTACTAGATCCAAAATTTGAACTAGTTTGGACCAGGTGAAGCTAAAACAAAAAGGTAGGGGCCCTTGAGCATCCCACCACTAATGTAGTACTGGGGAAGAGGTAGTTTCTCAAATAGCTAGCTCCAAGACACATCTGTTTTCTACAGGCCAAAACTGGCAAGTAGCTAATACAGATCCTAGATCGGGGTGGGCAAACTATAGCCTGTGGGCTCGTCCTGCCCGGCCCCCTCAGCTCCTGGTTGGGGAACCTGCCACCGGCCCCGCCCCCGCCTCACACAGACAGCACTCTGGGGGGGTGGGGTAGTGGTGTCCGGCTCCACATGGCTGCCACCAGACACACTGCTGAGTGGCGTGGTAAGGGGGCTAGGGCTGGTTGCATAACGGGCAGGGAGTCCCAGGGGGCAGTCTGAGAGCAGGTGGGATTGGATGGGGGTGTGGGAGTCCCAGTGGTCTATTGGGGATAGGGGTCAGGGAGGTCGCAGGGGGAGTTGGATGGGTCAGGGATTCTGAATGGGGCAGGAAGTGGGTGGTCTGTTTGGGGAGGCACAGCCTTCCCACCCCAACCCTCCACACAATTTTGTAATGCCAATGTGGCCCTCGGGCCAGAAAGTTTGCCAATCCGTCCTAGATCATATGGGTTGTGCTTACAGTACTGTCAGTTTCTGGGTTGACTGAAGATGTCACCGCATCCCAAGGCTACTCTCACACTGCCCATTCCCATGAAATCCTAATCTTCCCTCCCCAGACTCCCAACCACTTTTTCTCTTGGGAGGCGCTCTCCTTCACAGACACATATGGCTTGTATGAAATCCAGTCTCTGGCATTTTAAATTAGGAAAGTAGGAGTACGGCCTGGTTACTTTTTTTGGCATTTTATCAAAACCCTAAAATTTGTAATAACTTACAAATGAGGCTTCTGCATGATTCTCTAAAATCCTTTGTCACCTTATATTTTCTGTCCAGACTTTGACAGCTATAATACTGTATCCGTAACATGGTGTGATCAATAATTTGACCTGTTACAATAATTTCTCCTTGCTTATTAGAGGGAATTCATCCAGTTCTGCAAAACCTTGTACAGCATGTTTCATGAAGATCCAGAGGAAAACTCTTTATATCAAGCCATTGCCACTGTGACCACTTTATTACTTCAGATTGGAGAAGTGGGTCAAAGAAACAGCAGCTTGGGGAGTGGATCAGATGAATTTACGGACGACATACAGGCTGAGGCCTCTGCTTCAGACCAGGATACTGTTTTTACTGACACTGTGAAGACTACTCATAAAGAGACTCCATCTTTATCTGAGACTGAAGGGAACTGGATTATCTCCTTCGAACAAATTTTAGCATCACTCTTGACTGAACAGTCACTAGTAAATTTCTTTGAAAAGCCTTTAGAACTGAAACCCAAACTGGAGAATGCCAAGCTAAATCAATACGGTCTCAAAACAAATGGAACAAGTGACCAGTCATTAGTTGAACACATGAAACAGAATACACAGTAGCAAATTTGCCTGAAACTGACTGCACTGATGTTACACCAAAGCGACATGTTGCAAAGGAAGGCTTTTGGTTAGCAGTGGACTGTTTTGTTTGCTCTTCAGTTTGAGAGCTTTAAAAGCTAAGGGGTGTGTAGTTTGTGCCATTGATTTATTAAATATGTTTTTATGAATGTAAAAGGAAACATCTGTCCACACTGTGAAGACACTGCAACCCCCATTACATATTGAGAGAGCAGAAACTGGTTCCAGTAGTTGTTAAGCTTTTTTTTTTTTTTGGTTCTTAAATTGGGGAAAACTCTCCTCCGCTACTGTCTGTGGTGGTTTGGGTGGTTGTTTTTTTTTTTTTTTTGCACTAATCCTAAAGACATTTCAATGCTGGTAATTGAAACTATTTTAGTATTTTTTGATTGTATTCAGATTTGTATGTCTTGCTAATATGTTACATGTACACTGATTGCTTCTGATGTTCTGTGAAAACATGCACTTTTCAATTAAACCTTTTTGTACTGGACTTTGCTCTAAGTAGGGGTACTGTGTCAACTCTTCAACTAAGGAATACCTCATGAGGGAAGTGCAGGACACGCCCCCTAACCTTCCTTTGTAAAGAGTACTTTTCAAAGTGAGCGTGTTTGTAGACCAACGACACAAGTTACTCCTCATGTTTTTCTAAAAGCACCAGTGAATGTTTGAGACCTAATTTAAAAAAAAGTACCCAGAGCCGCCACCACAACCAATAACTGTATATACTGTATGCTAGTTTTACAAACATACAACTTGCCAGAGAGCACTGAACCTGAGGTAAATGTAATTGAGCATCTTGCCTCTGCTGGGCGAGAACTAGATGTTTAGAGGATACAGAAGGCATATGTGAGAATCTCCACACTGCAGTAGCAATCAGGGTTTAAGCTGTGAAGCATAAAATGTGTCTAACTATGCATATCCTTAAAATACCCCCCCCCCCCTTTTGAATCCTGCTAAGTTCTTGGTCTCAAAAACTTCCTCGAGCAGTTTAGCTACAGGTTGGTGAAAAATCTTTTCCCTTTGTTGACTTTCCTTCTAATTTCACTAGCTGTCCTGATGGTCTTGTTTTGAGATGGAGACAACAAGCTACTGCTTTACCTTTTCTAATATAAACAGTCTCTTTTAAAAACACCTTTATAAAGTAACACCCCCATAAAGCAAGCAGAAATTTCCAGTGCCTAGCCACCAAATGCTGATTATGGGCAGGTCTACACTAGCCGCCAGATCAGCGGGTCGCGATCGATCTTTTGGTGGTCAATGTATTGCATCTAGTTTAGATGCGATAAATCGATCCCCGAGTGCTCTCCTGTCCACTGCAGCACCGCAAGAGGCACACGAGGAGTCATGGGGGAGGAATAGCAGTCAACTCAGCGCCATGAAGATAGATTTCAGTTACGCTATTCCTGTAGCTGAAATTGTCTTATGTTGATGCACCCCCCCCCGTAGACGAGGGCTTAGATATGATGTAGTTCTTTGAGCATTAAGACACACTGCACAATAAGGTATCTTAGGCAGAATAAATGTCACTTTTATAACTTTACTGTATTGAAAACCAGTTTAGTTTTCATCCACATTGACTGTCTGTAGACCTGCAAAAAAAACCAAAACCGAATTCAATTTTATTAATGTATCAGTGACCAAGATAGTATACTTTAAATCTCAGAAGCATTAATTAGGACTTCGAATAAATCTCCTTAAGTAGCAGATAACCACAAGATTAAGAATGCTGATATATTTTAATTAACCAACTTGGCTAACTAACCGATAGCATTTTTAAAGCAGCAACTAGACTGCCACCATGAAGGTACAACTTAACTCACATTTATGAATTTTTTAAAATCAAGTAGTGACAACATTTAAGATTAAATTCACAATTTTTCAGTTTCAACTTTAGACTTCTGTTTGCATGGGTCTGAGAGCAGCAGAGGTAACTCCTGGGCAAGAGAAGCCCCATCTCCTTCCTCTGCAGCAGAAATTTAAGAGTAAAGCTCTTTGTCAAGAACTTAGCTATATAACTATAACAATAATCAGAGAGGTAGCCGTATTAGTCTGGATTTGCAGAAGCAACAAAGAGTCCCGTGGCACCTTAAAGACTAACAAAAGTATTGAAACAAGCTTTCGTGGGCTAATACCCGCATCCGACGAAGCGCCACAGGACTGTGTTGCTAGATAACAATGTACTAGACTGTCCACAGATACCGGGAAGAGTCTCCATTGTAGCAGAAGCTTAGGAGGCTTTCTTTACCAAATGCCCTGCTCAGAAACCACGCAATGGAAAAGAGTAACATACACTTACTTTTGAAAGTGGTGACTGGTACATAGGTAACCAGTGTGTATAGTTTGTTGGGGGAATCTTCATCCTCATTGCGTTTTCTGGACAAACGTACACGCATCCGATAGGGAACATTCCTATAATGAAAATATTGCATAAGTTTTACATAGTTTCATTTTCAATATAATTTACATGAATGCAATTTTAGTCTCCCTGTAGAATTTGAGAGATAATTTGAGTTTCAGTGATCTGCAGGTACCAGCTCACTCTTAAAGTGAGTCTTATCACACCTGGTATGTAAAATGAGTTCCTGGCTGTTTCAACCAAGAGAATAACTAAAAGTGGCCAATAACCACTGGGGTGTTTACACCGTCACTGCAATTCTGTAGCTGAGTGCAGATTAGAGCAGATTTCATAAGCTTCTTAAAGTGAGGCGCTAGGGCTCCCCAAGAAGCAAACAGTGGGACTATAAAAACGGGAGACATTTGGAAGTAAGGACAGATCAGTCTGTTTTGAGGAACAAGCAGACTTACTGGTGTGCCAGTGTTTCCCAGCTGACTAACAGTAAGACAGGACAGACAACTGGATGTTAAATTCTGGACCTCTACACTCCCCCTCAGTACCCAGATGGGGAAGCTAATGATCCAACCACCAGATCAAATTTGTTAATGAATCCTGGTCACGTCTCATCCTGGACAGAGCATAAAACACGTTTTCTAACCACCTGAGAATCAACAGCTAAACTCATGTGTGCTTGACAGGTTGCAAGATTTAGCCAGATACTTATGGTCATCTGAAGATAGCAGAACATGGTTTTTTAAAAGGGGAGGGGGGAATAATAAGGGGGATCTGAACATATCATGGTCTTATTTAGTAGGTGTGCTCTGAGCACCCAATTCCACACATAATGACCAGGTGGGGAGGAGGCCTTCCTTATAACCTTGAGCCCAGTGACACAGGTACTGAGCTGGGGTGTGGGAGACCCCAGTTCAATTCCCTCCAAGCCCTGATGAGCAGAGGATTCCCAAAGCAGGAGTTTCCCCACCTCTCAGATGAGTGTCCTGCCATTGAACATAAGGGATAACAAAATAATTAAAAACAAGTTTATTTTTAAATATCTGTCTGAAATTAAATTGATAACCTATGTTAAGGTCTAAACGTATTATACTCAACTGTTTAAATACTAAAAATAATATTAAATGGTACATATTTGCTACCAAGTTAAAAAAAATAATTAAGCCACCGCACTGAGCACCTGGAATCAGATTTCGTATCTGCTGCTGTAAAAAAAGCAAGTTTAGCACTTCAGAGAGAGACTATTTTCTTCATCTCTGTTTACTGAACTAGTTCAGCAAAAATTAAGTAACTGATTGGGAGTTGAAAAAACAGGAACGTTTGTTTCCTCTTCCAATCTATTAATAAAAACAGGGTACCAGAGAGTGACCAGAAATAATCAGTTAAATTAACTACAGATAATTCCTTTAATAAATAGATCAGTCTCTGTTTTACTAAACTTTTTTCTTACATATGTACCACATGTAATTTTATATAAAAATTAAAATATGTTTTTTTTGCATTTAATTGAATTTTAATTTCAATCTAAAGAGCATGTCAAATCACAATTAAAAAAATTAGGAAATAAATGTGTTATTTTCTAACATCAAAGTAAAATTAAGAATCTGAATAAATGTGAATTAAGCTATACAGTAGAACACCACACCTCATTTGGAATCAGAAGTATGCAATCAGGCAGCAAAAAACAACAAAAAAGTACAGTACATGTTCTATGTAAACTACTAGACATAAAGAGAAAGTTCAAAAAAATTGACAAGATTTGAAACTGTTTGCTATTGTTTCATTTAAATTAAGATGGTTAAAAGCAGCATTTTTCTTCTGCATAGTAAAGTTTCAAAGCTGTATTAAGCCAATGCTCAGCTGTAAACTTTTGAAAGAACAACCATGTTTTTGTTCAGAATTATGAACAACCTCCATTCCTGAGGTTCTACTGAATAACTCTTAAATACATGGATATAGATCCAATAGTTCCTTCCAGTTTGCAAAAAGAAGCACTACATTTAGTGTAAAGACTATATATAGTTGCAATTCAACGGTAATTTAATGGTTAGCAACCAATGAGAATCATCTTTTCTTTAGGAAAATAACTAAAGCGTACAAATACAAAAACTATCAATTATTTAAATCAATCCACCCTGCTAGAGTCATTTGGCCCTACTTAATTACAATGTAGAATGACTCCAAGAGTGATTGAGGCAGCCCTAGATTAGAATATTACATAGTCCACTGCTTAGGACACTCACCTGGAAGTGGGGAACTTCTGTTCAAATCCTCCCCACAGCAGTAAGAGAGGGAACTGAACTGGTGTCTCCCAAATCTGGGTATTTAGCCACCTGAACGAAGATTATAAAGGACACCTAACTGCCCCGCCCCCACTTGTGTGAAAAGGGGGTTCCCAGCTGCACTTCATAATCAGAGATAGGAACCACCTCTGCAGACCAGACCTAGCCATGAGAATGACAGGGCTTTCAACACAGCCCTTTAGTAGGCATCTCTCATTGGCTAGGTTAGGTGACTCCCAACCTTGTGTACTGGCTTGTGTAGATCCCACTCATTGTCTAGGTGCCTAATCCAGGGTTTGTGGCTTCTAGTAATTTCCTAAGAAGTTAAATCCCTTTGTGTATTTGGGCCCTAAGCCCAAGATCTCACTGGATCACTTATTATACCAGAAAGGAAACATCTGCAAGTGAAAAGCAAAAACTGGTGAGCAGAAAAGATCCTTAGCAGGGTGTGTGTGTGTGTGTAATTCTTCCTCCCCTACCCATGATTAAAGCCCCTGGGACATACCTTATCCCTTTGGCCCAGACTGCTTTGTTTAATCTGGTGTCAATGCGTACATCAGGAGTACCCATCTCCTTCATTGCAAATTTACGAATCTCCTTGAGAGCACGGGGGGCACGTTTTTTGAATCCCCTGAGAACAGAGAAAATAGTTATTTAGCTAATATATATATATATATATATAAAAGTCAAATGGTGTATGCGTGCATGTATGTATGTATGCGCACTTACTCCTTCCACACCGTTTGAGCTAGAGACTTGAAATTTGGTACAGTTAGAGGCCTTAGGGTCCTAATCAGGGTAAGAGTCGAAAATTTTTGAAATCTCACCTCTGACGCCCCCCAGGGGTGAAATTATTTAAAGGCCAATCACATCAGCTGGGCAGCTGCTGTTCCCTGTGACATAGTTATGATGTCATAATACCCCCTCCAATGGACCCTGCACTCGCTCAGCTCTCTGCGTCCTCCCCCCTCCAACGGACCCTGCACTCGCTCAGATCTCTGCCCCCTCCCCCCTCCAACGGACCCCGCACTCGCTCAGCTCTCTGCCCCTCCCCACCTCCAACGGACCCGAGTTGGGTTTGGTCAGAGGGTAAGTGAGGTAGGGGTGTCGGGTTTGGTCAGGGGGTGAGGTGGGGGTGTCGGGTTTGGTCGGAGGGTAAGTGAGCCGGGGGTGTTGGGTTTGGTCTGGGGGGGTGGGAAGGTGTCGGGGTGGGTGAGGGGTGAGTGTTGGGGTTGGTCAGGGGGTATTGGGTTTGGTGGGGGGGGGAAGGTGGGGGTGTTGGGTTTGGTGGGGGGGAAGGTGGGGGGTCGGGGTTGGTCGAGGGGTGAGGTGTGGGTGTCGGGTTTGTTTGTGGTGGTAGGTAGGGGTGTCGGGTTTGGTTGGAGGGGAAAGTGAGGTGGGTGTGTCAGGTTTGGTCTACAGGGGGTAGAGGTGTGGGTGTTGGTCAGGGGGTGTTGGGGTTGGTAGGGGGGTGAGGTGGGGGTGTTGGGTTTGGGTGGGAGGGTGAAAATGTGAGTCAGGGTTGGTCGAGTGGTAAGTGAGGTGGGGGTGTCGAGTTTGGTCGGGGGGGTGGTGGGGGTGTCAGGTTTGCTCTTTGCCCCCTCACCCCTCCAACGGAACCCGCACTCGCTCAGCTCTCTGCCCCCTCCCCACCTCCGACGGACCCGAGCAATGCCGGGTATTTTCGCTAGTGTTTAATAAATATCCCCAGCACTGGAAACTTTCCATGGATCCAGACTGTCATTCCAAAGGCATAGTCCACCAAACCTTTTGGCTTTATATCTGAACCTTATTGATGTTGCAACAACTGCATCTTTTCTCAAAAATCTGTAAGTTATTTCTAAATAGATACGGACGTGCAATGTACATACAATTTCACTAATATTTCACTACAACAAGCCTGTTGTACTAACTGCCTCCAAAGACTTATTTCAAGTTTTCCCTTGGATGAGATTTTTAAACTAAGGTAGCACAGCACACATCAGAGCACTATTTGTATACTGCTAACAGATTAACATCTCTAACCCTAGTGGAGAAAGAAGCAAGATGGCAGGAAGATTAAACAAGGAGACACAAAGAGTATTTTAGACCAAGTACCTCCTGGTAATGAGAGAAAAAAGGCAGCCTCAAAAAAATAAATTGAAAAATGAAATAGATGTATAGAATCAGAAAGTGAAAGGGACAAAAGGAACTGACAATCACCAGAAGGAAAAAACAGCCATCCCCTCCCCCGCATCTGTATAAAAGTAATGATGATTTTCACTTATCTTTCACTTAGTAGAAAAACTTCTCTCATCTATCCAATACTTTCCTATTACTGACTCCTTAAAATGTATAAAACTAAACCCAAGTTAAAAAGTCTCTCCCACTTGAATATAACTATACATTCAGTCAGTTCCCAAATGAAATAGCAGAGTTCCTGTACAAGTTGTCACTCTCCATAAACTCAACAGCAGTGTGCTAAACCTAGGAAAAATCACGTGAAGTGAGAAAACATCCTGTGAACTGCATTTGCCAGAAACCATAATCACTGAGGCCTTGATGTTGCAATTGGATCTGCACAGGTATAGAACTGGGGCCTAATATACCCCATCACACTGAACTCATCTTTGATGATAATCACTCATTGTCAGCAGTTAGAAAGCTTACTGGAAGCATTTCCAAATACCAGCCACCTTAAGCAGGTAAAGTAAGGTTAACTTTATTGGGACAAATAAGGCATGAAACAAGCCACTCACACTCCATGGATCCGTTTGTGAATGTTGATGGTATATTCCCTAGTCACCACCTCATTGATGGCAGATCTCCCCTTCTTCTTTTCTCCACCTTTCTTTGCTGGAGCCATCTGTGCAACATTGAAAATGACAGACACGTCTAACTCCATATGGGCCTTTCATCAAGTCAGCTCTGACCCTTTCCCCCTCACACACCAGAGTCTCGTGTATTGCAGCTGAATCCACCTTTAACAGAGCAATCGCCTTGCAGGTTTCAAAACATGCAGCTGCAGTGTTACAACCCCATCAGTCCCCCCTCCCCAGGCCCTGCAGCAAGGCGCTGCACCACGCCTGTGTGCTTCCCTCTCCCCCCCCCCCCCCCCCATGCTCACCTGGCAACCCCATAGCAGGGAACCAGGCTCTGACACTCGGCTCCAGCTTTCGGGGCACTCAGGTCCCAGCCCCGTGCGGGCCCCCGTCCCACATCCCGCCCAGCCCAGCCCCTGTGCCCACCCCTCAGCCCTTCTCCTCCCCTCCCCCAGCCCCCTGTGCCCTTATCCCGACCCCCAGCCCCCTGTGCCCACCCCTCAGCCCTTCTCCTCCCCTCCCCCAGCCCCCTGTGCCCACCCCTCAGCCCTTCTCCTCCCCTCCCCCAGCGCCCTTATCCCGACCCCCAGCCCCCTGTGCCCACCCCTCAGCCCTTCTCCTCCCCTCCCCCAGCCCCCCGTGCCCACCCCCCAGCCCTTCTCCTCCCCTCCCCCAGCCCCGTGCCCACCCCCCAGCCCTTCTCCTCCCCTCCCCCAGCCCCGTGCCCACCCCCCAGCCCTTCTCCTCCCCTCCCCCAGCCCCCTGTGCCCACCCCCCAGCCCTTCTCCTCCCCTCCCCCAGCCCCCTTATCCCGCCCCCCCCTGTGCCCCCCCCTGAGCCCTTCTCCCCCCCCCCCAGGCCCCTGTGCCCACATCGACCCCCTCCCAGGCCGGCAATACCCGGTGCCCCGGGCGCGGGGTCCCCCCGCCACTCGGACGGGCGGGGCCCCGGGGCTGAGCGAGCCCCGGCGAGGCGGATGGCGGCGGATGGGCGCTCGGGCCCCGCAACGAGCCACTCACCCTGCCCGGGCGCCGGTCGGAAAGGAAGGCGCGGGGGATTCTGGGACGAACCAAACCGGAGGGGGCGGGGGGAGCGAGGAGCCCTTCCGGGTTGGGGAAAGGCGAGTCTGCGCCTGCGCGGCCGGAGGAGGCGGGGGGCGTCGTCCGGCGGCCCCGATCCCGCCCCGTTGCGGGCAGTGGGAGGGCGGCGGCGCCGGGGCGCAGGATCGGGCCCTGCCTGCCTGGAAGCGCGAGAGTTGCTGGGCAACCCGGCAACCCTACAATAACAATCCCTCCCGCGAGCGCCCCGTGCAGCCGGGGAGGACGGGCTGGGGGGTTAATGGGCGCTTGGCCCGGGGCGCGCTGCCCGGTCGCTGCTCGTGTCGCGAGGGGAGCGGAGCGTCTCCTGCTGCGTCTGCTGAGTCGCACGGGCGGCGTTCGAGGCTTGGAGAAAATCACCCGGAGACTTTCCAGAAACGTTGCTGGAGTGGATGCAACTCATCATCCAGCAATCCAGGGTCCTGACCCAGGAACCCGACAATAACCCAGTTCACTGTCTCACCAGCCCTACAATAACAACACTGCACTGCCACACTGAGAATAGCACAGCGATCTGTTATAGACTCAGCCTCGCTGTGTTCAATGAATCAACCCACAAACCCAACCAGCACAACTGTCCTACAGTTAACATAGCAGAGCCTGAGTGCTGTGTAGTATCAGCTCTACAACCCTAAAACGATAAAACAGTGCAGCATGATGACCCAACAATAACAGACCAGTGTAGTGTAGCATTCTTACAGTAATAACCTAGTTTAGGCCTACAATAATAACCCAATACAGCATGACTGCCTACCTACAATAACAACCCATACCTCATTATGGCCCTATAACAATAAGCCAAAGCAATGTGCTTGCCCTGCTATAATAAACCAGTGCAGTGCGACAGAGAGCCCTACAGCAGTAAAATGACATAGCATGTTACAATTCACAATGGGGCTGGGGTATGCAGAAGAGCGAGACCGATAGCATTTGAGAAAGGATGGACATTGGCCTTCAATCTATTCTTATGAGCATCATATTCCTGTATAACAGTTAACTAGAAATCAAGCATGTTTCTTCCTATAAACTACTGGGTTTTGTCCCTGGCTATAGGATTCTGACAAACATAAGATTATTGTCTGCAGAAATGAACTGGTTGAGGGAAATATTGAGAGTTTCAAGACCAGGGGAGCAGGAACAATTTTTATAGTGGGCGTGCTGAGAGCCATTGAACCAAATTGTAAACCCTGTATGTAACAGAAACCACTTCTAGTCAGAGGGTGCAGGAGCACCCCTTGTTCATCTATTCTATGGTTAAAACTACACCAAATAAAAAAATAAGAAGTGATAAGAAAATGGCTAGGAAAAGAAATAATGCTGTTACAGAAGATTTAAAGAAGACAACGGTGATGGTTTTGACATGTGATATTTGACATGGTGATACATACCAGAGTGCAAAGAACTAGAATCAGAGAAAACTAAGGATGCGTTGAATAGACACTGTGAAGAATGACAGACCAAAAAATGAATAACGATGAATTGAGCCGTAACCTGGTTCAAGACAGAAAGTGGTGGGAAGACTTCATCAGCCCATCAGTGCTGTTGATCTGGAGTCAAAGAAGGAAGGGAGCATGGCCAGAGCACCTTGCACTCTGGTAATCCCTACCAGTGCAACAGCCCCCCCCCGGCTTCGGTTGTAGCCAACAGAATTTAGAGCAGTGGTTCTCAAGCATATGTGATAGCACCCCCCTACCTTCTTTGTAGTTGTAGCAGTTTATCCTCCCCCCCCCCCCCACCTCCAGGTGCCTGGCCAGCAGCCACTGCTCTCCATCTGCACAGTTCTGAATGTGCACAGTGAGTTTTTTTCTGCCCTTAAAGCTTCTCATGCCCCTGCCCCCCCAGAATACATTTGCCCCCCACCCACAGTTTGAGAACCTCTGCATTAGGGCAGCCCTCAAGATGCTCCAATTTATGGCAGAAGCAAAACAGTCTCTAGCGGTCTCCTGGATCAGAAAAGCACCAATAAAGTTTTAAGCCAGCTTTTTATCTCCGACCCCAAAACTCTGCCCCATGGTGTCTTGAGAATTTTAAGTGAAATGATATTTCCCAATGAGGAACTAGTTACCTACAGCTACAAGTTTAATGTTGTTATCTTTTGGGGCTCCCTAATAATAATAACCAGTATTATTCTGGTTACTTGTGATGAGGCAGAGACACAACGGTCAGAATAGGTTTTTTTGGAAACAAACATCAACCAGTTTGTAAGGGTACAGCACGTCTTTCAAGTCTAAATTGAATTACATAGTTAAATAGCCATAGGAAGAAGAATATGTGTAAATTCTGTAGTAAAGCTTTTCAGCTACTTTATTATGCTTCATATCAAATACAAATGTGCATTATTAAGTGGAAAGAAAAAAATAATTTGAGGATGTATAGAGCAGGAGAGAGCAGGTCCCTTCACAAAAATGTTACTAATTCAATAATTTATTACTAAATATCCACTCACAAAAATAAATAAATAAAAAGCTCAAAAAAACCTTTATACTTGTGAAATGAATTATACAAAATAATTTCCACATAATTCCATCTAATTTTATTTTATATAGAAATAGGTCATTATTACAACAGCTGTACAATACACTACTTTTTATTTTATAATTACATAAAATCTTTCTTAGAAACATAAAACATACAAAAAAGCGAAAAGTGCATTTTTTAAAGGAAAATTCAAATGTTATCATGAAAAAGATATGTGATAATAATTTGCAGCATCCCTAGTCATTGGGCCGAAACACAGTGCATATTTTTCAGTTACTAGTTGTTATGACCAGCTGTAAGTAGGCTGTTCATTTTGCAGAAGGACCCACTTTATATTATCAAAAAGAGTCTACTAGAATTCTGGAACAATACAGCTGCATGATTGTGCTTATATTTTTAGTTCTCCTTTGCAGTCACAATTCACTGAGTAAACAGGAAACAGTCCAGTGTTTTTTGTTTTTAATCAAAAAGAGCAGGCAGGGTAAACTGTTTTAATACCTTTAGGTTATAAATCAAGGGCTATGGACTGCGTAGCATTTTTAACTGACTGGGCTTTCTGTTTAATTGGATGTACCAGGCTGGTCACCAGAATAACAAAACAGACCTCTCTTTAGAGAAAGTGCCTAGGTTATATCTTCTGTGGAGTTGTGCAAAACAACGATAATAATCATAATAAAAATAATCTCTTGTTCTCTTCTCTATAGATATTTGTTCCATTGCTTTTCTTACACAAAAGATGAACTGAAACAGTGTAGGCCAAGTACCTCCTATATCTTCCACAGTCTTTAGGAATCAGAGTGCTCTCAGTATGATGTACCAACAAGAATGTTCTCCTGCCGCACATCAATCAGTGATGGAGTTTGCACAGGATAGCATTCGTGTTTATTTTACTTAGCCTGTCATGAAACGGTGCAAACTGAATCCACCTCCTTTTCTGTTTCATTGTCTGCTACAGTCCGCACTCCCACTGTCCGCTGCTACTGCCAGGGAGCTTTGAAATGAATGCATGTGCAAAAGTCAAACTTGTAGGTTCAAAGTCATTTCTTCTTTCCTGCCCCACAGGTCTATTGGTTATAGCTAATCGTGCATTGATGGTGCTGGTGTGGGACTCTATCATAGTGGTTGTGATATATTTGATGATTCTGACAAGCTATTGGTTCTTCTTAAAACAAGTGGCAGCGGCTGCTGCTGTGTATGATGGTATCCTATATTTCCTTGCTGTTGTGAGTAGGATGGCAGGAGCAAAGAATCTGATTGCTCACTGTGTAAAGAACTTGGTGTCTGCACCTACAGAAAAAGAAAATTCATTTGCGTGATTTGATACAAAAGTTCTCATTTCTCACTGTAAAGGGGTTTTTAGAAAATTATTAGTTTACAGATTTATTCTTAGCCTATGAAATATATAGCCTGAGTACCTGGTATTGGTTAGCTTAGGTAATAGGGCCTGATTCTGCATCACTAAAGTCAATGGGAGTTCTAAAATTGATTTTAACAGGAATAGGATCTGTCTGATAGCACAGAAGTGGCTTTTCTATCAGTTTCAGTCTAGGATATAGGTTTAATCCCAAGATTTTTGAACTCAGTGGAATTTTGCCATTTACTTCATTGGGTTTGGGATCAAGCTTTACAGGCCCAATCCAGCTGAAGTTAATAGGAAGACTCCTGTTGATTTCAATATGGGTTGGATTAGTTCCAAAGAATAATCAATTAGCTGGTTCACATCACCTGGTTCTTTTAGGCAACCTGTCCCAATTCACACTCCTTGCCCCTTGAGGGGAAAATATGGGTAAAAAATAATGTGGTTTGATTATTTATTTAAATAGGGTTTACTGTGAGAGAAGAAGAGCTATTCAGGGAGTCTTTGTCCAGGGCGGGAAAAAAAGCATAGAGAGCACATCCCAGGAGGTGTTAGAGTCCATGAAACAAGATGAAATCCTTTAGAGCAGTGGTCTCCAACCTTTTTATTGGCGCGGACCGGTCAGCGCGGGACAGTGATTGCTTGCGGCCCGGGGGGTCGTTTTAGGTTTTTTTTTCCTTCGGGGCGACGGACCTTTGTATGTCCGCTGAAAAGCCGCCGAAGCTGATGGCGGCCAAAAACCTAACTCTGCGGACGGCGGACCGGTACAGAAGGCGGCGGGGTACTCTGTGCCCGCCAAAAACCCGCCAGAAGTGAAGGCGGCCCGGAACAAAAGGCTGCCGAACGCGGACCGGAAGACAAGGCGGCGGCGGGCTCTTCTATGTCCGCCAAAAACCCACCGGAAGTGAAGGCGGCCCGGAACAAAAGGCTGCCGAACGCGGACCGGAAGACAAGGCGGCGGCGGGCTCTTCTATGTCCGCCAAAAACCCGCCGGAAGTGAAGGTGGCCCGGAACAAAAGGCTGCCGAACGCGGACCGGGCTCTTCTATGTCCGCCGAAAAGCCGCCGGAAGGGAAGGCGGCCGCGGACCGGTACAAATTGCTCCACGGACCGGTACCGGTCCGCGGACCGGGGGTTGGGGACCACTGCTTTAGAGGTCATATTGGATTTAGAAACTGGCTTTTGGCTTCAATATCTGATCAACCCGTTTCCAATCCAACTCCACTTTATACTAGTATATCTATTCCTGATATAGGTAGTTCTTTGTTCTGTGATGACTTATTTAATAACTATCATACTTTGCTCTTACGTATCTTTTTTCAGGATTTGCAAGGATTTTACAAACATTAATTACTACATACAACACTCCTGTACAGTAAGTATCGTTAGGCCCATTTTGCAGATGGACAGAAATTAAACAGATTGCCCAAGTCACACAGAAAGACAATGGCAGAGTTAGGAACAGAACCCCGGAATCCTGACATCTTATCTCCCATCTAATCAGTGTAAAATGTCCTGTTCCTCACCACTTTTGAAGTCCTTTGCCTGACATGCATTAAAACTATTAAATAAAGTGAGCTGATGTTTCATATACAGTCATTTCCAGGTTGCACGCACCTCAGTGGAAGTTGTAGTTGTGAGCAGAGTGAAGAATTTAGCCTATAGGCTCAATTGTGGCTCTTTCCCCTCCCCCCCCTTTCAGTTTACCGTTTCAGGCAACATTCTAATTTTTCTTAGGACTTCAGTAGGAGGTGGACCTGAGAGTAAAATTTGGCGCTACTTATTTAAAGTCTTTTAAAATTGTTAAAATTATATTGGACAAATAAATTGATTATACTAGCACTTAAATTCAACCTTTTCCAAGCTGAATCTTGTCTTTTTACTTAATGTGCTGTTATCATAAAAATGCGACTATGTTAAAAGTCACTATATTAAAAGTATAACATTCCTATTCATCATATCTGCTTCTGCTTTCACTCATATTTTCTTCCTTTATTGCCACAAGTTTTTATTCCTATTAGCTCTGTAGCACCAATACAACCATGGTAGCTGGATTCTGCTTTGGCTTAGCACATCAGCATGGATGGCAGGAGAGAGAGATCACATGATCATTATCTGTTAGGTTCACTCACTTTGGGGCACCTGGCTTTGGCCACTGTCGGTAGACAGGATACTGGGCTGGATGGTCCTTTGGTCTGACCCAGTACGGCCATTCTTATGTTCTTATCAGCAACGGCACTATCACCTAAATTCCACCTTCAGAAACTTTAATGCAGAATGTGATGATGTAAAAGACAGTAAAAAATACCGAAAACTCTGGATTTTCAGTTCTCATTTCAAATTTGTGGTACTGGCAGTTAAAAAAAAATCATCTTTTGACTTGTAAACTGAGGAAATTTAATACAGAATTAATGAGACACTAAAGTGTAACCCCATGATGACAATTTTCTGGCTGTAACTGTGATACAAGTACATTTGATTTGTCATATTCATTTTCCATTTTACACTATTGGTATTTAAAAAAAATATATTTTCACTTACCTTAATGCTCAATTGGTGTGCTTGAAGCATTCACAAAACATTTCAGGTCCTTATTCAATTTCTATGATATTTGCAAAATTTAACATCTTTAGTATAGAAATCTATGTAGCACATGCCCAGTCATGTGCCCAATGAAGTTTATGGCAAAACTTCCACTGACTTTGGTGAGAGCAAAATCAGACCCCATTTGTTCTGCCATCTAAAGATTGTAAGTTCTTTACTACTTTGCATATTGTGGCACAGATACAAACTGTATATTATCCTTTCTGTTCTAGCCCACCTGAAGATAGCAATGCTGCTGCTGTTGCTGGAGTTGCATAGGTTGCAGAGACGATGTCTGAGAAGGCTGTGATGCAGAAAACCCTGGATGTAACACGGCTTGTCCCATCAGCACTATAGGTGAACTGCTGCTGGACGTTTGCAGTTCCAGACTTTGAAATAATTGTTGGTTTTGAGAATATCTATTTTAAAAAAACCAAGAATAAACTGTTGTAAACTCAGATGTCATATCAGACTACTAGAGCTAAAATCCTTAGCCTTAAAATAGTGTCACTGGACCTTTAATGATAGGGACCTCAATTTCAAACCTCACCTGAAAGACAGCATCTCCAGCTGCATATTTCCCCAAACAGTATGTTGAGGAACTGGTTAATTACTGACTCAGAGGGAAGAATGTCAGCTAATGAATTATCTGCCTAAAATCTGGCATCTTTTTAAGTTTCCTGAGACATCTCCTATTAACATAGGGTTCAGTTATGAGCCACTTTACAGGATTAGGCCTGGCATGGATTATAAACCCTCCAGAACAAGGTTGGGGTGGTAATGGGAGAGGGAAGGGAGGAAGACCAGGGACAAGATTGTGAATGAGAAATTAATTTGGTTCATTTAGCAGATTCTCATGTAGCACTGGTTCTTCTCTCATCTGCACTTGGGTAAATCAGGAGTAACTCCACTGATGTCAATGGAGTTATATTGAGGTCCGACTAGAGTGAGAGGAGAATCAGGCAATAGCAATTCCAGGTGGGTCAGTCCTGAAGCTGAGCTCAGATATTTAATATATTTCCTCAGGCACATTTTAATGGATCAGAAACTCAGCATTGGGACATGTGAGAGAGAAACAAAGAAAGGGTCCCTATTCTTGGCTTGGTCCCACTAGCACATTCTATTTCTCACAACAGTAATTTTGGACACTGAATTGACCAGAAAGGGTAAGATTAACCCTAGAAGCCTCTTACTCAAAGAGAATCAGAACGATAATGCACTACTGATGTTTACTAGTACTGGCAGATCTCATTCTAAAAGGTCACGCCCTCTCAAAAGTCACTTCAGTGCTTTATTTTTCACAAGTAACATACTTAGCCTGGCGTCCAGCCATGCTAATATCTGAAGCGAGTCTTGGATTACAGGAACCAGGCATCATTGGCTGAATAGGCTGGTTTAGCAACAGTCTTGCACATGGAAAAGAGAAGAACCAACGTTACTCCATGAACATGTATTCCAAGTCACAATCTAATTCTAGGTGATCTATTGATTTTTAATCCATTTTTCTTTCAAGGCATATGTATTTTCATGCTAGTCCAGTGATTTTCAATGTTTTTTTCATTTGCAGACCCCTAAAATAGAAATCTTCAATGTAGGTGTAGATCCCTTTGGAAATCTTGGACATAGTCTGTGGACCCCCTAGGGTTCACGGACCACAGGTTGAAAACCATTGTCCTATGGTAACGACAACCTTTTGCGGACGGACCCTTTAGACAGAGTCTGCAAACCCCCAGGGGTCCATGAACCTCAGGTCCTAGTACCTTTCACTTCACAACTTGTTAACATACCTCGCCCTCCATAATGTTCAGAATCTTCATCTGTCATGTAGTAAAATGATAAATGGACAGGTTTTTTTGTCAGGGCAAAATTGATTAATTTATTACAAATAATTTACCTCAGTTGTCGGTCCTGGCTGAAATCTGGACTAGAATGACACTGGTTGTTATCCTGTACTATAGCAGCAGATGGGGCCATGGTCACAGCCTGTGGGAGCACAGCAGAATTGGTAAATTGTGAAGCTAAGCTGTTGGATGAGTGACTGGTGCATTTCTCATTGATTTCTGATCCTAGACCACAATTTCTCTCTCTCTCTGTTTCTCTCTCTCTCACACACACACTTTTTATTATGGAAGGGAATATATGTGCAAAACCTACAGTGTGTTATAGAAGGAATCTTCTGATATACTCTGATTGGACTTCAGAATAGAAATGGCTATTTGGGCAGGAGAAGTGAATGACTGACATGTCCTGATCTGGTACATTACAGTTGTTTTCCTGGAAGTCTGGGGGCAAACTGGGGTCTGAGAACAAGTACACAGAGCGATGACAGGAAAGACAGTGAAAGTAGATAAGGAAAGGTAAGCAATTCCTGGCCAGTTTTTGGAGAAAGACTTAAAAGTCACATACAGTGATCATGTGACACAAGCATAATCTTAAGAATCAGAGAGGTATCCGTGTTAGTCTGGAATAGCAGAAGTGACAAAGAGTCCTGTGGCACCTTAAAGACGAACTAAAGTATTGAAGCATAAGCTTTCGTGGGCTAATACCCACTTCGTATTAGCCCACAAAAGCTTATGCTTCAATACTTTAGTTAGTCTTTAAGGTGCCACAGGACTCTTTGTCAAGCATAATCTTAATTATTACATGATGAGGTGTGCTGTGTGTGTGTGTGTGTGTACAGGCAGGTGCTATCACAGTACAAATAATACATTTTAAAAGTCTATAATATGTTATTACCCTCACATATGCATCACAACTATTTCACCATGTTTTATTTTATAGACTTTTCAGAATATTTGACTCTGAAATCAGAGTACTGTGAAAGCAAAGCAGGCCCTGTAATTCTAAGAACCAGATCTGGAAACACAACCCCCCCCAAGACAACACCAAAGCAAAATTAGAAGGGATCACTATTGTCATTAAAGCTTTTTGAGGGGAATACACCTTATTATGTACACAAAAGGATTTTTTTCAGGGTTGATTAGATTTAAATCAAATTGATTTAAATCACTAGTCAGAAAGACTCGATTTAATCGTGGATTTCTACATAAAAGTGCATTCTTGTTGGTGGTTATAACCTTAATACATATTCTTCACAACTCAGATAGATGTAGGTTTCATTTTTAGAAGGTACACACTATACATTTTTAAACAGTGATTTATTTTGAAAACTTTTCAGATTAGTTTTACAGCTATACCAGAAAATGAATGATTGTTTGGTTATTTCATTTACCAAAGGTAATTGAAGCAGATATTTATGAAGTCACTGGGAGGTGAACTATCTCCAATTCAACAGGTTAATCATTAATATTTGGAGGATTTTTTTAGGAGGAGAACATCACCAGACAGACATTTAAATTGTTTTATTTAACTAAAACAAAGTTATGTATTCTGGATTTTTTTCTTCAACAGCAAATGTATAATATTTTAACAAAACAAGCATATGAATTTTTGAGCTTAGTTAAATATTCAAGTTTTTTAAAATCAGGTTTGTTTTTGTTAAAATTGTTTTAAACTAAAATAATTCAGTGAATTAAAAAAAATTAAATCAACTCTCAGCCAGGTCAACATGAGAAAGTTAAAATATTGGCTTCTGCAGCTAACTCAGTTGTCTTCACCTTCATTTTCCTTCACTTCACTTCCTTCCTTCATTCACCTTCAATCTGGAAAAGTAAAACAGGCTTTCCTGCTTTCTCAGGTCTCAAACGCTTTCTCAATTTGGAGTCAATTAGTCCAAAGGAAGAAACTATTCTTCCTACAGCAGTAGAAGAAGCTACTGCTATTAAAAGTGAGATGGTCACTTCAACAGTCTCTGATACAAGTGCTCAAGTGACTTCCACCAGTTCACTGGTGTGACTTTCTTTAAAACATCATCTGCAAACATATATTTCTTGAATGGTTCACCCTTAGCTCTCAAGTTTATTATACTTGGCATTATGGAGGGTGATTGCTGGATGTCCATGTCCTAGCCAACTCCTCTTCTTCAGCAGTTAAGGGTCCCGAGTATTGAGAATATTTGCAAGAAAATGAAGATAGTACTTGTCCCATTTGTTTTTTTAATGCTTGTAATTTAACTCTGTCATTGCATATAACAGGATCATTGTGGACATTGTTCCACCCATCAAGACTCTGCTTAACAATTTTACCCTCTAGACCTTTCGCACACTGCTCAATTTCTCTTTTATATACTTTATCCAGCAATTTGCCTGCGACAGCTGCTCTGCTGGGTGGGCCGTATCTTGGTCTTAATGACTGAACCATGTTAATGAAGTGTGGGTTCTCAATCCTATGGAAAGGAAAGTTTGTTGCATAAATAGACTGGGCAATTTTTTCATCAATTACCTCTTTTTGTAATCCACTGGTTCTTATCACGAATTTATCTATGGTTGTTTCTGGATGAGGGAGATTATTTTTTCTTTTTGCTACATGTTATCTCTGGAGACACAGAGCAACAGTCTGATAACTACAAAACTAAGCATCTCTGATGATACAGTGGAACCCCGCAATACCGTGCCCCACTGTAGCATGAATCCGCTTATAACGCGGGGCGCATGTGGCTCCCGATGGCGGCGGCGCGCGGCACTTTGATGTCGTGTGACCCCGCAATACCACGACCCCACGTTTACCGTGATCGGGTATTTTTGGATCCCGATTGTTGGGGTATTGCAGGGTCCGACTGTATCTTCTAGACTGAGCACTGAGTCCCATTGGGTAGATAGAAAGATTAATGTAAATAATCTATACAGAAGCCCCTAGAACTCCATAAGATTGGCTGCCTAATCCATGAACTATTCAAACTCATTAACAAAACTTTTCTTAAACATTACATGAATATATTGTCTCATACTATAGAATTAGAATTTATAATCCCTATTCCATGATGAGATATCTTTGAGATATAAGGTATCTTAATAAGGTTTTTTTCCTCAAAAAGCATTTTATCAAAAAATCCAATTTAAATAAAAAAATTCAATTTTTTAAAAAAATCATTGATTTTTATCCACTCTGATTTTTTGTTATTATTATAAACTATGGTGACATTTTATTTTAATAGACTTGTTATAATATAGTGGCACAGGAAGTTAAGAGGTACAGCTGCGTGATTTGAAGGTAAAGTTATAGATGTGTTCACCTAATAGCACTAGCAGGTTAATAGAAATAGTGATGGCAACAAAGAGTCCTGTGGCACCTTAAAGACTAACTAAAGTATTGAAGCATAAGCTTTCGTGGGCTAATACCCACTTCGTCGGATGCCACTGCTTGCATCCGACGAAGTGGGTATTAACCCACGAAAGCTTATGCTTCAATACTTTAGTTAGTCTTTAAGGTGCCACAGGACTCTTTGTTACCCCTGCTATTCCAGACTAACATGGCTACCTCTCTGATTCTAGAAATAGGGATGTATGCTGGGATTATGCTGAAGACGGAACAATGGAAATGCAGAGAAAGACCTGCAGTAAGGCAGAGAGATAACTAGGCTGAGCATACTTGCAGAATCACAGCTCTCAGTTACTAATAGTTTAATTTTATTTCTCTGGGCTGGAGTCTGTTGCTCTTGTAAGATGGTGGTTTCAGTTCAGTTCCTTGTGGGCAAGCCCCACACATCAACAAAACACCATCATAACTGGCCATAAATGGGCTGTGTTGATGGTCTCAGGCCATGACTGACTGGGCGTCTCAGCGAACTAGCCACCAGGAGAAGGTCAAAGAGCTTTTTTGGTGCTGGAAAGGTTGCCCTGCTGTTGCAGATATTGCCAGTCTCCGTGGTTGTCAACTTGGCACCTTTTAATAAAAGTTTTAAAACAGAAACAAGCTGGCTGCATAATGCTCCTGGTATAGCTCTTTACAAAAATCAAATCTTAAAGTAAAGTAGATAGCTGTGGGAAGAAGCTTTTGTTTAGAAGGAGATAAAAGAGGCCACACATTTTTATTTGCAATACTGATGTCATTATCTGTGATCATTCAGTAATGACTTCAGTGGCTTGTATCCACATTCATTTCTTTGTAGTGAAATAATATGTTTACCTGGCTTGATACCACATTTTCTTCTCTTAATATTTGCTGGTTTGCTGGTTGGGAAGATGCAATTTGCCCTTGAAGTTGAGGACTGGGGAGAAGCTGCTGCTGAGGAATGACCCTTGACCTCTGCTGTAGCTGCTGAGGATCTGTCTGCTGTAAGTTGCTAAAGCTCAGGGACACTGTTGGCTGCTGTAAAAACATCTGGAAAAAAGAAGAGAACTTTTTTTTCTTTTTCTTTGAAATCAGATCTCATATCCTAAAAGGGAGATCGTCATATTTCTTAATTAACTTCCATTGTGCATATAGTTAATTGTGACTCATATGCCCTTTTTAGAATATACATTGTACCATCTATTTTTTTAAAAAAGTATATTCACTGTTCATGAATGGTGGCCAAAGGCTGAAGTCCTCTCTCCACACAGAATTGTAGCAGCAGTTCAATGGGCATTAACTATGTTCTGGAGGAATCACCTGTGGGGACAGGAGAGTAATTCAGTGCCCATTCAATCCTTGGCTTCTCTTTTTAGGAAAGAAAGCTGAGGCTGCCTTCAGATTTGTCTCCGATAGTTTAACACCATAAAGGACTGTCTGGCTGAGAGTTTTTAATGATGTCACAACCAGGAACAAGCTCCCAATGTTGCATAGCTGGGCATTGTCCCTGAAAAGATATGTACAGTTATATCTGCTCTAGGGAGCCTATGTCAGCATAGTTATGCTGGCATAGCCTCCTAGCGTGGACACAGTACAGGGGTTCTCAAACTTCATTGCACTGCAACCCTCTTCTGACAAAAAAATAATAATTACTACACGACCCCAGGAGGGGGGACTGAAGCCCAAGCCTGCCCCAGATGGATGGGAGGGGGCAAAGCCAAAGCCCAAGGGCTTCAGCCCCAAGTGGGGGGGACCTGTAACCTGAGCCCTGCCACCCAAGACTGAAGCCTTTGGGCTTTGGCCCCGGGCGGTGGGGCTCAGGCTTCACTTTCAACCCCAGGCACCAGCAAGTCTAATGCCAGCCCTGGAGACTCCATTAAAATGGGGTCACAACCCACTTTGGGGTCCTGACTCACAGTTTGAGAACCTAGATCATCTCCACAGTTTAAACCAAGCCTTAATAAACCGGTGAGCACTATACTTTGGTCTAACTTCCAGTCAGATAACGGTCTCCTGGAGTTACACCTAAGTCATAAGGGGCAGTTAAAGTATTTAGACAAAAAGCTAACAGAGCATCTGTTATCTACTCAGTGCTTCTGTAAAGAATTTGACACTACTTATTTTACTGCAAAGTGATGCAGTCTTAAAAGTTGCAGTTTCTTTTTTCTAGGGGCTATTTCTTCTGTTAGAATAATTCAGAAAAAGAAGCCATCATTTTCAACAGTATCTTATTAATGTTGCAAGTTGTCTTTCTAGTGTTTAAAACCTAGTCAGAGATCAACATGCCACATCACAGGCTGCATGACATAGCTGCACTTATACAGCAGAAGGCATTCTTCGGTCCAATTCTGACTTCACACCAGTTTTACACTTACATAAGACTATTCATTTCAGTGGAGTTACTCATGACTTACCTTGGTTTAAGTGAAATCAGAGTCACAACTCCTGATCAGCTGCATGCCTCACAATACATCTGAGGTGTGTCAAATAACATACACCTTGTATTACCAATTCCCTGACCTTCACATCCCTTACACTTCCTTTTAGGAAAGACAATACACCTTTCTTCAACAGAGCTGACATAGTAAATTATGTTTCCTTTGTGTAGGTATATTTTGATGCATCATATAAGTACGTATTTACCTAATTTTAAAAATACATATTGTTTGTTCATTAAGTTATGTTAGTTTAAAAATTTCTATATTATTTTTATTGACAAAAAGATCCATTCCCAATCTGATCTCTTTTATGTCAAGTTTTATCTCAGAGAAAAAGTTACAGTCAAATTACAAACCTCTAGTAACAGTCCTATTAGTAGTTTTTCTATAAGCCAATGACACTTAAAAAAAGGTTGAATTAAATATTTAGGTCAGGTAATGGAGTGGTGACTGCTCACAGGAGGACTGAATTTAGCTCCTAGTGTTTTATTTTTTGAAGCGTAGTTCATTAAAAGATGTTTAATGAAACTGGGGTTCTTAATCATCAGTTCAAAGGGCAGAACATTGGTCATGCAGGTGGATATTTCAATTTGCTAGTTAAACTTAAAAACAAAAAAACATTATATACTTGTTACAACATTTACCAGCAATTTTTTCACAAAATATTTATTTTATTCTAGCCCTATCTGGGGTCCTTTTAAATACAATGATACCACAGCATAAAATAATTACTAAAATTTCACAAAGTAGAAACTCTCCTCAGACTGAGCATATCCAAATAGATAACCGAGAAACACCATCTCTGAACTGCATACAATGACATGTCTCAGGACTGTTTTGCAGAGTGTGAAGTCAGGAGAAGCATCTTGCAAATCTTTCTTAATGGCCAAAGAGTGAATGGACATTGAGGCACAGTTGTCCTCTCATTCCGAGAGGGATTTCCTCCACCTCCTGGCTGAATCACACTGGCAAGGCAATATGAGAAAGCTTGAACTGTCACTGTTTGACTCTCGCTGTTCTATAGAAAACCAGAAGTTTTTACCCTCCAGGTCTATCAAGCCAGCATCTTTTATCAATACTATCTTTTTGGTAAAATGGATGCTGATGAAAGGCACAGCACTAAGAGCCAACGATTCATTTACCTTCAAGAGAGACCGGCTTGTAAATTATTTGTGGGTATGGATGTTCTCATTTGTAATTCTAGCATGCTGGTCAGATTCAGCCCTTCTGCCGTTCTCTGGAAGCGCTAGTCATTAACTAGACTATTTTTAAATCTAGAGCAGACATCTGAGAAAATACTTACTGCTCCTGTACTTTTGTCAGTAAAAGAGACTTAATGGGTTTTTTTTTTAACACTTTTGTTCACGTCCCAGAACTCTCCTGCTAGTTCATCTTTCATCACACAGGGCTCCTGGAAACAGTTACTAATATACAGTACTAGGCTCAACATCTCTCCAGTTGGGAACAGTATTTCTTGGCTGACTTCTGCACTACAGTTCTGAAGATCCTGCATAAGAAATGAAAATAGGGCTAGTTTCTCTACAGAGCTATCTGTTATTCACCATGGAAGGGAGTGAAAATGGGGAAGGAATGTCCGGGAAACAGCTGAAGGGAGAAAGTGGAGGCTGTAATACAGGCTCCCTTCTTCCAGGGAGCAGAAGGAAGTCCCTCCATCCTTACATCATACATCATGCCTGTGTTCCACTCAAACAGATAAAGAAATCTGTGTGATAGAAACTCCCCTCCATCTGCATCCAATTTTACTGGTACAATCGATGATGGAAAGACGTAATCAAATTCAAACATCTCCCTATTTGACCTACAAAGTGCTGCTTCCATTAACAGGCCTTCAAACAAATGTCCCATCCTATCCTTAAATACGTGCGGCCTGAAGCCCTTGCAGATTCTGCACTTTTACTTGATGTGAGCTTCCGTGAGGCACTTTAAGCAGCTCGTATGCAGGTCACTCACTGGCACAGGTTTGTGGCAGGAAGCACAGAGTTTCAAATGCAGGGACCAGGGCATGCTCCGTCCCTGGGATGATGTTCTGGAGAGGACCCCTAGCTAACTAAGCAACTACAACTAACTGAACTATTTACAACCAGAATGAGTCCAAGAAAGTCCTCAGAAAAAAACACTAGAAAGCTTGCAGGCGCAGGAGATGTTCCAGCAACCACCACAGGTGGTAAGAAGGACCTGAGAGGGTGTGGGGCTGGCAGTGCTCCTTATCCTGACGCATGAGCTTGGGACTCCAGGGGGTGCTAAGAATGGTCCTAAGGGTACCACTAAAGGGAAAAATCTCCAGCAACTGTGCATGTGGGCGCTGTGACGGAGTCAAACCAGAAGGATATAAGAGAGTGCTGGAAGGCAGGTATATCAGCCTCAGGATGTGCAGGGCCCTGTTCCCTGGATAGCCAAACAAAGGCTACTCCAGGCCAATCAAGACACCTGACGCCAATTAACCAGTTAAGGTTGTTAGGCTAATGCTGGCACCTGATCCCAATTAACTGGCAAAGGTGCAGTTAAGGCTGTTAGGTTAATGAAGACAGGTGGAGTCAATCAAGGTCTCACTCAGACTGTTTAAAAGCTCTCCTTTCCAGTTCCCTCAGGGGGAGCCAAGGAGAAAGGAGCTGGAGGAGAGGAAACTTTGCTGCAACCTGAGGTAAGGCCCGGGTGAAGCTAGGAAGAGGGAACCTTGGGGAAGTGGCCCAGGGAATCAAAGCAGCATTATTGGTGGAGGGAAAGTCACCAACAGCTGCTACCATTAGGGTCCCTGGGCTGGAACCTGGAGTAGAGGGCTCCCCCCATCTCCCTCCATACGCTACAGAAATCCTCTTGAGAGGAGAAGTGAGAATCCGTTCATACAGGAGGCTGAACTGTGCTTACTGAGCTCTACAGAGCAACAAAGACTGTGGGATATTCCCCATTTCCACCTCCCATACTGGCCTGTGATGAAGGTAACTCACTAGGCGGTGACTCTTGCCAATTATACTGAGAAAGGGAGGTCACTCTGGGGCCTAGATGAGTTCCTGAGGCCCCTAAATCTGCCAGGAAATGCAGGACCCACAAGTAGAGACTTGGAGCTTTGTCACAGCGCACACACACCTAGCATGTAATTGAAATAAGCAAGCACTGAAGAAGAACAAATGAAATTGACACTGCAAAGCAAGCTGTTAACTTTCTAAATGAACTATTTACAAGTGGAACAAAACTGCAGGTTCAAAAATTAGAAGCTATTTTTTGAAATTTGATCCATAGGGTGTGAATAACATTATAACAATTCCTGGTATTACTATTTTATTTCTTTAGGTAAGGGCAGCATCCCCTGTTAACCTTTAGAAAAAATGGAAGAATGTCCCAGCACAAAGCCAGCCTCAAGAGCATCATGGGCACAATTACTATCATTGCAGCAGCCCTCAAAGGCCAAGGCCCCAGTCATAGGTTAGTGGTACTGTAAACATCTCAAGTGCGCATGTGTGTGTGTGTTTGTTTTGAGGGGCTTTGTCTGGGGCTTTGTCCTTCAAGAAACATTCCGAGCCGTCTAACAGAGGCCTGTTTCAGTCAGTGTTGGAAGTCTAACTGACCAGCATTGCTAACACAAGTCTCTCCATAACACAGCTAGTTCAAACAGGCTCTTGCCAGAGCTCTTAAACCTTTAAACCCTGAACACCCTTCGATGAAAACTGCTCATTCTGAAGTCTCAGTAGATAAAGTACTCCAATATGGAGTATTAATCTGAAAGACCACCAGCCCTTCCATTTCTTCTTGTGACTGCTCAGACAAGCCCTCCTATACAGACAGCCCTTAGTATGTCTTGATTTTTGTGACTGACAGGCTCCCAGAATGATATCCTGGTCCAGATGAATTAGTTTTCTCAAGTTCAGATTTCTTTGACTCCGCAAGTAAAATGAAAACAGACCATACTATGAAATACAGAGTCTGAAAACTATCTGTTTGCCTCTTGTGACATTACTCACCTGTATACTGGAATCCTGGACCAAGCAGAGCTGTTCCTGAATTTTATGGAGCTCTTCCTGCTGCCACCGAATGTTAGCCTGTAAGATCCGAGTTCGCTGCTCCAGTTGTTCCTTGATGGTCTGGAACATGTTAAATTGTGCCGAGAACTTAAAAAGAGAAAACAAACAACCATGTCTCTTCCTTGTCATTATGGTAAGAATTGTGTTCTGTGCTATTGTATTTTGTACGTAGTGCTTGGTTTCTTGTTTGCAAAATGTAGTCAAAATATATTTTTGATATATGCTAACATCTGGACACCATGAAATCTTCTTTTCTATTTTCTATCTCAGGCATATCTGTTCAAACAATGGCGCTTCATTGACATTACCCCAAATTACATTGATCTCCTCCTGAAGGGGGTTCTTTGTTATTTTATTAATCATCTGATGGTACTTTAGTATTTAATTTTCACCAAAAAGTCTTAATCGGATGAGGAATTAATGCAATACTATGTACCAGCCTATTACCCTGATGAGCAATCACTAAAAGATAGTATCATCCCACAAAAGTAAGTTTAGAAGCACTTTGGGTATGTCTACATTACAAACACTACAGTGGCTGTGACGCAGCAGCTACACTGCTGTATCTACACTGGGGCTCAGGTTGACCCAACAATTTTTCACACCCTTGAGCAACGTAGCTAGGTCGACCTAAGTTTTAGGTGTAGACCAGGTCTTGGTTTGGAGTGTCATATATCCCAAATGACCTACACTAATAGTAACTGTTCCCCCCCCCCCTTTTTTTAAGTAGAAATAATGGTGTTATATCAAGTTTTTTTATAGATTTTTTTTTTGTATCATATTGAGATTTCCAGTTAGTTATGAACACCTTCAAGTTAGTTATGAACACCAGAATACATGACTGGTATTCAGAGTTACTTTAATTTTTTTTTATTATATTACTTTCACACATGACATAAGTTAATAGCTGCTATCAACTCAATGGAGGAGGGCAGTTCTCAATATTATATAAAACGGAGATCACAGTAGTAGGATTCAAAAAGAGAATAAATCATCAAATATTAGTTACATAGTACAGTGTGAACTCATTCAATATTTGTGGAAGATTGTCCACATGATAACAAAGAAATACTTATGTTTAGTTAGTGATTAGGGTAGGATCCAAAGCCCATTGAAGTCAACTGAAAGATTACTATTGACTTCAATGGGCACCAGCTCAGTCCTTGAGTGTCCTTTATAAGATGAGTTCATTTATATTCTAAAAACAGGAGCTACATTTGCAAAAAAGCTACAGGGTAACATTTTAAAATCAGTAAACTTTTCCATGATGTGTATCTCACACCTTTCTGAAACACGCAGTTCTACCTGGGGGAATCTTTTGATCCCCATGGTTCAATCAAAGAACACTTTGCTTTGACTGAAAGACATTAGAGGTTGGGTTCCTTTAAAATGGATATGTGCTACCGGGCAAAAAGATGTTAAGGGCTGGAACCTCTGAAATTTATGGTGTTGCACTTGCTCACACCATGTCTGAATTCCACCTACTTAATGGCAAAACTAGGCTGCTGCCACATAGGCCTAAGAACTCCAAGCAACTCAAGGGAAGTCGTCAAGGGAACTAACAGGCACATGTAGCTTTGAGCAAATGTATGAGGGCATAACCAATTTTCAGAAGTGCATAAGGTGGGTTTTTTAAAAAACTTCATATATGCTTTTTAGGTCATGTTGTGTGACTAACAAGTTAACCAAAGCCACATGAAAGAGAAGAATAGGATAAAATTTTTGTTAGGGAAGAAACAATGGAAAATGATAGCAAATTAATTTTGTTATTGGGACATGAATCATCTTGCCAAAAATGTTAACTTTGAAAATGTATCAAAAGCAAAGGACAAAACAAAATGAGTGTCTGAAGACGTGTGCTAAACTCTATTGTAATTAGGTCAAAACTGTTTTTTGGGGGTTTTTTGTAGCTGGAAGTTTGAGGGGGAAGGGTAATGGAATATGTAACTGTCTAGACAGATTCACTGACAACAATGGTGACATTTCTAACCATAATTTGTAATATGTGATAAAAAGGGGTCTATAGAAGTTCCATAGATTGTAACACAGTTTGGGACAGAGTGACTGGCAGACTGGATCCAAGTATTGATGAGTGTCACCTTTTTCTGTTTGTGCTCTCTGATCTTTGATTAGTGCCTCATCTTTGATTAGTAAATCAAACTGAGCTAGACCATTTGATAGAACCCATTCTTTAAAGTTCCAAGGATTTGGGGGGGGGGAGAATCAAGGGGCAGTCTGGTATTAGGAGTCTGTATGGCATATTGGATTTCAGTGGAGTTATGCTAATATACCAGCCTATCATATTGAGATTTCATTCACAAAACTGCTTCGCTTTAAAGCAGTCCAATATGTGAAGGAAAATACCTCCTCCATATTCTCTCCAGCAAATATCTGATTTATCCATGTAAACTTTCTGAAAGGGAGAAGGGAAGAGAACTTTAAAATGATTTTCCTTTCTATTTACAGATATAGACAAGGAGGTAACTTTCCACCAAATCACTGTTCAGAGAGATTTCCTTGCCCCAGTAGTCCTCCCATCTTCTCATATTAATTTACTATGTTCTATGTTGAGGTTATTTGGCTTTCCTGGAGAGCTCAGAAATTGGGATATTGGGACATCCCACTTTCAATTTCTGTGAGAGATCTGTGGTGTTTACAATGACTTCAGCAGGAGTGGGGAGTACTCAGTGCCTTGCAGGTTTGCCCCCCAGAGTGTTAATTGAAGGTAGGCAAATATTGAACCATGTGTTAAGTTCAGTTTTCCCTACAGTATTGATATCAGAATATTTTTGCCTTTCAACAATAGTCCCATCACATTAAATCCCGCACCTCTGCTCAGCTCGAAAACAGACTCCAAATTCCTTAGAGGACAGGGCTAGCTCTAACTCTTATTCTATCCCAAATAGAAAATATTAACCTGACTCATGGGTGAGTTGCAAACCTCTGTTTGGGGAACAAGATAAGTGTCTCCAAAAGAGCATCAAACTCCATTTGCTCAAGGGTGACCCAATGTTTCCCTGGATCCTCATGGTACTATACCATTAGGGAGTGGAACTATGTTATCCAATGGTATATGATTGGATTAGGCAAAGCTAATTCCTACTCCACCATGGATCTATAGAGGTGAGTTTGTTTTTTAAAAGTTACTCGTGGAAACTAGTTCCCCCATATGAATTCTAGGCTTGAAACTCCTCTCAGGCCGTAAAAGGCATCTCTTCTATCAGACAGTTTTAAAAGGAAAAACAATTTTAGGCAAATGGTTTATTCTGACTGCCTAACCAGGCTATAAAATACTCATTCCAAATCACATGGACTTTTTTTAGATGCTTTGGGAAAGGAATGTGATTTTCCTCAAATAATTTTCTAATAAGAAATAATTTGTATGCCTAGATATTAGTTTTAAATTTGCTGTACAAAGTTAAAGCAAAAAGACCTTGCTTCTGATTGAAATAAATTATCAACATTATTTTTAACCAGCATGTTCTCATACTTAGCGAAATTCACTTTTAGTATTTAATTTCATATTTTCCTCTGTGTCTCTTCTCTTACTAGCACATTTAAACAAACACAATTTGCTGGTTTGTTAAACATATGTCACTAGAGGCAGAGGTTTAGAAACACTTTTTTGTGGTTTAATTAATCTTTCCGCAATCCTATGATTCAGTGTAGAAAACACAGTTATACTACAGCCTAGCAATGGCATCGACAAGGAAAAGGTTCCATTATTTTCCTAAAAGGATAAACAAGCAGCCTTGATTATATACTTTATATACTTGTACCTTATAATATTTACCTCAAGATCTGTTCAGCTAATTAGGAAACAAACTGTAAGTTTATAACAAATGACAGAGCTTAACTCAAGGTATTCTACATACTATCCTACTATGCTAACTATTTCTCTCCACGCATCTGAAGAAGGGTTTTTTTTACCCACAAAAGCTTATGCACACATAAATCTGTTAGTCTTTAAGGAGCCACCGGACTCCTCAGTGTTTTTATTCTAACTCTATCATCAGTGCCTGATTAAGTTACTGATAATCTCACTGTAACAATTCTAAGTTTCTGTGGTGTACTCAGAAAATGAAAATCACAAAGTACCAGCTCTCCAGACAATAATAAATAAAAAATATGGCTAAACATGAAAGACAAAATCTGTGAGATATTCGGATGCAGCTTATCATCATTTTGTTCATGATTTGTCTTCTTAATATGAAAGACAGCAACACATTCTACTCTTTCTTTTCTGCCTTTTTAATAACATCTGTGCATTCTCAGACCCAATAATGACTATTATTCATTCATTAGCATGCACTGTGTTTTGGTGGGATTTGTTAGTGCATTACTGTAAAAAAGACAAATCAACTAATGTTAATGGATAGGATTTTGTTTTTTAAGATGATCATTTACATTCAGTCGTAATTATGTTTTAGATTTCATTTTAAAAACCACAGGCTAACAAGCAGGTCAGACATAAAACTGTATTTAGACCAGGATAAAATAAAGTCCTCATAGGCAAAGCATTTAGAGTACATCTATACCGCAAAAAAATCCCCTGTGACAGTGAGTCTCCAAGCCCAGGTCAACTGACTCTGGCTCCTAGCCTTGTGTTGGCAGGCTAAAAATAGCAGTGTCCATGCTTGGGTTGGAGGCCAGGCTCTGAGCTCCTTTGCTGGGTCTCAGAGTCCAGGCTCCAGCTCAGTCCTCTACACAACTATTTTTAGCCTCACAGTGAGAGAGTGAGTCAGTTGACCTGGGCTCTGAGACTTGCTGTTGCTGGGTTTTTTTTGGTGTGTAGACATACCCTTACACATAAGCAATAGTGGTGCAAGTAATATCCAATTCTTAACAGTATGGGCAGGGGCACAAGACCTCCCCATGTGACCCTCCATGTGACTCCTTGTCACCCCACCCCCAGTCCGGGCCCCCCACACTCTCCCCGGCCCCACATCCCTCCCATTTTACCTGGGGGTGGAGGGTCTCTGGCCTCCTCCTGTTGTGCCAGAGACTTCGGGGCAGGGCTGTCCCGGGAAAGGAGCAGAACCCCCAGCCCCGTCCCCTGACCTTCCACAGAGCTGAGCCTCCATCCTCCCTCTGTGTACCACAGCAGAAGCCCTGCTGGAGAACAGGGCTGGGGGAGCGAGGCTGGGGGCGGTATAGCCACTGGAGAAGCTGTCAGCGTTCTGCTCCTTTCCCGCTGCTGCCCCTCCCAGCAGGGGAAGGAGCAGAACCCCCCAGCCCCGCCCCGCAGCCCTCTCCTCCAGCAGGGCTGCTGGTGTGTCTTTCTGGTACGCTGAACCGGCTATAAATAGCTTGCTGATATAGCGTACCAGAGTGTACCGGCCTACTTGCACTGCTGA
Organism: Sternotherus odoratus; assembly: GCA_032164245.1. NCBI lineage: Eukaryota > Metazoa > Chordata > Testudines > Kinosternidae > Sternotherus > Sternotherus odoratus. Next base: position 203,339,114 of record JAVMKO010000001.1, on the reverse strand, counting down.
TAGGTGCTGACTTTTGGTTTTGCTAGTGGGTGTTTTTGAAGAGGTGCGTGTGTTTTGGGGGCATGAGGGGGAAAGGGCTTTGCCAGTTTTTTTTGGGGGGAGGCTATTTTCAGCATATTTATACACTTTTCATATTCTAGTTATTGAATATGTGTTTATCATTGGTACCTTTACTATTTTAAAATTGATTAAATTGTTATGAACTATATAATTACATCATGAATTACAGTATATTAAAATCATTGCAATTGCCTACAAGTTGTCTTCACCAACGTCCCAGTTTAAAGATATTACATCTTATTGATACTTTCTGGATTAAACTATCAGCAAACTTATTTATATCTAGTTCCTTAGTATGGTCTTGATGCACATTAAGCTACATTATTCAGTTGAGTCTGTCCCATTAATAACGGAGATAATTTTGAAATCTTCTGAAACTGGAGAATGAATGTTCCACAATTCTGGATTATACAGGCACAGTGAGAAAGATTCTTATAAATTTGCAGTACTCTGGAGGCATAGTGCTTCCAGACTACAGCAATGACTCTTGATGGGTAACAGCTAATTTAGACCCCATCATTTTGTAGTTGGGATTAAATTTTTGCCATGTGCATTACTTTGCATTTATCATTGAATTTCATCTGCCATTTTGTTGTCAAGTCACCCAGTTTTGTGAGATCCCTTTGCAACCCTTTGCAGTCAGTTTTGGACTTAACTAGCTTGAGTATCTTTGTATCATCTGCAAATTTTGCCATCTCATTGTTTACCCCTTTTTTAGATCATGTATGAATATGTGGAACAGCTCTGGTCCCCATACAGGCCCGTGGGGGACACCACTATTTACCTCGCTCCATTCTGAAAATGACCATTCATTTTCCCATCTTTTAACTGGAGTGCCTGGCAATGCTTTCAGGATCATCTAATGATCCTTAATTCAATTTAATGATAGCCCCGTTGTTATCTTAATCACGGTGCCTCTGTTTATAAACAAACTTCCTGCACCAAGGGCAGAAGCTAGGAGCAGTACAGAACTCATCACATTCCACACTCAAGCTCCATCTGGGGCTAGGGCATGCACTGTGAGAAGACCTCAGGTATGAAACTCTGGGGGCAGAGGTGCAGGAACCACTATGGCTTGTGGGTGCAGAGCACCCCCTATTTTTTCCCAAGTGTGCTTGAGCCCTGGAGCACCCACGGAGTCGGTGCCTATGCCCTTGCAGCCCAAGTCTAGTTTACACTAAGGCCCTTTTACATGGTTCTGACCATAAGTGGCACATATCATAGGCTGTGGGAGGCTATACTTCCCCAAACAGCCCAGTAGGGCCCTGTCCACGCTCCATCAGAAGGTCCCCTCCTGCTTGCCCTTCCCCCATGGCCCAAGCCAAGCGCAGGCAGGCTAGCTGCTCCTCTTCAGGGAAGCAGGCTGGGGCTGGCGCTGGGGTGGGAATGGTTGGGACTTGGGGTGTCTGAGACCACCTAGTGCTGGGAAGACTCCTGGTGCTCAGGGGAGGTGTGTGGGGGTGGGGGGAAGTGGGCTGCCTGGCCTGTGCTCAGGGAGGGGCTGGGAGGACAGGGGCTGGTGTGCACCTGGCGTTTAGGGGATGGAGAGGGGACCACGTACTGCCCGTCTGGCACGCTGCGGGGAGGGGGACTGGCTGCTGTGGGGGAGGGCCTCTGGGCTCTGGCAGGGGAAGGGGGGCAGGAGGGTGGGGCTGGCCGTGGGCTAGCCTTCCCAAACCAGTAGATCACCCGCCGCCCATGGTTCTAGCAGTGTAACGAGATCTTAAAGTGGATGGAAATTTCATTTGGTAATTAGTGTAAAGAAGAACCAGACCATAAGTTTTTGTTGCCTCTGGCAGAGATGAGATTTCTGAAACAGATATAGAGTAAAATGTTCTAGGAATGCCGGAAGACAAGAAATAAGTAACTCTTGGGACTGTCTTCAGTAATGGGAGGACACTAAGGAAAGTTAAGGTGAATCAAGGTACATAAGTTAAAGTGCTGGTGGTCGTGGTACATGTAGGTACCAGTGACATAGGGAAGGGTGGTGAGACGTCCTAGAAGCCAAATTTAGGCTGCTAGGAAACAGACTGAAATGAAAGACCTCTATAGTGGCATACTCAGAAATGCTTCCAGTTCCAAGTGCAGGGCCAGGTAGGCAGGCAGAGCTTCAGGGTCTCAATGGATGAGACCATGGTGTAGACAGGAGGGGTTTAGATTTATTAGGAACTGAGGAAACTTTTGGGATATGGGGAACCTATACAGGAAGGACAGGCTCCACCTAAACCAAAGTGAATCCAAACTGTTGGCACTTAACATTAAAAAGGTTGCAGATCAGTTTTTAAACTAAGAGATGAGGGAAAGCCAATTGCTGCAGAGGAGCATGTGGATCAGACAGAGACTTCTCTTAGAGGAAAGTCTATTGATAGAGATTCTCTAGGCTTCAGTCAGGAGGAGAGGATGGAAGAGGATAAAGTATGGGTCAGATCAGAAGAGAAACATTCAAATAAAGAAGAATCTGACATCAGAAAAGGGCAGACAAACAGTGACAATTTTTTAAAGTGCTTGTACACAAATGCTAGAAGTCTAAATCATAAGATGGGTGAACTAGAGTGGCTTGTGTTAAAGGAGGATTTTGAGCAGTAAGTGCAAAATGTGACACTCCACTGCACATGCTTCTACTGTGGGGAGAGTATGAGAAAACAAATATTTGCTGTCACATTGCTTAATGCTTGACTGGAGGGTGCTCCGATATTACAATGACGGGCATGGTATAAGAAACTGAACAGAACAGAATAGATTCTATGCTAAACTGGAGTGGAAAGGAATGGAATTTGGATCCCAGTAATTGTTCAAATGAGAAGAGGTGGGACAGTTGGGGCTGGTGGGAAACAAATAAGGAGGCATCTCTCTAGATTCACTTTTGAAGGCAGAGAAAAAATGTGAATACAGAAAGTCAAGAAGGAAATACATGCGCATTTATAAATTATATAATAAATTATAAAATAAATTATATAAAAATAAAAGTAAATAAAAAAATATCAAAATTTATTTGACTAGCAGAGAAGAAAATCCGTAAAAGAAAATTAATGCTAAGAGCTGATAAATTGGGTTATTATTTACTCATAGACTCAGGTCAGAAGGGACCATTATGATCATCTAGTCTCCCCTCCTGCACAACGCAGGCCACAGAATTTTACCCACCCATTCCTGCCATATACCTCACCTATATCTGAGCTACTGAAGTCCTCAAATCTTGGTTTAAGGACTTCAAAGTACAGAGAACCCTCCAGCAAGTGACCCATGCCCCCTGCTGCAGAGGAAGGCGAAAAACTTCCAGGCCTCTGCCAATTTGCCCTGGAGGAAAATTCCTTCCCGACCCCAAATTTACTGATTTACTATACGCTGGTGTGGAGTCATGGAGGCAAATTAAACTTAAAGGAGAAATGGTATTTTGTTATTTTAAATCAGTGGATCTGCTTCTTAGAAGGAGTAGAGGTGTGTGACAGAGCCAGGAGAGGCTCCATCTCTGGGAAACTGTGGAAGGCAGAAACAATGTTATGAGAAAACACAATATTGAAATTCTTTATTCCTTCTGATCAAGTACCGAGGAAACCTGTATTGTTATTAGATCAGTTGGGTATTCAGAGCAAAAACCAAACCCACTTCTGGATGGAGGAGTTAATCCCCCAGCTGCATCCCCATTGATATGGCGTAACTCAGGGAATGGGACTTGTTGATTTTGTGTTTTCTTTGACACTGGCTCTCTCTGCATCATCTGTGCAAAACAAGTATTAAGGGTCTTTGTAAAAGAGAGATTAATGTTTTGTTGTTTTTTTAAAAAAGATTCTCAGCAACAGACTGGTGTGTGTGTGTTTAGAATCCAGAGGACATTCCCACTATAAGTTTTACAGCCTATGTGATTTTAGGTCAGAATTACTTGAGAGGGTCCCTATATTCCTTGCTTTGGTTGGTAAAGTGGGAAAACATCATGAGATGGTTAAGTAACCTGTTCCAGGGTCAAGCCCCCAACTAACCTGTACCATAGATGTAGGCTGATTTTGCAAAGCTGCTTGGATCAGCAGCTGCTGTGGGAGAAGCTCACATGATGGCTGAGAAGGCAAAGATCCCTAGGTTTAAAAAAAAATAAAACAAACTTTATTCAGATGCATGGCTACTTTAAATCTCAGGTCTTCTCCTAATGCAATTGCCTTTGCATTGCTCTTTCTTTATTTGTTGAATTGAACCTCTGGCATATTTTACATGTGACTTTTTATCTAACTCCTCCTTGTAAATTCTAGTCATTTTTATGCCCATTTGTAAACCTACCTGAATAGTGACAGGTTGACTGAGTCTTTGCATGGATGAATCCTGCTGTGTGCTGGGTGTTCTTTGTACGGAGGGAATTCCGTTAGATTCTGTGATCAGCTTTGTTGGTGTGGCTGAAAGAGATTTTTTTTTCATATTTAAGAATAATCACCATGTAAAATTACAATGATGAGATATGGTTAATAATAATATAGGCATGGGCAGTGGGTGGAATCCCACTTCAGGGAAGCTAGCCCCGGCTCTACCCATGCCTTCCCCCTCCCACAGCCGGAGCCCGGAGTGTCCCCTCCCCTGGCAGAGGAGCCCGAGTGCCCCACTCCTCAACTGAAGGAGCCCTGTGCTGGCCGGAGGCCTAAGCACCCCTACCCTCTCCAGGGAGATCACTGATGAACCTGGGAAGCTGGATATCACATACCGCCTCCTTACCCACCCCGAAACCTGCATGGGGCATACTAAATCAAAAACCTTCCCCCAAAACCCTGTAACTGGGGCTCTGTTGGCCGCGACAGCACCAGAGGAGGCAGATGTTTTTCAAACCTTCATTCGTTCTTGTAGCTCTTTTCTGAACCTCTTCCAACTTTTCAACATTATTTTTCAAAGTGCAGACACCACACCTGGACACAGTCATGGGGTAACAGTCTCACCAATGCCTTACACAGAGGTAATACCACCTCCCTACTCCTACTCAGAATTCCATTTGTATTGCCAAACATTGTATTAACGCTCTCAGCCACAGCATTGCACTGGGAGTCTGTATTCAGTTGGATAGCCATCATGACCCTTAAATCCCATGAGTCCTGGCTTCGAGAATGCAGAACCCCACCCTGTCAGTGTGACCTGCATTCTTTGTTTCTACGTGTATCGCCATGCATTTGGCTGTACCAGTGGTTCTGAACCTGTGGCCCAATCAGCACACAACTGTGGCCCATCTGACATCCTCAGGGCTATGCAGGTAATACTGGATGTGACCCACATAATACATTGTAGATTACATTGTGCCCACAATGGTAAATAGGCTGGGAACCACTGGGCTTTACTAAAACCTTATACCTGACTCCTGAATTTAGCCTTGAGTTTCAGAACTTTCAAGCTGATGATCTTACTAACTTCCAGGACAACACAGTAAAATATTATAGCTTAGAACTGTGCCTAGCAACTGTAAATTTAATCTTCATAGAACTCAACAGCAACAGGCTTCATAACTAGCCCCCTTTACTCCAAAGACATGGATGATTACATCAGCCCATTTTATCACCTTCAATTAAATACTTACCTGTCTATGGGCGATGGAATGAATGGACACGTTGTCAGCACCTTCAGCATTTCGCCAGTAATTACTGCACCACCAGGAATGATACACTCACTTTCTGGGGGGTAATTTAGCTAATTTTAAAATAAAGTATTGCAACAGTAGCTTCGTAATAACATCACTTACATGCAGGGTCAGACCTGGGTGTGTTGGAAGATTTATGTGAGCTTCTAGATGATACAGAGGGCGTCCGATTAGCGTTGAGAACTGAGACACCTATTTCAAGCGCGTTAAAGTGCTGTTCAGGATTCAAGCCTAAGCCACTGTCCTAAAATTAAAAAAACCAATCATATTACATCAGGCAGGGTATAGTGTTCTGCCATGTCGCTAACAGTACTTGTAGGGTCAGATCATCAGCTGGTATAAACTGTCTTCCATGGAGCTATTGCAACCTACAGCAGCAGAGGACCTGGGCCAGAATGTCTCTGACATCTACTTCTGCTATACCTTCCAATTGCATATGAATGAGCTTTTACCATTGTGGAAGGACCTGGTAGGCTATTGCCCTATTCATTTTCGGTCCAGTCCTTTGAGTTGCAGAATCTCTTTCTTCCTTCGGTGGTGAGTGACAACACCCAGAACCACTCAGCAATGCACAAAATTGGACCCTTTGGTCTTCAGATAGTATGTTTTGGACAGGTTCAGACATACGCATGTCAGTGTGTACTTGAGGACGAGTTGGCAATTTCATTTAAACCCTGTTTTTCAGTTTGTAATAAATGTGACTCTTTTATCCACTCTAGGCAGGAATTTTGCAGACAAGTCAACACAGGAGTGAATTTTTCCTCCTATAACTTGCTTATATTGGTATCACCATGTGTGGAGCTAGGGAGATTTCAGATGCTTTTTGTGATCTATTACATGAAAGACTCAGGTATTATCACGACAGGGTACTGCTTATAAATAATTTTTGTACACTCTGCATTAATATGCAGGATGCAGTATTCTTGTGCATGAAAAACAATCTCAAGATGATTGTTCCAAAAGGAATCCCACTCTTAGAAATGGTCCTTCTAGGTCAAATTGTAGCATGATGGCAACAAAGCATGGGAAATCTTATACTGCCACTGCCCTGGCTTTGTTTCACCACTCCCTTTGATCTCAAAGTTTGTTCTTTTATGTGCATCTCCAGTTCACTTAAATAATTGTTCAAGAGCTCATTGAACCCTGGAGTATAAAATTCAAGGAATATGTCTAGATCAGAATTGCTACTAGATCTTTGGAAATGTTAACACAAGACTGGGTCACAGTTACTGCATGCTTATGAAATACATATCTGGTTCTACCTTTAATTCTGAAGAAACAACTTCTGAGGGTGCAGCTTCCAAGGCCAGTTCTTGTCTCCTTTCCACTCGAACATCAGCATAACTAATTGAAAAATGTAATTCTATGTGAGCAACATTATTTTATTTTATAAAATGCATTTTAAACAAACAGAGCAATGTTACATGATGTTATAAATCGTTACATGATAAATGAAATCAAGTCACATTTAATGCATATGATTTGAAGGACTGTGTTTTTTAATTTTCAATTTCTGCTCAACTTCTATATATCCATTCACAAACAAAAAATTTGTTAAAAAAGCATTAAGGCTGAAAGTGTGTTCAGTTGGAGTCCAACCCAAAACAATGTTACAACTTCTTTACAAAAGTTCCACACATTAAAAAAACCCAAATATTAGAATGTCAGGAAATGAAAGTTAAGTGATCAGCCTGTTCCCCCACTGCCACATCACTCACTTCCAGCCCACCCCACTCGTAAGCAGGCTGCCTATGGACCGTGCTGCAGCCCTACAACCCCATGCTATAACCGCTCCTAGCACACCTTTTATGCTGGATCCTACAGGGCCTGGGCAACATCAGGCCACTTACAGCAGCCCTCTGCTTCTTCTGCCTAGCCTACTGCGAGCTCTTTATGCTCCTGGGGTGGGGCTGCAACAGGGGACAGAATCAGGACCCCAGTGGCTTGTGATGGTCTAAGACCCCAAAACATCAGAATTTTATTTACTCTGAAATATGCTCAAAACTTTTTAATTTTTCTTATTCTTTATGTTAACACTGTGTAGGAAGCTGGGAGTGATACCTCCTCCTTATTGGGGTCTGTTTCAAAAGCAACACTGGAAATCACCTACCCTGCATTTACATCCATGAGCTGGTCAACTGCTTTAACCTACTCCTAGTTGCCTCTGGCTCCAAGAGGCCACTCCACCAGCCAAGAACAGCTGGAATAAACCAGTACTCTGGCCAATCACTCTTTTCTTTATCTTTGCCCCTTGTGTCAGAGGCTGTTAGAGAGGTGGCCTACTGCCATGACATTTGCCATACATACATCATGCATGAATGATCTCCAGTTGTCGGCGGGCAGGAATGAACATGGAGTCTGTGGATCTTGGTGCATGAGCCTCTCTACTGCATGAGCTAAAAGCCATATGGCTGTTAGCTAAGGCTGTAGATCAGACTCATGAATCTCTCTCTAAGTGGTCTCGATGGCACTAGATGGGACAGAACACCACACCCAGGGTGTGTGTGGGTAACACCTACAAGAGGGAATTCCCTAGTGGCTGTAATATGATACTTCATGGCCCCTTTCGATCATAGGATTGGCACAAAGGGGGCCAAATGCAACCAATAATCTGGTCTCTGATTTTAAGAGTCTGATGACTGACAAATGAATTTTGTTCTCATGTGGTACATGCAGCATAAAGACAGATTTAAACTGATCATATTTGTTTGATTATTTTCTCTACAGAATTCAGATTTCAGTTTTGTTATGTGAAAGACTTTATGAAATCATTAAAATGTCCATATGTTCTTGTGCTTTTAGGTCCCTAGAGTCTGACTTGATTACAGTGGTGACAAATATAACTAAGTCTTTTCCCTACCTTACTACGGTGTGTGTGCATACAATGAATTCTGGCTTGGAGTTCCACTGATGGTAGGTGATATAGTAATGGGTCTGCAGCCAGATCCACTGCTGTCCTTTGGTCAGAAACCGGTAACAACAAGACTTTCCCTTGCCAAACTGCATCACTGTTAGTAGAAAAAGGATACTGCATATAACACATTTTAAAATGTGAAAAATAACTTTAAAAACGTTTCATAAGAAATCTCTCTGAGAGTTATGGTGAAAGCACATGTCAAGTATCTCACCAGGTATCCCTCTCTGAAATTTAAAATATATAACAGTACACTTATAAATAACACAAATCTGCTGAATGCTAACTATGGCCATGTATTAATGTATTAATAACTACATCTTATATATAACTCTTTCTGTGTTCTAAGTGCTGGTCACAAATTAGCCAAATAAGCACCTGGCATTGATTTTTTAAGACTGTAATACTGTAAGTGAAAGGTCTGGGTTCCATAGCAGAGAAAGGGGGTTGGACTAGATGACCCCCCGAGGTCCCTTCCAACCTTGATATTCTATGATTTTTTAAAAATACAGCATGTGAATGCCTTAAAAGGTGGACTAAATCCCGTGGAGACTTACATCCTATGCATGTCCACTGGCTTCTGTGACCTAGTTTAAATCAATGCAAAATTTGGCCTTAAGTCTATACACTGAGATAACATGAGGCGTAGATGAAAATAATTTGAAACTGAATTTTGAATTCCTCAGCCAGACAAGATTTCAGAGATGATAAGACCGAGGCCCAGCCTACACTAGAGAGTCAGGTCGACGCAAGGCAGCTAGTTACCTCCACCTAACTCTGTAAGGGTCTACCTAAAATGTAGCTCCCACTGATGTGTAACTTGCCCACTACACTGACTTAATACACCTCTACCCCCAATATAATATGGTCCAATATAAGGCGAATTCTGATATAATGTGGTAAAGGAGCGCTCCAGGGGGTGTGGCTGCATGCTCCTCTACCTTGATATAACGCAGTGCAATTTTTTGGCTCTTGAGGACCGCGTTATATCGAGGTAGAGGTTTAACTCCACCTCTGGGAGAAGCATAGTGCTTAGGTTGAGGTAACTATGTCACTGCAAAGTCAGTGTAGACACTGCGTTCCTTACATCGATTGTTGCTGCTTTTCAGAAGCTGTCCCACAATGCCCCCACACTGGCAGTTAAATCAGTGCAGGTGCTTCTGGTGAGGGCACACACCGCTGACACAAGGAGCGTAGTGTGGATACACAAAAGCAATTTAATTACTGTGGTGATTGTATGTTGACGTAACTTAGGTCGACTTAATTTTGTAGTTTACACCTGCCCTGAATGTTTTAAACCCTCCTGGGCCAAATTCACCCCACTTTAGTTTTATTAACATCAAGGATCTCAGAGTTCAATATATTTAGCCTTATATTTTAATGTCAAAATTCCCAAACTAATTTTGACTGAAGGCGATCACTCCATAGCGGAGTAAAAAGACTGAGACATTACCATCAATACTATAAGCAATTTTGAATAAGACTGCTTGATTTTTATATTTCTTCACTTAGCAAATGGTGTTTTTTAAAAATCATAACAGAGTACATTTAAATAATCCCCGATTTGAAATATATATTGAACAACACCAGGGATAACAATCTGCAGAAGGTTTACAAAGTGTGACCTTCTCCAGGACTGTGTGAGTTTACTGGAATAACAGAATGTAGCTCAAATCCTGGTTGCCTCACTCATGCAATGAGTCCACCTGACTGCTTGTCATTGGCACTATTTGTATGAATAACAAAAGCAGGATTTGGCCTTTTAAATGCTAAAGAACTCTGAGCCAAAGTCTTATCAGCTACCGCACATTTAATCTGAAACAAGTCCACTTAAGTCAGTTTGCAGGTTTATAGCAGTGTACCAGAGGTAAGAACCTGGCCTGCCAAGTTTACACCTATCTTAACTGAAGCTGCATTTTACTGAGAACAGGCATGCCAATTAATTCATATGCGCTTACACTGTGCAATACTTACAGTGTTCATGGCACCTTGCTAAGAGTTCTAGGTCATCTATGTGGTAATAATCATAGCCAGAAGTACCCAGCACTTCAAAAGGCAAGTATCCTATAATAGGAGGCGCTCTGCATATGGGCACAATACAAATTATTTCATCAAAACAATGAAACAAAGAGCAACTTTTTCTATGTTATAGAGGAAATTCAGAATGTCAGTTGGGCCACATTCTGCTCTTACTTACACATGTGTAACTCCCACTGAAATCTATGGGCCAAATCCTGACTTCCCTGCTCTATGGGCAGAGAGCTCAGCTGTAGCTCAGCTCCCCAGCTGGGTTCCACACTTGCAGAGTGGCACAGGCATCCTGAGAGGGGAAGTCCCACTGCTCTATAGCAATTCCTCCCCCTCAAGGCAGTGCCTGTGACGTCAGTCCCCCTCCAACTGCCATATATAGTAGTGGCGTCACCAAGGAATGGTGACAGGAGTACCGTGGTGTCACCCTGATGTCTCTGTCGTGGGGAGGCAGAGTCTCCTTGGCTGAGTTACACCCAGAGAGACAGCAAAGGAGCTGAGCAACAACATCTCTCTCTGCCCAGCGCCAGAGCTAGCTAGCAGCTCTTGAAGAAGGTTGCCAGACAGCCAGAGAGGTCATAGACTCGTAAGACAGAGATCTCCCTTGCAGGAAAAAGGGAACTGGGAACTGAGCCTCCCAGGAATGTCCAATATCTTCTCAAGAACTTGCTTTGAGGAGCACCCCCCCCCCCCCAATTATCAGACCTTTTCCTGTTTTTCCCTGGAGGCAAGTGACTTCACTAGAACCACAACTGTTCTAGGCAACAGCAGCCTCTATGGCTCCTGAGTGGCGAAGAAGAGTACTCACTGAGACTGGAGGAATAGACAGGGAGATAACTTGCACAAGCTTCTTTTCATTGTGAGCCTCTACAGGACCTGAAACATGGTGTGTCTGAGCAGCCATTTCACACCTATAACCTTGCCAGCCCGACTGCCCCAAACAGGGCCGGTGACAGGGGGGGTACTATGGGTACAGCTATACCGGGCCCCGGACTTAAGGGGGGCCCCCTTAAGTCTGGGGCCCGGTACACAGCTGTACTCGTAGTCGACCCCCCCCTTGTCGCCGGGCCTGGAGAGCGGGGAAGGGGCGGGGAGGTGGCGCGGCTCTCCTCCGGAGCGGACGAGCGCGCGTGTCCCCGCCAGGAGCAGTGAGCCCGGCCGGCGGCAGCGGCACACCACTGCCTGCAAAGAGGGCAAGGGCGGGGAGGCTCCGCAGCACTGTAGGGCTTCCCCCGCCGGACGTGGCATCGTGCAGCCCCTGCACCATCTCGCGCAGGTCCGGGGGGGAAAGGGCGCGCGGCGGAGGGGGGGGGGGCGCAGCAAGGGCGGCTCGCGCCACTCCTGGGCTCGCGCTCCCGCAGGACCCCGCACTGCCGCCAGCCGCTGTCAGCTGGGGGGGGGGGGGGGGGGGGAGCGCCGGCTGGGCTGGGCCCCCCCCCGGCTGGGCTGCCCCCCCCAGCCACTGTGAGCTGGGGGGAAGCGCTGGCTGGGCTGGGGGGCCCCAAACGATCACAGTAGGGGGCCCCAAAATTTCTATCGCCGGCCCTGGCCCCAAAATGGGTCAAACCAGCACAGAGCTGCCCTCCGTGATCCTCAGGAACTGGCCTAATGGGAGTCGCACACATGGCTGAATTTGGAAATAATACTTTCATGGCATATTTTTCTAAAATTCCCGGGTTACACACACCAAAAAACTCTATCCTCCTGACCTTTCTGGATTTATTACCTCTGATCTCTGGATTAGCTTATTAGCTGTATAAAAGACATTGTGGTTAGAGCTCATAGCCTACGGACATTTTAATATAGATGAGGATTGGCTAATCAAAATACTCTCCGGAAAAAACACCCATTTTTAATACACAGTATTTGTGTAAAAAACATTGAGGAAAAATAAATGCAGACAAAATCAGCCAGCTCCAGAATCAGTGAAATCAAACATCAGCTTTTGTAGCAATTTTAGTCATAACAGTGCTGATAACCAGGCTCTTCAAACTATTTTGATGTGAAGGAGAATATTATTTGACAGAATCTAGCTAATGAAAATAGCAGTAAAGAGGTACAAAAAAAAATCAAGTATGTTTTTCTGCTCACAAACCTGTGGTCCAGAAATAAAAATTTCCATTCCAGACTATGTCTTGAGGTGAATTCCTCCAAAGGTTCTTCAATTATACACATTTCCTGTGTTGGGAAGAAGATCTGTTTACTAAGATTGTTAACTTTATCTCTTGGATTTTCTTCTTCTTGTTAAATAGGAATACACAGCAGGTGTGAGGAATAAAATCAAATAGAAAGTACAGATGTTGACCAGTAATGTTGAATAGAAATCTAATGTTAATACAAACTGATACTAACATATTGCATAGGGTAAGAAAAGAATATGTACAATACATGTCAAGTTAATAATCATTATAATTTCTTACAGTATATAGGATGTTATGTTTTTAAAGCACTCTACAGATATCAAGAGCACAACTGCTGCATAGTAAGAGTACACAGTAGAGGACAGTGCACAACTCAAACAGGAACTCAGAAGATATGTCGACACTGCAATTAGAGACCCGCAGCTGGCTCATGCCAGCTGACTTGGGCTAAGGAGCTCGGGCTAAAGGGTTGTTTAATTGTAGTGTAGCTATTCAGGCTCTGGCTGCAGCCCAAGCTCTGGGACCCTCCCATCTTGCATCCGAACATCTAAACTGCAATTAAACAGCCCCGTAGCCCAATCCCCATGAACCCGAGTCAGTTGGCATGGGCCAGCCGGAGGTGCCTAACTGCAGTGCAGACACACCCTAAGAAGCATGGTGCTTTTAGCAGGTACGTTGCCTCCAGGAGCCCTTAGCTGCTATTGCACCCCTGAATATGTGCTCTCTCTTCCTGTGGACATTCCACACCACTGGCCCATGTGATGGCACGTGATTATGGCCCCACCTGTGAGGGGGCAGCACACCTCTGTGGATGATTCTGAGGTACACACGTGGCCTCCTGTATTACCACTGTATCTGAGCACTGTGCAATCCTTGAATACATTCATCGTCACAGCATCCCTGTGGGATAGGGAAGTACTATGATGCCCATTTTGCAGCTAAGGAACCTAAGGAAAAGAGAGAGTGTATGACTTGTGCAAGGTGACACAGGAAGTCTGCGGCAGAACAGGGAACTGAATCAGGGTATCCAAAGTCCCACGCCCATGTGATAACCACTGGACCACGCTACCTGGAAGCACAGGCCTAAGTGCAAGGACTGAAGTTCTGCCCTGCCTTTGTACAGGAGTTCCTTTCACCTTCTTCTCTCGTCCCACTCCTACATGCATTCATGCCCGAGCCAGGTACAACCTGGCCCTAATTCACTAAGCCTCCCAACACCCATAGTAGCAAGTGATAATAATAATTAGTAAACATATTATGGTAAGTAGGATTGGGGCCTCTTTGTGAAAAAATAAAATCCCTGACCCAGAGTGATGGTGGTAGTAATCATAATACTAGAGGGTTGCACACTTTGTTGTATCTCCAGGCAGACCACACTACACACACTAGGGCCTCCTTGCATTCTTCCATTCAACCCCACAAGTCCCCGTGACCTCCCTCCCAATTCCTTCCCTGCAGTCCACACCCCTGCATGCCGGGAAGGGGATGTCTACCATGTCTGTGTGCTCCCATTCCCCTCCTTTGTGCCCACTCCCATTGATCAGATGTGGCATTTAAACGTTATCATGTTACAGACAAACAGAGAGCCAGAGAGAGCGAGCGCAGAGTGCTAGACATTGCTTTGCTCAGACAATCAGAAAGGTAAGTATTTTAGAGTGGGAAATTGAGACACAGAGGTTAAATGACTTGTTCCAGGCCATAGCAAGTAAATTGAGGAGCCAAGATTTGTATTCAGCAGTTCCTCAATCCTAGAGCCGTGTCCAGGTCACTTACAACACACAGCCATGGGCATAGGCAATTTATGTTAATGCAACATTAACACTGAGTTTTAACTACACAAAGGAAAGGAAATTCTGAGTACTATTAGTAGGAATACTACTATTGAGATTTATGAGAAGTATTCTTGCTTTTCCAGAGGAGACTGTACAGTCAGGGCTGTGAATCAGTAAAAAATGCCTTTAAAAATCCTGGTGCAGTATTGGAGTGAGGCTGAGTGACCAGTGCTGTCAATGGGATTTATCTTAATTAGATTTCTGAACCTCAGAGGATAGGACAGCTGATGCAGCCGTTTAAGAACAGCAGTGGCAGGCACTGGGTTGAATGCACTGTCCTCTGCCCCCCCAAAAGTGAATTTCCTAGTGTCATGATGGGAGAAGAGTGGGAAAAGTCATTTTAATGCACTTATCTAGCCAACCGAGGGCATGGTATCAGAATCTCTATTTTGCTCCATCCCAGTGTTGGGAAAATACAGCTAAGGAATGCCATACTAGGCATACTAACACCCAAGTGGCATCCCCTGATTGCATTTCCCAGTATAAAGAAACAGAAATATCACCATTCCAACACCATTTCCATCAACCCTGCAACACACCAATAACCCTACTCACTGAATACATATTGGATTTTGATTCATGAATTGTGAAGTCTCTATATTCTGATCAACTCCGTTAGTAAAATTTGGAATTTTGCATGTGAAGAGATTGAAAGAATATACAGTACCACTAAGACTAATGTACTCCCTTCCATGCACGTACCTTTAAAAACTGAGGTGTTGCCAGTCGAACAGTAGCAACAAAACAGACTTGTTTTCCTAGTGACGTTCTATAAGCCTGTGGAACAGCACCATCAAAACAGCTACAAGTGGAATTAGGCACTGGGAAGGGAAAATGCAAGATTAGCAGATTTGTCCTGATTGTATATTTTACAGATTTGAAAAGCACTAATAACAAATCTTACTCAGAGGCATGTCTCAAAACCTTTTAAAGCTTATATGCATATATCTGAATCAAAGTCAGTCATGTTGGGCAAAAAGACAAGAGCTTAACTCAAAGTAAGAAGTATGTTTATCAGAAGTAAGGACAACCCTTCTAGTGGTATATACAACAGCTTTCTGGAAAGAAACCTTACACACCCAGTTTCAGGATGGAAACCTTACACATCCAGATGCAGGATGGATCCTAAGAGACCAAAAGGGCCTAAGCAAAGTCTCCTAAATGCAGGTGTGATAAGTTAAAAAACTGGTAAGTGAGCCTATTAACTTGTGGGAAGCACCTGCTCAGTGGGTAAGACACCACAAAAAAGCTGATGGGTTGAGGAATACTGCTGGTATTTTCACTGGAGCATTTAAGTTAGATGTTAGGAAAAACTTGCTAACTATATGGATAGTTAAGTGCTAGAATAGGCTTCCCAAAGAGGTTTTGGAAACCCCATCACTAGAGGTTTTTAAGAATAGGTTGGGCATACTAAAGCCTCTTGATTGAATATGCAGATGTATTTTATCCAAAGGATACTCTAGGCTTGTTGCCCACATCATGCAGTATGGTCTTTAAAAGGTTGTTAATTCTGAAAAAAAATATTTGGGGGAATATAAACTGGCAAGGAGCTAAGAACAAACATCTCGGGAGAATGTTCATCTTTAATATATTACCTTTGCCCAAAAGCAATAGAGGGAGGACTAGCCATCTATGTAAATCCAAAGCTTTCTGTGTGATAAAAGGCTTAAGATTAATTTTTACTACTTCTTTTATGTTCCTAGGTAAGAGGACTCACAAGTATCTGATTTGCACCTGCTGCCAGGAAAAACCTATTATCTAAAAGGGCATAATTATGCACCCCTTGGGAGATGGGGAGAGCTTCCAACTTATGCCAATTAATTTTGTACCCTGAGATCTTCCCAAACCATTCCATAATTTGTAATATGTTAGGGATAGTCTGAAGGAGTTGGTGATGAATAAAAGATATCATCTACATGTAAGATTATTTTTGTCTCCCGGGATTCTGTTTTTATATCCTGTATCCCTTGATGTGCCCTTATTTGTATTGTCAGCAGCCCTAAGGCCAAACCAAAGGCGGGTGGGGGTGGACAGGGGACAGCCCTGTCTAGTATTATGGTGGAGATTGAAAGAAAGGGCGATATAGTTAATTATGGGTTATGACGTGGGAGCTAAAATTGGACTACAAAAGTCTAATCCAGGAGATGAAAGAGGGACCAAACACAAATTTGTGTAGAATGAGGACCAAATATTTCCAAATTACTCTACTGAAAATTTTTTCCACATCCAGTGACACAACTGCCATTGGTTTCAAGGGGTTTTGATAGTAGGACAGCACAGCGATAAGCTGACCAGTGTTGTTCAATTTGTGTCTCCTTTGTATGAAACCCACCTTTTGACTGTTTTTGGATGGTCCAGCTAGGATTTTAGACAATATTTTAATGCCAGAGTTGATTGAGGACATTGGTTGGTAGCTAGCACATTCCTGAGCATCTTTTCCAGACTTAAGGTTGACTGAGATAGGGACATTTACTGAGAGGGACAAGGTTCCTCTAACAAAAGCTTCCATATATAATTCAGTGAGGGAGCCAGCATGTCTGAACTGGGCATAAAATTCAGCTGGAAAGCCATCTAGGCCCAGGGCCATACCTGATTGCATGTTGCTTACAGCAGCCACAATTTCAGAAGAATGTAATACTAAATCATGCCAAATTTACTGCTCTTCTATTAGTTGAGGGAGTTGCAGATTTTGGGTCTATTCCTCAAAGAACAGGGGAGTTCTTCCTTTAAAAACAAACATTGGTAAAATTTGGAGAATTGTTCATTAATACTTTAATGACCAGTGACAGTCTGGCCCTGACTAGAGTGAACTGAATTGATTTTAGTTGTTAGTCATTTTACTGAAGGACAGTTGCTAATAATTACCCAGCTTTATTGCCAGATTCCCAGTACATCTGATTCAGTCTAACCAAGCAAATTCAGCCTGTGCTGAGGTTATTTTAGTCATTTAATATCTGACACTGGTTGCCTTTTGGCATTTAACCAAAGTGTGTGAATCAGTATAGTTGAGGTCTACTTCCTTGAGCATTTCCATTAAATTCACCAGCTCAGCTTGTTTGGCTCTTTTTATGTGGGAGAAGTAGGATATGGAATGCCCTGGAAGTCTGTTGCTCACTAAACCAAAAGGTGGTTGTTCGTCTCAAAGAAAAATTTTCTCTTTCCTGACAGGCTTTTTAAATTGTGTGTCAAGTAGTAAAGAGGAGTTTCACCCACATCGTCTGGTAGCCCCTTGTTTTCTAGGAGGACACAGCTTGCAATACCACAGGTGCACGATCACAGATCGTAATCCATTTTATTTAATTGTTAATAACAGAGTTCACCAAACCACCTATTACTAAAAAATAATTGGTTAGTATGTAGAAGGTGTGTGTGTCGGGGGAGGGGGGTGAGTAAAAGGTGTAGTTTCTACCTGTAGGATGCTGCAGCCTCCATATGGCCTTTGAACTCAATTCCTGCGCTTGGGCAACAGTGGTCTGCTTAGCAGAGGATTTAGGATCGTTGGGGTCAGCTCAATTTATCCAAAAGCAGGTCCAACACTTCCTTGAAGTCACCCACTATAATCAAATGTTCTAGGGAGGTGTAATTTAATCTTGAAAATAACCATCTTTGCTGGTGGCACAGAGCAGGGGTTGAGCAAACTATGGCCTGTGGGCCACATCCTGCCTGTGGGACTATCCTGCCCGTCCCCTGAGCTCCTGGCTGGGGAGGCTTCCCCCGGCCCCTCCCCTGCCTTCCCCCCTCTCCCGCAGCCATGCCACCATGCAGGCAACGCTCTGGAGGGCATGGCTGCGCACTCCTGTGGGGCAGCATGTCTAGCTCCGCACAGGCCATGTGGCTGCCAGACATGCTGCTCTCAGCAGCACGGTAAGGGGGCCAGGACCAGGAAGTTGGATAAGAGCAGGGAGTCCCAGGGGGAAGTCAGGGGACAGGGAGTGGTTGGATGGGGCAGAGGTTCTGGGGGGGGACAGTCAGGGGATGGGGAACAAAGGGGGTTGGATAGGCATGGGAGTCCTGGGGGTCTGTCAGGGGGAAGGGGTATAGATAGGGGTTGGGTCAGTCAGGGGACAGGGAGCAGGAGAGATGAGTGGGGTCCTGGGCAGATGGTTGGGGGATGGTTTCTGGAGGGGGAGGTTGGATGGGTCAGAGGTTCTGAAGGGTGCAGTCAGGGGGCAGGAAGTGGTAGGGGATCAGATAGGGGCAGGGCCAATCTGTTTGGAGCGGCACAGCCTTCCCATCCTGGCCCTCCATATAATTTTGCAACCCCGATGTGGCCCTCGGGCCAAAAAGTTTCCCCACCCCAGCATAGAGTGTATGTAACATTGGAGATAGGAATGTTAACAATTAGGAGTTTACCCTACATGTCTTTATAAGTAACAGGAATGACACACCCCTGGATGGGGCCAATTAATTACTAAACAACCTGTCCTTTTTTTAAGCTTTTCAGCCTCTGACTCAGTGAGGTGGGTTACCTAGATGTTAGATCAGCTCTCAACTTTCTCAAGTGAGATACAATCCCCCCGCCCGCCTTTTTTCATAGGGGTACCAATTCCTTTTATGTTCCAAGAAACACGTTAGCCACATGGACTCAGAGGGGGAAGCATCTCAACAAGCATCTCCAGTTATGCCCCAGGAGTAGGAGTCCAGGGTAAGAGGTAGCCAGGGGAACTCATAAGGAGTTTAAATAGAGAAGAGAGGACAGAGTGGGAATAGGTTAAGTGGTAAGTGGGTCAGAGAAAGTTGAGAGGAGGTAAGAGGACAAGGGCGTGAGAAAGCAACACTGAATCTGAGTGGAAAGAAAAACCAGGAGGCTAGAGAGGAACAGCCTGAATGTACGCTTACCCTCTGCTGCAACTCGAATGCATAAATATATGAATATTTTCTGCACCTCCCCTCACCTCCCTGAAATACTGAGATAAGCAGGTGAGAAGAGTGAACATCCCTGAGGACATTTTAAAGTAAGGTTTGTGGACTGAGATACACATGCAACTGTGCATCAGATGTCAACGTCCTACAGGACAGATATCTATGGGGGAATAGATGGAAAAACACCCGGATGGAAGAAACACCCCCAACACCTCCTATAGCCAAACAGATCCAAAATCACAGTGAATGGGCCTTCTCTGGCTGATTAAAGGCCCATCAGATTTGAAATTTTGCCCTCATCCCTGGTCATGTAACCCAATATTTACCAGCCACTTTTTAAACTGCATAGATTACCATTATGATCTTCTTAAAGTCACTGTAAGTAAGGCAACAAGACAACAAAGCCTCCAATGATGGTGATTCCACAATCTTGCTTGGAAGCCTATTCAAGAGCTTAACTACCCTTTTAGTTAAAAAGTTTTTCCTGATATCTAACCTAAATCTCCCTTGCTGCAGATTAAGCCAATTACTTTTCATCCTACCTTCAGTGCACAGGGAGAATAGTTGATCACAGTCTTCTTTGTAACAGCCCTTAACATATCCAAGGAAGGTGTCAGGTCTCCCTCAGGATTCTTTTCTTAAAACTAAACATGCCAAGTTTTAATAACCTTTCCTCAGTGGTCAGGTTTTCTGACCCCTTTATCATTTTTGTTGCTCTCTTCTGGACTCCCTCCAGTTTTCCCACATCCTTCCTAAAGTGCGGCACCCAGAATTGGACACAAGGCCTCACTTGGAATACTATCAGTGTCACATGGGACAGGACAATCACCTGTGTCTTACATAAAACACTCCTGTTAATACATTCCAAATTGTTAACTTCTCACAACTTCATCACATTGTTGACTCATATTCAATTTGTGATCCATTAGAACCCCTAGATCCTTTTCAACAGTACTACCACTTAGCCCAGGGGTGGGCAAACTACGGCCCACTGGCCATATGCGGCCCGTGAGCCATTTTTATCCAGCTTGTGAGCTCCGGCTGGGGCACGGGGCCAATGGCCCCACACTCCCAGCCAGCGGCGCCAGGCCAGCGCCTTGGGCCCATGCTCCCGTCCCCAGAGCCAGGCCAGGAGTGCAGGGCGCTGCAGGGTCCCTGCGCTCCCCGGCGGGGGCACCGCGCAGGGCCTGGAGCAAGCTGTGGGATCCCCGCACTCCCCAGTGGGGGCGCCTTGCAGGAGTGTGGGGGGCGCCACGCTGGGAGCACGGGGAGATGCAGGGGCCCGTACTCCCTGGTGGGGGCGGGCGCCTCATAGGGCCGGGACGGGGGAGCCACGGGGCCCTGCGCTTCCTGGTGGAGGCGCCACATAGGGCTGGGAGCGCGGGGAGCCGCGGGGGTCCTGGAGCGAGCCGTGGGGACCCTGCGCTTCCCAGTGAGGGCGCCAGGCAGGAGCATGGGGAGCCGCGGGGGGCGCCATGCCTGGAGAGCAGGACACCATGCTGGGCCAGGATCATGGGGATCTCCGCCAGGAGGAGCCGAGGGGGCCTTCATGCCCCAGCGGGGGCGCTGGCCGGGAGCATAGCAAGGGCCAAGCAGCGGGGGCCAGCTGAGCAGGTAAGGGAGGGGGCTTAGGTGGTAGGGTCCCAGGTGGTGGTGGTTGGGGGGGGGTCTCAGAAGAGGGCAGTCAGGGAACAAGGAGCAGGGGGCCTTAGATAGAGGGTGGAGTCCGGGGGGGGCAGTTAGAGTGGGGGGTCTCCAGAGGGGGAATCAGGGGACAAAGGGGGGATGGATGGGTTGGTGGTTCCGAGGGGGACAGTCAGGGGGTGGGAAGTGGAAGGGAGTCAGATAGAGGGCAGGGCTAGGCTATTTGGGGAGGCACAGCCTTCCCTACCCAGCCCTCCGCACCATTTTGAAGCCTGATGTGGCCCTTGGGCCAAAAAGTTTGCCCACCCCTGACTTAGCCACTTATTCCCCATTTTGTATTTGTGCATTTGAGTTTTCCTTCCTACGTATAGTACTTTGCACTTGTCTTTATTGAATTTCTTCCTGTTGAATTCAGACCAATTCTCCAATTTATGAAGGCCATTTTGAATTCTAATCCTGTCCTCCCAGCTTGGTCTCATCTGCAAATGTTATAAGCAAATTCTCCACTCCATTATCCAAGACATTAATGAAAATATTGAATTGTATTGGATGTAGGACTGACTAGTGTGGACCCCACTACCTATGCCCTCCCAGTTTGACAGTGAACCATTGAGAACTACTCTTTGAGTACCATCTTTCAACCAGTTGTGCACCCACCTTGTGGTATTTCGTTTAGGCCACATTTTCATAGACTACTCATCCTATCTTGTAACTTGTGGATCAGACTTTGTTGCTGCTCTGTGGTGGTCCTAACAGAGCCCATATTGTCCTCTAAGGTGGAGATTCCAGTTTCTGCTTCCCCAGTCCTGGAAGGCAGTCCCTGCAAACTGACTTGGTGTGGTGCAATGATGGCTTCAATTTCAGAGAGAGCTGCTGCTATTTTCTTAAGCAGGATCTGCGCTTCAGATATTTGTGTTAGCAGCTTATAGACTTGCTCCAGGCCTATCAGGGCCTCATCCTTAGGTGGTGCTATGCTGCTCTGTACAGGGCTGACAAAGAACCTCTGCTTCTTTGCAATTTTTTTGGGGGGGGAGGAGGGTTTGGGACAGAAGGGGGGGGGGTAGTCCAAAAATGCATCATCTGCTATTATAATATTAAAGAGCAGGATGAACCACTCAGTGATAAAAACTGTAGCCTTAGTATAGCAGATGTTGGCAGATTTTAAGGGGGAATGAGTTCCAAGCCTAGGCAGCTATCTTCCCCTGCTGGCTCCTGGAAATCCTAAAATATTTTTTAAATCTTTTGTTGTTAAAGCCTGTTAACATTTAAAGAGCTAATCTAGAGAGACAATGGACTCAGAAGCACTTCCTTACAATGATTGTCTTCACTGCAGAGTTAACCCGAGTTGCCCCTAACTCGAGTCTCATCCATACACACAAACACAAGCATGTTACTGTTTTTAACTGGAAGTGGCTGGCCCGGCAGAGGAGACAGGCAACCGCTTGTTAGCGCGATTTGTCAGCTGTCAACACAATCACTCTGTGCTGCTCAGTGTGGTCACTCTCACTCAAGCGAGGCTAATTTGACAGGAGGTGACTCAGTTGTAACTAAATTAGCTCTGCAGTGAAGACACGGTGACACAGATTTCCTCACGGCACATCAAAACCTGCCTCCAAAACTAGTGTTCCTGTGTTACAGCTCTGCTCCCAGCACCCCGTTTCCTCTCTGTCAGCACAGCTCAGTTCCAGCTATGCTGCCAGGTATTCCCTCTGACTGTGGCTAGCCCCTGAGGCCCTGGGGTAAGGGGATCTGTAGAAGAGTGAATATGTGCTTGAGCTATATTAACTTTTTAAGGTAATTTCCACTGAGCCATAAGCATCTCCCTGTCCTACGTCCTTCCCTTCCCTGCTGCATGGACTCCACACTTCACAAAGCTCCCTCCACTCATCTGGGGACAAGGTGCTAAGAAGGGATCTTGAGCCTTCCTTCTGCATATAGGAAGGAAGGTGCAGGACCCAACAAGTGCAGGACCCTTACATATATATGATCTGGCTCATTGTTTGACAATTATTTTCACTTTTCAATCAGCCTGTTGCATGCAAGGTGCCTGCACTGTATTATATGGAAGAGGCTCTGTAGCATCTCCAATATTCCCCCCCCCAAAAAAAATAATAAAAAAAAAAAGCTCATGGCTGAAACTTTCAGAATTGTCAAGGGGATTTAGCCAGACATGCCATTGAAATTAGTGAGGGTTGTGTGAGTAAAACCTCTAGCTAGCTTCAGAAATCTCAACCTTCAGAATTAGATCACTAAAGTCCATCTTTACCTGCTGCTCGAAGACAAAACATATCTCCTAGGGAGGCAGCATGGCCTAGTGTATACAGCACTAGACTGGGATTCAGGAGAGATGTGATTGTACAGTACCTAACACAAAGGGGCTTTCATCTCAGCTGGGGTATTACACAACATTATAATATAAGTCATTAGAAATAACAAATGTACCTTTGAGATTAATGAGCAGATACTTCAGGAAAGGTCACATGAAAGAAAATGAGTGACTTATTAAAATAAGTTTTGAATAAAAGTATGTGAGATACCATCGACCTAGTGAAACTTCCAAACTTTAGTGAAGGTTAAATGAAAAGGAAACATGGAAAAGATTTGTTAGACTGACTGTTCCTATCATGACTGTGTTTGACATTACATGAATCAGAACTTAACAATTACATAGTCTAATCAGATACAGCCTGCATGAAATAAGCTGAATGAGAACTCATATTAATGGAACAGAAACACAAGGTCAGAGTACATTCAATGAATTTTTCCCAGAAAGAGCCACAAGTTGCTAAAAACTTAGGTCAGAAACGGCATCAAATGACTAAAAAAAATGAGAGAGATCTTTAGTAAAGGAAGAACATCCTGTACCAAGTCCCTACGTATAAAAACATGCTGTGAAATGCTACAAGGAAAAACATTCTTGCTTGCATTCATGAGGAATCATCTTTGCTAATTAAGCTTCATCTTTGTTTCTTCCTTCACAGTGTACTTGGCTAATTGTTCCCAGTTCATTATTTTTTCTTTCAAGAACAACTTTCAAAGGCAGATTCTGGGGCCCGTGGAAGAGTATCACAATGCAAGTCTTTGGAATGTCTCTCCTCCCACTCCTCACCCCCCCCCCCCATCCTGGACATTTTGTCCAGGAGAGCTGAAGTCACACCCTGCTGAGGTGCCAAAGTGTGGTTGGCAGAAAAAGGGAAATGGTTGGAAAACTGGTATTTATTTAATGGAAAAAAGAATAACTAATCATTAGACCAACCGGTCTCACACCCATGGTGAGCTATTGAGCAGTCTCACTGAAGCTGTTGTGTTTCCCTTACACTCCTGCTTAGGGCTGACAGAGCAGCACCAACCAAACAGCATGGCCTACTGTTTCATAGATTCACAGATTCCAAGACCAGAAGGGACCATTGGGATCATCTAGTCTGACCTCCTGTATAACACAGGCCATAGAACCTTCTAGCAAATAATTCCTACAGCAGGGCTTTTAGACAAACATCCAATCTTGATTTCAAAATTGCCAGTGATGAAGAATCCTCAATAACTCTTGAAATTATTCCAATGGTTAATAACACAAGGAAAGACACAATTACCCCCATTGTTAAACATTTACACTTTATTTCCAGTCTGAATTTGTCTAACTTCAGCTTCCAGGCATTGGATCATATTATACCCTTGCGTGCCACATTGACGAGACAATTTATCAAATATTTGTTCCTCTGTGTAGGTATTTATAAACTGTGTTCAAATCACTTCCTAATCTTCTCTATGTTAAACTAAACAGATTCTTTCAGTCTATCACTATAAGGGAAGTTTTCTAATTCTTTAATCATTCTTGTAGCTCTTCTCTGAACCCTCTCCGATTTATCAACATCCTTCTTGAATTATGTCACCTGAACTGGACACAGTATTCCAGCAGCAGTCACACCAGTGCCAAATACAGAGGTAAAATAAACTCTACTCTGACTCAAGATTCCCTTATGTAGGCATCGAAGGATCACATTAGCCCTTTTAGCCACAAAGTTGCAGTGGGAGCTCATGTTCAGCTGATTATCCAACATAATCCCCAAATTTCTTTCAGAGTCACTGCTTCCCAGGATAGAATCCCCCATCCTGTGAGTTTGGCCTACATTGTTTGTTCCTAGATGTACTCATTTGCATTTAGCCCCATTAACACATATTTGCTCGTGCCTAATTTACCAAGGGATCCAGATCACTTTGAATTAGTGTCCTGTCCTCTTCATTATTTACCACTCTCCCAATTTTTGGATCCTTTGCAAACTTTATTAGTGAAGATATTATGTTTTCTTCCAGGTCATTGACTCATGCTGATTGGCATTAATTATTCTATTCTCCTTTAATTCTTTATTCACAGAGTCCCGTATCAGCCACTCCATTATTTTGCCTGAGATCAATGTCATATTGACAGGCCTAGGTCATCCTTTTTGCCCCTTTTTGAATATGGGCACAAAATTAGTTTTATTCAAGTCTTCTGGAACTTTCCCAGTGATCCAAGCCTTATTCATAATCAACATTAATGATCTAGCAAGCTAATCAGCCAGCTCTTTTAAAACTCTTGGATGCAAGTTATCTGGACCTGCTTATTTAAAAATATCTCATTGTCATAGCTGCTGTTTATCATCCTTCTGAGATACTAGTGGAAGGGAAAGAGTGTTATCACCATCATGTGATACTACATCACCTATTTTGTTCCCAAATACAGAACAGAAATATGTATTGAACACTTCTGACTTTTCTGTATTACTATTGATAATTCTACCATTTCCATCTGGTAATCACATACAGCTCCCACTGCACCAGGGAAGCAACAGCCCGGCAGCCTGCCAAGGAACAGAATAGAATTTTGCCAAGCCTTAGAGCCTGAATCGTGGGAGCACCACTCCTGCCTGCCTGAGCCCTCTCCCACTGGAGCACAGCAGGAAACCCAGCACACGTCTGTTCACACCAAAAACTCAATAGCACTGAGCTGCTGGGCCCTCCAACAACTCAGAGGCCAACTAAACTCAAGACGAGAATGCTGCAGTTCTCCACTTGACACAGATGTCAGTGAACGAGAACAGACACTGGATGGATTTTAAGCATCCACAGCTTTATTAAACTTGGCCCAAAGGGGGTGGAGGGCTATTCACCTGTCACCTATACTCTCACATAACAGGCATTTTTAAGTGGTTTCGGGTTCCTCTTCTGAATTCTTTCGCATACACACAAGCCCACAACTGTATGGCTGGGGATAGAAGATACTAACAGGCGGACCTTGGGCCACAAACACCACAGCACCATCTATCCCATAAGCACTAGTCCCGCCGTCAGCAAATTCCCAGGTCTTCTACTTCTCGGAACTAGCCCATTTAGCTTTTTAACCACCCTAGAAATCTGTGATGAACTAACAACCTAACAGGTATTACCAGTAATTACTAAATTTGATGCCTGTTTAACCTAACTGTGCCTCCAGGAAGCTGTGAGGAAGGCAAATAAACCCATCAGGCCTCTGCCAATTTGGTTCCAATGGGATTAAGAAATTCCTCGCTGACTCCCTAAAACAGGCAATCAGTCAGAACCACAGCATCTGCTAAACACAGCTCCAAACCCACAGTTAAGGGGAGGCAAGGCAGGGCTGCTGAAACAGAAGAAAAACAGACTCTTAAGGACCCAGGCTAAGATTTAAACCAGTTAAAGGGGAAAGCAAGAGACCAATCACCTCCCTTCCTTTTCCAGCTGATCAATTGGTCAACAGAGCCTCTGGAGGAGGTAGGGCCACTCCTATGTTCTCCAACCTGTGCCCTCCTGCTTCCCAATCACCACTGGTCCCATAGTTTGAAGTAGGTGTGTGACATTTTCCTGATCCCATCTCTCTTCCATATGGAAGAAAAAGAAAGGTTCCGAGAGATGAAACCTCACTATGTGGAGAGGCAAACCCCACCTATCAATCAGAAGGGTCTGAGACAGGTGAGAGGATAAAAGGGAGAAGAATGGAAGGAGAGATTTAGAAAAAGGGGCCATGAAAGGTGAAGGGGAAAGTTCTGGCATTTTTTAATACTGGAACCTGCCTGGATTTAAATTTGAGCTAGGTCAGAAGGAAAAGAAAGAGGAAGAACAAAAATGAATTAAAGCACAAAACAATACCTACTAACGTATGAAAGCTATAAATTGGTGCCTTTGCGGTTTGTCTCAATGCCCATTGACATCTATGGAGATACTCAAGTTGACTTTAACAGACATTAAATCGGGCCCTTAGAGAATGAGAACACACTAGACTAGGGAAGAATTTTCCAGGGACAGACTTTTAAAAAGTTATTTTTCTGAAGAATAGCAACTTCTCCTTATTAAAGAGCTATGTCTGTGTGCTGGTATATGGTGTCATGGTAGGAAAATAGAGGGCACTTTTAGGATCATGAACGGAGAAAAGTTGAGAATTTCTAGATGGATTGATCAAAAACTCTCCAAGTAAGAAACGTATCCTTACGGGTCATCACTTGAAATCAAGATTCTGTTCTAGAAAGCTACACAGCTCAGTTTGTGTGTGTGTCATTCTGCTAAATTTCACTTCATTCAGCACAGTAAAGAGAATAAACATAGAAAATAAAAAGGCAGTTTTATGTTTTTAAATGACAAAACCCACAAATCACATGAAACTGATTAAGAAATGCATTTTACCGTGCTGTATGTGCATTTCTTTTTAGTCATATGGATCAGGACCAGAAAGTTAAATGGGGCAGGAAAGCTTTTCTTAATGTGGTGTGTG
The DNA here is from genome assembly GCA_032164245.1 of Sternotherus odoratus. Lineage (NCBI taxonomy): Eukaryota > Metazoa > Chordata > Testudines > Kinosternidae > Sternotherus > Sternotherus odoratus. The sequence goes on along the minus strand of JAVMKO010000001.1, from coordinate 203,311,270 downwards.
GCTTCTGGAAAGCATAGTGAGGAATTTTTGCAGAGGATGACCCATTTGGAACAATAACATTCTGAAATATTGCTCTTTGGAATTTAGACAAAATATCTAAGGCAAACACTGCGGGGCAGGAGGAGAAGAAGTAATAAAGAAGTGTTTCTTTTCTGTCTCTGAATAGCTGTATAGCAACCTATTTGTAAAAACACATTACATACAAATTATTCTTCATCCCTTGAAAAATTATCTCCTCAGTCTGAATAAACTGTATTAAGGTTTTTGCTGAATATAATTCTGCCTTTCTTCTTCTATAAGGACAGGGAACTGGGGATGGGATGCAAAACAGAACAGTTTGTTCCTTTGAGGTACTCAGTGACCCCAACCATCATTGAAGCCAATGGGAGTTGAGCCTGCTTGGCACTTCAGAGGATCCAGTCTAAATGCTTCAGTGGCTGCAATGGCACATTTCCCCAAAGGAGCAAATCTAACAACATGGCTGGGATTTCCTGGAAGCCTACAAATATTATATGCTTTGTCATGAAGTGCTACAGCACTTAACAACAATTCCTGGAGAGATGGTGAAGGGGAAGGTTCAGTAGTTTTTTTTCCAGCAATGGAGCCTGCCAGGAGTGAAATTTTCAGAGGTGAAAATGATCTTAGGGATCTTAATGTTATCCATTGATAGTGTTAGTCAATGTAATCAAACCCTTCACCATCAGACAAAGGTAGCAGACACACAGAACAGAATAACTGGGCTCGCAATCTAGAAGTGAAGTGCATTGACAAGGAGAGTTTACACAGCTACTGACTTCACCAATATACCTCTGGCTGTTACTAATCAGTTGCTAACTTCCATGTGAACTAAAATTCACCCCATAACGTTAGAAATAAACCTTTCAGTTAAAGTTTGTCTCTTCTACATAACCACATACATTTTCCCACAAATAAAATATTTAGTAACATTCACACAAAAGTTAAGGCTTACCATTGTTGTAAGACCGAAAATTTCCTACAAATTTTATGTATTCATATGTAGCAAATTCCTTTGGGTTCAAACTTCCTCTCAGAAGATGACAGTAAAACTCTAAATCATTGTCAGCTGTATTGTTAGAAAGAGGAGAAATAAATAAATAAGCTATTTAAATGAAACATGAGTAGAAAATTTGGTCCCAGTCCTGCAACTAGTAGTATCTGACTACACTCGCTCAGAGCCCCACTGAGTGCAGTGCACCAGCGTGCTAATTGCAGTATTGAAGCCTCTGTGAAAAGAACCCTAAATAAATCCAGAATGTTCAACACTCCTAATAGATTTTTTTCTAATGGCTGATTTGCAGAAGTATGGCCTGACTCTCCACTCCATTATGGCAATTTTATTAAGGAAATTACACTGCAATAAACTTGGTATAATGGAATGCAGAATCTGGCCCTTATTTATTAAGGATTTTTTTCCATAATTCACAGATTTTTCATGTCTTCTGTTTGGGGGAAAAACTGTCAATTTCTTTTTAAATTAACAATGGAATAGCAGAGGGTTTTCTATATAGTATATATTTTTTAAAAGCGTAGATTCTATTGTCATGTGTTCCATATTCTTTGCCTCCTACACTCTTAGAGCTAACTTAGATGAAGTATGTGAAAGGCTTATTTATGAAAATGAAATTAAATGATAAAATAAATTCTAAATAATTTACACATATTTCAAATGTAATGTAAAAAACACAGGTGTACATCCCCAGAGTATCTAAGAACAGACCATAATTGTACTAGGTTGAAACATCAGTTAAGATGTGATTTGTTTCCACTGAACTTTTCTAAATTTCCATGGCCAAACCTGTTTTCCTTCGCTCTCTCCTAAGACATGATATTGTAGAATTAACATAACTCCAAACAGTCTTCCTTTAGTAAATAAATGCAATGAGTCTAGGTTGAAATTGAACAGAAGCATCATTCCTGGTGGCAACATTTGTTTCAAGATGAACGAAAATATATCTAAAGATGCAAAATATTCATACTGACATATATCACATAGAGACTCCACCTTTGCAAGAGAGATACCTTCTCTCTGCCATGCTTTTCGTTTAGTGGGAATGATAAAACAAAACTTACTCTTTATGGAATCTGGTGAGGCGGAATCTGCCATAAGCATACAAGAGGATAATATTTTATAAACTTCTGAATGTTCCTGTTCTGGGAGGAAATTTAACAAATTCTGATCCATGACATCACACTGCAAAGAAAAGAAAGAAAGTAAAACAAAACAAAAAAAGAGTGACATTCTCATTCTCTATCAACCTGCCATTTTCTGCATTTGGGACTGAATTTTATTTGTGAAGCCAAACAGAGGGCAGAATTTTCAAAAGCAGCTGTCTAAACTTTCCATGCCCATTGGCACTTAAATAAAACAAAGTGACAGATCCAAAGCCCATGGAAGTCACTGGGAATCTTTCTGTGGCCTTCCATGGGCTGTTGTTCTGGTCTAAAATAGGTAAGTAGGTATACAAGGTAGGCTGACACGTCTTAAAATTGTACTCTGTATAATCATCATCAGATATTTATACTGAACAAAAGTAGTACACCCTGGGCCAAATCCATCTCTGGTGTAACTCTATTGACACCTGTGAAGTTCCACACTAAGCTTGAGTTTTCTTTTTAGAATAAAACCTCGAAAGGTAACCCATTCCAAAGGAAGTCGCTGATGCTCAGATGGGGATAGATTGTGAACAGAGAGGGGATTGTGAGCCTTCTTCCCTGCAAAGCACACCCACAATTGCAGTTTCTGAGCTTTGGGATGTGCAGTGATTGCCTCCTCTTACCTCCTCCAGGAGCACAAACCAGCAAAGGGAGGCAGGGGAGAGGTGGGTCCATGGCTTTGCCCCTGCCTATGTCCCAGCTAGAGCTGGTCAAGCAAACAGCAGAGAAGTGCTGCACCATCCAAAGGGACCACGCAGCACGTGAACTCCCTGTGTCCATAGGGAAGCTTGGGTAGGGATTGTGCATCCTCAGGCACAATCCCATCTGGATTGGTGGGGCTCTGTACTTGGCCACTGGCTTAACTGCACTGTCTGGCCCACACTCCCTATGTCTATACAGCAAAGAAAAATCCACAGCTGGCTCATGCCCGCTGACTGAGGCTTGTGGGGCTCAGGCTGCAGGGCTGTTTCACTGCTGTTTAGATTTCCAGACTTGGGCTGGAGCCTGGGCTCTTGGTCCCTGCAGTGTGGGAGGGTCCCATCTTTTTTGTTTTGTGTTTACATAGTGCCTAGCACAATAAAGTCATTGAATCACAGAAGATTAGGGTTGGAAGGGACCTCAGGAGGTCATCTAGCCCAATCCCCTGCTCAAAGCAGGACCAATCCCAACTAAATCTAAATCAAAATCCATGCCTAGAGCTCCTAGGAGCTACCACAGTATAAATAATAATGATCCATTTCCATATTTGGGATTGGATTTCAGACAAGATTATCATGCTAAAGACTAGTAGGGCAAGGAAAGAATAACCATTTTACAGTTTTAGATCCCAACTCAGGACAGTATTTAAGTACCTGCCTAAATACGTCCTTATTGAAATAGGGTTTAATTCTCATTGACTTCAGCTGTACTTAAGCAGATGCGTAATTGCCCTTCCTGAATTGGAATGTTTTCCTGAAGTGGATCCCCAGTTTCCAGCAGGATTCAAGAGTAGAGGGGAGAGCAATGAAAAAAGTTTCCTTAACACTGAGACAAACATCTGAAAAATCTTGAAAACTGAAGAAATTCTGTGGAAATCATTGGTCCCAACAGACCGTAGGACAGCAAGAGGCAATCTCTCTGCCCACAAATGACAGAAAGATTATTGAACTTCTGCACTGCAGAGGACTAAAGAAAAATGGAGTAGGTGGTTTTAGCTTGAGCTACTTTGTTACTGTTGCATAGCAATATTCCTACGTTCACCACCAGCCCTCCTTATTTCATGACACTGTTTCACCTAAGAAAAAAATAATTACTCATCGTATTATAGCTCAGTGGAATATGTTAGAGATATTTTGTTGGATGGAATATATTTAACATATTTGGCTGAATGGCAAAATGAGCAAAAAACATAAATTTTCCTAAGCAAAAAAAAGAGAAAGGGATAGAAGTGCTTCCTGTTGCTTCTGGCTTTGTATTTATATGGAGACTGAACTACTGAAAATGAGAGAGAATTAATGCTTTAATTATCATACCATCTGTCCCAGTCCAGTATCACCATCAGGAGCAGAAACCCCCCCCCCCTCAACTCTTCTCCCCTGCTCCTCAAGCTAGACACAGCATAGCACAGGAGCATCTTTGAGACACAAGACCCAGTAACCACTTCCCCCCCAATACAAGGCCACACACAGCAGCAGCTCCGCCACTATCGCCTTCCTGGGAAGAATCCTTATAAGGCTGCTTTCCTTTGGAAGGCACCAGACCAGCAGCAGATCTTCACAGCCCAACAGCCTGGTGACATCAGTCAACCAGTTCAGGATCTGATCCTATTTCACTGAAGTCAATAGGAGTTTTGCCCTTTATTTCAATGGAGTAGAACTAGATCCTCACTGCACATCTCAGAAGGCCATCGGCACCAGCAGCACATACTATTCCCCATCAGCTATAAGTAAGGCTGCGATTCTGTCACAGAGATTGTGGAAGTCACAGATTCCATTACTTTCCGTGACCTTCTTGTCATCTGCAGCTTGAGCAACTTGAGCAGCTGACCCGAGCCGCATCGGTTCTAGGGGTAGCCCTGAGGACTATCTGAGGAGCAGCAGTCCTGGGACGGCTGGAGCAGCGGCCCTGGATGCTGTTGGGAGAGCAGTCCCCAGGGGCCTCGGAGAAGTAGGCGGTCAGGGCAGTTCGCCCCCACTGCGGGAGCAGGTGCCTCCCAGAGCAGCGACACCTCAGGGCCCTCCAGAGCAGCAGGGCCCCGGAAGCAGATTCAGTCATGGATATTTCTTGTGAATTTTTGTTTATTGCTTGTGACCTGCCCATGATTTTTACTAAAAATACCCATAACTAAATTTTAGTCTTAACTAGAAACCATTTTATATTTTCCTCGAAAGCAAAGATGGAAAAGAAGTTAGGTCATATTGTCCCTCCCCACACCCAGAATTTCCTTCAGAGCTTTGTCTTGTCTAGTTGTAAATGCTTCACAGCAACAGGGAACTGAAGTGTATGAATCATACTAAAAAACCCCAAAGATCACGGGTGGGATATTTTAAAAAATTATACATTTTTTAATTTTGATGGGGGAAAAAGTCACAATATTTTCAACCTCCCCCCCCTTTTAACCAATGCGAGAAATATATTGGGGGCCCAATACTGCCCCCAGAGTGAATATTCCTAGAACTCAATGGGACTACTTAGAAGAATAAGCACTACATGCACAGTTTGGGGTTTACAGGATTGACCCATAATTTGTATCTCTGCAAAAGAGTGTGCAAGAATTACTCACGGGTAAATGTCCAAGTAGAGGTGTAATACTATCAGAAACATATACGATGGTTCCATCTGTGGTGACTGCTATAATAAAGCCATCTAATGCCTAAGAGAAATGCACAGTTGGAGAGTTCTTTAACACTAGTATGGGCTTTTAGCAGTAATTCACATTGTACATTGATCAAAACCTTTTACCTCACCGCCACATTATTAGTAGGTTGTAGGAACATTATCTCAAGTTGCACAACAGTAATTCTCTGATTTCACAGTCTTATCTCACTTATACAGCATTCTTTGTAGTTCAGCAAAATATACTAGCTGAGATTACAAAAGGCTTACAAGAATATTTCAAAGATCAGTTTTTTTAAATTAATAATAATGCAAAATGGCTAAGCCTGGATCCTTGGAAGTTATTAAAATGTTAGGTCTGTGTAAATATCAAAGCATCATGAAAGGATGCAGTGCTTTCTCAATTAATAATTTCCCACAAAATTAATCTGTTTGTATTAATGTAACATTGTACATTATTATGCTTTCATGTAAATAAAAGCAACAGAAATGATCAAATAAGCATTAGCTTCAGGTTTAACCGGGTGACGTATTTTAAAGATGATGGTATTAGATTATTCATTAGTGGTACAATTCACCTTTGTGCAGAGAGCCAATATAGCACTTGCGCATTACTTAAACCTCATACAGCAGCAAATTCTGTGATTTAACTGGGGGCATCAGCCTGGTACCAGCCCTCTCCTGTGTGGTCCCTTAGTGCAGGAAGGTTTAAGGGGCTGCAGCCAAAGAACACATGTCCCAGCCCGTCCTTCCCTGGCTCCAGCCTCCCAAACCTGCCTGCAGTCAGGGCCTTTCTTCTAAAAGAAGTTCTCAACAAGTGGCAAGTCCCCCAATGGGATGGGATGGGATTAGTTCCTGGCAAAATGTTGCTATTAACTGGAAGTTGTTGATATCAGGGTTGCTATCAAGTGGCATCCACTGTATCTAAGAAAGCAGAAAACCTAATTACAATACAAGAAAGTTTGAGTGGGAACACTAGCAAAAAGCTGCAAACACTGAAGGGTTCCCTCTCAGACCACAAGTGGTAGAAAGGAACTGGAGAGGTGGTGGGTCTGCAGTTGTGCCCTCAGTTTGGAGCAGGAGGTGGGATAAGGTGCAGGCATGGACACTGCTACTGAAAAATCCGCGGGTCTCAGGCACCCGGAGTGCGTCCCAACCCTCAGAAAATACCCACAGGGATGAGCACTGGAAGAAGAACCCATCATCTGCCAATTCCTTTGTTTCCATCTCAACAGAATATTTTGAATTCAGTGTGAAGGGAGTTATGTGTGTAAATTCCTGTGCACTGAAATGAGAATCTACCAGTACGTCAGGCAAGTGCAAATGAAGTGTCTCTTAAAAACTGGCCTGCAACATTCATGAGTGTCATAGAAAAACCTGAGACGGATACAATAGATGGAAACTAACAGCTGTATCAAACAAAACAATTAGCCAATTATTTCCATTTGCTTCAAAGCATGAGCATTAACAGAAAGGGAAGTTAAATATTTAACAAGAACTTATCATGAAAAACTAAAAGGTGAGCAAATAGTGGGGTCTCAGAAAATTGGCAGCTATCTACTCCCAGCATAGGATAGTTGCTCCTGCTATTTGTATCTCCCTGTACCCATACAGTGAATCACATCCATTCACACTTTTTCCTTCATACCAATATTCACAAATCGCAGCAGAGAAAACAAATAAGCAGTGAAAACATGCTATTAAATGACACTCCAAAACCAAATAACCTTTACCTTTTTAGTATCAGAAAAGACAATTAACAAAGCTGTAGTTATTTATAAGATAGAAGATTACATTTTTGGCAGCTCATTTGGATTTCATATCAAACCTACACAAACATTATTGAGTCATTTCCCTAAAAATCTCTGCTAGTTTTAGAAACTCCTATGGTATAATTGAAATGTAATTTAATAGAATAGAATTGCAAAGTGCTTGTGCTCCCTATTATAATAAAGATGTCTTTGATAGGAACTTTGGCAATGATTGCCCTGGCAGTATAATGGTGTCAAGTTAACAGGGGCTGTCATTTTCTCTGTTTGAATAATACCTATCACAATAGGGTTGTGGAATAGATGACCTTTAGGTGCTGGTGCAGTATACATGTTAAATAAAATAATAATGATGTATATACAAAAAAGGAGAGATACGTGGCAATAAAGTGTAAATCCTAATTTGAATTTATTTTATGTATTTCATTTAATGTGTGTCTGTAGCATTTTTAAAAAGTGGAGTTTTATTGACTGCAGTACTGTGGTTACTGCAGTGTCCAAGCATGGAATGGAACCCCATATTGATTTCCAGCCATTTTGTTTCAAGGTGGCTCTGCTTCATGGTTAAGTACAATCAAATCTAAAGTTCTTCTCTTTTGGGGATCACAGATGTATTGTTGCTCTAGAATAATGTGTCCATCCATAGCAAAATTATATGCATTTTTACCTCCATCATCAGCTGGGTGAATTCTTCATTGCTGAGAAATGAAGGCTTCCAGTCTTGTTGAATTTCACAAATCTCTGTCTGTGCTGAGACTTCTAAACAAATAACATTACAATTAAAAAAAAAATCCACATCAAACTATATACAAATTGCTACTAAGGGATGTAAATATTTTGTATAACTTGAAATGAATAGAGATTTTCAAGCATGGGACATGCATGCAGTGCAAGAGTATGCATAATATCCTCATTTGGCCATGTCCGGAGGTCCTTAGTTTTTATTCAGTCAAACCCCATTGTCTTCAATGAGAGTTTGCAGTCAGATGCCCATTGTTTACAATCAGTGTGTTACCTAGGTGAATATTGAATTAAAAAGAAAAAAAGTAAGGCCTGAGCAAAATTAAAATCAGGATGAGGATTAGCATCTATCAAATACGTAGTTACTGTTTACTGAGTTTAGGGAATGATCAAGGGCTAGATTTTGGCCTACAGCCACAACATTGAGTAGAATCAGTGAAAAGTATCACTGAGGAAGCTGGAAGACTGTGCCTTAGAAACCACAATCGCTCGCCCCAGTTGCTTGGTGCACAGGTGGAATGTACAATTTAAAACATCGTTTGTGATGAAGCATCCTTCTCCACCCCATTCCTGCAGCATCTCCATCCAGAGCTTCACTTACAAAACACAGTTGGAAAATACAATCTCCTATCCTTTAAAATAAAAATCTGATTGTGAACCTGTCTGGTGGTTTGATGGTGGCATTCTGTTCAGCCACCTGGAAGCACCGTCCAATAAACACTCCTAGGGCACTCGTCCCTTGTAAGTTTTCACTCAGAGAAGTGCAAGTGTCTGATAATTATAAATCATGGCTCTGTGGTTAAGACTGAACCATACGAGAGCTGGTTGAATCGTATTTGTTGAATAATTTATTTCAAATAACATTTTGAATTAATATTGGTACATTATTGATCTTGGTGGGAAAGTAATGTAAGAGTGCATTTGTCAGATAAATTATTTCATTCATTTCTCAAAATTTTATACATATTTGCCTAATACTCTGTTCAGTATTCACCCAGCTCTAATAAAAGGACACTTGAGCGCTAGCACTGGTGGTCGTGTCGAGAGTAAATGTGGCCTCTCCACTCTACTCTGATTAACCTAATCTATCAACATTTATAGTGCACTTAACACCACATTTTCCCTGTTTCAAGAGACTGACCACAAAAATAAAAATGGCTGAATGATTTAAAAGGTAGTAAACCTATACGAGTGTCTGCGTGAAGTGTCTCATGGAAGTAAATCAAAGCACGCACACAAGCACAGGTTAGTGCTTTTATCAGCGGAGCTGCAGCAGTCTGGTTCCCATTAAATTAGCTTTTTCAGCATTGGTGGGGTTGTCATGATACCACAATGCAGTGCCTTTCCCGGCCCAGAATGTTCAGCAGATGGCTGAGAAAAAAAGGATCAGCTCCAATCAGTTCTTTATTATGTACCTTGCAAAATGCAGAATATTTTACAGTACATACTAGCATGGAAATGGCACATTTGAAAAATCAATCTCTGGAAGAATTATTTGAATTTTGGCAAGTTTCCTTGAATTAATAGAAAGAGACTTTATTGAGCAGATCTGCTTTTCTGTTATAACTAAATTATTGGTTTAGAAAGCTGAATGTAAGAGAAAATACTACTAAATGCAACAAATAAAACCATCATATACAGTGGGGATAAAGCAATGTTTTTTAAACTGTATTGTTCATTTTGTAATATGTTGCATATCTACTATTGATTTAAACTTTTAAATAATGGATTTTTATCTGAAAACTATTTTTCTTTCATTCTTTCTTTTTTTAAAGAATACAAAACCAGTAGCAATATACAATCATAGGCTGTTTACTAAACAGAGAACAATCAGGTAAAAGAAAAGAAAATGCCTTTTTTGAATAAATTACTGGCACTATCAGCTACTCCATTTACACTTATTCAGTTCCTGTGTGGTTGCTTTTTAGTTGATTTTTTAAAGTGTGCATACACGGCTGCTAATCTTAAACATATTAACATCTTCCTTTACTCTGCCTTGGGCAGCTAAAAAGAAAGATATATCATTACTGTCACATTTTAAATAGGTATATACAATTATCAAACCAGCTATAAGAGAATAACAGATATAATGAAACTTTCAGACGTCCCAGTCATGCCCTCTTGCATGAAATCATCTTGTCTATGGCAATGTTTCATTAAAAGAGAATGATCACTGCAATAACAGATTAACTGTAATTCTTTCCTCAATTATGTTGACATTTGTGACTTAATTGTGCTGGTATCATGATGTAAGAGTTTTTATTTGCTTCTTCATTACACTATATCGCTCAACTCTGAGAAGGTGGAAAGATTGTCCAAGGAATAAAAGACAGCAAAGTGTAGGCTGACCATATTTCCTTGAGACAAAAACGGGACATTGGGATGGCAAAAATGGGATGGGGTTGGGGGGGTCTCACCAGATGAAGTCGGTGCAGTGGCTGCAGAACGTGGGCTAAGGGGCGCTGGGGGGTAGTTGGGGGGCTCTAGGGGGGCTCTGGGCAGTCTAGGGGGCTCTAGGGCCCAGGGGGTCTCACCAGATGAAGTTGGTGCAGTGGCTGCAGAACGTGGGCTGAGGGGTGCTGGGGGGGCTCTAGGGGGGTCTCACCAGATGAGGTCAGTGCAGTGGCTGCAGAACATGGGCTGCTTGCACAAGCGTGCGGTGACTTTGTGGCTCTTGACCACGTGGATCACCTTCTGGCGCAGCGCCCCCTTGCGGCAGAACAGCAGGTTGGCCAGACACTCCAGCTCGGTGGGCGAGGTGACCAGCGCCATGGCCCCACCTGGCCCCCCAGTGCCGGGTGGGGGAGGGGGGAGGCTGAGAGGGGATGGGGGGGATGGATGGAGGAATAAGTAGAACAGAGATAGGGGGATGGGGGATGAAGAGGATGGAGGAAGAGAGAGAAGGGGGGATGCGGGATGAAGAGGATGGAGGGGACGGAGGGAGAGAAGGCAGGAAGGTGAGAAGGGAGAGGATGGATGGATGAGAGAAGAGATGGGGGTAGGGAGCAGGGGGGATGGAGGAGACAAGGGACAGCGAGAAGGAGGGATGGAGAGAAGGGACATGGAAGAGGAGGCAGTGGGCAGAGGGAGAGAGAGAAGGGAGGAAGGGAGGGATGGAGAAGGGAGATAGAGAGAAGGAAGAGAGAGATGGAGGCATAGAGAGAAGGGAGGAAGGAAGGATGGAGGGATGGAGAAGGGGATAGAGAGAAGGGATGGAGGGAGCGAGAGGAGGCAGCGGACGGAGGGAGAGAGCAGGGAGGAAGGGAGGGATGGAGAAGGGGGATGGAGAGAAGGGAGGAAGGGAGGGATGGAGAGAAGGAGGGAAGAAGGAGGAATAGAGAGAAGAGGAGGCAGCGGGCGGTGGGCTGAAGCCGATGGCGGAGTGAAGCTGTCCGGAGCCGCAGCCGGGGGCCGAGCGCGCCGGCGGGGGGGCTGCTGGCCGGAAGTTTTATGAGACATAATCACATAAATGATGATTATGTCTCATAAAACTTCCGGCCGGCAGCCCCCCCCGCCGGCGCGCTCGGCCCCCGGCTGCGGCTCTGGACAGCTCCACTCCGCCGTCGGCGTCAGCCCGCCGCCCGCTGCCTCCTCTTCTCTCTATTCCTCCTTTTTCCCTCCTTCTCTCCATCCCTCCCTTCCTCCCTTCTCTCCATCCCCCTTCTCCATCCCTCCCTTCTCTCCATCCCCCTTCTCCATCCCTCCCTTCCTCCCTGCTCTCTCCCTCCGTCCGCTGCCTCCTCTCGCTACCTAAGGACAAGTATCAGATGTCAAAATCTCTGATGAGCAAACTGCATCTTGCCAGCCCAGCACCAGTGTCCCACCACTGGACTGGTGCTGGGCTGGCGAGATGCAGTTTGCTCATCGGAGATTTTGACATCTGATACTTGTCCTTAGGTAGCGAGATTCTTCACCTGAGCTCTTGCGAGTCCTGCAAAGAAAGAACCTCCCCCTAGAAAGCAGCTTGCAAAGAGGGACCTGCCCAAAAAACGGGACAAAATTGATATTTTTGTTAAAAAGACGGGACGGTCCAGAAATATGAAAAAAACGGGACTGACCCGTTCAAAACGGTACGTATGGTCAGCCTAGCAAAGTGGCATAGACTAATTCACTAGGCCCCAGTCCTGCAAGTTGTTTAGTGAGGCTGGACCCCTTCACCCATATGGAGTTCTAGTGAAGTCACTGGGATTCCACATGGGCTTGAGGACTGTCACATCTGGAGATGTGGCCCATTTGCAGTGGTCCAGAACTGTGTATACACTGCCTGAGCAGTGTACAGAGGCCTTATCAAATGAGAATCAGTCCCCACTGCAGACATGCCAACCCCTCCCCCCCCCCAAAAAAAAATGCAGAAATTGGGCTTGTTTTGAGTTGCTTATTGGCTAGTTTTTGGCTTGTAAATTGTTGCGTGTTTAGTTTGTAGCTTGTTGCTTTTTTTTTTTGATCAGCTCCCGACAAGCAGGGACAAGGGGAAGGGGAAGAGTCAGGGGTACACAGCGGGCCCACCACAGTCCCAGACTGCATGCCAAGGGGATCTAGTCACACAGAGTGTTGGGGTTCTTAGGGACTGGCTTGTTTTGGTCTTGCTTTGAAAGGGGATTAGCTTGATTTTTTGGCTTAGTGTGAAAGTCAGGGTGCTTACTTACCACATGAAAGTGGGCAACTGTGCCCCACTGGCAAAATTGGCTTAGATTACGAGTGATAAGGTATTCTGGTGCTCTTAGTCTTGTTCTTGATTTGAGGCTGGTGTGCATGCATAAGGGAACCCTCTGTGTGCAGATCTCCCCCTATTGCAGTGGTTCTAAATCAGAGGTACATGTACCCCTGCGGGTATACAGAGGTCTTCATCAACTCCTCTAGATATTTGGAATCAGAGAGGTAGCCGTGTTAGTCTGGAATAGCAGAGGTAACAAAGAGTCCTGTGGCACCTTAAAGACTAACTATAAAGTATAGAAGCATAAGCTTTTGTGAGCTAATACCCACTTTGTCGGATGCAAGCCAATATTTGCTTAGTTTTACAACAGGCTACATAAAAAGCAGTAGCAAAATCAGTACAAACTAAAATTTCATACAGACAAGGACTTATTTATCTCTCTCTCCCCGTCACCCCCCAGCCGGGGTATGGGCCACCAACTGGTGTTGGTGTTTCAGTAGCAATTGGTTCCCTTACGGGGTGGAGTTGCTAGCCCCATGCCCATGTTAAGCCTACAGCACCTGCTATTCCCAGGAGATCGCCCATCCAAGTACTAGCCAGGCCCGACCCTGCTTCGCTTCCAAGATCAGACGGGATCGGGCATGTTCAGGGTGGTTTAGCCGTATGGACTTATTTATACTGGTCTATATAGTATACACTGAAATGTAAGTATGATATTTATATTTCAATTGATTTATTTTATAATCATATGGTAAAAATGAGAAAGTAAGCAATTTTTCAGTAATAGGGTGCAGTGACACTTTTGTATTCCTATGTTGGATTTTGTAAGCAAGTAGTTTTTAAGGGAGGTGTAACTTGGGGTACACATGACAAATCAAACTGCTGAAAGGGGTATAGTTGTCTGGAAAGGTTGAGAGCCACTGCCATTCTGCCAGGAACTTGGAGCCTGCACAAAGCCTTCAAGTGAATGGTCAAGACTTCCAGATAATTTTTTAAGATCTCAACAGAGCTATGATTTGTGGGGGCTGAAGCATCTGCCCATTTCATGGGATATGAGGTAGGGGGCAAACCCCACACCTCTGGTAGAACAATCTGGTGAAACCTCTGCAAGGCAAAATTTGCAACATTCCACCCTAACCTCAGGATTTCTTCAGCGAGAGGTGATCTGTCTCTAAAGTTTGCTCACATCACAGAAGAGTGGTACAATTCAGCACATGTATAGTTTTTGCTCAGAGTGGCCTCCAAAGATTGGAACAGCATGGGTTAGAGATCAGTAGTGAGATATAATGGTAGAGCTGACACTTTTTTATGAGAATAAATATTCATCCTTCAGATATATTTTAAAATAAATTTCTGGCTGTCATCACTATTCAGCAGCTGTCTTTATTGTACTCTTCTATGCCAAAATTTACCAATGGCCTCAAAACCAAACTCAAATTGCACCTACTTGTTATACAAATGAAAAATTGGTATTTGCTTGTGCAAGTTGGGTAGACGTCCCCCAAGATTTATGCAATCACATATTTGTGACTATCATTTATTAAACTAACTTAAAAAAATTGTCCTTTAATGTCAAAATTTCCCACTGTGATGCATTCTACACACATTAGTTCATTAGTCCCCTCCTTTCGCCACCCTTCAGCCTGCTTGGTGTGATGGCACATGGATCCAAGTGCCCGAGAACCAATGATCAATATTTTAAAGCCAGAAAGTATGCCATGTCATCTTTCTTTAAGATATTTTCCATATAGAAAATTATTTAAATTTTCAACCACGAGTCTTTACTTTCTCCAATTTTTTAAAAAAAGAATCCCTGATGGATTTTCATCTGTTAAAAGGTGTAGTGGGCACGATGAATTAGAAATTGAGATCTAGAAGAGACAAGACTATGGATGGTGGCTTAGTAGCAGGTTGGCTTATCCAGGGAAAACAACCCCACTCCAAACCCACCAGCTCTACGCCAGGGATGTACAGAGGCACGCAGACCAGCTTCTCATATGATAACTCCCGTGTCCCCTCTCCTCAGAAGCTGATTCTTTTTCATACCTAGGGCCCACAGTGTGTAGGAGTCAGAACCTTCTTTCACATTAACCTAGGAGGGAACAGACGGGCTCCCTACATCTCCTTTTAGAGACGCTAAGAAGAATATTTCCCCCCCTCCAGTCAGAAGTCTGTTAGTGTTAGGAGAAGGGAGCTTCCTCTTTCCCTCCTGATCACCTTTTTGTTCAGAGCACAAGTTCCTCCTCTGCTTAGCTCACAAGTCCATTTCAGAGCTCTGTGCCCTTTGCATTTCTTCCCTGGCTGCCTGATAGTCAGTCAGCTAGGGAGGCTCACATCCTCTGCCTTAGAATGTCAAAGGCCTGACCAGCTTCATTCATGTGAGCCCAACAGCCGAAAGGATCATTGTGATCAAGAAAGGCAGTCTTGAGCAAGCCCATAAGGTCTAAACAGGCATTATACTACAAGTAGGAGAAGTACTACCCTGTACCAAGGAGCAGCCGAGGAGACTAATTTGGGTTGCATGGTACCCTTAAGTTTTCTTGTCATAAACTATGACTTGGAAAAAATCTTACTATGAAATTTTTTAACCACTTGAGCCATTCCGTCCATCACTGGGGTAACAAGGATTTGGTACAGTTTGACTGTGCATGGATAGGGTTAGCAATTTTTACCATTGTGTTTCTGCAGAAAGCCAATGACCTTTTCAAGAACTGTAGTTTTGTCCATTTTACGGGTGTTGCCTGGAAGCATGGAGCTGAGCTCTTTGATGAGAACATTGAATTGGTCCCGTCTCTTCTTCTCAGACTTGTTACGTGAAGCCCTAAAAGTATGAAAAAAATAATGAACGGACCTAGAAAAAGTAATCATTACATATTCTTCTTGCAACACGTTATTTAGAAAATGAACTCTCTATGCTTCAGTGTGCGAACACTGACGGCTGGCACTGGGCAAAGCTACATGAGCAACCAAGAACTGACCTTTCTCACTGTCATCTTTGTGACCTCTTTGCTGGGACATCTCGAAAAGCAACATGGTCCAATGGATAGAGTGCTAGGCTGGGAAACAACAGAGCTGGATTTTATTCCCATCTCTGCTCTTGGCTTTATTATCTTATTCCTGTACTCACTCAATGAGCACATGTTGGCTCTTCTGTCCTCCCCCATCACTCCAGTATCAGGACAACATGTGGAGGAATTTCATGTCCTTGTTTTCTGACAAATCATAAAGCTTGTCTTGTGAGCACAGGTTTTCCTGTGTGTGTGTGTGTGTGCTCAAAATCCATCCATTCTATGTTGAGGTACTTTCAGTAAAAGGAAGATTGTAAGCAGACAAGGTAAATAATATGGCAACACTTTTGTTGGCTCAGAAAACAATTTATAATGCTCAAACTTTTGATCAAAACGCTTAGGTATCCAAAATTATTTCTTGGTCAGATAAAAAAGGGAGAAAAAAACAATGTCAGTTTATAAGCATCCTGCACAAGTTTAATGGTAGAATGGAAAGTTGATCTTGTGGTTTAGTCACTGGACTGTGATTCTAGGTTCAAGTCCCAGTTTTGTCACAGACTCTATATGTGCCATTGGGTAAGTCACTTAATTTCACGGTGCCTCAATTCTCTATCTGTAAAATGGGGATAATACTACTTCCTTTTGCATCTTGTCTATTTAAATTGTAAATTCTTCAGGGCAGGGCAGGAGAGCTGGAACAATTTTTATAGTGTGGGTGCTAAGAGCCATTGAACCAAACTGTAAACCCTATATACAGTGGAAACCACTTCAAGCCCCGAGTTGCAGCAGCACACACCAAACTCCTAAGTCCAGCATCTCTGGGGCAGACTGTCTTTTCTTATGTGTTTGTACGGTGTTTGTCCTGTGTTTGTCTAGTCTCTTCTTATGTGTTTGTACAGTAGAACAATGGGGCCCCAATTTCATCGAGGGCTGTTAGACACTACTGTAATGCTACTATTACTGTTCCTAACAATCTGTACAGTAGCTGTATTTTAATTTTTATTTATTGTACACTAATCTGTAAACTAAGAAACATACTCTTCAGTGCACCCTTGGTCTCCCAGTATGAATATTTTTTTCTGTATGTTAATGGACAGTCTTCTAGGAGGGTATTTCCTGGGCTGATATAACCAGGCAAAAAATGAATTGTAAAATATGCCTGAACTTCTGCTTACTCCATTTCAAAGTTCCAGGCAAACAAGGATATCACAGGCTAAGATTTACTTGTCTTAAATGTATGAAGAGCTAAATATCTGGTTAGAAATAGACAGGATTTAATAATGAACAGTCCAACTTCTACTAAAAGTAACACCAGCATCAATCCAGTAATACCACTGCAGTTAATGAAGAAACCTGGGCACACACTGGTGTAAATGAGAATAGAATTTACCCCAACTTCTCCAATAACATTGGACATTTCTCCAATGACTAATATGGCAATAAACATTCCCAGCAGCGATATCACAATGGAGGCTTCCATATGTTACCAGTGACGGTCAGGGGCGGGGGCAGGAATTTGTATTTGTCTTGCTCTCTGACATGAACATTCTTTGAGATGCACTGGAAAAAAGCCAATCTTTGGTTATTTTACAGCTTTGAACACAAAAGGTTGGATGAATGAAAACTGATTCAAGCCTACTCCTCTTGCACGGGCAGAAGACTGCCGGGACAAGATTTGAATCCATCTACATCGTATTTCCACATAATTCAAGAAGATTTAAAGAAAATCAACAGTTTATTTTTGTGTAATTCAATCCTCAGCCCATGTTAGTTTGAAGGCTCCCATTCCTCCAAAAACTGAAACTCCCCAACCATATATAGAGTGTGTTGCTTGCCCAGAAAGTAGAAGATGTTTTGACAGAAACCAGAAAGTATCTATTTTTAACACTTGACATTTTAATCACAAAGGAAATCTGAAAACTTCTGTAGTGGAAATAACTCTACCAAGATCCAAATCAGTGAACAGAGTAGACTCCTTAAAGGAAGAAAACAGAAAACCTTATGAAGTCATCTAATCTATCCCTTTGCCAATGCAGGATTCTATATTTGCTAGTGCTTTGTTCAGTCTAGTTTTAAATGTCTTGAACAATGCAGGTTCCATCACTTCCCTTGGATGCTTATTTCATAGTCTAGTGAATCTCACTATTAGGGCACTATCCCTGATACTCTGCTGAAGTTGTCCTTATCTTAATTTCATACCCGTCACCTTGATCACCTTGATCAATTGGTCCTTCAGCCCTCGTACAGATTGCACCCATCACAGCACGTCTTCCATTCTTCTTGCATCCTGGCCTTCCTTCTTCATTTGTGGCCATGTCTTTTCAGAATAAATGCTTCCCATCTCTTTGGAGGTAGGCTGAGTGGTCGTTTCAGTTCTCGTGGGTACCACTCAGCAACAGCTGCAGTCCATCGATTGGCAGTGAGCCTCGTTATATGCCTGGCCCAAAGCATTTTCTATGCCTGCTTTCAACAACACCATCCTGTACTCTACTCTGCTGTCTGATCACTTCATTGGGACTTGGTCTCATATTGAAATTCCCAGAATTCTTCTTTCCATCGCCCTCTCTTTGACGGACAGTTGCTGCTGCTCTGTCTTCATCAGTGCCCATGTTTCGCTGCTATACAACATTGCTGGCAGTACTGTTGAGTTGAAGAGGCTGTCAAGTGTTGCCTTGTTGATTTTTCCTTGGAGGACATCCTTGATAGAATTGAATGCACACCAACCTGCTTTCTTTCTTTGCGAAAGTTCACCTTTGTGATCATGATTCATGTTAATTTCTTGGCTCAAATAGACATAATGTTCAACTTCTTCTATTTGTTCTCCCTTGATTGTTATTAGACAGCATAAATTTTGTGGTAAGGTATCAGACTGCATAAATTTAATTTTGGAGTGGTAAATTTTCAGTCTGACTTGGATGCTTTTCGTGTTGAGTTCTCGCAGGATTTTCTGTAGTTTGATATTATTTTTGGCAATCAATCCAATATCATCTGCAAATCTGAGATGACAAAGGGTCCTGTGGCACCTTATAGATTGACAGACATATTGGAGTATAAGCTTTCGTGGGTGAATACTCACCTCGTTAGATGCATGCATGAGTATTCAACCACGAAAGCTTATACTCTAATACTCTGCTAGTCTATAAGGTACCACAAACTCTTTGACATTTTGCAGATCAGACAAACACGACTACCCCTCTGAAATATGAGATGGTTTAACTGTCCTGTGTTGGAGTTGATTCCACCCTTCAACTTCATTTGCCTCATTAACATTTCGAGGCAGGCTGTGAAGAGTTTTGGTGAAACCATGTCTCCTTGTTTCACACCCTTCTTAACTGAGATGCGAAGGGGAACATCAAACAAGGTTATATCTGTAGTGCAAGGTTTGACAGCAGAGTATTCAACAGCATGGAGATCAATGGAGTGTTGAAACTCTTGCAGACCAGGGCATCTACACAAACTACAGTGGAGCCCCGGTATAGCGCGCCCTGGTAGAAGGCGAACCCGGATATAGCGTGATTATACCGTGGCTCCCAAGTCCTTGTTCTCTGTCCCACGGCTTCTCTCCCCTGCTGGGCTTCGCGGAGAGAAGCTGCGCCGGCCCCTGCGAGGGACAGAGAACTCCGGACTGCAGGTGCGGGGCCACGGCTTCTCTCCCGCTGCCAGGGCTGCAGGCGCGGGGCAGGGAACACAGGCGCCTGGAGCCCCCGAGTCCGCTGTCCCAGCAGGCGTGGGGCCGCAGCTTTTCTCCAGGGGACTCCAGAGCTGCAGGCACCGGTGTCCCGTGCCCCTGGCATGCAGGGGGGAAGGGACAGCGGCTTCCACAAAGAACTCCCAGGCTGCAGTCTGCATCCCGGGAGTTCTCTGTTCCCGGCAGGCCCAGGGCCACAGCTTCTTTCCCCTACTGGGCAGCAGGGAGAGAAGCCGCAGCCCCCAGTTGCCGGGGACTGAAACCCTGCTATAACCCGACCCCGCATTTAGCGCAATGGGATTTTTTTGATCCCTTTTGTCACGTTATAGCAGGGCTCCACTGTATATCAAACTATTAAAAGAAGCAAATTCTGATTTCACAATCCATACAATTAGTCCTGGTTATGCACCTCCTGGTTATCTTCAAAGCAATATGACATATGCTAATGGGGAAAAGATATACTGTCTGAATGCAATTTTGATTCTGAGTAAATATTAACAAAGGCTTGTCCCTATGCATCACCAAAAATGCCCCTTACCAAAAAAAAAGGCATTAAAATGTCAGCAGATGGTAATGACAAGTACCTCTGTTTAAGATATGTGTTTTCCTATGTCCATTCTGTGTGTATATTGCTCACTAACCCCATTTTTGAATGGTTGCCTTGTATGCATCATAAAAGTAATTTGGACCTAAGTGGGTGAACTGGTAGTGACAGGTAAATCTGGAATTCCTCCCTCTATTCTCCCTTTTGCTTCATTCCCCACTCCATGCAAAACAACCCCGCAGTCCAGCAATGTTATAATTCTTGACACTCTGTATGACACTTTCAGCTGCGATATACCATCTCCAAAGCCATCTTTTTCATGATGTATTGTGGCATGAGGCATCCATTCCCTTCATCCTCCTCCTCCGCTCACAGATGTCTACATTATTTACAGATGGTTAGGTGCATCCTTACATTGTGCTTCTTTGTATTGTGCATTAATAATACTATCTTTAGCCACTCTTGTGCATTAAGTCCCTTGTGAAGAGTGTTAGCACAGTGGCTTTGGGAAAATTTTGATAGGCCCTTTGCCTCAGAAGACATCCTTTGCGGTCCTAAGTGGTTGCAGCAGTTAGGTCAGCACATTGCTTCTGGTATCAAACAGCGGGCTTCTGCCTCTTGAGCATGCATGAATTAGAAAAGAAGCAAAGGAGAACAGCTGAGCAGGGCTGCAGAGCATTCTGACCTATATTAGTGAAAAAAGGCTGCAGGAGGAAAGAAGCAGGAAAAGAATCAAAAGAGACTAGCCTGGACCAACTAGTTGTGCCTGGACTGGAAATACTTTCATTAGAAAGAATAAAAGGAAAAAACCTAAGGCTCCCTCTTCACCAGTTAAACTGCTGGTTGCAGTACTGATCATACTTCCAAAAAAACTGCTAGCAAACAGATTCTGTGACACTCCTAGTGCCAGCCAATTATTATGGAGTTTTACTGCAACAATGATTTTCTATCTGAAAAGGCAGCCCCTATAAAGTGTTAGTAGCAATTTCCTGTTTATGTATTAACTGTGACTTTACCACTATAGTTAATACCACGTTACCACTTTAGACCTAATCAATTAGCCAAAAATTCAGCGTCTTGTGGGTTGTTCCAATTAGGAGCAGTAATTGGTGATGGAACCAGATGTTTCTTTGAAGCTATACTGTTTATTTACAAAGAATGTACAAAGACCTGTTTCCCGGAACACAGCAGGAATCAAACCACAAGAGACAGTGTCTTTGCACACAGTAGCACTTAGTTCACCAATCAACACTCAGTTCAAAAGCTGTCTCTCTTAGCTTTTTTTTTCCTTTCCCTAAACTCTCACTTATATTTTCTTAAGACCACATTCCCAGTGCTTGTTCTGATTGTGCCCTTGGTTTTTCTGCCCTTGCTCGCTAGTGTTTTCTCCGGTTTTCCTCAAAAACACAGACACACACAACAGCTCCATCAATCAATGCTTTAACACCTTCATTTGCTGTATCAATCCCGGTAAACCCCTCACGCAGCATGGTGTAGCTTCTGACTCAGTCTTGCCAAGTAGACCTGTGTGTTTTGTGGTGGCTTCTATTGTTTTGACTGTTACTAAGCAAAGGGGCATTTAACTGCACCATCATTTAGCCTAGCTTCAATGAGGTTTAACCCAATCCATAACAAGCACATAGGAAAGGAGACTATGTTTAGGTCTGAAGTAATATTTGTAATGTTATTGAATTTTAGTAATAAGATGATTTGAGAGTATTAGTTGTTTGTTGTTTTGTTTTTTCCCCAAAATCATCATCAGATAATTACCCATGTATAAACTGAGTAACACAGTAAGAAAACCTCATTATTTTCAATGAACAATCTGTTTCTTTTACGAAGTGTTTGTCATAAAAGATTATATGATAACGTGGATATTTTATACACACAGTAGGCTAGACAGTTATATTGTGGCAGAAATAGCGTTCCGTAGGTTCTTTGGTTGATCCTATGTAGTAATGTGAAAAAATAACCCTTGTATTTGGCTTGCTGATATTTTTCAGAGAAAGCACTATTGACATGCTTTTATTCTTAAAGGATGGCTGATCATAGTGCTTTGTGATTCAACAGTTTTTCAAGTTGTACTTGGCTTTATTTTTCTCTTCCATTTGATTAATTAGGATGGAAAAAACAGCTTCTGCAGCAACATAAAATCTGAGGTTCAAGACAGAATGAACAGTGTTATAAGAGATAAAACAGTGCTCACCGCTTTGCCCTGTCTTTCTCATTATCATCCATGAGATTGTCGAAACAGCTTTTTCTGTGGAAAGAATGCAGAATTACTATAAGTTTTCATGTCTGCCTTCAGGTTAATCTCAGAGTCACTTCTGCTTTACTGTAATAACAGACTGATGATACCCAAGCCAAATAAATGTGTCAGCAGGGTTTTAAACTCAGTCCTTAATTTTAAGAACTATCTATTGTAGGTATTATGATTCATTATTAATGATTTGTACTACAATGGCATCCAAGGGCTCCAACCAGAGATTAAGGCCCCATTGTGGGAGGCAAAGTAAAAACACACACTAAAAAGGCAGTCCCTCCTCTGAAAAGTTTACAGCCTCATCTGTCTACTGTGGACACCTTCTCCAAGTTACTAGACTAGACCAGTAGTTTTCAACTTTTTTTCATTTGTAGACCCTGAAAATATTTCGAATGGAGGTGTGAATCCCTTTGGAAATCTCAGACATAGTCTGCAGAGCTCCAGGGGTTTGCAGACCACAACTGAAAACCTCTGCTCTAAGTAAGGACAATCTTCCACAAATCCTTTAGACATAGTCTGTGGACTCCTCCCCGGAAGGGGGAGGGGAGGACCACAGGTTGAAAGCCATTGGGCTAGATGAGCCCAAGGAGATGCAAGGAGGTAAATATGGAATCACTCTGCACACTCAAGGTCACCTGTCCCAAAGAGGATTCACCCCTGGGGTAAAGCAGGCATTATTTACACTACTGCCCTTCCGGGAAGTTCCTCCAATTGGGGGAAGCTTAAAGTTCCTACATGAGCTCGGCAGGAACCCCAAAGGCAAAGGCAATATGAAGATGCATTATGGGCCTAATTCCACAAAGATCTGATGCATGTGCTGAAGTCCTATTGACACAGACTAGTTCCTAGAGTACAGGTTTCCATGCAAAAACCAGCCTTGCAACGGACAGCATCTGAGACCCTTGTTGAAAGTCTCAGCGAAGAGGTCAGGGGTTGATTGGGCCTAACTGCCTTCTCACCATTTGACTTGAGCTTAGTTTTTTAGAGTTCAGTAGGTTTTTAAGCAGTGTAGCCATCAGTCCTATGTTAGACCATCTTGACTTGCCACACAGAAAAAATGCGATCCCTGTGCAAAACTGAACATGTACCATATCTGTCAGTGTTAACCTTTTTGGAACAGACTGGTCAGATACTGACTAAATTCTTGATCTGCCATAAGGCGTATGTCCATTACTTCTATAAAATGAGCCATTTTGAGCCTGCAATAGATACATACAAGTGCTAGCTATAGCTCATAAGAAGAGTAGTGTAGCAGGGTGGGCTTGACCCAGCCCTGCCGCCCCTTTAAGAGTGCAGGGAAGCCTCTGCAAACCTCCCCTTGCAGAGAAGGCTAATCAGCCACCTGGGCTGCAGAGGGCTCAGGCTGGATGAGTTGCACCTGGCAGCCTCCTCAGGGGGAATAAAAGCCTGCCAGGAAGGAAGCCCAGGGTGGTGGTGTGGAGGAGTGTGAGAGAGAGAGAGACAGAGAAGGTACAGAGAGGTATAGAGTTGGGAAGCAGAGCTGAGGCTAGAGGCCTGGCAGAGCTGACTGCTTCCAGGGACCAGCCAGATTGAGGGCTGGGGCCCAGCTGAACTGTAAAGCTGTATATTGGTGGTGGGGTTTGCACTGTGAATAAAGAGCACTGTGAGGAGCCACAGAAGAGTCTCCTGCCTATTTGTGCCGTGGGGCAAGAAGGCGATCTGCTACAGTAGGTAAAATAGGTAAATCATGTAGGCAAGACAGGTAAAAAACCATGTAAACTCAGCACAGCTGAGGATCAATGGCTTGGTTACACTGGCACTTTATACAGCAATAAAGCCTCCCACCTTACTACTCATCCACACTGGCAGGGCATGTAGAGCGCTCTAACTTCCTGGCTATACCACTCCTGGTACTCCTCATTGCCAAAGAATTAACAGCTGTTGCGTATTGGGTAAGACGCTGCAGCTCCAGTGTAAACGGGGAGTAACAATACTGCTCTTTGAGTGACCTCCAGAAAAGCCCCCTAATCTCCTTAAGTCAATTAACCTCTCTTCCCTTTGTTTTGAACTCGGCTGGAGGAATACAGAAGTACTTTTTCAGAGTTTATCTGCAACTGAGCAAATTAACAAAGCAAACATCTACCGAGTAAGTGAGTGAGAAGCAGGGTGGCTACGGGAGACTGAATTTACAAGA
Source organism: Sternotherus odoratus (assembly GCA_032164245.1). Taxonomy (NCBI): domain Eukaryota; kingdom Metazoa; phylum Chordata; order Testudines; family Kinosternidae; genus Sternotherus; species Sternotherus odoratus. Next base: position 203,286,958 of record JAVMKO010000001.1, on the reverse strand, counting down.
CAGCATGTTGACACACTCTCAGCACTCCAAAAATCTGCTCTCTTTCCCCCTCCACATACACACAACACACTCCACCCCACCCCCTTTGTTTGAAAAGCATGTTGCAGCCAGCTGAATGCTGGGATAGATGCCCATAATGCACCACTCCTAGTGCCGCTGCAAGTGCTGCAAATGTGGCCCGCGCCAGTACGGTTGTGGCTGTCAGTGTGGACACACTTGAGCGCTTTCCCTGGAGCTGTCTATGAAGACAGGTTTAACCCAAAGCACTATAAAGCTGCAAGTGTAGCCAAGCCCTAAACTGTGTCTCCTCAAGCTATGGCTATACTACAAAGCTTGCAGTGGTGCAACTGCACTGTAAAGGGTTGGTGTGGCCCCCTGCTGGCCGGGAGGGAGATAACCCCTGGCAAGAGCCGGAAGGGGCAGAGCCAGGCCCTGTTAAGCCCCGCCCCCGGAAGGTCAGGGGCCGACCCGGAAGTAGAAAAGCCCTGCCTCAGAGCTCAGTTGGGAGGCAGACACCGGGGAGACCAGACGCTCCGGGGCGGGCTGCGGCCCGAGAGCTGCCGAGCCCGCCGCTTCCCCGCTATCGGGAGCAGCCGCCAGCGTTGCCGCCTGCCAGGTACCCCGGGGAGCCGCTGAGCCAGCCACCAGCCCGCTACTGGGAGGAGCTGCCGAGGCTGCCGTCCGCCCACTACCCGGAGGAACCGCTGGACCTGCCGTCCGCCTATTACCCAGAGGAGCCGCCAACAGACTCGGCCTGCTATCCGGAGGAGGACTTGCCAGACCTGCCGCCCGACAGCGACTCTGAGGAGCCCATGAACCTGGGGCCTTCGGAGGACCCGGAGACGGCCCAGGTACCCTGGGAGGGGGAGTGGGGAAGTAGCCCGGGGGAAGGCCCTGAGCCAATGTCAGTGTGTTGCGGTCAGGATCCCCACTGACTGCAGCGAGCCTTCCACTGCTAGGGCCCCGGGCTGGGGCGCAGTGGAAGTGGGTGGGCCTGCGCCCCCCCCTGCCACCCCATTGGTGGGTGGTAGTCTCCCCCCCCCCTCACACCGATACCGGGTCTACCGGCTCCTGAATTATTGTTCAGCCCCTGCTTAAGGGTCTGAACCCCCTTGACCCATTATACTTGTTGTTGTTTGCCCTGACTCAGGGCCCAGACTCATTGAACAGTGCTCAGCCCTGCCTGAGGGTCTGAGCCCCCAGACTCATTGAACAGTGCTCAGCCCTGCCTGAGGGCCTGAGCCCCTAGCTATTGAACAGTGCTCAGCCCTGCCTGAGGGCCTGAGCCCCCAGACTCATTGAACAGTGCTCAGCCCTGCCTGAGGGTCTGAGCCCCCAGACTCATTGAACAGTGCTCAGCCCTGCCTGAGGGCCTGAGCCCCTAGCTATTGAACAGTGCTCAGCCCTGCCTGAGGGCCTGAGCCCCTAGCTATTGAACAGTGCTCAGCCCTGCCTGAGGGCCTGAGCCCCCTGACTGTGCTCGGCCCTACCTGAGGGTCTGAGCCCTAACGTGGACCCACTGCGGCTCCCGCCCGGCGTGAGGGCGGGAGTTAGGACCCTGCGGCCCCGCTAATTCCCCTCAGGGCCGCACGGTCGCGTAGGGAAGGGTAGGACTTGCCCGCCGGACCGGCGGAAGGGGCGGAGCCCCAGTTACCCACCCTTACATCTTGGTGGAGAATGCAGGCACAGCGATTCCCTGATCCCTGAGAGAAGGGATCTGAGGAGGAGCGTGCCCAGGACATAATGGATATGGAGAAGCTCCTTAAGTTCCTGGCCGAGAGCCAGCAGCAACAGGCTACCCAACTGCAACAGCAGCAGCAACAGGCAGCTGCCCAACTGCAGCAACAGCAGCAACTGATCCAGCAGTTGGGGGCCCAGCAGCAGCAATGCCTGCAGCAACTCGCAACATTGCTTCCTCCCCCTCAGGAGCCCCAGCAAGGAGGGGGCCCCGGACTCCCAGCAGCCGCCCCTCCTGTCCGGCTGACCAAGATGGGCCCCGATGATGACCCGGAGGCCTTCTTGGTAACCTTTGAAAGGGTGGCCTTGGTGGCGGGGTGGGCCCAAGACCAATGGGCCACCTTACTGGCCCCCTACCTGACGGGGACAGCACAGACCATCTACCGGGGCCTGTCCACTGAGGAAGCCCGGGACTACCCGTCTGTAAAGAAGGCGATCTTGGACGCCTTAGACATTAGTCCGGAGACCTTCCGGCAGCGTTTCCGAGCCCAGACCTACCCCGCCGGGGCCCGACCCCGGGTGATAGCCCAGGAGTTACGCGAAGCGTGTAAAAGATGGCTCCAGCCCGAACACCGGACTCCCGACGAGCTCATGGAGCAAGTGGTCCTAGAGCAGTTCGTGCAGATCCTCCCACCCCGGGGAAGGACCTGGGTCCTGCGACACCGACCAAAGACCCTAGCCTCAGCCGTAGCCTTAATGGAGGATTTCCTCGCGGCCGAAGCGCCGGGGGGACCAACTGCACGAGCTGCCCCAGCAGGACCAGAGAGTCAAGCCCCTGAGAAGAAGAGGAGGGGCCAGGCTGGGCCACGGAGCCTCCAGCGGTACCCAGAGCCACGACCAAGACGAGAGGAGGGCTCCACACAATACACCCCAGTCCCACGACCCAGGAATGGGCAGGCCGGTTGCAGCCCGCCGAGAAACCCGGCAGGGGGCCCTGCCCGATCTGGGCGGCCCGAACTAGGACCCTGTTTCTCCTGCGGGAAAACCGGGCATCTTCGACGAGACTGCACCGAAATGGAGTGCAGTTTCGGCCAGGTTTGTGCCGGGGAGGCCCGCGCCCGGCAACCTCAAGGGGCCAAGATCACCGTACCGGTGGTGGTCGGGACTCATCAGACGTTAGCCCTCGTCGACTCTGGCTCCGGGCAGACCCTGGTGCGTCAACGCATAGGCCCCCCAGCGGACGACCGGCTGGGGACTGTCGGTCTACAATGTATCCACGGGGACATTCAACCGTACCCCTGCGCCCCCGTCCGGATGACCGTCGGTGGGGTCACGCGATGGATGGTGGTAGGCCTCGCACCCCGACTGGCCTACCCAGTAATCTTGGGGCGGGATTGGCCCGATTTTCCCGAGGTCCTCCGCACCGCCGCTAAGGGGGCCTCCCTAGCCACCCCCGTGCTGGAAGGGGAACCCCCGGGAGCCCCGTTCCCGGAAGACGAGGACCCAGCTGCCACTGACCCAGAGCGGCAGCCCGAGGAACCCCCCCTACGGGCCACCGGGGAAGCACCATTGCTCTCGGACTTCTGCAGGGACCAGAGAGCGGATCCAACCCTCCGCCAGGCCTACGAGCAACTGGCGACTGTCGATGGGACTGTGATGGACCCGTCGCAGGCACAGCGTTGGCCTCACTTTGAACTACGCCAGGACCGGCTTTATCGGGTGGAACAGGACTCCCGCACCGGTGACCCCTGAACCCAACTCCTGGTGCCTCGATGCCACCGACGGGCTGTCATGCAATTGGCCCACGACGTCCCCGCGGCTGGGCACTTGGGCCCCGAGAAAACCCTAGCCCGAATCCTGGCGCGCTTCTACTGGCCCGGTGTTCATCAGGAGGTGAGGAATTACTGCCGCTCCTGTCCCGCCTGCCAGCGAGCGGCCCCGGCCAGGACCCCGAGAGCACCACTGGTCCCTATGCCGATAATTGAGACTCCCTTTGAACGAGTTGCAATGGACCTGGTAGGGCCCCTGCCCAAAAGTACCGCGGGGTTCCAGTATGTGTTGGTCCTCGTGGATTATGCGACTCGCTTCCCGGAGGCAGTGCCCCTGCGGAGCATCACCGCCCGGGCCATAGCCGATGAACTAGTCAAGATCTTTGCACGCGTGGGTCTCCCCCGGGAGGTTCTCACGGACCAAGGGACCAACTTTACCTCCCGCCTGTTACAACAGGTCTGTAGCCTCCTGGGGATCAAGCAGCTGCGTACCTCCGTTTATCACCCGCAAACAGACGGGTTGGTGGAGAGATTCAACAGGACTCTAAAGGACATGATGCGCAAATTTCCCCCGGAGGAACTACGCCACTGGGACCGATTAATCTCGCCTCTGCTCCTCGCCATCCGAGAGGTACCACAGTCCTCGACAAGGTTCTCGCCCTTTGAGCTCTTGTACGGCCGCCGGCCCCGAGGGCTGCTAGACCTGATGCGCGAGACATGGGAGCAAGCCCCGTCCCCAGCACAAGGGCTCCTGAAGTATGTCCTCGACCTACAGGAGCGCCTCCAGCAGGTGGGGACCCTGGCTCGGGACAACTTAAAGTCTGCCCAGGAGGCCCAAACCCGGGCGTATAATCGCAACGCCCAGACCCGCGACTTTGCACCCGGAGACCAAGTCCTCCTGCTCTTACCCTCTAGCGAGTCTAAGCTCTTGGCCCGCTGGCAGGGACCGTATGAGGTGATTCGAAAGGTGGGCTCCGTCACCTACGAGATTAGTCAACCCGACCGACGCAAAAAGACTCAGATCTATCATATTAATCTCCTGAAGCCGTGGCGCCCCCGTGAGGGCCTATTGATTAACCCCTACCCACCGGAGCCTGAACTAGGCCCCCAGGCCACGCTAACCCAGGACACGGAGGGACCCCAGCTTGCGGAGACGCTCACCGAGGACCAGCGGAAGCAAGTCCGCTGCCTCCTCCAGGCCTTCCCGCGAACATTCACGGGCCAGCCCGGCTACACCACCCTGGCCTGCCACACTATCCAGACGGAGCCGAGCGTAGTGGTCCGTGAGACGACCAGACCCCTTCCCCATCGTATGCGGCAGATTGCCGAGGAGGAGGTACGCGCCATGCTGGCCGCGGGTGTAATTGAGCCTTCCCGGAGTGCCTGGCGTAGCCCCATAGTACTGGTCCCCAAGCCCGATGGAACCCAGCGCTTCTGCATCGACTTTCGGCGGGTCAATGCGATCTCCAAATTTGATGCGTACCCGATGCCACGCGTGGACGAATTGCTCGGCCGATTGGGAGAGGCCCGATTCCTTACCACCTTGGACCTCAGCAAGGGATATTGGCAGATCCCTCTAGATCCGGCCTCCAAAGAGAAGACGGCGTTCGCCACCCCGAGCGGCTTATATCAGTTCACGCGGATGCCCTTCGGCCTCCATGGGGCCCCAGCCACGTTTCAGCGACTGATGGACCAGATCCTACAACCCCATCAGGACTATGCTGCGGCCTATCTGGATGACGTCGTTATCTACAGCCGTCGCTGGGAGGACCATCTGCTGCGGGTGGCGGCCGTCCTAAGGTCGCTACGGGAGGCGGGATTGACCGCCAACCCAAAGAAATGCCGTATCGCATGGCAGGAGACTACCTATCTGGGCTACACCATCGGGAATGGACGGGTGAAGCCACTGGTGGGCAAGGTCCAGGCCTTAGCAGCCTGCCCGCCGCCCACCACAAAACGACAGGTACGTCAGTTCCTGGGACTCGCTGGCTATTATCGGCGGTTCATTCCCCAGTTTGCTTCCATTGCAGCCCCCCTTACCAGTCTGCTGACCAAGGATAGCCCGCGCCGGGTGGTCTGGACCCAGGAGTGTGAGGATGCCTTCCAGACGCTGAAGGAGAGCCTCTGCCGAGAGCCGGTTCTCTACAGCCCGGACTTCAACCGGGGTTTCATCCTACAGACCGACGCCTCTGAGGTAGGTGTGGGGGCAGTCCTCTCACAGGAAATAGATGGAGAGGACCACCCGGTGCTGTATATTAGCCGGAAATTGTTTCCCAGAGAGAAGAGCTACGCAGTAGTGGAGAAAGAGGCCCTGGCGATAAAATGGGCCTGTGATGCTCTCCGATACTACCTGCTTGGGGCTCCGTTCACTTTGGTCACGGACCATGCCCCGCTCCAGTGGCTGAATCGAATGAAAGACAATAACATGCGGCTACAGCGCTGGTACTTGGCCTTACAGCCCTATGCGTTTACAATACAGCATCGCGCTGGGAAGGACCATGCCAACGCGGACTTCATGTCACGCCTCGGAGGTATAGGCGAGTCTGGGCCCAACGAGCGGGACCCAGACTTAAGGGGGGAGGGATGTAAAGGGGTGGTGTGGCCCCCTGCTGGCCGGGAGGGAGATAACCCCTGGCAAGAGCCGGAAGGGGCAGAGCCAGGCCCTGTTAAGCCCCGCCCCCGGAAGGTCAGGGGCCGACCCGGAAGTAGAAAAGCCCTGCCTCAGAGCTCAGTTGGGAGGCAGACACCGGGGAGACCAGACGCTCCGGGGCGGGCTGCGGCCCGAGAGCTGCCGAGCCCGCCGCTTCCCCGCTATCGGGAGCAGCCGCCAGCGTTGCCGCCTGCCAGGTACCCCGGGGAGCCGCTGAGCCAGCCACCAGCCCGCTACTGGGAGGAGCTGCCGAGGCTGCCGTCCACCCACTACCCGGAGGAACCGCTGGACCTGCCGTCCGCCTATTACCCAGAGGAGCCGCCAACAGACTCGGCCTGCTATCCGGAGGAGGACTTGCCAGACCTGCCGCCCGACAGCGACTCTGAGGAGCCCATGAACCTGGGGCCTTCGGAGGACCCGGAGACGGCCCAGGTACCCTGGGAGGGGGAGTGGGGAAGTAGCCCGGGGGAAGGCCCTGAGCCAATGTCAGTGTGTTGCGGTCAGGATCCCCACTGACTGCAGCGAGCCTTCCACTGCTAGGGCCCCGGGCTGGGGCGCAGTGGAAGTGGGTGGGCCTGCGCCCCCCCCTGCCACCCCATTGGTGGGTGGTAGTCTCCCCCCCCCTCACACCGATACCGGGTCTACCGGCTCCTAAATTATTGTTCAGCCCCTGCTTAAGGGTCTGAACCCCCTTGACCCATTATACTTGTTGTTGTTTGCCCTGACTCAGGGCCCAGACTCATTGAACAGTGCTCAGCCCTGCCTGAGGGTCTGAGCCCCCAGACTCATTGAACAGTGCTCAGCCCTGCCTGAGGGCCTGAGCCCCTAGCTATTGAACAGTGCTCAGCCCTGCCTGAGGGTCTGAGCCCCCAGACTCATTGAACAGTGCTCAGCCCTGCCTGAGGGTCTGAGCCCCCAGACTCATTGAACAGTGCTCAGCCCTGCCTGAGGGTCTGAGCCCCCAGACTCATTGAACAGTGCTCAGCCCTGCCTGAGGGTCTGAGCCCCCAGACTCATTGAACAGTGCTCAGCCCTGCCTGAGGGTCTGAGCCCCCAGACTCATTGAACAGTGCTCAGCCCTGCCTGAGGGCCTGAGCCCCTAGCTATTGAACAGTGCTCAGCCCTGCCTGAGGGCCTGAGCCCCTAGCTATTGAACAGTGCTCAGCCCTGCCTGAGGGCCTGAGCCCCCTGACTGTGCTCGGCCCTACCTGAGGGTCTGAGCCCTAACGTGGACCCACTGCGGCTCCCGCCCGGCGTGAGGGCGGGAGTTAGGACCCTGCGGCCCCGCTAATTCCCCTCAGGGCCGCACGGTCGCGTAGGGAAGGGTAGGACTTGCCCGCCGGACCGGCGGAAGGGGCGGAGCCCCAGTTACCCACCCTTACATCTTGGTGGAGAATGCAGGCACAGCGATTCCCTGATCCCTGAGAGAAGGGATCTGAGGAGGAGCGTGCCCAGGACATAATGGATATGGAGAAGCTCCTTAAGTTCCTGGCCGAGAGCCAGCAGCAACAGGCTACCCAACTGCAACAGCAGCAGCAACAGGCGGCTACCCAACTGCAACAGCAGCAGCAACAGGCAGCTGCCCAACTGCAGCAACAGCAGCAACTGATCCAGCAGTTGGGGGCCCAGCAGCAGCAATGCCTGCAGCAACTCGCAACATTGCTTCCTCCCCCTCAGGAGCCCCAGCAAGGAGGGGGCCCCGGACTCCCAGCAGCCGCCCCTCCTGTCCGGCTGACCAAGATGGGCCCCGATGATGACCCGGAGGCCTTCTTGGTAACCTTTGAAAGGGTGGCCTTGGTGGCGGGGTGGGCCCAAGACCAATGGGCCACCTTACTGGCCCCCTACCTGACGGGGACAGCACAGACCATCTACCGGGGCCTGTCCACTGAGGAAGCCCGGGACTACCCGTCTGTAAAGAAGGCGATCTTGGACGCCTTAGACATTAGTCCGGAGACCTTCCGGCAGCGTTTCCGAGCCCAGACCTACCCCGCCGGGGCCCGACCCCGGGTGATAGCCCAGGAGTTACGCGAAGCGTGTAAAAGATGGCTCCAGCCCGAACACCGGACTCCCGACGAGCTCATGGAGCAAGTGGTCCTAGAGCAGTTCGTGCAGATCCTCCCACCCCGGGGAAGGACCTGGGTCCTGCGACACCGACCAAAGACCCTAGCCTCAGCCGTAGCCTTAATGGAGGATTTCCTCGCGGCCGAAGCGCCGGGGGGACCAACTGCACGAGCTGCCCCAGCAGGACCAGAGAGTCAAGCCCCTGAGAAGAAGAGGAGGGGCCAGGCTGGGCCACGGAGCCTCCAGCGGTACCCAGAGCCACGACCAAGACGAGAGGAGGGCTCCACACAATACACCCCAGTCCCACGACCCAGGAATGGGCAGGCCGGTTGCAGCCCGCCGAGAAACCCGGCAGGGGGCCCTGCCCGATCTGGGCGGCCCGAACTAGGACCCTGTTTCTCCTGCGGGAAAACCGGGCATCTTCGACGAGACTGCACCGAAATGGAGTGCAGTTTCGGCCAGGTTTGTGCCGGGGAGGCCCGCGCCCGGCAACCTCAAGGGGCCAAGATCACCGTACCGGTGGTGGTCGGGACTCATCAGACGTTAGCCCTCGTCGACTCTGGCTCCGGGCAGACCCTGGTGCGTCAACGCATAGGCCCCCCAGCGGACGACCGGCTGGGGACTGTCGGTCTACAATGTATCCACGGGGACATTCAACCGTACCCCTGCGCCCCCGTCCGGATGACCGTCGGTGGGGTCACGCGATGGATGGTGGTAGGCCTCGCACCCCGACTGGCCTACCCAGTAATCTTGGGGCGGGATTGGCCCGATTTTCCCGAGGTCCTCCGCACCGCCGCTAAGGGGGCCTCCCTAGCCACCCCCGTGCTGGAAGGGGAACCCCCGGGAGCCCCGTTCCCGGAAGACGAGGACCCAGCTGCCACTGACCCAGAGCGGCAGCCCGAGGAACCCCCCCTACGGGCCACCGGGGAAGCACCATTGCTCTCGGACTTCTGCAGGGACCAGAGAGCGGATCCAACCCTCCGCCAGGCCTACGAGCAACTGGCGACTGTCGATGGGACTGTGATGGACCCGTCGCAGGCACAGCGTTGGCCTCACTTTGAACTACGCCAGGACCGGCTTTATCGGGTGGAACAGGACTCCCGCACCGGTGACCCCTGAACCCAACTCCTGGTGCCTCGATGCCACCGACGGGCTGTCATGCAATTGGCCCACGACGTCCCCGCGGCTGGGCACTTGGGCCCCGAGAAAACCCTAGCCCGAATCCTGGCGCGCTTCTACTGGCCCGGTGTTCATCAGGAGGTGAGGAATTACTGCCGCTCCTGTCCCGCCTGCCAGCGAGCGGCCCCGGCCAGGACCCCGAGAGCACCACTGGTCCCTATGCCGATAATTGAGACTCCCTTTGAACGAGTTGCAATGGACCTGGTAGGGCCCCTGCCCAAAAGTACCGCGGGGTTCCAGTATGTGTTGGTCCTCGTGGATTATGCGACTCGCTTCCCGGAGGCAGTGCCCCTGCGGAGCATCACCGCCCGGGCCATAGCCGATGAACTAGTCAAGATCTTTGCACGCGTGGGTCTCCCCCGGGAGGTTCTCACGGACCAAGGGACCAACTTTACCTCCCGCCTGTTACAACAGGTCTGTAGCCTCCTGGGGATCAAGCAGCTGCGTACCTCCGTTTATCACCCGCAAACAGACGGGTTGGTGGAGAGATTCAACAGGACTCTAAAGGACATGATGCGCAAATTTCCCCCGGAGGAACTACGCCACTGGGACCGATTAATCTCGCCTCTGCTCCTCGCCATCCGAGAGGTACCACAGTCCTCGACAAGGTTCTCGCCCTTTGAGCTCTTGTACGGCCGCCGGCCCCGAGGGCTGCTAGACCTGATGCGCGAGACATGGGAGCAAGCCCCGTCCCCAGCACAAGGGCTCCTGAAGTATGTCCTCGACCTACAGGAGCGCCTCCAGCAGGTGGGGACCCTGGCTCGGGACAACTTAAAGTCTGCCCAGGAGGCCCAAACCCGGGCGTATAATCGCAACGCCCAGACCCGCGACTTTGCACCCGGAGACCAAGTCCTCCTGCTCTTACCCTCTAGCGAGTCTAAGCTCTTGGCCCGCTGGCAGGGACCGTATGAGGTGATTCGAAAGGTGGGCTCCGTCACCTACGAGATTAGTCAACCCGACCGACGCAAAAAGACTCAGATCTATCATATTAATCTCCTGAAGCCGTGGCGCCCCCGTGAGGGCCTATTGATTAACCCCTACCCACCGGAGCCTGAACTAGGCCCCCAGGCCACGCTAACCCAGGACACGGAGGGACCCCAGCTTGCGGAGACGCTCACCGAGGACCAGCGGAAGCAAGTCCGCTGCCTCCTCCAGGCCTTCCCGCGAACATTCACGGGCCAGCCCGGCTACACCACCCTGGCCTGCCACACTATCCAGACGGAGCCGAGCGTAGTGGTCCGTGAGACGACCAGACCCCTTCCCCATCGTATGCGGCAGATTGCCGAGGAGGAGGTACGCGCCATGCTGGCCGCGGGTGTAATTGAGCCTTCCCGGAGTGCCTGGCGTAGCCCCATAGTACTGGTCCCCAAGCCCGATGGAACCCAGCGCTTCTGCATCGACTTTCGGCGGGTCAATGCGATCTCCAAATTTGATGCGTACCCGATGCCACGCGTGGACGAATTGCTCGGCCGATTGGGAGAGGCCCGATTCCTTACCACCTTGGACCTCAGCAAGGGATATTGGCAGATCCCTCTAGATCCGGCCTCCAAAGAGAAGACGGCGTTCGCCACCCCGAGCGGCTTATATCAGTTCACGCGGATGCCCTTCGGCCTCCATGGGGCCCCAGCCACGTTTCAGCGACTGATGGACCAGATCCTACAACCCCATCAGGACTATGCTGCGGCCTATCTGGATGACGTCGTTATCTACAGCCGTCGCTGGGAGGACCATCTGCTGCGGGTGGCGGCCGTCCTAAGGTCGCTACGGGAGGCGGGATTGACCGCCAACCCAAAGAAATGCCGTATCGCATGGCAGGAGACTACCTATCTGGGCTACACCATCGGGAATGGACGGGTGAAGCCACTGGTGGGCAAGGTCCAGGCCTTAGCAGCCTGCCCGCCGCCCACCACAAAACGACAGGTACGTCAGTTCCTGGGACTCGCTGGCTATTATCGGCGGTTCATTCCCCAGTTTGCTTCCATTGCAGCCCCCCTTACCAGTCTGCTGACCAAGGATAGCCCGCGCCGGGTGGTCTGGACCCAGGAGTGTGAGGATGCCTTCCAGACGCTGAAGGAGAGCCTCTGCCGAGAGCCGGTTCTCTACAGCCCGGACTTCAACCGGGGTTTCATCCTACAGACCGACGCCTCTGAGGTAGGTGTGGGGGCAGTCCTCTCACAGGAAATAGATGGAGAGGACCACCCGGTGCTGTATATTAGCCGGAAATTGTTTCCCAGAGAGAAGAGCTACGCAGTAGTGGAGAAAGAGGCCCTGGCGATAAAATGGGCCTGTGATGCTCTCCGATACTACCTGCTTGGGGCTCCGTTCACTTTGGTCACGGACCATGCCCCGCTCCAGTGGCTGAATCGAATGAAAGACAATAACATGCGGCTACAGCGCTGGTACTTGGCCTTACAGCCCTATGCGTTTACAATACAGCATCGCGCTGGGAAGGACCATGCCAACGCGGACTTCATGTCACGCCTCGGAGGTATAGGCGAGTCTGGGCCCAACGAGCGGGACCCAGACTTAAGGGGGGAGGGATGTAAAGGGGTGGTGTGGCCCCCTGCTGGCCGGGAGGGAGATAACCCCTGGCAAGAGCCGGAAGGGGCAGAGCCAGGCCCTGTTAAGCCCCGCCCCCGGAAGGTCAGGGGCCGACCCGGAAGTAGAAAAGCCCTGCCTCAGAGCTCAGTTGGGAGGCAGACACCGGGGAGACCAGACGCTCCGGGGCGGGCTGCGGCCCGAGAGCTGCCGAGCCCGCCGCTTCCCCGCTATCGGGAGCAGCCGCCAGCGTTGCCGCCTGCCAGGTACCCCGGGGAGCCGCTGAGCCAGCCACCAGCCCGCTACTGGGAGGAGCTGCCGAGGCTGCCGTCCGCCCACTACCCGGAGGAACCGCTGGACCTGCCGTCCGCCTATTACCCAGAGGAGCCGCCAACAGACTCGGCCTGCTATCCGGAGGAGGACTTGCCAGACCTGCCGCCCGACAGCGACTCTGAGGAGCCCATGAACCTGGGGCCTTCGGAGGACCCGGAGACGGCCCAGGTACCCTGGGAGGGGGAGTGGGGAAGTAGCCCGGGGGAAGGCCCTGAGCCAATGTCAGTGTGTTGCGGTCAGGATCCCCACTGACTGCAGCGAGCCTTCCACTGCTAGGGCCCCGGGCTGGGGCGCAGTGGAAGTGGGTGGGCCTGCGCCCCCCCCTGCCACCCCATTGGTGGGTGGTAGTCTCCCCCCCCCTCACACCGATACCGGGTCTACCGGCTCCTGAATTATTGTTCAGCCCCTGCTTAAGGGTCTGAACCCCCTTGACCCATTATACTTGTTGTTGTTTGCCCTGACTCAGGGCCCAGACTCATTGAACAGTGCTCAGCCCTGCCTGAGGGTCTGAGCCCCCAGACTCATTGAACAGTGCTCAGCCCTGCCTGAGGGCCTGAGCCCCTAGCTATTGAACAGTGCTCAGCCCTGCCTGAGGGCCTGAGCCCCTAGCTATTGAACAGTGCTCAGCCCTGCCTGAGGGCCTGAGCCCCTAGCTATTGAACAGTGCTCAGCCCTGCCTGAGGGCCTGAGCCCCCTGACTGTGCTCGGCCCTACCTGAGGGTCTGAGCCCTAACGTGGACCCACTGCGGCTCCCGCCCGGCGTGAGGGCGGGAGTTAGGACCCTGCGGCCCCGCTAATTCCCCTCAGGGCCGCACGGTCGCGTAGGGAAGGGTAGGACTTGCCCGCCGGACCGGCGGAAGGGGCGGAGCCCCAGTTACCCACCCTTACAGCACCGATACAGCTGCCCTGCTGTAGCTCTGCTAGTGCGGATGCTCTAAATTGACTTAATTACTCCAGCCCCGGTAAGTGACAGTAGTTATGTTGGCAGTAGAAACTCTCCACACCACCGCTTAGGTCAGTGTGACTTACATTGTTCAGGAGGTAGTTTATTCACACCTCTGAGCGACATAACTTATACCGACATAAGTGGTAACATGTACGTAGCCTGATACGTTTGTTCTCTGTCCACTGCCTCCCCCTTTTTTGCCAAGCACTCTTTTGAAGAAGGGAGGCTTGAGACATAATACCAAGCAAAGTGAGGAGAACAAGCCTCACATTTATCATTACCTGTGTCCATTCAAGGCATCTACTCCCACTTGAATCAGAGCACAAAACCCTTATGCACAACCCTTATGCCCTCCACACAAGAATTTTCAGGATCAACAACACAATATTCCAAACTTTCAACTTCATACACGGTGATTTGAAAAGTGGTATTCCATATCACGTTCCTTTCCATTAAATGATTCTACAAAATTTAGGAAGCATGATACAATAAAAAGTTTTAAAAGGTCAAGTTAATGAATATGCATTACTTAGGCCAAATACGATTTCAACATATGATTTTCCACAGGAATTTTATTGTCTCAAGAATATTTGTTTAAAAACAGTCATTAAAATGATCAGTGGGAAGATTTATGTATAATTTTTTCAGTAGATAGTTGTCCTCCGTTAGCTCATGAGACACTTGTTAGCTAAGAAATATGAGATATATGTGCAAATTATCCTGTTATTTTTTTGTAACAATACAAATGCAACAGGAGGTTAAAAATTGCTGTTCATTGGTCTGAGGCTAAAGCCACTCTAGGTGAGAAGCTTAATCGGATTTTAATTGGGTAGTGGAGGAGCATATATAGGAAATACAGAGGGCATGTGTTGGATTTTGTTTCTGTCTGGCACATTGGAATTGATGTGTTCTGTAATCAGAATATAGACAAAGAAATTATAGTTAGTAGTGCTCATAAAGCTATCATACATTAGCTAATCAGGCAGGTCAGTATCATTATCCACATTTCATAATGAGGAAAATTTATACAGCCAGCTGAATATTATTTAGCAAATAATTTATTTGATAAAATTTATTACCATTTTAAAATTAATCAACAAATACTTCAAAAAATTATACACTGAGCCAGAGAGTCAGATTGGTAAGCTGCACTGACAAATATATTCTCAAATAATATATTTTACAAACGGAGTGACATTTTCAAACAAATAATTCAATAGTTTTTAAAATTATTTGCCCTTTGGTAGGAACCGAGGCAATGTAGTTAAATGACCTGTACAAGAACACAGAAGCTGTCACAGAAGCAAGGAATAGAACCCAGAAGTTGCTTGCCTTAAATCCCCAGGCCTTTGTCAAAACACTAGGTTAGGCCTCTCCATTGTCTTAAACCAGGGGTCTCAAACATGCGGCCCGGGGGCCACATGCGGCCCACAAAGCCCTTCCCTGCGGCCCGCCAAGCTTCCTGGGGCCCCCTCCCCCGGTCCCCCCATAGCAGTTTGCAGAACAGAGGGGCCAGAAGTGGAGGCTTCTCTGCTGCCTGGCTGGGCCGCGTGTGTTTCTAGCTCTGGACTTCCTAGATTGCTCTTGCTTTGTTTGCCAAACAGCTGTTGGTGGTGCCTAGCGCTTTCCAGGAGGGAATGGGGAGCTGCGTGCTCAGAAGAGGAGGTGGGGCAGGGGTGGGACCTCTTGGAAGGGGTGGAGTGGGGGCGGAGCCGGGGCAGCAAGGGCGGGGTGTGTGTCAGTGGTGCGGCCCTCGGGCCAGTGCACTAGTCCTCATGGAAGGGGTGGAGTGGGGGCACAGCCGGGGCAGCGAGGGTGTGTGTGTGTGTGTCAGTGGTGCGGCCCTCGAGCCAGTGTACTAGTCCTCATGCGGCCCTCGTGGTCATTTGAGTTTGAGACCCCTGTCTTAAACACAAACTCTGATTCTGAGTACTGCAGTACTTTGTACTTTTTTTATTAATGAAGAGAAAAAGAACGACTGTTTTACTGGATAGCTACAGAATACATGGAATTATACTGTGGGGGAACCATATGCCCATATTAATTGGCAACAGACCTAACTCCTCTGTTCTGTCCAGGATTTGGCTCTCGTACTGATTGATCTCACACCCAGGAGCTGCTGTGATGCTGCCAGTATCAGACACTATCAAGTTGTCACTTTGATGCCACATCCATTTGTTGACACAATCAAATCTCCAGAGCATCTTAAGTGTTGCTAACGATGTTTATCAGTGTGATTTGGCATATGAAATTAGAACTGTGCTCAATAAAATAGATATGCCAGAACAAATTATATTTGTTGCTAAATAGTTGTGTCACGTCTCTTAGGAGCTGTTGAAGATGCCTGGGCCTTGCAGGCCAGCTTCCTGTTGGCGCAGAAATCAGGTACATGAAGTTCGGGTAAATTCTTAGTGCAACTTTTTTATTTTATATGATACTAACCAGTGTTTGAACAAAGGGGAGGGAACACACAGGGAGCACCCTCTTTCGGAACTGAGTCCCAGAGATTTCTCTCGCCCGAGTGAATAAGACAGAGAACAAATTCACTTGCTCCTTGACACAGTTCCTTCCAACAGAACTTGCGTCACAAAACTAACAACAATGCAGTATTTCTTCAAAGACTGAACAGTGCTCACACATTAAGAATTTGCAACCCTATGAATAATAGGCCCACCTGCTGACTCCTGGGAGAAGAGTACTTACCAATGACAATCATGTTTGTGCCTTTACTCTTATGGCAGGAGTCAGCAGGTGGATAGTAAGCAAAAGATAGTAAGCAGCTTGAATCAGCAGAGAAGACTATCAGAAGTCTCTCACTGAAGTGAGCCACCAACTTAGTCAGCATTTGAAACTGATAGTCCACAATGAGAACATACCTGAAAAGAAAGAAAGAAACCCTCAGTTCACCACATATACATATTGGGACAGATCTTCTGCCACAAAGCTGTCAGAACAGGATGCTGTGGATTCCCCAGCATGGGGAAATCCAAGGGAGCACACAGCCAGGGAATTTATCTCTAAGGGCTGGTCTTCACTACCCGACGGATCGGCAGGTAGCGATCGATCTGTTAGCGATCGATTTCTCACGTCTGGTGAAGATGCGAGAAATCGATCGCTCGTGGCGCCCCCGTCGACTCCGGAACTCCAGCTCGCCAGGAGGCGCAAGCTGGAATTGACGGGGGAGCGCGCCGCCGACTGCTGCTGCCGTGGGGACGGCAGGTAAGTCGGCTGCAGATACGTAAACTTCAGCTATGTAATTCACGTAGCTGAAGCTGCGTATCTGCCGTCGATTCCCCCAGTAGTGAAGACCAGCCCTATGTCACCACCCTTCATAGCCTCCATTGGAGGAAGCAAATCAGGGGCATGTCCAGGGAAGGTGTTTGGTTGCAGTGCTGTTGAGCTCCAGCAATCCCCAGATGGCATAATGGCCCTTGTGTGCATCTGTTTTTAGATGCCCAACTTGAAACAAATTGGGCCCGATTTTCAGGGAGCAGTATACTCATTTGGGTAATTTGTCAATTTACAATTTTTTAGATGCCCACCTTGAGACAACTTCGGCTTGATTTTCAGGAAGCAGTATAAGAATTTGGGTAATTTGTCAATTTAGAATTCTCTCATTATCAATCTGCAAACTCCATTTTGAATGTGCAGCCGGGCTAGAGTGATCAGACAGCAAGTATGAAAAATCAGGATGGGGCTTGGGGGGGTGGGTAATAGGAGCCTATATAAGAAAAAGACCCCAAAATTGGGACTGTGCGTATAAAATTGGGACATCTGGTCACCCCAAGCCCATTGTCTTTTCCATTGTCTTTTTACTAATTTGTCTGGGGATGGTCTCCTGGCAACCAACTCATCTGGTAGGCTGATCTAGGAATTATTAGACAGAAGGACTGAAAAGTTATGAAAGGCAGGAGCTGATCTATTTGGTGTTTTTGGTCACTTTTACCAGCTCAAGAAGAGGGACGCTGCTGCAGGAGTCTGATGAGATGGGAAGAACCTAAACAGTCCCCCAAGAGGGGCTCTATGTTGTGTTGTAACTCTTAAGTAAAGAGCACTGGCATTTTAGAATCCTGTGCAAAGTCTGTCTCTCTGTGTTATGTACAACACATATCATATGTCCTAGAAGGGTTCGCATGTGACCTCAGAGCACTCACATTGCTGTAGTTAGGGAGAGGCTGTGCTTAACCTACAGGGGAGGCTGAGGGGTCAGGAGCTAGGCAGTTGGACCATGGGGTCTAAGCCCTCAGGAATGGGTGCTAGACTGAAGATCTGCACTGCAAGAGTCGGCCTACAGACCCCAAACTAGGGGCAGTGAATGTAGTTTGTTCAGATTCTGGAGGCTTAAAGCACATGAGAGATTCTGTAATCAGATCCCCTCACAGGCGCTTGGTCAGAGGGGGTGTTTAATTAAATCTGTGACGGGAGAGTCATAGTTTTTCCTGCTTAGCAGCTCCAACTCACAGCTGGGAGAGGTCAGCACTTGTCAAAATGAGGCCCAACTTATCTCAAGTCAATGGCTACTTCCAAAAATATTGGCCAAGACCCTTGTCAAACAAAGTTCCACATTCCTGAGAGATTTGTTCAAACTAATAAAATGCTGAAGCATGATCAAGCAAGTAAAAGGATAAAAGCTCTCTTTGCTGTACACATCTGGGTGAATGGACATAGCTGCTGGTATGCCCAGTTCCAAATGATTCTTCCCAGTACAGGACAAGATTCAGAGTGGCCTGACTCAATGTGTTCTTTTCAGCTGGTGCCAATTGCTTGCTGGCTGCGGATATGCCCCCTGGCGTGGGCATTAGCCCTGCTCCTTTTCTTGTCTAACTACACCTTCTCAGACCTCTTTGCCCATTAGCCGGGCGCGTTTACCAGCATCTATTCTTGTCCCATGCAGGGGTTATGGCTGGCTGACAGATCTATCGTACCTGAGGTCTCTATGTCTAGTAAACAGTGTTTTTGACTTGTTTGTTCAAAGCAAGAGGCAAGGTGAAAAAATAATTTTTTGTATCAATTTTTACTGACAACAGCTGAAACTGATAATTTGCATTTTTATTGAAATATTTAAATCATGTTCTTTATGGTTCTCTGTGTGTGCTGCATTTATTGGAGAAATAGTGCCATTCTGGAAACAAAAGAGCAGCTCAAATCACCAGTCCTGTATCCTCTGACAGGCAAAGACAGAATAAGCATCCCTCTATCACCCCACATTCATTCATACAATGGTAGTTGCTTGGGAGAGACGTCATGTAGGTACAACCCCAGCTCACTCCACGGATTCTTCTGTTGTGTGTGTTTATTTTGATACAATCTATTCCCAGTAGAAACTGAGCTCAAAATACAAAACTCATCTGGCCATGATCACCTTGTAGTGCATATGAAACATGGTTTTAGCAAGTTATGCTACTGCTTTGCTATATCTGCTAAGCTAGATCTCCCTCCCCACAGCTCTTGTGCCTGAGGCCTTGTCTACACTAATGCTGCAAGTCGATCTAAGTTACACTAGTTTAGTTACATAACTTGTTGACGTAACTTACATCGCTTTACAGCAATGTCTACATCAGGCTATGTTGACGGAAGATGCTCTTTTGCCTCTCGTTGAGGTGGATTAATTAAGTTGAAGGGAGAGTGCTCTCTCATCGACTTATCGCATCTTCACTGGACAGGCTAAATCAACGCCACTGCATTGATCACAGAAGCGCCAATTTAGCCACATAGTGAAGACAAGCCCTGAGATACACATTATGAGGTGTGACTGTGACAATAAAGTAACAGTGATCGGTCTTAGGTTTCACACTAGCCTATAACAAAGCCAGCTAACCTGGCTTCATAGGTGTTAGTCTGAAATATAATGGAGCTTTACCATCCCATTAAGCTAACTTGATTGAGCAAACATGATTGAAAAACACACTTGTTTGCCCATCAGGACGGGGGCAGAGTCACAGTCCGCAGTCCAGTCCACTGGAGCTCCCAGGTTGTGCTGGGGAACAGTTATCTGGAACGCTCCGTGAAATGGTGGAACACAATCTCCCCATGTGACTGGCCAACTCTGCTAGCTGGCACATTAAAGCCATGGCCTGTCTATTCTCTGTCCCATCCTCTTTCCAGCACCTAGTTCTCAAAGAAACTAGGTTACCCCATTCCCTGCCATCTCCTGCATGCAGGGGCTATTATGCCCGTCAGCCAGGATAAGGACCACCTAATGCTGGACGGGAGCTCTCCCCTTCTCCAAAACTGCTCATCCATGTTACAGAGAATCACTATGTCACCCGTTGTTTAACGTGTACACCTGAGCTCTATATTAGATCTCCTGGCTAGCAGTAATGTACCTGGAAAACAAATACTGTATCTTTGTGGGGATAAGAGATGTATGCAGAACTAGAGACGAGGTTCACAATTGAGCCATGGGCAGGCCCTTAACAACAGTTGCTCTTTTGCTGGATATCAAGGAGGAAACATGGGAAGGAATGGCTGAGGAATGCACCTATCTGGGTGTAGGGATGGAAGCAGGTAATGGCAACACAAACAACAAATTAACAAATAATTTGCAAGAAGAGGGATAGCTCCTCTAATCCCATGGTTCTCAAACAGAGGCCCAGGCCCACTAGGGGGCCACAAGCTGGTTTCAGGGGTCTGACAAGCAGGGCCAGCATTAGACTTGCTGGGGCCCTGGGCAGAAAGACAAAGCCCCACTATATGGGTCTGAAGCCTGCGGCCCCAAGCCCCACTGCCCAGAGCTGACACTGAAAGCTGAGCAACTAAACTTTCGGGGGGGCCCTAAGGTGGAGGACCCTGGGCAACTGTCCTGACTGCTATCCCCTGGTGCTGGCCCTAGTTTTTATATGTAGAAAAACAGTTGTTGTGGTACAGGTGGATGGTGAGTTTTTGTAGCATGTTGGGGCGTGGAGGGGAACTCGGAAAGAGAAAGGTTGGGAACCTCTGCTCTCATCTGCATGTTCCTTGTCTCACTGGCTGCTCCACAGTAGGACTTCAAAGTGAATCTTGCCAAGATATAGTGAGATTCATTCTGACTCTGCGCTAACAGCTGTTCTCTTTTCTTCTGAGTTGTGAGACTGCGCCAAAGCAAAGCAAAACTTACTAATGTTTATTAAACTTCACTTCAAAGTCCTGCTGTTTTACCATAGCAAGGTTAACATGGGAGGAATAGGAGGAGAGATGACAGAGCCACAAGACAGCAGTGACCATGTTAAGCACCTGATTTTAACTTTTTTTTTTGGGGGGGGGGGATGAGGCACTTAGATAGTCCTGCCATGCTGTATACTATAGAAAATCAAAGCAACAGATAGACTATTAGACTGTATTTGTCTGAATACAAATAAATCAGAATAAATGACCAGCTTAAAGGGCAAATGAAATTTGAATCAGGAATTCAATCTATTGCTACATCTTGGCCTAATACAACCCTCTGAACTGTTACAAAAACATGCTAAAGTTTACTGCTAAAAGTAGCACACAAAAGGGAAAAGAAAAGTTAATAAAAAATTACAAATTGAATTAAAGAACTGAAAACATACAGTTGTCTCTAGCACAACTGCTGGAAAGTAACTAACAAATATAAGAAAATTCCTTTTCATTCTAATGCGCATTTTATTTGGAGAAGGCCCTGTGATTTTTTTTGTGGCAGAGCAACAGCTTTAACAAAGTTACCCGGTGTCATGTAATGCAGCAATTGCTATGGGGATTACTGAATTTAAGTGCAAAGGTAAAATCAACAGGAATGGTAAGTGTGCTGCTTTAGAGCTATTTTTGCCCAAGCATGTCTAACTTAATCATCCTCCTTTCAATAACCTGCTGAAGTTTGTTTTTACTAGGAAAGAGAATGTTTGGGGTTTTCAAACAGGACAAAACACAGTAAAAAGAAAACCGTACTCTCTAGACTTGATGAAGGCTAATGATTCTTGGCCGAGAATAGTTTGTTCTGTGGTATAAAATTACTTACATTTTCAATATTTATGAATGATCCTTACATAAAAAAAGATTGCATTTAAAACCAGACACAGAACAAGAAGATTACAAAAACACAGAAGATGTTCATTGAAATTTTCAAAAAAGACCTACATATTTCTTTAAATGTACTTTTCTGGTTAATTATTTAAATGGAGTGATAATATTTCTAAATTTGATATTTCACCAAGTTTCATGCTTCAGTTTGCAATGGCGCTTTAGATGTTTTCAGGGTTAAAGCAACACAAAAATATCTAAAGAAAACAAATACAGGTATAAAAATTATGGAGTACGACCTATATTAATGTTCCATTGGCCTGGCTTTGGGATAAGGGGATGTTTGTAGGTAATACATCTGAAGATTATGTGATTGTAATAAAAGAAGAAAAGGCACATAATGTATTTTGGCTTTATTCCTTACATTCTGCCTTCTTTAAATGGGGTTAGTTGAATCATTTTTATCTGTAGAAGCTGTTGTATGGTATAGCTTTGCACTGTTAAACTGCTTCTCCACTCCATCCTGGAGATGGTTGTATTTCAGTGACGAGTGAACTGAGCCCTTTATACACACAGCATAAATCTCCTGTCACCAGGTAAATCAGAAATAACCCCTGTGATGCTGGCAAATCAGGAGCTATCTCATGCCCAGGACCAAGGGCCTCACTGAACACTGACAAATGCATAGTTGGAAAACCATCTGGCTCACCTGTGGGTTAGTATAGTTAAAACAGATACCAGTGTTATGACTGTGTTTAGACTTTATGGAACCCTTGTAGGATATTGCATGTTTTAATTCTACTTATAATACCTGTATTCCATGGTATGAAGTTATATTGAATGTGTGCATTGTAACCCTCTGTAATTGTGTAACCCACCAAACGGGAAAAGGAGCATTAATTTAGGTAGAACTGCTCATTCTGAACACAAGACACCCCACTGAGTACAAAAGAGGCATTGCATAGCATCAAAGAACAGAAATTTTGTTGACTGCATTCCTAACTCTCTCTGGGGTGACGGATATAAAAAATCCCTGACAAGGAGAAATTTGATCTCTAGGCTGTCCGGACTCTGATGGACAGAGATTTTTAAACATAAGCAGGAGATTCCCATATTGCTTGGCATGGGTCAGCCCTAAAGGACACATAGAATTGGTTATTATAGAAGCTTATATTACCTTTTAAAACCTAAGACTGTAACTCATTTATGTGTGTGTGTTTCCTGTTTTAACCTTGTATATAACTCATTTATTTTCTTAGTTAAATCTTTAGCTAGTTTATTATAGGATTGGCTACAAGCATTGTCTTTGGTTTGAGATATACAAACCAAAGACAATATACCGGAGTACAAATGACTCAGGGTAAGTGACTGACCCTTTGGGACTGGGAGTTACCTGAATATTTTTTGTGATTTTGGATGGTCCTTTGCACCAATCACATGGCCCAGCTTGCATGGGTGGCAAGGCAGACTGGAATCCCAAGGAGACTGGGTAATTCCATGGTAAGATGGTTATATTGCTTCAGGAGTTAACACTTGTTACTGCATTGGTGAAATATAATTACCGGACATACCACCACCTGCTTGTTGGTTATCTGCCCTGAGGCTGGCACTCATGGTTGTGAGCCAGTCCAGACCCCACTGAACTCAACAGAGGTACACAGGTATAAGTGAGAAAAGTGAGGGGGAGGGAACAGATAAGCGTTCATGTCACACTACGCATTCATACATGGCCCAAGCCAGGGAAGCTAATGATCCAATCAGTGGATCAAATTTGGTGATGAATCCTAGTCACATGCCACCTGAGGTACATTGTGCACACACTGAAAAGAAGAAATAAGAGTCACATCCATAGTTTCTAAAGTTTATCCAGTCCATTGGGGTCTCTGATGGAAGGCAACTAGAGAAATGTTTATTAATTTTGACTTTTTAAAATTACGAATATTATTCAACCTTTGGTGAATGGGCCAAACTATATCATATGAATTAAATTTTGCCCAGAGCACTTCTAACACTATAGAAAATAGAAGATCTAACAAATTAAAGTAACGTTCATCAGTGAAGGCTGTCATCTGTACAACTCAGAATGCTCCTTGGTGCGCTGTCCCCTTCCAGCAATGCTAAGCAGGATTAGCATTCCGTAGGCGTACAGGAAAAGTAGGTCAGTTCAGTAACGTCGTACCCTGTGATGAACTGACGATGTGGTTGTAATGGTCTGTTCACAGTCACCTCTCATTCTGAGCTGACTACAGTGATGATGAAACTGGACTTGTCACAGGATGCATGATAACTTAGCTCAATGCACACTTTGTGGGGGGAAACATGGCCAGTTGGGAAAAATAATAACGCGTAGGATTTCTACAACCAGACATTTTCAAAGGAACATACTTACATGATAACCTCTGCAGTAAATTAGTATTATCATTCACGCTTTAGAAAAGGAAACTGAGGCTCAGAGCAGTTAAAAACTATATTCTAGATCATTTTGCACAAATACTGCACCCTACTTGCACAACTATGCAAGAACTAGGTAGACTGTTACCATTAGCATTCCTGGGGAATGCAGGGGAGGAAGAGGGTCCAGCATGTATCGAAATACTTCACAGTTCCAAGGATGAGTAGTCAACCAGGTAGGTCAGTTAGCATCCATCAACAAAGGTAGGGGGTGCATGCTGCACCTTTCCAAGCAGAAGTCAGAGCAGCTGCAAAGGATGGCTCTGTCAACACCACCCATTAAGATAGTGTGTCTGCATTTGCCCTGCCCAGACAGAAGGTCTCAGATTACAAAGATGTACTACATCACCACATGTACCCAAGAGCTCTTCCAAGTGTTTTAAAAAATTGCCCCATAATGACTGCCAAGTGAACCAGCGACATCACTGGGATTGGAAATCAGGGCTTTATGGGGCACAGCCTCACACTTGATGAACTAAACTAAAGACTTCTGGAGAATACAAAAATGTCCTGAAAAGACTAAGAACACATTGGGAAACACTTTTTATTTTCTATAACAAAAAATAAACAATTATTGGTGACAGAGCAGGGCTGGGTGGCGCTCCCTCCTTGACCACTGTGGGGCTGGCCTGGGCCCCACCATGTCCCCTGGATACTTCTTTTCACCTCCCTAGGGGGGATGCGCCCCACAGTTTGGGGACCACAGGTTTGCTAATATTACTATAAAATGAATATGCTTTTAAATCACCAGGTTACAGTAGCACTAAGTACAAAACAGGACATCCATGAGCTGAAACAGACTGAACTCATCCTCCTCCCTTCGTCTAGTAAACCATTTATATATGGCTTGCAAAGGACCAAATCATTTTGGGGTTTTTAAGTTTATGGATGTGACGGCATGATGACTCACTCCTGTGGCACTTCCTACTGGTCATCCAGGAATTAGCTCTTTTGCAGCCAGAGTGCTCTCTGCAGGCCCGTGTCTCGCTGACTGCTGGCCCCGTGTTCCTCCCCGGGCCCTGGTGCCCTTTTTCCTGGGGTGCTGCTCCCTGGCAGTACCTCCACACTCTGCCTCTGGGTCTCTCCTACCTGGGGAACCCCCAAGCCTCTAATCCCCACCTTGTCTCAGTCTAGGGCTCCTGCCAGTCATCATCAAGCCCCCACTCCCTGGGGCAGACTGCAGTGTAACAGCCACTCGTCATAGGCAAGAGGGGTTTTGGCCTAGCTGCCTCTGTTTAACCCCAGTACCTTCCTTAGGCCTTTGTATCAGGCCTGAAGCCTGAGAGGTCGCCATGCCTGAACTCCCCAGCTCAGTCTGCCCCTCCCCAGCACTGCTCCAGCATCGGTACCCTCCTCAGCTTCCCAGGCAGCCAGGTCCTCCTCTCTCAGTGTAGCTAGAGAGAGTGTTTGAGCGCCAAACTCTCAGCCCTTTTATGAGGGACAGTTGGGCCCTAATTGACCCAGCCACCGCTGGGCTGCACTTCCAATCAGCCTGAGTTTGCTGCTTTCTATCCAGCAACAGTCCAAGTTTGCTGCTTTCTATCCAGCAACAGCTCAGTCCGTTTTACCTCTTTTACCGCCCCACAACAATGGGCCACATTCATCTCTGGTGTAACTCTACTGACTTCAGAGAAATTTACAGCAGGGAAGAATCTGACTTCGGTGGACCTATGACAATGTATACCCGCTGGGGATCTGCCCCAGTAAATATATTTCCAAATGTGAAGTCACATGTTCTGATCCAAGGGGAACCCCTCAGGAAGGAAAAAAGTACATAGGCAACTCCATGAAGTTCATCTCCTTTCAAAGCTCAGAGGTTTGAAGATTCATGGAGCTCTATTCTCTGCAGGAACTCAGGTTCCAACTGTGCAGATCCCAGGACTGCTGTGGCTGAAGAATGTCCCTTTCAGGTTGCCCCAGCATTCTGACTCATGAAGTGGGAGCTACATCATTGCGGTCCTCTATTCCCAGTAACATACTTGAGCCCTAGGTGGAAGGCATAGCTGGAGTTACACAGATCATGTTACGCCCTGCTCCGTGTGTAACCATGTAGCTGCAGAGAAGAGGCAAAACCAAGCCCCAAGTCAGGTATAATATAGGAAAAAAATATTTCCCCATCTGAAGTGTGAAAGTAAATACAAATATTAATGCCAATAATCCACTGCCCTTGCATTAACAACATGATGACATTTCTGGTCCTACCCTGCATGATGTGACATTTAATAATTCAGGGGAGATGAATCATGAACAGCTATTTTGGTAGTATATGTTTAAATAGAAACCCATCTTTAAATTTCTTTAAATGTGTCTGAGTAAACGATGCAAAGAAGAGACTCCATTAGCCACGTCTCTACATACAGAAGGTGCACCAGTGTAACTAAAGGTGGGATGTTTCAGCTGTGACAGAATTGCAGCTGCTCTGCAATAATTTACGAATACTGCATGTTGACCTGGTTATTGGGATGTGTACTGTTTGGCTGTATTACTGTAGTTGAATAAGGGACAGAAAGGAGAACAAGTAGGAAGGGAAACAATGGCACAAGTTAAATTGATAAACACGTCCAGGTTGTTAAAAGACATTTTCACAATGTCTTGGAAGATTCTACCTTGGGGCTCCAGCCAACCGACAAGCAGGTTTTGACAAGCAGGGCCAAGATCTGGGAACCAGGAGATCAAACTGTATATGTTTAAAGAGGGATTGCCTCGCTCAAGAGGGAGTGGTTCAGGGCAGGTGGTCAGGGGACCAGACTAAAACACGGGACTCATGGTGGTGTAGGAAGACGTTTGGCCTTACTATAAGGGGATAGTAAGCCTTTAGGTAAGAAAGACCTGTGTGAAGACTGTTGTTTTAAAATCCCTTTTCTCTAAATGTTTTCTTCCTACTGCTAAAATAAACAATACTTTGGTTTTAAGAAGGTTGTCCGATCTCTGCATAACACAGACTCCCAGAGGGACAAAATATAGCTGCAGAAGCCAGTCAGATCCTGCTGCGTAAGCAAAGTTAATACACAGATCCTGGTCTAGGTGTGGGAGACTTGTGGAATTCCACCCCAGACACAAGGTCTGACATCTATGGGGATGCACTGAGAAAGATCAGAAAGAGGAGAGAAATGCAGCTAGCACCTGTAACTGCGACACCTTTGATTTGGTTACACCAGGGCAACTCTGTGTGTGGACTGTCTTATATTGGTATAGACCTGGGCCAAGTTAAACTAATGTAAAACAAATTTAAACCAATTTAAGAGTGTCCACACACAAAGCTACGCTGGTTTAACTAACCTGATGCAACATCTGACCTTTAGTTAAAAGTTAGTTGTGTGTAGATGAGGCAAATGCTTTGTTTCAACTAGCTCCGAAAAAACCCCCTTGTATTATTTAATTTATAAATGTGGCTGGCACTTCTCCAAAAGGGCAAAAAGGGGAGGAGGTTGAGCCATAGCACTACCCTACTGCATACTGGCTAGCAGGCTAGGTAGGGCTATGGGATGGAGGTTGGATGAAAGGATGTAGCTCCTCCTGCACCCAGGCAAGCTCTTAGAGGAAGGGCACTTCTTGGTGCTTACAATGGGATGGTGCAGAAATTTCACAATTTAGTCCCATAAAGACAATGCGAGTTTTACCACAGACTTCACATGAAGCAGGATGGAGTCCTTTGTTTGAAAGTGTACAGTAAAGCATGCTGGGTATATGTTTTTACATGACATGAGTTTGGCTCCGTACCTTGTCCAGTATGTCTTCTTCAAAGTATTAGCCGTAAGACATTCTTACTTGATGAAAATAAGAATTAATATGAATTGTCTCTTAAAGACATTGCTATAATGTATCTGAGAAACACATCCCTGTTCAACAGAAGACTCTTTTAATCAGGCGGTGGACAAATCTGTTCTTCTTGCTCATCCTCAGCAGTGCCATACTCAACAAGCAGTACCACTTTGAAATAAAGGGTGACTCAATCTGTCATCTTCAAGAATTCTCTCTTTACTTCACAACCACATGAAGGGCCAGACTGTGACTTTCCTTGTCTGAGTGTACATGGAAGGGGGTGGGGTGGAGCACTGGAGCAAGAAACACTCCAGACAAGCGTAAGATGCAACTGCAGTCCCTGTGCTCTGCTGTTTATTATTATTTTCATTTCCACAGTGAGCTGACTTTTTACCAGCCAGGAGTCTGAACAGATTGCCTGGCCAGCGGTAGTGATTTCCCAGTTAACTGTTCTCTTATACAGCTGTCTGCTGGAGTATAGTATGAGGCGTAACAGGGAAAAGAAAATCCCAGGTGATTAGGGGGAAAAAGACACATCTCTACTCCAGGTAACCTCCTCTGCTAAGACATCAAGTTGTTGTTTTAATTTTGGGGGCTTGCCTGGTCCCTCTCTGTCCCTCCATGAGCTATATTAGAGGGAACCCTAGGTGGATAGAAATCTCTTAGTGCAAGGAGAGAGAGAAACCAGGAACCACATTTGAATGAGTTGTCTCCCCTGGCAAGCAACTTCTTGTATCACCGCTAACCATCCCCACCCTGCATTGGGCTTCACCATCCTCAGTACAGCCATAACAGTATGGAGCCTTCATTCATGGTCTCCATTTTACAATGATAGAGATTTCCTCCATGTAATATAAAATTCAAATCAGGTTTGCAAAGAAATCTCTGAGGAAAAGAGGTAACTGTTACAGAACTTCATTAGTGCTTTGCAATCTTAATTGTAATAATTACATTTTGTAGCTAATATAACCAAACTCTCTGCTTCTGAGTCCCAATTAATAAACATTTTGATCCCTCTATTACAAGGCTAACAAAATTATAATGCTGAACTTTATACTTAAAGGGCGCATTCCTAACAAAAATTATGCATAGTTTATTCAAGATTTTCATGTACTTTATTGTACGTCAGAAAGTGCAGGTCTTTCCAAGAC
Organism: Sternotherus odoratus; assembly: GCA_032164245.1. Taxonomy (NCBI): domain Eukaryota; kingdom Metazoa; phylum Chordata; order Testudines; family Kinosternidae; genus Sternotherus; species Sternotherus odoratus. The sequence continues at coordinate 203,258,482 of JAVMKO010000001.1, read as the reverse complement.
ATGACAAATAGAGTAGACAGAACATTAAAGATGAAATAGACCTCTACATTTGATTCACCTCCCTGGGTGCAAGGGAATGCAATTTGCAGCTCCCTAGAAGGCAGCTTTATACTCATCCAGTGAAAGACAGTCTGTGGTACTTTTGCTGCTCTCTCCTAGAATCCTGCTAGGCAGTAAAACTTTAAGGGCTCTGATCCTGCACAGAGTTACACAAGCACTTAACTTTATGGACTGAGTAGTCCCATTTAACTGCAATGAGACTATTCACTATGTATGTTAAGCACATGTGTAAATCTTTGCAGGGTCACATCCATAGTCTAATGTAAAGGCAACAGAAATCTTGTTGAAAAGGTTATGTAGGGCTCTATGAAATGGACAGAATTGTGGAATCAAAACAATAACACTGAATCCCTTCTCTCTCTCTGCTGCAGTCCCAATACTGGAGGAACTCTCTGCCTCCCCTCCTGCCACCTCTCCCCAGCCGCGGCCCTGGGGATGGAGGAGTTCTGTAGCCCTCCCTCCCCCCAGCCACTGGGGCAGAGGACCTCTGTGCCTGCCTCCCCTTCTCCCCCCACCATTAAAAAATGAAAAAAAAAATCAGAAAATAATTCATTCAAAAATCCACAATACTAAAACAGATTTCATAGGGCCCTAGTTATGGGAGAAAGGAAAGACTTGGGTAACAACAATAAGATCATGTGATTGCACAGTATGACATGGATATATCATGTTGGTTTCACTGAAAAACACCTTTTGTTATTTTTACCTTTCATTTCACCTCAATTGCTTGTAGTCTAGGTGACGGAAAGAAGTATTTAGGAAGAATTTAAATTAGTCCAGGCACTGTGGCTTGGTGAACAGATTTGGGGAAAGCATTTCAGTCATGCAGAGCAGTACAGCAAAAGGCACATAGACGTGTGGTCGAAGGAGATGAAAGAGTATTGGGGCTGGAATGGAGGGGGAACAAGGAGCATGCCATCACATAGGAACTTGAAGGCATGGACTAGTTACATACACTGGCCATGCTGTGGTTTTTCACAAGAGGCTGGTTTGATTCTGGGAGCTTAATAAGGGAAGGGTGAAAGGGTGAAAGAAGCTCCCTGCCCTGTTCAACCATCTGTTCCTCTGCCCAGACCCAACCTTTCCCTCTATCAGGTTGGTAGCTGCATATCAGCTCTCTACACAGGTAGGGAATATAGAAAGCCTCTTACTGATTCCTTACCTGAGCTACCCTTTTTCTAGTAAAAAGAACAAGGACTACTTGTGACACCTTAGAGACTAACACATTTATTGGGGCATACACTTTCAAGGGCTCACCTTAATTTATTAGTCTCTTAGAGTTGGTATGGCAACTCCCATCGTTTCATGTTATCTGTGTATATATATATATACAGTGAAACCTCGATTTAACGGACTAATTCGGGCGAGGGGGTGTCCGTTAAAGCCAAAAGTCCGTTATTTAATAATTTTTTAAAATCATTAAATAACAGGACTTTTGGCTTTAACGGACACCCCCTCACCCGAATTAGTCCCTTATATAGAGGTTTTAGGAGCTGTCAAACCCCCCCCCCCCCCCCCACCTGCCCGGCTCCCCGCTGCGGGGAGCCAGGCGGGAACTGTCAACCCCTCCGCCCGGCTCCCCGCAGCGGGGAGCCCGGCGGGAGCTGTCAACCCCCCCTCCCCCGCCCGGCTCCCCGCTGCGGGGAACTGTCAACCCCCCCGCCCGGCTCCCCGCAGCGGGGAGTCCGGCGGGAGCTGTCAGCTCGCCCACCTGGCTCCCCGCAGCAGGGAGCCCGGCGGGAACTTTCAGCCCGCCCGCCCGGCACCCCGCTGCGGGGAGCCGGGCGGGGACTGTCAACCCCCCCGCCCGGCTCCCCGCAGCGGGGAGCTCGGCGGGAACTGTCAACCCCCCCGCCCGGCTCCCCGCAGCGGGGAGCTCGGCGGGAACTTTCAGCCCGCCCGCCCGGCTCCCCGCTGCGGGGAGCCGGGCGGGAACTGTCAACCCCCCCGCCCGGCTCCCTGCTGCGGGGAGCCGGGCGGGCGGGGGGGGTTGACAGCTCCCGCCCGGCTCCCCGGGGCGGGAGCCGGCAGCCCCCGAATAACGGATTTCGGATGCATCGGAAATTTTGTCCGTTGCATCTGAAGTCCGTTAAATCGGGGTCCGTTAAATCGAGGGTTTACTGTATATATATATATATATATATAACTGGGTTTTAGACCATGAAAGCTTATGCCAAAATACATTTGTTAGTCTCTAAGGTGCCACAAGGACTCCTCGTTCTTTTTGCGGATACAGACTAACACGGCTACTACTTTGAAACCTTTTACTAGTGCAAAGGTCCAAATTGTGGCATTCAGGCAATAGTCCACCTTGCACATGGTGCAGACCTGCAAATACCTAGGGCGGTCCTGGGAGCTATTGTGCATCCAGGATTATGCCTGCACAGCTTGTGAAAGGTCACAATTATGATATACCCTTGCACAGAGCCTGCAAGTGGAAGAGGCTCCTTGCGCTGTCCTCACTACATCCCCAGAGGGGACCATCAAATCTGACCTATACTGTGTGTAGTTCCATGAGAGGAGTTTTTTTACATCTGCCAGCTGCATGATTTCTTACACCTTCCCCTGAAGTATCTAGTGTTGGCTAGTGTCAAAGACAAGAGTTTTGACTAGATGGATCAAAACTCTGATTCTGTACAGCAATTCTTAGGTTATTTTTTTCACTGAAGTATGTTTTTGAATGTTCAGTTCTAACACTGTGCACAGTGGAATTTATCACTGCTAAAGACTAAATAAAAAAAAGCTTTTGGTAACAACTACAATGCACTAATGGAAATTACACATTACAGTCTGTTTGCACTCAAATATTTTTCAATGCAAAGAAAGAGTAAAAGATCAAAGGTGGAGCTTAATACAAATACAGACATCTCAATAAAGATAAATGAAAACAACAATGCATCTTTTATCTACCCATTAATCTCTGGAGTCAATTCAGAAAAGTAATTAAAAGCTTCCTCACAGGTAAGTGATAAGCTTCTTTATTCAATGAGCTTAACATATAAACACTCATAGGTCTGTGCTGATATCATGATTATTAGTAATCACTTTGAGACATAATATTTTGCAGTACTACCAAGAATGCAGCGATCTGAAAAACAAAGCAGTTGTAGCAACCAAGGCCCAAAATGATGAGTTATTACTATTTAAGAATTGCCCAGGTATCAGTGCTGTTTAGGAAAGACAGGACAGAGGACTGAGAGAAAAAAATTAAAGTCTAATGGCAAGATTTCTTCAGACTGTTTGAGGAAATGGAGTCTCTGTAACCTTTCACATGAGTGTACGGTTGGTGCAGCCAAATAAACCTCCCTGTCTGAAAAAATGAATTAAAAATTGATATTAAATATTAAGTTACTATATGATGTGTCAGATATAGTAGTGAAAAATAGGGAACTAGATGGAATCTAATATTATGATTAAAATTTTATATGTATAAAATGGAAGTCAACTAAGTCATTCAGCTTTGGGCAATACATGTAAACTTTAATGACAGGGCTTACTTTATTAATCCTATTAGGGAAAGAAACAGGTTGCATTCATATTGATTTCTTTCAGTAGTGACAAAGTGAAGAAATAAGGCTAATATTTTCAATAAAGCATGCTCATGCTATCATGTTAGTTATACACACCTGGGGGGAAAGAGGCAGTAAATAAAAGGAACGGAAACCAAACAGTGTGTTTATAAGGGCGTTTGATCAAAGAGTGGAATAATCTGAAAGGTAATTATTTGATTAATAATGCACAGACTCAGTTTAGCCATACATAGATGATTTATACACCTGTTCTGGCCTGCTGGAGGACAACAGTTCTTGACATGATTTTGCATTGTATAATGCACAGTTAAAACAAATTTAAAGAGCATCAAAGAATATGAAGGAACTTTTTATAAATTATATGAACTATAACCTGGACATTTCAACAGCTACCGTGTTTCCCCGAAAATAAGACAGTGTCTTATATTAATTTTTGCTCCCAAAATTACATTACATTATATTACAGCGAGAGGCAAAACTGGAAGTACGTCTTATTTTCGGGGGATGTCTTACTTTCGGGGAAACAGGGTAGCAAAGTGTTGATGGAGAAACTGCAACTTGAGTAAGAATAACTGCAAAACTGGCCAAGGGATGCATTGCAGAGGGGCTCATGGAAAGTGACTTGCAGAGGAGATAAGTTGGTGACCATGTCATACCAATAGCAATGGACTAACTTGTCATACAAAAGCCGGTGTGACAAGATGTGTTGGACAAAGAGTCTGGAAAAGTCAAGCCCTAGCATCAATAATTCTAAAGGTGATGTGTTGTTTCCTGATTGGATAGCCAGAGAGGACAATTATCATTTTGATTGGCTATTTTGAATCTTTGGAAGAAGTATGGGTCACCATCTGATTGAGCCATGCTAGCACCTCCAAGAAGAGAAACCAAGTTGAACCCACATATAAGAAATGGGATAAAATGACCTATTTACTTCAGCACATTACTTCCTGAAAGTATGGACATGTGGAAGGGTTAAAACTGAGGTCCTGGGCCAGTCATCTGGGAGTCCTCCTGGACACATGAAATATCTATCTTTGACAGACATCTTTAATTGTCTCTATTTTCCAGCAGTTCCAACTGCCTGCTAGCACACTGGGAACAAATAGTTGTTTCTGTCCTTTACTACACCTATGTTTTCAGTGTCAACTCCCACTGTGAACAATAACTGAGCTGAAAGCCGATGGCTGAGCAAAGGTGTAGGTTTTCTCTCGGGTGACAACACAAATCAGTCAATTGACCACTTCCTGAAACAGGATACCTAACTAATAAAGGGAATGTATATGCATATGTGTATGTGCTTTAAAGATTGTCACAGTTACAGTATGTGTTCTTATTTTGTAATGGATTCCAATCAAGATTGTTGTAAAGCAGTTTTGAAACTGAGCAAGTTACTGTTGTTAACTAAGTAACATATGTGTCTGCCATAGTTAACAGTTTCATATTGCCTTTCAAGTTCTAGGTGCAAACAAATATAAAACAGAACAAGTATGAAAGCCTCTTGAATTGCATTCTTTATGTATAGTCTGTCATAAATGTAGGGGTTATATTAAATAGTTAGGAGTGTTAGTTAGATCCTGAGGCTAGTATAATTTGTGGGGAAGAAGGTTAAGAGGGTTGACTAGTAGAAACCCACTGGGAAGGAGACCTTGGTGAACTGGCAATGACACAAAAAAGGTCCTATTCTCAGGGACTCTGAGTCAAAAATCAATTCAGTCACCTTACCAAGATAGTGAGTAAGTACAAGTGTTATTTTCTATTGCGGTTGAGCGATTTTATTCTGAAAACCAGAATGGTTATAATATCAACCCATTTTCTAGTTTGTGTTAGCTAAATCATGGTCCAATACTATTTTTGTCGTACATCCTATACTATTAGATGCTGGTGTTCAGGATATTTAATAACAACACAACTAAATTCAATGCTTGGGTCCTTTTTTTCGTAGATAAGCAAGCGAAATTAAAAGAACCCTAACTAAGAAAGCTGGTACGGGTAATCAGTTGAGCAGTTGATTAACTAAGGTTTGTTTTTATACCATATATTTCCTACACAGTACAACACACAAAATCTGAACTTTCAGTGTGCCCAAGTGAATATCACAATCCCTGTATTTTTTTCTATTTAAGATAGTAATAACTCTTAAGACTCAGTTCAGCAGAATATATAAGCAGAATCCCTCACAACTGTAGTCTACACAAAACCAGGAAAATCCTTCCATAATCATTTTACATGGTCTTACATAATGTAAATGTAACCTCAAGCGATAGCAACTTCTTCCTGGTTAGTAAGCTCTCCAGGTTTGTTTGTTTTTTAAACTGTACATCCTATTTTGGAACAATGCATAATTCAGCCCTTGGTAATTAGAAAATAATTTCCAGTAGACAAGTCCATTGTTGAATTTTTTAATATGTCACAGGAACAATACAGCACTGATTATATCAGCCTTACAATGAGACGTGAACACCTACCAGTCTAAAAACAAAATCTACTTGCTTGTTCTTCACCATGATGATGGTTAAAGAGAAAAAGCTTATAAAATATTGCTCAGTTGTTCACTGATTTAAAAAAAAACACATTTGTTCTAGGTGAGTAGAATTTTGCAGATCTGGTCTACATTATACACTGCTGTTTAACAACATCAATAATTAGTAAACTACAGCAATTATTCTAATTATGTTCGGTAACCATGAATATTTCTGAGTGACAATTTTAAAATATTTTTGATGATAAAAAAAATCTTCTTTTCTTTTGAGTCTTTTTAAATCCTCTATCTTTTCAACCGTTTTAATATACAGCCTACAAACTTTTTTTTTTTTTTTTAAAAAGCAGGTCTTTTACTCATTTGTTTAAATCCAAAAACCTATTTAGTGACTACACCCTAAAGCTTTCCATCCAAAATCCTCTTAACTGCCTCATTAGCCATTTATATTTCTACTTTCTATTCTATTGTTTATTCCATATTTCAGTTTATTCCTTTTTTATCACTGTAGCAGGCAGCTGACTAAGTACTTGCTGAGTCAGCCCCTGCTCCCTCCTTACCCCTGCAGAAGCTACAAGCCTCTGCAAGCAGCCTGCTGAGTCAGGCTAATTGGCCAGCTGGCTGTAGCTCTGCACTGCAGAGGGCTTGATGGGGCTCCACCTGGCAGCCTCCTCAGGTATATAAGCCCTGCTAGGGAGGAAGCCAGGGTGGGTTGTGGAGCTGGGAGAAAGAGGTAGGAAGGAAGGAGGTAAGAAGGAAGAGTGAGAGAAAGGGAAGAAGCAGGGTAACAACTAGCTGAGGCAGCAAGCCTGAAGGGGCTAGTGAACCCTGAGGCCAGCCAGAGACGAAAGGCTGAGCCTAAACTTGCACTGGGGAAGAAGCGGTATATAGGTGGTGGGGATTTGTGCACTGTATATATAGAATAAAAAGACACTGGTGAAGCCACAGAGCAGTCTCCGGCTGATATTTTGAAGAGGGCGGTCAGGGGCCCGCTTACAATCACCCGTTTTATAAAAAGATTCTGCCTGAATTTATATATTTTATACGTCTCTCTCCTTAACCATACTTGCTAGAACCTCTTATTTTAAATTTTACCATCACAAATGGTTTCAATCTGTTTTTTCTTCAGTCTTCAGTATTACAGTCAGCAATATTCCCCTTTCTAACCTCCCACACTCTTCTTAGGGCCTGTTCTTTGTTGCCTGTGTATGTGTAAACATTTCTGCCAGTGCAAAGTGAACACAAAATACTCCCAAACCAGAATGGCAGTGCTTTACATCTATTTTGTGTATGTTTTGCATTGATATAAATTACTAACATATGGTGCAGGACAAGGATGAATAAGGCCACCTATTTTCTACCCTGTGGATGGCATATTGCTGGCTAATTTTTCCTCATAATTATATAACTGATAGCACAGACATCCTGAGTTATAAAGATTGCCCTCTGTTGCACCAATTCAGTCTCTGTAATGTCTGTTCTAGAATGCAGCTGGGGTGGCACATTCGCTCGCGGTATTTGAAAACCAGATTACTTTTCAGTTAGAATTTATAGGAACAGAAACCTCAAGGGCTAAAATGAAACCTCTCATTAGCATAACACTCTATGCCCATCAGTACAGAATACTCTTGATTTGGTGCTTCCAAGAAAGCACAGTATGTATCACAGAAATCCAAGGGTTCACACTCTCTATTATACAGTTTCATTGTTAAGGTTTTTATTTGTATTACTTAGGGCAGAGAAGGAGATGGAGGTGTTGATTTATATAGGAGGCTCCGTCATGCAGATGGTAGGCAGTTAAACTGTTAAAAGGAAAACTGCAAACAAGAATTGTTAATTTGTTAATGATAGTCTTGCATCTGCTTAGGAAAACACACACCTGCAATTCTCAGAATCCTCATTAATTACAATTTTTGTTTTATTTGCATTCAGGTTTTTTTCCCACCATGGATTTGACTGTGGCATTTAATCACAACTCTGTCTAGGTGTGCAGGGGAGCCCCACCGCTACAGGAGAAGCACTTGGGAAATGCTGCTCACCATACCTCCTTTAGCTTCCCAGCTGTACAGGGGTAGACCAATCTGCGAGATCCCCTTTAAAGCATGCAGCATATTCTGCACCCCACTCCTATTCCTTTAAGATTAGTTGCTTCTGTTTGAAACTCTGGGGAAGAGAGTGATGCTTGGAGATCATGCAACTGAACAAGTTTCATAGATTTAGTTATACATTTAATTTAAATTTATAGTCTGAAGTAAAAACCACATGAATCAAGTAGTTCTGGACCAGCTCTAGACAACATATCATTCTTTGTTTTATTTGAAGTGATAGTAAAATCAATTGTATTTCTAAGTATTACTAGTGCATTTTAGTAATGTATTCAATATATAAACACAGCAGTTTTAAGGCCATAAAAATTGAGTAATGAAACAGAATTATAGCCATTCTTTTCAGTGTTTAACATTCATACTCAAGCACATCCTTATTTCATAGTGTATATTAAACTCTTCCTATCAACTAATCTGAAATACAGATTTCAAGAAGCCTTAGCCTGTCCTCTTCCCATGCATCAACTGAGAGAAGGATGTGATCCAGTGAATGTATGCTGAACTTAATTTTTAGTATGTTCTCTTAATTGCTGTGTTTTTATAAAGAGAAGAAAATGATTGATGGGTCACCCCTCTTGTCTGGATGGGTGACTCAGCAGACCATACCCTTAGAGCCAGAGTGGAAGGGCACAGAGAAATGATATGCTTTGATGTGATCTGCTCACTGTTCTTCCAGATAATTCTCGGCATTCCTCCAGCATGATCCATATATCTCCTGGCGGCAAAGGAGCATTATCTTATCCTTTGAATATTGTCAAAGTGCCTCCGACAAAGCAGCCAACCCTAGGCGACCTGTTCGCATGGCCCCAGGATAGGAGGAGGCCCTCGGAATGAGAACCCTGGGGGCAGGCGCTAACTAGACGGAAGTAGCTCCAGGCCAGAACCTCAGCCTCTCTGACAAATACTGTGACTACCTGGATGTGTTTGGGAAGAAGAATGCAGTCTTATTACCCCCACAAAGAGACTATGATGCCCGACAGACCTACAGCCGAGGGCCAAGGTGCCCTACAGATGGATATATCTGTGTCTGAACCAGGGCTGGAAGTGCTACATAGGTGTAAACCAGAGGTAGGTAACCTATGGCACGCGTGCCGAAAGCGGCACACAAGCTGATTTTCAGTGGCACTCACACTGCCTGGGTCCTGGCCACCGTTCCGGGGGACTCTGCATTTTATTTTAATTTTAAATGAAGCTTCTTAAACATTTAAAAAATCTTATTTCATTTATATACAACAATAGTTTAGTTATGTATTATAGACTTATAGAAAGAGACCTTCTAAAAAGTTAAAATGTATTATGGGCATGCAAAACCTTAAATTAGAGTGAATAAATGAAGACTCAGCATACCACTTCTGAAAGGTTGATGAACCCTGATGTAAACTGAACCCATAACAAGCTTTAACCCAGGGGTGTCCAAACTTTTTGGAAAGAGGGCCAGATTTGGGAAGGTGAAGATGTGTGAGGGCCGGACCCCCCCCCCCCCCGCTTCGGCCGCGCTCTCCTTCCCTCCCCCCCCCCGCTGCGGCCGCGCTCTCCTTCCCTCCCCCCCCCCGCTGCGGCCGCGCTCTCCTTCCCTCCCTCCCCCCGCTGCGGCCGCGCTCTCCTTCCCTCCCTCCCCCCGCTGCGGCCGCGCTCTCCTTCCCTCCCCCCCCGCTGCGGCCGCGCTCTCCTTCCCTCCCCCCCCCGCTGCGGCCGCGCTCTCCTTCCTTCCCCCCCCCCCCGCTGCGGCCGCGCTCTCCTCCCCCCGCTCCGGCCGTGCTCTCACTCCCCCCCTCCCCCGACTTGCCTTGCCTTGCCTTGCCTCCTGCCCTGACCCCGGCTCCGCCTCCGCTCTTCTCCCCCGGCTCCGCCTCGCCTCGCCTGGTGCCCCGGCCCCGGCTCCGCCTCCGCTCTTCTCCCCCGGCTCCGCCTCGCCTCGTGCCCCGGCCCCGGCTCCACCTCCGCTCTTCTCCCCCCCCCCCGCTCGCCTCTTACTGACCCCGCCCCTCTCCTTCGGCTGCGGCTCCGCGCACTGGTTGGCGACAGTGCTGGCGGGCCGCATATTATTGATTTTAGAAAAGAGTCTGCGGGCTGGTGAAAATTAGAACACGGGCCTCAATTGGCCCCCGGGCCGGACTTTGGACATGCCTGCTTTAACCAAACTCATAATACTAGTTAATAATGTCTCTGCCAGATATGAAACAATATTGGAAAAATAAAAATAAAAAACAGTACTGCAAAAATGTTAGTCGAATACTGCCATGCTAGCTCACAAAGGTGAAAAACATTGCAGTGTCAAGTACTGTGCAAAATAAAGTAGGCCATACACACTAGGGTCCCAAACTTACTGCAAATTAATTCAGAGTGTTTCACTGACTTAAGTGGAAACCCAGTTCCCTCATTCACCATAATGAAAACTAGAAGTTACTTGTACTTTGTACTTCAAGCCAACTTTATGTTTATATGCCAGCAATTTCAAAATTCATATGGAAACAACATGAAAAGTTAGCTGTTGCATAATGCAGAGTATTTTTAACAGTTACTGAGATAAAAAATAGTTATGGACAAAAACCGTGCTAGATTTTGATATCCTTTGATATCCTTACTCAGAAGCAACAAAGAGTCCTGTGGCACCTTAAAGACTAACAAAAGTGTTGAAGCATAAGCTTTCGTGGTCTAATACCCACTTCGTCGGATGCATGCAAGTGGGTATTAGCCCACGAAAGCTTATGCTTCAACACTTTTGTTAGTCTTTAAGGTGCCACAGGACTCTGTTGCTTCTGTAGATCCAGACTAACACGGCTACCTCTCTGATTCTTACTCTGAAAGAATAGCACTTTATTTAAAAGTAGTACGTGGATTTTAATAGAACTTCATATAGAGTACAACATTATTCAATGAAAGTAAAGTTCTGGAATCTGACATCCCCTGCCCAGTGTCCCCAGTGAAATGGAAAGGTAACTTGATCAATCAGGATATAATTATGTAATATAAAGTAAGGCATCTTAGATACTGTAACAAAAACTAGTACAAGCCTACTGACATCACAGCATTTCACTTTAAATGACTTATACTTCTGCTCCATCACTACAGGTTTGTGTGGATTTTCTTTTCTAAACAATATCTGATTCAATGTGGGTGTTTTTTCCTCAACCTTCTTCCTTTAGACGCTTCAAAGGGTAAATTCCTGAGGGAGCTTTTATGCAGGTTCCTGTTGTTTCATACTTAAGTTTAAAAAAATGTTTAATCTGAACACCAAGACCTTGTGAATTTGTAAAATTCAGAACTCCTAAACCTCTCAGATATTGTCAATGTAAACTACCTAAAGTGCAGAGAATTAATGACACTTTATCCTCTCTATTACTGAACGTGACACCAAAAAAATAAGACCGGCACATTTGCCAAATGAATTTGCTCCCTATTTCAGATGCTGTATCAGAGCATACTATTTTTTCCTTTATTTGCTGTAACAAACTTTTAGACAGATTACACTGAAGTTTAATAAACACTCTTGCAATTGAGCCAGATCTTCAGCTTGTGTAAATCTGCATAGTTCTGTTGTCTTCAATGGTGCTACCACAATTTACATCTGCTGAGGATTTACATCTTCTAGAAAAAAACAGACCTCTTAAAAGTTAGACACAATTCTAATGGATAAATTGACCAACACTTTGTATTGTCATATATAATCCATTCATATTTCTTAAGTGTTGAAGTCAGTTGGCTTGGGGATGGTGTAAGTAATCTCTAATCAATTTTGTGACTCGGAGAAAGCCTAACAGAAAGCATTGGCCTCTAGGAAACTGGAATCTGAGTGGGTGGATGTGGCAGCCCAGTACACAGCCCCTCACCTCAATTTCCCATCTTGGATCCCAAATAAATGTCACAATGGATTTTTCCAGTCTAGTCACAACAGCCCTTGTTAGGGTAGCAAAGTTCAAAACTAAACACAGTCCAGCCAGGTATAATCCAAATACCCCATGTATGGTCGGAGTCCTTCCTCCTTTAGCGGGCTACTCCCAGCCCTTCCTAGCTAGAGTAATTCATCAAGTCTCAGAGCCTTCCTTGCAGGAGTCTCTCACAGTCTGCATTCTCATTACAGTCTCCTGAACTTTCCCCTTTGCTGCAGTCACCTTATGCATTTTATAGAAAATTGGCTGATTCCCCTCAAGATGAGATGTCCGCTCTGAATCAGGATTGTCTAGACCCCAGGCTCTTCAGCCCAAGGGCAAGCCACACTGTTACAGTGGGCAGTAAAGAGTTTACATTTCCATGGCTTTGATGAAAGACAGGGATTACAGAAAAGCCAATGTTTTAGTAAGATGGCAGCATTCTTTACATTTATTGTTATGACTTTATAGCTCAGAAAATATTTGACTAATATGAGCTACTAGCAGAAATACCCGGCGTTGCTCGGGTCTGTCGGAGGTGGGGAGGGGGCAGAGAGCTGAGCGAGTGCAGGGTCTGTTGGAGGAGGGAGGGGGCGGAGAGCAAACCTGACACCCCCACCTGACCCCCCCGACCAAACCCGACACCCCCACCTCACTTACCCGTCGACCAACCCCGACTCACATTTTCACCCCCCCACCCAAACCCAACACCCCCACGTCACCCCCTACCAACACCCCCTGACCAACACCCACACCTCAGCCCCCGTAGACCAAACCTGACACACCCACCTCACTTTCCCCCCCAACCAAACCCAACACCCCTACCTACCACCACAAACAAACCCGACACCCACACCTCACTTACCTCTCGACCAACCCCGACCCCCCTCCTCATCCCCTCAAACAAACCCAACACCCCCACCTTACCCCCCCCACCAAACCCAACACCCCCTGACCAACCCCGACACCCACCCCTCACCCCTCACCCCCCCCAACACCTTCCCACCCCCCCAGACCAAACCCAACACCCCCAGCTCACTCACCCCCCTGACCAAACCCGACACCCCCACCTCACCCCCGGACCAAACCCGACACCCCCACCTCGCCCCCCGACTGAACCCGACACCCCTACCTCACTTACCCTCCGACCAAACCCAACTCGGGTCCGTTGGAGGTGGGGAGGGGGGGCAGAGAGCTGAGCGAGTGCGGGATCCGTTGGAGGGGGGAGGGGGCAGAGCTGAGCGAGTGCGGGGTCCATTGGAGGGGGGAGGGGTCAGAGAGCTGAGCGCGTGTGGGGTCCGTTGGAGTGGGTATTATGACATCATAACTATGTCACAGAGAACAGCAGCTGCCCAGCTGATGTGATTGGCCTTTAAATAATTTCACCCCTGGGGGGCATCAGAGGTGAGATTTGAATTTTTTTTGACTCTTACCCTGATTAGGACCCTAAGACCTCTAACTGTACCAAATTTCAAGTCTCTAGCTCAAACGGTGTGGAAGGAGTAAGTGCACATACATACACACACGCACACATACACGCATACATGCATACATACACGCATACACCATTTGACTTTTATATATATAGATTTAGTTAATCACAGCAACTTCATATGGTCCATGGTCTAAATCCAACCCTCGGTAACATAGAGATTACCTTGAAAGAAGTCACAGTTCTTAAAACTGTACTTTAAGGCTTGAAGTAAATTTATAATCAGTTAAATAGAGAGAAAAAATAGCAGTGTATTTCTTTCAGCCTTTTCAGTTGGAAATATCAATATGACGGATGGTAATATAGCTACTAAATTCGGAATCATATGGTCATAAAGAGGTATTACTCACATTAGTGTATCAGACTGCTTCCTCAATCTTGCTTATTTTGTAAATCCAATTATCTTGTTCTAGCACTATGCATAATCCTCTAAATTACTAATAAATCACATACTCCTAATTTATGGAGAATTGCAGTTTAAGCAATATTTTTACCATGAACTATAGTTATAAAACATTTTTATTGATGCTGTAAAAAAGCATGAGTAAATCAATCTTTAATGCAAACTCCTTCCCTCCCCTCCTGGCTTGGGGAGGAGCCTGGCTTTTGTTACAGTTCTATACTGTATTTTTAGTAGGTTGTATTTTCTTTGGGTTCCTCATTGGTGTCTATCCAAACACATTTTTTTGGCTGGGCTTGGGGCAAAATTTTTAAACTCAGGTTTTCAAAATTAAGCACTGAAATCTATATTTAATCACCAACATAAGTGATTGAATTTTCAGAGCTTTCCACTGATTTGATACACTCCCCCTTCTGTAATGTTAATTTTTTCTTAGCTATACAAGGGTTAGATTAGTTATCTGTTAGATAAAATGCATCTCACAAAGTATTCTGAATTACATTGAGACTATTAAGAAATGCCAAGAGAACTCCTAATGGTGATGAGTCAGTGAAGCCACTTGCAGGCGTGGGTGCTCGACACCTTTGAAAGTCAGTCCACTTATTCAGGTGACTAAATGTGGGATTAAATGCATAAATTTAGGCACCCAAGTTTGAAAATGTTGGCCTAGATATGTAACACTAATATTTTGTGTGGCCATGTAGAAAACCTAGGAGCAACCAGTGAAGATATGTCATGAAACTGCTATACATAGGGCTGGTCCCCACTACGGCTTAACGTCGACTTTAGCGACGTTAAGTCGATATAAACATGTACCCGTCCTCACATGCATGCCATTTGAGTCGATTTAAAGGGACCTCAAAATCGACTTCTGTACTCCTCCCTAACGAGAGGAATAGCGCTGAAATCGGCCTCTCTGGGTCCATTGTGAACTAGTGAGGATGCATGTGACATTAAGCCTCCGACCTTCCACAATGCCCGCTTGCTCCCCAGGGGACCAGCCACCAGTCCGAGCAGCTCCACGCCCCCCCCCCCGTGCCCACCTGAGCAGCCCCGCGGCCCCCCCGTGACCACCCAAGCAGCTAACTCCACGCCGGCTCCCCCCCGCCCACCTGAGCAGCTCCGTGGACCCCCGTGCCCGCCCGAGCAGGTCCGCGGACCCCCCGTGACCGCCCGAGCAGCTCCGCGCCAGCTCCCCCCCGCCCGCCCAAGCAGCTAGCTCCACGCCAGCTCCCCCCCCCCCCCGCCTGCCCGAGCATTGGTTATAATTTTCAAAGTTCAGGTTATTAGCTTTTACCTGAATGAATTACTATTTCATTAGAAAAAAATATGGATTTTCTAACTAGAGACTCTGGATTAGAGATCTGGCAGAATGTCCGCAGTAGAATATTCTATTGTACTCTTTCTGAAATACTGAAAGATTCTACCATGACCATTATAGAAAGAAGAACAAATCTTTAAATTACTAACACAGATCCTAATTTCATAGCTAGCTTGCTATGAATTTGTTGGGATGCTTTCCAGTCTCACAAGATATACAGGGGCAGGCTGGATGATGGCTTGGATGAGAGACCTTGAAGAAAAACCTAAGCACTGCTGGAAATGGCACCGATGATTCAGCAGATGGCACTCTAACTATGACTCAGTGTCACAGAATGTTGATAGGGCCACTGGGCAGGAGGGGAGTGAGAGATTCCATGTAAACACAGTCTCATTGCCCGATCAACCAGGAACACTTCTAGGAGTGGGTGAGTAGGGTGGTCACCATGAGCGCCAACTTCTAGGGGAGGCCAGAGAGCCATGCTGCTGTTGTTTTTTAGTTCTGCTATTTGGGTTGGGTGGGGTGGGGGGAAACGGGTATTTCCCACCGTGGTTGGCAAAATGGTTAGGGCCACAATTGTATGCAGCCTTTAATAGATTTTCTCTCTCCATGCTATTCTTGAGATGGCAATGACTTCCATCTGAAGCCTATGAAGAAAAAGGAGAGTTAAGATCTGGTGTCCCCAAACGAGATTTTTTTAAAAAAACCTGTAGCTTTGTGTCAAGTCACTGAAGGTTGGTCTCTCTCTCTCAGCCCTTTCACTGTGGAGCAAATCTTTTTACCTGATGGTCCTGTCATGTCCTAGGGACAGCTGCTTTTCCATATTCTGAATCTATCAAGCCACATGACCTTTGGCCCAGTCTGAACTTTGACCTATTCTGGGGTAACAAACCACCCAATCTTCACTCCCAACTTGACCTTCTATGAGGGGAGCCCACTCCACCCATCCAACTGCGATGTCATGGAATCACTGCCCCCCCCCACAATACACCCTGCAGCACCCCAGCTGGACTAGATACACAAGGCCTGACTCTTCTCTTATTCCCACCAATGTAAATCAATAGTAACTACTTTGAGATCAACCAAGTTACACCAGTGTAAAACTGATCCGAAACTAGAATCAGGTCTACACACTCTACTTCTTGAAGAGTGTTTGGGTAAGTGGACATATAGCAGCTATGTAGCTTTCCGTAAGCAGGTGTGTTACTCGGGATCCACCTAAGCTTTAGGTGTGGAGTTTGGCCAGTCTGCAAAACTCTCTGCCCATGTTCCATGCTGTGCATCAGAATTTGGCCTAATGATTTAAATCCCTCTAGGAACATAGTTACAACTATGTGTATCACATAGGGTGCAATGTTTGCTCCGGAGTAAATTCAAAGGAACTCCCTGGTGAGTTACTAACATTTTTAATGCTGTGTGTTGGTCCCTCAATATTGAAAAACTACATATTTGTGCCAGGATTTTCTCTTATTCCTCCCGATTCACAACCCGCCAGACAGGCATTATTACACAACCTGACATTAGGTTCTAATTCAATTCACATTTACCTGTCTCCCACTGGACATGTAACATGTTCAGAAAGCTGTAGCCGATACCCTGTCTTATGGGTTTTTGCAGATCTGACAACTTATGTAAAGGAAAATGTTGGTCCCCATGTATTGGATTACATATATTGGTTGCTTTGTGTCTTTTCACTGTAAGACTGGCAATTCTTTTTGCAGCTGTGCTTTAAAATGGGTTTTCTCTGAGGCATAATAAAAATATCACAGGAGCGGCACACATCATCTTCTGGATGCCATGTTATGTGATGCAATTTTTCATGGTACAGTAAGTTTGCACTGGCCCAAAATAACTGGAAGTGAGAATGTGCATTGACCTGCTCCAGAGCAATCATACTATCCACCAATAGTGTGGAAGATCATATGGGTCAATGCGACTCAGTGCAGTACAGTAAGCTTATCTATTTCTTCCTCTGTAAATTGCAGTACAAAATAAACCGGTGAAAGCAGTTCACAGATGTCTAATAGAATCGCAATACATCCCACTGATATTACTCTAACAGAGCTCACTGTGCAAATGTATGATTTGCTCCTCTCTTGGGGTGCTGTCCTAACTGCATAAGAACAAGATACTGCACATTTTTCCTGATGCAAAAAAATAATGGCATGTTTACACTTGAAACACTACAGCAGCAGAGCTACAGCTGCACCACTGTAGCGCTTCAGTGTAACACTACCTATGCCAATGGGAGAGGCTCTCCCATCAATGTATGCAATTCATCTCCTCGAGAAGTGATAGCCAGGTAAATGGAAGAATTCAACCATGGATACTGAGGGTTAGATTGGCTTAACTACACCACTCGGCAGTGTGGATTTTTCACACTCCGAGCAATGTAGCTAGGTTGACCTCGCTTTGTAATGTACACCAGGCCTAAGTCCCATGATGTGAAAATCTCCCTGTGAGCAAAATTAATTCATACACCCAGTGAAAAGCCCAAATATTTAAGATTTGTGCAGAGAACAACACAGGAACTCGGGGAGATGGATCCCACCCCCCTCAGTCTGTGGGTCAGGCCACAGAACTGCAAAGTAACCCTTCTGTGTAGTTCTGTGTGGGGTTATAGGACCCCTGGATCCACATAAGAGTGGATCTTACAGCTCCACCCCACTCCCGATCACCTATCTCATGCCAGCCTATTTGGGGCTAGCACATTGGGTGCTATTGGGATGCAGGGACAAATGTGCAGCCCCTCTGACTATTTTCACCGCCTTGCATAACACTAATATGGGGCTTACGTTGTACAGAAGTCCATGGGTGAAGTTCATCCTTAGTGAATAAAGTACATTAATTTATTTTAATGAATTCCACTCCCAATGAATAAACACTGATGCAACAAAGTACCTGGATAAAACCTATGACTGGCTATATTCCCATGAGGAAAGTTAAACTAACATGGTTATGACAGGGAACATTTCTAATAGATAGATAGATAGATAGATAGATAGATTAGATTAGATTAGATATTTACCAAACACTTTGTGTCATCATTTTAACCAAACCCTTTGCAGTCATTGCACTGTAAATTAGCTCTTCAGCATCACTTCCCCTGTTGCCAGGCCAATTACTGTTAACTCTCTTCTCTTTTATTTAATGAAGTCATATACTGGTTCACAATCCAGCTGGATGCCTGAAAGATCTATTTTCTGCAGATGAAAGGAGTTGTTGGTGTGATTTTGCCAATTAATTTATGAATCTCCTTTGAGCTTCTGGAGACTTAGTTCTCTCTACCCAGCAAAGTGTAGGGGGATGTAGACTGAGAGCGTAAAGGCACAGGAGATTGGGATTATACATAGCTAGATATTTGAACCCTTCTAGATACAGGAATTTAGAGACCTGCTAGTAACTATAATTGAGGACATAATCAATATGTTTCTGGAAGTGGACAGTTGGACCTGAAGATTCTCTTTGTAGGCTGCTGCCCTTCAGAATAAAGAAAACTGATCCCGACCCCTCACCCCAAATAAGGACCCTGCAGTGAGACACAGGATTTTATTCTTCTAGAAAAAGTCACCACACAGAGGCCAATGAGTACATCAATTAAAAGATGTACTTGTCTTGGGGAAAAATATGGTTAATCTTTATCTGAAACATGGGAGAGCATGATCAACATTGGCCTCTATTCCAGGACTATCTTGAGACACAGGAGGGCACTGGTGTGCCCTCCAAAAGATTTTGAAAATGAAAGGCCCCTGGGAGCTCTGTGATGGTTGTTTCTCTCCACAATATGCAGAGGCATGAGGATACATTTTTTTTGTCACTTGGTGAATGTTTCAAGCTTTGTCTTCTTATAAAATAAAGATTTTTTATCATGAAATCAAAGGCACTAAACACCTCCCCAATTTAGGGTTGCATTTTAAAAAAATTATAAGTGAAAATTAAAAGCTACAGTGAGATTGTTTCTGATTTCAGAAACAAAACTCACAATGAAGATTACCACAAAGAGAGACAGAGAGAGAAAAATTCTTCATAAATTCATAGAGTCCAAGGCCAGAAGGGACTACTGTGAACATCTAGTCTGACCTCCTGTATATCACAGGCCATAAAATTTCCCCCAAATAATTCTTTTTGAACTACAGCACATCTTTTAAAAAAAATCCAATCTTGATTTTAAAATCATCAGTGATAGAAAATCTATCACAATGCTTAGTAAGTTGCTCCAATGGTTAACTCCCTGCACAGTAAAAAAGGTAAACATTATTATCAGTCTGAATTTGTCTAGCTTCAGCTTGCAGCCATTGGATTGTCTTCTGGCTTTTCCTGCTAAACTGAAGAGACAATTCTCAAATATTTGTTCTCCATGTAGATACTTATAGACTGTGATCAAGTCACCCCCTTTTAGAGATGCCTTCACTTCCCCTCTAAGGCAGTCAATTTTTTAACCTTCTTCCTTGCTTGTGGCTTTTTAGGCATCCAGTAAAGTCTCGATGATCATTCATATTTTCTGATTAAATTCCTCCTCCCAGCTGATTCGGCTCATAATTATTTTCAGCTTTGTGAATCTCAGCCTGTTAAAGCACCAATTTTATTACTTGTTTGAACTTTTTTTTGTTTACACATTACAAATGTGATCAAGTCACGATCATTTGAACCTAAGCTACCACTAATTTTTAGTTCTGTGATCAATGCTGTTACACAAGTAAAATAATTAATGGGATTCCTATATATAATTTCCTCTTGGAATTGATGACTTTTCATAATTCACTAATTTCCCTCACACTCCATCACTTGTGATTTATAAGGTGATCAAGAAAGCAACAAAAATAATGTATTCACAGCCAACTCACTACATTCCTATATCTCCATAGAGCAGTGGTTCTCAACCTATTTACCACTGTTGGCCACATATGCAGCTCTCTATGTGTTATGTAGGGTGCTCCACACAATATATATACTACCTGTATGGCCCTGAGGACGTCACATGGGCCACAGCTGTGTGCTGACTGGGCTGCAAGCAGTCTGTGGGCCATAGGTTGAGAATCACTGCCATAAAGGGTACTATGTATGTTTCAATAATAACTGGTTTTCTTACTTCAGTTTTGACCTCACTTCGAAATGTATGAAAACCCCCCAGCATTTTTCATGTACACTTATCACCCAGTAAAGACATTTTTAAAGTTTGCAGGGAACTGCAAAAAGAATTTTGAGATATGGCTGCTTATAAAATTGCAGTATTTCACTATTTAAAAATTTCTTCTTCTTTTTATTTTTTGCAGGGAGTTGGGGGTGAAAGGAACATAATATCTTTAAAAATGTTTGGGCTCAGAATCTCCAAACTGATTATAGTTACTTGTCCCCAAAGATGACTGGTGCCTTTAATTGTTTTTGGAAAGGCTGATTTGCTCTTTTTAGAGTTATTTAGTTCGCAATGTGCAAATCTAATATCACGACACATGGCCCAATACAGATAATGTAAGCAGTGGACTGACTATGAGGGGCTCACTGACTGAGCTGAGGGCTGGTAGCCAGGAACTCTTGGACTATATTCCTGGCACTGCCACATTGTGTGACCTTAACAACACTTCACATTTACTATCGCAGAGCAACTTCTCTCCAGGGTATCACAGTATTTTGTAAATAATGAAATAAGACATAGGAGACCCCAAAGGGAAGTGCCCCTAATGCAAATACTCTCTCTCTCACACACACACACACACCAGGAAAGATAATTTTTTTGTAATGTCTGACTACACTGATATCAATGGTGAAATTATTCTCATTATGAAGAAGAGTTGACTTGAAAAGGTGAAGGGAGGTAGTAATTAAGTTCCCATAATAGTCACACTGGGACCTCCTGTAGAGTGAGGTCTGATGTTAATAATATATTTTTTCCCTATAATTAATGTTCATGTTCTGTTCCTGTGGGATTCTTTTCCCCCATCCTCAGCATTGTCGTTACTTCAATATACACAATCAACATTAACACTCCACTCTATGCAACAACTAATCTAAGCACTGCTAAACCCAGCCTTATGTACTTCCCTACCAAATGGATGGAAGATGTGCTAATCAAAACACAAAATCTCAGCAGAGTGGAGCTTGCGAGGAATCTTGTGCTGAATAAGAGGGAAGCTAAAATGTTAAATAAGACACTACAGATTTATAAAAAACCAAAAGTAAGACAACACCCAGCTGGCACACAGCTGTCCCAAAGCAGACTGACCCCCCTGAACAGGGAAATCCTTGGATTTCATAAAGCGTAGCGGCTCCCTTGTCAGCCTCCTGAGGGCAGCGGAGGGATGTAGTCAAGGAAAAAGGCAGCATGTTAGGGGCTCTTTTATGCACAGCTGATTACTGGTGTAAATTAAAACAACTTCCAGACTGCATAGTTGCTGGAACTAGCGATGCTGGGTGTGCGGCAGCACCCGCTGACTTGAAGTGGTTTCAGTTATATACAAGGTTTACAGGTTCAGATCAATGGCTTTCAGCACCCCCACTATACAAATTGTTCTAGCGCCCCTGCAAGACTGCTCTAATTTATGCTAGAGGCTCAATGAAAGAAAGATGTAGGTCTTTTTCTTAGAGGGCAAGGAGAGCAAATAAAGGTGACATCAAGAAGGCTAAGGTGTTTGATGCCTATTTTGCTTCAGTCTTCACTACAAAAGTTAAGGTGACAAGATACTGAACACAATTAATGTTAAGAACAACAGGGAAGGAATGCAAGACAAAATAGGAAAGAATAGATTAAAAATATTTAGATAAATTGGATCTATTCAAGTCAGCAGGGCTGGATAAAATTCACCCTCGGGCACTTAAGGAACTAACTCAAGCAACCTCAGAACTGTTAGTGATAGATTATGTTTGAGAACTCATGAAGGATGGGTAAAGTCCCAGAGAACTGGGGGAGGGCACACATAGTACTTGTCTTTTAAAACGGGGAACAAAGAGGACCAGGAGAATTATAGCCCAGGCAGCCTAACTTCAATACCTGGAAAGATACTGGAGCAAATTATTAAACAATTTATTTATAATCAGTTGTCAAGAACAAACCCAGCCAAACCTATTTAATTTCCTTCTTTTGTAGGATTACTGGATGGGGAAAAGCTGTAGACATGATATATACAGTTCCACATGACAGTCTCATAAGCAGCCTACACAAATTGCTGTCATACCGGGGGATGTATTTAGTGGGGTCCTACAGTCTTTTCTCCAGTACTATTCAATATTTTCATTAATGACTTGGATAATTGCATGGACAGTATGTGTATAAAATTTGCAGATGACACCAAACTTGGGGGGATCACAAGCACTTTTGAGGACAAGATTAGAATTCAAAATTACCCTGATGAATTGTAGAATTGGTCTGATATCAATAAGATGAAATTAAATAGTAGCAAATGCAAAGAATTATACACACATATCTGTCGAGAAGGACTTAATTTTACTGATCATTTTAAAGAAACAGGGAAATTCTCCCTGCCTACACACACACATAAAATCATTAAATAGGAGCTAAGATTGCTCAAATACATTTGCCATCAAAATGATTACTAAAAATCAAGGACATTACCAGTTACAAGAACATTTAACATTCAGAACAACCACAATTCACATATTTTATGACCCAAACATCATAAAACCCAAACTCTTATAGATGCCTCACCTCCATAATAAATTCCCTTCCACATTTAGCTTACAAAAGCCCACAACACACATGTCCAATTTCTCAAATTGGCATAAAAACATACAAACCTCTACTCTGATCTCAGCTTTTTTTTGGGGGGGGGGGAAGGGTGAGAGATGGGGCATAGAACTATAAAGGGACTATAGTTTCAAAATAAAGATCAAGGACACTTTTGTGACAACATTTTTTAGAGCTTCAAAATACTCATTCTGACTCCTTTCTTTGATCTGTTCCCGCTGGGTTGGAAAGGCTTCACCAGGCATTAGAGAAGAACAAATAAAGTGTAAGTTCCACCTCTTCTCCCTGTGGTCCTCTGACCCTTACTTCTCTCTTCTCTTTGGCTAGGGAGGCCAAAGAGAGGAGAGAAGCACCACCAAATATTTCACTCCTCTTCCCATTCCCCTGTCCCCCCTTCACTACCAGGCGTCCAGAGCAGATGCTTTGCACTGTCATCAACTCATCAGATTCATAGTGTAATGTTGTGGCCTGGCACATTCCGCAAGTGTGACCCTGACCCTGACCAATGGTCGATGTGAAAAACACACTGGCATGTGACATAAGCGAAGGAGGTGCATACTGAACATTTGATACCAGAGTAACAATACATCTTGTACAAAGATTTTATAGTTGCAAAAAGCTTTGGTTGATGAAATATAAAAATAGGACATTTCAGATGCCCGAAGAAATCCCTGGGACACCTATAAAACTGGGACACATGGTCCCTTTATGGAAATCACATATAGGTGTTTAGATTTTTACAGTAAAAATATAGCTACTCATCAGAGATCTTAGTGGTCCCGAGGTTCATAGGAGAAGGACACCCCTCGCACATAAGTTCAAAAGCTTTTCACAAGCAGAGTCTACTGGGATAGCAGGTCTCTTCTCTCTAGTGCAGGTCTCCCAGGGTATAAAATGCTCCAAATCACACTTTAGTTCCTTCCACTAATTCAGGAATCATTAACCTGATACTTCAAGGAAGTAGGGAAGGTAGGCGAGGAGTGACGGTCCTTACATATAATCATCTTGGAGAAACACAGGGCAGGTCTACACTACCACTTAAGTCGATTTAACTTATGTTGCTCAGGGATATGAAAAAAACACCCTGAGTGACACAAGTTACAATGACCTAAACATTGTCCACACTGGTGCTATGACGTTCTCCCACCAACATAGCTACCGCCCAGGGGTGAAAGTAACATATGCTTCTTATTTGTACAGGGACTGGGCTGGGTCCAGCTCTGACCCTGGAAGGGGCGGGGCCTTGGCCGGAAGGGACGGGGCTGGTGACAGAGCCAGCCCCCGTACCGGTAAGCGGCCTCCCTCCCACTCCCCTCCCCTACACCCTCCGGGGGGCTCCCGCAACATTTTAAAGGGCCCGGGGCCGTAGCGGCAGCCCAGCCCCGGGGCTCTTTAAATAGCTATCGGAGCCCCACCGCAGCTTCCCCAGGGCTCCATGGGGACGGGAGCCCTGTTGCTGGAGCCCTGGGGAGGCTGCGACGGGGCTCCGATAGCTATTTAAAGAGCCGGGGGCTGGGCCGCCGCTACCGCACTGGGCCCTTTAAACTGCCCCTGGAGCCCCGCCGCAGCCTTCCCTGGGCTCTCGCAGCAGGGGCTCCGGCAGCAATTTAAAAGGCCTGGGGCTCCAGCCGCTGCTGGGAGCCCCAGGCCCTTTAAATTGCGCCCGGAGAAGCCAATCCACCCCGGTAGGCGCATCGGCTTCTGCCAGTATGCCGTACCAGGGAGTACCGGCTTATTTTCACCTCTGCTACCGCCTCTTGTGGAGGTGGCATCATTATGCCAATGGGAGAGCACTCTCCTGTTGGCATAGAGCGTCTTCATCAGACACACTACAGCAGCGCAGTTGTATTGGTTACTGTTTTTACTTGACTTATCTCATGAACTGGCATCAGATCTAGAGGCATAGCCTGTGTAGTAACTGTGCTTTATACAGGTGTGCCTAGAGCTCTAAGTCTTATGTATTTCAATGAGAGAATCAATTTGAAGGTATGCTGCAAGGATGCTTTAAAGTTTAAACCTAGTGGAATTCCCAAAGATGGCTCAAGACCTGCTAGCCCATTGCAATGAAATATATAATGTCTGATCCATCCGGACAGTACTTGTGTTGAAATGGACTGGCTCCTGATCTTATCCACTAATGATAAAAAAAGACCAGAGGACTTTGGGTTTGATTTGATTCTATTTAGGTGATAACTAACAGTCCTTTTGACAACTATACGGTGCAGCTTTTATATATTAATAGATAAACCTACTTCAGGTATCTAATCCAAAATTGTTTTTCTTTTTTCCTTTGGCCCCATAGCTAGTCAGTCATAGCTAATTTAACTCCATCAGGGTAAACGGCATTAAATTGAATGTCTAAATGGAATTAATTTAAAGAGCTCATCAAATAATTGTAATATCAAGTTCCACTGGAATCAGATCAATTGATTCAGTGCTATTATAAAAACATAGTGTGGAAGTAAACAGTATTGTAATTATTTGCTCAAGAAAGTGGGCATCATCTTAATGGGATGGTACTAATGATCCTAATTGAACAAACTGCATTTTTATTGTTCTCAAAATCAGTGCAAGAACCACCAATAGTAGTGTGAATTGTAATTGTTCTTTTGTACTATGTCCACCAGGACCCTTGGTGGATGAAGTATTGAGATCCAGATAAGCTTAAGCCACCAAACACCCGTCAGAAGGAGTCTTTTGATCACCACCAATCTGAGCTTAATTTGAACTGGTGACATGGATGTGAAAGACTCTATAAGTCATTTTGGATACTTAAGCACATACCTACACACACACAGTTACGGCTACATTTTGTCATGAAGCAAAATAGCAAATATCATCAAACAACTTTAAGGGTGAGATACTTTGGGATATGTTTGAATGCTTTGCATTGAGCCACTGGCATTTTCTGGCAGTAAACCATATGATCCTCCAGGGATACAGTGCCAGTGTAGAAGCTATTACCCCATATCCCCTCCCTGTTGCCAGCATAAAAGGAGAAAGGGGCATGGTCAGAGGAGAAGGGGGCTTGGCCAGGTCACCCCCGCACTATGGTAGTCCTTAGCTGTGTTTTCATCTCCCTGTGGCCACCGTAGCTTTGTGTAAGTTAGAGCATCACTCAGGCTGTTCTAACATAGGGCAAAAGGGGACTGGGACACACAGCAGGAAGACTGGGGAGTACAAAGGTGAGCTTTAAGTTGCTTTCATTCGCACACACACACACACACACACACACACACACACACACACACACACACACACACACACACACACACACACACACACACACACTACCTACTTGTGCTCTTTGAGGATTTGGCCATAAATTGAACAAAAACATATTTTAATGTCTAGCACAAGCCAAAGAGTGCTGGAAATGTTTCAGTACAAACCTGAAGGAAGAATCACAGAACCTGCCCTTACTGTTTAAATTTGTAGAAGCTTTTTTTTTAAAAAAAAGTCACAGACTTCTGCCTGATGCTACATTGCCTGTGAGAGCATGGACCTAAAGTTGTCTCTAGAAGGAGCCATCTCAGTGCAGGGGGATCCTTCAGTAGCACAGAGCCAGCATTGTGGGTCTTACATTACCCCACTTCCACACACTTCCTCCTGCAGCTAGTGTAGACAGTGTGGGCATGGAAAGGTGGTATCGCTAAGCATCCATATGATTCTGCAAAGGCCCATTTGCCATATTGATTGTCATATTGGTTGCCAATGGCAGCTCACAGGACTAGCCTGGCATATATCAGGCTCAGGAATGGGAGAGTAAAAAGACCATCCTCCTGTTCCTATGCTGTCTGCTCCTCTGCAGTAGCCAAGAATCTGGGCCCAAGAATTGAAGAGTAATTTATGCACAACATACTGTATTATTAAAATTGGTTGTGTTTTTGAACAAAAAATATTCTAGATCTTCTACTCTAGGAACGTATATTTAAGGTTTGTTTTTAGGTAGGAATGCAAAATTGTGTTATCAGAGCACAGGGTGGAATATTAGCAAATGCAAATGTTTCAAACAAATAAAAAAAAATTTAGTTGCTCATCGCATTGTTTTTGTGCCAAACACCACTTCCTCAGTTACCTGTTTCCCCAGCGAATAGCTGCAGCAGAATCAATGTTCCTTACTCATTATGTTATGAAGCTTCTATGTAACAAGTACAGCACAGTTTTTGTTTCAGGATGAACTGGAATAATGTATGGACAGTGCAAAATAGCACATCATCTAACACATGCAATGGTATGATTCTATATAGCAGCTGTGAAATTTGGCAGGAATATTTCCTAGTTTAGAATATACTTTTGTCTGTCTCAACGTTTTACACTCTGTGCAGAGCAACTCAGGGTTTAAAGTCAGTCTGGCGTATCCACAGTACTGATTCATCTAGGGGAATCAGGGTAGCCAGAGCCAGATGCTAGGAGAGGGAATGAACTATTCAGAAATGGACTGGGGTGGGGAAGTTAAGAACATTATTATTTATCAGTGGTTTGTACAAGTTTCAGGCAGGAGGGGAAAATCCTCTTTCTCCTTACCTTCCAAGGTAATTTGCCTTTTCCCTTGTTGCCCTCAGTCATTTGGTCTACATTCTTAGCCTCAGAAAGCCCAAGAATAAGCCAGCTCAGGTCACATCTCTACCTGCCCCCTGAACATTAGTCCCTACCTCAGTTAGACTGATTACTCAGGGCAGGTCTATATTACCACTTATGCTGATATACCTTACATTGCTCAGGGGTGTGAAAATGCATAGGTGGAGTAATTATGCTGACAGGAAAGCCGAGTAGTGATTCTAATGTAGAAGAGCCCTTGATAAAACCTACATTTCAGGCTTTTCTGTGCTTGAACACAATAAGCGATGAACCAGCAGAAAGTTTTATTATGGGTTCTGCAGAGATTTTTTTTTTCTGTGAAAATGGTCAATTTCACATTTTCACTTACACCCATTAAAATAGTATAGCATTACCCACTGCTAATCTCCTAACCATTCAGTCCCTTACAGTTCATATATGTTTTCTTTCTTGGCTTCTGTTTTAATGCTATTTTTCTTTTAAAAACTGTACTCATAAAACTATGGTGATCTTATTTACTGTGGGCTCAATCCAAAGCCCACTGAAATCAGTGAGATACTTTCCATTAACTTAACTGGGCTTTGGATCAGGCCCTTGGGCTCATTGTGGATGGAAGACTGCAGTTTCAACTGACTTCAATAGGGCTCTGCCTAGACACAAGGATCTGTCCATATGAAACCAACAGGGCCTTGGTTTGCAATAAATTAACAGTAACAGTAAACAGGTACATTTCATCCTTATTTTTGTAACATGACTTCAATAAACCACATTTATACTCTGTTTCAAGTATGAAATATACCATGGAGGAAATTGCAAACTTGGATACTTATTTCAGGCAACTCACTGATGATTTAGGTAGCTAAACCCCCATTAAATCCTCTGCTGAAAGGAAAGATCATAACCCCCTAACCAGGTCTAAACAGAAAAATGCATTCTTGGTTACTGCTCCAAGAACAGACAGCTTCCAATAGCACCCCTAGACTGTAAACATTAGTGACAAAAGCAGACTTCCTCAGTAAAAAGATCCTGAAAATCCTTCTGTCACGCAACCAACTTCACCTACAAGCTGATCCTCAGGCCACAAGCTCTCATCCAAGACCTGATCGCCAACACAGGGTTGCAAAACAGAAAAACTGAAACTTCAGCATTCAGTGAAACTTGTACTGCAGAACTGAACATCATCAGAATAGTGATGGCATAGCAGGCAACCCAAACCATCTCACTCAGCTACCTCCGATATATCTTGAGCAGGCAGGGATAAAAGACTAGAACCCTGTGTTATTCTGTATGAGGAAATTTTAAAATATACAGAAGCCCTTGTTTCTTTCAAGCCCTCTGAAGCCAACAGAAGTTTTTGATTGATTTAAAAGGTTTGTGGATCATGTCCTCTATGCATATCTTTCATTGAGTCTCTTTGCCAGGCATACACAGCGTAATATAGTGGAGACAATTATGTATATCTAAGGTTGTCAAAACATTGGATGATATTTGACAATTAGTATTCATCACATCAATGTAATTAAAGGCTGTGTTTAAATGCATGCATACCAGGAACAAATTTAAGTTTGTGAAAGCAGTATAGAAGGGGCATTGTCTCCTTTGTCATTGAAGGTATGGCCTTTTCCTTTGGACACATGATATTCCACAAAGTTAAATGGTGCTTCAGGACAAATGAAAACTTCTTCCGTGCCCTTACTCTATTTACATCTATCAGTAGGGTATCCTGGTCACTTAATACTTTAATATGCTTGTTTCCTTTTGTTTTCTTATAGTTATTTGGTTTTTTTTTTCCACATTCAAACTGAAGTTCAGGGACTCATAGACTCATAGACTTTGAGGTGAGAAAGGACCATTATGATCATCTAGTCTGACCTCCTGCACAACACAGGTCACAGAATCTCACCCATCCACTCTTGTAATAAACCCCTAATCTATATCTGAGCTATTGAAGTCCTCAAATCATGGTTTAAAGACTTCAAGGAGCAGATAATGGTACAGCAAGTGAACAATGTCCCATTTCATGGAGGAAGGGAAAAAAACAACAACCCAGGACCTCTGCCAATCTGCCCCAGAGGAAAATTAATTCCCAACCCCAAATATGGTGATCAACTAAATCCTGAGCTTGTGAGCAAGACTCACCGACCAGACACCCAGAAAAGAATTCTCTGTAGTAACTTAGATCCCACCCCATCTAACATCCCATCACATGCTATTGGGCATATTTACCGTTAACCATCAAAGATCAATTAACTGCAAAAATTAAGCTATCCCACCATACTATCCCCTCAATAAACTCATCAAGCTCAATCTTGAAGCCAGATATGTCTTTTACCCACACTGCTTCCTATGGAAGACTGTTCCAGAACTTCACTCCTCTGATGGTTAGAAATCTTCATCTAATTTTATGTCTAAACTTCCTGATGGCCTGTTTATAACCATTTGTTCTTGTGTCTACATTGGTACCAATCTTAAATAATTCCTCTCCCTCTCTGGTATTTATCCCTCTGATATATTTATAGAGAACAATCATATCTCCCCTCAGCCTTATTTTGGTTAGGCTAAACAAGCCAAGCTCTTTGAATCTCCTTTCAAAAGACAGGTTTTCCATTTCTCAGATCATCCTAGTAGCTCTTCTCTTGTACCTGTTCCAATTTGAATTCATCCTTCTTAAACATGGGAGACCAGAACTGCACATAGTATTCCAGATGAGGTCTCAGCAGTGCCTTGTATAACAGTACTAACACCTCCTTATCTCTACTGGAAATACGTCACCTGATGCATCTTAAGTCCGCATTACCTTTTTTCATGGCCATATCACATTAGTGCCTCATAGTCATCCTGTGATCAACCAATATTCCGAGGTCCTTCTCTTCATCTGTTACTTCCAACTGATGCATCCCAGTTTATAACTAAAATTCTTGTTATTAATCCCTAAATGCATAACCTTGCACTTTTCACTATTAAATTTCATCCTATTACTATTACTCCAGTTTACAAGGTCATCCAGATCTTCCTGTATGATATTCCAGTCCTTCTCTGTTTTGGCAAGACCTCCCAGCATTGTGTCACCCGCAAACTTAAATAGCACATTCCCACTTTTTGTGCCAAGGTATGTAATAAAAAGATTAAATAACATTGGTCCCAAAACCGATCCCTGAGGAACTCCACTAGTAACGTCCCTCCAGCCTGACAGTTCACCTTTAGTATGACTCATTGTAGTCTCCCCTTTAAACAGTTTTTTATCCACCTTTCAATTTTCATATTTATCCCCATCTTTTCCAATTAAACTAATAGTTCCCCATGTGGAACCATATCAAATGCTTTGCTGAAATCGAGGTAAATTAGATCCACTGCATTTCCTTTGTCTAAAAAGTCTGTTACCTTCTCAAAGAAGGAGATCAGGTTGGTTTGGCACGATCTACCTTTTGTAAAACCACGTTGTATTTTGTCCCATTTACCATTGACCTCAATGTCCTTAACTACTTTCTCCTTCAATTTTTTCCCCAATACCTTGCATACTACAGATGTCAAACAAACAGGCCTGTAGTTACCCGGATCACCATTTTCGCTTTCCAAAAACTATGAACTATGTTAATAATTCTCCAGTCATATGGTACAACCTCTGAGTTTACAGATGTTGGTTCACTGGCTGTCCTGTGCCCTGGTGGGTTGTTGTTGTTGTTTTTGTGTGCTTGGGGCGGCAACAAAGCCAGAGCTGGCCTTGCTAGTTACGCATATATATACATATATATATTTTTTGACATCCTGGTTAATCCACAACCTGGTTAACCCAATCCTGGATAATCGAGAATCTGCTGTATTGGATGAAGATTATCTGGGTTCCCCCAATTTACTCCCATTAAGCTGTTTGAGTTTGGCTTCTACCTTGCATGTGGTAATAGCTACCTCCATATCCTCATCCCATTTGTCATCCCGCCATTATCCCTAAGAGCCTCATTAGCCTCACTAAAGACTGAGGCAAAGTATGTTTAGATATTGGTCCATGCCTAGATTATCCTTAACCTTCACTCTATTCTCAGTGTTTAGCAGTCCCATTTCTTCTTTCTTTCTTTTCTTCTTCTTATTATGACTATAGAACCTTTCACTATTGGTTTTAATTACCTCTGCAAGGTCCAGCTCTATATGGCGTTTAGCCTTTCTTACACTATCCCTACATGTTCTTATCTCAATAAGGTAGCTTTACTTGCTGATCCCTCCCATTTTCCACTCCTTGTGGGCTTTCTGCTTTTTCGAAATCACCTCTCTGAGACGCTCGCTCATCCAGCTTGGTCTTCAACTCCTGCCTATGAATTTTTTCCCCTTTCTTGGTGTAAGCAGGGTTACCCCCAGACTCTATGCTCCTGAGTACAAAGGCTGGGCCTCTTCTATGCCAGACCAACAAGTCCTTTTCCCCCCACACCTCCACCTTGCCAGTTGGGGTTCTTGGGGTCACCAATCGCTGCCACCAATTGGGTATACTTCCAAAACCTTGGAGGGGCCCCCGACCTTCCCCTAACCCTGACTTTGTACCCCCTCCCTGGGTTTTAAAGTCAGATACCTGAAGACTGCTTCCCTTCACCCTGACCAGCTGAAGGCAGACTTCCCTTAACCCTGTCTCTCTCAACCTGAGAGCCAGACCCTAACTTTGTACCCCTTCCTGGGATTCAAAGTCAGATACCTGGAGGCTGCTTTCTGTCCTTCACCCTCCTCGGCTGAAGGCAGACTTCCCCCACCCCTGTCTCTCTGTACCTGAGAGGCAGACACCTGGAGACTGCTTCCTCCCTCCCCCGTCTAACCTGACGGTAAGGAGAGACAGTCTTCACACTCCAGCTAGGCCCCTAGCTGCCCTGGTTCCTATTCCCTTCCCTTCCCCCTTCCCAACTGGAAGCAGAGAAAGCCCCTAAGGGAAATAAACCAGACGGTTTTATAACTATAAAATTTAATAAAGAAAAAGGTTAAAGCAGAGATACAGACACTTTACATTTGGGGTTCCCCATTTTGTTCTGAAAAGGAAAGAACACCCCAAAAGGCACGGCTTATTAGAAGAATCAAATGGTAATACTCACATTAGCTAAGTAGAAGTATAAGAGAAGAAAAGCTGAGTTATCTCCATAGCTAGAGACACACTCCTGGACCCTTGCCCATGTTGCCTGGCAAGCTCCCTGCCTCATGTGCAGCCAAGATGGATCTCTCCTGGCCCTGGCCTCCTCCCTGGAGACCAGCCAAGATGGAACTCCCTGGCTTTTGCCTCCTGCCTTGAGGCCAGCCAAGATGGAACTGACTGTTTTGCTCCTCCCTTCTTCCTGGGCTCGAGGCTCCTCCCTCCCCCATGGCAGGGAAACTCCCACATTACCTGTCTCAGATAACAAGCCCCACCCAGGGAAGGCACACTGTGTTAGATAACATAGTCCCACCCAGGCAAGGCACCCTTCACACTTATAACACTTGGGATGCAAGTTTCTAATAGGTTTTGCAACTTTGACCTGAAGTAATTCCAGGCCTCCTCTGCCTTTAGATCCACAAGTTCTTCAGTCCAATCCACTTCCCTAACTAATTTCCTTAATTTTTTAAAGATAGCCCTTTTGAAATCAAAAACCCTAGTCACAGATCTATTTTGTTTATCTTTCCATTCCCTTTGAACTGAATTTTATGCAAGCCTACATTTCTTCTATGAAGTTCTCACTTAAATCTAAAATGGCATCCCCTCTTGTTGGTTCATCAACTACTTGGTGAAGGAGTCCATCAGCTATCGCATCGAAGAAAATCTGAACCCTATTATTATTCTATATCTGGGAAGTTAAAGTCTCCCAAGATTACACAATTTCCATTAGTATCTACTTCATTGAAAACATTAAAGAGGTCTCTATCCATATCCAAATCAGAACCTGTGGTCTATAGCAGTGGTCCCCAACCCCCGGGCCGCGGACCGGTACTGGTCCGTGGATCAATTGGTACCGGGCCGCACAAGAAATAATTTTTTACGCCGTTTTTTAAGGGCTTCCCGAGCAGCCCTTTCCACGGGCGGCCGCCTTCCCTTCAGCAGCGCCGCCCTCACGCAGTGCTGCCCTCACGCAGCCCTCACGCCGCCGCCCTCACGCAGCGCCGCCCTCGCGCAGCGCCTTTCCGCAGCGCCGCCCTCACGCAGCGCCTTTCCGCAGCGCCGCCTTCCCTTCAGCAGCGCCGCCCTCACGCAGCGCCTTTCCGCAGCGCCGCCTTCTCTTCAGCAGCGCCACCCTCACGCAGCGCCTTTCCGCAGCGCCGCCTTCCCTTCAGCAGCGCCGCCCTCACGCAGCGCCTTTCCGCAGCGCCACCTTCACGCAGCGCCTTTCCGCAGCGCCGCCTTCCCTTCAGCTGCGCCGCCCTCACGCAGCGCCTTTCCACAGCGCCGCCTTCACGCAGCGCCTTTCCGCAGCGCCGCCTTCCCTTCAGCAGCGCCGCCCTCACGCAGCGCCTTTCCGCAGCGCCGCCCTCACGCAGCGCCTTTCCGCAGCGCCGCCTTCCCTTCAGCAGCGCCGCCCTCACGCAGCGCCTTTCCGCAGCGCCGCCTTCCCTTCAGCAGCGCCGCCCTCACGCAGCGCCTTTCCGCAGCGCCGCCTTCCCTTCAGCAGCGCCGCCCTCACGCAGCGCCTTTCCGCAGCGCCGCCTTCCCTTCAGCAGCGGCCGCCCTCACGCCGGGGCACTCAGGGAGAGGAGGAAGAGCCTCGTGGCTTTAAGTCCTGCGAGCCGGGCTGGAGCGCTGAGGAGTTCAACACCCCCGCCCCCCCCCGGGCTGCAGTAAAATTGTCAAGCGTTGACCGGTCCACGGTGATAAAAAGGTTGGGGACCACTGGTCCATAGCATACCCCAAGCACTATCCCAGGGGAGGCTCTAGTAGCCTTCTTATCCAGTGTGATTTTTGCCCAGATAGAATCTGTCTTATCCATTCCATCACTTCTTATTTCTTTACAGTCTACCTCATCATTGATATACAGTGCTACTCGACCACTTTTACCTTTATTTCTGTCTTTCCTAAACAGCACATACCCTTCAATACCTGTATAGTCATGACTACTATTCCACCATGTTTCTATTACTCCTATAATATCTGGTTTCACTTCCTGCACTAGTAACTCTAGTTCCTCCATTTTGTTACCTAGGCTCCTTGCATTGGTGTATAAACATCTTAATTTTTGCTGTTTGGCTTTGCTCACATTCTTTACCCAATTAGGCATGGACATTCTACCGCCAGTGTCACCTATTAGACTGGTATCTACACTACCATTCCTCCTTACATCCATTCTCTTACTCAGGGCTGTATCCTTTCTTACTTCATTTTCTTCCCATCTCAATGTAAAAATCCAGCATGGAGATTACCTAGACATCTCCCAACCATCTCCCCCAGATTCCTAGTTTAAATCTCTCTTCGTCAGTAGTGCCAGCCTCCATCCTAGAAGTCTATTTCCCTCCCCACTCAGGTGAAGTCCATCACAAGAGAACAGACCTCTGTCCATGAATGCCTCCCAGTGGCCATACATTCCAAAGCTCTCCTTATAGCAACACTGTCTGAGACATCTATTGATCATCATAATCTTGGCACACCTTTGTTGCTCTTCTCTAGGAACAGGCAGAATCCCACTGAAGATCACCTGAGCCTCGATTTCCTTAACAGTCTTCCCCAGTCTGGTATAGTCTCCCTTGCTATGTTCCAGCAAGAATTTAGCTGTATTATTTGTTCCCACATGAAGGACAATCAATGGATTCTTTCCTGCTCCCATTAGGATCCTCTTCAGCCTCAGGTCCACATCCCATATCTTAGCACCCCACAGACTGCATACCCTTCTGTTCTCTGGATCAGGTCTAGTTACAGGCCTGTCTATTCTTCTCAGTAAGGAGTCCCCAATCACGTAGACCTGCCTTTTCCTGGTGATGGTACGATTCTCCGGTCTATCCCCTCTTCCCTCCGGCTGCAATTCCTCTTGATTTCTATTCTCCCTTGCAATCCTCTGAAACCCATCCTGTATCCTCCTGGGGCTCATATTTGGTGTTGTTATCTCCATTGACTCTTCCCCTTTTCCTATAGGACTAGCTGCTCTCATAGGGAAAAATAAGCAAGCTGTGGAATATATCTACAGTAATTTTTAATTACCCTAGCACCATGGTATCTAATGGCTTCTCTGGACAGAGAGTTAGTGCATGAAAAATCAGACTGTGAATGTACAGTGCACTAGCCTGCCATGCATTAAGTTGCCATGTGGGCCCTGCTACCACACACTAAAAGTTCCATAGTGTGCTTTGATGTCCTGCCCCTTACTCCACTGCACAGCCACATATGAGCAAGTGTCAATCTTGTTCAAAATAACTGAGAGAAATGGATTTCAGCTATACAGTTCTTTCTGCACCAAAAAGTTGCCTTTTCATGATAATGTTGACACGCATAATGTTGAGTACTAACTATACTTTGAATAACTATATGAAATCACATAGTTATTTTGAAATAGTTTAATTTAAAATTCAAATTAAATATGCCTTTCTGGAAGGATGAAAAATCAACTTGAACTAAATGCTTATCAATTCTACTTTATTTCTAGTCAGGCCATCCTTTCATCTCACACTATGAAGCATAACAACGCCTGAATTTTTTTCCTTTAGACTTTGATCAGTGCATTACCATGACAACAGTGTATTTACTGTAGCTGTAATGGCTGGACTTCAGAAAATGTTAACTGAGTCCCTTGAAAGTTCATGGAAGAGCTTTTGGTTTCCACACTCTATATATGAAAGAACATTTCTCTTAACAGAATGTATGGATAGATAATTTACGGTAAATTCACTTTCAAATTAGCCAATGTTTTTAACACTGCCCAATACATCTAATGTGGTTTTAAATATATTTAATATTTTTAATCATGAAAAAACAAATCAAACTTTTAATTATGAGCTTGCTCACTTTTTTGCTGACTGTAGTCCATAAACCATGGAGTTAATGCATCAGTCTGGCAGGATTTGAGGTATGTACACAATGAAGGTTTTTACTCTTGTTGTTTACATCATTATTCTTTTTTAGAGCTTGGAAGCCATGCATAGTGACAAAGAAAGATGTAAGGCTCTGTTCCTACACAACTCTCATCACAGTGTCTGAATAATTGCAACTGATTTTAGCTTATATGCATCACCTGTAGCATTGGTCAATCACTAATATCTCCTAATGCTCCTTAGTTAGAAAAAAAGACAGGTTTATTATTCAGAAATAGTTACATTACCTGATCCTTGCATATGCAAATATCTGCAAACTCACTGTAGGTGACACTTATGCCTCTGTCCTTCAAGCTTTAAAGCACAACATAGTTTACATACTGATTTTCTGTTTATTGTTAGCAGTATACTATAACGTCTGATCCATAAATTATGACTCTGCAGCAAGAAAAATAATTTCCTAAAAAATATGGTAAAAGGGGCATAGAGTGATATTTTGTAGGCACACTGGATGGGCGGGGAGAAATATATATTAATAACAAGAAATATGGCACCATTAGATTACTATAAAACATAGGCTCCAATCCAGCAGAGTAATTAAGTATGTGTTTAACTTTAAACATATATTTAAGTCCCTTCTTCAGCAAAAGGGCTGGGAGCATGAGTTCATATTTGCTAACACAGGGACATACTGTCAGACAGCACATGCAAGAGGAGAGAAAACATTTTGTAGTAGCAAGATTCCTAAAGTTTGTTTTTGCCTGTTACAAAGAACAAATTCATAAGAATAAAATGTCTTCTGCACTAGATTTTGGCAGTGTATAATTTATAAATGTGTACATAAAAAGTTTCTTTCATGTCTGTTGATTGGTTTGAAAGAGATGGAATTAGAAGATCAGAAACTAATTAGAAAGCCTGTTCAGTCTTAAATTGTGTTGCATATGGATGATCTTTGAAATCATTCATATTAAATATATATTTGTAGCCATTTAAAATAACTTGAAATAAGAACGACTAATATTCAATCAGATACAATATGCATGGATTAAAAAAAACACGAGTTTATTACTTATGATCATCAGTAACATATGACTTCAGCTATCACTAAGAAAAAAATCTTGAAAAATCTGATTTTATTCCTACACCAAAATGGATATAATTTAATTTAACAAATGCCTCCTAAACTGTGGTTCTTTTCTGAAAAGTGACTGTAAAAATGACAGAGGGATTCAGTATTTATTTTGTTTCTCAATTATTTACTCATCAAATTTACTTTACCGTTTCCAAGCCAAATTTAATCTTTCTACTCTATCTTTTTAAGCTATATAGATGTTCAGAAACAACGTTGTCAGAATTGTTTTATAATGGTGACAGCATTTTTTTCATTTATTTCAAACACTGAAACCATTTTTATTATATTTTTTTAATTTTTAAAACACCTTGGGATAGACACCAAGCCTGAAAAATGTCTGACTGATAGGTGAAAATTTCAGGAAGTTATGAACAGTTGAAACAGAGATAGAATAGAAACTGACACACAACCTTAATTTATAATTAGCCATGGTGGGCACCCCAGTAGTAGTCCTAGATACTCCAGGACATTGAGGGAGAAATCTTGGTCACACGGAAGTCAAAGAAGCCAGGATTTCATCCTAAATCTGCTTTGTACTGCTTGCCTGGCACAAAGCAGACTTAAACCCAATGGACACAGTTCCTTGAAGGATTGCCCTTGTCTTAGTGCCATAGAACCACTGTAGTGAGTCTTATGTCATCCCTCATCTTGGCCACCAGGAAAGAGGATGTGGCTGGAGAACAGGGATGTGGCCAGGGCGTCCCTGCACCCTCCCAACCCCCTGCTGCCAAAATGTTTCCTGGGGGTTATTAGCCACTAGCATAACTTAGCTTTGGACTCCTGTATACTGTGCCTGCTGACCAGCTCAGCTTAAAGTCACCTTTGGACCCCTAAACTGTGTCAGACCTTCTGCAGGTGTAACTCTGGATTTAGCCCACAATGTGCATGTAATTCCACTTATGATTCATTTATTTTTGTATATATACACTGGTAGCCTGTTGATTTTAGATCTCAGACTTAAGAATAAATGTGACTTTTAAATTTTCCCTCCTCCAAAATTTTATAGTTAAAAGAACAGTAATTTGAGAAGACAGGAAGACTCATCCCTCAGTACACTCTCCTATAACATTACAGAGTGATTAGAGAGAAAACCTTTAGCCTTGAACACTTTATAGAAAAAAAAGGTCATTTTTATTGCAGGGTAAAATGTTAATTTCTCCCTCTATTCTGTTTAGACCATAATACCTTAGTATGGACAGAACAGCTAGCACCACCTATTATTAAGTTACATAGTTATGGTTGCATGACATTTCCACAAGACCCTGTTTTCAGTTGCATATAATAGCTAGGGCCCTTCATTTTCAGTTTTTAGTTTATCTAATTTTTCATGGGGATTTATCAGTGTTTATTACTACAACAAAAACAGGTGAAAATTGGTGGAAAAAACTACTAATTTTTCTGGATAAATATTGGGGTTTATTTTGGTGGACAGATGGGCAGGGGAAAAAAGTATTCAGTAGATCAGGGATTGGCAACCTTTGGCACGTGGCCCACCAGGGAAAGCCCTCTGGCGGGCTGGGCCAGTTTGTTTACCTGCCGTGTCTGCAGGTTCAGCCGATCATGGCTCCCACTGGCTGTGGTTCATCCTTCCAGGACAATGGGGGCTGCGGGAAGCGGCAGCCAACACCTCCCTCGCCCCGCACTGCTTCCTGCAGCCCCCAGTGGCCTGGAATGGTGAACTGCGGCCAGGGGGAGCTACAATCAGCCAAACCTGCGGGCGTGGGAGGTAAACAAACTGGCCCAACACACCAGGGGGCTTACCCTGGCGGGCCATGTGCCAAAGGTTGCCCATCCCTGTTTTGATAATGGAATTCAATGTGGTGTGCTGCAGAACTAAAACAGAATGAAAAACACAATGCCACCTCTGAGTTTAAGAAAACAAGAAAAATCTCTAATCCCCAAATAAAAGTTTTCATTTGAATAAACAGTTTACTGTTGTAGATTTAGAACTAGTAGCCTATAAATATTTACATTTCATAATTGGGCCACACCATTTGAAGTACATACATTCAACTTCATCCTTTTCTCCTGTTTTTGTTTTATTAAATTAAAACTTTTGAATACTTCCTTGTGTTCTGAAACG
Source organism: Sternotherus odoratus (assembly GCA_032164245.1). Classification (NCBI taxonomy): domain Eukaryota; kingdom Metazoa; phylum Chordata; order Testudines; family Kinosternidae; genus Sternotherus; species Sternotherus odoratus. Next base: position 203,218,803 of record JAVMKO010000001.1, on the reverse strand, counting down.
TATTCTGATACTGATTTTCTTTTTCTTCCCATTTTAATGTCAGATCTTTACATCATTAGCCACTAACAGTTTGAAATGTGTACATGGTGAGGGTGATTTTTATCAGTATGTTCAGATGCGCATGTACTTCAGAACTTGCATGTGTGCCTGTTCGTTTATAATGTGTATCTTGTAGCCTAATACATAGCCTTACTTCAAAAGGCAGTTTTGCATATACACACAGACTAATGTATTATCCACATGCAATGTATTGTATTCTCCTAATAAAACAAGTTTTTAAAAAAATATATTTGAATGATACAAAAGTAGGATGAAAACTGGATAAAACAAATAACACTTAAAGCCTGGGATTTGTTGTTGTTGTTGTTGTTGTAAAAATCAGTTTAAACTGAAAACGCTTATAACTTTGCCAAACTTTAAGCATTCAGGTTAAAACTTTCCATGCTGGGTATCTGCCTTGGGCTGAATTTTTCTAAAAATTTCGGTCAAAACTGTTCAGCCATTTCCAAGAACAAGGCTAGTGAAAAAATACATGGTCTATTTAAAAACATTCTGGTGCCATTTTCTTTGAAAAGATCCAATGCTCCCATTCTTTGGAGCAGAAATTTGAAATTTGGCAGTTGGTGGTCTTTGTGTCAGAGATATGCCCTTGTTATCCCTGTAAAAATCCATCCACCTTCAAGTTATAAAGCCTTTAGAAAAAAAAATCATAGTTCACCAGTGCTCAGTAGGGACTGAAACTGGATGAGGAGATAGGAAAGCCGGACTGAGAACCAATGGAGTAGAGGAAAGGAGCTGAGGAGGGTCAGAGACAGACATGATGAGGAGCCAGAGTGCACAGGGAGAACTAGGACTGGATGGACAAAGACACTGGGACAAGGAAATGGATGGGGCATGATGGCACTGAAATTAGAAATTGGTCTTATACAAGATATTACCTCACCCATCTTTATCAACAGCATACAAAGAAATAAAAAATTGCTGCCTTTGAATGCTTCTGTAGTCCTCTTATTCAGGGGGAAAAGGCAGCCTTCACAGTTCAGTGTGCAAAACTTAAATTGATTTAGGTACCAAAATGATCTTTTCACCTCTTCCTTGGACCTGAAATGTGTTTGCCTCTTGTGAATAAAGATGAATGTTTTTGCATCATGCAGAGAGAGAGAGGAGTGGGGAGGGGTACGGTAAGGCCTCTGAGGAGCTAACTTAAAAAATAGTTCTGTGAGATGATCAGTTTTTAACCAAATAAGTATAAAATAAGTAAGCAAGTTCCAATGTCTGGTATGTTGAATAGTCTTAATTGTTGACTTCATTCTCATGCTTAGATCAGTAGCAGGGTTTATAGAAAACAAAATGTTCCTCCAAAGCTTATATTGTACACCTTATAGAGGAGAGCTTACTTTAAGCTATACATTTTTTCTGTAGTTTTATCCAGTTAGTAACCATTCTAGAGGTTTCTCCCCAGTCTCTTTGCCCAGCCATTCTGCAGGTTTACTCAGTGATGAAAAAAATCTTGTTTATTCTTTCAATCTTTTGCTTTTTGATCTGCCATTTCTTGTATGACAGCGTCACAGTTGTCTTACAGACTTCAGAACCAAACAATAAGTAGGGAACTGTGGATTATTCTAAAGTAATTATCGTCAGGACTAGTAGCGCTGCCTATTATTATTAAGGTTGCCAGCACTTCCAATTATAAGCCCCTGTTTTCAGTTGCTTATAACTTTACCAATTTTGAACCATTTGGGCTTAAATTTTACATGGCAGACATGTTTGTTAGGCTGCTTTTTGTTCTTTAATTCCTATGAAAATGGTTCACACATTTCCAAAAATGCAGCTAAGGTAGAATATATTGCCTATTTATTAAAAAAAGCTGTTGAGCCCCCATGCTTTGGAGCAGGGATTTTAAATTTGGTAGAGGGGTGACTTTTGTGTCAGGAATGTGTCTTTTCCTATCCCTATGAACATCTGCTTACATTCAGCCTTTGAATGCTCTGTAGAGACTACTTAGATTTTGGCAGCTATCATCCTGAAGATTCCTTTTGCACTGAGCATGCTCCATTCCAGGGCTCAGCAAGACTTTCCCTGCAATTGCAACTTTGGGCTAATGCAGGCCATGCTGGGCCCGAGCACATGAACCGAGAACGGGGAGACTGTCTCATCTGTGCTCTTATGATCTCCATGCTTGGCCCAGGCAGAATGGAGGATGAAGCTTCATGATTCAAATAGATAAGAGCTGGACTTGCAGGGAGGGCAGGAGAAGTAAACTGGGACAAGAAGCCTGGAGGGGGAGTTGGGAGTGACAAAAACTGGGACTGGAGACTTGTAGGGGGAGATGAGAGAAACTGGGACTGGGAGTTAGGATGGAGGAAAGATTGGGACTTGGAACTGGGGTGGAGGGGTTGGCACTGGCTGAACGAGGAAACTGATACTGAGAACCAGGGGGGCGAGGGGAAGGAGATGAGAGAAGACTGATCTGACAAGGAGCTGGGGTGTGTCGGGACAACTATGATTGGACAAAGAGACGAAAACAAGGAGCTGGTGGCGGAGGGGAGGGGGGGCAATTGATATTGAAAAAGGAGCCTGGTGAGGGAGATTGGGACTAGGAGCCAGTGGGAATGTGGGCAGGAGGATGACTGGAGGCTGTGGAGGAGTAAGAGAGATCAGATGAGGAGCTGGGAATGGGGGAACTGGGAGAGCCTGGGCTAGGAGACTGGGACAAGAAGCCTTGAGGAGTGGGGATAGATCTGGGAATTGCAAGGAGGTTTGGAGTTGGAGAGAGCGACTGGGATGGGGAGTCTGAAGGGGTGAGATTAGGACTTGCTGGACACGGAGACTAGGACTTGGATGAGAAGCCTGAGGAGTCAAGATTGGAACAGGTAGTTAAGGAGAATGGAACTAGAGTGAGGAGCCGGGGTGTGGAAGAGACCAGATAGGTGTGAGGGCAGATTGGAGGGGATGGTGTAGAAGGCCACACTTGGGAGGAATGAGCAGAAGAGTCTGTTCCCACTAGAGCACACTCCCCTCCCGAAGCTGCAATGGAAGCCAGGAGTTCTGTGTCTCACCACTGTCAGGAAATACCCGTGAAACCCACTGGCAAAGTGTCCCATCTCCATCTAGTACTGGTCCACGTAACAGATGAAAAAAAACAACCTATTACTGCTCTCAGTTACTTCATTAGCAATGAAATGGCAGACGTATGTGCAGTGGATCTAACGTTTCCAGTGAGGCTAATGAACCATGTGGGTGTCAATATGATGCCACATGATAGAATTTCTGACTTCAGTGTACTTTCTTAAAAGCCTAGGAAATTACCCACCAAAAACTACATTAAAGGAACATTAAGGTTGCAAAGTCAAGCACTCAAAAAAAGTTAGGAAATGCCAGACCCTTAATTCAACCCCCTCGTGCATATGTATTATGATACAGTCTTTAATTACATGATCACATACTATTTTTTCCTCGCCCACATTTCCCATCCCAACCGACTTCCAGCCTCAATCTCCCTCCCTCTCTCTCACCAGAATTTTGTCCAATAAAACATATTACCTCACCCACCTTGTCTCTCTAATATCCTGGGACCAATACAGCTACAACACTGCATACTGACAAAATAGTTTAGATATTTTACAAAAATCCTCCACAACAAATGTAAAACACGATAATTCTCCAAAGACTTAGCACACAGAATCAACATTTATCAGGCTATTTAACAACAAATTGATAAATGAACACACAAATCACGTCAGATATAATGTATGAGGAATTGGGAACACAATCTTTTTTTTGGAGCTTGTAGAAGAGAAAATATTTGAGAAGTTATAAAGCTGAAAAAACAAAATAAACAACTTCTAATTATAAATCTGTTCATATCATCCTTGTTATATATGGAGAACATAAGAATGGCCAAACTGGGTCAGAACATAGGTCCATTCAGCCCAGTATCCTGTCTACCAACAGTGGCCAATACCAGGTGCCCCGGAGTGAGTGAAACCTAACAGGTAATGATCAAGTGATCTCTGTCCTGCCATCCATCTCCACCCTCTGACAAACAGAGGCTAGAGACACCGTTCCTTAAAAAAGAAATTAAAGGAGAAGATGCATAATAAAGCAAATGGATAGCCAAAAGTTCAGGGCAGCTAATATCCTCAGGGCTATATCCAGATGAAGGGAAATTTCCAATTTGCTGGCTCAGAGAAGCACTTGGGCTCCTCTGCACTACAGAGGGCACTCCCCACTTATTAGCAGCCGTGCAGTGCTTAACTTCATTGCCGAGGACCGCTCCTTTCCCACCCACCCATCCTCACTGAAATATACTTCCTGGCCTTGATTCAGGATAGTACATAACCATGTACTTAAGCCCATCCCTGTTCAGGAAAGCACTTGGTCAACTTCAAGCACATGTACGTATCTTTAAGAATGTACTTAAGATTTTTTCTAAATAGGGTTACATTCCTGAATTAGGGACATGATGACAAATGGGAATGAGGATATGGAGGTAGATATTACCACATGCGAGGTAGAAGCCAAACTCGAACAGCTTAATGAGATTAAATTGCGGGGCCCAGATAATCTTCATCCAAGAATATTAAAGAATCGGATTCGTTTTAGAATGATAATAATCAATCAGTAAAATAATAATCATGTAAAATGGCAAGCCCATTAACAAGAATTTATAATGAATCTGCAAATTCAGGCCTTGTACCCCATATGACTGGAGAATTCCTAAAATATTTCCTATTTTTAAGAAAAGAAAAAAAGTAATCTGGGTAACTACAGTCTTGTTAATTTGACATCTGTAGTATGCAAGGTCTTGGGGAAAAAATTGAAGAAGAAAGTAGTTAAGGACATTGAGGTCAATGGTAATTGGGACAAAATACAGCATGGTTTTACAAAAGGTAGATCGTGCCAAACCAACCTGATCTCCTTCTTTGAGAAGGTAACAGACTTTTTAGACAAAGAAAATGCAGTGGATCTAATTTACCTTGGTTTCAGTAAGGCATTTGATACGGTTCCACATGGGGAACTATTAGTTTAATTGGAAAATATGGGAATCAATATGAAAATTAAAAGGTGGATAAGAAACTGGTTAAAAAGGAGTCTACAATAGGTCATACTGAAAGGTGAACTGTCAGGCTGGAGGGAGGTTATCAGTGGAGTTCCTCAGGGATCAGTTTTGGGACCAATCTTATTTAATCTTTTCATTACTGACCTTGGAACAAAAAGTGGGAGTGTGCTAATAAAGTCTGCGGATGACACAAAGCTGTGAAGTATTGCCAATAGAGAGAAGGACTGGAATATCATACAGGAAGATCTGGATGACCTTGTAAACTGAAGTAATAGTAGTAGGATGAAATTTAATAGTGAAAATTGTAAGGTCATGCATTTAGGGATTAATAACAATAATTTTAGTTATAAGCTGGGGACGCATCAGTAAGAAGTAACAGAGGAAGAAAAGGCCCTTGGGGTATTGGTTGATCACCGGATGACTATGAGCTGCCAATGTGATATGGCCGTGAAAAAGGCTAATACGGTCTTAGGATGCATCAGGCGAGGTATTTCCAGTAGAGATAAGGAGGTATTAGTACCATTATACAAGGCACTGCTGAGATCTCATCTGAAATAGTGTGTGCAGTTCTGGTCTCCCATGTTTAAGAAGGATGAATTCAAACTGGAACAGGTACAGAGAAGAGCTACTAGAATGATCCAAGGAATGGAAAACCTGTCTTATTAAAGGAGACTCCAAGAGCTTGGCTTGTTTAGCCTAACCAAAAGAAGGCTGGGGGGAGATATGATCGTTCTCTATGAATATATCAGAGGGATAAATACTCAGGAGGGAGAGGAAATTATTTAAATTCAGTACCACATGGGCACAAAAACAAATGGATATAAACTCACCATCAGGAAGTTTAGACTTGAAATTAGATGACGGTTTCTAGCCATCAGAGGAGGAAACTTCTGGAACAGCCTTTTAAGGAGAGCAGCGGGGGCAAAAGACATATCTGGCTTCAAGATTAAGCTTGATAAATTTATGGAGGGGATGGTGGTATAGCCTAATTTTGGCAATTAATCAATCTCTTAGTGGTAAATATGTCCAATGGCCTGTGATAGGAGTTGGATGGGGTGGGATGTGAGTTATTACAGATAATCTTTCCTGGGTTTCTGACTGGTGAGTCTTGCTCACATGCTCAGGGTTTAGCTGATCACCATATTTGGGGCTGGGAAGGAATTTTCCTCTAGGACAGATTGGCAGAGGTTCTGGGGTATTTTCCACCTTTCTCTGAAACATGGGGCACAAGTCACTTGCTAGAAGATTCTCTGCATCTTGAAGTCTTTAAACCATGATGAGAAGACTTTGATGGCTCAGTCATAGGTTTGAGATTTAATACAGGAGTAGGTGAGTGAGATTCTGTTGCCTGCGTTGTGCAGGAGATCAAACTAGATGATCATAATGATCCCTTCTGACCTTATAGTCTATATGACTCTATGACTGGCATGCACAGAGCATGCTCAGAACATTCCACAATATTCTCATCTAGGGGAACAAAGATAAGGAAGCATGAACCCCAAAGACAAAGATTTCTCCCACGATAACAGCTTTGAATTGATCAGCCTGGAAGGTAGAAAAAAGGATCCATTGGATCAGAGATTATTCCTACCTTCTCCGTGCCAATTTTTTTTTTATAAAATATTGAAAATAAAAGAGCAATGGACAAAGGTGGGAGAGAACTGAAAAAAAGAGAAGGCAGACTCTCCTTCTATAATTACTGAGAAATGATAGGTTCCACCATCCATCCACCACCCATTCTATAATTACTGAGAAATGAGAGGTTCCACCACCCATCTTTTCTTTAAGACAATCTGTAGGGCACCTGGGATCAGTCTCTGTTGCTCTGTTGCTTGGAGGGTCCAGGGACTGAGAGAGATATGAGATAACAGAATACAGAAGGGAAGGAATTTATGGCCCCTCATCATTGCCTTTGTGAGATTGTCATTTTAGCTGGGATTAATAGGGTGAAGAAAAAATGTTGGACACTGTTAACTGATTTTTGCAAATACGCAAACTACTACAGTGTTGGGGTATAATATTAGTGAATCAGTCTTTCAGAGAAATTTATCTTTTGTGCAATTCCACTGAATAAAGAAATGCAGCTGTTAGTATGGGTGTGGATATTATTGGAATATTTTTCTAAAATTCAAAAGAAAACCTGTATAACCATGCTTTGGCAGATTTATACAGGTTGAATTCTTTCTTTACTCTGAGGTCTTCAGATGAAAATCACTATATATGGTAGGCACTCCATCTTGTTGTTCATTGTTTTTAACTCAGATAACACCTACCTAAGAAGCCAGGGTCAGAAATGTTCAAAAGCCCAAACCTGTAGCCATTTGCCATGCAGAACTTCCTTTGACGTCAGTGGAAACTTTGCCTCAATAAGGACCGCAGAATCTGGCCACAAATTAAATTCTGTTTCCTAAGAGTTGAATACTGGCAAATTTGAATACCTGCAAGGTACTTCGTTGTTGAAAAGGTTGTACTGTATATTTTTAGGGGAAAGGTGGATATTAGGGGCCTCATTCTCAGCAGTTTTTTCATTTCAGTAACTGTAGATGTTAAAATCAATTAATCTATGCCAATTTACAGCAGCTGAGAACTTGGCTCTTGTGCTTGAAAGAAACAGGAAAGATTAAACTGATTATTATCATTCTGAGACTAATCAGATTGAGGGCTGAGCATTATGGATCTTACGTAGGCAAAATTTCCACTGACTTCAACGGAAATCAGAAAAATTCAGTGACAATATATGGTGTAATGGAGACTTTCTATTCTTTATTGTAAAAACAACACAATTGTTAAAACAATAACTTGTATGACTAATCTTTGCGCTCTGCATTACTCTTCCTGAAATTCTTGGAAATACACCAGCACATTTCAATTAGAAAAGAACTATTGTTTGATTGGGATATCTAGTTGGATATACTACATTGCAGAAACACTGAGGAAATACCATATGTAAATAAGAAAATGGCTTTTTTTTAAAGGCTTATTAGTGTACCTGAAAATGTAGCACAAGATCACTAAAATATGAGGAACAGAAAAAACATTTCTTTGTAACTGAAGAGGAAGCAATATAGATGTTGGTCTGATGAACAGGATGGAGTTACTGAAAAGGTAAAGAATGCACTTGGGCCATACAGACGTAATAAAACAAATGTTTCTGTTATCATAAATTAAAGAAACTTTTACTAGATGTACAAATGCCATATGGATTTGTCTAATGTAAAGCCTTTAATTTAAAACCTTTTTCTGTTTTGGATGAGAAAACCAGAAATCAACAAAATGCCAGAAGTAGAATCTGCTGACTGTTTCCACGGGACCCAGTGAAGAAGATACATCTAGTTAGAACAGAAAACATATCATGCCCCCGAACTGATAACTTTGTGAAAACAAAGGTTATGAATAATGAGATGCAAATATCCGTCATCTCCTGCAACTGGAAAATGAATTCCAATTCTTCTGAACAATAAAAGAGATAATGTTCAATATCACAAGTCAGACTCATGCGAGTATTCCCACTTCAGTCAATGGAACTACTGTGCGAGCAAGCCTTGAATGGTCAGTCCATTTGTTGTATTTGACTGAAGTCAGATAACCCAGCAATGTTATGTTTCATAGAATTTGATTCACAGCCAGGGGTGGCAAACTACGGGCCTCAGGCCACATCCAGACTGCGGGACCATCCTTCCCGGCCCCAGGCCACTCCCCTGTTGTCTCCCCTCCCCTGGAGCCATACTGCCGCACAGGCAGCACTCTGGGGGCGGGGTTATGCACTCCGGCAGGAGATAGGTGCAGCGTGTCTGGCTCTGGCCGGGCTGCCAGACGTGCTGCTCTGAGCGGCATGGTAAGGAGGCCAGGGCCTGAGCCGGATGGGAGAGGGGTTGGATAAGGGGCAGGAGGTCCCGGGGGGTAGTCAGAGGACAGGGAGTGGGGGGCATTGGATGGGGTAAAGGTTCTGGGGGGGCAGTCAGGGGACAGGGAATGGGGGGCGGGGTTGGATAGGGGGCAGGGAGTCCCAGGGGGCAGTCAGGGGGGCGGGGCTGTGAATAGAGGTTGGGGCCGTCAAGGGACAGGGAGCAGGGTGGTGGTCAGGGGACAAGGATTGGGGAGGGGGGTTGGACGGGTCGATGGTTCTGAGGGGGGCAATCAGGGGGCGGGAAGTGGGCGAGTGTTGGATGGGTCGAGGCCAGGCTATTAGGGAGGCACAGTCTTCCCTTGTCGGCCCTCCATACAATTTCGCAACCTCAGTGTGGCCCTTGGACCAAAAAGTTTGCCCACCCCTGCTCAACAGCACTTGTTGATTAAGGCAGCCAAAGTGCAAGCTTTATTCTGAAAAGATGCCCTCAATGTAAAAAGTCTCAAAGTGTGAATTAAGAGAAAATATGGTGGACAGTTCATCAACTGCAAAATATCAAAATTAAATCAAACCCAACATGATTGTGTCAAAAACTTCTTATGAAAAAATTTATTTCGGTGTGATGTGTAAATTTCAATTTTCTTCCTGGTGATTTCAGGTCCAGTTTTTTAAATGAAGGAACATAAAAATATGACATTTAAATAATGAAGTACATGCTTTCTTAAAAGAGAATAAATCATAGCGACAGACCTGCAAGAGTGACTGCCAAATTAGAACCTAAATTTGTTTAAAAAGTATTGTCTAGCTCCAAGCTTTATTTTGTATATTTTATTTTTAACTTGATTGAATGTTGATTACAGAGAAACCCAAGAACCTGTATCGCTGGTCTGCTCAATAGGCCGAACAATATGACAGCTCTCTGAAAAAGAGATGTCTATTTGTTCAATAGAATCAGTGTTCAGTGCACTGTTTCGCTGTCACCATTAGGGAGTGTTGCTTATTAAATAACACAAAACAGCTTGAACAAGAAATACAGAGCTCAGGAGTACTTTTAGATACAGTACACCCTTGGTATAAGGCCCTTCATTACCGTATTGTGAAAAAAAGAGAGAGGGAGGTGTTGCATATTCATGGACAATTTTTATCCAGGGTTGAGCCCAAGGGCAAAACTAAGGAGTGGGCCCCCACTCTGCCTCCCACCACCTGGGGCTGACAGCTGGGAACCCGGAGCCCAGGAGCTCCTCCACCAGGGGCTGAAGTCACAGAGGTCACCAAAAATCTCCCTCCCTGACCAACTTGAATCCTTAATTATTAATTAATGAATTAATTATGCTAACGCCTCTATCCAAGGCAACTTCATTAACTTACTCTAGCAGTTTATGGTTCATTCTGATTGTCCTTTTGCTATAATGAACCCCTGGCTATAACGAACCAAAGGCCTGGATTCTGACAGGTTCATTATACCTAGGATGGACTGTATTTTGTTTTCCACCATGGTTCACATGTTTTGGGATTTATACAACAACACTCTAGCATGAAAAAGTATGAGAGTCTGCTGTTTTATTTTATGTTAGGATGGATAAAAATCAATTATTTTAAAGTATTGGCTTTTTCAATCAGATATTTTATTTAAATTAAATATAGGGTTTTATAAAATAAATATATTCAAAATTAAATTTTAAATTGATCATTTATGTTAAGGTCTAAACTATTAAAATAATGTAAATTAAATACAACAAATGTTGAGCAATACCTCTTCCAAGTTTTAAATAGAATCAAACCACTGAACTGGTTGAAGTTACTGGTGAAGCCTCTATAACCAGAATTGGTTGATGTTCTAAACTAACTTTTGACAGTGGTAGTCTTTTCTGCAGGAATAGGGAGAATATATTTTCATTTCAGTTTATGCAGCTAGTTCAGTTTAATGACTAGTTCATTTAAAGTTAAGAAACCAAGTGGGAGTTGAAAAAAGCAGGAAAGCTTGTTTTCCTCTTCCAGTCTATGAAGAAAAAGTAGGTGTGATGGAATGAGATCTACTGGTTCTCAAACCTTGAAGGACATGGTGACCAGAAGCAATCAGGTCAATTAATTACTACAGAAATTTCCTTTGAGTAATAAATCCATTTTGAATGTAGAATATGTTTTGATAAGCCTTTTTTTCTTATGTATCCAGCATATTTGTTTGATTAAAAAAATAAAATTGTGATTTTGTGCATTTTTGATTGAATGTGAATTTCCAGTCACATAGAGCTTGACACAATCACAAGTAAAAAATTTGTCATATTCTGGTAAATAAGAAAGGCATATTTCACTATTTTCTACCATACTAAAAAAATCTAAAAGTTAAGAATCTAAATAAATGTTAGTTAAACTATATAATTGCTTCGTTAAATGTTTATAGATGTAGTATATGCCCCTGGTTAGCAAAAAGAAGCACCAAACTTAGAGTAAAGGACATAGTTGCAATGCAACATGTTTTAATTAACCAGTGCGAATCAACCTCTCTTTAGGAAAATAAAAAGCACAAATACAACACATGATTAAAATTGATAACTTGGATCAAGATTTCCTGCTTGTTGATTTAAATCATGATTAAAATTGGTGATTTAAATCTTTTTGATTTAAATCAAGGCATCCAGTTATAGTGTGTGTGTGTGCGCTAGTTTGAAGAACTGTCAACTTTGGCGTATGTCCCAGAAAACCGACTAGTGTTAGCAACTGATTAAAAATAGTGAGAGACTGTTTATTTAAAAAATCAGAATGAATTCATCTAAATTATAGCAAATATTATCAGAATTACTTTAATTTAAAAAAAATTACTATTTCATCATCAAGAAGCTGGCAACAAAACAAGCTCTTTAGATAAAAAAGGTAAATTTCATTCATTATAATAAAAATATTTTAGCATTTAAAAATATACTTGGTCCCTACACAGGCTACAGTGCATGGGCCCTGCCTAAACAGATTGCTGTTGGAGACGTGCATCACCTGGACTCGCATTGGCTCACATGTTTTGGGACTTATATAATGAGAACAACTTCTTAAAAATGATTTCCCAGAACTACAATTGGGATATATCCCTTCATCTCAGAATGTCTCCAACTCAAGGAAAGCTTGGTTTTCTAGAACAGTGTTTGTAGCCCAATGACTCATATTGCTTAGATGGAAGAGCAGACCGCTTCCAGGGGTAGACGCTTGGCACAGCGACTTGGCTAACCTGGCAGCTAAAAAGCAGGTAACGTTTCAAAGCAGGACCTCATACAAATTTGAAAAGATTTGGTACGACTTTTTAGAAATCTTTGATTAATTCCTAGTGGATAGAAAGCAAGCTGTCACTCTCTGTTCCCTTCCTGCCTCCTTTCTTCCTTTTCTTTCCCCCAATAAAGTCAACTGGTCTCCATGCAGGCCCAGTAGTCCACAGTGAAACACAGAGCAGGACCAGAGCCTTATACTATGACTAAATATTGTGACATACAAGATAATAACACGATACCAGCAAGACTAATAACTTTGTATTTTGTTTAAATCAGACAATAAACCATTTATTTTTTAAAACTTACTTAAGCTGTCTCATAACAAATCTGTTAAAAGGGTACTGTCAGCTTGAATTGACTTCCACAGAACTACTTGCGTGAGAGAACTTATTCACAAAAATAAGTATCTGAAGGATCTAACCCTAATTTTACAATAAACACTTTTTTATAAAACCTAGGGCCAATAGGAAAGAAAAATCAAACCAACAGAAACTGCTGTTTCCACAAATAAATATTCCTCTGCAGAATCTGAAACTAAAACACTGCAGTCCTAGGAACCTAAATGTGAAACTTAGGGCTGGTCTCCACTACGGGGGAGGGGCGGATGGGGATCGACTGCAGATACGCAACTTCAGCTACGTGAATCACGTAGCTGAAGTTTGCGTATCTGCAGCCGACTTACCATCTGTCCTCATGGCGGCGGCGGTCGGCGGCGCACTCCCCCATCGACTCCAGCTTGCGCCTCCTGGCAAGCTGGAGTTACACAGTTGACGGGGGAGCCGCGAGCGATCAATTTCTCGTGTCCTCATCAGATGCGATAAATTGATCGCCAGAAGATCAATGGCTACCCGCCGATTCGGCGGGTAGTGAAGACGTACCCTAACTATAAACAAAAGTAAAACCAAATTCATTAAAATTCAACATCAGGGATCGGCAACCTTTCAGAAGTGGTGTCCTGAGTATTCACTCTAATTTAAGGTTTCACATTTTAATGTTTTTTGAAGGTCTCGTTCTATAAGTCTTTAATATATTACTAAACTATTGTTGTATATAAAGTAAATAAGGTTTTTAAAATGTTTAAGAAGCTTCACTTAAAATTAAATTAAAATGGAATGCCCCCTAGACTGGTGGCCAGGATCTGGGCAGTGTGGGTGCCACTGAAAATCAGCTCACATGCCGCCTCTGGCACGTGTGCCATAGGTTACCTACCCGTGTTCTACATTGTCCAGGATGAGATGAGAGAAATACAGAAAGTAAACATAGAGAATACACAGCGACAAATATATTGGATTTTAAAAATTCCTTCACTTTTAATAATTATAGTAATAATATGGATAATTGATATGTAGGTTGAAAATTATATGTTTAAACAAATATTTATTTAACTGACAGCAGCTCTTCAAATCTTTATACTCATTACATAAAAACCCTACATGAAAAGAATATTAAGGTTGCCAAGTCAAGAGCTCAAAAGTTAGGAAATACCACAATTAAGGCTGCCCATGTCACCTTAGTTTGCCCCCCTTGTGATATAGCAGGGATCGGCAACCTTGGCACACGGAACCGCAGGGTATGCACCCTTAGCACACCCTGCTGCTTCCTGCAGCCCCCATTGGATCAGGATGGCAAACTGCGGCCAGTGGGAGCAGGGCTGGCGACAGGGGGGTACTACGGGTAGAGCTGTACCGGGCCCCGCACTTTAGGGGGGCCCCGGTACAGCTCTACCCGTAGTCATCCGGCGCGGCTCTCCTCCGGACGAGCGCGCGTGTCCCCGGACGGAGCAGTGAGCCCGGACGGCGGCAGCGGCGCAGTCCGGGGGGAGAAAGGGCGGGGAGAAGGGGGGAGCAGCAAGGGCGGCTCACGACGCTCCTGGACTCTCGCTCCCGCTGCGGCCAGCTGTCAGCTGGGGGAGAGCGCCGGCTGGGCTGGGGGGGGGGGGGCGGCTGGGGTGGGGGGGGGGCCCAGCCGCTGTTGGCTGGGCTGGGGGGCCCCCAGCCACTGTCGGCTGGGCTGGAGGGGGCCAGGCTGGGCTGGGGGGGCCCCCAAACTATCAGAGTAGGGGGCCCCCAAATTTCTGTCGCCGGCCCTGAGTGGGAGATGCGGTCGGCAAATCAGCAAGAAAATAAACCGGCGGGGCCCGCTACCCTGCAGTTCCGTGTGCCAAGGTTGACGATCCCTGTGATATAGCTTTTAATTACACTACCACATACTATTTTTCCATAGGATTTTGCAAGTTTAATGTTCTTTTAATGTACTTTTATGTAATTTCCTAACAGCACACAAGAGACAGCCTCTCCCCACTCAGTTCTTGTGCTCAGTACCACTGCAGCCTCTGGAAATGAGGAGAAGCAACCACAGGGAAGCCGCCTGCTCAGCCTCTGCAGCCTTAGGTTGGAGGATGCTCAGCACATGCACAGAGCGCGCTGTAAGGATATGGAGCGTGCTGAGCGCAGAGTCTTCAGAACGTTTAGCAGCTGAATTCTAACAAGTCTCCACCGAGCATGTGCAAACTGAGGTTTTTTAAAAGCTTATAACTTGGCCAAATTTGCATACACTTTCACAGAAGCAACAAAAAGTAATCCCTGCCACTGGCATGACATCCCTGCCAAATTTCAATTCCCTGCTCAAAATCATGGTGGCATTAGAGCTTCTCAAAGAAATGATTGTAAGATTTTTTTTTAACATGGACAAAACAATATATTTTCCCCTAATATCATTCTCAGAAGTGACTGGACTATTTTAGCTTAATTATTTTTTTTTAAAAAAAATCAGCCATAGATAGGCACCAACATGGAAAATTTCAGTCCCAAACATTTACTTTTCATAAAGTTAAGCAGTTGAAAACAGAGGTTTATAATGGGAAACACTGGGCAACCTTAACTATAGAGGTCACTACTTCCACTGCTTATTATTAAGTTACAGAAAAACTTGTTGAAAATTTTACTGAAAAGAAGATGAAATCATAGCTCTGAATCTTAAAATACAAGAACAGACAGTGTTAGCGTTAAATTCATTAAATATGTTATTGAACCCAAACCCTCACACATTCAGGTTATTCATGGGTACTCGCATGAGTAACATTACTCCTAAATGCACTGTGGTTGTTTGGGCCCTTCCTTAACCAGCCAACAGGGTCCAAAAACAGACACAGATCAATGGATGAGCTGATTACATCATGAAACTGCAATCACTAATTATTTAATCTAACTAAACAAACATCACTATGGGATACAAATTAGCATTTCATACATGAGTGAAGGAGACAATTTTCCACTTCAAGGTACAGCCACAGTGGACACTTGTTGAATTTGTACACTTAAAGCTCATTTTATGCATGCCCACACTAAGGGGTTTTATAGTCTTTCTAGAGATTTAGTACCATAAAAAGATTAAAGTTCCTCTGCTGGCTATAATATTTATAACAACTAATTATTTCTAAATCACTGGAGTGAAAGTAAGATATCATCCAGTACGCAGTTAAGGAATATCAAGTTTTTGGATTAGCATCCTCCCTAATTGCTAAATCACTCCAGTGCCCTGACAGGAAAAGAACACTACACAACTCTTTAGGAAACAAGTTCCATGCTGTTAGAAGTCTATTTAGCAACTTTTTTTTTTCTGGTCTGCAAACTAAAAGAAAACCAGAAGAAAACTGACAAGTGGTTTAAAGTACAAGAAGCTCTTGGCAAATTACACCCTTGTGGGACAGTCCAGGAACCCTTCCTCAGGCAAAAACTCCCACTGACCTTAACGGGAGCTATGCTCGAATAAGGACTGAAGCATCAGTGCCCAGATCCCCAGATCACTACTCAACCTTGTATGAATACAGCCACAAAATAAGATGACAAATTGTAGCCACGTGATCATTTTTGAGGCGATGGGACCATCAGTGCTTTCCCAATTCACTTTCCATGTTCAAGCCAAATACCCAAAAATTAAAACGAACACGTGTGTGTGTGTGTGTGTGTGTGTGTGTGTGTGTGTGTGTGTGTGTGTGTGTGTGTGTGCATGTGTGTGTGTGTGTGTGTGTATGTGTGTGTGTGTGTGATTTGAATGGACAGTAGCTGACAACCCAAGTTCTTGTTGACACCTCCTACTGCCAGAGGTGAGGTCCGGGAGAAGACAGCATTAAAATGCAAACCATTTGCTACACAGCGCCCTGACATGGGCGAGTAACCCCGAATACACAACCTCCATCCTGCTAGCCAGGCAGGGAAGCTCGTGTGTGAGGCTCTGGACATGTGCCTCTGACAGAGGGCCACAGGGGATCAAACCCCGCACACCGTATGAAACCCGGCTTGGGCGGAAGGGGGCGGCTTGGGGCAGAGCGCTGAGGGCTCAGTCTCGTTCCCTCTCGGTCAGGCGGGGGTCGCCTCACCTCGTTATGCCCAAGCAGAGGGGGGCTGTGCGCGGGTCCACACGCGTGTGCCCGGGTGTCTCCCTGGCCCTGAGGGCGCGGAAAACGCAGAGTGTGAGCGGGGCTAACCCAGCGACGTGTCTCAGAGTCCGTCCACACACACTGACACCCACCCACACGCTGAAGCCAGTTCCCCTGGCTCGCGGGAGGCGCCTTACCTGGGGTGCTGGGGGAGGCGGGCCGGCTTAGCCCGGCTGCTGCTGCTGTCCGCTGTGGCGACCTGAGCGCGGGAGCCGCGGCCGCGGCCGCCGCTTTTCTGGTGGCTCCCGGTGCCGCTGCGGCGGCGGCTGCTCCACTCGCGCAGGAGGCCCGGCTCGGGAGCCGGCGAACCCGTCCTCGCGCACCACAAGCCCGGGGGTCTGGCCGCCGCCTTCCTGCTGGGGCTGCTGCTGCTGCTGCTGTTGCCCCCGCTGTATCTCATGGTGCAAGGGGACGCCGCATGCCGGGCTCCCGCTTCCCCGCCGCGCCGCGCAGAGACGCGCGGCAGCGCGGGCTCCTCCGCCCGGACCGCCAACCAGCCGGCACCCCGGGCTGCTGCGGGGCGAGGAGGAGGAAGAAGCGGGGCAGGAGGGCTGCGGGCGGGGGGCCGTCCTGGTGCATTAAGTTAAGTGCACCCAGGGGAGAGGCAGGGAGGCTGCAATCCCGGGACTTCTCCTTAAAGTTGGTGCCCCGGGGGCGAGGCGGGAGCATCCTCCCAGCAAATCCTGCATCGCCCCCCACTCCGCGGAGCTCTGGGGGCGCAGCCCTGCCCGCGCCCGGCGATCATCGGGGGGCCGCTCCTGCGGGAATCGCCGAATTAGCGGGAGCGGGGAGGCGGCGGCTGGTTTGCTATTATCGGGACCGCTTGCAAGGGAAATGTAGCTGGGGGCTGCAAAATTGATCAGGGCTGAGCAGGGACCCGGGAATCGGTTCCCGTCTCCCCCCTTTTGAAGAGCGGGTGGTTTTGCTTTTTGGGAGGAAAAGGGTGGGGAAGAGAAAGCTGCAGAGCGAAGGAGAGGAGCGCTCCCTCCCCTGCCTCCTTTTGCACAAGTGCAGGAAATGTTCCACTGACCTACATATTTTTCCAAACATACGTGACCTTTTTTCTCTCTCTCCCCCGCCCTCTTTCTGGGGGAGGAGACAGTCGAGGATCCAAGGAAGGGAGACGCTGGGGCGAGAGAAATCACGGAAAAAGAAAAACCGGGGAGGGTTGCTTCACAATGCCGAGAGCAAATATCAACTTGGCTATATTTATACATACGCACAGCACAGTGAACGACAGAGCATAAAGCGGCCGTTGATCTTTGCTAATTCCGCTGTGTACCTGATCCTAAGGGACGATCGCAGTTTAAGCTGTCCAGAAATTGTAGAGTGTGGTTTTAAAACTCCCTAGCTATACCTCTCTCCTGTTATAATGCCCAGGCTAGAGAGGGTAGAATCGCTGTACCCTACAACCCTCTTCTATACGCACACTTTAAAAACCATCATACTCTGAGCCTTTCTTCTTATGATCCCCTTTATAAATGATTTAAGCCTCATCATACCAAGAAGATATGTAAATATCACTCCCCCCATTTTATAAACTAGAGCACAAAATGGTTAGGTGATGACAGTGGATATCTGTTGTAGAGGCACAGAACCTCTCTGTCACAAGTTCTTATTCCAATGACTCAACTACAAGATCATCCTTCTCACCCTTATAGGAAGTGAGGAGCTTCAGGTTTGGCAACTAAAACCCAACAAGCTACTTAGGGCATGAGTGCTAAATACATATTCTAGGGTGACCAGATGTCCTGATTTTATAGGGACAGTCCTGATTTTTGGGTCTTTTTTTATATAGGCTCCTATTATCCCCCACCCCATCCCAATTTTTCACACTTGCTATCTGGTCACCCTAATTTTCACTAACAGACCAGTCTTCGAAGGTACAATTCTTGAACTAAAGACTAACATCCCTAACCACTGATCCACAACTAGGAGAAATATTCCAATTCCATGGAAAGGCATAGCAGCACAAAACATTGTACCTGTCGCCTATCTCCCAGTACATGAGATTAATTGACTGTCCCATGACCTGAGGATAACAGGGTCCATAATGGGGACTATGGGCCCTGTCCCCCATTTAAGTTAATGGGGGCTTTGCTATAAATTTCAGTGGGAACAGTATCAGGTCATAGAACTCCATTACCTAAAGCAAGGTTCTCAGCTACTACATGCATAAACAGTAACTCCTTATTTGGTTATGCAACTCCACACCGTCAATTAGAGCAAAACCTTTACAGAGAGCTCTTTTTTGTAAAGTAGGTCATTCTCTTTATTTCCCACTTGTATTATTTTTGTCTAATACTCCTTCTGAAAAGTATCCAGTGAGATATAAGGAAATGTGTTAGATCCTAGGAGAAGTTGTGTATTTTTAGGCTTGCTCTTGATTTGCTGTGCTTTCTGATGCTGAGCAGGATATATTTGAAATGTTAGTTTGAATTGCCAGTCTACAGTTCCAAACTATGGAAAATTTTGCACTCCTTAGTCAGGGACTTTTGTACTCTGCCTTTTAGCACAGACATGACTAATGTTAAAAGGGTGAAGTTGTGTACTTATAATCAGATTAAATACAAAACTTTAAAAAGCTCCTCCCTTCCTTTGGATGTAACCCAGCATTCCTTCCCCCCTTTGGAAATTGCCAAACAATGGTTAAATGATCCTTTGGAAAACTAAACATGTGTGAGGGAATAAAGCATCACATGGGGAGTGGAGCAGAAAACATTTTTTCTTTCTGATGTATTTTCCCCCTGTATTGCACAATAAGGTATCACATAAAGTCTGCAGGCCTTGTAAGGTCATGAAAAAAGAGACTTCCTATGATTACATACCACATGCTTTGGTATTTCAGTCTGTTTGAACAAATACCCAAATCCCTCCAAAACATGGTCATGAATTTTCAAAATCCGTAATACAGAATTCCTTGAGGAATATGCACCATTAGCTGGGAAGAGCAATCTCCAAGACACAAGTGGATACACACAAAATTAGAATGCAGACCTTAATTAATATTACCCTGTGGAAAGTGATAACTTTTAGTGCACAAAAAAAAAAGTGAAGCTGGTTTAAAATTGTTATTTAATTCATACATTACATCACATATGTAACACTGGGGTGGCTAGCAAAATGCAGATTTTCCAAAAATAGAGCAAGAATTTCTCTTGATTATACATTTACTGATACTTTTAAATTGCATTATGAAAACAATAACCATTAAAAACTAATTAGAACTTGTACTGAGGTAATTATAAATTGTTATAGTTTAATTAAGTACTTTTACTGCTTAGGCTTGATACCACATATAAAAGCTCCAGAAAATTGCTTTCCAATGAGGGATGGATGACCTAAAGTAGTAATCTCATTTGTTCCAACTAGAAGTTGGTCCATAAGAGTCTTATTCACAGACTTTAAGGCCAGATGGGCCCATCATGATCTAGTCTGACCTCCTGCACAGTGCAGGCCACCGAACCTCAGCCACCCACTCCTGTCCCATAACCTCTGGCAGAATAACCAAAGTTCTCACATCTTGATTTAAAGATTTTGAGTTCCAGAGAATCCACTATTTGCTACCTAGTTCAAACCAGCAAGTGACTTCTGCAGAGAAAGACCAAAAACAAAACAACCCACCCCCAGGTTCTCTTTCAATGTGACCTGAGGGAAAATTCTTCCTGACCCCAAATACGGTGATCAATTAGACCCGGAACATGTGGTCAAGAAACACCAGACACACACCTGGGAAAGAATTCTCTGTAGTAACTCAAAGACTTCCCCATCTACAGTCCCATGTCCAGCAGCTGGAGACATTTCTCACAGCAGTTGCAGATAGGCCATATGCCATTGTAGGCAACTAATAGCAGCAGAGCCCATACTGCCAGGGGAGAAGTAGAGGGAAGCCTGAAAGTATTCGTGGATGCTTGGAGCTAGGATGCCTAATGAATCTTCAGGCTCTGTCCAAATAGAAGGCCAAGTTCCCTGCCTTTCTGTCTGGTTGCTAATCCCTACAAGCAAAGGAACAATATGTTGGGTTTTCTGCATTATCAACCTGGTGCATTTTTAAACAAAACTTTACCTCTTCCACAGGTTTTCAAAGGAAGGGAGTAAATTAGTCTTACATTCAAACCTTATTCACCATGGCAGGTTGTTTCTTCTCTTTTATGCGAGGTAGGTCAAGCACTAGGCAGGGGAGCTAAAAGAGGCTGTCTTTTAAGCAGGTTTATGCAGGGAAAGAGGGAACAAAGAAGGGCATGATTTGAAAAAGTTGCTGAATAGATTCAAGAAAGTGTGAAACAGTTGTTTGGACGAGAAAAAGTTTTGAAGTCTACTTCTGCTCTGGCATCTTGTGGCTGAGCATTTGCAGACCTCCCATAGAGCAAAACTGTGGGTTGGGAACAGGATTATAGGCCATGTCTACATGAGGAAGTTCACAGTGACACAGCTGGACCAATGCAGCTGTGCCGCTGTACGATCGCTTGTGTAGCTGCTCTATGCTGTTGGGAGAGAGCTCTCCCGTTGACATAATAAAACCACTTCCATGAGTAGCGGCCCTATGTCAGCTGGAGAAGCTCTCCTGCTGACAATGCTGTGCACACCAGCGTTTCTCTCATTTAACTTATGTCGGTCAGGGGTGTGTTTTTTCACACCCCTGAGCCAAATAAGTTTTACTGACAAAAGTGGTAGTGTGGACATGCTATAGTTTGGCACTGAAATAACGATGGGCTTTTTTCCAATGGAACTCTATGCGTGTCTTGGCCTATATAAGCAATGTTTTCTCACTGCAGTAAATTGAACAAAATGGCAGGCATTAACACCAGGGGGTTTACCTTGACTAGGAAAAGTAATTGAGTTTAGGATGGGCGTAGCTAGCATGGGTTAGCTATCTTGGGTAGATGCCCAGTAACACCCTTAGCTTGAACCCCAGGCTATAATTCAACCAGATAAAACTGAGCTGTGTTACCCTGTACAGTAATTCCTTGCTTAAAGTTGTAGTTATGTTCCTGAAAAATGCCACTTTAAGCAAAACGATGTTAAGCCAATCCAATTTCCCCATAAGAATTAATGTAAATGGGGGGGGAGGGTCAGGTTTAAACAAACAATTTAATACTGTTCACAGTAATGATGATTGTGAAGCTTGGTCGAGGTGGTGAAGTTAGAGGGTGTAAGAGGGTGGGCTATTTCCCAGGGAATGCCTTACTGCTAAATGATGAACTAGCTTTTGGCTGAGCCCTCAAGGGTTAACACATTGTTAATGCAGCCTCACACTACAAGGAAGCAGGAATGGAGGGAGAGGAGACAGCATGGCAGACACAGACAGAGACACACACCCTGTGTGTGGGAGAGAAAGAGAGATGCACATTGCCTGTTTAAGCAGGGCCGGCGACAGGCCCCGGTCTCCCGCCGCCCGCGGGGGCCCCCCCCGCCAGTCTCCCGCCGCCCACGGGCCCCCCCCCGCCAGTCTCCCGCCGCCCGAGGGGCCCCCTGCCAGTCTCCCGCCGCCCGCGGCTCCCCCCCGCCGCTCTCCCGCCGCCCATGCCCCCCCCGCCCCTGGTCAGTCTCCCGCCGCCTGCGCTCCCCCCCCTGTCTCCTGCCTCCCGCGGCCCCCCCGCCGATCTCCCGCGGCCCTCCGGCGATCTCCCGCGGCCCTCCCCCGGCGATCTCCCGCGGCCCTCCGGCGATCTCCCGCGGCCTGTCTCCTACCTCCTGCGGGCCCCAATCCCCGCATGTGCTGCGGCCGCGTGGCCTGGCCAGAAGCAAAGGGGGTCAGGGCTGGCTGCTGGGTGCCGGGGGAGGGGGCTGGTGAGCGCGGCAGCGGCTGCCCGAGCCGTGCCTCGCTCACAGCCCCAGCGACAACGGTTACAGCTGTACCGGCCCCGGACTTCAGCTGTACCCTGAAGTCCGGGGCCCAGTACAGCTGTAACCGTTGTACCACCCTGTCGCCGGCCCTGTGTTTAAGTAAGCTGACCCTACTCTTAAGCACACTGTCTTTTTAAGTGGATCAGGAAGTTGAGACAGCAGCTGCTGCCCTGAACTCTCTCTGTCTCTCTCCCTCTGTGTCCATGTTAGCTAATCTGACATAAACTTGATTGCCTTTCCTAGTCAAGACAAACCTCTGGAGTGGTCCCTGGATTCTGATTCTCAGTAGATTTCACCTGGAATCCTCTGCCTCTTTATTTCAGAGGACTTTAGAGAACTAGTTCCCCCAACACATGGGGTCTGATGCCCAGTTGTTCCATTGATTCCAATGGGAGATGGATTAGGCTCAAAGTTCAAACTCCTTATCCTCACTTTCAAGGCTCGGCATAATGTCACCCCCTGCTTCTCATGCACTCTCTTAACTTTTCCCTCCTTATGACCTTCTTTGACGATTTTTTCCATTCATGACTCTGCACCTGTTATCACATCACCCCTATATTTGGAATAGCCTCCTACCTCCAGTGCACCAAAAACCTTCACTCTCCTTATTCAAATATACTCCCTTAAAGCTCACCTCCTGTGGTTCCTTCTCCATCACTAACCATCCATGCCTGTTCTTTTGCCTATCCTTTTACTCCAAATATTTAACCCACATAACAAAACATGATTGTTAACTGTGAATCTTCAAGATTAAATAAAGAAGGGAAGTAATAATAAACATTTTCAAACTTGGGTGCTTATAGTTAGGCACCTGAATCCATAACTCTGGCATCTAAACAGATGGCATGCTTTTCTGAAGTACAGAGCAACGGCGGTTATTATTAACATAAAATGGGATACCTAAGCCTGAATTTAGGCGCTAGAAAGACACTTTTGAAAATTTTGTTCCAGGGTTTTAAAATGTGGAACTTACAAGATAAATGCTCAAATCCCATTACTTTTCACTGATAAAATCTATTAAGTATATGGAATGTAAGACCAGAAAGTAATATGATAATCTGTTCTGACCTCCTGGATAATACCAGTTCTATAATTTTCCTCAGTGATTCTTGGATTTAGCCCAACATCCTGAGCTAGAGCATATGTTTTTAAAAAGACATCAGTCTTGATTTAAAGACTCCAAGTCTCGATCAGCTCTTGGCAGCCCATTCTAATGTTTTGGTTCAATGTAGCTTTAACTACAAAAGTCAGCAGTATGTCAATGAGGCATTATGAATGTTCTACTGAAATATAGTCACCTCCGTCCAACAATATACATAACTCCCATAAGCCCATTAACAATAAAGAGACTATCAAGTTAAATTGTACATTTAAAAATAAATTGCCATACTTATCAAACTAATGGTCGTAGACTATTCAAATTCAAAGATATTTCAAAATCAGTTTTACTTTTGCCATTTATTATTTACTTTCCGTTTGGACAATGAAAATAGACAGCTTCACTTTTGTTTCTAGTCAGTTGCTAGATTCTGATTCTCATGTAAAATGCTGTATTGATTTAATTATAAAGGCTGCAGAAGGATGTTTAAACACAAACAAATGGAAACATTTCTAGTAATATAAAGTTTTTAATTGTATTGGTGTTTTTGCAAAACCAAAGTTTGGGGTATAAACCACCCGAGAGTATCCTTTAACTAAATACAGTACTCAGACAATGAGAGGAGAATAGTCTTCACAGTGAAATGCGTGATGGGAGAAGTCTGAGGGGGAGAAAGTGTTAAAAAGGCAACTATCGATGGGGGATGGGAGGAGATAAGGAAAATACTGGGGGGATCCGTAAATGAGCAAAACAGATGGGAAAAAAAATTCTTAAATGACTATAATTAGGCTCTTCTTCAGAAGTACTCACAGTGTTCCAACAACAGCAGATACTGTAGGCAATATCATTTCAGAAATTAAACACATTTGCTCCTCAAATGTATGTGTGGAGAAGACAGATCGTTAAAACACGCAAGGCCTGACTCTGATTTCAGTACACTGATTTTACGGAGCTATAACTCCACTGTCTCAAACAGACTTTCTCTTATTTATGCAAGTGGACTTGCAATCAGATTCAGGCCCAGAGGTTTCCAATGAATGGAAGGAGGTTACCTTTTAAGCACAGGGACAAAAAGACAGCTGTGTACACTGACACAAACATACACTGTCTTCAGCTACGCTTGAACCAATCAGCAGAATAGTCATTAAATACAACAGTCATAAAAACTAGTGTTATCAATTTAATATCTATAAAGTATAACAAGCCCTCTAAATATTTGCTCCAGCTGGCCCACTATAAAATATTTTTTGACGGGCATAGATAACAGTCTGTAGACTTGCACTCATTAGTGGGTCGTGCTGAGTACTGATAGCACAAGAGCCTCAGCACAATTAAACCCTGCACTGCAGCATGTGCTGAAGTCAGGGATGGAGAATGTGCACAGTGTTGGTGTCAGTAGAACCCTTATGTGCTGCATAGAGGGAGGGCAGAACCACAGCCGAAGATCTGGCCTAGTGTCTGCCTGCCAGTCCTATATAGGCCAGTGTGGAGGGTTACAATGTCCACAGTTCAAAGGAGGGAGAGGGAAGGGGCCACAAGATCATTATTTACCCACATGCAGTAGTTCCAGCACCCTATGCAAGTACCATGAGAGGCAGGGTTGCCTATTTTGGTCGGATATATTCCTGGAGGTTTCATCACAACATAATCTTTAATTAAAGATAAATCTTTAATTCCTGGAGTCTCCCAGACAATCTGGAGGGTTGGCCACCCTTCGGAGAGGTAGTGGTCACTACTAGTGTTACCACCCGTCTGGTTTTTACCCGGACAGTCTGTTTTTTGGCTTCCGTGTCCAGGTGCCATTTAGGGCTGCCAGGTGCCCAGTTTTCAAATGAAAAGTCTGGTTGAAAAGGGAACCTGGCAACACTAAATGGCACCCAAACCAAAATCCCAGTTCCCTCAGGGCGGGGGAGGTGCTGGGTCATTAACCCATCCCACCTCTGCTCAGCCAGGGCTGCCTCCTACCTGCAAGCAGGCTCCTTGATATGATCCAGCAAGTGAGGGGCAGAGTGAGGAAAGGAGTTTGCGATGGGGCAAAGCCTTGGAGGAAGAAGGGGAGCAGGAGCGGAGCCATGTGAGGAAGAAGCAAAGAAGGGGTGAGGCCTTGAGGGAAGAGGCAGGGCAGGTTTGTGGCCTCGAGGGGAAGGGGGCAGTTACCAGCAATTAGAAAGGTGGCAAACCTACTCTAGCTCATAGTTTGGAGTTGTGGCTGTGGGGTGGGAAGTCCACTTGAGCTTCTCTCATTCACTGAAATTTGGAGTGGAGTAGATTTTACTTGCACTATCCACATACATTTCTCCTGTATAAAACCAGGGCTTTCCGTGGGATAAATGAATTTCGCCCTAAAATCTTCTAGCGAGATTTTGCATTAGCAACTCATGCACCATCAGAAAATCAATCGCTAGAAGTGCATGCAAACAAGAACACGGAGTAATGTGAAATTCATTTTGCACAATGCTCTTCAATAAAATAAAATGCAAGATACAGTAAAATATTTGCCAGAGTATCTTTATAGGGTCTGTGTAAGAAGTAAGATTTCTGAAGCTAAAGTTCATGCTTCAGTGAGGTACATGAATTGTGAGTTGTCATCTTCCTTACTGCTGTTGTTGGTTGGTTACAGCTACAGTGACCAGATAGCAAGTATGAAAAATCAGAACAGGGGTGGGGATAGTAGGCACCTATATAATTCAAATCCCCGAATATCTGAACTGTCTCTATAAAATCGGGACATCTGGTTACCCTAGTTACAGCTATCTGCTAGGTATGGTTAACAGGACAGCAACACATAATTTATGATAGTACTAACTTCACAATAGAAAAAGATCAACATTTTTTTTTACACAAAAGCTTCATTGTTGCAGAATGCAATTAAAATGGCAGAAAGGTAACCAAATCCTTCAGTTTTTTGCATCCTGACTCTGACGTCAAAATAGTTCTGTGAGAAGGGGGGATTTTACTGTGTGCATTTCAGTGAAACATTTACAATCATCCACATATAAACAGACCTAATAGCAACATGACAGTAACAATCCCTATCTCTCTGAGCCCCCATATCAAGTCAGGTAGGGTGAATAGTCATAGTTATGTTACAAAGAGAGAATTAAGTCATTAAAAAAATTAAAAATAAAAAAAAGTCATGAAGTTCTTCTTCAATGTACATCAGATTCCAACTAAATAAATTCAGAAGTGATTTTTTTTTCAGTTGCTTATAGCTTTTTTAATTGTCAAAAGGTCCTCCAAATCAAAGAAAATGCATTAGGACTGTGTCTACACTAAACTACAAGTTTCAAACTTCAATACATTTTGTTGTGGCTCCGCCAAAAGAAAAGTCTGATTAGGATTTCTGACCATGAGAAAAAATAAATGTTCATTTTCTTGTAACTCAAAAATTGTTCAATGGACTATGCTCAAACTTTCCAGAAAAAAAGTCATAATTTGGAGGGCAAAGCCTAATCGTCGAAAATTTCAGCCAGCAAAGGGAAATGTTTCTAAATATTCTTAACATGAAAATAAGCTTAATTAAAGGATCGTATAACTTTAATTACAATGGGCTCCACAAAGAGCCCTCCTATAATACCTTATTTTTTATTTGTTTGTTTATTTGTTTTGCCAGAGGAGAAAACATCCTCTACAAAAAACCAAACCAAAACAAAACTTCCCAAACAAAATAAATAAAAGCAACTGAAACCCACAACCAAACAGTTTTGGGGAAATAAGGACATGGTTATTGAAAATTAACCTCCTAAGCCTGGGAAGGCTTGTCGGATACTCCTAATACTTTAAAATGCATTAAATAACAGAATTACCCAGTTTTTGCTTAGTTACATAAATTCTGCTTGACTCCACTACTCTGGTCAGTTTATTGTTTAGTTTCTTCTAACCTTCCCCTAATCCATTCTGCTACAGCTGAATGATAACCATGCCATGTATCAGCAGAAAAGTGGAGATGATTATCTAAGTTGTTTCAGTGTGACTTTTTCTAATTTATTGGTAAGCAATAAATATCTCTCATTCTAATGTACCCTTCTTAAACTAAACCCCAGAGTATGGGTCCAGAGTTGAACTGTCAATCAAATTCGACCCTCAGATAATATGTACCAGTACCTGCAATTTCCATTGATTCCATTGAATCAGTGGGACATTATTAATAAGGGACATAACTACGTTTAACACTGTTAATGTCACCAGAGTCACACCAGAGAAAAATTTGATTCAGCTCCTTTATACAAGGGCAAATTTTGGCCCTGTGTTTTCAAAAGTGTTCTCCAAAGTTATGTCTTATTAGCTTCAATATTGTAAGTTGCTCTGTGTGAGTGAGTGAAATAGTTACTGTAATAACTTCAGGGTGATTTAAACTAATCACTATTCCAGCTCTTCCTGAAGAAATGTATCAGGAGGGACACTCTGCTCTTAAACTTTGGCCAAATTATACTGGGTTGTTAACTCTTCCAAGAACAATAAACAACCCTGATTTTACATCACATAAATTGAGCTGCATATTTTCAAATCTGGGGTTTGGAAGTTTCCTACTCCTACTGCTTTGTCATGGTTTAAATACTTAAAAGTTTTGCTTGACAATGCAGGCTTTTCTTGGGGCATGACGGGCCCCTGCCTGTTTCCTCTCTTTGCTTATTTATTTTTAGAAAGACAAAAAAAAAAGCAAAGATCCTTTCTGTGGGGTTGTCTCCACTAGGCAGCTACTGTTCAGAATGGAATCTGAGTAGCAGTTTGCTATTCAGTTCAAATGGAAATCTGAGTGCACGGGGAAATTACAAAAATAAGAGAGACACGGAAGGGTGGCATGGAGCCATGTTTTCTAGTCATGTAATGAAGGAGGCTCTGGAAAAGGCAAGTAGAGAGGTCTAATGAGGGGGCAGGGAACTGGCATTTTGGTGGCAAGGCATGTGGGAAAGGGAGGGATCAAAAGCCCCTGGGGCCATAAAAGAAGGAGCGTATAGAATAGGTTGTGAAATGAGAGTAGGGGAGAGAAGGCATGTGCAGGCAACTGTGGGAAGCCTGGAAAGGGTTTGTATACGACTGGATGGGGATGCAGTGTGGCTTAGTAGAGAGAGCATTGGGCTGAGACTCAGGACTGAGCTCTAGTCCAAGCTACTGATCAGCTGAATGATCTTTGGCAAGTCACTTTCCCAGTCTGTGCCATCCCCCTCCCACCCTTGGTCTGTTTAGAAGATAAACTCTTTTTAATAGGGTCTTTCACTATGGGTTTGTGCCTAGCACAATAGGCCCTAATCTTGGTTAGGGCTCTAGGTACTTCTGTAATAGAAACAACATTCTAAGGAGGGAATTGAAAGAGAAGAGGACGGCAGTGTAGTGGATTGGCCCAGGTAGGAGAATCCAGGCACAGGATGCTGCATGGACAAAAGCACCTGCATGAAAGTGGGGCAAGTACATGATTGGGCTGGTTAGTCATGTGATTTAGGGCGAGCTAACTGGCAACAAAAGACCTGACAAGATACAAGAGTGGAGAGGCAGGCAGGGTATAAGCTAGGTATGGGTTTGAAAGTGAGGCATGGAGCCTAAATTAGATGCAGAAGGCAAGAGGGTTCTATCCAGCTTCAGAGAAGAGTGGCTACTGCCGTCTGAGAGAAGTTATACAGAAAGAGATTCAACAAAATAATATTTTATTTCCTCATTTGTAAATAGGAACAGAAAAGAAACCATTGCTCAGTCTGAGATACAGTATGCGTATGGTTTAGGTAATACTACAAGATAAGTGCTGACCAGAGATAAATATAGGGCAAATGAGTTACATAAAACTTATCTCTGTCCTTATCGTTGGGACAGATAACTAAATATGGTGACTAACTGTTAAAGGAAGTTAGAAAGTTAACTGGACTTTTGGCAGGAATAAGACACCAAAAGAGGACAGAATCTTTGATGAATTTTAGAAGTGTTCAGGGAGCAACTGGCACCAGTACTGCTGGATGTTTTTATTTTTGTATTACAAAGACAGATATCTTTTTTCATTGGGAAA
Organism: Sternotherus odoratus; assembly: GCA_032164245.1. Lineage (NCBI taxonomy): Eukaryota > Metazoa > Chordata > Testudines > Kinosternidae > Sternotherus > Sternotherus odoratus. The sequence continues at coordinate 203,189,261 of JAVMKO010000001.1, read as the reverse complement.
GTGACCATTTAAATTATCTAAATATAGGCAGAGACTCTAAATTATGTGCCCACTGCAGGCACTCATATGATTGTAAACCACTTGTCAAGTCCCCAGGTGATAAACTACAGAGTCTTCTGTCTTTTCTGGTTATCCCTGTATAATGTGGGATTAATGTAAAGTAGACTCTTATCAGACAATATTACAGAGGTACCTAACACACTATACATTACTCAAAATGTTAAAATCTCTTGAACTACCATATGCCTACAAAGAGGAGAAGGCCATTGATTGATAATAATGGGAGCTCCTGTGCATATTAAATATCGCCAAGTGATAAACCTCATCAACAAATCAAGATACTTTATATCTCAGTCACAATGGTTATGTGGTTTAATAGAACAAGACAGCTCTTTTTAATTTGGGTAGAGGTGGGTGTCTTCTGTCCTGTACCCAGAATCTTAGTGGCAGAACTTCTGGTGCAATCAAGACTGTATATGGAAGTGAAAAGTATCAAAATGAGAGACACAATTTAAGAATAGTATGTGTATAGAGGACATGTGTCTGAACACAGACTCTGAGAATTTAAATCAAATCTGTGTTAAAAATGTGGAATTGTTTTTAATCTGAAGAGAGCAGGAATTTGATCATGGAGGTCTGATTCTCACTGGCACTATGTGTAACGATCTTGGGGTTCATTAAATAACAAATCAGGGAATGAGCAAGAAATATATTTTTCACAAAACAAACTGGAAAGCATCTCTCTGGTGAATTGCTGCACACAACCATGGGATGTTCCCAACTCCTGCCTTTAGGACACATCCCCAAATTCCTATGTTCATAATACTGTCCCTTATGAGCATGGGAAGCTGGTGACCTGGCCATTGGGGGAAGCTAGCCCCCAGCCCCACCCCTTCCTCTAAGGCCCCGTCCCTCCCCATCTGCTCTCCCTTCTGCTCCTCTTACTGTCCCCCCCTCCTCACATGAGTCCATAGCATTCCCACCGCAGGCCCTTGCACCTGCGGGAGGTGGGGTGGCCAGCTCCAGCCAGCGTAGTCCAGCCAAGGCAGAGTGCTGGAATGCAGGGGAGGCCTGGCTTGGGGGTGGAGCATGGGTGGGGTCCTGCTAGACTGTTTGGGAATGCACATCTGATCCCGGCCTATGATACCCGCTGCCCATGCTTATGAGCAAGCGTCTCTAAATTTTCATCTTCTAAAAACAGATCTCTGTACGAAGGTCCCTTTACAGCATTCGGACAGTGTAAAGGTGGCTTTAAGTGGGAGCAAGTGTTTAAAGAGACTTTAGTGTCAATAAGAATCAGGTCCAGGAAGTTTGGGGAGAGCTCTTCTTAAAGGGTATGAAAGGGACTGGGAATTATGATAATTCAATTATCTGATATCTAATGTTTACTTTCCCCTAAACACATCCTTTCTGTTTGGTTATCTATTCTTAATAAATGCATTGAAAGTTCTACTGAAATAGTAAGGCGAAGAAGAGACGCGGGACTCGCTCTGATCCAGAAATCTATCTATAATTGTCCATTTTTTAACACTCATATAAAATCCACAATATGAAATTATTACAACTTACACAAAGCCTCAAGCCTAATAAATTACTATTGGTATCCTCCTTTTTGTTTGTTTGTTTTTTGGTTGTTTTTTTGTTTTGTTTTGTTTTGTTTTTCCTAGGGAGAGGGACTGTTGATAAGTGTGTAAATGGATATTGTAAAACATTATAATTGAGGTAAGGCTTTTTCTGTGTATTGTTTACCTTAAATTAAGGACTTCACACATGAGCCAGTCATACCATGTTTGGTATGATGGTTTAATAATATATAAAAAAATGAAATATATCTCCCTTATGGCTATTAAATAACAACTCTGGATGGCATGGTTCAATATCCTTTTTTTAAAAAGGTTGGGAAAGACATAGTTTAATGGCCATCTTTGGTAAGGAAATATTTCTTTTGCAATGATAAAATGAAAGTGGAATATTCTATTTTTCTCTTTTTATTACTCAGACATTATTTAAATATAGTTTTAAGAAATGAACTGAAGAGCCTCTTGAATTTTACATTAAATACTTTCTAATTTATATACATTTTTGAGTGGCAGTTATGAAGGATATTTTCAAAGGTCAAGAGGAAGGCAGAACAAAAAAATTAAAATTAAATCGGATTATCTAGAGGAAGATTGGAGGTTGGTATACAAGTGTGTTAAATTATTATTGATAAGTACAGCACTAAACAACTTAGTCAACTAAAAAGATGACTTTTTTCATTTTGAACATAATTATATATCATTCAAAAATAAATATCCGTGATGCGAAGAACTGAGTTAAAACAATAAAATAGAGATTGAAAATTGTATGTGTGTGATTTGGAAATGCAAAGTTTTGGTCAGATGCGATCATAGGTGCTGGAATAGGGATGATGGGAGTGCAGCCACACCCCCTGGTTTGAAACGGTTTTCATCATATACTGGGTTTACAGTTTGGTTCAGCACCCCAGCACAAATTGTTCCAGTACCACTGCATGTGATCAACTATACTCAAGATTTGCTGAACATGTTTAGTTTATTTAATCCATCTGTCTGAATTTAAAATAATTTAGAAGAAGTTATATTAAATAGATATAAAAATAAATTTATTGGAGTACTATTCTCAGTTTATTGGAGTACTCTTCTCCGTAGTAGGAACATGTATAATGAGGCTGTAGAACAAAGGAATACAAGGGTCCGCCGCGCTGAGGGAGAGAGGAGAAAGGGGTCGCGGTTCTCAGTTGTTTGAGAATCCCTGATTTTGTGCGTTATTTAAGGATACACAAATATGTCCAAAAAAGTGGCCTCTGATCTCAAGGATGCAGTGATTCCACTTTTTCAGATTTGCTGGATCCCAGGCCTCAGTATTCCCTAGCTACGGCGTGAGGGAAAGGGCAAGAATTATATGTGCCCAGGGGTGGCAACAGAAGGGAGATGCCATGGTTGAGTGAGGGTGAGAAGTAGGGTGACCAGACAGAAAGTGTGAAAGAATCGGGACAGGGGGTGGGGAGTACTAGGAGCCTATAGAAGAAAAAGACCCCAGAATTGGAACTCTTTCTATAAAATCGGGACATCTGGTCACCCTAGTGAGACGTGTTCTGTGGAGAGGGGACTGGCAGTGGAAGGGAGCGTGAGTGAAGAAGGAAAGAGTGGTCAGTGTTGGCTGGGGAAGAATTTCCTGCCCTGGCATCTGCAGGAAGCCATCTCCGAAAGCAAATGGAGACTATCATCTAAGTGTCAATTCCATGCCAATCACTGTGGTGCCCAGGGCCGGCTCCAGGCACCAGCAGAGGAAGCACGTGCTTGGGGCAGCACATTTTAAGGGGTGGCATTCTGGACATTCTTGGGGAAGCACATTCCAGCCGCCCATTTAGAGGGTGGGGGTGGAGTTGTGCTCTTCATGCTTGGGGCAGCAAAAAAGCTAGAGTCAGCCCTGGTGGTGCCTGAGCTGATGAGACAGCGAGATAGAGTTTGTCTCGACCTAAAATTGCTCCCACAACATTAAATCTCTACAGCCATGTTAATTTTTGTGATCAGATTTGCACAAAGATGAAGCCAGTAAAATGGGTGGATTTCTGAGCAAATGGCTTATCATTACCCCAATCTGATAGCTGCACAGTACAATACAGGAGATGAATGGACTGAATGGCTAAGTGGATGAAATAACTCCTGCTTAGTCCCTGGCTTTCCCATTTCTAGCCCCAGCTCAATTCTCCTGAGCCTTGATACTTCAAAGATAACTTTTCTGGGTCTGGGGGTACAGTGGGGTACAGTGCCAAAGAGGTGGCTAATCCACTTTCCATGTGATAAGGAAGGTGTCTGCATGCCAGAGACCTCCTGTACTGTTAGTATCAGCCAGAGAATCTGGACCAAGGTTAGAGAAATTATGGCTAAAGAGGGGGAAATGGTCTGCAGTTAGCATATATATAGAAGTGCAGCCTAGCAACAAATCATGTTTTTTAATTGGAATTGTTCTTTTGAGATGTACTGTTCTGTATGGTATTTAATAACAGAGCTTGGGTGGATCTGGAAATGGATCAGTTTAAACAAATTAAAGTGCCAAAATCCTGTTCTCCTTAAAGTTTTCCATAACATGCCCTGACCTGAAAAAACTCCTCTTTCTCCAACCTTGAATACATACGTTTAAAACTGAAATGTGCAGAATGCTTAGTCTATGTGGCTAGTCTGGGGAAATATGAACTTTATGAATGATGGGTGCACGCCCAGCAATGTGTCTCTGTTGGAAAGAGAAAGGTTTCTCTGTTTAAATAATATATGAAATAAGAACAAGCACATCTTTCTATTTAGAGACATGTGGGGTATCATAACGTACCACCAGAACATTGCATAGAGCAATTTGGTTAGTTTGGAAAACTAGTAGAGCTGAAAACATGAAACAAAAAGTGAGTAAGAGTTTTATTTTGTTTGTGCATAATTTGCTGGGGAAGCAGAATACAGGCGTGTGTTGTTCTATACAGTATAAGGCGCTGAAAAAATGGGAACGAGAGTTTGGCTGTCTTTTTGAGAAAAAAGAATTAAATGAAATTTGACAGTGCTGGGGCACCTCAAAGGCACATTGGTGAATCCCTATAAGCTAAAAACCAGAGGAAAATGCTAGAAGGGAGACCAAATATTCTAATGGTGGGAAATGGCAGTACTGAACAGGAGGCATGCACTAATAGGTTCTCCTGATAGGAAGTAAAGATCTAGATTTTACTAGGATAACACTAGAGAGAGAGAAAAAAAGCAGGAATCTGAGACATTTTGTCCACAGTGAGCTATATAATTCCCCCCAAATGGAAGCTCTTCTCAACAAATAAAGTGCTAGAATCTCTGCCGTGCCTGGTTTCCACTGGCTGCAAGACGGTGAGAGAAAGCTGGTTTGGCTCTATTTCTGGAGCGGGTTCTAGGCCAACCCTGATGCAGAGGAGACCAGCTACCAGGCTTCTCTGATCTATGTCACTGGGTATTTGCCCCAAAGTGCTGACTGAGGATTGCAGGAGTAAAGCGACTTTTCCCATTCACTGGACACTCCCTAATCCAAGTGCTGCAGGGGAATGGCATCAGATCCAGGTGCCTTGCCTCTCCTCCCACTGCTTTCTGGCATCTTTGAATCAAAAAGAATCTTGCTCAGAATGTTTCTATGTGCAGTACTATAGCGAGGTGCTGCACTATAGTAGACATGGACAGGTAAATACCACAAGAAGAATGGCAACAATTTAGGGAGGTTGATAAATCCTTTTTCTGCTATAGCTTGAATTCTTAGGTATAACAGGATGCTATTGTGATATTACTCTGCTGTGCCTACTGAGCATAGTGTTGGAGGTTTGATTTCTTAGGGCATAAACTAACCATGATCCTGCACAGAACTCCCTTTGGTCACAGTGGCAGTTCTGCTGCAGCCTGAGGGCGGTACATGGGCCTTCTTTATAAATTAAAATCCTGGTGAAATTCAAAACCATAGGGATTTATTCCCCCCCTTTAAACTGAGTCGCTCCTATTATTGGGAAGCAGTTCTGTGTTCCTACAGAAAGAAGTACAGGACTCTCTCTGGGAGGTGGGAGGGTCCCAGATCCTGGGCTCCAGCATGAGCCTAGAAGTTTACCCTGCAGTGAAACAGCCCATAGCCTGAGCCCCTCGAGCTCAAGTTGATTGGCACTGACCAGCCATGGGTACCTAGTTGCAGTGTAGACATCAGTTAATAGGCCACATTTTCACTTTGGCTGCAAACCTGCCTTTGCTATTGTGCAGGCGGGTGTCTGTATTTGTGCGTGCAGATCAAGTAGTCTGATACACAAATTATTGCTGTTGCCCACATAAACTCCCACTTGCACCTGCAAATGAGTGTATGTGCAAAATATGCCTGTACAGATTTAGAGGCTGTGTTTGAGAATTTGGCCCTAAATATCTTTCATTGTAGGTTTTTGTTTATGAATGTGGATCGAAAGATCAAAGAAACAATTGCGTAGTTTGTGGGGGAACTGGGGAAGTGCATGTAGTTTGCTAAAGAAAAGTCAATAACTTTTCCATAAGACAGCTATGTGGTAAATGTTAGCGGCTTGGCAAACTTGCAACATAATTTTCTGAATGGTAAGCAGAATCTCATCCATTTTAAATCCTGTAAAAAAAAAAGAGTAATTTCCAGAAACAAAATTATATTTTTTTCTTTACTCATATTGATCCAAGCCTGCATTCCTTTACTGGCCAAACTCCCAGTTTTTGTAGGGACTGGGCTCAAAACTGCACTCTTGGCTAATTTTATATCCACCTCTGCTCTGTCAGTGCTATTAAGGATTTAAGATGCACTATTGTAAATGTACCGCACATATATAATACAGTCACATGCTTGCGCATCCATAGAGGATCACTACTTTGCCTAAAGAATCACATTTGAATAACATACATCTAAAGCTAACTTCCAAATACCAGATAAATACCTTCCAAAAATAGAATCACTCATTTTTCACAGCAGGTGTCATTCATCAGGTACAAGACTGTATCTATACGTGTTGATAATAATAATTCAGTACAGTATGTGATTCTAAATTCATTACCTTCTGCCCCAGGCTCTGGAGGCTAGCAAAGTCACTAGAACAGTGCAGAACTATTTAATCCTATAGCACAGATATTTCCATTATAAAAATATTTACCCTATAATCAAAAGACTCTGAAGAGTTTGGTGTCTCCTTTTTCTGTTTCCATGTTGTAGTTTTCCTCCTTACTTGGTTTTCTAAGAAAAAGCATTTGCTGACCAGGGACCAAATCCTGCCCCAGAAGGTTGCTCAAATAACCAACCTTTGCAATGGGGAGATCCACCGCAGGGGACAGTCAGCAGGCTGTAGGTAGTAATCTTGCCCCTAGGGACGCTCTGTGGGCAATACGACAGTGGCTTCTGCAGCTGTATGGTCTCACTGAGCAGGTCAGAATGGCATCTGCAATTGTAGGGGATTCACTGAGCACACTTCCACTTATGCATCCAACGAAGTGGGTATTAGCCCACGAAAGCTTATGCTTCAATACTTTAGTTAGTCTTTAAGGTGCCACAGGACTCTTTGTCACTCCTGCAATTCTAGACTAACACGGCTACCTCTCTGATTCTTGACTTCTACTTAGTTCACTCCTGCCCCTACACTCCTCATCCATTGCCAGGCAGAAGGAGCCCCACAGAGCTATATTGTGTAGCATGCAGGAGAAGACTCCAGACATGAAGCCCTCAAATCCATTTGCATAGCAGAACTGCATCAGTACCAAGTGCTCTCTGCATTTGTTTGTTGGGATGGGGACATGGGCTGGGATGCCCTCTATTGCATCTTTAATGGGACATTTCTGGGTTTGACAATTATTATATAGCTGTTGTAACCACGGAAAATACAATCTTATTCTGGTCATAACTGATATTTGTTCCATAGCAGGGTAGTGTTTGTGTGCTGGTGTTGCCTACTCCAATGGTATGAAAGTTATTCCTGAAATAGTGCAGGAAATGTCCTTTAGTCCTTAGGCAGACACAGTCTCCAGCACATTTATTAATACTAGTGGATTTTGTTGAAGGAAATTCCAGCACCCACAGGTTAACAATGAGTTTGCTAGGAATGTTGTTGCAAGTTCCTGTTTTGTTTGAAAGATGTTTTCCTTGTGATGCTCACAATGGGCCTGATAACAAAGCCCAATGAAGATGATGGGGGGTCTTTCCACTGGCTTTAGTAAGTTTTGCATCAGGGCCATAATAAAAAAAAGTGGCCCTTCAGGCACCACCAAGTCAGAGAGTCAGCTGGCCTTCACTGGTAACTATGAGATCAGTTTTCTGCCCTAACTCACACGGGTAGTCAATCCTTACACATACCTACGTGGCCACTCTCATTAGCAAGGAGTGAGCAATGGTTACAGGTTTTCTGTCTATGTACAAGGTAGCATAGATGCTGACTCCATGGGTGCTCTGGGGCCTAAGCACCAACTGAAAAATATAGGGGATGCTCAGCACTCACAGGGCCTGATTAATCTTTTGCGGGCCTTGGAGCCTGGACTGTGGCTCTTCCCCTTGCTCCACTTCAATGCCCTGCCCTGGTCCTCTTCCCCCTGAGGCCCTGCCCATACTCTGGCCTGAGGCCCCGCCCCCGCTCAGCATCTTCCTCTTGAAGTCCTGCCCACCGCTCGCATGGTGGGGATGAGGCAGAGAGGAGTGAGCAGTGGATGGGGCCTCAGGGAGAAAAAGCCAAGTGGTGGTGGGGCCTTGATGGGGGGAAGGGAGGAGCAGGGGTGGGCACCGGGGCCCCTCCTGTGCGTGGACATGGTCCCGCAGCGCCACTGGTGCGATTGTAAACCCCATACTGAGCACCCACGAGCCACAGTGTCGCTGACAGTTTAATCCAGAAAGCTATAGTGAGACCGAAATGTCTTTAAATTGGGACGTTAGTGAAGACAGTGCAATGATTTTAAGAGACTGTAGTTTGTGATAATGTAGTTATGTAGTTCATTACTATTTAAATAATGATTACATTGTTAAGATATCAATTATAGACACATATTCAATACCTAGAATATGAAAGAAGTGTATAAATAGGCTGCAAATAGCTTCCTCCCAAAACTGGCCAACATATACACTCTTCAAAAGCACCCACCGGCAAAAACAAACGCCAGTGCCTGTGCGTTGCATTATTCTCCCTGTCTCCTACTATGAGGTCTTCTTTCCTTCTACACCGTTTCCGCATGTTCTTTCATACTGGAGTTTCCCCTCCCTTCCCCTCCAAAGTAATCTTTTAAGAGTAATTTTCTTCACATTGTGCCACCATAAGAAGTCATTACTTGTGTACTTAACCTCATTATTGTTCATTTGTATTATGGGAACACCCGGAGAACCCACTCAGGGTCAGGGCCCTGTTGTGCTAGGCGTTGTACAAACACACATTTGGAGACAGTCCCTGCCCCACAGAGCTTACAATCCCGTCAGCTTACGTTGCATTTTTATGTTCAGTTAAAATATAATACAATTTGAATGTTTAATCCTTCATATCCTTACCTACTCCCATGAGTGGTTCCTGAAATACCATGTTTAGATCGCCTAAACTCCCAGAAAAGACTGTCTAGACTAGACAGCCAAATTGGGAGGATATAAAATATTCAAATTATGTGAGGCTTTAGGGAAAAGGTAAAGGTAAACACGAGGGCCACATTTCTGACTAGGGTGACCAGATGTCCCGATTTTATAGGGTCCGTCCCGATTTTTGGGTTTTTTTCTTATATAGGCTCCTATTACCTCCCACCCCCATCCTGATTTTTCACATTTGCTGTCTGGTCACCCCATTTCTGACCTTCATATAAGCATATACAGCTCCGACTGAAATCAAGGAGACTGGAAGGGCCACTGGCTCTGCGACTACATGGACCCACTTGCCATTCTTCTCTTAGCCAAGAGGCTACCAGAGCAACCGCATAGTGACTCTGCTGCTCTGATCTGTCAAGTCATCGAGGAACTTGTCAGTGCAGAGCCTGGTTACTGGTGCTGAGTGCTGACACCAGGGTTTACCCTGCCTAAGGTAACAAGGTTGGTCAGCAAGAGTTGGAAAAAAGTCTGAAGTAGCCCAGGCAGGAATGGCAAAAATGCTTGTGGTTTAAGCACACAAAGAAACATTGACTACTGAGCTGAACTGGGAGCACCATCTTAAAGCAGCCCAAAGACACAAAAGGCAGAGAGTCTGGAAAGCCATCTGCAGTGACAGAGATGAAGCCATTGAAGTAGCTTTTTCCCCATAAAAGTAACACTCTGTGGGGAGGCAGGAGAAGCAGAGTGACATGGAACTGATGCTGCTGAAGGGAAGTTATGCATGTAGGAATGTAATTCAAGTTCCTTGATCCATTTTAAATGAGAACTTACTGTAAACACAAGTGGGTAAAGTTGTGTGTGTGTGTGGGGGGGGAGTTTGAGGAGAAATCAGTTCCCCAGTGCAATGGGAGAGCTCTATTTGCTTTTCCTTTCTTGGCCTCAGTTGAAAGAGAAGCTAAAGAAAGAAGGGACAGTACATTGGGGACAGAAGGAGGGAACCGAGGCTTAAGAGAGAAGGGAGAAATTTAACAAAGGGGAGAGAAAAGAAGCTCACTGTAAAGTATTAAATGGGAGAGAAATGGACGAGGGAAGGCGGGGACAAGGCGCTGAAGAAAGTCACAATTAGAAAGAGAATGGGGAATGAAAATGGAATGACCTGAGAGAAAAAAATGTACTGAAATTCAAATGAATATATTAAATATAAGACAAATAGACAGATGAGAGACATAAAACGGAGGAAAAGATAAACCACAATAGAAAGTAAAAGGAAGCAAAGTGAGTGAAAAAAGGAAAGAAAATGAGGAGGAGGAACAAGGACAAGGAAGACACATTAAATTCAATATTTTTTCAAATGTTATTGGATGTAAAAATTGGATTAAATAATCTGGTTGTGTTTAGTGGTGGCCTCCAAAATTAGTGAGTTCCCCTCCTCCTCAGAGCTCTACTGTGTGAAATAAAACATATGACCAGTCTGGCATTGCTGTTAATATCCTTTTCTTCAAATCCAGTTCTGAATACAGACAGTAGAGATGGTAGAGAAAGAAAATGGCTTTACAAGTTATGTACTCTAATCCATTGCAAACTCTGACACTTAATTTAAAAGGGTAGAGCAACCTCCCTCAAATAATGAGAGTTCGTTTTTCGCTTTCTTTTCTTACAAGGACTCTAGTTATTCTGACTAGATTTCACTACCCGCGGCAGACATAAGGGACTGAAACTTGGACCAAATTGCCTGGCCACAAAAAAAAAAGGTCAGTTAATTGTTCTATTATAGGAAGTGTGGCGCTCCATTCAGAAGTGAAAGTAACTAAATGGACTTACTGGTACGCAGGTGGCTGGGGTCCTGGGTAAGGTGTGGGTGGGTGGGTGGCTCTGGGCCCCTGGGAGGAGCGGGGCGGGTGGAAGAGGCAGGGCCCCTGGGAGGAACGGGGCGGGCGGAAGGGGCAGGTCTGGTGCCAGACTCCCCGAGCCAGCCCTTAAGCATTGCCCAGCCCACACCGCCCGGGGTTCCTGTGGCAATTTAAAGGATCTGGGGCTCCGGGCTCCACTGCGGTATCAGCAGCAGTGGCTGGGAGCCCTGGGCCCTTTAAATTGCCGCTGGAGCCCTGGGGTAGCAGTGGCGGAGGCTGGAAGCCCTGGGGCCTTTTAAATCGCCAGGCCCCAGAGCAGCTGCCCCTTTTGGCTCCCTCCCTTCCCCCACTCCCTGCATCAGAGGCCCTGCCGTACGATCGGCTGTGTGCCAGCAGCCACTTTCTTACCGGTACACCATACCAGACCCCCTCTGGCTCCGTTCCATTCAGTGTCATTTAGCAGCTGATAGAGGATTACTGAACATTTGGCAGAGGGTATTTTATTTTACATAAGGAGGACTAAAAATCCCATTCAGCCTCAACACAGCCTCTAGCCTGCTATCTGGAAAGCTTTTTCCAGTTATTTGTACACATAGCGCAATAGGATATGGAAGGTGACATGTGGCAAGTGACCATTGCCATGAATATCAAAATACTGACAGCTAGATTTGGATCTGCCCTTTTACAGATGCAAGAGAAGGGAGGGTATACAAGACACCTTCCCCGCACTTGCGCCAGGACAGGTCACAACAGCAATCTCTGTGAGCAGGGACTGCTCAGTTTTTGCTCCTTCGGGGAGCAAATCTCCCAAAAAGGGATTGGAAGGAGTCAAGACATAGTCCCAGGACAGCTGCCAGGTGTCTGGTTTTCAACCAGAATGTCCAGTCGAAAAGGGAACCTGGAGCTGACTGGACCTAAAAGTCTGGTTGGCCGCATTAGCCAGCCTCCACCACTGGGGTGTGGAAAAACAGTAGCTGCGGCTGGAAACACATGAAGGAGATGCTCTTGGCTCAGCCTGACGCCTGACAGGGAGCAGTGGCTGGCTTCTGGACCAGGCTCCAAGATGTAGGTACCTGCCCGAGGGGTTCAGGGGTGTGCTCTGCACCCCTCTTCTGTCTTTTTGTGCCCTGATTGCTCTGGCTATGGGGACCGACACCTCTCTGCCCTGGCTCCTGGCTCCAGGGATCGCCCCCTGCTGTAGGATGACCAGATGTCCTGATTTTATAGGGACAGACCTCATCTGGGGGTCTTTTTCTTATATCGGTTCCTATTATTCTCCACCTGCTGTCCCGATTTTTCACGCTTGCTGTCTGCTCACCCTACCCCGCTGTGCCCCAATCGGGCAGGCTCCGCATCAGCTTTTCCAGCCTGGCTCTGCAGGCAGCAGGTGAGTCCCAGGAGAGGTGGGAGTGAGCGATGAGGGGTGGGAAGCAAGTGATGGAGGGAAGGAGGAGGATTGTATGGGGGCGGGGCCTTAAGGAAAGAGGTGGGGCGGGGTAGGGTGTTCGGTTTTCAGCAATTAGAAAGTCGGCAACCCTAAATTCCAGCAATCCTATGCAACCGGCCATAGAGTGGGACCACTGCATCGGAGAAACAATTTGTGTCATCCTAGTGCAATGTGTTCTGTGCCATGCCCTACCACAGTTGTGTGCAAACTGCACAGCTGAGCCCTTAAAACTCATGTTTGTGTAAATAAAATACACTCCAAAATTTTGTCTCTTATTGAGATCATGCAGTTTTGACTTAGTAAAAGCAAACAGGGTGTGGTGGTGGTCAGGAGTCAATGTTACTGCTCTCAGCTATTCCACATTCAGTAGCTTCTTATGCAGTAACCAGATATAAGGTCACGTCACTTAGCAATATTGCCCTTCCAGTAGCAACACTTTTATACTCATCCATGTCACTCTTCTATTTTATTTTCCCCAATTTAAAATGATCCTCTACCCCAGACTTCTTGATTTTTCAGCAGAACAATAGAGACATTCCCTCCTGCCCTTTACCAAGAACTCTGCTCTACAGGCTCTATTAAAGGTCTCATTTTAATGTTGTTTTAACCATCGCTGTTCTTGTGAGATGATTATAGAGACTTTGGAAACAAAGGCAGACAAAAGACATACAGCCCACAAGGAAAGCTAATCTGAATAATTGTTTAAAGGGTGAGTCATGCCTCAGTGCATGCATATGTCAGGCATATGAGACAGGCATACTCTCACTAGATTAATCAGAATCAGTTTTGTTTAAGTCTATTCTTATGCTTACAATAAGGGAACACAGTTATCCATAGATGAATAATTATTACCTATCTATTTAAGCATTTGAGCTCCTCACACTGATCAGTGAACTTAACCTCACAACATGCCTGTGAGATAGGGAAGTACCGTTGCACCCATTTTACAGATAAGGTACTAGGAACAGAGACATTTAAGGCTGCATGTATGCTGTGTGAATTGGACCGTTGGCAACTGAACGGTCTGTACTAGAAAAGCATCTATGACGCACTGCATCCATGGTAGACATCCCCTTTAAGATGCAGTTATGATCCACATCCACACAATGGGCCAGATCCTCTGCTGATGTAAATTTGCATAGCTTCACTGATGCCAGTGGAACTACTGATTTACAGAAGCTGAGGATCCAGGCTAACGACGCTAGTCTGCCCATGCATTTGCACTGCACTCTGGGTACTTTTTCCACAGACACAGAGAAATTTGCAGTTTGATTTGCCTGGCTAGAACACTGGGTTTACTAAAGTTCTGCTGACATCCCTCCAGAGGACTGGGGGGGGGGGGGGGGGGGGAATTAGAGCCAAGATAAATTAACTCTGTAAAATTGATTTCTAGAAATTTTCTGGATAGCAACAGAGAAGATGGACATAAAAATGATTCCATCCACCTGTCCTGTAGCAGCCGTATAGCAGTTTGCTATCCAGAAATATTTGTGTCCCTGTTTCTGACGTTAAACGGAAAGGCAGATTGAAATGTGATTGCAGCAAGATATTAGAAGATGGCTAAATAGGGTCCTGGGTCCAGCGTAAGGGCCTGTGCACTGCGGAGAGCAATTGTGTGTGTGGACAGGAGGTATGTTTCCACGTGAAGGAGCCAGTATGCCAAAATTCGCTAGTTTAGATAAGACCTAAATGAGTTACTTAAAGGCAACCAGGAAATCTCCTCATTCCCAGGCCAGAGCCCTGGCCATAACAGAATGAAGAAATAATACTGTTTAATTTACTATTAGTTGAACAATGTTTGTAAATCACACTGAACACGAGAAGTGCTATGTAAGTGCTAAGTAGCATTTGTGCTTTTCTTTATTATTGATGCAAATATTTCTTCCTTTGATGTTGGTTTTCTCTCATATAGCAGTTGTTTAAACTTCCAAAAGATCAAATTCAGAAAAACGGAGGTAATGTTTGATGTATTAATCCAGAAACAAAGCAAAAAGGTCACGGTAAAAAAAAAAGTTTGTGATAATCTGTTGTTTTTCTCCTCCCATGTTATAAGTTATTCATTTTAAAGATATAATATTTAGGAAAACGTTTGACTTTTTGCTCAATAACCTCAAGCTTTAGCAAAACTCGGTGCTACATTATCTGCAGACAATGTATTCCTATTTAACTGGTATTTCACTTGGCATTCATTCTGTAGGTTGCAGCAGCATAGCTCATCTTCCTGCAGGCAAAACTCTGCCTTGTTTTGACAGTCTTTCCTACTGGTTTTTTGCTTTTGCATGAAAGATTTACACAAGAAGAGACTCAGCACAGCTGTGGGGTCCAGAATTGGGATTCACTTGACATGCCCAAAATTGATGAGGCATTTGTGCTTTTTTCATATCAAGCCGGGCAGTATTTTTTCTATGTAGAACTAGGAGCTGGAGAGTCAGTGTCATGGTCCATCAAAACTCTAAACATCTCTGGTTTTGTCAAAACAGGAGCGCTGCTCTCAGCACAGTCCTGGTAGGGGAGCTAATCCTGAACACTGAATGAAGTTTGGATGAGCTACAATTCTGGGGTGCAATGTCTGGAGACAGAAAATAATAAAATAAATATAAATAAAAATAAAAGAAAAAGAAAAAACCCAGGGAAAATAATGCTGCAAAAGTGATCCCAAAACAGGCTTGGTAAACTACATCCCGTTGTGCCATTAAATCCAAGCAAATTTGCAATCTGAGCAGCAACTAGTAGTTTCATGAAGGGTTCGTGTTCCATATGCAAGGAAAAGCCCGTTTGCCTACATTCTGTAAAATCACTCCAATGCACAGCTCCTAAAGACTCAGCGTAGAACAGGTTGCTCAGAAGCATACTAGAAATCAGCTCAAATATGAACGATTTCTCTTTTCTCACACGTAGCACAGTGGCAGCTGATGGTGTCAGCAGGAGAAAGTAGATAAGACAGTACAAGTGAGTAGGGAATGGGAACACAGAACCCAATTCTGAGCTTCAAGCTTGCCCTGTTGTGGTAGTCCAAAGGCACAGGAGAGCAGCCTGATCCATAGCTGGGGAATCCCCAGGCAGCAGGCAGCATTGAACAGCACTGGCAGAGATAGCTGGAGCAGTTTGAACCAAATACTCCTTAAATTTCCTCTTCCCTGTTTAATTTTACAACACAGGTATTGCAAAATTCAGACAAAGGCACATATAAACAAAAAGGCAACTGTGCAGCTTTGCTGTGCCTAGGTAGAGAGAGCTGGAAAAGGAGGCTGCAGATTGCTTACACAAAAATGTATAGGTGCTTTTCTCCTCGGGGATCAGTGTTCCTTTTCTATGTTCCATCCTTTTCATTTTGGAGAAGGGCAAGTGTCTTGTCATTGGCAAGGTTCTGCCTAAGTGTCAAAGGGGAGCCTCCAGGAACAGTCTTTCAAGAGAGTTTGATCTCCAAGGGGGGAGAAAAGCACGTCTATCCTAACTTTTTTTTTCTTGCAAAAGCTGAAGTTATTACGAATGTTGATTTTGACACACATAGATGTCCAAATCCTCAGCTGAAATAAATTGGTCAATTACAAATTACATCAGCTGAGAATTTGGCTCAGAGTCTCTGTTGAACAAGTTTTTCATTTAAATACAATATTTTAGTACAATATTTTAAATAAAATCTTCCAGTTTTTGATTATTGCTAGTTCTTTACTGTAATCTGCTATTATTTCTCTACTACTTTTTCTATTCACTTTTCTATACCACAAATGTATCTTATTCTGGGCCTGATTTTGTGCTGCCTGGCATCTGGTGCAGTCATTTACACATCTGCATAAAGAGTGCATAATGAACGTAAAATGTCTGATTCTGCTTGAGTAGCATTTTACCCACACTTTGCACAAGTGCAAATGACTATACAAACATAAGGCAGTGGAGAATCAGGCCTTCTATTTGTAAATCAACATCTAAATGTCTAGTTCTATATAAAGCCCTGATCCTGCAAACACTTGTGCTCATGCTTAATTTTACACAGATGGGTAGTCCTATAAAGTGGAACATGTCAATTTTTTTTCCCCAGGATTGGGGTTTACATTATTACTGTTACTTAGACATACAATCTGGATTTCTTCAGGTGGCAGAATGACCCATTTAAATAAAATCACATGGGATACAGGTCAGGACAGCTGTTACATTTTTCTTACTTTGAATTTTGAGCTTGACTGTTTCCAAGCTTTGATTTTATTTTTAGAAAGTAAAAGCTCAAAGCAGAAAGTAAACAAAAGAGCATTTAAAATCTAGTCACTATTGATTGTGAAAGCAGCAGCAAATAGGAAGTAGGCACCATTTCTCTTCCTCCTTCCTGGGCTGCTTCAGAGCCTGTTGCTGAAATATAAATACAGTGAAACCTCGATTTAACGGACTAATTGGGGCGAGGGGGTGTCCGTTAAAGCCAAAAGTCCGTTATTTAATAATTTTTAAAAATCATTAAATAACAGGACTTTTGGCTTTAATGGACACCCCCTCACCCGAATTAGTCCCTTATATAGAGGTTTTAGGAGCTGTCAAACCCCCCCCCCCCACCTGCCTGGCTCCCCGCAACGGGGAGCCAGGCGGGTGGGCTGAGAGCTCCCGCCTGGCTCCCCGCTGCGGGGAGCCAGGTGGGAACTGTCAGCCCGCCCGCCCAGCTCCCGCTGCGGGGAGCCAGGCGGGAACTGTCAACCCCCCCCCCCCGCCCGGCTCCCCGCAGCGGGGAGCCCGGCGGGAGCTGTTAACTCGCCCGGCTCCCCGCAGCGGGGAGCCCGGCGGGAACTTTCAGCCCGCCCGCCCGGCTCCCCGCAGCGGGGAGCCCGGCGGGAACTTTCAGCCCGCCCGCCCAGCTCCCGCTGCGGGGAGCCAGGCGGGAACTGTCAACCCCCCCGCCCGGCTCCCCGCAGTGGGGAGCCCGGCGGGAGCTGTCAACTCGCCCGGCTCCCCGCAGCGGGGAGCCCGGCGGGAACTTTCAGCCCGCCCGCCCGGCTCCCCGCAGTGGGGTAGGGTGAGCAGAGTGTGTGCTTTGCTGGACCAGGACTAAATTATTCATTACTAGTGTAAAAGCCTGTGTACACGGGCCAATGGTAAGTGCTCGTGGCCCCCCCCCCCGCCCAGCTCCCTCCCCCCCCAACGCCCCTCCTCCCCAGCCTCCTCCCCCCCAGCCCCCTCCCCTTCCCCCAATGCCCCCCCGCCCAGCCTCCTCCCCCACAACGCCCCCTCCGCCCAGCCCCCTCCCCCCAATGCCCCCTGCCCAGCCCCCTCCCCCCACACCTCCCCTCCCCCCACACACCCCCTCACCCAGCCCCCTCCCCCTGCAACGACCCCCCTGCTCAGCTCCCTCCCCCCCGCTCAGCTCCCTCCCCCCTCAACCCCTCGTCATGCGCCCGACAGCCCAGCTAACTTTATATGTATAACTGCTCCAGGGCCGGCGACAGGAATTTTGGGGCCCCGTACGCAGATCGTGAGGGGCGCCCCCCGGTCTCCCACCGCCCGCACACCCCCCCCCCAGCCGGTCTCCCGCCCCCCGCCCCCTCCCCCCCGCCGGTCTCCTGCCGCCTGCGGGCCCCCCCCGGCCGGTCTCCTGCCACCCGCCCCCCCCCCCAGCCGGTCTCCCGCCGCCCGCCCCCCCCCCTGGTCTCCTGCCGCCTGCGGGGGGCCCCCCCCGGCCGGTCTCCTGCCGCCCGCGGCCCTCCCCCCCCGGCCGGTCTCCCGCCGCCCACAGGCTCCCCCCCCCCCCCGGCTAGTCTCCCACCGCGCCTGGCTAGTCTCCCGCTGCCCCCCCCCCGCCAGTCTCCTGCCGCCTGTGGGCCCCCCCCCCAGCCGGTCTCCTGCCGCCCGCCCCCCCCCAGTCGGTCTCCCGCCACCCGCCCCCCCCCCGCGCCCCCCCCGCCGGTCTCCTGCCGCCTGCGGCCCCCCCCCCCGGCCGGTCTCCTGCCGCCCGCCCCCCCCCCCCCAGCCGGTCTCCTGCCGCCCGCGGCCCTCCCCCCCCGGCCGGTCTCCCGCCGCCCACAGGCTCCCCCCCCCGGCTGGTCTCCCACCGCGCCCGGCTAGTCTCCCGCTGCCCCCCCCCCCCGCCGGTCTCCTGCCGCCTGTGGGCCCCCCCCCCCAGCCGGTCTCCTGCCGCCCACAGTCTCCCCCCTTCCAGCCGGTCTCCTGCCGCCCGCGGGGCCCAACCCCTGCATGAGCTCTGGCCCTGTGGCCCGGCCGGGAGAAGCAAAGGGGGGCGGGGGGAGGCTGCTGGGGGCTGGGGGAGGGGGGCTGATGAGCGCGGCAGCGGCTGCCCGGAGCCACGCCTTGCTCAAAGTCCCGGCGACAAGGGGGTACAGCTGCGTACCGGGCCCCGGATTTAAGGCCCCCCCCTTAAGTCCGGGGCCCGGTACAGCTGTACCCATTGTACCCCCCTGTCGCCGGCCCTGAACTGCTCCTTGGTGCTCTAGCTCCGTGTGAGTGAGGATCCCTCAGGTGGGCACGCGCGGCGGCCATTTTGTGCCTCCGAACTACAACCCCCAGCATGCCGTTCGTCAGGGCCGTCTCTACTCACACACACTCCCCTAGCCGATTATTATATAGGATTAACTGAGCTCTTTTGTTTAACTAAGGGCTTGTCTTCACTACCGCGGGTAGCCATTAATCTTTTTGGCAACCAATTTATCACGTCTCATCAAGACGCGATAAATCGATCACCAGTGGTGTCCCTGTCGACTCTGGAACTCCAGCTCGCTGAGAGGTGCAAGCTGGAGTCGACGGGGGAGCGCGCCGCTGCCTGCCGCCGCCGTGAGGACGGCAGGTAAGTCGGTTGAAGATACGCCAACTTCAGCTACATAATTCACGTAGCTGAAGTTGCGTATCTTCAGTCGATTTCCCCCCCCCAGTGAAGACCAACCTAAGTTGGGCATCTTCTAATGCTTAGTAAAAAACTTTATATGACAACTATTTATATGACAAATATGATCTTTATTTCTCCGGCACTTTGGACAGATCCATGGTCTGGTTGCACAAGGGGACAAAATACTGACTTAAACTGTCGGCTTGAGATACAACTTGTATAGGGGAATCCCAAGGTGGTGTAAAGCTGTTGTAGCTGGTTCTATGCTACTTGCTCATGGTGCTGTCAGCACAGATCTAAGGAGGTAGGGCTGTAATGTGCTGTGCTTCAGAGAAACTGGGCTGGCAGAATGGCCCACAGGCAGAGGTTACCTCTGGCAAAAGTTAGAGCAACGGTTCCCAAACTTTAACAATCTGTGAACCCCTTTTACTAAAATGTCAAGTCTCACGAACCCCCTCCTAAAAATGAATAAATTAGAAAAACAGTGATCTTGGCAATATAAAATTTGTTTTTATGACATACTTATTATACACTATTTATTATTAATTATAATTTATCATTACAGTATTTTTATTACATTATGAAAACGGCAACACTCTTCCAGGATCTCACTTTTGTAGCTTGTATCACTTTGAATAAGCCTTCTTTTAAGACACGGCTACTATGTTTCATCCAGGAGTATCAGATGTGAAACAGCATGAAGGTATTTAAGAAGCCAACTCAAAGAGTTCCTCCTACACAAGTATTCAGATCTTGAGCAGTCCAGGCAAACAATGCGCGTTACAACAAAGCTTAAACTTGTTCTTCATAATCATTTTAAAAGCAATACTAGTTGCCTATTTAATTTTAAAAATAGCAAAAAAATATCCACGTCCTCTCCATTTCTTATAGGGAGTCTTGAAGTTGAAATCTCCTCAGTGTGATAGATATGCTTGCTTTGATCTGCTTAGCTCTTGGAAGTCCAGGGGCTCTGGGCTGCTGGCCCCATGTTGCCCGGAGTCCCTAGGGACAGCTCTGTCCGTCATTAGGGAATTTTTTCCCAGGAACCCCCGGTAACATTTCACGAACCCCCAGGGGTTCACAAACTGCAGTTTGGGAATCAATGAGTTAGAGAAGCTTTGTGCTTCTCTAAATTATCTGTTGGGGAACAACAGGATTCCAGTCCCTCCCCTCTCCCAAGAAAGATGGTGGAAAGCCACCTGTGTCCCCCGCTTATTAGGTGCATCTGAGGATTTGGCTTTATAATCTTAGTAATTCTGGGATAAAATTATTTGATGCCCCCCCATCCTAACTCATACATAGAATGCATGATGCCCACAAATGCAAAAACAATTCTGGGTTGCCAGTATGTAAAAAACAAAACAAAAAACCCATCAAGTTTTGACTAATATACTGGGTATTTAAAATAACTTATTCTTGTTCTGTGTTTGTATGGTATAGGGGCTGTAGCCAACTGCAGATGAGAGGACAGATGGAGTTTTATGGTACATAAAAAAAATAGGTTCTGATAATAAGTCGTATGTCACACTTGTACGTTCAGCTACACAATTAAGATGCTTCCTTTAGCAAAGAGAAAAAAAAGTTGGAAGAGAATTAGCAGCACAGCATTTTGACTTAGCATTGCTGTAATGAAGTTAGAAGCATCAATTCTGCTATAGTCAATGAGTTGTGTACTTCTCTTAAGACTCTGCCCAGAAAAATAGCCTTTCTGGTTTGCTGCCATAAGGAAGGTTTGTGACCTTTCTGGGATATACAGCAACAGAAACTGCTTCTTGCTCTGAGAGGGGAATACTTTCCCCACACCCTAATGGAATGCTGCTCTGGGCATTCTGTTGTTGTCCCTGGTGGACCCTTCCCCAGGAAATGGGCTCATGGGAATGAAATTGGTAACTACCTAACTTAAACGTCTCCAAAGAAATGGTCAGAAAAGAAAGCAAACACTTTCAATGATAGGGGGCAGAGGTTGTCCCATCACTTTCTGCTAACTGAAGGTGGGAGGCCTTTCACTTCACCTCCAATCCACTCCCCAAAACTGGTTGGCAGTTTTAGAAATTAAAGACAATTAAACAGCTTTATAAAGTGAGCACAGGAACAGTCAGTTTCCATGCTCGGGGCTGTGACATGCATTTCTCAGCCTTAAATCCACATAGAAATTAGGACTGTGTGAAAAGTTTGGCTAGAACTCTGGGCTGGGGGATTTGGGGCTCTTTTGCATTTTAGGCCGAGGCAGGTTGTTCAGGCACCACTTTGTCCCCCAAGCCAACCACACTCCTATGGAATCCTCTTCCCTTTCCTTTCAACTAAGACCAAGAGCTGTTTCACTCAGTGGTTTGGAAACACGTGTAGCTCACTGTTTACTTAGTAGAGCTGGTTGGAAAATTTTGCTAAAATGTTTTAAACCAGCTTGTGTACTTATGCTGAGAGGAAGGTTGCCACAGGCCCAGACTCTGATCTTACATTTTAATGTAACAGCTGTTACATAGAATCATAGAATATCAGGGTTGGAAGGGACCTCAGGAGGTCATCTAGTCCAACCCCCTGCTCAAAGCAGGACCAATCCTCTACTAAATCATTCCAGCCAGGGCTTTGTCAAGCCTGATCTTAAAAACCTCTATGGAAGGAGATTATACCACCTCCCTAGGTAACATATTCCAGTGTTTCACCACCCTTCTTGTGAAAAAAGTTTTTCCTAATATCCAACCTAAACCTTCCCACTGCAACTTGAGACCATTACTCCTTGTTCTGTCATCTGGTACCAATGAGAACAGTCTAGATCCATCTTCTTTGGAACCCCCTTTCAGGTAGTTGAAAGCAACTATCAAATCTCCCCTCAGTCTTCTCTTCTGTAGACTAAACAATCCCAGTTCTCTCAGCCTCTCCTCATAAGTCATGTGCTCCAGGCCCATAATCATTTTTGTTGCCCTTCTCTGGACTCTTTCCCATTTTTCCACATACTTCTTGTATTGTGGGCCACAAATCTGGACACAGTACTCCAGATGAGGCCTCACCAAGGTCGAATAGAGGGGAACAATTACGTCCCTCGATCTGCTGGCAATGTCCCTACTTATACAGCCCAAAATGCCGTTAATCTTCTTGGCAACAAGGGCACACTGTTGACTCATATCCAGCTTCTCATGCACTGTAACCCCTAGGTCCTTTTCTACAGAACTGCTGCCTAGCTGTTCGGTCTCTAGTTTGTAGCAGTGCCTGGGACTCTTCTGTCCTAAGTGCAGGACTCTGCACTTCTCCTTGTTGAGACTCATCAAATTTCTTTTTGCCCAATCCTCTAGCACATGACGGCCCCAGTATTACATCCATTAAAATCAATGGGAATTTTGCTATTATCTTCAATGAGAGCAGGATCTGATCCTGAAATTGGAACCATGGAACAAGAATCCTATCTACAAAGTGTCCAGGTCCAGAGAGCGAAGCACCAAAAGCAGATACTTTTAATATGTGCTGTATCCTTACTAGGGTTCTGCCAAATTCACGGTCCATTTTTGTCAATTTCATGGCCATAGGATTTTTAAAAGTATAAATTTCATGATTTCAGCTATTTAAATCTGAAATTTAACAGTGTTGTAATTGGAGGGACCCTGACCCAACAAGGAATTGTGGGGTGGTTGCAAGGTTACTCTAAGTGGGGTGGCAGTACTGCTACCCTTACTTCTGTGCATTGCCTTCAGAGCTTGGTCGCTGGAGAGCAGGGGCTGCTGGTCAGGAGCCCAGCTGTGAAGGCAGAGCCACTTCCAGCAGCAGTGCAGCAGTAAGGATGACATGGTATGGTATTGCCACCCTTACTTCTGCACTCCACTGTCAGCAGCTGCTGCTCTTCAGCCACCAAGCTTGGAAGGCAGTGCAGAAGTAAGGGTGGCAATACCATGATTCCCCTAACAGAACCTTGCAACCTCCCTGCAACTCCCTTTTGGGTCAGGACCCCCAATTTGAGAAACGCTGGTCTCCCCTGTGAAATCTGTATATTATAGAGTCTGTATTATAGATTTATAGATTTCACAGTCTGTGACACATTAAAATTCGCAGCAGCAAGAGAACAGGCCATAATTTTGCTGCAATTAGCTTTAAACTCTTACCCAACATTAACTGTGAGCCCTTTCCTCTAAAATGGTTTCAACAATAGATCTAGAGGCCAAAAAGCAACTGCCTGGAACCCTTATTCTCAGCATGTTTGTACAATCTCCGTTAATCTTAATGGAAGTTACTTGCATGTATAGATCCCTACGGATGCCATTCAGATTCCAATAGGAATATTTTTGATAAAGAGGAAATACATTTCTTTATCCCACCTACTAAGGCAGCTGCTGCTTACTGAGCACCTTTTATGCAATACACTACTAGCAGCCTGATGCCATGAACTGCTTTGCGGAAGGTGCTGCTCAACTCCCACTGAAGTTGGGCACATCGTTGGACACCTTCAGGGCCATGCAGAAGTGAACCCTGTCCTCTTCAAAATTAGTCTGCCACAAAATAGTATTAGAGTATAGAATGTTCTTATTGTGTCCAGTAGTCCTTTAGGTCATGATCATACCTGAGCATAGCAATTGCACTGCAGCATAAGAAGGAATTAAGAACCCCCTTATCTTCCTCCTGCAGTCTGAACAATCAAGAGTAAGCAGTGCCCAGAGTAAATGGTTGAGTAACGGCCCCCAAAGCGCATCTGCCAGCAGAACTGAGCTAGCACAGAGAGGTTAGAAATTTATTGCTAATACAGGCCAATTAAGCCATTTCAGAATGAAGGAAGCATGACGGGATCGTGGTTTCCTAAACCATAATTCCTTCCTTGAGATGCTCCATCCATGGCACAGCTACATGCTACCCTTGTTATGGGCTATGTCACAGTCTAGCTCTAAAAATGAGCAAAGTACCTTTATTTTAAAATAGAGAGATAATTTTATCTATGCACATTTCCAACTGATGATATATGCTCCTACAAGGAAAGAAGCAGCTACAACCACCCACTCTAGGAAGTTTGTTATTGAATCTTCAGCTAACAAACAGATTTGTTTGAGATGGTTTCAACAGGCAATTAAAAGGCTAGAGTTAAAAGACTATAAGAACGGCTAACCTGAGGACATGTGGGGTTTTGAGAGAGAAAAATTCCTAACTGTTTCCTTGTGTTTTTTCTTTAGAGGTTTGCTGAAAGTAAATGCTTTTGTCACATCTCATAGCTCATCATTTTAGAAATATTTTAATATGATCTTGCTCAAATAAACAGTTTCATCATGATATAGTTTCAGCATGTGATGCATTAGAAATCAGTAAAAAAAACAAAAAACAAATCTTAAAATCTGATCACAGGCTACTATAATACATCTTATTCATAGAACATACGACACAACAGAACGTAAGACACAACATGGTCCAGTGGATAGGACGTTTGATTGGGAAATAGTCCAGACAGGTTCTGGCCTACTACTGACTTAGTGTGACCTTAGGTAAATCATTTGTGAGTCAGTTTTCCCATCTGAGAAAAAAAGACTAATAAAACGTATCCTCCATTATAAAGCTTTTTGAGTCCTCTGGCTAAGTATTGTTCTATATACATTAAACAGCAGCAATATTCTTCTTGAATTATATCAGTCTTATGTTCTCGGTTAATAGGGTGACCAGAGGGCCTGATTTTATAGGGACAGTTCCAATAATCTGGGCTTTTTCTTATATACTCTCCTATTACCCCCCCACCCCCCACCCCCATTCCAGTTTTTCACACTTTCTATCTGGTCACCCTAGGTTAAGATGATTTAGTACTTTGCTGTGATGAGCCCTGGGCTTTTCTGATCCTCTTCTAACTCAACTCATCTCTACTAATGCTAAATAAAAAATACATAGAAACTCTTCCTTTCAGAGCAGTTTTGTTTCAATCACAGGTGGCCGCTGGTTCAGCTTTTTAAATGATACCAGATATTTCATCTGGCTCTTAGCAAGTGTAATTGTATAGGTCTATATAGGAAAGAAAGGGAATAAAAATGGGCACATGAATACTTTGTAAGTTTAAGTATTACTACTCTAATAGGGGGGAGATGAGAACTATATGTTATTGTTTGTTCTTATATAGGAACTTTAATACTGGATCAGACTGTGGTAAATCTTTAGTAAAAGCAAGATGCATCAGAGGAGGGCTCAATCAACCCCTTACCAAACAATTATGGAATAATTTGCTCATATAGGAAATTTCTTCTTAACTCCAGGCCATCAGTGGTTGTCATACCCTAAATCAGGGGTCCTCAATCAGGGGCAGGGCTGCTCCAGGCACCAGTGATCCAAGCGCATGCTTGGGGGGGCAAGCCATGGGGGGGCAGCCTGACGTTCACCGTCAGGGTGGCAGTCAGGGCTGTCTTCAGTGGCATGTCTGCGGGAAGTCTGCATTTTGGTGGCAGGGACGTCGAGGCAGCGGGACCCATGGACCTCCCGCAGAAATGCTGCCGAATCCACGGTACACCAGACCACCTGCAGGCGTGCTGCAGAACTTCCGCGCTTGGTGCGGCAAAAACCTTAGTGCCGCACCTGATCAGGGGGTCAGGATCCCTCAGGGGGGTCACAAGGATATCACATGGGGGATCATAAGCTGTCAGCCTCCACCCCAAACCCTGCTTTGCCTCCAGCATTTATAGTGGTGTTAAATATATAAAGAAGTGTTTTTAATTTATAAGGGAGGGGTCACACTCAGAGGCTTGCTCTGTGAACGGGGTCACCAGTATAAAAGCTTGAGAACCACTGTGCTAAACCATGAGATTTTATTTTCCACATACAGTTTAATCCTATCATACATAAGTGTGAATGGTCTCATTTTCCATATAAGTGCTGACTCATCCTTAGGCACTTGGCTTCAATAGTATCTCATGGCTGTGAGTGCCACGCACATATTATAGATTGTATAGTAGCATGACATGTCCCCACTCCAGAGAAGCTCTACCCACTCATTAGTGCACAAGGTCTGCACTGTCTTTTGGGCAGCATTCCTAAGGCTATAAAGTCCAGCCATAGGTCCCCCAAACCTTTGTGGGAGCTTGCAGTGGATTATTTAGGAACTAGTAAACTAGTGGGCAGATATATCAGCAAGAGACAGTAAAATTATGTCCATATAACAGTTCAGCCTAAGGCCCTTTGTTTAGGGCCACCTTTCTTACCACACAATGATTCAAAGAGAGACAAGCAACTCACATCACTTGGGCCTCGCTAAGAGACCTTTACAGCTTCCAGCAAGTTAGGAAGGGAAAAAGACACATTCTCCCACCAGGTGCAGATTTCCCAGTATATCACCACAGCCTCTTTCTCCATTAAAAACATCACCCCCCCCAAAAAAAAAACCCGAAACCAACTACCTTCAATATCTAACCTCAGCTCCAATACTGAGCTCCAGCCAGCCTTATATAGTTCCAGAAATGCAGTCAGTCATCTGATTCCCTGGTTATATGATCTATGGAGTCAGTCCTTCCTTGGGAATTACATTTCCCAGAATAACTGCACCCAAGTGACCCCAAGGGCAATAACAGGCAGGACCGGTGACAGGGGGGTACTACGGGTAGAGCTGTACCATAGTCGTCCCTCCTGGGCACCGCATCTCCCTGGGCACCGCATCACTCTTTCCCGGGCTGTGTCCCCGTGTCAGTGGCCGGCTGCCTCCCGAGCCCTTCAGCCGGCGGCTCGTCCCGTGCCCCAGGAGCCGCCCCGAGGCACCCCCGGCTGCAGCGCTTCCCCCGCCCACCTGCAGCAAGAGCCGGGCCAGCCCTTGGCGGGGGGGAGGGAGCCCCCCCGGCACCACAGGATGCCGGCTCCATCGCCTCCCCCGCCCCGGCGGCTGCAGAGGACTGGCCGGGCGCGCCACTCCGCGGGGGTAGGGGCCAGCGAGGCGTGGAGGGAAGGAGGTTTGGTGGGGGGGAAGCTGAGCTGGGCGGGTCAGGCATGGGGGGAAGGAGAATAGGCTGGGGGCCCCCAATGATCAGAGTAGGGGGCCCCCAACGATCAGAGTAGGGGGCCCCAAAATTTCTGTTGCCAGCCCTGATAACAGGTGCCCTAGGCCAGTGGTCCCCAACCCCCGGTCCGCGGACCGGTACCGGTCCGTGGAGCATTTGGTACTGGTCCGCGGCCGCGTTCCCCTCCGGCCCGCCCCTTCCGCATCCGGCTGCCTTCCCTTCCGCATCCGGGCGCCTTCCCTTCCGGTCCTCCAAGACTTCGGCATTTTGCGGCTTTCCCGCCCCGTTTTCCTGCGGCTTTTCGGCGGACATACAAGATCCCGCCTCGCCGAAATTAAAAAAAGGAAGATGAGCTACTGAATTCTGCGGGTTTTCGGCGGACATACAATGGTCCGCCGCACCGCACAGAGCCCCCGGGCCGCAAGCATTACTCGCCCGCGTTGACCGGTCCCCGGTGATCAAAAGGTTGGGGACCACTGCCCTAGGCCATGTACTTTGTGCCTCAAGGCCAAGTCCGTGGTTACAGAGCTCTAGATGAAACCCCTGTTCCTCAGGAGATTCTCTGGCCTGGATCTACAAAAGGAGTCAGGTGTTACAACACTGAGCTTTCCAACACCTAATTTTTAGGTGTCTTGAAAAGCAATATACAAATCTTGGGTTAGATGTCTAGGCTGCTTATATGATGAATGGGGAGGGACAACACATGAGAATGTGATCCACAAAAGTCAGCATGCTAGGCACGGAGCTGCCCAGGCTAACCAAAGGGAGATGCTGGTGAAAGAGGTGCCTGTCGCTGCTTTTGATCCACAGCTGGGAACACATCTCCTGGAGTCAGGCAGTTTAGGGCATGAAGTGGGTTATTGTAAGAAACAGCTTAGGTGCCTGCCTGCCTGCTGGTACAGACCTCCCTTGTTGCTGTTTAGCACAGAAGTTGGAGCACTCAGCTATAATATGAGAGACCGTGGTTCAATATCCCCTTCTGCATAAGGAGAAGGGAGCAGGTCAGGGATATCACCATGCAGGTGTATGCCTAACCATTGGACTATAGAGTCATTCTCATTCTTCCTGTGTATTTAATTAAATGGAATGGCTTCAGACTGTCTGATAGCCTAGGAAACTCACCTGTCTGTGCTCATCTAATCTCCAGGCCAGGTGTGTGGGAGGGGATGGAAGTTGGGGGGAGGGAGATCTCCTACATCCTGGGTGAGTGCTTTAAGTGGTGGAGAGAGTAGTGTGCATGCTCAGAGGCACCAACACACGTGTCTAGGGGACTTCTACAGCAAAAAATGAAGGTGTTGGGTGAGTTTAGGTTCCTGCAGGGTTAGGCAGCAGCTGAGTGGGAGCGCACTAGATCACAGTCATGCCTAAATCTGGGCTTTAGGCACCTGAATGTGTGGCTCTGGCCGACCATCCCAAACTGCAATGCTGCTTCTCTTCAAGTTATTTTTTCTTCTCCCATTGGGGGGGGGGGGGGGGGGGGGGGGGGGAGTCATTGGCTTCTGGTTCATTTTGGCCTCTGGAGATTTTTCCCAGTGTCTGTTGGCTATTTTCTGAAGAAGTGAGCTCTTTTGTTGCCATGGCAGTTGCAGTCAAAACCAATTCTCTAGTGAGAACACAATACTACAGTAATGGAACTGAAAACAACTCTTGAAGACCCCCCCCCCCCCCCACACACACACACTCCCATCTCCAGCGCAGTAGGCAGGTGGACCAAAAGGGGAGTGAACTGCAGTTGGGTAAAGCAGTAAAAGAACATTGCCTGCGGTCCATTTTGACAAATAAGTATTGATGGGATCCTTGATCTAGCCAACTGCTGCTTTAGAAACTAGTTGCCTGTCATGGATCACACAGTGTCTTCTCTGGCCAACTGGAGCTCAAAGCCGGTCTTAAGCATTTCAAACTACGCTAGATGTGGAACCACATAAATAAAGATGTGATGGGTAACACTGGAATAAAAATGCACCTATCCTGCAGTTGCGCTGAGAGAACCATCAGCAAGCTAGTGAAAAGATGAAGAGTAAATGTACCTTCTACATGCACATGCCCACACACAAAGGCATTGCCTCTATGACCTCTGCTTGAGAACAATGAAGTGATATTGATTTACTTTTCAGTATTGCATTCATTCTGTTGAGTCTTGAGGAGCAAGAACTAGCAACACAGGGACAAGACATACTTGAGAAATCAAGGCCATTATCGTTTGTAGCTCTTTCAGAAATTTTGCCAAGTGCTTTTTACCTCGATTCAACTCTGGAACCTCATTCTTTCTGTAATTAGTAATTACAGAGCAGACTGAAAAAGGTGTAGGGCAGTGTGACGGGGCTGAGCGGCCCCGCACCGGTACAGCAAGGGTTAACCCTTCTCTCTGGGCAGAGGAAGCCACGCCCCGGAAGCTCTGCTGGGCATGCTCCAGCTGGAGACCCAGCATAAAAGCCTGCAGAGTTGCTCAGTTGGGGCTGACCACCGGAGGGGAAGGACGTCTGTTACCAGCTCCTGGGGAGGAACAGCCAACATCCCGGGACCCAGACGACAGCCTGGCTGTGACGCCGCTGGAGGACCCACCCGCCATCGGCCCGGAGGGAGACCACTCGGACGGACCCCCGGACACCGAAGGCAGGGTAGGAAGTGACCCAGGGAACTTTTAAAGGGACAGACTAGCTCGGCGTGTTGCGGGCGGATCCCCGCCGAGCGTGGGGCGAGACCAGCCCCGCTGATAGGTGAGCCCTGGGTCGGGACCCGGTGGAGTGGGAGGGCCCGGGTCCCCCTACCCCTACGGCCATTAGGCCACGCCACCCCGAGAGCGGGAAGCAATTGTATTGACTCTGGCCACTGGGCCACGCTACCCCGAGAGCGGGAAGCAATTGTATTGACTCTGGCCACTGGGCAACGCTACCCCGAGAGCGGGAAGCGATTGTATTGACTCTGGCCACTGGGCCACGCTACCCCGAGAGCGGGAAGCGATTGTATTGACTCTGGCCACTGGGCCACGCTACCCCGAGAGCGGGAAGCGATTGTATTGACTCTGGCCACTGGGCCACGCTACCCCGAGAGCGGGAAGTGATTGTATTGACTCTGGCCACTGGGCCACGCTACCCCGAGAGCGGGAAGTGATTGTATTGACTCTGGCCACTGGGCCACGCTACCCCGAGAGCGGGAAGTGATTGTATTGACTCTGGCCACTGGGCCACGCTACCCCGAGAGCGGGAAGTGATTGTATTGACTCCGGCCACTGGGCCACGCTACCCTGAGAACAGGGGACGTGGGTATAGACTCCGGCCATTGGGCCACGCTACACCCTTTCCCTTGAGGGGGGGGGGGTCAGAGACAGGCGGCAGTCCGCTGCCACGCCTAGCCCCAGCCTTCAGGGGGCGCTGTGGAAGCGGACCCGCCACAATTGGCACCTGACCAGGGACTATTTGGACCGGTCCTGCAAGGAGGACCTAGAGCCAAGATGGAGTTCGAGAAGCTCCTGAAATGGCTGCTGGACAACCAGCAACAGCAGGCAACACAACAGCAGCAGCAGCAACGGCAGTTGCTCCAAGAGCTAGCAGCCCAGCAGCAGCAGCAGGCAGCGCAGCAGCAAGAGCAGCAGCAGCAGCTAATACAGGCACTGACCGCACAGCAACAAGCCAGCCAAGAGCGGCTTTTCCAACAGATGACCACACTCGTGGGCCGTGGGCCAAATCCGCCCCTGGGAGCTGTCGGGAGTGGAACGGGCGAGGGCCTCGGAGGACTGCCGGTGCGGCTAACCAAGATGGGGCCCGGGGATGACCCCGAGGCCTTTCTGGTAACGTTTGAACGGGTTGCAACTGCCGTCCAGTGGCCCAGTGCCCATTGGGCCACCATCCTCGCCCCTTATCTGACGGGCCCCGCCCAAGCCGCCTATAGGAATTTGGACCCACAGGAGGCCCTGGACTATTCCAAGGTCAAGGCAGCCATCCTGGATCAAACAGGCGTCAACCCTGAGGTGTACCGCCAACGCCTCCGCCGAGCGCGATACACGCCGGGGGCTAGACCCCGAGCAGTGGCCCAACGCATCCGCGATCTCTGCTGGCGGTGGCTGGAACCCGAACACCGGACCGGAGGCCAGGTGGCTGAAATGGTGGCCCTGGAGCAATTCCTCCAGATCCTCCCAGTTGGGGGAAGGGAGTGGGTACAGCGGCATCGACCAAAGTCGCTCCCCGAAGCCACCTCCTTGATGGAGGATTACCTGGCAGCGGAGGGGGAACCGAAGGTCGTTTCCAAGGTGGGGCATGCGGGCAGGAAGAACCCGGCCCCAGGGCCAGACGCGCACAAGGCAGAGAGGGGGGAACCCCGTCGGCCAGTGCGGCCGGCCAAGGCCCCGGCGACACCCAGGGCGAGGGGCCCACACGGGACGGACCTCCCGCAGAGCCCGGAAGACGTGACTATGAGGTCCGACTATTCCCACAGCACCCGGTCCGAGGAAGGCGAACGGGACCGGTGTTATGAGTGCGGGAAGATAGGGCACTTCCGGAGGGACTGCCCGCACATGGACTGCAGTTATGGACAGGTATGGGCCGCCGGCCAACGTGCCAGGAAGTGGGAGCCGGGTAAGATCGTGGTACCTGTGAAGGTGGAGGGGATACCTACCATGGCCCTGGTTGACTCTGGGTGTAGCCAGTCAGTCATCCGAGAGGGGTTAGTAGAACTCGCTGGCCCAAAAGGGGCCCCTATACGCCTACAGTGTATCCACGGGGACGTGAGGCCCTACCCTACTGTCTGGGTGCAGCTCGAGACAGCCCAGCAGAGAGGGCGATGTCTCGTCGGGGTGGCCCCGAAGTTGGCATACCCAGTGATTCTGGGACGGGACTGGCCAGGCTTTGTAGAGCTCCTGCAAGAGTGGAGTACCCAGCCAGCAAGAAGTAAGGGGGCGCGAATGGAAAGGCCGGGGCTGTTGGGCCAAGAGGCACCAGACGACCCCCTCGAGGGACCCTCAGAGGCGGCAGGCATAGATGCGGGACGCCAGGTCCCCCCTGAGACCCAGATCGGAGAAGACCAAGGGTGGCTGGATATCAATGTGGACTTATTAGAGGAGCAAAGGAGGGATGCCACCCTCAGCAGAGCCTGGGACCAGGCAACGAGCACCCCAGATCCGGAGGAGGGATCGCCCCGACGCCGGCGGCAGGGTCCCCACTTCGAGATCCAGAACGACCTGCTCTACCGACTGGTCCCGGAACCGCAGACCAAGGAAGAATTGCGTCAGCTACTGGTCCCGCGGCGGTTTCGGCGGCACGTACTCCAGCTAGCTCACTCGGTGCCGTGGGCAGGGCACCTGGGGAGAGAGAAGACGCTACAACGGGTTGCCCAGAGGTTTTTCTGGCCCGGTATCCACCACGACGTCCGGGAATACTGTGCCTCCTGCCCCGAGTGCCAGAAAGCCAGCCCGAAGGGGGTACCCAAGGCTCCCCTGATCCCCCTGCCGGTGGTCGGCGTGCCGTTTGAGAGAATTGGCCTAGACTTGGTGGGACCCTTGGAAAAAAGCAGCTCGGGCCACAAGTACATCTTAGTGGTGGTCAACTACGCCACTCGCTACCCGGAGGCGGTGCCATTACGGACCGCCACTGCCCCGGCCATCGCCAATGAGCTCCTGCAAGTCTTCGCCCGAGTTGGCTTGCCGCGGGAAATACTGACAGACCAAGGGACAAATGTAACATCACGGTTGATGGCAGAGTTATGTCATCTATTAAATATCCGTGCCTTGAAGACCTCAGTCTACCACCCCCAGACAGATGGGTTGGTGGAGAGATTTAATAGGACCCTAAAGTCCATGCTGAGGAAGTTTGTGGAAGATGACCCACGCCATTGGAACAAATTACTCCCTGCCCTTCTCTTTGCCGTACGGGAAGTCCCCCAGGCATCCACGGGGTTCTCCCCCTTCGAACTCCTATATGGGCGGAGGCCCCGGGGGATCCTAGACCTCCTGAAGGAGACGTGGGAGGAACAGGAGTCCCGGGCTCGGGGGACCGTCCAATATATACTTCACTTGCGAGAGCGGCTCCGGGAACTGGGTACCTTGGCCCGGGAGAACTTGGAGAAGGCACAACGAAGCCAAGAAGCCCACTACAACAAAGGGGCTAAGTTGCGGAGGTTCGAACCAGGGGACCGGGTTCTCTTATTGCTGCCTTCCTCAGAGTCCAAACTGCTGGCGAAGTGGCAAGGCCCTTTCGAGGTGACCCGACAAGTGGGCCCCGTCGACTATGAGGTTCGCATGTCAGGACGAAGAAGGGACACCCAGGTCTACCACGTGAACCTCCTCAAAGCCTGGAGAGACCGGGAAGGCTTAATGATCGCCCCCTACCCTCCGGATCCCGAGTTGGGGCCTTCGGCGGGCGAGCCCGAGAAGGGAGGGACTGCCGCCATAGGCCGGGAGCTCGAACCGGGACAACAGGAACAGGTACAGCGGTTGATAGCGGCCTTCCCCGATGTCCTCTCGGCCCAACCAGGGAGGACTCCGTTGATCAGCCATCACATCGCTACCATCCCGGGCCACAAGGTGAGGGAAAACCACCGACCGCTTCCCAAAAAGATGTGGGAGACAGTGCAAAAGGAAATCGAGACCATGCTGGCCCTGGGAGTGGTCGAAGAATCGCGGAGTGAGTGGCGGAGCCCAATAGTACTCGTTCCCAAGCCTGACGGGACCGTGAGGTTCTGTATCGACTTCCGCAAGGTAAACGCAATCTCCCGCTTTGATGCCTACCCCATGCCGCGGGTGGATGAGCTGCTGGAACGGTTAGGCAAGGCAGAATTCATCTCCACCCTAGACTTGACCAAGGGGTATTGGCAGATCCCCCTCACGCCTACCTCCAAAGAAAAGACGGCATTCCCTACGCCCTTCGGCCTCTATCACTTTACCATGATGCCCTTCGGGTTGCATGGGGCCGCGGCCACCTTCCAGCGGCTCATGAACCAGGTACTGCACCCACATAGTTCGTATGCAGCGGCCTACATTGATGATATCATCGTCTATAGCGCCAGCTGGGAAGAACATCTCGAACACCTAGCG
This sequence comes from Sternotherus odoratus, assembly GCA_032164245.1. NCBI lineage: Eukaryota > Metazoa > Chordata > Testudines > Kinosternidae > Sternotherus > Sternotherus odoratus. Next base: position 203,155,138 of record JAVMKO010000001.1, on the reverse strand, counting down.
AAGGTGCTACGAGCCCTGGGCCGGGCCGGCCTCACAGCGAACCCCGCCAAGTGTCACCTAGGCCAAAGAGAAGTGACCTACTTGGGCTACACTGTGGGCCGAGGCAGACTCCGCCCTCTGGTAGACAAAGTGGAGGCCTTGAAGGGCTACGCCCCCCCAACAACGAAGAGACAGGTACGGCAGTTCTTGGGACTGGCCGGATACTACCGCCGGTTTGTACCCAATTTCGCCACGCTCGCCGCTCCCCTCACTGACCTGACGAAGAGCTCCCAGCCGAAGAAAGTCCAGTGGTCCGCCGCCTGCGAGAGGGCTTTCAACGCCCTGAAGGAACGGCTGACCCAGGAGCCCGTGCTAGCGCAGCCAGATTTTTCCAAGCCCTTTATTTTACAGACAGATGCCTCGGAGGTTGGGTTGGGGGCTGTATTGTCCCAAGAGGAGGGGGGAGAAGAGCACCCCGTCTTATACTTAAGCCGTAAATTGTTTCCCCGAGAGGTGCGGTACTCTACCATAGAGCGGGAGGCCCTGGCGGTCAAGTGGGCAGTGGACGCCCTAAGGTATTACCTGTTGGGGAACCCCTTCTCCTTGGTGACGGACCACGCACCCCTTAGATGGCTTAACAACATGAAGGACGCAAATGCACGGATCATGCGGTGGTACCTGTCCCTCCAACCCTATTCCTTCCAGGTATCCCACCGGCCAGGGAAAGCCCACGGGAATGCAGATTTCTTTTCCCGAGTTGGGGAGGAGGCAGAGGAAAGGGAGCCCCAGGGGCAGCCGGCTCTGGCGGCTGTTTTAAGGGGGAGGGTGTGTGACGGGGCTGAGCGGCCCCGCACCGGTACAGCAAGGGTTAACCCTTCTCTCTGGGCAGAGGAAGCCACGCCCCGGAAGCTCTGCTGGGCATGCTCCAGCTGGAGACCCAGCATAAAAGCCTGCAGAGTTGCTCAGTTGGGGCTGACCACCGGAGGGGAAGGACGTCTGTTACCAGCTCCTGGGGAGGAACAGCCAACATCCCGGGACCCAGACGACAGCCTGGCTGTGACGCCGCTGGAGGACCCACCCGCCATCGGCCCGGAGGGAGACCACTCGGACGGACCCCCGGACACCGAAGGCAGGGTAGGAAGTGACCCAGGGAACTTTTAAAGGGACAGACTAGCTCGGCGTGTTGCGGGCGGATCCCCACCGAGCGTGGGGCGAGACCAGCCCCGCTGATAGGTGAGCCCTGGGTCGGGACCCGGTGGAGTGGGAGGGCCCGGGTCCCCCTACCCCTACGGCCATTAGGCCACGCCACCCCGAGAGCGGGAAGCAATTGTATTGACTCTGGCCACTGGGCCACGCTACCCCGAGAGCGGGAAGCAATTGTATTGACTCTGGCCACTGGGCAACGCTACCCCGAGAGCGGGAAGCGATTGTATTGACTCTGGCCACTGGGCCACGCTACCCCGAGAGCGGGAAGCGATTGTATTGACTCTGGCCACTGGGCCACGCTACCCCGAGAGCGGGAAGCGATTGTATTGACTCTGGCCACTGGGCCACGCTACCCCGAGAGCGGGAAGTGATTGTATTGACTCTGGCCACTGGGCCACGCTACCCCGAGAGCGGGAAGTGATTGTATTGACTCTGGCCACTGGGCCACGCTACCCCGAGAGCGGGAAGTGATTGTATTGACTCCGGCCACTGGGCCACGCTACCCTGAGAACAGGGGACGTGGGTATAGACTCCGGCCATTGGGCCACGCTACACCCTTTCCCTTGAGGGGGGGGGGTCAGAGACAGGCGGCAGTCCGCTGCCACGCCTAGCCCCAGCCTTCAGGGGGCGCTGTGGAAGCGGACCCGCCACAGGCAGGTAAATTAATGTGAAAGAGTCCTGCATAATTCACATCAAAAAATTCAGAATTTACCACTTGTTTTATTGTACTTAAAAAAGGACAAGCTGATAGTATGTAAAATAAATTGCTTCTTGACACTCATAGCCTGAAAGATCTAAGGAAATAATCTGAATCTATATAGCAAACAGCCTTGAAACCTTGATAGTTTTTTTTTGTAAGAACAAGTCTCAAACATTTAATCTGTATTATCCATTATGATTTCAGCTGTGAAATTTCACCTTTAATATTCTGGAGTGATGTATTAAAGTGGAAGGCGGGCAGCTACAAATCACTCACTTGTATCCATGGTGTGATTTAATCTATCTGAAAGGAGAATCACAAATACAGAGAGGTTTGGTTTTTGTGATTCAATAATATATTTTTCAGGCTGCACAGAAGTGAGCAAAAATAATGTTAACGAAGATGCGAATGCTGCAAGAAATTAAAAAACACAGAGACGATCATAGATTCTGGCAGGAGATTTCAGGAGCTCTCTTTGAAGTCTGACAACAGGAACTGATGCCCAGGTTTATGGCAGGCTTTAATCTCTGATAATTAAATTAAGGGGAACAGATAGAGATACTGCAATCATTACTTGTGGTGGGATTAATTACCCTCAAATGGAAGGGAATCCCTACCTCTCCAGATGTTTTTAATATAGCTGTGTCCAGTGTGGCAGGGTGCTGGCCAGGAGTGCCTGAGCCAGCCCTGCGGGCCCTTTAAGAGGGGAGCACCAGCCTGCAAACCTCCTTTGCAGGAAAGGCTAATCAGCCACCTGGCTTGCAGGGCAATCAACATGGATGGGTTGCACCTGGCAGCCTCCTCTGGGGGATATAAGGCTGCCAGGAAGGAAGCCCAGTGTGGTGGTGGTGGTGGCGGCGGTGGTGGCGGCGGCGGCGGCGGCATGAGCTATCAAGAGCTGTGTGTGTTGTGTTTGAGCTATCAAGAGCTGTGTGTGTTGTGTTTGAGCTGTTGAGCTGTGTGTATTAATGAGCTGTTTATTAATTAACTGTTTTAAGCTGTATATATTGGTGGTGGGGCCCTGCACTGTACATTAAAGAGCACTGTTTGGAGCAAAAAGGGTTTCCTGCCTGTGTTCCTGCGGAGGGGTGAGAGAGCGGTCTGTCACACCAGTCACACACTCAGTGGTCTATATAGATATAGATGAAGTGGGTATTCGACAAAGTGAGTATTCACCCACAAAAGCTTATGCTCCAATACATCTGTTAGTCTATAAGGTGCCACCAGACTCTTCTTTGCTTTTGCAGATCCAGACTAACATGGCTACCCCTCTCATATAGATATAGACATTCAGGGGTTCCTAAATGTCTGTGGTCTTCGGTCCCATTCTTCCTTCCTGACCTCATGAAGGGGTAATCACTAGCAGCCAGCATAGATTTACCAAGAACAAATCATGCCAAACCAGCTTGATTTCCTTTTTTGACAGGGTAACTGGTTTGGTGGATAGGGGGAATTCAGTGGACACAGTGTACCTGGACTTCAGCAAGGCTTTTGACACAGTCCCACATGACATTCTGATATGTAAGCTGGAGAAATGCAGGCTTGGTGGAACTACAATTAGGTGGATACATAATTGGTTAAACCATGGCAAACAAAGGGTAACTATTAATAGAATTATGTCCGACTGGAGGGAGATCTCAAGTGGGATTCCACAGGGATCAGTTCTGAGTCCAGTGTTCAGCATATTTATTAGTGACCTGGATGTAGGAATAGAGAGAATACTGATCAAATTTGCAAATGACACAAAGTTTGGGGGATAGAGGAAGGTGGTTGCTAACACTTTGGAGAATAGAGCTAAAGTTCAGGGGGATCTTGATAAACTGAAGAACTGGGAGAGACAACAAAATGAAATTCAACACAGACAAATGTAAGGTGCTGCAAATACTGAAGGCAGGATAACTGGCTTGGCAGTGACCCTTCTGACAAGGATCTGGGAGTTGTGACTGATCACCACCTCAACATGAGTCAGTAATGCAATGCTGGTGCAACTTAAAATTGCATTTGCTTTTTTTGCATTAACAGCGGCATAGCATACAAGTTATAGGACGTGATGGTACTACTCTACTCAGTGCTAGTTAGACCTCCACTGGAGTACTGTGTCCAAGGTATAAATAGGATGTGAAGAAACTGGAAAGGATCAAGAGGAGAGTGACAAAGACGATCAAAGGGATGGAATACAAGCCATACAAGCAAAGGCTGAAGGAACTGGATTTAGTTTGGAAAAGACAAGATTGAGAGGGGACATGTAACTGTCTTCAAATACTTGAAAGGCTGTCATAAAAAGAATGGAGAAAAGTTATTCTGTCTTGCCACAGAGGGCAGAACAAGAGGCAATAGGTTCAAAATACAGAATATTTAGAGTCAATCTCAGGAAAGCTTCCTAACTGTAAGAAGAGTAGGACAATGGAACAGACTGCCTAGGGAAGTTATGGAAGCTTCTTCACGAGAGGTTTTCAAAAGGAGGCTGGTTGGCCATCTGTCTTGGATGATTTAGAAACAACAAATCCTGCATCTTGGCAGGGGGTTAGACTAGATGACCCTTTGCGGTCCCTTCTAACCCTATATTCTATGATTCTTATTGTTACTTCTGATATACAAATAAAAGTTAAGGCATGTTAGTAATGCTGGGCCATATACTAACAAATACACTTATCATAGGGATGTATCCTGGAGTACATGGGAATATCAAAAGCATTTTTAAAATCTCAGTGTCAAATATGCAGGGGGACTTCAGTCTCTTCTTTGTGCCACAGAGGAGAGTTACATGGTGGGTCTCTGCAGCTGGTTGTGGATGGGAATATGGTTAGATGGCCACTGGCAGATCCACTGAGCCAAAACCTCACGTGAGGTGAGCACTGGGTTATGTTTCCTGCTTCCCCCCTTATATTTTAAGTGATGGTTATGGCCCTGACCAGTTGGCGCTGAGAATACTTTCCTCATCCCCATAATGTGTTCAGGCAGAGACAGTCCCTTTCACGTTACTGCTCTTTGCTTCCGTTTCTCTAGGTGTAAAATGAGGTTAATGTTGCTGACCTCCTTTGTAAAGCTTTCTGAGATTTAATGAAAAGTATTGTATAAGAACTAGGTATCATTATTATTACTTGACCTTTTTTCCATTCCCAGGATTTGTCCCACAGTGACTTGCTAAAATCTTGTCTTAGATATCCAAATGGCAGGCTGAAGATGACAAATACATATTTAATGCATAGTTGTATTTCTCCTGTCTTCTGAGTGGCTGAACTAGAAACATGTGACCAGTTATAAATTCAAGTTATCATCTGGCTTAGATACCCTGTGCTTTTAAAAACAGGAATTCCCCAGAGCAGCACAGAAGTCTCATTTTGGAGATCTCGCTAAATAAGATTTACAACACTCACATTTAAAAATCATGCTGTCTAATAAAAACTTGTGACCGTTTTCTCAGGCTGCGTAAAATATTGCCTGAGGATAAACAAAAATAATATAGAGTTTGTAAAATACTGCCGTCAGTCTGTGACTTTCTGGCATTTCTTCTCATCTGAGGTCTGTGATATATCTCACAGGCAATATTTACTACTTAATACAGTCAACATTTATAATTTCTGATATACCTGTTAACATTTATATTGATGTCGTCAGATATTTGGCTGCGTGTGTATGTTCTCTCTGTCTGTCGTCCCTGCTCTGTGCAGACAGCTGGCACAGCAGACCTTGAGCAAACCAGCCAATGACCACAAGTTCCAGTAAGGTAAGAAGGCACCCAGCCAGATTTATTGTCGATGAAGCAGGGTATTGGTGCCTTATAGCTGATAGAAGTACACTCAGTGCATGCATGCCATTGACAATGGATGCAGCTCAATTAGTGGCAGGACTTTCCACTATCCCCTCAACTGGCCAAAGACACTCCCTTTGAGACTCCATTTTATACACCACTACAAACAAGTTAAGTATTGCTCCTCTGACATAGTTAGTTACTGCCCCCTGACGTGGGTTTTTACCACCCATTATCTTGTACATGTTGGTTAGATCAAAACATCTCTATTCATCACATTGTCATCCTGAACTCATCTTTAGGAGGGGTCTGTGTGTTCTCGTTACCTGTAGCCCCAGGGAAGCCTATACCCCAAACCTCTCATCCCCAGTCCCAACCCAGAGCTTGCACTGTCAGCTGGAGCTCTCACCACTCCTTCACCAACCCTCTTTCCCAGCTGTGAGTCCGTCCCACACTTTGAACTCCTTGACCTCACTCCCCGCACACATCACCTCCATTTTGGTGTACATAACAAAAATTCATTCTGCACATGGGTGGAAAAAATGAGAGGGAACACTGTTCTGGAGTGGGGAAGAATCTGAGGCAGAGAAATGGACTTAGAGTGGGTAGCTAGATAGGGGATTTGCACTCCAAGCGGGTGCTCCAGTGCAGGAGCAGTGCCTGGATTCTGTTCAGACCCAGAAGGATTAAAACACCCCTGGATGCAGTGGCTGGATTCCCCCATGGCAATCTGGTGGACCACTGGAAGGGGAGCCCAACCTGTGACAGCCTGTCTTCTACTTCAGGCTGATAGGCCTGATAAATGGGTGAGAGAGAGAGAAAGTGAGCAGATTCTTGCAGTCTCGCTATTCTTTCAAGTATTTTTATTTTCCCTGCAATTGCCATTACTAGCTGCTCCATGCTGTGCCTGGACTTAGGGCAGGAATCTTGTCTCCCTTTTGCTGTCAGTAACCCCACTCCACACCCCTCTGGGCCCAGGCAGTAGGGATAAGGAAGTTGACTCAATCAAATGCAAAGGTTGGTAGGTGTTGTATCAAGCAGGCAAGGTACTAACAAACTTTAACAGACCTTATTTAACAACAGGGAGACCGCTTTACAAAGCTGCTGCTGCACCCCTCTGTAGCTCTCACTCAGCCTAGGCTCAGCTCCTCCCCCCTCCTTCCTGTTTCCTGTCCTACAGACTCCCAGTTCTATAATGACAAGTAGCATCTAAGGGCTTGTCTTCACTACCCGCTGGATCAGCGGGTAGCGATTGATCACCCGCGGCGCCCCCGCGACTCCGGAACTCCAGCTTGCCGGGAAGCGCAAGCTGGAGTCGATAGGGGAGTGCGCCGCCGACCGCCGACGTCGTGAGGACGGCAGGTAAGTCGGCTGGAGATATGCAAACTTCAGCTACGTGATTCACGTAGCTGATGTTGCGTATCTGCAGTCGATCCAACCCCGTAGTGAAGACCAGCCCTAAAACACCACAGTAGGGGGGGGATAGATCAGGGCAAGTAGCATGTGGGGACAGGGGGACTGGAGGAGGGGAAGAGTGAAAGTGAAACTGGATGTCGGGGCTAGGAAAGGGACTGGCTGAGCTAGCAGATTCGGACTGGATGGGGAGGGGGGACAACAACTTGGAGTCAGTGTGGGGGAGACTCAGATTGGATGAAGAGTTGGGGGGGAGAGACTGGAAATGACCGTGCAAGGAGACAGATTGGTAAGTAGTGAGGGAGTGAGAAGCCGGTGGGGGGGGGGGTGAGGAGGGGGGGGATGAAGATGGACGTGATGAGGAACCAAGATGATGTGGAGGGAGAACTCTGATTGTCTGGGCAAAGAGACTGAGACAATGAGCCAGGGTTCTCTCTCTCTCTCTTTCTCTCTCTCTGAAGGAGGGCCCCGAGGAAAGAGACAGGGAGTGGGAGCCAGTAGGGACGGGAACTTGTGGGAGAGACAGATTGGACATGAAGCTGGGAGAGGAGAATTAGGACTAGCTGGGGACAAAGAATAGGATGACCAGATGTCCTGATTTTATAGGGACAGTCCCAATTTTGGGGTCTTTTTCTTATATAGACTCCTATTACCCCCCATCCCCACCCTGATTTTTCACATATGCTGTCTGGTCACCCTAACAAAGAACCCGTTGGCGTTGGGAATGGCTGGGCAAGGACATTGGGACTGTGATAAAGACCATGTGTGGAGAATGGGGCTAGGATGAGAAGACAGGATGGGTGAAGGACTGTTTTGAGGGGATGGGACGGAAGGGGTCAAGTTTAGGAAAAATGGACAGAAAATTACATTATTGGCGATCATCCCTCACTGCTGCTTCTGGGGCTACTGCCTTTGTGTGTGCAGTTTACATGTGCGGTGGGCCTACAATAGATTCGGTCCTGGCTAATTATTTATTAGACGCTCATGTACGATGTTTCGTGCAAACAAAGCATAGACAAGACTATGCATATGGAGAGCACAGACTGAAGATCAATTTCTTTTTAATAGGTTTTTATTTATACACGATACAACTTCAGGATTATTTGTATAGTGGATATTTATACCTCTGTGTAATAGAAATACAATAATTCAGGACCTCTTCACACAACTTACTAGCCCATGCAGATATAGATCCCCATTTCAGTTGTGATTCTCGGGCAGGTAATTAAACATTCGGGGCCAGATGCCCAATAGTGTAAATAGTGTAAATTGATGTAGCTGTATTGAAATCCATGGAGCTACACTAATTTACACCAGCTGAGAATTGGGTCCTCACAGTTTCCTTCCCAGATTTTGATAAGTTCATGGAGGATAAGTCCATCAGTGGCTATTAGCCAGGATGCGCAGGGATGCAAAACCATGCTCTGAAGTGTCTCTAGCCTCTCTTTGCCAGAAGCTGGGAATGGGTGATAGGGCATGGATTGCTTGGGGTTTACCTGCTCTGTTCATGCCCTCTGGGGCACCTGGCATTGGCCACTGGTTTGAAGACAGGATACTGGGCTAGATGGACCTTTGGTCTGACCCAGTGTGACCATTCTTATGTTAAATTCTGTGTCCATCTCTATCATTCTCGAATGATAAGCAAAGGCACCACGGAATCCAGTCCTAGGCGTTGCTGAACCCCTTCAATTCTCACCGACGCTGGTGAAGGGTTTGAGCACCTGGCAAGAACCTGTTTCTGAATTTAGTATCTAATTTTGTACTTAAAATTCTCAATAGGTGTTAGACATTATTGCAGTCTTGTTTGTATGATGTCCCCCATAGGCACCAACTCCATGGGTGCTCTGAGGCTCAAGAACCCACAGAAAAGAAGTAGCGGGTGCTTAGCACCCAGCAGCCACAGTGCTTACACGGCCCGAGGCTGGCTGCCGATCAGTGAGCCACTGGCAGGAAGTGCCTGTGGGAGGGGCAGGGGAGAAGAACAAGCCACAGGTGAGGAAGCCCTCAGGGGAGGAGGTGGAGCTGGTGCGGGAAGAGGTGGCGAGAGGGTGGGGTGGAGCTAGGGGGGTGCAGCACCTACCAGGCAAAAGAAAAATCAGCACCTGTGATGTCTGTCAGACTACACTTCTGTTGAGTCTAAGGGAGATAGGCAGGATTGTGTTATCTCTCAGCCTCAGCTTGGTGCACTGTGCTATGGTGTCACTTTTCAAACAAAGCTCGAAGACTTGCTATATCTGGGCAATTTTCATTTCTTACTTTGCTCCCTCTCTCCCCTTCCCCTGTACCCACGATGAAAACATCAATCTCTGTTTTGGGCTCCCAAGAGATGACACAATGTCAATGTAATTTGTTTTTAATCTGGGTGGCTAACAGTTATCTGACACTTCAAGTGCTATGTCTTGACATCGTTCCACCAAACCCCAAGTTAACTTACTCGTGAGATTCAGCATCAAAGTTAGAAACTGAATAAGTCTTTTAACACTGTGGAACTGTAACTTTAACTCTAGGTGATAACATTACCCCTAACCTCTCCTTCACTACCTTTTTCACTTATGTACAACTAGAACCTCTTCATTTGCAAGTCATTCTTGTTATTTCTAATGTTGATCCAACTCCAGTGAGTCAGGTCAGGTAAACTATTATTAGAAATGTGTTTCTTTATAACAAGGTGTTTAGCATCAAGCAATGAGACATGTCTGGCTCCGCATTTCTGGGGGGCTACTGTTTGCCTTGGGTGAGTGCAAAGGCACAAGGCTGAAGGCTGAGGGTGATATTGCATCAGTATTCAGTTTCTTATTGTATTCGGTTTAGATTTGCGTGGTTTTATTTTATTTGTTATTTCACTTTGTTCTGCTTGTTATTGCTTAGAACCACTTAAATCCTACTTTTTGTATTTAATAAAATTACTTTTTACTTATTAATTAACCCAGAGTATGCATTAATACCTGGAGCAGGGATAGGAGGGAGGGAAACAGCTGTGCACATCTCTCTATCAGTGTTATAGAGGGCGAACAATTTCTGAGTTTTCTCCATATGAGCTTTATACAGGTTAAAACGAATTTATTTAGGGTTTGGACCCCACTGGGAGCTGGACATCTGAGTGTTGGAGACAGGAACACTTCTTCAGCTGTTTTCAGCTAACCCTGCAGCTGTTGGGGAATGTGGTTCAGACCTGGGTCTGGGTTTGTAACAGGCTAGTGTGTATGGCTCAAACTGGCAAGGTTCTGGAGTCCCAAGCTGGCAGGGAAAACGGGTTAGAAGTAGTCTCAACACATCAGCTGGCAGTTCCCAAGGAGTTTTCTGTGATCCAACCTGTCACACTCACAAACCAATATACATATTATATTTATTAATTTACATGCCATTGTATCTTACCAGGTGCTCCCAGGTCATGAGGTGACTGAGGTAAGGCCAGGCAGGGGTTTGAAGTAATGAAGGCATGACAGACTGGAGGGGCAGGACTAGTTCAGTCAGTGAGGCCAAACCGGCAGCAAAATGGGAGCTCCGTGACCTTGGAGGTCTCACCCCAGCAGAGAAAGGTTGAACATATGTTAATGAGTTGCTTACTGCACAGGCTCCAGTGCTGCATGGTGGCAAGCACAATCTGCTTCATGCTGATAATAACTCAGGCCCCTGGGGAATCAGGATGTTTCCTCTTTATTGTAGACCTAGCTGGGCTCCTATCACAGATTTTCTACTCCCCCTGTGTAACAAGGAACCTCCCATTTAATTTAAACTTCTCTCACAAACACCCCAATTCTAGACACATCACCTCCCGCCTCTCATCTCCGGTGGGCTCCCGGAGCCTCCTTATGCGGCTGCTGTTCAGGGAAAATGCATTTAGAACTTTCAGTTGTGGGCTGTGCAGCTGGCCTGGGGTGGAGTTCTGGGTGTCCCTGGGTGGCGAGGGATAGTACATAATAGCACACCATCATGAGTGGGCTGGAGAGGGGTTCTTCCTCTCTTCCCTGGCAGGCTGTGGGGCAATTACATGGCAGAGGGGAGAGCTGGGAATTCCACAGGAGTAGAGCAATCAACACATAGGCTGGTGCCTCACTCTGTGTTTTTCTCTGCTCCTAGTCCCCTCCCCTGTGACGCGCAAAGACTGGGGGGGAGAAAACTGCTAAGTGCCTGGTACTGGCTGGTACTACAGGGAAACAGGCTGGCTTTTCCTGCTGTTGCTCTCAGCAAACTTCCATAAGCACCTGTGTAAATTTTTTTTAAAAAGCTCAGAAGAGCTGGGTGGAATTTTTAAAATAAATGGTTTTCATTAACCTCCTCCCTTCCCGCAGATTTTTAAAATAAAACAGATAGTCTCACCATTTTCCCCATTGTCTTTGATAGACAATGGAAAATTAAACATTGAATCCTTTTTACAGGTCATGATTTTTCTTCTGCCAAGTTTCAGTGGCAGAATAAAAATAAAGGAGTGAGGGAAAGGAAATAACCCCAACATTTTGAAAGCAATATTTTCAATTTAAAAAAACAACAATGCTCAAATGTTTGAATAAACCCAAATTTGTTTCATTTCAAAACCAGAAACATGACTCTGAAAGTTCTGAAATGTTGTGCGATTCCCCCTGCTTCCCCCTTTCACATTTTCTGACTAGTTCTACTGCTGAGACAGTGTAGTGCTTACACCAGCCCCCCGGGTAAGCCTAGGCCAGGTATAATGTTCCCGCTCAGCCCACAAGCTCAAGAGCTGGACTAAAAGTGATCGTTATAGAAGCTACTGGAATCCTGTGTGTAGTTCACTTCTCCTTCCATTGGGCCTCTCCTCTTCCCCTGTGGTCAGAGGCTATCGTGAGTAAAGCTGCGACTCTGTCACGGAGGTTATGGAAGTCACGGATTCTGTGACTTTCCAGGATCTCTGTGACTTCTGCAGCTGGCCCGGGGCCACCTGAGCAGTGGCCAGTGCTGCCAGGGCAACAGTCCCAGAGGCTGCCCCAGAGACTGTCAGAGCAGCAGTCCCCAGGGGCCTTGGAAAAGTGGATGGCGGGGAGCAGTGAGCTCCCACCACCAAAGCCAGGGGCCAGCCCAGAGCAGCAGCTGCCTAGGGGCTGGAAATTGATAAGTTTTAGTCAGAGGTATTTATACTGAAAGTCATGGACGGGTCAGGGGCTGTGAATTTTTATGTATTGCCTGTGACCTGTCTGTGACTTTTACTAAAAATACTTGTGACTAAATCTTAATCATAACTACTCAGCTAAGGACCTCATAAGGAGCAGGCACCTGATAGAAGCCAGTGCCAGCCCTACCAGCAGCAGCGCTGTTAATACTACCCCCACTGTGGAGATGTCAATTGGCATGGGGGCAGGGCCAGGAGTGGGGCTATAGAATCAAGTGTACCAATCCTCTCAGGGGTGTCGGCACTAGGGATCAAACGTGGGACTTCTGGAGCTAAATGCATAAGCCTCTGCTGTATGAGCTAAACAACACATGTCTATTAGCCAGCGCTGTAGCAGACTCATCATTCTTTCAGGGGCCACTAAAGGGGGATAGAGCGCCACTCCAAGCAAGCCAGGGGTTACACAAGTAATTGGGTATTGTAGATTTCATGAGTCCCAAACATCAGTCCTGGGTGATGGCTGCAAGGGAAAAATTACCGACAGACTTTTAATCTTAGCAATTGGTTTGCATTAGGTTACTTCCCTTTAAATATTCACGGCTGTTTTCCTGAGGAAAAGGGGTAGGGACTTACTTTAAAAAGGAAGTAACCCCAAGATGATATTTGCATCTAAGTCTCTAAAACGAGGAAGCTGTGGTCATGGGCTTTGTATGTCCCGAAGTCTAGCTCTGTTCATCTTGACCCAGATCCTACAGTCCTCGTTCACGCCCGCTCCTGGCAAAATCCCACTGAAATCAGAGTTTTGGCTGATTAAGGATGTCAGACTCCAAAAATATAGATGTGTGTCACCGTTCCTGAAATCTGTCTTCATAAAGTTGCTCAATACTGTCTTCCAAAGGTGTTCTTGATATTTTGCAGCATTAATATTTAAGCGGTGCTGTACTATTTTTTGCTTAGGAATGAGAAATTAGTGTGTCACGATTATAAGGGGGGCAAAAGGGCCAGACTGTGCCCATAATCCATGCACACAAGTTCCACTTATGTTAATGGAAGTTGTGTGCATGCATTTGAGGGCAGAATTTGACCCTATATGGGTCTGTTCTCTCCCTTGCATTGTGCCTGTGTCGCTTTCATTGACACTAATAGGAGGCCTGTGCATCAGCAGAGGAACACATTCCTAAATTATTCATTGTGATGATAACCTGGCAGCATTTTCTTGCTTTCTTATTGTAATCTTTCAAACTTCAATTATTCATACATGGGGGAAATTCTGATTTTTTAGCCTGTAAACCTGCATTAGCAGAATGGGAATGCATTGCTTATAAGAAATATCTCTGTTAAATAAGTATGTGTATCAGGACATCACTTTATTCCTATTAGAGATCTGAGTTTAACTTCCCTTTCTTAATGTAGGTTCTGATTCAGGGCAGCATTCAATTTATATCCATACCCAGGGGTGAACTTAAGTGCAGATTTAAGAGCTATTCTAAATAAGGATTCCTGAATCCGTGTGTTGCAGCTTGTAGGAAAATGAACCAGATTAATATTTTCAATTCCATTCAAGTTTATGATGATTTTTTTTTTAAGTTCCCAAAGTAGAGGAGGAAGACAAAAGACAGAGGAGGGAGGGAAAAATTCATTGTAATTTCAAAAGTAAAACAGTTTTGATCAGCTCTGCCCAGAAGAAACAAAGCATTATTCTCTAACTTAAAAAGTGATGAATCATGACATAACATGCAGCAAAAACAGATTGGATTCCAAAGCAGGCAGTGTCAGGTACTATGAGGACAGCAAACTGGGTAAATATCAGTTTGAATGTTCCAAACTGGGGTCCTGTTCCAAAGCCCATTGAAGTGAGTGGCAGTCTTTCCGTCAATTTCAATGGGTTTGCATCAGGCCCTGGGTGCTCAAAAGTAGTGGCTTCCAAAATGTGGCCCATTCATGGTCCGTGAAACACTGACTGGTGGTCTGCAGAGAACCGTGCTGAGAATGTGCTTCTAGCTCTACCTACTTCTTTCCAGCTCTTAAATGGCATTAAAAGAATCTAAAAAGCACGTTGAGTACCTTCCTAATATTACTTTCCCATTGAAGCATCTGCTGTAGTTGTCAGAGAGATGTGATTGTGAAGGGGGGGGGGCGATGTAGCCCACATCCTTGTGAATGGGAGGGGAGATGTTCCATGAGACATCTCTCTATAGAAATGTGTTCCACACAGTGAGAAAAATTGAAAACCCCCAAGCCCAAGAGCTAAAGGCCTCAATATTAAAAAGTGACTAGTGAGTCCGTTGTTTCTACTTTTGAGTGCCCAACTGGAGACACTCTAAAGGAGCCGGATTTTTTTTTTAGAGGATAGGTGTTCAACACTTTCTAAAAATCAGACATCTACAAGCTTTCTCAAGTTGGGCATCCAAATATGGAGCTAACCCCAAATCACTAATCACGTCTGAAAGTTTAGTCCTTAAAGCACATAAAATAACAACAAAGCATAGGAAATAGCAGAATGAAGTCAAGTGATGTGCAACAACACTGCCAAAACTGTCAGTTGCAGACTTAAGTATCTGTTGGCATCACAAGAAAGAAAGATCAGTGCTGAAAGTAGTGAAAAGAAACCATCCCACAGGATTCTGTACACTCTACTTTAGCATTTGAAGATGGTAAGAGGCTTTTGGAGCTACAGCAGTGTTTCCTGCTTTATTGCCAAACATTTTTTTATGGAACAGTTTGGCAGAGTTGGGGGGTGCTGGCTGCAGATCCTGTGGTCTGTACTGAGGGCCTGCTCCTGCCCCCGCTGAGGTAAACAGGACTTTTTCCTGAGTTACAGCTGAGGAACCACATGATTTGACACTAAAAATTAAGCTTCACAATATTCACTGTGTCTAATATTATCCCTCAGGGAGCTTAAGTGATTTACTTAAAGTCACACACAGTGAGTCAGGGGCTGAGCCGGGCATAGAACACAGGACTCTTTGCTTCCAGGCGTGTGCTCTCACCACTAGACACGCAGCCCCAGATGTAAAATGTAATCCACAAAAGCAAGATAATGCAAAATTAAAGCTTCCTTTTGGTTCTTAACATATCTAAGTATAGCATTGCAGCACAGTCTGGGGCTGAATCTCATTGCCTTACTTATACAAGTAATTCCGCTGATTTTTCAATAGAATTACTCACCTTAATAAAGCAAGCAGGATTCGATTAAATATGTGCGATATCAAGCGCACAGTTCAGACCCCTGCAATGCCAATGGAGAAAAGGAAGAAACGGAATAGTGACCTACTTTTAATCTCTGGGTTTCTTTGCTTTTTGAGGTTTCAATTTGAGGTTTCAATCAAATTTTTTACATAAGTCACAGCTTAATATATGTTAGTAATGCATACTCGATTAGTTAAATTGCAAAGGAAAATAAAACTGCTGGAGCTCTTGATATCACCTGGCAGCAATGAAAACAGGGGTTAAATACAAAATAGACCATATGTGAAAGAAGATTAATAAATACAACAGGGGAGGTAGGGATCAGTATTGGATTTCTAAGGGTTTTAATCTGTTCATTGACCCAGAGAGAGAGAGAGAGCAACTCTAAGCCAGTTAAATTGGCTGAGTGTTGATGACAGAAAATGTGCTCCTCATAGGGGTAGCTGAAGGAGAGTGAATGGTGTGAATAAATAGGGAACAGGGCAAATAGCAAAAGAAGATCAAAAGCAATTAAATTTCACAATTACACAATTATGACAAATGTGAAAGGAAACTCAGTGCTTATAGGGCAACTACAAAAATACAAACTGTGAGATTAAGTGAGAGGGGTGGGGGAAGAGGAGGAAACTAAATCACAGCCTTTTCTCTAAAAATATCTCCTATACACACACAGAGAATAAATAAATAAATAAAAATTGCACCGAGCTGCTTCGCAGGGATTTGAACTCTGACAAATAAATGCCCTCAAAAGGCTTACTGGGAAAAGCTTCTAAAACCTCACCGTCAATCTCTATTTTCTTTAGGTACAGGGTGTGGGGGCAATGTTGAAAACCACCAGATTTTAATTGAGGAGCACCCAGCTAATTTCCCCATAACAGTTAAGTTTTAGGACTTTTTAAAGTAATTTTAGCTGTCAAAACTCAGTCAGGCTGAAACTGGAATACACAGGAAGGGAGAGTAAAGTTTTGTGACCACTTTAGAAAATATTGGTTTAATGATTTTATTTTGTGGAAGGAAAAAAACACATTTATTTTACAGATTGCAGACTGAGCTTTAAAGAATTGATAATAAAAATACAAGTCAAGTCAACTGTACCTTGATCCTAAGCTATTCCTTAGTGTGGAGGCGTTAGTCATGGCTGCATAGTTAATGATGAGCTGAGTTTTACATTTAAATGTCCTTAGGGGTTCAGCTTCTCTAGCCTTCTTCCTCCCCATTGTGCCGCTCTTAGGGCCATATTCTGCTCACACTGAAGCCTTCTTGGCCTTTACTTCAGTGAGACCAGGATTTGCTGCTTAGAATGAATCTATTAAGGGTTCAGTCACATTCTGTGAAAGGCAGGTACTCTTTGCTGTGCATTTTCTCGCAAAGCTAACCTCTGCACTTGTACCTACACTTTAGTACTGCAGCTGATTTTGCAAGTTATGAATCCAACTCTGTAACCAATGAAAGAAGAGACACACTTCTTCAGTAGGGTTTCCTGAAAATTCAGCTCAGCATCGCAACCTTTCTCCTCAGAGAACTGGAAAGAGACACTGCACCGTTTTTATCTGACCACAAGACCAGCTCCTTTTCCCGCCCCTGCAGCTTGGCTGTGTGTGCGGAAAAGGCAGATACCACAGACAGAGATTGTACAGACTTTTAAATCTTCGAATGGAGAAAAGACCATTGTAACTAACTTCTCCTTAGACAACATCCATACGTTTTCTACACCTGTGTCCTGTTCCCTTTCCCTTCCTCCCCTCACTACCTCTTCCCATCACTGTTCCACGTGGCTCTGGTTTGTAAGGGGAGTAGAAGATCTGGGGGAAAGCATGAACCTGCCAAGGGAGGGGGAAAAAAGACTGCTGTAACTAACCTTTTCCCTTAGACAACCAACTATATTTTCTACAACTATGTGCTCTTCCCCAACCAGGACCTTTCCAAAAACACCCCGGTCATGCTCCCCAGGGACTATTGCTATCTGACTGCTGGCTGAGAAATTCATAGGCACAGGGGCACACTGCTTTTTCCTTTATAAAGTATTTGAAAAAATAGCATTATAAGTCAAATGCATAATTGTGGTTCATCATACATAAATCAATAACGCCATTCATTTAGAACTTGCTTGAGGACCATTTCAGGGTGGAGCAGAGCAGATGTTGGGTGGAGTGGGGAAAGGTGAAGGAGTTCGATAAGGGGATGAGGTGTGATAATGCCGTGGCATCAGCACTGCAGTTCAAACACAGAGACGCAGCAATACAAGGCATATTATCCAGGGAGGTAAAGTCAGTACTTTAAATGCCCTTGATCTTCAGATTAGGAATTTAGCATCAGAGCAAGAGGGGATATTGGTGGGGATTGCGGGGGTCCCAGCCTGGGATTCTGGTTCCTGACATGGCTCAGGGTCCTCCCCAGGTCTATCATGGGGGGTTCTTCAACCTGCTTCTCCAGGCACAGGTGCAGAATCATGTACTCCTCATCCTCCGGGTCTTTTGGGCATCCTCCGTGATCCTTGGTCTTCATCAGTGACCTCTTGAAAATAAAGACCATCCCCTGTAATAAGCATTTTCAGGGGTAGGCCCTAATTTTCAAACTAACATGACAACATATAAACAAACCAAAGCAGCTTTGTACAGATCCAGGGTCGGGAGAGAAGCAAATTTTGGAGGAGCTTTTTCCTTTGTTGGTCTGGGGAAAGGCTCAGTGTTAAAGGCTCAGAACTGAGAGTTAGGAGATAAGGGTCTTTTCAGTTAATGGCTCTGTTAACGACTTCCTGTGTAATTTGCGCGAATCACATAGAACTTGGCCAGGCTATAGTTCTGACTGTGCTGGCACATTTGTTTTGAGTCATGTCCATGTTTTAACACGGTTGAGTATGTTGTCTGTAGTGTGAAAAAGACAACTTGACTACAGTAATATGCTAAGGAATATTACGATAAAACTATATATAGAGAGTGTGTAGAAGAAAATGAGCAATCTCAGCTATGAATATTGTAGTGGGTTTTATCACACATTTTTATATTGGCTAATTTAAATTCTGTAAAGCTCCTGGGCTGTGGGTAGTGCTAACTTAAGTCAAAAGGAGGAAAAAAACACTGTGCAGCTTGCATTACATTTGTGCAATAGCATTTGTCAGACCAGATTACCGGTCCACCTATTTGGTATTCTGCAGACATCAGCCAGTAGTACCTGGTGCTTCAGAGAAAACAATGAAATGAAACAAAAACCTACCACCAGCAAGGGTAATATATTCAAACGTGCCGGAGTGACTTAGGAGACCAGGTTTTATTTTCATAAGTGACTTGTCACCATACAAACTTTTACCAGTTTACTTAAACCAGTGCAAAAGGCTGTGGTTTGAGTGACTTAATTTGGTTTTGTTTAAGCCAGTTCCTAATAGACGTACTGAAAGGAGCTATCTTTAAACCAAATACTTGTCCATGCAGCTTTTTGCACTGATTTAACTACACCGGTTTACATTTACACCTTTAGTGTATGTCTACTCTACAGACACTATATTGGCATAGCTATGTTGCCATCATTATGCTGGCATAACCCCATGCAGTGTACACCGACACGGTGATGGTAGCTAGGTCAAGAGCAGCAATGGATTTTTCACACTCCTGACTAATATAGCTCTGTCAATCTAAATTTGAAGTGCAGACCAGGCCTTAGTTAAACTGGTGCGGCCCTCTGTGTAGGCGAAGCTGTAGGCACTTAGGCTCCTAAATCCCATTGGCTTTCAAGGGACTTGATTCCTAAGTTACTTTTGAAAATATTACCTCAATGATGCCTGAATCGGAGTCCGGGAACATAGTCTTTAAGGCCCAGACCCTCACAGGCAATTAGGAGCGTAACTCCCATTGATCTGAGGTACAGACCCTTACTATCTGGGGCCTCAATCCTGATGGTGACTCTGGACACTATGGAATACAAATATTTAATCATAGCAATAAAATTAAAAGTCCTACTGGACAACTGCTGCCTTGCAGTTTATGTGCAACAGCATGACATTTTGTTAGACCCATCGTGATCTCATCCTACCTAGCTACAGATGTAATTATTAATCAGTGGGTTGATGCTGGTAGTTGTTGAATACCCGCAACTCCCGTTAATGTGACCAGTTGCCCTCTTTATATCAGTATTGATATGCCTACACTCTACTAGCAAGCACACTTTCCCAGTTCTTTCATATGTCCTTATTTCTACCTTATTCCATTTATTTTTACTGAATAAAAATTTACTGCTCCCTTGAGGACCTCTTTGAATCTGAGCACTGTTTGGGCAGGCACAATGCAGCATGTTTAAGATGCCACAATTCAGTCTCTGTCTTCTAACCAGAACCAGTTTTTATACTGAAAAAAACATAGCACCAGTTGGTATGCACATGTATTGCAGACAAACACCTTCATCCCCAACTATTTATTTAGGTATAGAAATATTGCTTGTTCTCCAGGCACCAACAGCAGGGACAGCTGGAAAAGCAGAAACAATCTGAATCTATACAGTAAAAAAAAAAAGTCAGCATAGCAAGAATGATATTAAATTTACTTAAAATCCAGGAATGGGCTAGATGTTCCCACTATATCTTGGAGACTACCGTAGTTTTCGTCTTATAGGACGCTCCGGCCTATAAGACGCCCCCTCGTTTTTTAATAAAAAATCCGGACCAAAAAAAAAAAAAAAAGAGCGCCTCGCTCTCCCGTCCCCGCCGCGCGGGCGGGCTGCCGAGGTTCCCCCCTCCCCGCTGCGGGCGGGCTGCCGAGGTTCCCCCCTCCCCGCCGGACCAAAAAAA
This sequence comes from Sternotherus odoratus, assembly GCA_032164245.1. Classification (NCBI taxonomy): domain Eukaryota; kingdom Metazoa; phylum Chordata; order Testudines; family Kinosternidae; genus Sternotherus; species Sternotherus odoratus. The sequence continues at coordinate 203,135,055 of JAVMKO010000001.1, read as the reverse complement.
AAATGTGCGCCCCGTTTCCCCCCCTCCCCGCCGGACCAAAAAAAAAAAAAAAAAGCGCCTCGCTCTCCCGTCCCCGCCCGCGGCGGGGAGGGGGGAACCGGGAGCGCTCCCGGCAGCCCGCCCGCGCGGCGGGGACGGGAGAGCAAGGCGCTTTTTTTTTTTTTTTTTTTTTTTTTTTTGGGTCCGGCGGGGAGGGGGGGAACCGGGGCGCACATTTATTTTTTGGTCCGGCGGGGAGGGGGGAACCTCGGCAGCCCGCCCGCGCGGCGGGGACGGGAGAGCGAGGCGCTTTTTTTTTTTTTTTTTTTTTTTTTTTTTGCCCTATAAGACATTCGCCCTATAAGACGCACCAACTTTTCCCCCCCCGTTTTGGGGAAGAAAAAGTGCGTCTTATAGGGCGAAAAATACGGTATTTAACCCTTAGAACACTGTGACCAGTTTCTGGATAGATGATAAATGGAAACTTATGGTTTGAAGGTGTTAGAAGTGAACTTTCTAGGCAAATCTCAATCTGCTCCTCCTTTTCACTGCTAGAAATATTCCCTCTTCTAGATCCCCTCCAGTTGCCAGTTGGGTCAGGATTCAGCACCAGGAAAGGGCAGATTGATGACTGGGGGGGTGGGGGGGGGAGGCGTCAGAGATGTATCGAATGAGGAAGCAAGGGGGAGAGCAGATGTTCAGGTGATAGAAGGAATTTACAACTTGCAGAGAGGGCTGGTGGGGGAGAGAAGTAAGTCACTGTCTCTTAGCATTATGTTATACTACAAGATTTTTTTTTTTCAAGTCTTGACTTGCCAGGGTTTTTTAAAATGTGCTAATAAGTACCAGTGTTCCATCCAAGTTATTTTGGCCTAAGCAAGTGAAGGAAACATTCACAGAAGGCAAAGCATGTGCCTGTGTTGGTTTGAGAGGAGGATAGGAACTTGGGGTTCAATCCTTCATTCCCTGCACACTCCAAACTGCCACTGATTTTGTAAGGGGTTGAATGCATAAGAGTTTCGGGGTCGTGCAGTACTGCAACCTTACCCACACCTCTCACAGAAGTTTGAACAGGAAGGGATCATGTCAGCCTACTTATCAGGCTCTTTCAGTCTGTCCAGAGGAGGGTTGTGTAATAATCCCTGACAGAAAACTGAAGAGATTTCAAGTGGCTGCCAGAAAGCACTTTGTGACTAAGGGGGCAACTCTGAAAAGGAAGCATCTGGCACATTTGTTCAGACAAAGGAAAATTAGGTCACTCCAAAAACTATTTGATGTTCTTCTTGAAGAATATAATGCTAAAAATGTGTCTATCGAGAATGGCAGAATTCTCATCTTCACCAATATTTTCTCCTGTTAGGACGTTTTATATTGTTCTGAGTAACTGCACTACTTTTGGAGTCTATTAAACGGCACACTATGCATCATATAAACTGTCTTTCTCCTGACAATAATAGGAGTTTAAAAGCAAAGAGTGTGGTTAAAAGCATTCAGGGTCAACTACTTTGATCCATTATATTGCTGGGAATTTTTAAAAAGACTTTTCAAAACATGTTACTTGCCTTTATGCCGAGCCATTATTTTAACTCTTTTCTGTTCTTGGTTTGGGCCATTTCCCACATACGTAACATATGTCCACTGCTTCCCATCTCTTCCTGAGTGGTGGGCAGAGCACTGAGAGTGCACAATGAAAGGCTCCTGAAGGCTGAGAAATACACTGCAACTGCTATTGGGCTTTCCTCCTCCAGGGGGAGTAGTGGTGTGAGGAAAAACACCATTGCCATACCGTGGTGTTCCCCAGAAATGAGGACTGTGGGTTTTTGGTGTCCCAAAGACCAGCCCTGACTAGCTGGAGAGTTGGGACCATGAATAATGGCCCATGATCTCTAAAAAATCATGCAGGGAAAAACTTGCCTCTCAAGCAATTATTTCCTATCTAGTTTCTTTTCAAGGCTCTCGTTTCAAGGAAATGAGCTAGACACTTTTTTTTTAATGAAAGCTGAGATTAATTAGCCTTGATGTTCCCAGCTTCCTCAGATCAGGAGCAGTGATGGTGACCACAGGCTTACAGACTCTAGCGCTTGTTCTGAGCCAAAGTCTTGCACAATGACATCAAAATTCCTCATTTGTGATGTTTCCAGTTGTCACATTCCAGGATGCAAGCCAGACCAGTGAGGGGTTGTGTCACCACCTGCCCTGTAACCTACAGTGCCTTGCCGCTGTAGATCCCATCCTGAACCACTCACAGGCAGCCAAAGAGCATGCAGGTCTCACCCTGAGTGTCTGTGTGTAGCTACAGCCCTGGCCCTGGTCCATCAACTCTGACCCCAGCAGGTTGTCAGTCACACACCAAACACGCTCTGCCTCTCAGCAGCCTATGTGACTACTTATGGGGTGACCCCAACACACGTCCAGTCTCACATTTTCCCCAAAATGCATGTTCTACACTGCACTCTCTGGATGGTTCAGATATTATAGGTCCTGTAAGGCAGTGGTTCTCAGCCAGGGGTACATGTCCCCCAGGGGGCAGGCAGAGGTCTTCCGGGGGGTACATTAATTCATCTAGATAGTTGTCTAGTTTTACAACAGGCTACAAGGAAAACACTAGCACAGTCAGTATAAACTAAAATTTCAGACAGATAATCGCTGGTTTGTACTGCTCTATATACTGTACACTCGAATGTAAGTACAGTAATTATATTCCAGTGGTTCTATTCTAGAATTGTATGGTAAAAATGAGAAAGTAAGCAATTTTTCAGTAATAACGTGCTGCAACACTTTTGTATTTTTATGTCTGATTTTGTAAGCAAGTAGTTTTTAAGTGAGTTGAAACCTTGGGGTACACAAGACAAATCAGCTTCTGAAAGGGGTAGAGTAGTCTGGAAAGGTTGAGAGCCACTGTTGTAAGGGGTCAATATACAACAGTTTGCTACTTTAATTGGAGTTACCAAACAGTTCAGTTTAAACAGAACACCAGATTAGTTTTGATTAAAAAATAAAATAAGTTGGTTTAACTACAAAAAGAGAGCTTTAAGTGAATACAGCTTTAAGGCATTACAGTCAGAAATGGTTACAAGAGAAATAATGATAAAATGCTTAGCAAACTAGACTTGGTTCAAGGTAAAATTATTCCCAGCTATGTGGCTGACCAAATTCTCAGGTCAGAACCCCATCCATAGTCCAAAGGCTGGTTCCTTTGTCTTCTTAGGCGAAAAAGAAAGAAAATGAGAATCATAGAATCATCTACTCCAACCCCCTGCTCAAAGCAGGACCAATCCCTTTTTTTGCCTCATATCCCTAAATGGCCCCCTCAAGGATTGAGCTTACAACCCTGGGTTTAGGATGCTTATGCTCAAACCACTGAGTTAATTCCTGGGATCTTGCTGTTCCTCACTGTTATAGTCCAGTCACCCTTTGAAATGCATGTTCCTGACAATTACTCTTAGATAAAGTTCCTGCCCACAGTGAGGATGGAGACATGGAGTCTTATGGTGAAAGAGGTTCTGTGCTGTTGCTTGCTAAAATGCAGATTGATCTGTTCTTGTTCCCCTTCATTGCCAAAGAATGTCCATTTGACCATTGATTGCCAATCAGCTGTGATGACACCTAGCTAGACACCAGCTTGTCTTTTGTCTTTGAGAAACTGGTATTGTTTGAGCATGACAATTTCAGGTACCCGAAAAGAAGGTCCAAACTGTGGGATAGTACTAATTAATTACAGTGCTGCAATGTGACTGGTTTAGCCAATCACAATCCAGGACTATTTAAATGCCACTTAATGACACAGAGTAATGTTTCCTAACCTTAGGCAATAAGACATAAAGAGCATTTAGTTTTCAAAGCGCTTTATAAACAATAAATGTCCTTCTCTGATGCTCAGTTTGACAGTTTCATTTTTATATTCTTCTAAAAGAAATTGTTCTCATTTTCTTATTATGGTACCAGGATTAAACATTATTAACATTGTAAATGCCCATTTTGCTAATCCCATGTCTGACAGAACTGATCTACACTAGAAAAATTTTTGCTGGTATAGTTTACACCAGTTCCTCAGAGTAAGTTATACTGGCAAAAGCACTTTTTTGCTAGTATAACTGTCTACAATAGGGCTTTTGCCATTTTGAAAAAAATTCACCCCCCTTAACTACATTTTTATACTGTAAGAAGCTTCTAGTATCTTTCTGGCGTGAGTTGGAATTCTTGTATTTTGCAGCATGTTTTTTCCTACATGAATAAACAAAACATGACAAAGAAAACAAAAAACAAAACAAAACAAAAAAGAAAGAAGGAAATTCCATTTTGTTAAATAATTCTCTTTGTGGGAAGCAGACTAATTTTTGGTAGCATGAAAATATTTTGTTGTTTCTTTCTCCTCCATGCCAGAAACCTAAACCTTGCAAACCTCGCTGCACAGATGTCTGCTAATACTAACGCACTGAGGCTACATCTACACTACACACAACTGGCAGTGGCCTGACATGCAGTGTACATGTAGCTACATGCTGCAGGGAAAAGCAGGCTGCGTCCACATTGTGGTGTATAGCTACATGTGTCAGAGAAAGGCTCTGGTAAGGCGGGGGGAAGGGGGAGCAGGGAAGCAGGGAAAGGCTTCAGCAGCTCCCTACTGCTAGAGCCTGGGGACAGAGGGATAAGGGAACTTTGGCTGGGGTGATGAAGGCAGCCAAAATATAAGTGCAGCCATCCTCAAATATAGGCTTCTCGGATACAATACAAATTAAAGAAAGAAAGAAAGAAAGCTTTTATTTTCCATACCTATTTAAAGCTTGTTTTGATATCCAATGTACCGTATATACTCCTTCAGTTTTACTAAGGATGAGATTAACTGCTGAAAAATCCAAGAAATTGAGGCAGAGAACATGGTAGTTTGTTTCCTTATGAAGGAGATTCACATCAAAGTTAGGAGTCCATCTTGCCTCCCATAAAGTTCAGGGTTGTTTGGATGCAGGGTTTTGATTTGGGCCCATCTCTAATCCCTCAGTGTAACTTCTGTCTCCTGACTTTTTGTGTCTTTATCCAGAAATAAGTGGGAAGGCAGCTGGGCAGCCTGTCATGCCAAGAGTTTCTGAAGGCATCACATTTTTCGTTAATTACTTTTTCGCTCTCCCTCTGCTTTATGTTAAAAACAGTGTAGCTGAGTGTGTACAAGTTGCGTAGGCTTCAGTGAAAATGTACTTGTGGGACCCTTTAAACTGTCAGGTTACATCACGTAAACCGAGGAGATCACATTCAAACAATTGTAGAACCATTTTCTTGCCCGAAAGAGCACACCAGGATGCCATTTAGCTGGAACCTGAAGCTATTGGTATCCTGCTGTGGTATCATGTGCGGCAAGCCCATGTGATTGTTCTCCTGAGACATTTTTTACATGCATCTTGTTAACCCTAGTTCAGTCAAAATAATTGCGTTCTGTGCTGCTTGACCTATTTGATCATAATGTAGCCCCTGAATGCAGTGCATTTCAGTTGCAATAGACTTTTCAGCTAGAAATCTTTTCCTGGCAAAAATAACATGGGAACTGTTAATGGAACGGCAAGACTTTGAAAGTGTACTCAGTAACTTGTGCATCTTTCAGAACTGACCTACTAGTTAAACATATATACTAGAAGAGACTGTAGTCAATCCTAGACTGAAATTAGTTCCTTAATTAACTAATCTTTGCAAAGTCTTTGGAAAAAGAACTGCAATTGGGATATCGTTTAATAACTGTCAGAATTCCTTGTTAATATCTGACCCTTAAAGGAGTCCCCAAAATCATATTCTTAATAAACAGGAAGCTAGTGTTCATTGTTATTTTTAGGATAACAAGAACAGCCATTTAGTTTCACTGAGGCTTATGAACTAAGGGCTTGATTTAGGAAAGTAGACTTATTTAAATTACTTAACAAGACTGCTAACGTCAGACTTATTAGCAAATCAACTAATATAAACCTTGATTCCCTAAGCTACTAAGAACATGCCTAACCTCCATGATTAGTCCCTTTGATTTCATGATGACTGCTCCATGCTTGAAGTTAGGCATATGCTGAACTATATAACACACACATTTTAGCCTAAAAAGTCCTTGCTTCCAGGCTTTCTTAGAAGATGGGCTATGCAGCTCCACATACCAGGGCTTGCACTGATACAATACATGAGCACAACTATACGCTAGATACTAGGATCCAACTGAAAAGTTATAATATATTTATTTTAAAAATAAACCTTGGGGATAAGTTTTCAACTCATTAGGCGTAGAATATTGTACAGTTTAAGGTCAAGATTTCCTGGTGCTAGCTTCCTTTTCATGGGTGTAAACCGCAGACACAATTTTGCATCCACAATCATTTGTGCCGGCAAGTTAGGTCACTTGGCCATCTAATATAATCTCTGTTTTTTTGGGTGAAGTAAGAGACAGACAGTGAAGTGACTTAATTTGTACGCACACATGATGGTAGTAGAAAATTGAACCCACATGGCATCCACAAAAATGGAACTCCATTAAATCCTGGTCTCCTAAATGAGTTATGCTCAACAAATGACATTATGGAGGTTTCCTACGTAATATATAGGAAATGAAACTCGACTTCATTTGTTGGTTTGCTCGGTGTGACTCACTGAAGGTGCTGAACCACCTAATGAAGGGAGGAGGAAGTAGGAGCTAGTGAGAACGGGAGAGAAGCAATGTGACAGCAACAAGAAACACAGATTCATGACTAAAAAGAAAAACAGGGTGTGCATGTGTTTTCTAAAAAATCAGTCTAGTCCTGTACCACATTTAATAAACACAGAAGACAAGCCAAGATCCCATGGGTTCGGAAGAATGTATGAATCAGAACTTTTAGTCAAAAATGAGCTGAGAGGACTTCTTAATTTGATTGTAATGATGAGGCTTCAAAATCCTGATTTATTCATCTGTCACTTACCGCCCCTCCCAAACGTAAATGAAAATGGCTTGGAACTGCAAACCTTTATTTAGGATTTGTTGGCATGGTTTCACTTTAGCCTGGGCTTCTAGGGCTTGTTTTTTATCATTAGTCTGTTCAAGCTCCGGGTAGCTAAGGAAGAACTTTTGATGTTTCCTAGAGAAGAATGTGTATGGAGAAAGTTGGAATTGGAGTGTGTGGAACAAGGGATGTGAAGGGGTGTTCTGGTTGGGTGTTGGCTGATTTTTGTTGGGACATGGGGGTGTGGAGAAAAACTGATTCCTTTTTTCAAAATAGTGAATGAAGATGAGAAATGGATAATACCAAACTAGACCTTCTATTAGCACTAATATTTCTCCCTAAGAATCACGATTAGCACAGGGGCATGTAGTATCTCTGTGGGCCAGAAGCCAAGTTAGTAGTTTTAGCTGGACAAGGTTCCTGTATCCTATCCTGGTTTAGACCTAATTCCAATCCCAGTTCTGGGTTATCAGAGACTGCTAATTGCCCAAGACCTGCGGTGGTTTCGTGGTGTACACAAAGGGGATTGATGAGACAACCAAACTCATTTTCACTTGTGAACTGATTGAAAGTTACGCCCGGGTGTCCTGAAGTGAAAGGCCAAGTGCTGTATTTTCCTGCTCCACCAAGCCCCCAATTTGAATATAAATATAATTATAGCCCCAGCTGAACTTCTTTTGGGATTACTGTAAGATTCCTCTAGTAGAGTTCCATGAAACAGTAAGTATGTACTCTGAAGTGGCTTATCCATCCAAAGACGAGCTGATATTAAGGTACATCAAAGAAAACAATACTGCTCTGACCTACATATTTCACTCTGAGAGACTCAACTACATCTGCTAGATCACTTGGAACAACTGTTATCCTTTAGAAATGAAAAATCATTTCTGCAGAGAATAAGACAGGGAAAAAAACTCTAGTGCTCTGTTAGGGCACGGAACATTTAGTCTCAACTGTATTGATTGAATTTTATGAGTGAATGCAATCATTGCTGTGTCTATATTTTTCTTTTTCAGTGAAACTATCAGGCAGTGACGTATGCTGTGCATGTAACCTGGAAAAGAGTTCAGAGAGGCTGCTGGGGAGTAGCAATCCTAAAATATTGTTGGCATCTTTTACTTTGGAGTACAGGATTCTGAACAATTCCCTTGTTTTTGCTCTACTCTCATATATATATTTTCTTCCAATTATATATGCCATCCTCTAACTATGGGTAGGGCTACACTACCTGCTGAATTGGCGGGTAGCACTCGATTATCAGGGATTGATTTATCATGTCTAGACAAGAGGCTATAAATAGATCCCTTGGCAGGAGGAGTAAGCAGAGTTGGTGGGAGAGCAGCCTTGGTCATCCCACCGCCGTGGGGATGGCAAGGTAAGTCGAACTAAGATACTTTGACTTCAGCTATGCGAATAGCATAGCTGAAGTTGCGTATCTTAGTTTGAATCCTCCCCCACCCCCAGTGTAGCCCAGCCCTAAGTAACAGATTCAGGAACCTAATTATGAATTAAGAGTCTTCTCTTGCATGCTGTTCCACAATTAAAGAACAGATATACAGTAAAACCTCCATTTAACGGACTAATTCGGGCGAGGGGGTGTCTGTTAAATGAAAAAGTCCGTTATTTAATAATAAAAAAACCCCGAGCTGTCGGAGCAGCAGCCCGACCACCACAGGGTTGGGGCGGCAGCTCCGCAGCCCGCCCGCTGCCGTGACCCGGGCGGCAGCCGGGAGCCGGCAGCCAGCCCGCCAGAAATGGATCCGGAATGCATCAGACTTTTGTCCGTTGCATCCGAAGTCTGTTAAATCGAGGTCCGTTAAATCGAGGGTTTACTGTATTAGGGTTGCAAGGGACCTCTGGAGGTCATCTCAGTGCCAGGGCTCTGAGATAGTACTGCACATTCTCTCCATCAAGTGCTTGGCTGGCAGGTTCTAGCTCCCATGCGCAGGGTCTAAGTGAACACCACATATGAAGTTGGAAAATAATATTCCCCCAGGTCAGATTGGCAGTGATCTTTGGGTTTTTCCCCATTTGCAGCAGTTGAGTGTGGGTCACTTGCCTGGATTATCTGGGTTTAGCTCACCATTTCCCTGCCATTGTGGGGCCCTCAGGCACTGGTGTGCCTTGATTCCTCCTATTCTCTGCCTGTGGCACTGTTGGGATTTTGTGGTTCCCAGTAAGTCAGAGGCCAGGCAGAATCAAGGGGGTTTGATATTTTATTCAATTCACTACAATGTGCACAGGGAGGGAGACCCCTGCTAACAAGCAGCAGCCAGAGTCTCTCCAGCCAGAAGCCCCACCCCCTTCACCCCACATGGTGAGTGCACTCCCCCTCCCCCTGGGTGCTGAGTGATTCCAGAATGTTCCTAGGGGGGTGAGCCACAACATGCCTCTCTATACACATGTACCTTCCAAATAACATTTTGCTCAAACTGAGCACAAACATACCCTTCAGCACACAGTAGTCTCCTGTGGGCTGTAATACTTTGGTCTGATTGTGGTTGTTGGGTTTAGTGTGCAGGTGGCCTGTGATATACTGGAGATATATTTTTGGCCTTAAACTTTGACTCAGACTCTCAGCTCTTTCTGGTGATCTCCCCCCCCCCCCCCCCCAAGGCACATGACTAACCACACCCTTTGTGATTTTTTCTTCTCTTCCACTCCCATCTCCAGAGTTTCTTCTGTGGTGTTCCATGCACTGGGGACAGCCCTCTTCCCCTTTCTGATTCATTCTGATGCATCCCACACCTTCTCCTTCAAGGTCCTCTTGAAAACACGCTTCTTTAAAGAGGGCCAAAAGGATTAGTCCTCCCACCCCACCCATACCCCTGCCCCCACTTAACTCACTGAAAATGATGATTAGTTCTCAGATTGATGCTCAGCTCATGGAAGTATAGGGACATGGGCTCAAACACTGCTTTTCCTTGTTTGTACATTGTCTGTATAGGGACCGATTCTTACAGGCTCCTGAGCAGGTTCCCAAAGAAAAAGGAGTTTCCCCTTCTTGTGTCCTTGTGCAGGGACTAGCCAGAATCATATTGGAGAGCACTGTCACAGGTCCCTCTGAGCATTCCCATTGGTACTAGCTGGCCACAGAAGAGAGAGGGGGAATGGGTTCAGGGCAGAACGCTGACTCTACCCATCCACTCCCTAGCCCATAGGGTGGGCACCAAGTGCACTCTCTCCAAGCCTGGTGGAATTCAAGTTCCAGCACCCACTCCCAGAGAGCCCTAAGGGGGAATTCTCACAGACTCCCATACCATTCTGAGTGAGGTACCAGGGTATTGCCTCACAGGGAAGGACTCGGGTAGCCCTTGTGAGTAAAAATGTTTTTAAAAAGAGACCAGAAGGGGGAGGGCTAGTTAAAAAGCCCCCCCCTCACTAAATTGGTAGTGAATCAAAGCTGGTGCTCATGAAAAAAGATGGTTCAGCAAAAAAAAAATAAATAAATAAATAAAAAGCAGGATCGGGCCCAGACAAGCTGTAATTACAGACTTAGGAAACTGGTAAATCTAAATTGTTGGGGTGCTGGTTTGGGAGATAAACAAGTAATTTAAGGTGGGGGAGAGAGAGAGAGAGAGAGAGAGAGAGAGAGAGAGAGAGAGAGAGAGAGTGAGTAAAAAGTTAACTCTATAATTGCTGGAGGAAATTTAGCAATCAAATTTTGTAAAATGCTTAAAGAAAAAATATCTTGGTTTCTTTGCAGCCATTCTTAAGAAAAAAGGGGCCCTTTTCCAAAGAAATGTGTATAAATAAATCCAGGCAAAAAGATTATTTGACTGGAATCTTTTGGCTGTGAACATTTAGTCAAATTAGCTAAAGGAACATAAGGGATTTTACTGGAACTTAATCACCCCAAATGGATAGAAAAATGTAAATATACAGTGCTACTTAATTAAAATCCTATTAGGCTTGAAGGAACTATAATAGGTGGTGTTTTCCCTTTTCAAATTGCTGTGTGTTTCAAAAGCAGAAGTTAAAAGTAAAAGACAATCAAAATTCTGGTAAAGGTCAATGGTGTCCCTTTTAAGGAAGAGTCTTTAAGTTCTGAATAGCTCTGGATCCAAAAGCAAGCAGGAAAGCATCTGTGTTAATGCAAATTACCTAACTGATAAGGTAAAAGTCACTGAAACCTGGCCTGCCTATGAAACAAAAACAAGAAAATATGGGGGTAATTCCTTTGTCTTGCCTGCAATCAATAAGGGTATTCGTATAAAAAAATATATTTTAAGCAATGACTGACTGCCCCAGAGAGGTAGACATATGTTCTTTCTGTCTTTTCAGAAAATCAGAAAAAACTGATGCCAGTATACCATGCATTTATTGGCACAATAGGGATTTTGTTTTGTGTTCTATATCCTGCTGTGTGGTGTGTGTCTTGTGGCTAGAACTGTTGTGTTTAATTTTTCATAGGACAGCTTAGTTCAAAACCAAATAGAAGGGTTAAATTAAAATGCAAATACTTGTTTTATTCAATTTGGAACACAAAGGGTTTTGGATAATACCAGGGACCATGATACACTAAAGTTTAATACACTTCCTAAAGTAAGAAAAAATTCCTATATACACTATATTCTATGACACCTTTTTGCAATTCCTATATACACTATATTCTATGACAGTGGTCGCCAACCTTTCAGACCTCATGGACCACTAAACTTACAATTTTGAATCCCGCGGACCACTAACATGAATTTTTTTAAAAAGGTACAAACATCTATAAAATAATCATAAAAGTTCCATTTTATTAATATGAAATGCACTTGTTTAATTATAACAAAATTATTAAAGCTTGTTTAATTATAACAAAATTATTACTGTGATATTTGTTGCTGCTTGTTTGAAATAAGTTTATGGATTCTTGGCTCCAATGACATCACTGCAACACGGAGAGCCGTTTGTATTTCAAGCCAACAGCGGTACTTGTTTTTGATTGCCTTAACAGATGAGAATTGGGGGGGGGAGGGGTAGCTCAGTGGTTTGAGCATTGGCCTTCTAAACCCAGGGTTGTGAGTTCAATCCTTGAGGGGGCCTTTTAGGGATCTGAGGCAAAAAAAATCTGTCAGGGGACAGTACTTGGTCCTGCTAGTGTACGCAGGGGACTGGACTCGATGACCTGAAAGGTCTTTCCAGTTCTAGGAGATTAGTATATCTCCATTTATTTAATGTCTTGTCACACAAATAGGTTGTTGCAAATGGAATCAAAATTTTGATGGCTTTTTCACTCAGCACTGGGTACTCACTTTTTATGGAGGGCCAAAAATGATGTCTTGATGAGGACGAGTGGAATTTAGTTTTGAGACTGTCGTCAGATGATAGGTCGATTAGGCTTTCTTTTTCTTTCATGCTCAAATTGCTATCTTCAATTTTCGCCGAAAATGGATCCATTACCCACATATTGCCATGTCTGGGATCCTCTTCCTTTGGGTAATAATGGCCAAAAGATTCTGTGAGCGACCGTAAGTGCTGTTGAACAATGGTTATTACCTGTCGGTCGACATCCTCCTCTTTCTTATACTCATCAAGGTTCGGGAACATTTGCAGATCTTCTTCAGCCAACCGCGTTTGCCACAGCAATATTTTCTTTTGAAATGCATCCATTTTACCTCGCAGTGTGAACACGTCCGTAAGCTGTCCTTGCAAGGACGTGTTTAGCTCGTTTAACAGTGAAAAAATATCTGCCAGGTATGCAAGCTTGGCTAGCCAATCATCGTCGGACAAGAGATCTTGGAATTTCGAATTATTTTGCTGCTGGAAGAATAACTTGACTTCTTGGCTCAGGTCGAACAATCAGGTTAGTATTTTGCCCCCCCAACAGCCATCTCACCTCAGTGTGAAGAAGAAGATGAGTATATTGAGAGCCCATTTCTTCACAAAGTGCCTCAAATATTCGAGAATTGAGCGCTTTGTGCCGAATTTCATTTACAATTTTAATTACATCAGAGAGTACTTCGTGCAGTTCTGGAGACATTCTTTTCGCCGCAAGTTGCTCACGATGTATAATACAATGAGTAAACAAGATGTCTGGGTGTCTGTCAAGGTTCGTGCCCCCAGGCGGGGCAGTGAGGCCTAGTGGCCAGAATCCCTGACGAGCCCCCTCGGCTGGGGCAGTGTGGCCCAATGGCCAGAGTCAATACCAGCCCCCTCGGCTGGGGCAGTGTGGCCCAATGGCCAGAGTCAATACCAGCCCCCTCGGCTGGGGCGGTGTGGCCCAATGGCCAGAGTCAATACCAGCCCCCTCGGCTGGGGCAGTGTGGCCCAATGGCTAGAGTCAATACCAACCCCCTCGGCTGGGGAAGTATGGCCCAATGGCCAGAGTCTATAACAACCCCTCTTCACTGGGGTAGTGTGGCCTAGCGGCCAGAGTCTATCACAACCCCCCTTCACTGGGGCAGTGTGGCCTAGCGGCCAGAGTCTATATCAATCCCCCTTCGCTGGGGCAGTGTGGCCTAGCGGACAGAGTCTATATCAATCCCCCTTCACTGGGGCAGTGTGGCCTAGCGCAGCGGTCGCCAACCAGTGGTCCGTGGACCACTGATGGTCCGCGAGAAAATTTTGGTGGTCCGTGGAGAAACTTGGACATTATTGCAATTTTTAGGAAGATAAGTCCCTAGTAAAGGCTTCTTATTAGATAGCACTTCAAATCGCAAAAAATAGAAAGCCGTATACGACTGGAGAAGAATTAATTAAGCCTTGCTTGTTACAAGCCTGTGAAGAGGTTTTGGGGAAACAGGCTGCCCAGAAACTGAAAGTAATTCCTATGTCTGCTAACACTGTGAAGCGCAGAATTGAAGACATGGCCGAAGATATTGAAAATCAAATGATTGAAATGGGGAAAAATTCAACGTTTTATTCAATTCAACTTGACGAATCAACAGACATAACTAACAAGGCAGTTCTCCTTTGTTTTGTGAGGTTTGAGTGTCAAGGAGAGCTAAAGGAAGAACTCCTCTGTTCGCTCAACTTGCCGGGTAGAGCAACCAGCTCTTAGATTTTCAATGCACTTAATGGTTATTTCCTGAGACATGGTATTGAATGGAAGAAATGTGTTGGGATATGCACAGACAGTGCCGCAAGCATGACCGGGCATCATTCAGGAGTTGTTACAAAAGTGAAAGATGTTGGACACTGTGACGGGGCGGACCGGCCCCGCACGGGCCAGAGCTGCCCCTGGCCGGAAGTTCTAGCAGCGGAAGTCCCGCCCCCGCCGTACTGGGCATGCTCCAAGTGCTCAGGCAGTATAAAGGAAGGGAGCACAGCTCAGTCAGGGCTGACTGCCATAGGAGGAGGACGTGCCTGGAGAGCTCCCACGGAGGACCAGCCCCAGCCACACCAGGAGCCGGAGCTGGAGCCGTGGCAGGACCCTGCCTCAGAGTCTGACGCCGACCACAGCCAGCCAGGAGCCATAGACCAGCGGTCGCCAACCAGTGGTCCGTGGACCACTGATGGTCCGCGAGAAAATTTTGGTGGTCCGTGGAGAAACTTGGACATTATTGCAATTTTTAGGAAGATAAGTCCCTAGTAAAGGCTTCTTATTAGATAGCACTTCAAATCGCAAAAAATAGAAAGCCGTATACGACTGGAGAAGAATTAATTAAGCCTTGCTTGTTACAAGCCTGTGAAGAGGTTTTGGGGAAACAGGCTGCCCAGAAACTGAAAGTAATTCCTATGTCTGCTAACACTGTGAAGCGCAGAATTGAAGACATGGCCGAAGATATTGAAAATCAAATGATTGAAATGGGGAAAAATTCAACGTTTTATTCAATTCAACTTGACGAATCAACAGACATAACTAACAAGGCAGTTCTCCTTTGTTTTGTGAGGTTTGAGTGTCAAGGAGAGCTAAAGGAAGAACTCCTCTGTTCGCTCAACTTGCCGGGTAGAGCAACCAGCTCTTAGATTTTCAATGCACTTAATGGTTATTTCCTGAGACATGGTATTGAATGGAAGAAATGTGTTGGGATATGCACAGACAGTGCCGCAAGCATGACCGGGCATCATTCAGGAGTTGTTACAAAAGTGAAAGATGTTGGACACTGTGACGGGGCGGACCGGCCCCGCACGGGCCAGGGCTGCCCCTGGCCGGAAGTTCTAGCAGCGGAAGTCCCGCCCCCGCCGTACTGGGCATGCTCCAAGTGCTCAGGCAGTATAAAGGAAGGGAGCACAGCTCAGTCAGGGCTGACTGCCATAGGAGGAGGACGTGCCTGGAGAGCTCCCACGGAGGACCAGCCCCAGCCACACCAGGAGCCGGAGCTGGAGCCGTGGCAGGACCCTGCCTCAGAGTCTGACGCCGACCACAGCCAGCCAGGAGCCATAGACCACTACCTGCCTGAGGGGGCGACGGACCCAGCCACACACGGGGGATCAGCAACCAGCCAGGGGACCCCGTCGCTGGAACAGGTAGGAATTGACCCCAGGATATTGAGGGAGTGGTGTTGTCCACCCGAAAACACTCAGCGTGTTGCGGTAGGATCTCCCCGCTGAGTGGGGGTCAGGCGCAGGACCGCTAGGCCAGTGGTTGTCAACCTTTTGGTCCTCACGGACCACTAAAGTTGCGTGGCGCGGGGCCCCCCCTGGCTCGACTGGCCCCCCGCTCGACTCGCCCCCCCCCCGGCCTCAGCGGCATGGCTCGGAGCCCCCCCCGCCTCAGCGGCGCGGCTCACCCTCCCCCCTGGCTCCAGCGGTGCAGCGCGGCTCGCCCCCCCCCCCGGCTCCAGCGGCGCGGCTCGCCCCCCCCCCCGGCTCCAGCGGTGCGGCTCAGGCCCCCCCCAGCTCCAGCGGCGCGGCTCGGGGCCCCCCCCCCCAGCCTCAGCAGCGCAGCTCGGCACCTCCCCGGCTCCAGCGGCGCGGCTCGGCCTCCTCCCCGGCTCCAGCAACACGGCGCGGCTCGCCCCCCCGTCTCCAGCGGCGCGGCTCGGCATCCCCCCGGCTCCAGCGGCATGGCGTGGCTCGCCTCACCCACCCCCGGCTCCAGCAGCGCGGCTCAGGCCCCCCGGCTCCAGCAGCGTGGTGCGGCGCGAGACGGGAGGCAGTAGCGAGCCAGCGCTTGCTGGCCGCCGGGGACGGGGCGGGACAGGCGCCCGCAGCTTCTTGCCTGCCCGGAGGGGTGGCCGTGAGGGAGCCCGGTGCCGCGGACCACCAGAATTTTCCCGCGGACCATCAGTGGTCCGTGGACCACCGGTTCGCGACCGCTGCCCTAGGCTACTTCCCTCTCCTGCCCTCCAGCTTGTGGAGCTTCCTGCCCTTCCTCTGCACAAGCCAGGTGTCCCTTTACCTAGGGTCTTGGTCTTCTTAGCCCACCACAGCACTTCTCCAAACTCTCCTCTGCTTCCCTACAAACTGATCTCTGCCTCCACACCAAACACTCTGTTTCAACTCCTCCAAATTGCTCTCTGCTTTAACACCAATCCACTCTGCTCCTCCAACTCCTTCAAATTGCTCTCTGCTCCAACTCCTTCAAACTTCACTCTGCTCCAACTCCAATCCACTCTGCTCCAACTCCTTCAAACTGCTCTCTGCTCCAACACCAATCCACGTCCTGGTTCTGTTGGATCATATCAATGACCTCTGTTTGTTCTAACTCGGGGGATATCCTCACCTGCCTCTATGGGTCCTCCGTCTGGGGTGGAGCTCTCCAAATGACCAGTCATGTCTCTCGGTCACGCCAGGGCTTCAGTAAGTTTACGTGATAGATATTTTCTGGTCTGTGGTGGTCTGGTTGTCTGAACTTATAGTCCACTTCCCCAATAGCTTCCACTATCTCATATGGCCCAATCCAGCAGGCCAGGAGTTTGCTTTTTGCTGTCAACACTAGCACCATCACCCGTTCTCTCAGCTGAAATCTCAGAACTTTGGCCCGGCTGTTGTAATATATCCGCTGGGTCTCTTGTGCTTTTTCCAAATGTGCTCGTACTATGGGGTTACTCGAGGTATTCTCTCTCTCACCTGCGCCACAGTGCTCATGCAACACTGTGCCACATTAATATAATCAATGCACAATTTTAATGGGTGCAGTTCAATCTAAGATAAAGGCTTATGCAGTGAGTTCAAAGAGGGATACACCTCCCCAAAATTTCTTGTGAACAACACTGCATTGTTTTAAAACCTTCTTTGCCTTTATTGATTGATGTTTGGACTTGTCTTGAATATACAAGGCCAAATTCTTCCCTTGGAATGTGTAAGTCATTTAAATGTTATTTAATGGAATATCTTGCAGTATAGTGCTGGCTGGAAATTTTCCAGTGGAACATTTTTCAGATGGAAAATGACTATTGAAATAAAAATGTGTTGATTTCATTGAATCTCCTCTGCTTCCCTCCAAATTTCTCTCTGCTCCAAAACCAAACACTCTGCTCCAACTCTTCCAATACCAATCTACTCTGCTACGTCTCCTCCAAAGTGCTCTCTGCTCCAACACAATCCACTCTGCTCCAACACCTTCCCACTGCTCTCTGCTCTCTGCTGCCTGATGCTTTTGAGGATGACGCTTTGTTTCCTACCAATAAAGTAAATATGATTATCACAGACTATCTGATGAACTCTGTTTGTGAAAGCAAGGAAATCGAGAAAGCCTTTATCAAGTATGTGCATCACAGGAACCTGAGCATTATGTATATAGTTCAAAACGTATTTTGTCAGGGAAAAAAGTGTTGCATGATTTAGCTAAACACAAAGTACATGGTTCTGTTCAAAATTCCAGGGATAAATTACAAATCGCTACACTTGCTTGGCAAATGTACCCCGCAAAGCTCAGTTCTTCTAGAAGCTTTTGAGGATGCTACCAAAAGACCTTATGGCTACCTGGAGGTAGATTTAAATGCTTCCACACCAGAAGCTTATAGACTAAGAACTGGTCTTTTCCCTCCAGACTGGCTGGCAGTTTATACTTTGAAAAGAACAGCAGCTGGGTATAAAAGGAGATGAATTATTGGAAGGTCTCTTTTTAAAAGCCGGAGCTGCTGACTGAAAACAAGTCTAGCTGTGTGAAGAGAAACCTAGTCCTTTTAAAATTACCAAGCAAATTGTCCCCGCAGCAAAGGAGGGCTATACTGTGTTCGGCCTCGGACGATCTAGTAGCAGCCATCTCAGAAATAGCGCTCAGTACCTTAAAAGGAAATGGACCTTTGACCACAAAGTCAAGTGCTTGTGCTGAAAAAGAGACACATGCTTATAAAAGCTTTGTGTAATAAAAGAGTTTTGCTTAAAAGAAAGAAACATCTGGTGAAGCAGTCTGGAGGGTTTATCGGCCCTCTGTTAAGTTTTGCTATCCCTCTGACAAGGGGCTTTGAACCAATCGATAATGGAGCATGCAGAAAAAATGTACCTGGTGCCCAGCTGCCAGTTGGCACAATTAAGGGCTCCCCCTCCAGCAGAGGAAAATATCAGAACAACCGCAACTCGCTTATTGGATGCTAAACTGAAGACTATTCTTCAAAGAACTGACTTAGCTGAATACGAAAATGCTAAACTTTACAGCACCGTGCTTCAAAGGTACCTAATGTACGTGAAGCAGAGTGAAGTGGATAAAGGAAAAATAAGTATGTTTCTACTGAAACAGGGACAGAGTGTGACTGCCCCAGAAACACCAAAGACCTCAGACTCTGTTGCTCAGGAGGTGCTGGATAACGTGAATAAGCATTATAAGAAAAATGCATTAGTATTGCTAAACAAGCTGGGCCAGGATAAAAATATCTCTTCATGGAATGATAAAGGGACTTTTGAGTACAGAGGCTCTGTGATTAATGGTTCTATCATGCTTAACTTAGGGCCGTCACCCAGACACGCTCTGTTCCTAGCAGACATCTACCCAAAGGATGGGATGTGTTTATGAATGCTATGGCGGAACTGAACGTGGCCAACAGAGATCTCTTAGAATGCATGAAGGCCTCTACCGCCGACACAGGGGTGGATCGAGAAACCGTGACCCTTTTTGTCATCTAAGAAATGAAAATTGGCTAAAAGATCCAAATGGCTCAGTGTGTGATATTTTTCATGTTCTAATATTTTTTTAAACAGGTAATGTTTTGCTTTAAATAAAACATTTTTATACTTTTTCTGAATTGGTCATTGTGGTGTTGTTTTTTAAACCCACCAAACATCAGGGTGTTTTTTTAAACCCCTTACCTGGGGTGCTTTATTAGATAACATGGCTATACAAATCGTTGAAAGATACGCATGTCTGGGCTTGTTGAAACATGTTTTGAGCAAGGTGAGGCATGCCCAAGAATGTAAATTTATTTTTTACAAAATTCATCACCATCCGGTCATTTTGCACTAAGTTGAAAACTGGTAAAATTGTAATTGTCTATTGTGAAACATGATGTCTGTGGCATTTTTGTTTAAAAATTTCATGATGCTTTTAGGAAACAACATGATGTTTTGGGGGTGCCCGAAGGAGTCAAAAAACTCTCCACGGTTACACGCCAGAAGGCGCCTTTACTGCGTGTGAGTTTAATTTTCACATCCACTCCGTTCAACAAAAGATTTTTCTTGAAAAAACAGGTTGCTGTATAGATGACCCAGCAGCTCTACCATCCTGCTCTGGGCAGTCAGCTTTGCACACCTCACAAACCCTCCATCCAACTCCATTTCCCACCATCCAACTCCATTTCTTTGTGCTGTCCGGCAGTGTCTTTGTAAAACAGGTCAGTGGAAATTTGCATGGCAAGGGTGTTGTCGCTGTAATTGAGCACCGATTCTATAAAGGCCCTGTAAGGGCAACAGTTGTTGCTTTGACTTACAAGGCGGTCTCCCAGTGAGAAATCCAACTGACTGAAAATAGAGACCACGGGGTAATTACCAGGCCCACCTCGACCTCTTCGGCAAGTTGAATTCCATCACCTTTTACACCCTTGCAACACAGGTACAGCAGTGTGTTGTTTAAATCCATATAATCTAAGCTATTCCCTGCTATAAAAAAGTCAATGGGGGCAGACTGTTTAACGGCCGATAGAGGTGGCACCTCAGTGTAGATACTTTTCTCAGTGCTGCTCTGCATAGGGGCTATTGGAAACAAGTCTAGTTCAGATTTGGTGCACTCTTCAGACCCGCAGTGAACGAAAGCCATGTTCTTTGAAATCTCTCTCTTTTACCAGGTGTCTCCTCTTTTGCCCAAGCTTCCTCTTGGACTTTTGCTTATGGCCGGCCTTGCGCATCAAAGTCCTTCTTTTAAAGGGTTGTAGGAATGTAATGAGGTTTATCGTAGGTGATGGTGACAAACTCGTCGTTCCTTCCTTGCACAGGGATCCAACGTAACAGGGGAATAGAGAAGTCCCCCACAAACTGGTGTTCTATGATACCCGTATACAGATACAAGGAATTACAACTCCCTGTGATGTCTGCCAAGAAGGGGAATTTTGGGACGCTCCAATTGGGGCCCAATCCCAGAATGTTAGCTAGCTCCCTGCTGGTGGAAAACATATAAGTAAAATCGGCGGATCTCAGTCTACCTTTTCTACCCACAGGGTTGTAGTTCATGACCACCTCAGGTGGTGCGGGATGACGAGCCAAGGTAGTTTTCATATGATCCAGTAATTCATGTATGGAGAAGTAATGACCTCGTCATAGGATAAAACTGCACGATTCAACAATCAACAATAGTTTTTGATCGATTTTCAAAAACAATAGTTTTTGATCGATTTTCAACAAACAACAATCAAAGGTGATTCCAAAAGGGGTGTCTTTGTTGATAGTGTTCCAGCTCTGGTTGTAACTCTTTATAAAGTCAGGTAACACGTCAATGTGGCGAAAGGTGTTCTGGGCGGTAAAGTATCTCCACCACCTAGTTTTTAAAGTTCTGTTAAATCGCTCCACAACCCCTGCTTTGACTTCATTATTAGTAACAAAATAGTGAACCCCGTGCCGCTTTAACAATCTGCTTAAAGGTTTGCTTAAAAATTCTTTTCCCTGATTGGTTTGTAATTTTTGAGGCATGCAACCTTCGCTAAAAATAGCTGTAAAGGCCTTGGATACCTCACAACTCATCTTGTCTTTTAGGCCTAAGGCCCAGGCATATTTGGATAGAATGTCTATCACTGTTAAGATGTACTTAAAACCGCTGTTGTGTTTGGAAAAACAGTGCATATCCACCAAATCTGCCTGCCATTGCACATCCACATCTGAAACATTGGTCTTGTTTCTTTTAAAATGTATCCAAGCCGGTTTGTGTAAAGTATAAGCATCCTGGTCTGAAAGCCAAGCTGCTACCCGTCTTCTATTTAAAGTTTTACTATGCTTTTTGGGCACTTGAAAATGAGGATTCACCCCGCCAAAGCTCCAACTTCCCTGGCGATGTAATGTATTCTCTTTAACGGAGCCATCTGTGGAGACATGACTGTTCCTGGTACCATCTTTTACTAACACAAGTATGGAGGGTGACACATTCATATTGGCATATGTAAATAAATGTTATTAATCGCCTGGTTTAACACAACCTTTTACAGCCATCTGCAAAAATGGACGCATTGACCCCTACCATGAGGGAGTCTGAGCTGGTTCATTCTTCCATTTTGTCATTTTCTGAATTTTCCTCTTGAGATCTGTGTCTCAGACATGAGCAGAAACAGCTGATTCATTATATATTTACTCCACACGGCTACCGCTGTGTCAGTTCTCAAAGGTCTCTAGAAAGGCATCATCGACCTGTCAAGAAATTTTCACAAAAAAACAACAGTGTAAGCACCCTGCTGCTTGTTTTTAAATTTACACAATCCCCCATCATCAACCGTCGCTTCTTAATCAGTCATTTTACCTGAGCGATATCTTTTCCATTCATCTTGTCCGCTGGTGACTCCCCCAAGCCATGATAGCCTTCCCGCTTTAGGGGGGTGGACAATGAGAGGACGTCACACTCATTGGGGTGCCTCACGAGGGTTTGGGTTTTGGGGTCGGGTTCCGACGTATCCATCAATGGTTGAGTCAAAGGGCCCTCCTCTGAACTTTCACTGCTGTAGCGCGCTTTCTCCATACAAGTCCAAAGGTCCTCGGAGCTAAAACAAAGTCTGAAGTTCTCACGGGGGAGGTAAAGGAGTCCATGTTTCCTCTCAGCCTTTCCACAATTTCTAAAACATGTGTCCTTGGTAAGAGATGGCCTCCTCTGCCTGGCACTGGGACTTATGGGGTGATAGTGCTGCAGTCTGATTGGCAGAAGGCATTGGGAGGAGTTCTTAGAGGGACCATAGGACTCTCATCTGGGTGCTTCTGGTCATGTGTCCGCCTTGGCCCCAGAAGTAATACCCTCATGAGGTGGGAGTTCTGGTGACCAGTGGGCAGGGTTTATGGGGTCAAGGAGTGGGGTTAACATTTAATTGATGGTAGGGCCCGTATACTACTTTAATGGCATCTCTTGGGGCATTGGCCCAAGTACCTGATTTGGTAGACATAGTCCGTAATCTTCTCAGTAACATTCTCCTGCTGAAAGGGAAAAGGGACAAGTCAGAGACTTGGACAACCCTTCGCAACGAGAGTTATTAATAGTACCTGGAGCCAATAAAAGTTCCACCCAGCCTCTCCCCTCGTCTGAGAGATGGATTCCCCCTCCCAATCCCTAGATGGATTCCAGTCTCCTCTCCATTGAACTCCAACCCCACTCTCACCATTGTAGAATGAAGATCCTGCCCCCATTTCTCTCAGTCCCCCCCCCCCATGAGAGCTGTTCTACCTCCAAACCCAGCTTGGGAAGCAGCCCAGATCCCCATAATCCTCACAGCCACTCCCTGCTTCTCCAGCTGAGGTGTTGGGAGGCTTTTGGCAGCAGGGAAATGGGGTGGGAGGAAATTGAGGCCTTTCCCTAAGTGATCCCCAGCCCGGCCAGCAGCTACGGATCCCCAGCCCACATGCCTCAGCCCAGCCTGGTTAGTCTTCATGGCCCTTTCAGTCCTGGGCCTGCAAGGCTGTCAATGACGGGGCAACTCTGGTTGGTGGCTCAGATGACATGGACACTAGGAACTGGTCTAATGCCCTGCGGGGTATGAAGGGCTGGCAGAGATCACTAGGCAAGTTTCCCGCCCCTCACATGAGCAATGGCAGCTTGCCCTGTTGATGTGATGCTGGTAATTAAATAACCTGGCTCAAAAGCTGGGTGTGAACTGCTTTGAGCTCCACAGGGGACAAACTGGCTCTACCCTATGCATGGAGCTGAGTTCATCTCTAACAATGTCACCTGCAACAACTCATTCACCTCCTTGAGCCCCGGCCAGTGAATGGGGATGGGAGGAGATTGACTTTTCCTGGCATAGAGGTGAAAGGCCCTAGATCCCTCCCCAAAGGTAGATTAATTCTCCTCTGGTTACCTCGTCTCCTAGCAGCTGGTTGGCTTCTCCCAGGATGGACAACGTTAATACCAGCCCTGCATGGCTGACCCATAGCCGGGGGTCATAAGTGGCCCGCACTACAACATCCAGGAACGATTTCTGCTGGTGTTCTGAGAAAATCTCTCTGAAGACCTAAAACCAACAGCACATGAGCCCTTGGCAGATTGCCCAGAACCAGGCTCCAAATCCTGCTAGTGGCTCAAATACAAGGTAAGAGTCATGCTGCAGCCAAGGCGGCTAATTCCCCTTGAGGAACTTTGGGGGTTCATGACTCAGGGTACCCTCTTCAATAAGAGGTCACAGGCACTGAGGCCTCTAACAATAGCTCATTCTGGAGCAGGATTCACCTCAGGAGATTTAAAGGGCCCGGGGCTCCACTGCGGTAGCTCTGGCAGTGATTTAAAGGGCCTGGGGCTTCCAGCCACCACTACCACAGCCAGAACCAGGGGCCCTTTAAATCTTGATTCAAAGGACTCGGGGCTCTAACGACCCTGTCCATTCTGGTTGAGGCCCAGCTCCCTGCTCAGGACTCCGGAGCACCGGTAAGTCCTTGCTCGGGTGTCCTCCAGGGAGACAGTGAGTGGAGCCAGATCCCTCGAGTTACAATCCTGCATTAACTCAACGCCCCACAGGTTTCCTTTTATGCCATGGAGAAATGGATCCATGTATCGCCCCAAACTAGGACCGTTAGGAAGGCTCTGAACCAGGATCCTCAGCCTCTCCCAGCTGAACTCTGTCAGCTGGAAACACACAGCAGGCTTTTGGCCTGTATCTAGGCACAGCCACTGCAGGGGGAGACAGCTCCACACCTGAGCTGCTGCAATGCACCAGCTGAGACATTACCTCCCCAACTCTGGCCACAGCTTGATATCCCAGGCCCTCGATGTCCTTGAGCCTGTCCCTACCACACAGATCTGCTTCCTCCTCATTCCGTCCTGGGAGAGAAAGACACATTTGTGAGGTTGACAGGTTTCAGAGCGGTAGCCGTGTTAGTCCGTATCCGCAAAAAGAACGAGCAGTATGTGTGACACCTTAGAGACTAAATACATTTATTATGCCGAAATAAATTGTTAGTCTCTAAGGTGCCACAAGTACTCCTCATTCTATTGGCGAGGTTGGCATTCTGGTTTCAGTGCCTGTGTCCTTCTGTTCCTATTGCTGGGTGCCCACTGACTGGGGCCTTCACGGTATCCATATCCTAGTGGAATAGCAGGGTCCTCACCAGGCAGTTTAGTATCTGGAGGGGGATTGTTCCATTCATTACAGAAATCATCTGACCATTTCAGTCTCTGGGCTCTGGGAGTCGGTCCCTGCTAATGGTGGCATGTAATGCTGAGAACCCCCCCACACCCCCACCCACTGAAATCAGGATCGGACCGTAGGTACCCAGCTGGTGACATCCTGCAAAGCTTTGTGTCCTTCCCCTGTGGTCCCTGATTCTGTCCCTACCCTCACTGTGGGCTCTTTCCCTCCATCTGTCTCAAAGCTCCATTCCTGCCCCCTCACCAGCTGGCAACCCCATGGCAGCTCAGCTGTGTCCCATGAGAGAAAAGAGCCGATTTCCTTGGCACTTTCACACTCATCGCTTCCTAATTCAGGGAGCGGGGAAGAGAAAGAATCATCATCTAAGCTGGGGTCGGTCTCAGAGGAGGAGGCTTCTTTCTATAGAGTCCCATTGCCTGGCCGAGGGAGTCGCAAAGGGCGCCACTTTTCCATAGAGGTCCGTTGCCCAGCTGGGGTCAGTCTCAAAGGAGGAACCTTGTTTCTATTGGTGTCACTTCTGCTCAGCTAGGGTTGGTCTAAAAGGAGAGCCCTTAGTTCTACGGTGGTCTCATTGCCCTGCTGCAGTTACTCTCCCAGGGGCTTGTTCCTACAGTGTTCCATTTCCTAGCCGGGTTTCTTACCCCTCTGCTGCAGCAGAAGCTGGTACAGCCAGAATATGCCCTCCTTGGCTTCACAGCAGATGGCATATATTGGGTCATTGATGTGCAGACCCAGCTTAGCCACAAAATACCCCACCTTGGGGAAGTCAGATGAGCTCTGATGGGAGAAGGAGGAGAAGGAGAAGGGAATCCATCAGTATTCTACCTGCAGCTCTTCATCTCCCGTGGACCAGGAGTCTCTCTCCTCTGTAGCAGGTGCTGGGGGAGGGGAACTAGAGCTACAACCCTCATTCTCTCTGCCCCCAAGGGAGCTTGGAGCAAAGGGACTAGGGCAAGGGCCCTCCAGGAGGACTCCAGCGGCTCCAAAAGAACACGAGCCCAATGGGCTATGGAGCACAGCCCCTCACAGATTCAGGGGACCCACTTAGCCAGGCGAAGAGGAACTTGACTCAAGCAGAGCTGATTCTCAGTTTGGACTCTGCCTCCCCACAGGAGCCCTCTCCATCGAGAATCCCCGTAGTTCCAAATCTTCCAGCCTGTCAGATCCAGCCCTGCCCATTCAGGAAGCTGGAAGGGTCAAAGGTCACTTACATCAAATTCCGGGAGGCAGGTGGCATAATGGAGGAGGGCAGTGCTCCTTCTTATGGCCCTCTCTCTCTCCTGTGTCACTCCGGAGGACACCCATAAATCGATGTGCTGTGGGAGAAGGAGACAGGTGAGGGTCAGGGGACAGGCGCATGCTCTACAAATGAGTCTCTCCCCCGCCCCATGGGGCTGAGACATTGTGCTTAGGGTGGAACACCTGCCAATCGCAGAGTTTGAAAAGGGGGTTCTTGCACCCAGGACGCTGCCCATATCCTGCTGGTCACGAGCTGTCATTGTCTCTCCTGACTGGGACAACGTTCGGTCTTGGGATTGGTCCTATTATCTCTAAATCCAGGATCCATCAGGATCCTTCCCTCTGGGCCAGCAAAGGCAAAAGGGCCCCAGCGTTGCACTGCACTGATAGCTCTGGCCCGCTGGGTCCCAGCTGAGAGGACACAATGTAGACATGGTATGACGCTCTGTACCTCGAAATAGCACCCTGGAACCCCCATATTCACCACTGTGATGTGATGATGATACGATCGGTACAAAGTATGTCTTGTGAGGTAGCATTTGAGAAGTCATGATCTGTTGGACATTACTCTCCGGTTGAACTGGGTGTACTAGTCCTGTGTGTGAAGGGATGAAGTGCTGCTGTGTGTGTGTTACTGAAGTACACGGTGAGGTTGGGAGATGCTCACAGCCAACCTTTCAATGGCAACAAAGGAGCAACTGACAAGACACATTTACCGTATATTCCGGCATATAGGACGACGGGGCGTATAAGACGACCCCCGAGTTTTCCACTAAAAAAGCCGGATTACAAAAAAAAAACAAAAAAACCCCACACACAAAAAGCGCGTGCACCCCGCTTTCCCGTCCCCGCCGCGGGCGGGCTGCTGGGAGCGCCCCGCTCTCCCGTCCCTGCCGCGGGCGGGCTGCTGGGAGCGCGCCGCTCTCCTGTCCCCGCCGCGCAGCTGCCGCGGCGGGGACGGGAGAGCGGCGCACTCCCAGCAGCCCGCCCGCGGCGGGGATGGGAGAGGGGGGCACACGCGCTTTTTGTGTGTGGGTTTTTTTTTACCGGCGTATAAGACGACCCCTGAGTTTAAGCCAGGAAAATAGTCTCAAAAAAGTCGTCCTATACGCCGGAACATACGGTACATCCGGACCAGCCAGACATGTGTCGATGGCCCATCAAGAAGACTCCTCAGAGACTCCTCAGAGAGGGCGCGTTCAAAATGGGGGCTGCCTACGCCCCATGTCAGGGCAAGGATCTTTCAAGCACCTGGACAGAAAGGTAAGCAAGGGTCGATGACATCACCATTTGGCCTCTCTCCTCCCCCATCTTAATAGCTGGCAGATTGTTGGGAAGACAAAGCCTTTGAATGGGGGAGATTGGTCCCAGGCTAAGAGGGAGCTCAGCCTGTGTGATAAGAACTGTAAATTGCCTGAAACATCCAGTGGGGTGAACAACTGCTTTAGTCAAATCTTGCTTAGTAAAATTTAGACTGCGAGTTCATTTGTATTCTTACTTTGATCTCTGCCTACTATTTATAATCCCTTCAGATCCCTATTGTCTGCAGGGAATCAGTCTGTGTTCTAGTGTATCGAAAACAGGGTGATTTTGGATGAAGTGTGTGGAGAATCTCAGCTCAGGATACCAAGGGATGTTGCATGTCTACCACCCTTTGCTGGAGTGGCAAACTAATGAATGAGCTTGCGCTATCCCAGGAAGTCTTGAGCAGTGTACGCTGGGATACTTCCGAGGTGCCAGGTGGGGGTAGGGGTGATTTGCTGGGGCTCCTCCCTGTATAATTGATGAGGGGCTTGGAAAGCCTTCATGCAATTTAGCTGGGTGTGGGCCTCCACAAGCTGCCGGCTGCGTGATCACAGCGGCTGGAGGGGTTCGCAGTTGATTACTGGCCTGGCACTGGTCAGAGACAGCTCAGGCTGCAGAGGTAAAGGGGCACAGTGGTCCCACACTTTCAGGTCACACAGGGCTCTTCTACTCTCTCCTTTGTAGCCCGCCGACAGAGTTAAGGTGAAATTCCCCCCAGACCCTCTCCTTGTGCTCACCTCCAGGAGGTATTGCAGCTTCTGGCAGGTGGGGTTTTCAGTTAGCAGGCCCCTCAGCATGAGATCCAGGCTGGCTGTGTATCTCTCATGCAGATCCTGCAAGAGGAGGGAGTGCCCGACAGTCATGGGATCTGAGCCTACACCGATCAGGGGATGATTAGGAGGAGGGGGCCCTGGGGATCCCTGGCCCCTGGCAAAACTCCAAAGACACATCCTGGCCCCTCCCAATCCCATCACTCCAGAGACTCTTAGCAAGAGTTCATGGCAGAATGACACCTGGCTCTTCAGTCCTGGCCCTTAGCAGTTCTCTGCAGAGGGCCTGGTACGCGGCTGTGTATGGAACAGCCAAAGTGCTCTGGATGGGAGCTAGGTGCCTGGGCAGAGTCCAAGCAGCAGAGCCGAGAATGAGGAGGGAAGGCCAGGATCAGCCACAGAGGGTAACGCGATCCCCTCCGTGCCATTTGGTTAACCCTAGACCTGTTCCCAGCTCTGCTCACCCCTCCCCTATTCTCAGCAGCTCCACCAAACCAAGGGAGCAGGGACCACAGGCCACTCCTGCTCCTGGGATAGAGAAGTAGGAGGAGGACCTACCTGGAACCAAGCTGTGTCCTGCCCTGTCCCCATTGTGTAGATCCTATGCAGGACCTCCCGTAGGAGGCGACATTCTACCCCCACCTCCAGTGGCGGCTTCAGTTGGCTGGCAGGAGAGAGGAGCCTGTCTTAGACTTTGCGACACTACCATGGGACAGGAACAGGCCCAGACCAGCAAAAACAGAAAGAGGGGCGCTAAGAAGTGCAGTGACCTGGCCGAAGTCACAGAGCCAGTCAGTGGCAGGGCTAGAACAGGGCCCGTTCCCTGATCTCACCCCTGGACCTTCCCCTCTTATATAACCCTTTACCCCGGCGATCCTCCCCCTAAGGCCACGGTAAAGTTCTTGGTGTGAAATCAACCACCAGCCAGGAAAGAGTGAACATTCCCACCGCCTCACACGCTGGATGCGAACAGACGCAATTGGGGGTGACCTAGGAGTGGGAGGATCTGTGACTCCCGGCTCCGGGACTGAACAGCACCAGGGCTAGGGCAGCTGGGCAGGCGGGTTCTGGTACCTGAGGGCGTAAACTGCAGACATGGAGCTGGAGAGGATGGAGCTTGGCTCGCTCTTCCACGGGAGGTTTGCAATCAGCTCCTGGGAGACCCAAAGCGGACAGAGCAGCAGATGAGATTCAGGCCTCACAGGGGGCCAAACTGCACTGGACACGCAGCAGCATAACTCCTCCCCCACCCACCTTGACCCCCCTTTCCTCCCCCCATCAAACTAACCCCCTCTCCAGCTCAACCCCCACATTCCTCCCTCCCCTCTGCTGCCCCCTCCGCCCCACCATCTCCCCCCACTGGCCCATGTCTGGCTCCCACCCCACAAGGCCCCGGGTTTCACTCACCGTAATGCTCTTCACAAGGGCCGCTTTGGAGCAATATGGCTCCAGGCTGTCCTCGCCCATCTGTTTCACGCTGTAGCAGAGTGTGTGGATGGCCTCCAGGAAGGAGAGCTGCTTCGCCCTGTCCTGCACCCACTGGGAGTGGGGTTGGGGGAGAGAGAGACGGTTAGTTAGGGGCCTCCCCGCCCCACCCAAACCAGCTCCAGGGCTCAAGTCCTCCATGGGGGAGAACAGGCAAAATCACTGTGTCCGTGGGGGGAGGAGACCCTGGCTTTTGTGGGACAAACACCCCCCCCCTCCGGGGTCCCAGATAACATGGGAGAAGTGCCCCCATTAGGAGGTGATGGGTTCTCAGGGTGGGGATGGCACAAGAGGCAAGACAGACTCGACGCTGGCTCAGCCAGGGGAGTTTTGTACCTCGGCTCTGCACAGCAGATGTTTCTGGATGATGCTAATTGCCATTTCCTGTGGAGGCTCATCCTCCTCCTCCTCATCCTCTTCATCCTCCTCCTCCTCCTCCTCCTCCTTGTCCTTTTCCTCCTTGTTGTGCTCCTCCTCCTCCTTGTCCTCCTCCTCCTCCTCCTCATGCTCCTCCTCCTCCTTGCTGTGCTCCTCCTCCTCCTCCTTGTCCTTTTCCTCCTTGTTGTGCTCCTCCTCCTCCTCCTTGTCCTCCTCCTCATGCTCCTCATCCTCCTTGCTGTGCTCCTCCTCCTCCTCCTTGTCCTTTTCCTCCTTGTTGTGCTCCTCCTCCTCCTTGTCCTCCTCCTCCTCCTCCTCATGCTCCTCATCCTCCTTGCTGTGCTCCTCCTCCTCCTCCTTGTCCTTTTCCTCCTTGTTGTGCTCCTCCTCCTCCTTGTCCTCCTCCTCCTCCTCCTCATGCTCCTCCTCCTCCTTGCTGTGCTCCTCCTCCTCCTCCTTGTCCTTTTCCTCCTGGTCCGGGTCCTCCAGCTGGTCCCTGGGGGCCCCTGGGGGTGGTGCTGAGGAGCTGGAGCTGGAGCTGGGCTCTCCAGAGGCCGGGGAAGGGGATGTTCCCGCCTGGCCTCTGGAGTTGGGCTCCTGGCTCCTCTGCTTCCTGGACAGGAAGCCCCAGAGCCTCTTTGCCCGGCTCCCGCCCTGTCCGGGGTCCCCCGCGCTCAGGGGCCCCCTGAGGCACCTGTGTGTTGGCCCACAAGGTGCCTCAGGGCCTGATGATGTATCTGGAGCCTTTCTCCTGGGCCATATTGGGCACTTCCACCCCCTGGAGAGCCCAGAACCTGCGTCCCCACCAGCCAGGACACCGGGGCCGCTCCCTTCCTCTGCCAGCTGGCAGCCGCTTTCCATTGGAGCCACTTTCGCTGACTTCTTGCGCAGCATCTGCCTGAACCTCTTCATCCTGGAAGTGAGAGGGGAGCAGCCATGAGCCTGGATTCAAGGCAGCCTTTCACTAACAGGCCTTCCTGTCCCCCCACCACTTCCCCTCTGCCGGGGCAACCCCCCCTCCCCGGCCCCGGGACTGCAATCTATACACACGCACAGGAGCTCACAGGACAGGCTGCTCCCACAGTTCCCCCTCACCACTGAGGCACCAGGGGAGTCTCATCCGAGCAGTGGGGTTTTCAGTTACGTTGGACAAGCAGCTCTGCCCCACCAGCCCCCGCCCCAGGCCACACTCCCTGCCAAGCTAGAGAAAGAACAGAACCTGGGAAGGAGTCTGAGTCTGCCCTGGAAACCCCCAGCTAATGTTCACAAGGTCCCAAGCATATGAGGCATCCCCCCCCCTCCCCCCCGTCCCAGTGATTTCATTGATTGGGGTTGGGGAGGTTCAGCAGCTGGCAGGGTCTACCTCCCCCAGAGGCTCTCAGCCTGGGAACAGTCTCATACGAGGGAAGGGCTGCCCAGGCCCAGAGCGAAGGGCTGCAGGGGGCTGTGTTAGCAAATCCAGGCTCATTGGATGGAGATTTCCCCCCATTTCTGCCCCTCCCCAAGCAGAAAAGGGAAGTACCTGAGGACAATCTAAGTGCAACTCACTTGCTCTAGGTGGTATTGAGCCGGCAGGCAGATGCTCGGAGTTGGTTTCTCCCTTTCCCTCAGATTCTGGCAGCTGATCTGGGCAGCACAATGCCCCGCCCAGGAGGGCAGGGTGTAGAATCTGGGAGCCTGACAGTCAGTGGCTGTGAAAACAAGATGATGTTTTATTGCCAAGGGATGGATAAACTCAGGCCTACAGCCGGGGGTCCAGAACACAGACCTACTGCAGGCAGGATGCCTCCCATCTCAAGGTCCCCTAGCAATTTACACACATTTCTGAAGCCTGAGAAGCCCTGGGCCCTGGGGAAGGGACCCCAATCCCACTGACCGAAAACCATGGCCTGGGCAGGGGAAGCCACTGCCTCAGGGTTGCACTGGGAGTCAATGACAGAGCCAGGGATGGAGCCCAGGAGTCTTGTGTCCAGGCTCCTGCACTAACCACTAGAAGAACGCTCCCTTCCAGAGCTGGCAATTGCAGGCAGCACCTATTCCCAGTCTCCCTGGCTTTGAGAGAGAATGTGGCCTGCTGCAGTGAGTGAGACGGGGTATTGGGAGTCAGGACTCCTGGCTTCCAGTGGTGGTTTTTCTATTGACCTTGGACAAGCCATTCCCCCACTCAAGGTTTCAGTCCCCGTCGGTAAAAAGGGTATTTAATACTTAGCCACTATTGCAAAGCGCTGTGAGATTTACCTAGAAAAAGTTGCTTTGTAAGTGCAAGGCAGCACTGGACCATCAAAGGTCAGATCCAAATTCCTAGCGTGAGTATTTGGATCTGGGCTTTAAATTCAGCCCAATAAAGAGGAGAGGAGCCCACCCTAGAGTTGGATTGAGGAGGATCAGTCCTTCCTGGGTTGGGGAATGACAGAAGAGGCCTTTCTATCCCTAGCTGGGTAGATAAAAATAGATGATTTTAAAAATATGAACTGAATTTTTTAATTAAATTAACCATAGGTTTATTAAAAATAATCTGCTTAAAATGAACTTTGAAATTGACCACCTATGTTAAGGCCTCCAGTTATTACAAAATCTTCAAATAAGTTTAAAAGAATTGAAGACATTATATTAAACGGAACATGTCTACTGCCATGTTTTAAAGCCAGTCAGACCACTGAAGTGATGGCTAAGTTCCTGGAACCAAAGTTAGCCAAAATGCTAAAACAGCTTTGGACAGCAGGAGCGTCCTTGGAAGTTGCAGAGAATAATTCTCTATTTTTAAAGTACTGAAATAGTTCTGTTAATGACTAGTTCACTGAAATGTAAGAAACCCATTGGGAGCTGGCAAAGCAGGCAAACTTGTTCTCCTCCTTCAATCTATGAATAAAACCTAGGTGTGAGAGGAAGAGATCTACTAGTTCATAAATCACAAAGGACATAATGACCAGAATGGATCATGTCACTTCAGTAACTACACATAACATTTCCTTTCTCTAATCAATCAATTCGTTTTAAATGCAAGTCATTGTTGATAAAACTTTTCTTGTGTTTCCTCATCTATATAATGGAGATGCAGACACTTCTCTTACTCCTGGCAGTAGGGAGATTAGTTTAGGTCAAGAGCGTTAGGGGCCTTTGAGCTCAAAAAGACAATGGATTGTTGTTTGGGGCAAGAATCCCTACTGATTTCCCACTTTTCCTACTTTTTATTTAATTTTCCTACTTTTTTCACTTAATTTTTTTTCCTTAATTTGAATTAGTTTAATACGTTATAGCAACTTTAGGCATTAATTTTGGTTGTCATAGTTTCAAATTTAATCCCCAATAGGTCAGGTTTTTCAAAAAATAAACCTATTTTTAACTTAAATTTGAAAAATACAATTTAAATGTTTTAAAAACTCCTTTTGGGGGGTTTGGTTTGGAAACAAGCATTGATTTTTATTGACCTTGATTTTAGAAGAACTACTGCATTCAAGAGAATCATAAACTGCATTTATTCAGTTAAAGGAGAGACGGCAGCAAAATTAATATCATCAATCATTTGTTGGTTATTTGCTCACTTTTAAAGGAGACAAACTCGAGGGCTGGACACTTGTAGGCCCAGCTAACAGGTGGTGGGGTGGGCGGGAATAGTCTCCATCCCTGATTGAGTAGCAGTTGCACAGGATACTGCCACCGAACCTACATTTTATTGTCAAATCATCTAAGCCGTTCCTCTCTTCTCTTCTGATGTTATAAGTTTCAGCTCAACAAAACCTTCCCCTTGACAGTCACTGCCCATGTGACTCAGCAGGCAGAGGAGCCTGAGGTAGCATTGTGACATCAGAGGTAACAGCACCCACCCATCACTCACTCACTCCCTTCAATAGCCTTGACCCTAACTCCTTGGTCATCTCTCCCATCGAAACCTGCAGGTTCAGTTGCTGATTTATTTTCACCAATGGGGTTGAATTATGCAAATCACCTGCAGAGAGGTAGCACCGACTGGCTGAGTTAACTCTAAAGTCACAATGGCCTTCACCTTCCAACACCAATTTAATGGGCATGGTGTGGAAATCAGGCTTTTCTGGTGTTGCTGTTTTCCTATCGTTACCAAACGGGGCTGCTCGGGCGGGCGGGTCCGGCGCGGGGCTGTTCAGGCGAGCGGGGGGGGGGGGGGGTTCGTGGGGCTGCTCAAGCGGGCGGGGGGGTTCGTGGGGCTGCTCAGGCGGGCAGGGGGGTCCGGCGCGGGGCTCCTCAGGAGGGCGGGGGGGGGCCCACAGAGCTGCTCGGACTGGGGCTGGTCCCCTGGGGAGCGTGCCTGGCTGCCCCGAAAGGTGGTGACAGCTGGGGACTCCCGGCACTGTGGGATACCTACCCACAGTGCAACAGTCCCTATGTCGACCCCTGCAAAAGTTTAAGGACAGACACTGTCGAGTTGCTGTCCTTTGTGGGGATGCACTAAGTCGATTTTCTAAAGTCTACTTTAGAAAATCGACTTAAGGGAAATCGACCTACTGCTGTAGTGAAGACATACCCTTTGTGTGAGGTGCAGAGAAGCATAACATACACAGAACTGTATGTTACACAGACAAGCCCAAGTGATGGGGAAGGATGAACAGAAGAACACGCAGAGGAATTTCAGTCAAATTGTTAAAAGCATTTAACAGCTATTTCACATCAATGACTAATTAACATTCCGGAGAAAAGAGGTCTTGGTTAAAGACTACTTCACTTAAGGTGTTAGAACTGCCTAATGCCCATCCCCTGAGACAGCCAGTAGATCCTCCAGTAGAAATCGGAGAAAGCCAGACTTAACATTCCAGCTATATCTAATTTAAATAAGGGGGAGGGGAGAATAAGACCTTTTTCAGGTCTTCCTCATATATTAGAAAGCAGCAAAAGAGGGTGCAAATCTAATCGTATCCTTTCAGATCATTTGAAAGAGAAGTAACTGGGTCTAGTATACAAGCTTCCTGCCGACAGTTGTTTGGTGTACCTAAGAGTCAGGAGCTTTGTACAGGTGCAGGTTTGTTTCCATGTTTATATTTTACTAGCATAAGTGCCCGGCGTTGCTCGGGTCAGTCGGAGGTGGGGAGGGGGCAGACAGTTGACACCCCCTGACCAACCCCAACACCCACCCTTCACCCACCCTGACATCTTCCCACCCCCCCGACCAACCCCAAGACCCCCCGGCTCACTTACCCCCCGACCAAACCCGACAACCCCACCTGACCCCCCAAAACAAACCCAACACCCCCACCTCACCCCCGACCAAACCCGACACCCCCACCTCACTCCCTGAGCAAACCCGACACCCCCACCTCACCCCCCGACCGAACAGTGTATTTAATAATCTGTGTGCTACACAGTGCACCGTGAGCCGGGGGGGGTGTGTCGGGTTTGGTCGGGGGGTCAGGTGGGGGTGTTGGGTTTGCTTGGGGGGGTCAGGTGGGGTTGTCGGGTTTGGTCGGGGGGTAAGTGAGCCGGGGGGTGTAGGGTTTGGTCTGGGGGGGTGGGAAGGTGTTGGGGTGGGTGAGGGGTGAGTGTTGCGGTTGGTCAGGGGGTGTTGCGGTTGGTGGGGGGTTGAGGTGGGGGTGTCAGGTTTGCTTGGGGGGATGAGGTAGGGGTGTCGGGTTCGGTTGGGGGTAAGTGAGCCGGGGGGGTGTCGGGTTTGGTCTGGGGGGGTGGGAAGGTGTCGTGGTGGGTGAGGGGTGAGGTGTGGGTGTTGGGGTTGGTCAGGGGGTGTTGTGGTTGGTGGGGGGGTGAGGCGGGGGTGTCGGGTTTGCTTGGGGGGGTGAGGTGGGAGTGTCGGGTTCGGTCGGGGGGTAAGTGAGCCGGGGGGTGTCAGGTTTGGTCTGGGGGTGTTGCGATTGGTGTGGGGGGGGTGAGGTGGGGGTGTCAGGTTCGGTCGGGGCGTAAGTGAGCCAGGGGGTGTCGGGTTTGGTCTGGGGGGGTGGGAAGGTGTTGGGGTGGGTGAGGGGTGAGGGGTGGGTGTTGGGGTTGGTCAGGGGGTATTGCGGTTGGTGGGGGGGTGAGGTGGCGGTGTCGGGTTTGGTCGGGGGGTAAGTGAGCCGGGGGGGGGTGTCGGGTTTGGTCTGGGCACCCACCCCAACACCTTCCCCCCCCCCAGACCAAACCCAACACCCACACCACACCCTTCACCCCCCGACACCTTCCCACCCCCCCAGACCAACCCCGACACCCCCCCCGGCTCACTTACCCCCCGACCAAACCCGACACCCCCACCTCACCCCCCCAAGCAAACCCAACACCCCCACCTCACCCCCCCACCAACCGCAACACCCCCTGACCAACCCCAACACCCCCACCTCACCCCCCCGACCGAACCCGACACCCCCACCTCACTTACCGTCCCACCAAACCCAACTCAGATCCGTCACAGGCGGGGAGGGGGCCCAGAGCCGAGGGATTCCGGGGACCTTCGCAGGTGGGGGGGGGGCACAGAGCTGATGGAGTCCGGGGTTGAGGTGGGAGGGGCAGAGAACTGAGGGCTCTCCGGGGTTCCGTTGGGAGGGGGGAGGGGCAGAGAACGGAGGGATCTCCGGGGTTCCGTTGGGAGGGGTGAGGGGTAGAGAACTGAGGGATCTCCGGGGTTCCGTTGGGAGGGGGGAGGGGCAGAGAACTGAGGGCTCTCCGGGGTTCCGTTGGGAGGGGGGAGGGGCAGAGAACGGAGGGATCTCCGGGGTTCCGTTGGGAGGGGGGAGGGGTAGAGAACTGAGGGATCTCCGGGGTTCCGTTGGGAGGGGGGAGGGGCAGAGAACTGAGGGCTCTCCGGGGTTCCGTTGGGAGGGGGGAGGGGCAGAGAACGGAGGGATCTCCGGGGTTCCGTTGGGAGGGGGGAGGGGTAGAGAACTGAGGGATCTCCGGGGTTCCGTTGGGAGGGGGGAGGGGCAGAGAACTGAGGGATCTCTGGGGTTCTGTTGGGAGGGGGGAGGGGCAGAGAACTGAGGGATCTCCGGGGTTCCGTTGGGAGGGGGGAGGGGCAGAGAACTGAGGGATCTCCGGGGTTCCGTTGGGAGGGGGGAGGGGCAGAGAACTGAGGGATCTCCCGGGTTCCGTTGGAGGAGGGAGGGGTGAGCTGAGCGAGTGAGGTGTCTGTTGGAGGGGGGTATTATGACATCATCACCACCTAACCGCCCAGCCGATGTGATTGGCCCTGAAAGACTTTCACCCCTGGGGGGCGTCAGAGGTGAGATCCGAAAATTTTTCGACCCTTACCAGCATCTAGACCCCAAGACCCCTCACTGTACCAAATTTCAAGTCTCTGGCTCAAACGGTGCGGGAGGAGTTCGCAGTCATACGTACATACATACATACATACATACACACATACATACACCACTTGACTTTTATATATATAGATAGAAGATAGATAGATAAGGGGTGCAGCCTTGGTTTCTAGCCCTTGACATTTAAAGATGCAACACTTGCTATGGTATTACACAAATTAGCCCTCTTCAGTACAACGGTGGCTTCATAACACAACCTGCTTTCTTTCTGCACAGCACTCTAGTCTGTTTCCTTCACTTTAACTGCAGTAAGACAGCTGAATTTTACAGCTTTAGGCATTACTGAGAACCTAGAAGGCCAGACTTCCCTTTCCTGTTTTGCAACCTGGTGCTGAGCACATTTCCCCAAACTGTTTTCTGGGTTATGAGACTGAACTAAGCCCTCCTGAAATGTGGCTGAGCTGCATTCAGGATAGCGGTGGAGGAAGAAAGGTGGTGATAAGCCACCTTTGCTCCTCTGCTTCCCAAGTACTGGGGTCCTTCGTGCAACTTAGAGCTGACGCAGAGATGCTCTAATTCGCACTGTCTGCAGTGCCCCCTGAAAAGATTTATGTCATCCCAGGGATTGTCGGAGTGCAAATTGCTCTCTCCACACCCATTATACTGGGGGAGAGGAGAGGATGGACAGCTGTATGCAAATTAGGGATTCCCCCACACTGGGGGATGGGGATCATTGACTGATTAGTTAAGCCAGATTTTTGTCTTCTGTGCTGCCAGAGCAGCTCAAAGGGGACTGGAGAGGAGGTGGAAGCATCTGTCCCAAAGTGCCTGTGGGTCCAGTCCTGTAACTGAGATTGCAATAAAATCCACTTTGTACAGTGACAACGCTACTGGCATGAGTAAGGGTCAGAAGGTTGTGCCCTTTTAGCTTGTTCACAGAGAGAAACAGACCTAGGAGTCAATTTCCATTTAGCACAATCGAGTTTCATCTTGACCCGCACCATTGGGATAGATTCAATTTGATCAGTGTAAATCAGGAGTAACAACAGTGAGGTCAGTGGTGAACAATACACTAGTTGCAGATTGCTGGATTCCAGCGAATTCTGGCCATGCCTCCTTCTCCCGCAACATGCCCCCACGCAGGAGGGCGGAGAGAGAATAACTCTGGCAGCAGCGGATGGCCCCTATACAAGGGAAAAGTGTCAGCTGCAGTTAAGGGCATTGTTACAGCTCCTTTGCAGCACTAGATCAGTCCAAGGGGCTGTATTGGGGCCAAGATCTGGCCCTTAACTTCAAGACAACTTCTGCTCTCAGTTACACAGGTAGTCCCACTGAAGTCAATGGCAATTAAACCACACAACAGAGCAGAATTTGATCATCTATAGCTTAGATGACCTACCTGTAGAACTCTAATGTGAGTGGGGAGCTAATATCCCTGGAGGGCTTTGAGAATCTCAGAGAAAAGGCTTTGTATGAAAGATTATAGATATTAAACGCTTGGTTTTGTCAGTATTTGAACACGTATCACAAACACACAGGGAGCAGTAAACCAAGTAAGAAGGTACTATTTTTACACAACGTCATCAACCCCCCTCACCCCCCTCCCCATCTAACTATAGCTACACTATAAAGTCTAAAGTGCGTGCAGCAGCGTTCAAGATTAAACCCATACTATCAAGATGAAAGCCTTCAGATGCTAATACAAAGGTTCCTGCTTGAATACCTGCACCCCTTGAAGAACCGAATAAAACCCAGAGGAAGTGGAGCATGATAGTACTGAGCTTTCGGGCAGACTGCCTCAGCATTACTGTGTCTAGAGGTGTTGTCCTCACCAGTGATGAAAATCAAATGGGGAAGAGAAACAGAACAAATGGTAAAATTAGAGCTGAGGTGTAACCAATGAGATCCTAAGACAAGAAAGCAAAGAGCATGTGTTGTACTTATTTGACCTGACTGGCAAGTGTTGATATGGTCCACACCATCCATTAAATAATCCTTTGTACCATGTCTGATAATACACCCCTGCATCATCCTTTACTATGGCTTCTCAGGCCATGGCCCTGTCCCCTTGTGGAGAATTTGATCTCTGGTAGGGGGGTGGAAGGAAGAGGTCAGCCTGGCTCGCAGGCTGCTCTTTTGTGGCCAGTATAATGACCATTCACATGGGAGGGAGGCTCTTTTCACACCTCTCCCATCCTCACTCCAAGGCCACTCATGATCTGGACTCAAGACATAGTGGCCCTGATTGTCCCCTCATATTGGGCTTTACACCAGCCTAAAACCATTAACTTCAATTGCACTGTACCTGTTTTACACACACATCCCCGAGAACAGAAACATCCACGTCACACACTTTACAGAGCTCCCCCGCACTCCCAGCAACCATTTTTATCTGCCACTTACTACACAAACCTCTGCATCTGCGCTGTGTAGGAAGAGGCCCTCTAAAGGGGCCCAGCTAATAAGCCAATTCACTGGCACGGCCCAGCTGTTCTGTGGCACTTGTGTGAAGCAAAGCACCGATCATCCTGATTAAACTGGGTTGCTGGCTGCTTTGCATCACCAGATCTGCACAAAGCAGCTGGAGTACAGCACTGGATCTGGATCAACGTACATGACTATTTTATGTGCTGTGCTGTGCTTTCCAGCCCAGCCCAATCTATTCCACTAACTGTGAGAGGGTCATTTTACTAATTGCATGAGCCTACTGCCACTCTGGACGTACTCAACAAACCTACTTAGTCAAACAATAGTAGCTATAGCTCTGGAGAATAGTTCTAAGTCACTAGAATGGATTATTTAACTTGCAGTGCAATCTAGAGCAGTGGTCGCCAACCTTTTGGTCCTCACGGACCACTAAAGTTGCGTGGCGCGGGGCCCCCCCAGCTCGACTGCCCCCCCCCCCGGCCTCAGCGGTGCGGCGTGGCTCGCCCTCCCCCCCCGGCTCCAGTGGCGCGGCTCGACCCCCCCCCCGGCTCCAGCGGTGCGGCTTGGGGCCCCCCCCCAGCTCCAGCGGTGCGGCTCAGCCCCCCCTCCGGCTCCAGCGGCGTGGCTCGCCCCCCCCCCCGGCTCCAGCGGCGCAGCTCGCCCCCCCCCAGCCTCAGCGGCGCGGCTCGCCCCCCCCCCCGGCTCCAGCGGCGTGGCTTGGGGCCCCTCCCGGCTCCAGTGGCACAGCTTGGGCCCCCCTCCCGGCCTCAGCGGCGCGGCTCGGCCCCCCCCCCGGCTCCAGCGGCGCGGTGCGGCTCAGCCCCCCCCCCGGCTCCAGTGGCGTGGCTCGCCCCCCCCCGGCTCCAGCGGCACGGCTCAGGCCCCCGGCTTCAGCGGCGTGGTGCGGCGCGAGACGGGAGGCAGTAGCGAGCCAGCGCTTGCTGGCCGCCGGGGACGGGGCGGGACAGGCGCCCGCAGCCTCTTGCCTGCCCGGAGGGGCGGCCGTGAGGGAGCCCGGCGCCGCAGACCACCAGAATTTTCCCGCGGACCATCAGTGGTCCGCGGACCACCGGTTGGCGACCACTGTTATAGAAAACTTCTGGCTGTTAGGAACTGAAACTTCCCTGGTCCAGTTACTTTCACACTTCTTAACTGCATCAAACTGCCTACATATTTTTCCCTTAGGAACTCCTTTAGGTAACATTTCCCCGCTCACAGAAATTCTGTCCTTACCCCCTTCATCTAGGGCTTGCTCCCAAGGAACACTTTCCTGAGCAACAACGGACTCTTTCTGGGCTTTAACCACATCCATGATCATCCTTGGCCTATCAGGCGGATTTCTACAAAATCCCCTTTTAGGCAAATTCACAGACTTACTGAACAAGAGGTTAGAGTCATTCTTCTCCCCTTTGCCAGATACCAGTTTAGAATTTTTTTCCTTCTTGGTACAAGTTGCTAATCTGTTAGTAGGCGACACAACCAAACTACCTTTCTGCTCTCTTTGTGCCCTGGCTAGGGTGTCACTCTGATTAGACAGAGTGGCTACACCCTTTTCCAGCAACACACTAGCAACAGGCAAATTATAAGCACCAGAATTGTTTGGTCTCTGGGGTCTTGCTAAAACATTAACCAGATTAAACCTAGTTATAGAGCCTTCCTTCCCAGCAGACACAAACTCAGGACCATTTTCTTTCTACGCTTTAGCTTGATCCAAAACCAACTCTGAAACAACTGCACTATTCTCAACCATCCCAGGCTGACAGGCACCTTCCGTCTGCTCCATTGAAAAAGAAGATTCCGAGACACACTCTCCTTCACTAGACCCACAGCTTGGGATCTCCCTTCCCTTGCCCCAGCACACAGACAACTGCTTGGAGACTGAGGTATTAGACAGACATTTAGAAATTTTACTCACAGGCCAACTGCTTCTCTGAACAGACAAACTTTTAGAACAGCCTTCCATAGGCACGATTTCAGGACTACTTCTCTTCTACCTGAGATTTCTGCTGTGTGTGCATCCAAAGATCGCATTTGTCCTTTTGGCCAAAGCATCCCGCTGGGAGCTCAAGGTCAGCTGATTAGCCAAAATGACCCCAAATCTTTTTCAGGGTTGCTGCCTCCCATTTGGACATACTAAAATGTATATTGCTTGTGCTCAGCTTACCGAGCAGTCCGGACGGCTCTGTGTCAGTGACACGTCCTCTTTGCTATTTACAACTTGGATGAGACCGACCTGGTCCCAAACCTCACTGAGAATCTTACCTTCTACACAGGGGATGTCTGCTTTAATCAAAATGAAGAGCGAAAGGAGACAACTCCCACAAAACCTGCTCCTTGGTACACAGGTCACTTTAGAGAAGTAATCCACCAGGAACACGACGAGAGGCTTGCTGCAGCAAGACTGTTGTCAAGGGAGCTTTGTGAGGTCACAGCCTGCTCATCACCTTTGCCCAATAAGCGGCATGCCTCCCAAAGGCCCTTGTGAAGTCACTGCCACAACCACCTCTCTTAAAGGAGAGACGGCAGCAAAATTAATATCATCAATCATTTGTTGGTTATTTGCTCACTTTTAAAGGAGACGAACTCGAGGGCTGGACACTTGTAGGCCCAGCTAACAGGTGGTGGGGTGGGCGGGAATAGTCTCCATCCCTGATTGAGTAGCAGTTGCACAGGATACTGCCACCGGACCTACATTTTATTGTCAAATCATCTAAGCCGTTCCTCTCTTCTCTTCTTATGTTATAAGTTTCAGCTCAACAAAAACTTCCCCTTGACAGTCACTGCCCATGTGACTCTGCAGGCAGAGGAGCCTGAGGTAGCATTGTGACATCAGCGGTAACTCAGCACCCACCCATCACTCACTCACTCCCTTCAATAACCTTGACCCTAACTCCTTGGTCATCTCTCCCATCGAAACCTGCAGGTTCAGTTGCTGATTTATTTTCACCAATGGGGTTGAATTATGCAAATCACCTGCAGAGAGGTAGCACCGACTGGCTGAGTTAACTCTAAAGTCACAATGGCCTTCACCTTCCAACACCAATTTAATGGGCATGGTGTGGAAATCAGGCTTTTCTGGTGTTGCTGTTTTCCTATCGTTACCAAAATAAACAACATTCTTCTCACTGATGCCTAGAAATTCCCTGAAATTTTGGAATGCATTTGACGTAGTCTTAAAAAATGATCATGTTCCAGACAAACAAAGCAATGCCATTGAACTGAGCATTAGGCCTCACTGCATTCAGCCAACAGTGACCTGAATCTCCTCTCTATTGATTAGGGTGATCATACGTTCTGTTTTGAACGGGACAGTCCCGTTTTTTACATATTTTCCGACCGTCCCGTCTTTTTAGTGTAAATATCACATTTGTCCTGTTTTTGCTAAAAAAAACTGAACGCGGCTTATTTCAGGGACCCACGGCCGGGTCCCGCCTCCTCCCATCCCCTCCTGCAGCCCTTCAGTCCCTTCCCCTCACGGCCTTGGGCCCCCCTCCCTGGCCTGTTCCCCCCTCCCCTCCGCCACTGCAGAGCCCGCGCAGCGCGATTGGCTGGGCCGCCTCCATGTGGGGCGGAGTGGAGCTGCTGGCCGGGCAGGGGCTGCCTGGCGCCTCGCTCCCCCCGCCCCCTCTATGTGGAGGAAACGTGATGTGCGGCCCAATGAGGGGGCGGCACGGGAGGCACGGGCGCAGGGATTGCCGAGCTCAGAGAGCCAGGGGGCAAGGTCAGCAGCGGGGGTGGGTGCCGAGCGGAGCCGGAGGCAGCGCGAGCCCGGGAGGGGAGGAGGCAGCACCTCCCCAGGCCCCATGGAGCTGGAGAACATTGTCGCCAACACCGTGCTGCTCAAGGCGCGCAAAGGTGGAGGGGACCGGGGGGGCATGGGGTGGAGGGGGGAGGGAGTATGGGGGGGCATGGCTGCGTGTGGGGGGGGCAGGGGGAAAGGGGCCATGTGTGAAAGTGGGTGGAAGTGGGGGGGCACAGGGTTGTGTGTGAAGGGAGGTACTGGCTGGGGCTGCATGTGAAGAGGAGCACAGGGGAAGTGGGGGGGGCCATGGCTGCTTGTGAAGGGGGTGGTAGGTGGTGGGCACGAGGCTGTGTGTGAAGGGGGTACTGGAGGAGTGGGGGGCATGGAATGGGGGACACAGGGTTGTGTGTGAAGGAGGGTACTGGGGGGGGTCCAGGGCTGTGAGTGAAGGGGGTGGGGGGAAGTGGGGGGCACAGGGTTGTCTGTGAAGGGAGGTACTGGGGAGTCCAGGGCTGGATGTGAAGAGGGGCAGGGGGTGGGTAGGGGAGATGGCAGGTGAACACATGGGTGCGGGGGTTGGGCCAAGCCTCAGAGCCTATTTGGGGCATCAGTCTTCAAGGCACAGCTAAGGCCTGGGCAGGTGGCTGTGGCATGCGTGGGCGATGCAGTGGGGTTGGTGAGAAGCTCTGTTTCTGCTGCAGGAGATGTAGGGAGAGGACTTGGTCAGTCAGAAGGGTTACTGATAGTGGAGGCGGTTGGGCGCCTGCCTGGAGGAGGAAGGCAGAGTGGCTGGCCTGGGGGAAGCTCTTGTTGCTCAAGCTTCTGCCTGTGAGATGCTACTCTAAAAACTCAAGACATTCACATTATTCACATAAAAAATAAGTTTATTAAAAAGTGTGAATTACAAATTTATTTCTAAAATTTAAAATAAAATATCTTTTATGT
This sequence comes from Sternotherus odoratus, assembly GCA_032164245.1. Classification (NCBI taxonomy): domain Eukaryota; kingdom Metazoa; phylum Chordata; order Testudines; family Kinosternidae; genus Sternotherus; species Sternotherus odoratus. The sequence goes on along the minus strand of JAVMKO010000001.1, from coordinate 203,091,054 downwards.
TTATCCTCTGGCAATAAATTGCCAGTGTCCCAGGTCAGTTCTCATCTCTCTCTGCATAGACCCCCCCCCCAATCTGTGAGTGAGGAACATGATGGTGTTGGGGGTTCAGAGACGCACTGGGCTGCCCGCTCCTCCTGGAGAGCGGCACAACCTGTCTAGCTCCTGCCGGGTGACCAGCATAGTAAGGGAGCTGGGACAGGGTTGCTTAAGGGTAGGCTGACCATATTTCCTTGAGACAAAAACGGGACATTGGGATGGCAAAAACGGGATGGGGTTGGGGGGGGGTCTCACCAGATGAAGTCGGTGCAGTGGCTGCAGAACCTGGGCTGAGGGGCGCTGGGGGGGTGGTTGGGGGCTCTGGGGGGGGGGTTTCTGGGCAGTCTGGGGGGCTCTAGGGCCCACGGGGTCTCACCAGATGAAGTCAGTGCAGTGGCTGCAGAACGTGGGCTGAGGGGCGCTGGGGAGGCTCTAGGGGGGTCTCACCAGATGAAGTCAGTGCAGTGGCTGCAGAACGTGGGCTGCTTGCACAAGCGTGCGGTGACTTTGTGGCTCTTGACCACGTGGATCACCTTCTGGCGCAGCGCCCCCTTGCGGCAGAACAGCAGCTTGGCCAGGCACTCCAGCTCGGTGGGCGAGGTGACCAGCGCCATGGCCCCACCTGGGCCCTCCAGCGCCGGGCGGGGGGAGACAAAGGGGGGGCTGGGGAGGATGGATGGAGGAATAAACAGAACAGGGATGGGGGATGAAGAGGATGGAGGGAGAGAGAGAAGGGGGGATGAGGGATGAAGAGGATGGAGGGGACGGAGGGAGAGAAGGCAGGAAGGTGAGAAGGGAGAGGATGGATGGATGAGAGAAGAGATGGGGGTAGGGAGCAGGGGGGATGGAGGAGGCAAGGGACAGCGAGAAGGAGGGATGGAGAGAAGGGAGATGGAAGAGGAGGCAGTGGATGGAGGGAGAGAGAGAAGGGAGGAAGGGAGGGCTGGAGAAGGGAGATAGAGAGAAGGAAGAGAGGGATGGAGGGATAGAGAGAAGGGAGGAAGGAAGGGATGGAGGGATGGAGAAGGGGATAGAGAGAAGGGATGGAGGGAGTGAGAGAAGGCAGCGGACGGAGGGAGAGAGCAGGGAGGAAGGGAGGGATGAGAAGGGGGATGGAGAGAAGGGAGGAAGGGGGGGATGGAGAGAAGGAGGGAAGAAGGAGAAATAGAAGAGGAGGCAGCGGGCGGTGGTCTGAAGCCGATGGCGGAGCAGAGCTGTCGGGAGCCACAGCCGGGGGCCGAGCGCGCCGGCGGAAGTTTTATGAGACATAATCCAAAAAGCCGCCGATTTTTTTTAAAAAACAAAAAACAAAAAAAAACCATGCTGGGGACCCCCCTGCGCCCCAGTCTCCGCCGCGGGTGGGCTGCCAGGTGCGCCACGGCCCCAGTCCCCGCCGCGAGCCGGCTGCTGGGTGCGACCCGGCCCCCAGTCCACGCTGCGGGCGGGCTGCCGGCTGAGCCCCGGCCCCCGCTGGCAGCCGGGGCTCGAGCCGCCGCCCAGGGATCCAGCCGCCGCGCTCCCTGGGGCTCGGGGCTCCAGCCCCTGTCCGGGGAGTGCGGCTGGAGCCGCCGCTCGGAGCTCCAGCCGCCACCCAGGGATCCAGCTGCCGTACTCCCCAGGGCTCGGGGCTCCAGCTCCTGCCTGGGGAGCACGGCTGGAGCCGCCGCTCGGGGCTCCAGCTGCCACCTGGAGATCCAGCCACCGTGCTCCCCGGGGCTCGGGGCTCCAGCCGGTCCCCAGGGATCCCACAGCAGGGAGTTGCTGCGGTGGCGGCTTGCGACCCCCACAAAAGTGGCCTGCGACCCCTCCAGGGGTCCCAAAAAATGGGACAAAATTGATATTTTTGTTAAAAAGACGGGACAGTCCAGAAATATGAAAAAAACGGGACTGTCCTGTTCAAAACGGTAGGTATGGTCAGCTATTATTGGCTGTATGTAGCTGTGACACTCTGTAATATGACTGGTTGATTACATATTCAAACTCTATATATATGTTTTGCCCACCCTGTGTTTGTGGGCTTTCAGGCTTTGGAAGTTGTATTCCCCTGATCCACTATTTGCTAGCAAATAAACACTTTTTGTTCAGGTTACCTTGAGTCTCTTGCCTGTCCTTGGTTGCTATTTGGGAGAGGCTTCCAAGGGAACGGACAGATTTGTGCAACAATTGGCGAGCCAGCCAGGAGATCCTTTGGACCACCTCAGGATTAGTGTGGATGAACTAGAGGAGGGGAAGTGGCCATCAGGCAACTATTCTGCCTGTCCCTAAATCTTGGTTCAACTGTGGGAATACCTGAGAGGTTAAGGGCAAGTTCCTTTAAATCAGGCAAAGCTAAGGTTCCTGAGAGAAGACCGCGGAGTTTTGGATTTTTGGACTGAGGCTTGGGGCCTCGAGAGAGAAAGCTGATCATCGGCTCCTTCCAGATCTCCACCGCTTGAGCTGAGGGTTTGGACTAGCAGAAGCTGCGCAGAATCGCTGAAGTGCGGGCACGAGGTTTCCGTCTGCACCAGACACTCGAGAGGGTGGAAGGATTCCGGCGGGCCGTATTCCTGGTATCAACCGTTTGAGGCGAGGTGGAGATGTGAGTATTGGGTTCTCTAATAATTGGTGTTCTGAGGGTGAGGGGTGTTGAGTGCAGCTCCACCACTAGACTCCCTCAAGAGATCTTCCTGCACTGTGAGGCAGGGAGGGAAACGATTATCAGAGCTATAACCTGGTGAGGGCTCTGGGGTTCCTTTACTGGGACTGGGTACGGAGTCTGACTTTGGGGTTCCTTTTATAGGAACCGGGTACAAAGTCTGGTCGGAAGGAGTTTTGTATTGTGAACGCCTGTTACCTTCCTTGATAAACCGGGAAGGCTTCCTTGATTGAGTGCGGGAAGACAAGTACAGGCAGGGAACCAGATATTGGAGGCTAGGATCGGTATACTCATTGTTCGCAGTGGTGACCGTGAGGCATGGGGGGTGTCTTCACCACCGACCTTCCTTTGATTGAGTGCGAGGAAGAAGGAGGCACCGCTCTACCGACCCTCCTTTGATTGAGCGAGGAGGGACCTTCCTTGATTGAGTGCGGGAAGGTGAGGCTCCAACGGGTTGTTGCTGATTGAGCGCGACACTCAGGAGGTAAAACAAACGGGGCTCTTTAGCTCTGCCTGAGGCAACTTTGACTACAGGGAGGAGTTTGATTGTGTGTGATTGGTGTGAGATGGAGGCTATTTGGTTACTGATAGCTTGATCGAGGCCTATGCTGGAAGAACCCAGGGCATTGGTCATTTGGTCAGTGATATCTTAGTCTCCGGACCACTGGTCATTGGGTCATTTAGTCTCTTGGTTTCTGATATCTTTGGTCGAAGCCGCACGTGGAGGCTATTTGGTTACTGATAGCTTGATCGAGGCCTCTGTTGGAAGAACCCAGGGCATTGGTCATTTGGTCAGTGATAGCTTAGCCACCCAAGACTCAGAAGGTAAAAAGTCTTGCAGACTCTCCGAGAAGCCTTGGCTACTTGGTCAGGAACTCGATCGGGACACGTGGACTGTGGCAGTCTCTGCAAGCGGGGTCCCGAGGGAGTGGGTCACTGATTGGACCCAATCTAGTTGGAGCAAGCCCATTATTGTGCGGAAGGGGAACATGGGCTCGGGTCGCTCCCGGACCGATAACTCCAAGGTTCCAGTGGATTGCATGCTGGAGAATTTTAGTAAGTTTAGAGGTACCTGTGTGTTGAAGCTGACAAGAGAGGGCTTGACGAAGTTCTGTCAGCTAAGGTGGACTAGGTTTGGCCTGGGATGGCCTGAAGGTGGTTCCTTTGATGTGGAACTAGTGAAATTGGTGCACAGTAAGGTGCAGAGGGATGGACTGTGGGATCAGTTCCCCTATATAGATTGTTGGTTGGCGATTTGCCCCAGGACCGGCCACCCTGGTTCATGAAATTTGCTGTTAAGATGTGCAGGCAGATGAGGGCTAGAGATTGTGGGCAGCGGGTGCCTGTTTTAGTTGACTCTGAGAGCCCATCACTGCCTGATCACAGAGCAGAATTAAGATCTGCTGTGGCCCCTGATACCACCTTCAGGGAGGAAGTGTCACCTAAGTGTCCAGGATAGGAAGGTTCTGTGACCAGGAGTAAGGTTCAGAGGCAGTGACAGTGAGAGGTGTAGAATCTGGTGAGACTTATGAGAGGCAGAGAGATGTGAACCTCTAGATTTGGAGTAATCAGGGCCGGCGACAGGGGGGTACTACGGGTACAGCTGTACTGGGCCCCGGACTTTAGGGGGCCCCCGGTACACAGCAGTACCCGTAGTCATCCCCCTTGTCGCCGGGCCTGGAGAGCGGGGAAGGGGCGGGGAGGCGGCGCGACTCTCCTCCGGACAAGCGCGCATGTCCCCGGCAGGAGCGGTGAGCCCGGCCGGCGGCAGCGGCGCAGTCCGGGGGAGAAAGGGCGTGCAGGGAGAGTGTGGGGAGCAGCAAGGGTGGCTTGCACCGCTCCCGCAGGACCCCGCGCTGCCGCCAGCCGCTGTCAGCTGGGGGGGGAGCGCCGGCTGGGCTGGGGGGGGGGGCCCGGCTGGGCTTTCCCCCCCCAGACGCTGTCAGCTGGGGGGGGCCGGCTGGGCTGGGGGGGGCCCGGCTGGGCTGGGGGGGCCCCCGGCCGCTGTCAGCTGGGGGGGGGGAAGTGCCAGCTGGGCTGGGGGGGGCCCCAAACGATCAGAGTAGGGGGCCCCCAAATTTCTGTTGCCAGCCCTGGGAGTAATGTACTAGGGTATGTTTGTGTGACTTTACCTGCCTGTCTGACTGCTTTGTAGAGGTGCTATGGTGATGGGGTTTTCGGTTTTCTTTGTGAATGTCAAGTGAAGTTGTTGGAAAAGTAGGACTTGGATTAGGACATGTGGTTTGGGTGTTGTGAAGCATTTGATGGCTTTGTGGAAGCATGTGCTGGGTTTTGTAAAGTATCGCTAGTCTTTGTGATAAGCTCATGGTGGTGTAGCTGCTGGGAAGGCAGAGTTTAGACTAGCAGATGGCCCCATGTGTAGACTGGTGTATGGTTTGAGAGTAATGGATTGAGGCATTGCTGATTCTGTGTAAGCATTGCTGGTTTTGAGAAGCATTGCTGGATTTGAGAAGCATTGCTGGTTTTGAGAAGCATTGCTGGACTTGAGAAGCATTGCTGGTTTTGAGAAGCATTGCTGGTTTTGAGAAGCATTGCTGGATTTGAGAAGCATTGCTGATTCTGTGTAGGCACTGCTGGTTTTGTGTAGCATGGATTTGCTGGGTTCTGAGCATTTGCTGGTTTGTGGGCATTTGCTGAGGTTGTGAAAGTATGTGCTGGGTTTGTGAAGGCATTGCTGATTCTGTGGAGGCATTGCTGGCTTTGTGAAGTATTTGCTGTTTTGTGGAAGATTTGTTGGTTTGAAAAGCATTTGCTGGGTTTAGGTATAGGCCCTGGTGTATGTGCTGAAGGAGAAGCTCTGTGTTGGATTTAAAAGGATACTTTCTCCTCCATTTCACTGCACAGGGATAGCTAGAAGCTGCTTGTTTTTGTTGGTTGTGCTGAATAAGGAGATCTAGGTGTTCAGTCATGTGGACTGACAAGAGGTTCTCCTTTTGAGTTAATGTTTGAGATGTCTCTCTTAGACACTGGCAGGATTTTGTTAGCGGGGTGGAAGAACAAAACACTGCTTAATTGGAAAGAATATGGAACTGCCGTGTAGTTTGTTTTCTCTGCAGGTTTGCTGTGCCTTGCCAGAAGCATGTCCTTGGATGTCCTCATCCTGGGTCCTGATCCAGAGGTGGAATCCAAAGGTGGAGGAAGAGGCTGGAGGGTCCGTTCCAGGTGCTGCTGACGGAGGGTTGTCTGCATGTCAAGAGATACATTCTGCTGACAGAGGGCTGCCTGCGTGTCAAGAGATACATTTCTCTGAGAGAGAACTGGACTGAGCAGTGGACTGGTTTGTCTCTCTCAGGAACTGGACTCAAATGGGCTTTGTATGGACTGAGATTTGTTGAAGGGACTTGGACTCAAGTTGATTCTGGAGTTTGTAAGGACTTTGTATGGATTGGATGATTTTGTATGGATTAGTTGAGATTGTAATTGTATGATTTTGCCTCCCCTGGATATATCTTTCACCCAGATTCCAGTGGACCCAAAACAGGGGAACAGATATAAGAAAACCCCTGTCTGTGATTAACATGACCTAGGAAATGGACCAGGGTAGGGGTGTCTACCTCTGGGTATCCTACGATTGTTAACAAGACAGGATTATTGTGATTGCTGACAATGAAGGTTGCCCCATTACAGGAATCAAGGACCTGGGCCTAGATGGCCAAATTTGGACCCAATTTAAATTTGTCAGTGGGATTTATTGGGTATAGGGAATTGGCTCTGGTTGGGAATCAATTTGATGGCTACCTACCCATTGATTGGTGGGAGTCCTTGTGGTCCTGGCTTCCTTGTATAAGTAAATAAATTGTATCACTGATTTAGAGTGGGGTAATCTGTTTAATTGTCATTGTATTTCTGGGATTGTAGTCTTGTTATGGTAATCATTATACCTTTGATGGGTGGTATTTCCCTGCCTTGTAGAAGATAGGATGTAAAATGTAGAAGAAAGTATCTTTTAAGAGGAGGGATTGTAGTACAAATATGAAAATGGTACAGTAATGGAAATCCTACCTGTTCTTGCATCAACAGCTCAAACTCTTATAGTCTTTAAGAGTTCACATGTTTTTCTTTTATCTGCAGATGAAAAAAATCTTACCGTAGATCAAGTACAAGGCTGCAGTTTGAACTATTCAGTGAAAGAAAATGCAATATCATTAGACACAAACCAAACTTAATTAGCCTACTGCTGGATATTCAGTGATGCATGAAGAAAGGATAGAAATCTGGAGGAAGGAAAAATAATCTTATCCTATTTTTTATTTTAAGAATTTGTTGTTTAAAAAGTTTAAAAATCTGTAAGAAGTGAAAACTTGGAAAAATACTTTAATTTGTAGGTTTTAATTAACCAGATTTGTTTCATTCTAAGAAACCAGAATATTTTTATGGACCCCTTTGTCATCAGAGGTATTTGTGATGGAGAATATTGTTATTACTTAAGCGAAGCAGTGTGAAAAAACCTTAGCTAGTAACGACTGAACTAGAAATGAGGATCTGTGGCTACCAACCTGTGGAGACTCAATAAGTAGCCATGACTGCAGCCTGGTTCAACTACGCAAGGTGTGGAATACAGATTACAAATTGAGGGATTTTTAATCCCACCACTTGGAGGAGTTTAGGAAGGTAGTCACTGCTGCACTGAACAGAGAAATGCAAGCAACTTCAAGAGAGAGCTTTTCCTTTGCTGTTAAGCCAGGGAGCTGATAATCTGATCTTTCTTGTGCTTAAGAATTGTAATAAAGGTCTCACACTGCATCTCCAGGATCTGATACACACACACACACACAAAATTCCAACAGCTGCAGGATGTAACACTGGGACTTTGTGGGCAGCCCCATCAAAGCCCTGAAAGATTCTGGAGATGTGTCCTCTCTAATTGCAATAAATGGCAGTTGAACCAATGAGATGGCCCAAATGAAGTCCTGATTCATCACTAGCCTACTTCCCATTTACAGCTGATATGCCAGTATGAAGTAGCTGCTGAGCCACTGTAAGGCTCCCCAGCAACAATGGTTTTGTCCGAGCACCCCAAAGCTCGTCGTTCGGGAGGCTTGCTGGGGTCACATAGGGAACAAGCTAGGAGTGGGAAAAGGTATGGATTAGGTTTTCATGTGCTCAGGCTATTCTCCATCTGCTGAAAGGCCCTAGAAGCCATGACAGCTGGGATACAAGTTGCCATGACAGCTGCTCTGATATGTGTCGGGCCTAATGGGCCTTCAGTACCCACAGCACCAACTACTGTATCTCCTCTAGGTTCCTGCTCTGGGCTCACAGGAGGAGTCTTGTTAAAGTCAGTGGGACTACTCATGTATGACGTTAAGCACACACACATATATGACTGCAGGATAAGGACCTTATTCACTTACAACAAAACTTTACTGTATTAGAACAGTCTTTAAGGGCATTAGATAAAGCTGGGCCTATGAGGTTGATAGTGTCTCTTTAAATCTACTGCAGCATTCAATATTCCTTGAGACGTGATATGTTTTTCTTTCTCTTGATATTTAGACTATTATTGTGCCAACTTTTCTTCTGAGGCATCAGCCATATTTTCTGGCTTTTAAATGTACTGTATGTTTCTTACAACATGCTCTATATTTTGAGATGACTTGCTGAATTTATTTATGACCAGGGCTAAAGTTTTTATGGACACAGTTGTGACACCCAGCTGGCAGTAAAAGGGTAACTTGTATGTATTTTTCTGACTTGTGGTTTACTGTCTGCTTAGATCCTCTTCTTTTTTTTTATGGGAAGATTAAAAGCAGGCACTCTTGGTAACTGGAGAAAGCAGATGAAGGCAGGTTTATTTTTTTTCACCCCATCTTTAGCAGGTGTTGTGAGAGGCGACATTGTGGCACATGGTGTGCAGTGATGCCAGACCGCACGAGTCAGGAATTAGAGAAAAACATGAAGAATTTTTTTTTAATCCTCTGTTTTTCTAAACAACAGACAATTTGTTCCTTTAAAAAAATCTGTCACGTGCAATTTTCATTTCTGGCAATAAGCAGCACCTGGTCATCACCATCTGCGCGTCTGATGTTGATTCGGTGGCTTATTAAAAGGGGGCAGGCAGTTTGATAGCAGCACCTCTCTGGATTTTATGGACTCATTTTTTAACCCCATGTTGCTTAGAAGCTGCATAGCACAGGCAGTAACGCAATGGCAAAAATTGATGACCAATAATAACTAAAGGAGGATTTAAATCTCCTTTATATGAGCAGCAAATACACATTCTTACTAGTCTTATGTCTGCTATCTGCACCAGGCGCCAAACCCAGCAACCCCAAGATAAAGAAGGGCCACAAATTGCCTCCCCTTGGTCCCTGCATTGGACTCTGTGCTCACATAAGCTGTCCCATTGAAGTTAATGACCCGCAGAGCAACTATAGCTAAGGAAGAGCGCACTGTATTCTATTCTGACTCACACGTCATCAGGGCCGGTGACAGGAATTTGGGGGCCCCGTACGCAGATCGTGCGGGGCCCCCCCCCCCGGCTGGTTTCCTGCCGCCCGCGGCCCCCCCGTCTCCCGCCGCCCGCGGGGGGCCCCTCCCGCTGGTCTCCCGCCGCCCGCGGGGGAGCCCCCCCGGCCGGTCTCCCGCTGCCCGCGCCCCCCCCCGGCGACAAGGGGGTACAGCAGTGTACCGGGCCCACCCCGGATTTAAGGGGCGCCCCCCTTAAGTCCGGGGCCCGGTACAGCTGTACCCATTGTACCCCCCTGTCGCCGGCCCTGCACGTCATTAAAAGGATTGGCTACTCATTTCCAAGGGCTGGGTCTACACTCAGGTCTCACTTCCAATTTCCTTACAGGCTGGATCTACACTCAGATTTTGTGCAATTCTCCCACCACTGGTCGTAGTCCAGCGGTGCTAGTCATGGTGGAAGCACAAGTGTGGAACAACCACTGTCATTTTTACCACTTTATCTCAGAACAGGGCTAGAAAAAATGGTAGTGAAAATGTCTGAACCCTGTCTATGCTCCCCCTATGTCTAGCACTGGTGGGCTGCTCCCGTGTGACAGCAATGATAGGAGAACTTGACATAAGCCTGAATGTAGACAGGGCCATTTACATGAATACACCCCCTCTAAAAAAAACAGGGAAGACTTTCAAAAGTGACTAGAAGATTTAATCACCTGGTTTAGATACAACAAATCCTGTATCTTGGCAGGAGGTTAGACTAGATGACCCTTGAAGTCCCTCCTAACTCTATGCTTCTATGACTCCCATTGAATTGAATGGGAATTTTGTGGCGAAGTCCCTTTGTAAGATTTGAAGATCTCAACTGTTGGGTCAGACAGGTGTACCAGAGGGCAGAGTCTGGCCTGCACAATCTAGTACAGGCGATGGTGCATAGAAATACAGTTTTAACTTTCAGATCCCAGGCTGAGTTGGCAGAGCTGCCACTTAGAAATACTACCTTTTTACTTCTACACTGAGCAGATTTGATGTGGAACTCACAGAAAAATAAGAAACCCTGTGATGCAATTTAGGTCACTTTTCACAGTAGAACCACACTCTAAATCAGTCTTGTGCGGATTAGATTTGTGCATTACTCTGAAGAGGCAAAGTATTATACCAACTGTTTATTATATCCGTAGGCTTTACACTTATACAGGTATCTCTTCTATTGGCCAATGCTTGTTTCCTGAGATCAAAGTATCATCAACCCTAGCAATGGCCCACAGTAGTTCCACAAAAAAAAGAGTGCCTCCAATCACATATGTTTTGAATGTGACTAGGGATTTGCACTAAATTCCTATTCCAAAGTCTTGGCATCTGTTTTTCTCTCTGTTCTGTAAGTACTGCTCCCAAATGCTACTTTTGTAAATGAGAGCACAGCCGTAGCATATAAGAATGCAGACACTGTGAGCTCATTCATAATAGAACAGTCTTCCAGATGCCAAAACAAGGCATCTCCTCAAACCATTCTGGATTTGCTGCAGGTGAGTTAGATAATCTGGAGGATTTACAGGCACCTTTTAGTGTCTCTGTCCTCTGTTATTTTTTTATACCTTCTTCTGGCATATTATCTGACCAGGAAAAAAAAAGGGGGCTTCTCGTGTGCCTCTGATGATGATACTTGGCCAAACATTCAGATTAGGCTGCCTTCTGGAAATGCTAATATCACCTTCCTCTCAAGATTACGTTATTTGGTCTTGCAGCAAGGTATTTTCCCCCTGGAAATAAATACATTAAATTATATCTGAGACATTATTTTTGCCATAATTCCACGAGTTACATTTTGCCTACCAGGCCTTAACAAAGATAACCCCATTCTAGTTAGGCACACTAATCTCTCTCACCTTCTTGAAATAAATCCTGACTAAAGTAGCATGCACCATCCCTTCTCCTGCAAAAGAGGAACAAATTAGCCTCCGTATCAATAATGGATTAAAAGAACTTTCTACTGCAAAGGTAACCTGGACATTACGGACCAAATTCAGACCTGGTGTAAGCAGGAATAATTCCACTGCCTTTATTGGAGCTTGCAAAAGGTCTGAATTTGGCCCTTTGTGAAATATGTTTAGGAATGATCATACTGTATTAGTTTATTAATCATCTGGGCTGGAGCAGCAGTTAGGCTCCACAACATTCCAGAAATAGGGGAACTCTTTTGAGACACAACTTCTCCCTTCAGGGCCAAATTTTAACTCTGTTATCTTGTGCAACCTCACTGAAGCCAATGGGTTGTGATGTAGATGAGGATAGAATCTGGCTTGATTTCACTCCTCCCTGCTACAATTCTACACCTTTCTTCTCATGTGTCCCACTTCTCCTTATATTCATTTGCTTCTTTTTCTTTTTTTCCCCAACATCACCTCCTTTCGATAAAGAATCCTGTACTTTATTGGTTATTCATCTTTATTTTTTCATCAGAAACATTGCAAAGACAGAAGTATCCAGAACAAGACAGTTGTAGGAAGGAACGTTGAATTTATTTTTCTTAACCTGTTTATGTTTCACATATGAGCAATTTCACTTTTGCGATAATGGAAATCCCTATTTGTATGATGATTACATTAAATATTGTGGGATTATTAATTATTATTATTATTATTTATAAAGCATGATGGTAGTGCATCATAGAATAGAATATCAGAGTTGGAAGGGACCTCAAGAGGTCATCTAGTCCAACCCCCTGCTCAAAGCAGGACCAATCAAGACAAAGGCTCCAATGAGAGCCCTGATGGTTCATAAACACATAGGAAGATGCTGTCCTGAAGAACTCTCAGTCTAAGAAAGGTAACATATGAAGAGTGGTGGAGAGGGATATATCCAATATTTATACATACCTGTTATATACTTTAAAACAAAATGAACAAAAATAATTCAGTAATACCCTACTGCCCCTCACCTTGTCCCTTCTTTGTTGTAGACTTGAATCTCAATATTGACCACCTCTTTATACCTGTTAAATGAAATGTTATTTATGAAAAGTAAATATCTGTATACATTTGCTTTAACCTAACTGAACTTTTTTTCATTCAGAAAAAGAAAGCACTCCTTATAATTAAAGCAAAAATTAGTGTATAAAAATCAGGTACAAATGCTCTTTCTTGCACTATCAATTATAAAAAATTGACTGCCTAAATTAAATCCAAATTGAATGTAAATTGCATCCGCCCACACAGTAAAAACCAGGCATATCAGTTTTTCACAATATAAATGCAGCATTACAGCCATTCATATCAATTTTTTTTCTTATTGAGACGTCAATAGAAGTTCTAAATATAGGAACGACTAACAGTGGCTTCAATGCAAAATATAGGAAACACAGATCAAAGAACTGCAGCGACCAGAATTTCAAACAACTGATTCCAACCACTACAGAAAAGTAATGATGATGATATTTATCTCATTAGAAAGGCAGCTATCAGACAACTTTCTACTTGGACAGAAGGGAATACGTTAGCACCGTGCTTTAACACAGTTTGCTATATGGCTAAATGTGGCTCTGTTACTGAATTTTGCCAAAAGAATGCTAGGACATAAAATCCTTCATTCTAGAGAATAATAAATAATGGTCATGTTTCCATTGTTCTAGCATATTGGCAGGTGCTATAAAATAATCAGCATCACATAAGGTGATCCTGGGTGATCTCAAGACCTTACAGAGATTTCAGAGCAGTGATTCTGACATTGCATCAAACAGAAATGACACATTGGACAAAGACGTGAATGTCTGCCACCTCCAAGTATTGAACACCTTCGTGAACATCAGTTCTGATCTTCAAGCCACAACCCTTGACAAGAAAATACCACTGCAACTCAAGAGCTACTCCATCCAAGAAGGTTAGATATGGCTGCTGAAAAAACCCCCACATCCTCAGGATCTAATTTTCAAAAGTGCCTCAGTTTGGGGGGAGTCGAACCTGAGACACTTCACAACCTTCTCAGGCAAGGAGTTCCACAGGTTGACTATGCGCTGTGTGAAGAAGAACTTCCTTTTATTTGTTTTAAACCTGCTGTCCATTAATTTCATTTGGTGGCCCCTAGTTCTTATATTATGGGAACAAGTAAATAACTTTTCTTTATTCACTTTCTCCACACCACTCATGATTTTATATACCTCTATCATATCCTCCCTTAGTCTCCTCTTTTCCGAGATGAAAAGTTGTAGTCTCTTTAACCTCTCCTCATATGGGACCCATTCCAAACCCCTAATCATTTTAGCTGCCCTTCTCTGAACCTTTTGTAATGGCACTCACACTGGAAGATACAGGTTCAAGTCCCTATGTGATGCTGGCAGACCAGATGCCAGCTCATGCCAAGGTCCCTCGGCGTTAGCTGAACACTGACAAATACATAGCAAAAACCAGTCTGGCTCACCTGTGTATTAGTGTGGCTAAAAGCGGTATTAGAGTTCTAAAATGTGTTTAGTATTGTGGCAAATTACTCCCACGATATTGATGGGTCCTGCGCTTTCTCTTCTTGTGGGGGAATTCAGGGAGCCTTTTTCTTGCCTCTGAACAGGGTATTAACTGTCGGGAGAGGGAGGAACCCGGGCCCGCCCTCTACTCCGGGTCCCAGCCCAGGGGCCCTGAGGATAGCAGTAAACCACTGGGATTAACTACTCCTTCCCCTGGACTACTTCACTCTCCTACTCTTCAGCTTGGGGGGGGAGGGCTTCCTACCCTCTCTCTACACAAGCCAGGTGTTCCTTTACTTAGGGTCTGGGTCTTTCTTAGCTCACCGCAGCACTTCTCCAAACTCTCTCTGCTCCAACGCCTCCAAACTGTTCTCTGCTCCAACGCCTCCAAACTGCTCTCTGCTCCAACACCTCCAAACTGTTCTCTGCTCCAACACCTCCAAACTGCTCTCTGCTCCAACACCTCCAAACTCCTTCCAAACATCCACACCTGTCTGCCTGAGGCAGGGTTTTTTTTATTAAGGCCTTAATTGGCAGCAGGTGCTCCTAATTAACCTGCTGCCTGCTTCCCTAGTCTACAGGGGACGCCCTAATGAACCTGGAGCTGATATATCTCCTCTCAAACACTCTGCCACAGCTCCCTGACCTTCCTCTATCACAGTATTTAGACATTATGGAGTACTTGTAAATTGCTGCATGCATTAATCTCACCTATAACATCCATACCCCAAGCTATATTTGACATTAAGTATTTGCATTGTAATCCTCTGTAATTGCGCCATCAAACAGGAAATAATAATTAATTAATGTAAAATGCTGGGTTCCAAATGAGCCACTGTGAAACATCAAAGAACAAAGACTTTGTTAATTGCATTCCTCCCCCACCCCAAGAAGAAGAGACATGCTGGTGAACTCATCCCATCAGCTTGAACTCTGGGGGGCAAAGCGATAAACATCCCTAACAAGAAGAAACTGGATCTCTATGCTGCTTGGACTTTGGGAAGGTGAGATTTCTAAGCATAAGCAAGGGATCTGCAGCTGCTTAGCCTGGGTTAGCCCTAAAGGACATATAGAGCAAACTACAGAAACTTCTATCACCTTTTAGAACTTAAGACTGTATCTCATTATGTATGTTTCCCTGCTTTAACCTTGTAAATAACTCTCATTTCTTTTTCCTAGTTAATAAATCTTCAGATAGTTTATTACAGAATTGACTACAAGCATTGTCTTTGGTGTGAGATCTAAAGTGCAATCGGCTGGGGGAAGTGACTGTACTTTGGGACTGGAAGTAATCTGAATTTTGTTGTGATGTTTGGTGTAAGGGACCATCTGTCACAACAGCTGTGCCTCCATGTTAAGGCTGTTATAGTGCTTGAAGAGCTCACGCTTGATACCAGGTTGGTGAAATCTAAGTACAGAACTCACAGCCAGTTTGGGGTTTAGGCCCTAGTTTGTAACAGTCTGCTTCAAGGTTGGTACTCATGCTCTTGAGCTTCTCCAGACAGCTTAATACCCTGCTGTGCCTAATTTGGAGGAGGGACTTGAATCTTGGTCTCCCAAATCCCAGGTGAGTGACCTAACCACTGGACTGTAGCGTCAGTCTCTCCGTCTCTCCCAAGTTATATACTGTATCATTATTTATACAAAGTTGAACAGTTCCAGCTGGAGAAACTGAAAGAGAGACAGACTGGCTGTAGAGCCAAGTGCTTTGTGCATTCACCAGGGATGTGGGAGCCCCAGGTCCCAGTCTCTGCTATGCCTGATTCATAATAGGGATTTGAACCTGGGTTTTCCACATCCCAAGTGAGTCTGCTGGTCCTTGGGCCATTATCTGTTCTAATTTCAGCAAGTTCCCCTCTGTGGGGAAAACTGCAAAAGGTTGCAGGTTTGTTCTGATGCTGAATGGGAAATCTTCTGAAATCTCAGCAAGTTTTGTGGGATGTGGAAACTCTAGTTATGGTACTGCTGGAGGAGATGCTGTCTTTCAGAAGAGATGCCCTATGAAGCTGAGACTCTGATACCATCTGTAGTGCAGGAAGTTCCTATTACACTTTGTGAAAAAGCTGGGATAACCTATGCCTGTTTAACAATTTCAATACTTGGAGTAAGGTGAACTGCTGGAGCCTGGTAGGTTAATATCAGATTTAAGAAAATATATACAAAACTAGTATAAATTGGATTTCAATTCTTATATTGTGACCATGAATGTAGGACCTGTGTACCAGTTTCAATATGTATTCAGATGTCCTTATGTATCTTCACACTGGGTAATTGGTGTTTTTTTTTCCTTTTGAGTGAGGTGAAAGGTTGGACTTATATCTTATTAAACAATAAAAATGTTGAACTGAACTTTCACACATTCTTCTGCTGAGAAAGCAGTTTGGTTCTGAAGCTACTAAATGCAGTTTGCCAAATAAAAGAGAAAGAAAAAAGACAGAAGAGATCAGTTTTGTCTGGGGAATCCTTCTTAGTACACAGCAAATAAAAGATCAGTGCACTTTTTTCTGCTTCTATTGTGGCAACATTGTTCTGTTTGGGTTGCTAGACCATCAGCTCCTTCTGTTAATTCAGTGTATGCTGACATGCATTCAGTGGTGAGGATAATTTGATGGGTTTAACAAGACACTGTTGGCTGACCCTCCTATGCTGGAGACATGATTTCATTGCTGTTGTCTGAAAATGAGCACTAATAAGAAGTTCCACCTTCCAGCTGGAATACCACACTGCTCATGTGTTCCCAAATATTTCCTTATCTGGACCATGATACCACCTTCAAATCCCCCTAAGAACAATAGTCCTATTTCTTTCCTCTCTGCTCACTTTCTTAGCATCAAGGAATGAATTAATTTTGCTACAATTTACTGACTAATCCAGATAATTGACAGGAATATACTGCAAATAGAAAATTAAATGATTGCTTCTTGGAACAACTACTTCTAGAGCTTCTAAAGCTGTGGTACACCACCTCTGGAGTTCCTGACGACTAAAAGGAGTGTGAGATTATATCCTTGCTTAGTAGAATTGGCTTGCTTTTATTCTTTATTTGCATGCTATGTGCAATAAATAGCCTGAATTCTTCCTCACTTGTGTGCTTATTGCCTCTATATCTTACAAACCTGAATCAATTGGCAGTACACCTTATGAGAAGCAGGAAATTGGGCAACAAATTTTAAATGGGTAAAGGAAATACTTTTTAACATAATGCATAATTAAGTGGTGCCTAAGGTTGCCACCTGGCTGATTTTTAATGGGCCTGATCGGTACTCCCTTGCCAGTTAAAAGATTTAATGTGTTGGACATTAGACACTTTAAAGCACTCTATAGGTCACTGCCCTAGGATCTGGACTCTGGTGCCATGTTAGGATAAGGCAGTGCTTCTCAAATAGTGGGGCGCGCCCCCCAGGGGGGGCGCGAGGCTCCGTAAAGGGGGGCTCGTTTGACCTTGGCAAATACTGTCATATTGGATTTCTAGATCGGATCATCCGACTCACTCGCAAGCGGCGTCCCACACGGCGTTGGTTGCCTAGCAACTCTACGGCTGGAGAGAGGGAGCAGCGCGGCGCGAACACTGGAGATTGTCCCAGCGCAGCCCCAGTAGCAGCCCGACGCGGAGGACCACATGACCGCCAACGCACGTGACACATGCAAAGGACCCGATTGGATAGACATGATGCTCTATCCTGATTGGCCAAACCCGCACGTGTGACTTTTAGACCCAGAAATCGGTCCTCTGTACAGAAAAACGCCTAAAAGAAAGGAGTTGAAGACACATAAAAGGGGACACCGCCGATTCAGCCAAAAAAGGTCAGTGTTCTGATGAAAAGGCTTTTATTATGCTTTGAAACGCGTCAACACGACCTGTAGGGGGCATTCATCCATCTATGCCTTATTGCCATTGCTCCACAACTGATGTAGGTGTGGCTCATTTTTATGCTTTTAATCTTTGTATTTTACAAATTTCTGACAATTAAAAAGGATCACTCTCAGTTGCGCCCTCTTCTCTTTGTAGACACGAAGTGTAGCAGACCCTCAAGTGACATCATGAAATTTTTTTTAACAGGGATGAGAAGACAGGCGGAGAGAGAAGGAGAGAAGGAGATAAAAGAAAGTCTTCCGAAGGCTAAGACGAGGAAATATGACGAGGCGTATGTAGCGCTTGGATTCACTGTGACTACGGTGGGAGTTGAGGAAAGACCGGTGTGCTTACTATGTCTAAAAATGTTGGCAGCGGACAGCATGAAGCCAAATAAATTAAGTCGTCACTTAAAGACATTACACCCCAATCACGCTAATGAGCCGCTTGAGTTTTTTCAGCGAAAACGTGTCGAATATTGCAAACAATCATCCCACTTTCTGACTGCTACTTCAGAAAACAAGCAAGCATTGTTGGCATCATATAAGGTGGCGTACCAAATTGCTCAGTGCAAAAAACCCCACACCATAGCAGAAGAGCTGATACTGCCTGCAGCATTAGACATGGTCTCTGTCATGCTGGATGACGCAAGTGCTGCAAAAATAAAAACTATCCCTCTGTCAAATGACACCGTTGCTAGACGTATAAATGACATTGCTGACGATCTTAACGAACAGCTGGTAGATAAACTCAAGGATAAACGTTTTGCCTTACAATTTGATGAAGCAATTGACAGCAACAAAGACTGTTTGTTTATCGCTTATGTACGTTTTGAAATGGCAAATTCCCTATGTGAGGATCTACTTTTTTGTAAATATGTCAGAGACAGAGCCACGGCTGAAGAGCTATTCAAAATGCTAGACTGCTTCCTGACTGAGAATGGGCTAAAGTGGGAGAATTGCATAGGTGTTTGCAGTGATGGTGCACAGACCATGGCAGGGATGAGAAAAGGACTTCGGACACTCATCAAGAAGGCCTCACCTAATGCTGAGTGGACACACTGTATTTTACATAGAGAGGCACTGGCATCAAGGCACCTTTCCTCTGAATTAAATGAGGTTATGACTGACATTATAGGAGTAGTCAATTTAATAAAGACCAGACCACTAAAAACAAGAGTTTTCTCTGCTATCTGTCAGGAGATGGGAGCTGAACATCAAGCTGTGCTGTTTCACAGTGAAGCAAGGTGGCTGTCACGAGGAAAAGTGTTGTCCCGAGTTTTTGAGCTCAGAGAGGAGATAAGAATGTTTTTGGAGCAGGAGCACAAGTATGACGTTGCAAGAAAGTTTAGTGATGTGAACTTTCTGATGAAACTTGCTTACCTGAGTGACATATTTGGAAAGCTCAATGAACTAAATCTACAGCTTCAAGGGAAAAATCAACACCTCCCTCAGGCCACAGACAAGATCAACTCTTTCACTCGAAAGCTTGCAATGTGGGGCAGGCGACTTGATGAAGGAAGTACTGTGTCATTTGAGAACTTGCAGGAATTTGTTGACACTACTGACTATGATGCCACCTCAGTGATTCCATATTTTAAGCAGCATATTTCATCACTGATAGGATTCTTTACAAAGTACTTTCCTGAAAACAGTTCCCAGTATGACTGGGTGAGAGATCCTTTTAATGCACCAGCTCCTACTGGTTTCAGTCTTGCAGAGGAGGAGCAGTTCATAGAAATCACATCTGACTCCATATTGAGACTAAGTTTCACATCCCAGACACTGAGTGAATTCTGGCTGAGTGTGGAGAAGCAATATCCACTCTTAGGACAAAGAGCTGTGCACATTCTTCTTCCATTTGCAACTTCTTACTTGTGTGAGATTGGCTTCTCTGCTGTTGCTGCTCTGAAAAGCAAATACAGGTCTCGGCTACACATTGAGAAGGAGCTGAGAGTTGCTGTGTCCTGCTTCAAACCCCGCTTTGAAAAGCTATGCATTGCAAAACGTGCTCATTGTAGCCATTAATCCAGACATCACCTCTGATTAAAAAATCAGCTCAAATTATTTTATATATTTTTGTTTTGCAGGTTAAAGTTTTTTTTAATATTGTGCTCCTTTAAATCTTTTCTGCTACAGTTAATAAAGCTATTCTTTGTTGTAAATTGATCCACATTTCTTTCTTTTTTTATTCTCATATACGTTAATAAGGATACAGTGTTATGCAGAGGTGTACTTATAACAATTTTATAGACAAATGATACTATTTACAGTCGTGCGGGGGCGCGAAATGTTTTCTTCTTCCTAGGGGGGGCATGACAGAAAATAATTGAGAAGCACTGGGATAAGGTAAGAAAATTATAAAATTATATCAAAATACACATATTGTGATATTGGCTTTTATGTACAATGGTTCTCTAAAACTTTTTAGCAATAATTAGCTTTAATTGTTGGTGGGAGGTGGATCGGTGGCTGTTTTTTCTGAGTCTCAGAGGTGGCAATGGCACAAGATATAATTGAGGCAAAGAGCTAAGTCTGGGCTTGTCTAAATCAGTGGTTCTCAAGTATCTCTGGGGGGCAGGCAGAGGTCTTCCGGGGTACATCAACTCATCTAGATATTTACCTAGTTTTACAACAGGCTACATAAAAAGCCCTCGCAAAGTCAGTGCAAACTAAAATTTCATACAGACAATGACTTGATTATGCTGCTCTATATACAGTGTAAGTGCAACATTTCTATTCCAATTGATTTATTTTAGAATTATGTGGTAAAAATGAAAACATAAACAATTTTTTAGTAATGTGATGTGACACTTTTGTAGGTTAATGCCTGATTTTGTAAGCAAGTAGTTTTTAAGTGAGGTAAAACTTGGAGGTACACGACACAAATCAAACTCCTGAAAGGGGTACAGTAATTTGGAAAGGTTGAGAGCCACTGCTCTACATGGCTTTGCAGTGTAGGCTGGGAGGGTGTGAACTGCAGCTTGCTGCTCTGTAACTGCTCTGAGTAAATCCTGCTAGTAACAAGTAACAGGTACCTAGCTCAGATAATGTGGTCTTGTTTCAAACAAGACAATGTTAAAAGTGAGCTAGGTACCTTTCAGTTGGGATGAACAGGGTCCACACAGGGCAGTTACAGCACAACACTTTAGAATGTGCTACAAATAGCACCTGTAGAGTCCGTACTGTGGGGCCATGTAGACAAGCCTTTAGATTTTTTTTTTTTAAGGATGACATGGGTACTGGGAAGAGCTAGAGTTATGCTACATAGGATACAAATATTTCTTTAGAAGTGATCTAAATCCTCATGCTTCAGCCATAAGCCAACCCCTAGCAGATGGGAGTCAGAAGAAAACGTTCTCTTTGGACAGACATGATGGGGTCTATGCCCCACACCAGCCTTGGAGGAGTTGAATTAGGCCAGGTGGGAGCAATCAGCCAATTAAGCTGCAAATAGGGGCGATTTAGGCTGTGGGGAGGGTGCTAATTAGAAGGAAGCTCACCTGTGAGGGAACAGGTGGAGCTTTTATAAAGCCAGGAGGCTGGTACCACCAGTAGGGGGTGGTGGGAGGAAGCCTGCAATCTCTCGCCCTGAACTGAGGGTGAAGAAAGAGGGATAGGAACTCATGAGGAATGATTTACCAAGTAGTCCTGAGAGACAGAGGTCTGACTAGGAAGGCTGGTGAATGAAAAGGTGAAGGAAGGATGGTAGAAAATAGTCCAGGGAAGAGAGCAGTAAGGTTGCTGAGGACCAGACTTTAACTGCTTGCTATAGGGTGCTGGACTGGAACCCAGTGTAGAGGGTGGGTCTGAGTTTCCCTGCTAACTGCTATAGAGTGGTATTGGTGGGGGCAGTGAATGGAAAGATTTCCTGAGTCACTGCAGGATCACATAGTCAGGGCAGCAGGCGTGAGGACTGCATGATGCTGCTGGAGCAGAGATTTTGAAAGACACCCCGACCCGGAAGGAGCAATCTGAGTGACCTCGGCTGGAGCTTGAGTCATGAAGCAGCCAGACTGTGATTCTGTGAGTAGGAGGAGAGCTGTAACAGTGGAAGAGACGAGGTACTGAATGGGCAAAACTAATTGCCAGAAGGGGGTGCTACCCAGCGGTGAGTAGAGTGCTCTGTGACAGCAGGTTATTTCATAATGGTCCTCTTGCAAGTTTCTTGAGCCTTCTTCTGGAAGAGCTGGAGTTGACCTATCTAGAGACAGGATATTGGATTAGCTGGATCACTGGTCTGATCGAGTATTGCAACAACGATGGTTTTATGTTCTGTAGTTCAGACAGCCCTCTTCATTATGGGGCCTGATTAGGTTTGCCAACCCTCCAGGCTTGGCCTGGAGACTCCAGGAATTAAAGATTAATGTCATGTGATGAAATCTCTAGGAATACATCCAACCAAAATTGGCAACCCTAGGCCTGATCCTGCTTCTACGGATGCAGAACGGGGGCCATGAAATGGATGTTAAGTGAAATACTGCAGCTAATAAGTGAATGACTGCCTATATAACTTGCTCTGTGCCAGCCCTTTTTGTGGTAACACAGCATGGGGACTGGGCTGGAGAATGAAGACTGCAAGTTCAGCTGTCAGTGTCTTTCAGGTACATGAATTTCAAAGGGAAATAACCTCCTTTCCACCTGATCTAGCCACTTCTTTTCAGATGTAGGCATTCATTTAAAAAAAATCATTAAGAATTATTGTAGCAAATGAAATACAGAAAATTACAGACACAATAAATTGTTTTTTATTAGAACATAAGAACTGCCATGCTAGGTCAGACCAAAGGTCCATCTACCCCAGTATCCTGTCTTCTGACACTGGCCAATGTCAGAGGGAATGAACAAAACAGGTAATCATCAAGTGATCCATCCTCTGTTGCCCATGCACAGTTTCTGGCAAACAAAGGCTAGGGATGTCATCCCTAACCATCCTGGCTAATAGCCATTGATGTACTTATCCTCCATGAACTTATCTAGTTCTTTTGTTGAACACTGTTCTAGTCTTGGCCTTCACTACATCCTCTGGCAAGGAGTTCCACAGGTTGACTGTGTGTTGTGTGGAAAAAACACTTCCTTTTGTTTATTTTTAAATCTGCGGTCCATTAATTTCATTTGGTGACCCCCTAGTTCTTGTGTTATGAGGAGTAAATAACACTTCCTTATTTACTTTCTCCACAGCAGTCAAGATTTTATAGACCTCTATCTTATCCCCCCTTAGTTATCTCTTTTCCAAGCTGAAAAGTCCCAGTCTTATTAATCTCTCCTCATATGACAACCGTTCTCTACCCCCTAATAATTTTTGCTTCCTTTTCTGAACCTTTTCCAATTCCAATATATCTTTTTTGAGATGGGGTGACCACATCTGCATGCGGTATTCAAGATGTGGGCATACCATGGATTTATAGAGAGGCAATATGGTAATTTCTGTCTTATTATCTATCCCTTTCTTAATAATTCCCAACATTCTGTTTGCTTTTTTTTTTTTTGCCACTGCACATTGAGTCGAGAGAGAACTATCCACAATGGCTCCAATATTTATTTCTTGGGTGATAACAGGTAATTTAGACCCCATCATTTTATATGTATAGTTGCAAAATTATATTTTCAAGTTTGCCTCAGTGAACCATGGCCTGTTTTCCAGGTATGACAATTATTTATTTATGTATGTTGCATTATATTAGCATCTAGAAGCCCTGACTAAAAGATGGTCCTTGCTCCAAAGAGATCAAGCCAGCAGTGCCTATTCCAGCTCTTACATGCAGTCCAGTCCAGAATATAAGAGTAAATGTATCTCAAGGGACTCCTCAGGCTACTGACAATATCTTCCTTCTGATAATACTGCTAGTCTCCTGCCAGCAATAAGCGACCTGCTTGGCTTTCCATACCAACAGCAAGCGTCCCTGCTTCTGGCCTTCCCTCTGTAGCCAGCTCCCAGTCTGCTGCCTCCAGCTTGCTGCTCCTGTGCATGTGAAGTCTCTAGCTCTCTGCAGAGTCTAGCTCCCTCTGGCCTCAGGCAGCCCTCCCTTGTCCTGTGTTCTGGGGATTATTGAGCCCTCTACTGGCTGGATGTTGAACTGGGGAGTACGACAGCACTAAATCACCAGCCTGTGAGTTCATTATAATACGTGAGTAAAGCTTTACGGTGTATGGATATTTTACTTGCTTCTCTTAGGTATGGATTAACCTCCTGTTCAGTTTGGTAAAATAGTGCAATATATGGGTCTAATCTGTCAAACCCTTATTCTGATGAGCATTCCCACTGAAATCAAGGGGTCTATTTATGTAGGTAAGGCCTAGATCAGGGGTAGGCACCCTATGGCACGTGTGCCAAAGGCAGCACGTGAGCTGATTTTCAGTGGCACTCACACTGTCCGGGTCCTGACCACTGGTCTGGGGGGGCTCTGCATTTTAATTTAATTTTAAATGAAGCTTCTTAAGCATTTTTAAAACCTTATTTACTTTACATGCAACAATAGTTTAGTTCTATATTATAGACTTCTAGAAAGAGACCTTCTAAAAATATTAAAATGTATTACTTTTCCAATTCCAATATATCTTTATTTATTCACTCTCATTAAAGGTTGCATGTGAACCTTTAATGCAACCTTTGATGAGAGTGAATAAATAAAGACATGTAACCTTTAATGAGAGTGAATAAATAAAGACTTGGCACACCACTTCTGAAAGGTTGCCGACCCCTTGCCTAGATATAGGAGTAAGAAGCGAGCTTTCCAGATTGGGCTATATAAAGTTAGGTTCAAATTTATAGTTCCATAGAAGCAAAACTTGCATGCACTACATGTCCATAGAGAACTATCAGAATTAAATTTGTTTGCAGTCTTCTTGTAGCCGTGTTGGTCTCAGGATATTGGAGAGACAGAGTGGGCGAGGTAATGTTTTTTATTGGACCAACTTCTGTTGGTGAGAGAGGCAAGCTTTCGAGCTACACACAGCTCTTCTTTGGGTCTGGGATTTAAATTTAACAGAACATTAAAACACATCACAAATAGAAACGGCTAAAAAGTTACAACTTTTTTACGGGTTTCAGTGTGGTAGCCATGTTAGTCTGTCTCAGCAAAAAGAATGAATACTTGTTTTTCTTGTGACGTTTTATTTCAAAGGAAAATCTATTCCTCACTCAGTACACACACACACACTCATTTGCAGCTCCAGTTCTTCTGTACACATGCTCTGCAATAACAGTGGCAGGTAAACTTGAGACACATGACTTTGACATGTAAACCACAGGGCTCTCTGACAATACTTTTGCTTTACCCCTGAGATGGACACCCAGTACTGTTTCTTCTTAAGTATTTGTGAGCGCTACAGGATTTTCCAGGGAAAGATTTCTTGGGGCAAGCTTTAGTCAAACTTAATCCAAATCACGCTATGAAACTATTTGTTACAAACATTTCCTATGCTCCATCACTATTCTCAGAATGTTGCAGAACACAATAATAACAACATTAAACTCAGTCCCCTTAAGGGACAGTTATAGTAGAGGGTCATATTTTCTTTCATTCCAATTAACCTACTTGTCATATTCAATGGTATATGCACTCAATAAATTGCCCTAAAGTGCATCTTATGCTCTTTTAATAATACAAGGGGGACGGAGGGTGCGGGGGAATGATTCATGTTATGCTGTTTGACTTGTCCTTTTTTATTCTCTCTTATGGGGAAACCCTCAATAATTGAACTTAAAAATTTTAAGAGGTTAAAATATGAACAGGCTGATAGCTCACATTTCCTAAGCTAGAAAGATGCCTTTAACCTTATTACTCCTGAGTGGCCAAAACCTTGAGGGCTTCCCCAGATTTTACTCAGTCCTTTCTCAGGCAAAATTCCCACTGAAGTTAATAGATGTTTGCCTGAGTAATGGGTATAGTAGAATCTCAGTCACGAACATCAGAGTTATGAACTAACCAGTCAAACACACACCTCATTTGGAACTGGAAGTATACAATCGGGCAGCTGACGGACAATACCAAAAAAAAAAAAAAAAAAAAAAAAAAAAGCAAATACAGTCCAGTACTGTGTTAAATGTAAACTACTAAAAGGAAAGGAGCATATTTCTTCTGCAAAGTAAAGTTTCAAAGCTGTATTAAGCTGATGTTCCATTGTAAACTTTTGGAAGAACAATCATAACGTTTTGTTCAGAGTTACAAATAACCTCCATTCCCGAGGTGTTCACAACGCTGTAAATAAAAACTGAGGGCTGGGTTCTGGAAACCTGGGATTCCAGTGGGCTAGATTGTACTTTGTTTTTACAAGACATCGCAGTTGGGGGTGGGAGGGAAGTGAGTAAGGACTCCCCTCCATTAGGGTGACCACCCATCCTGAATTGGACAGGACACTTCTGAAATTCAGAGTTCAAGTCCTGGTCCTGGGTTGAATGACTCTAGGACAGCATTTGTTTCAGATTCCCTGTGGCACCACTCCATGCTTGCCTGCGGTTCAGGGGTGGTGCTGGCCTCTTCCCGGACGAGGTTGGAGGGGAGGGTCTGGGGTGGGCCTTTAGCTGCCCCTTACCGTGAGGCTCCAGCCCAGTGTTGGGCAAACAGTGACCTGTGGGCCACATCCAGCCCATGGGACCCTCCTGCCCCACCCTTGAGCTCCCAGCCGAGGAGGCTATCACTCAGCTCCTGCCATGTTGTCCTCCCTCCTCTGGATGATGAAGCTGCGAGAGCCACTGGCCTTCTCCACAGCTGCCAGTCCTGGTGCTCTGAGCTGCATGGTAAGGGGGAAGGGCATTGGATAAGGGTCAGGAGGTCCCAAGGGGCAGTCAGGGGACAGGGAGCAGGGGGTGGTTGGATGGGGCAGAGGTTCTTGGGAGGTGAGGGTGGGGAGGTGGTTGGAGGGACAGGGTGGTTGAATAGTCGTGGGAGTCCCGGGGGAGGGGGATGTCAGGGGGTGGAGTGTGTGGATGGGGGGCAGGGCAGTCAGGGGACAAGGAGTTGGGATGGGTTGGATAGAGGGTGGGGTCCCGGGGAGGCGGTTAGGAGCGGGGGTCTCCCGGGAGGGGGTGGTCATGGGACAAGGAGCAGCAGGGGTTGAATGGGTCACGAGTTCTGAGGGGGGCATTCGGGGGCGGAAAGTGGAAGGGTGTCTGATAGGGGGTAGGGCCAGCCTTTTTGGGGAGGCACAGCCTTCCCTATCCGGTCCTCCATACAGTTTTGGAACCCCGATGTGGTCCTCTGGGCAAACTTTTTGGCCTGCCCTGCTCCAGCCCCAGAGATCCTGCCCCGGCCAAGCCAGAAGCCGGAGATGGGCAGAAGTTAGACACACCCAGGAAGCCCAGGCTGCTGTGGTAGCTCTGGATCCTCCTGCTCTGGGCAGCGCACCCTGTGGGACAGGGACACGCACCAAGGGCTGCTCTCAGGCCCCGTGGCCTCCTGCCAGGACAGGTGCAGGATTTGGGTCTCCTCACAGCAGCCCGGGCTCCCTGGGCAGCGCTTACCATGGCCCACCTCTGGCATGGAAGAGGAGGGGCAGGGCCACAGTGGGGGCAAGGCTCCTGTACGTGTGTCACTTTTGCCTTTTGAAAAGGCGGTCACCCTACCCTCCATTAGTGGGGCGTACAAAAGAGCTGCCCAGAAACGGAGCTGCTGTGCTGCAGGGAGCCTGGAAACTGCTACTGAATTCTTGCTGGCTCCAATATAGCAATTAGCATCCAGTAATTGGTACTGGCCTCGGCTATAGACAAGGCCTGAAATTTCCCCCTACACGAGCAACTTAGCAAGTAGAGGGCAGGGGAGTGAGGAGAGTGTGGCTCTGCCTTCTCCCCATACATGTGGGTTAGCAGAACAGGCTGACTGCACTCGGCGGGGAAAATCTACCCTCTGGAAGGATGTAATACGTTAGTCGCCAGGAACATTTTGCTTCTCTGAGGTAGAATGCCTCCTGGCCTGAAGCGTGAGGCTGTGGATACAGACCCTGCCTCAGCAAAGCACATAAGCAGATATTTAACTTTAAGCATGTGCTTAAATGTTTTTTCTGAATTGTGACATAATGCACATCTACCTCAGTACATGCCACTCTGTGAGGAAGGGCTGCAGAATCAATTGTAAATTAAGGACCTTGGGATTCAGCCTGAGAGATCTTTGCCCTACAAAGGACTGGAATTTAAAAAGAATGGACTTCATGAGATATTCAGGAAACATCTTCCTCTTAGGCAGAAATCTGGGTGCAATAATTACTGATCTGTCTTAACAGTTGTTTTTTTACATAGCATGCGGTCAGCACTCTGCTCTTAATTAGGAAAGCATTTCTTTCCTAAGAAAGCATTAAGTTGCTTGAATTCCTACACTAACATAATCAGTTAATTTCAATATGTGTATTACAGTGGAGAAATTAGCTTATTGAAACCCCCCCAAAATTGCTTTTTTTTTTATTACAGGGACCTAATCAAGAAGGCATACAGATACCTACAGTTTATTTCTACAATCTCTTCCCCAATTTCCTTTTCCCAATAAAACTCTCTCAAGCATCTAGATATTCTGACAGCTAACATGGTAATAGAATGGCTTTTTTTTTAAATTGGGGGGCTACTCCGCATCAGAAGAATTCACATAATAAAGAAGCATTAATGTGCAAAATGAAGGTTTGGAATGATGAGGGCTTAAAAAAACTAATGAAATTAATTCTGCTAATTAATTATGGTCTCAAGAATATGTACGTAGGGTCTGATCTCACTTCTGCAGTGTAAGGTTACGTCTGAAAAATTATTTTATTTTCTGGATTTCCCAGTGACTGGGAATATAGAGAAATGTACTCGTATTTCATATCCGTGCTGCATGTATCATAGTCATTCCAAATGTACAGTATAAGTTATTTTTCTGTGCAGTAGTCAATATAAGGAATAAAAAAATTCAAGTCTAATATTTAATTTTTGTGAGACCTATTTTTTTGTCTCAGTGATTAGAATGTTTTTTTCATTTTTGTTACACAGTATGCTTCTCTCTGTGTTATCCACATCAGTACTTGAATTCTGGAAAGTTTCAGTTCTTTACAGTTCACCAGAATTAATTCCAATCTGTCCTTCTGTTTTCTTTTTAAAGAGGGATCCTTACAGTGGGGCACACTTAATAAAAGGGAACTTTTATGCAGAAGGCAATTTTAATTTTTTTTGCCATCAGCTTTCAGTATCTCTTTGCTGTTACCAAAGAATATATTTGTCGTTAATAAACGATATCGTCATCATTCTTCTACTTGATCTTGCAAGGAAGACTAAGCTTGTGTTTATTTGCTAAAAACAAATAAACTCTCTCTCTCTCTCTCTCTCTCTCTCTCTCTCTCTCTCTCTCTTTCTCTCTCTCTGTGTGTGTGTGTGTGTGTGTGTGTGTAAGAAGGTAGAACTGGACTTAAAGTGAAAATAAATAAATATCTTAACCATCAATGTGTTCAGCAGCCATACTATCTTATTACCAGAGATGAACTCTTTGGGGAAGGGACAGCAGCTCAGGTCCTCAAATATATTTAAGCATCCATCTTTCTGTAAAAAGATATGCACCCTTATAGCATAATAGCAATATAAATATAATAAACACTATCATAAATTATATTGGAAGTACAGCAATTATGACATTGAAAATGCCTCAACAGGAGCTAATCTCAGATAACAGCTGTTTTTGGAGCACAGACCCAAAAAGGAATGTAGGAAGTGTGCTACTGTTAGGTTCACAGAAGGAAGAGGTAGGCTGTCCTCCCTCTCAAAGAAATGATCACCTATTCCCTGATTAGTGGAGGCTACTGACATTTAAAAACAGGCTGGCAAAATTAATATGCAAAGGTCTCAGAACCAATTCATAGTAGTAGTTAAAAATTACAATGTATCTGTATTTTATTCCAAACAGGGTAGTCCATGCTTAGCCAGTCTGCTCCAAAGAACCTCTATTGGCCTCCGTTTTCCCTAGTGTATGTCTCTTCGTGCTTGGTTCAGGGGTTTTATTTCCATTTTAGTCCCTTAATGTTCATTGGAGACACAGCAGTAGTATAAGGGCCCTACCGTCAATCAAACACTAACCACGCCCCTAACCCCGCCCTCTGGCCCCCATGCCACGCCCCCTGTCACCGGAAGTTCCGTCCCAGGGGGGCGGGTCAAGGCGGCCACCTGACTGGAAGCTGGGGGGGTCATGGGACCCCTCTAAGAATACCGCCCACCGCCCTCTACCAATCAGGAGGGGGTTCGCCCCGATAGGACCCCCCTGAGAGGAGATTTTGACCAATCAGGGTGACTTCCGGGGTGGGGGTGACCCGTCCGGAAGTGGGGTGTGTGACCCCCTCTAAGAACGCCTCCCAGCGCCCTCTGCCAATGAGAGCACACCACCATTACCCCATAAATCCCAGCGCCGGACAGAGGAGGCCATTGCTTACCCCAGGACACGTGTTTTAGAAATCGTGGAAAGGCAGCTGAGAGGAAACATGGACTCCTTCACCACCCCCTTGAGAAATTCGGACTTTGTTCTAGCCCCAAGCACCTTTGGACTTGTGTGGAGAAAGCGCTACAACAGTGACTGTTCCGAGGTGGACCCTTTGGCCCAGCCGTTGATGGACACTCCGGAACCTGACCCTGAAACCCTCATGAGACACCCCGATGAGTGTGACGGCCTCTTGTTGTCCACCCCCTTAGAGGTGGAAGGCGATCACGGCTCGGGGGAGTCATCGGTGGACCAGGTGAACGGAAAAGACGCTGCTCAGGTAAATGAATGATTAAGAAGGGGTTGGTCAAGGAAGGGAAGGTGTAATGGGTCTAGGAACCAGGGGTTATGTAAATTAAAAACCAACAGTGGGGTGCTTACACGCTTTCTTTTTTGAAAATCTCTTAACAGCTCGACGATGCCTTTCTAGAGGCCTTTGCGAACTTACACATCGGTAGCCCTGTGGGAGTAAATATATCATGCATCAGCTGTTTTTGCTCATGTATGAAACACAGATCTCAAGACGAAAAGGAAAAAATGGAAGAATGAACCAACTCAGACTCCCTTATGGTAGGGGTCATGAGTCACATTTTTACAGGCGGCTGTAAAAAGGAGTTAGTCTTTAAGGTGCCACAGGACTTTGTTACCTATGTTAAAACCAGGCGATTAATAAAACTTATTTAAATGTGTCAATATGAATGTGTCCCTCACCCTTCATACTGTGTTAGTAAAAGACAGTGCCAGTAACAGTCATGTCTACGCAAACGGCTCTGTTAAAGAAAATATATTACACCACTGGAGAAGTTGGGAGCTTTGGCGGGGCGAACCCTCTTTTTCAAGTGGCCAAAAAGCGTAGTAAAACTTTAAATAGAAGACAAGTAACATCTTGGCTTTCAGACCAGGATGCTTATACTCTACACAAACCAGCTCGAATACGTTTTAAAAGAAACAAGACCGTTGTTTCAGATGTGGATGCGCAATGGCAGGCAGATTTGGTGGATATGCACCGGTTCTCCAAACACAACAGTGGTTTTAAGTACATCTTAACAGTGATAGACATTCTCTCCAAATATGCCTGGGCCTTAGGCCTAAAAGACAAGATGAGTGGTGAGGTATCCAAGGCCTTTAAAGCTATTTTCAGTGAAGGTCGTGTGCCTCAAAAATTACAAACCGATCGGGGAAAAGAATTTTTAAACAAACCTTTAAGCAGATTGTTAAAACGGCATGGAGTTCACCATTTTGTTACGAATAATGAAGTCAAAGCAGGGGTTGTGGAGCGATTTAACAGAACTTTAAAAACTAGGATGTGGAGATATTTTACAGCCCATAACACCTTTCGCTACATTGACGTCTTACCTGACTTTATAAAGAGTTACAACCAGAGCTTTCACAGAACTATCCGTACCAGACCCGTTGATGTTAACCCTTCAAATTCTCTGAAGGTATGGAAAACGGTTTACGGAGATGTTTTAAAAATAAAACTGGTTGTTGCGCCTTTTAGAAAAGGTGACCACGTGAGACTATCTAAAACCAAAGGCGCTTTTGAAAAAGGTTATGAACAGACATTTACCGATGAAATATTCATAGTGGATGAAGCCTTAACCAGGAGCCAGAGACCTGTATACCGCTTAAAAGATTACGAGGGTGAGACAGTTACTGGATCTTTTTACCCTGAAGAACTACAAAAAGTAAACCCCAAACGAGACAGGATTTACAGGATTGAAAAAGTTATAGGGGAGAAAGGAAAAGGGAGAAAAAAGCAGCTACTGGTGAAATGGTTGGGGTGGCCTGATAAGTTTAACAGCTGGGTGGAAGCTTCTGAACTCTGTGACATTTAGACACGAACAAAAGAGATTCCTCCTGCAAAGACACAGAGAGAGGGGGGGAAAATGAGTGATGGCAGGTTTTACATTACTTTGCCCAGCAATGCCAGCTCTGCAGTTTTTCCCCAAAACACCATCTCGGACTTTACAATACGGCTAGTTAAGCCCTTGGATCTCCCGGGTGCCTGGGAGGTGGGGTTAGTGGAAATACAATACCCGCACAGCTGGAATACTATCAACGAAGACACCCCTTTCGAAATCACCTTTGAAAATAAAACGTGGAATTTCATCCTACGACGAGGTTATTACTCGACCATACCCGAATTACTGGATCATATGAACAGCACCGTGACTCGTCATCCCGGACCGCCTGAGACGGTCATGAACTACGACCCTGTGGGTAGAAAAGTTAGACTTAAATCTACCGAATCTATGTATATGTTTTCTACTGGTGGGGAGCTAGCTAACATTCTGGGTTTGGGCCCCAAACGCCGCGTCCAAAAATTCCCCTTCTCGGCAGACATCACAGGGGGTTTTAACTCCTTGTATTTGTACACGGATATCGTAGAACACCAGTTTGTGGGGGACTTTTCTGTTCCCCTGTTACGTTGCGTCCCCGTCCAAGGAAGGAACAACGAGTTTGTTACCATCACCTATGATAAACCTCATTACGTCCCTGTCAGTAAACACCACATCGACACCATCACCATTGAAATAAAGACAGATCAGAACAGAAGCGTCTCATTTCGCTTCGGCAAGGTGATTGTCAAGCTGCATCTGCGCCAGCGGAGAGAGCGAGGTTTCTAAAAAGCAAAAAACACCCCTATTATGGCAATCATAAAAAATTATGGCGACCCCAGCATCTACAGGAACTATTACAAAGCCCAGGCGGGATACGCCCTTCCTGGATATCATGGGGCCCCCGTGATGTACGGGGCTGGCGTCGGTGGAATATTCCGCAGCCTCTTTCGAAAAGCCGTGCCGCTTTTGAGGAGGGGGCTAGAGATATTAAACCCCACGTAAAAACCGCTGCTCAAAACATAGCTAAAGACGTGGTAGGTCATGTCTCCCGCGCTGTTCTGGAGAAGGTGGGGAATACAGCTTCACAGGAAGAATCGGGGCTGATGTACATTAAAAGGAGGAAAAGAAAGAGAAATACGTCATACCCACGACGCACAGGTCCCCCAAAACCCCTTAAAAGAAGGGCTTTGATGCGCAGGGCCAGCCATAAGCGAAAGCCCAAGAGGAAGCCTGGGCGAAAGAGGAGACGCTCTCCGCCTGTAAGAGAGATATATTTTAATCAACATGGCTTTTGTTCACTGCGGGTCTGAAGAGTGCACCAAATCCGAACTAGACTTGTTTCCAATAGCCCCTACGCAGACCAGCATTGAGAAAAGCATCTACATAGAGGTGCCGCCTCTATCAGCTGTTACGGAGTCTGCCCCCATTGACTTTTTCATAGCAGGGAATGGCATAGATTATATGGATTTAAACAACACGCTGCTGTACCTGTGCTGCAAGATTGTAAAAGGAGACAGAACTGCCCTTGCCGCGGATACAGAGGTGGGCCTGGTGAATTATCCCGTGGCCTCTATTTTCAGCCAGTTGGATGTTACGCTGGGAGACCACCTTGTAAGCCAAAGCAACAACTGTTACCCTTACAGGGCCTTTATAGAATTGTTGCTCAATTACAGCGACGACACCCTTGCCACGCAATTTTCCGCAGGCCTGTTTTACAAAGACACTGGTGGACAACATGAAGAAACAGATTTGGGTGAAGGGAATCTAGGGTTTGTGAGGCGTGCAAAGCTGACGGCCCAGAGCAGGACGGTAGAGCTGCTGGGCCATCTACACAGTGACCTGTTTTTTCAAGAAAAACTTTTGTTAAACGGAGTGGATGTGAAAATTAAACTGACGCGCAGTAAAGACGCCTTCTGTTTAATGAGTAGTACGGCCGGAGGCTTTAAACTGAGCATTGTATCAGCGTCCCTTTTTGTGAAGAAAGTACGGGTGACCCCGAGTGTCCATCTGGGGCATGCAGAGGCCCTGCTTACCGCTAATGCTAAATACTCCGTGGACCGTGTGGGAATGAAAGTGTTTAGCATCCCCGCGGGCAGCAGGGTCAGTAACCAGGAGAACCTGTTTTTGGGACAGTTACCTAAAATGCTTGTCCTAGGGTTTGTGGATAATGATGCCTTTAGCGGAAGTTATGCTAAAAATCCCTTTCATTTTAAACATTACGATATTAATTTTGTGGCCCTGTATGTGGATGGTGAGCAGATACCAACCAAACCTCTGCAACCAGACTTTGAGGCAGGACGCTGCGTGAGAGAATACATGAATTTGGTACAGACGGTTGATAAACACATGAAAGATCGTTCTCTATTAATCGACCGTGAGGAGTTTGCACAGGGCTACACCTTGTTTGCCTTTGACCTGTCTCCCGACCAGGAATGCGCCGATCACTATTCCCTAATTAAAACCGGGAACCTGAGAGCCGAAATACGTTTTGGGAAGGCTTTAACCGTCACCGTCAATATGATTGTGTATGGGGTTTTTGACAATGTCATAGAGATAAATCAGAGGAGAAACGTTCTGTTTGACTACATGTGAACATGGACACGGTGCAGCTTTTACGTGTCTTATTATCGGACCCTTACACAAAAAAGAATTTCTTAGATGTGTTCCCTTGCGATTGGCTCCCGGGCGGCAAGCTGTCTCAGAGACCCCTAGGGTTGGTGGTCAACACGCATCCACACAACCAACCAGGTGAACACTGGCTCGCCTTGTTTCTGCCAGAGCGTAACCGTGGAGAGTTCTTTGACTCATACGGGAACCCCCCGAACAGTGTGTTGTTTCCTAAAAGCATTATGAATTTTTTAAACAAAAATGCCACAGACATTGTGTTTCACAAGAAACAATTACAAGACCCCAGCTCCGTTGCTTGCGGCTATCACTGTGTGTTTTTCTTACATTATCGTAGCAAGGGTTTATCTTTTGACCAGATTTTAGAACTGTATTCTAACGACTTAGTGCAAAATGACTGGATGGTGATGAATTTTGTGAAAAGTAAATTTAAATTCTTGAGCATGCCTAGCCTTGCTCAAAACATGTTTCAACAAGCCCAGACATGTGTATCTTGCAATGATTTTCATAGTCATGTTACCCAATAAAGCACCCCAGATGAGGGGTTTAAAGACAATTGGTGTTTGTTTGGTTTTTTTAAAAAAAGAACAAAAAAAACCTACCCATGTTTTTTTTAAAAAAGTATAAAAATGTTTTATTTAAAGCAAAACATTACCAGTTTTTTTTTTTAAAAAACAACAACATTACACACTGAGCCATGCGGCTCTTTTAGCCAATTTTCATTTTTTAGACGGCAAAAAAGGGGTTACGGTTTCTCGATCCACCCCAGTGTCGGTAATCGAGGCCTTGAGGCGTTCCAAAAGATCTCTGTTGGCCGTAGTGCCCATGACGGAAGATGGTACGTTCAGTTCCGCCATGGCATTCATAAACACATCCCAACCTTTAGGTATATGTCTGCTAGGAACAGAGCGAGTCTGGGTGACGGCCCTGACTAAGTCGAGCATGTTAGAACCATTAACCACAGAGCCTTTGTACACAAAAGACCCTTTATCGTCCCATGAAGAAATATTTTTGTCCTGGCCCAGCTTATTTAGCAATACTATCACATTTTTCTTATAACGCTTATTCACGTTATCCAACACCTCCTGAGCAACAGAGTCTGAGTTCTTTGATGTTTCTGGAGGTTTGGCAGTCACACTTTGTTCCTGTTCCGGTAGAAACAGGCTTATTTTTCCTTTATCCGCATCGCTCTGCTTCACGTACGTTAGGTACCTTTGAAGCACGGCGCTGTAAAGTTTAGCCTTTTCGTATTCGGCTAAGTCAGGTCTTTGAAGAACAGACTTCATTTCAGCATCCAGCAAGCGAGTTGCGGTCGTTCTGATATTTTCCTCTGCCGGAGGGGGAGCCCTTAATTGCTCCAACTGGTGGCTGGGCACCAGGTACATTTTTTCTGCATACTCCATTATCGATTAGTCAAAAGCCCCGTTATTAGAGGGATAGCAAAACTTAACAGAGGGCAGATAAACCCCCCAGACTGCTTCACCAGATGCTTCTTTTTTTTAAGTGAAATCCTTTTATTACACAGAGTTTTAATAAGCGTGCGCCTCTTTTTTAGCACACGCACTTGATTCTGTGTCAAAGGTACGTTTCCTTTTAAGGTATTGAGCGCTATTTCTGAGATGGCCGCTACTAGATCGTCAGAGGCCAAACACAGTATAGCCTTCCTTTGCTGCGGGGACGAATTGCTAAGTAATTTTAAAAGGACCAGGTTTCTTTTAACGCAGCGAGACATGTTTTTGGTCAGGAACCCAGGCTGTTAAAAAGGGGCCTGCCGATAATTCATCTCCTCTTATAGCCGGCTGTTGTTCTTTTCAAAGTATAAACCTCCGGCCAGTCTGGAGGGAAAAGGCCCGTTCTTAGTCTATACGCTTCTGGTGTGGAAACATTTAAATCCATCACCAGGTAGCCATAAGGTCTTTTAGTAGCATCCTCAAAAGCTTCTAGAAAGAATTGAGCTTTGCCAGGGTACATCTGCCGAGCGAGCGTAGCTATCTGTAATTTATCCCTCGGGTTTTTGAACAGAACCATGTACTTTGTGTTTAGGTTAATCGTGCGACTCTTTTTTCCCTGACAAAATACGTTCTGAACTATATACATAATGCTCAGGTTTCTGTGGTGCACGTACTTGGTAAAGGCTTTCTCGATTTCATCGCTTTCACAAGCAGAGTTCATCAAATCGTCTATGATAATCATATTTACTTTATTGGTAGGAAACAAACTGTCATCGTCAAAAGCATCAGGCAGCCCCTCCACAAAATTGATAAAGGGATATTTACAAAGAAGTTCTTTATGCAAAGGTTGCCAACAACTGTAACACCACACAATATTCTCAGGCATAACAGACAGTGTGTGTTTGGCATTATCTAATACATTTTTTATAAAGTAACTTTTCCCACAGTTGCTAGGCCTCGCGAGAATTGCGGAAAAGGGGTGTTTCCATCTTGTATCCATTTTTTTCAAAAGCCGTAGGGCAGGGTTTTAAACCCTTCTCCTAGGACCCTCTTGTTATAAACGACTTTTTGTGTTTTTTTAAGGGTTTTTGTCTCTATTTGCCAATGGTTTTTGTTTCTTACGATAGAGGGCTGCTGCACCTCTGTCTTTTTTGAGGTGTTTTCTTGCAGACCCGTGCAATAGTCCAGGACTAGATCTTTCAAACTGTCAAAGTTGATCTTTTCGCAGTTTGCTACGTTTAGAGTAATACCTTTGACTTTCACAAGCCTTTCCTCCCGACAGCTTATACCCATAGGTTTTCGGGCCTGCCGACACAAACTCAGTGATGTGTTCATCTGGCGGGATTTCGCTCGTGAGGTCCCCTAAATAATCCCCCAGAGGGGGATTCCAGTCACCCACCCTTTTCACAAATATCACCGAGTCAGTGTCGTGGTACAGGCACCGCTCCTGCAAACTATCTAGGAGGCTGTATAGTTCT
The DNA here is from genome assembly GCA_032164245.1 of Sternotherus odoratus. NCBI lineage: Eukaryota > Metazoa > Chordata > Testudines > Kinosternidae > Sternotherus > Sternotherus odoratus. The sequence continues at coordinate 203,053,832 of JAVMKO010000001.1, read as the reverse complement.
AAGCGGGCGTAAGCAGTGGTGAAACAGGCTATGAAAACATTGGTAGTGCCAGAGACACAGTACCGTTCTTTTGCATGCTTCCAAGACACACACGCTGTTTCATCATCGATAAACTCGCAGGATGAAACCTCATAATTGGGGGAAAACAGGTACTGCAAGAGTTCGTCAGGGTCTCTCACAATGCTGGTGTTGGGTAGGTTGGTTCTTTGGCCGAATTTACCCCACAGAGAATTTAAAAACAGTTTAGCGATTTGGCGTTTAGCAGGGTTTGATCTGATCTCGTGTGGGCGTAAACATACGCCTTCTTTCTGGTAGAAATCACCAATGTACTTATTTTGTTTTTCTTCGTTTGTGCACCAGTTGGGATACCCTGAAGCCTCTTGTTTCTGACGGAGGTGTAATTTTATGTACTCTGAAAAGAGTTTATCAGACTTTTCATTAAAATGCCAGATTTCATAGATTTTAGCCACCGTGTACCCCTTCGCTATGGCAGCGTTCAATTCCACCGTGCACCAAGTCCCCAGGATGGCCCTCTCCTCGTTAGTATGGGTGCAGGGCTCCCGCTGCTCGGTTTCCGCACAGGTTTGGCATAGCGGGAACATAAGCTCGCCACCCACTCTGACCGGTAACAATGGGAAAAAAAGGCCTCGCGGGGGGTACATTTTAACTTTTGCAATTCCAAAATAATTTGCAAGGGGTCCAAATTTGTCGTAAACTATATTGGGGTGTCCAATAGGGTATTCTTTGGTTTTGTTTACGAAAGGGTACAGGCTGGTAAAATCATAATAATGGATTTCTTCCCCAGGGTTAGGCTTGTAATATAGGCGGATAGCATTTGTCCTTCCCCCAAAAAGAGCATCCCTAGGCACGAGAGGTTGGGGTAACTGGGCTCTGTTTAAAAAGCCTGCAAGCTCCCTATCTGTTTCTTTCATCACTGCCCAATCGTGCTCCCAAAGAGTCCTCACTACAAAACCAAGTCGTTTTAGATAGTCGGTCTTGAGCTGCGTCTTGTAATAAAAAAACCCAAAAGATGTCCCCGTCATAGGATTTTGTGTTTTTTCACAATAACAGGTGAGACAGCCATGGAAAAAACATCCGTTAAACTCAAAGGCTGTGCATACCCCATCAACCTTGGCATAACCGTCTAAAAAGTAGGGGCCTACCTGTAGTTCCCCACCCTGTAAAGCATGCCGTATTTGTATATTTTCTTTGTGAGAAATATACAACAGCCACTGAATAGAGGGGGTGGAATATCTCTTTTTCTGCCTGTGATAGTTGTCTGGAGGGAGAAGAGCTACCGTGTTAGGCTCCAAAAACATAAACCTGTACATAGCCATGCAGACAGATGCCAGTGTTATGTACCGGAATGGATCTATACACAGTTTTATCTCAGTAGTATAAGGGCCCTACCGTCAATCAAACACTAACCACGCCCCTAACCCCGCCCTCTGGCCCCCATGCCACGCCCCCTGTCACCGGAAGTTCCGTCCCAGGGGGGCGGGTCAAGGCGGCCACCTGACTGGAAGCTGGGGGGGTCATGGGACCCCTCTAAGAATACCGCCCACCGCCCTCTACCAATCAGGAGGGGGTTCGCCCCGATAGGACCCCCCTGAGAGGAGATTTTGACCAATCAGGGTGACTTCCGGGGTGGGGGTGACCCGTCCGGAAGTGGGGTGTGTGACCCCCTCTAAGAACGCCTCCCAGCGCCCTCTGCCAATGAGAGCACACCACCATTACCCCATAAATCCCAGCGCCGGACAGAGGAGGCCATTGCTTACCCCAGGACACGTGTTTTAGAAATCGTGGAAAGGCAGCTGAGAGGAAACATGGACTCCTTCACCACCCCCTTGAGAAATTCGGACTTTGTTCTAGCCCCAAGCACCTTTGGACTTGTGTGGAGAAAGCGCTACAACAGTGACTGTTCCGAGGTGGACCCTTTGGCCCAGCCGTTGATGGACACTCCGGAACCTGACCCTGAAACCCTCATGAGACACCCCGATGAGTGTGACGGCCTCTTGTTGTCCACCCCCTTAGAGGTGGAAGGCGATCACGGCTCGGGGGAGTCATCGGTGGACCAGGTGAACGGAAAAGACGCTGCTCAGGTAAATGAATGATTAAGAAGGGGTTGGTCAAGGAAGGGAAGGTGTAATGGGTCTAGGAACCAGGGGTTATGTAAATTAAAAACCAACAGTGGGGTGCTTACACGCTTTCTTTTTTGAAAATCTCTTAACAGCTCGACGATGCCTTTCTAGAGGCCTTTGCGAACTTACACATCGGTAGCCCTGTGGGAGTAAATATATCATGCATCAGCTGTTTTTGCTCATGTATGAAACACAGATCTCAAGACGAAAAGGAAAAAATGGAAGAATGAACCAACTCAGACTCCCTTATGGTAGGGGTCATGAGTCACATTTTTACAGGCGGCTGTAAAAAGGAGTTAGTCTTTAAGGTGCCACAGGACTTTGTTACCTATGTTAAAACCAGGCGATTAATAAAACTTATTTAAATGTGTCAATATGAATGTGTCCCTCACCCTTCATACTGTGTTAGTAAAAGACAGTGCCAGTAACAGTCATGTCTACGCAAACGGCTCTGTTAAAGAAAATATATTACACCACTGGAGAAGTTGGGAGCTTTGGCGGGGCGAACCCTCTTTTTCAAGTGGCCAAAAAGCGTAGTAAAACTTTAAATAGAAGACAAGTAACATCTTGGCTTTCAGACCAGGATGCTTATACTCTACACAAACCAGCTCGAATACGTTTTAAAAGAAACAAGACCGTTGTTTCAGATGTGGATGCGCAATGGCAGGCAGATTTGGTGGATATGCACCGGTTCTCCAAACACAACAGTGGTTTTAAGTACATCTTAACAGTGATAGACATTCTCTCCAAATATGCCTGGGCCTTAGGCCTAAAAGACAAGATGAGTGGTGAGGTATCCAAGGCCTTTAAAGCTATTTTCAGTGAAGGTCGTGTGCCTCAAAAATTACAAACCGATCGGGGAAAAGAATTTTTAAACAAACCTTTAAGCAGATTGTTAAAACGGCATGGAGTTCACCATTTTGTTACGAATAATGAAGTCAAAGCAGGGGTTGTGGAGCGATTTAACAGAACTTTAAAAACTAGGATGTGGAGATATTTTACAGCCCATAACACCTTTCGCTACATTGACGTCTTACCTGACTTTATAAAGAGTTACAACCAGAGCTTTCACAGAACTATCCGTACCAGACCCGTTGATGTTAACCCTTCAAATTCTCTGAAGGTATGGAAAACGGTTTACGGAGATGTTTTAAAAATAAAACTGGTTGTTGCGCCTTTTAGAAAAGGTGACCACGTGAGACTATCTAAAACCAAAGGCGCTTTTGAAAAAGGTTATGAACAGACATTTACCGATGAAATATTCATAGTGGATGAAGCCTTAACCAGGAGCCAGAGACCTGTATACCGCTTAAAAGATTACGAGGGTGAGACAGTTACTGGATCTTTTTACCCTGAAGAACTACAAAAAGTAAACCCCAAACGAGACAGGATTTACAGGATTGAAAAAGTTATAGGGGAGAAAGGAAAAGGGAGAAAAAAGCAGCTACTGGTGAAATGGTTGGGGTGGCCTGATAAGTTTAACAGCTGGGTGGAAGCTTCTGAACTCTGTGACATTTAGACACGAACAAAAGAGATTCCTCCTGCAAAGACACAGAGAGAGGGGGGGAAAATGAGTGATGGCAGGTTTTACATTACTTTGCCCAGCAATGCCAGCTCTGCAGTTTTTCCCCAAAACACCATCTCGGACTTTACAATACGGCTAGTTAAGCCCTTGGATCTCCCGGGTGCCTGGGAGGTGGGGTTAGTGGAAATACAATACCCGCACAGCTGGAATACTATCAACGAAGACACCCCTTTCGAAATCACCTTTGAAAATAAAACGTGGAATTTCATCCTACGACGAGGTTATTACTCGACCATACCCGAATTACTGGATCATATGAACAGCACCGTGACTCGTCATCCCGGACCGCCTGAGACGGTCATGAACTACGACCCTGTGGGTAGAAAAGTTAGACTTAAATCTACCGAATCTATGTATATGTTTTCTACTGGTGGGGAGCTAGCTAACATTCTGGGTTTGGGCCCCAAACGCCGCGTCCAAAAATTCCCCTTCTCGGCAGACATCACAGGGGGTTTTAACTCCTTGTATTTGTACACGGATATCGTAGAACACCAGTTTGTGGGGGACTTTTCTGTTCCCCTGTTACGTTGCGTCCCCGTCCAAGGAAGGAACAACGAGTTTGTTACCATCACCTATGATAAACCTCATTACGTCCCTGTCAGTAAACACCACATCGACACCATCACCATTGAAATAAAGACAGATCAGAACAGAAGCGTCTCATTTCGCTTCGGCAAGGTGATTGTCAAGCTGCATCTGCGCCAGCGGAGAGAGCGAGGTTTCTAAAAAGCAAAAAACACCCCTATTATGGCAATCATAAAAAATTATGGCGACCCCAGCATCTACAGGAACTATTACAAAGCCCAGGCGGGATACGCCCTTCCTGGATATCATGGGGCCCCCGTGATGTACGGGGCTGGCGTCGGTGGAATATTCCGCAGCCTCTTTCGAAAAGCCGTGCCGCTTTTGAGGAGGGGGCTAGAGATATTAAACCCCACGTAAAAACCGCTGCTCAAAACATAGCTAAAGACGTGGTAGGTCATGTCTCCCGCGCTGTTCTGGAGAAGGTGGGGAATACAGCTTCACAGGAAGAATCGGGGCTGATGTACATTAAAAGGAGGAAAAGAAAGAGAAATACGTCATACCCACGACGCACAGGTCCCCCAAAACCCCTTAAAAGAAGGGCTTTGATGCGCAGGGCCAGCCATAAGCGAAAGCCCAAGAGGAAGCCTGGGCGAAAGAGGAGACGCTCTCCGCCTGTAAGAGAGATATATTTTAATCAACATGGCTTTTGTTCACTGCGGGTCTGAAGAGTGCACCAAATCCGAACTAGACTTGTTTCCAATAGCCCCTACGCAGACCAGCATTGAGAAAAGCATCTACATAGAGGTGCCGCCTCTATCAGCTGTTACGGAGTCTGCCCCCATTGACTTTTTCATAGCAGGGAATGGCATAGATTATATGGATTTAAACAACACGCTGCTGTACCTGTGCTGCAAGATTGTAAAAGGAGACAGAACTGCCCTTGCCGCGGATACAGAGGTGGGCCTGGTGAATTATCCCGTGGCCTCTATTTTCAGCCAGTTGGATGTTACGCTGGGAGACCACCTTGTAAGCCAAAGCAACAACTGTTACCCTTACAGGGCCTTTATAGAATTGTTGCTCAATTACAGCGACGACACCCTTGCCACGCAATTTTCCGCAGGCCTGTTTTACAAAGACACTGGTGGACAACATGAAGAAACAGATTTGGGTGAAGGGAATCTAGGGTTTGTGAGGCGTGCAAAGCTGACGGCCCAGAGCAGGACGGTAGAGCTGCTGGGCCATCTACACAGTGACCTGTTTTTTCAAGAAAAACTTTTGTTAAACGGAGTGGATGTGAAAATTAAACTGACGCGCAGTAAAGACGCCTTCTGTTTAATGAGTAGTACGGCCGGAGGCTTTAAACTGAGCATTGTATCAGCGTCCCTTTTTGTGAAGAAAGTACGGGTGACCCCGAGTGTCCATCTGGGGCATGCAGAGGCCCTGCTTACCGCTAATGCTAAATACTCCGTGGACCGTGTGGGAATGAAAGTGTTTAGCATCCCCGCGGGCAGCAGGGTCAGTAACCAGGAGAACCTGTTTTTGGGACAGTTACCTAAAATGCTTGTCCTAGGGTTTGTGGATAATGATGCCTTTAGCGGAAGTTATGCTAAAAATCCCTTTCATTTTAAACATTACGATATTAATTTTGTGGCCCTGTATGTGGATGGTGAGCAGATACCAACCAAACCTCTGCAACCAGACTTTGAGGCAGGACGCTGCGTGAGAGAATACATGAATTTGGTACAGACGGTTGATAAACACATGAAAGATCGTTCTCTATTAATCGACCGTGAGGAGTTTGCACAGGGCTACACCTTGTTTGCCTTTGACCTGTCTCCCGACCAGGAATGCGCCGATCACTATTCCCTAATTAAAACCGGGAACCTGAGAGCCGAAATACGTTTTGGGAAGGCTTTAACCGTCACCGTCAATATGATTGTGTATGGGGTTTTTGACAATGTCATAGAGATAAATCAGAGGAGAAACGTTCTGTTTGACTACATGTGAACATGGACACGGTGCAGCTTTTACGTGTCTTATTATCGGACCCTTACACAAAAAAGAATTTCTTAGATGTGTTCCCTTGCGATTGGCTCCCGGGCGGCAAGCTGTCTCAGAGACCCCTAGGGTTGGTGGTCAACACGCATCCACACAACCAACCAGGTGAACACTGGCTCGCCTTGTTTCTGCCAGAGCGTAACCGTGGAGAGTTCTTTGACTCATACGGGAACCCCCCGAACAGTGTGTTGTTTCCTAAAAGCATTATGAATTTTTTAAACAAAAATGCCACAGACATTGTGTTTCACAAGAAACAATTACAAGACCCCAGCTCCGTTGCTTGCGGCTATCACTGTGTGTTTTTCTTACATTATCGTAGCAAGGGTTTATCTTTTGACCAGATTTTAGAACTGTATTCTAACGACTTAGTGCAAAATGACTGGATGGTGATGAATTTTGTGAAAAGTAAATTTAAATTCTTGAGCATGCCTAGCCTTGCTCAAAACATGTTTCAACAAGCCCAGACATGTGTATCTTGCAATGATTTTCATAGTCATGTTACCCAATAAAGCACCCCAGATGAGGGGTTTAAAGACAATTGGTGTTTGTTTGGTTTTTTTAAAAAAAGAACAAAAAAAACCTACCCATGTTTTTTTTAAAAAAGTATAAAAATGTTTTATTTAAAGCAAAACATTACCAGTTTTTTTTTTTAAAAAACAACAACATTACACACTGAGCCATGCGGCTCTTTTAGCCAATTTTCATTTTTTAGACGGCAAAAAAGGGGTTACGGTTTCTCGATCCACCCCAGTGTCGGTAATCGAGGCCTTGAGGCGTTCCAAAAGATCTCTGTTGGCCGTAGTGCCCATGACGGAAGATGGTACGTTCAGTTCCGCCATGGCATTCATAAACACATCCCAACCTTTAGGTATATGTCTGCTAGGAACAGAGCGAGTCTGGGTGACGGCCCTGACTAAGTCGAGCATGTTAGAACCATTAACCACAGAGCCTTTGTACACAAAAGACCCTTTATCGTCCCATGAAGAAATATTTTTGTCCTGGCCCAGCTTATTTAGCAATACTATCACATTTTTCTTATAACGCTTATTCACGTTATCCAACACCTCCTGAGCAACAGAGTCTGAGTTCTTTGATGTTTCTGGAGGTTTGGCAGTCACACTTTGTTCCTGTTCCGGTAGAAACAGGCTTATTTTTCCTTTATCCGCATCGCTCTGCTTCACGTACGTTAGGTACCTTTGAAGCACGGCGCTGTAAAGTTTAGCCTTTTCGTATTCGGCTAAGTCAGGTCTTTGAAGAACAGACTTCATTTCAGCATCCAGCAAGCGAGTTGCGGTCGTTCTGATATTTTCCTCTGCCGGAGGGGGAGCCCTTAATTGCTCCAACTGGTGGCTGGGCACCAGGTACATTTTTTCTGCATACTCCATTATCGATTAGTCAAAAGCCCCGTTATTAGAGGGATAGCAAAACTTAACAGAGGGCAGATAAACCCCCCAGACTGCTTCACCAGATGCTTCTTTTTTTTAAGTGAAATCCTTTTATTACACAGAGTTTTAATAAGCGTGCGTCTCTTTTTTAGCACACGCACTTGATTCTGTGTCAAAGGTACGTTTCCTTTTAAGGTATTGAGCGCTATTTCTGAGATGGCCGCTACTAGATCGTCAGAGGCCAAACACAGTATAGCCTTCCTTTGCTGCGGGGACGAATTGCTAAGTAATTTTAAAAGGACCAGGTTTCTTTTAACGCAGCGAGACATGTTTTTGGTCAGGAACCCAGGCTGTTAAAAAGGGGCCTGCCGATAATTCATCTCCTCTTATAGCCGGCTGTTGTTCTTTTCAAAGTATAAACCTCCGGCCAGTCTGGAGGGAAAAGGCCCGTTCTTAGTCTATACGCTTCTGGTGTGGAAACATTTAAATCCATCACCAGGTAGCCATAAGGTCTTTTAGTAGCATCCTCAAAAGCTTCTAGAAAGAATTGAGCTTTGCCAGGGTACATCTGCCGAGCGAGCGTAGCTATCTGTAATTTATCCCTCGGGTTTTTGAACAGAACCATGTACTTTGTGTTTAGGTTAATCGTGCGACTCTTTTTTCCCTGACAAAATACGTTCTGAACTATATACATAATGCTCAGGTTTCTGTGGTGCACGTACTTGGTAAAGGCTTTCTCGATTTCATCGCTTTCACAAGCAGAGTTCATCAAATCGTCTATGATAATCATATTTACTTTATTGGTAGGAAACAAACTGTCATCGTCAAAAGCATCAGGCAGCCCCTCCACAAAATTGATAAAGGGATATTTACAAAGAAGTTCTTTATGCAAAGGTTGCCAACAACTGTAACACCACACAATATTCTCAGGCATAACAGACAGTGTGTGTTTGGCATTATCTAATACATTTTTTATAAAGTAACTTTTCCCACAGTTGCTAGGCCTCGCGAGAATTGCGGAAAAGGGGTGTTTCCATCTTGTATCCATTTTTTTCAAAAGCCGTAGGGCAGGGTTTTAAACCCTTCTCCTAGGACCCTCTTGTTATAAACGACTTTTTGTGTTTTTTTAAGGGTTTTTGTCTCTATTTGCCAATGGTTTTTGTTTCTTACGATAGAGGGCTGCTGCACCTCTGTCTTTTTTGAGGTGTTTTCTTGCAGACCCGTGCAATAGTCCAGGACTAGATCTTTCAAACTGTCAAAGTTGATCTTTTCGCAGTTTGCTACGTTTAGAGTAATACCTTTGACTTTCACAAGCCTTTCCTCCCGACAGCTTATACCCATAGGTTTTCGGGCCTGCCGACACAAACTCAGTGATGTGTTCATCTGGCGGGATTTCGCTCGTGAGGTCCCCTAAATAATCCCCCAGAGGGGGATTCCAGTCACCCACCCTTTTCACAAATATCACCGAGTCAGTGTCGTGGTACAGGCACCGCTCCTGCAAACTATCTAGGAGGCTGTATAGTTCTAAGCGGGCGTAAGCAGTGGTGAAACAGGCTATGAAAACATTGGTAGTGCCAGAGACACAGTACCGTTCTTTTGCATGCTTCCAAGACACACACGCTGTTTCATCATCGATAAACTCGCAGGATGAAACCTCATAATTGGGGGAAAACAGGTACTGCAAGAGTTCGTCAGGGTCTCTCACAATGCTGGTGTTGGGTAGGTTGGTTCTTTGGCCGAATTTACCCCACAGAGAATTTAAAAACAGTTTAGCGATTTGGCGTTTAGCAGGGTTTGATCTGATCTCGTGTGGGCGTAAACATACGCCTTCTTTCTGGTAGAAATCACCAATGTACTTATTTTGTTTTTCTTCGTTTGTGCACCAGTTGGGATACCCTGAAGCCTCTTGTTTCTGACGGAGGTGTAATTTTATGTACTCTGAAAAGAGTTTATCAGACTTTTCATTAAAATGCCAGATTTCATAGATTTTAGCCACCGTGTACCCCTTCGCTATGGCAGCGTTCAATTCCACCGTGCACCAAGTCCCCAGGATGGCCCTCTCCTCGTTAGTATGGGTGCAGGGCTCCCGCTGCTCGGTTTCCGCACAGGTTTGGCATAGCGGGAACATAAGCTCGCCACCCACTCTGACCGGTAACAATGGGAAAAAAAGGCCTCGCGGGGGGTACATTTTAACTTTTGCAATTCCAAAATAATTTGCAAGGGGTCCAAATTTGTCGTAAACTATATTGGGGTGTCCAATAGGGTATTCTTTGGTTTTGTTTACGAAAGGGTACAGGCTGGTAAAATCATAATAATGGATTTCTTCCCCAGGGTTAGGCTTGTAATATAGGCGGATAGCATTTGTCCTTCCCCCAAAAAGAGCATCCCTAGGCACGAGAGGTTGGGGTAACTGGGCTCTGTTTAAAAAGCCTGCAAGCTCCCTATCTGTTTCTTTCATCACTGCCCAATCGTGCTCCCAAAGAGTCCTCACTACAAAACCAAGTCGTTTTAGATAGTCGGTCTTGAGCTGCGTCTTGTAATAAAAAAACCCAAAAGATGTCCCCGTCATAGGATTTTGTGTTTTTTCACAATAACAGGTGAGACAGCCATGGAAAAAACATCCGTTAAACTCAAAGGCTGTGCATACCCCATCAACCTTGGCATAACCGTCTAAAAAGTAGGGGCCTACCTGTAGTTCCCCACCCTGTAAAGCATGCCGTATTTGTATATTTTCTTTGTGAGAAATATACAACAGCCACTGAATAGAGGGGGTGGAATATCTCTTTTTCTGCCTGTGATAGTTGTCTGGAGGGAGAAGAGCTACCGTGTTAGGCTCCAAAAACATAAACCTGTACATAGCCATGCAGACAGATGCCAGTGTTATGTACCGGAATGGATCTATACACAGTTTTATCTCAGTAGTATAAGGGCCCTACCGTCAATCAAACACTAACCACGCCCCTAACCCCGCCCTCTGGCCCCCATGCCACGCCCCCTGTCACCGGAAGTTCCGTCCCAGGGGGGCGGGTCAAGGCGGCCACCTGACTGGAAGCTGGGGGGGTCATGGGACCCCTCTAAGAATACCGCCCACCGCCCTCTACCAATCAGGAGGGGGTTCGCCCCGATAGGACCCCCCTGAGAGGAGATTTTGACCAATCAGGGTGACTTCCGGGGTGGGGGTGACCCGTCCGGAAGTGGGGTGTGTGACCCCCTCTAAGAACGCCTCCCAGCGCCCTCTGCCAATGAGAGCACACCACCATTACCCCATAAATCCCAGCGCCGGACAGAGGAGGCCATTGCTTACCCCAGGACACGTGTTTTAGAAATCGTGGAAAGGCAGCTGAGAGGAAACATGGACTCCTTCACCACCCCCTTGAGAAATTCGGACTTTGTTCTAGCCCCAAGCACCTTTGGACTTGTGTGGAGAAAGCGCTACAACAGTGACTGTTCCGAGGTGGACCCTTTGGCCCAGCCGTTGATGGACACTCCGGAACCTGACCCTGAAACCCTCATGAGACACCCCGATGAGTGTGACGGCCTCTTGTTGTCCACCCCCTTAGAGGTGGAAGGCGATCACGGCTCGGGGGAGTCATCGGTGGACCAGGTGAACGGAAAAGACGCTGCTCAGGTAAATGAATGATTAAGAAGGGGTTGGTCAAGGAAGGGAAGGTGTAATGGGTCTAGGAACCAGGGGTTATGTAAATTAAAAACCAACAGTGGGGTGCTTACACGCTTTCTTTTTTGAAAATCTCTTAACAGCTCGACGATGCCTTTCTAGAGGCCTTTGCGAACTTACACATCGGTAGCCCTGTGGGAGTAAATATATCATGCATCAGCTGTTTTTGCTCATGTATGAAACACAGATCTCAAGACGAAAAGGAAAAAATGGAAGAATGAACCAACTCAGACTCCCTTATGGTAGGGGTCATAAGTCACATTTTTACAGGCGGCTGTAAAAAGGAGTTAGTCTTTAAGGTGCCACAGGACTTTGTTACCTATGTTAAAACCAGGCGATTAATAAAACTTATTTAAATGTGTCAATATGAATGTGTCCCTCACCCTTCATACTGTGTTAGTAAAAGACAGTGCCAGTAACAGTCATGTCTACGCAAACGGCTCTGTTAAAGAAAATATATTACACCACTGGAGAAGTTGGGAGCTTTGGCGGGGCGAACCCTCTTTTTCAAGTGGCCAAAAAGCGTAGTAAAACTTTAAATAGAAGACAAGTAACATCTTGGCTTTCAGACCAGGATGCTTATACTCTACACAAACCAGCTCGAATACGTTTTAAAAGAAACAAGACCGTTGTTTCAGATGTGGATGCGCAATGGCAGGCAGATTTGGTGGATATGCACCGGTTCTCCAAACACAACAGTGGTTTTAAGTACATCTTAACAGTGATAGACATTCTCTCCAAATATGCCTGGGCCTTAGGCCTAAAAGACAAGATGAGTGGTGAGGTATCCAAGGCCTTTAAAGCTATTTTCAGTGAAGGTCGTGTGCCTCAAAAATTACAAACCGATCGGGGAAAAGAATTTTTAAACAAACCTTTAAGCAGATTGTTAAAACGGCATGGAGTTCACCATTTTGTTACGAATAATGAAGTCAAAGCAGGGGTTGTGGAGCGATTTAACAGAACTTTAAAAACTAGGATGTGGAGATATTTTACAGCCCATAACACCTTTCGCTACATTGACGTCTTACCTGACTTTATAAAGAGTTACAACCAGAGCTTTCACAGAACTATCCGTACCAGACCCGTTGATGTTAACCCTTCAAATTCTCTGAAGGTATGGAAAACGGTTTACGGAGATGTTTTAAAAATAAAACTGGTTGTTGCGCCTTTTAGAAAAGGTGACCACGTGAGACTATCTAAAACCAAAGGCGCTTTTGAAAAAGGTTATGAACAGACGTTTACCGATGAAATATTCATAGTGGATGAAGCCTTAACCAGGAGCCAGAGACCTGTATACCGCTTAAAAGATTACGAGGGTGAGACAGTTACTGGATCTTTTTACCCTGAAGAACTACAAAAAGTAAACCCCAAACGAGACAGGATTTACAGGATTGAAAAAGTTATAGGGGAGAAAGGAAAAGGGAGAAAAAAGCAGCTACTGGTGAAATGGTTGGGGTGGCCTGATAAGTTTAACAGCTGGGTGGAAGCTTCTGAACTCTGTGACATTTAGACACGAACAAAAGAGATTCCTCCTGCAAAGACACAGAGAGAGGGGGGGAAAATGAGTGATGGCAGGTTTTACATTACTTTGCCCAGCAATGCCAGCTCTGCAGTTTTTCCCCAAAACACCATCTCGGACTTTACAATACGGCTAGTTAAGCCCTTGGATCTCCCGGGTGCCTGGGAGGTGGGGTTAGTGGAAATACAATACCCGCACAGCTGGAATACTATCAACGAAGACACCCCTTTCGAAATCACCTTTGAAAATAAAACGTGGAATTTCATCCTACGACGAGGTTATTACTCGACCATACCCGAATTACTGGATCATATGAACAGCACCGTGACTCGTCATCCCGGACCGCCTGAGACGGTCATGAACTACGACCCTGTGGGTAGAAAAGTTAGACTTAAATCTACCGAATCTATGTATATGTTTTCTACTGGTGGGGAGCTAGCTAACATTCTGGGTTTGGGCCCCAAACGCCGCGTCCAAAAATTCCCCTTCTCGGCAGACATCACAGGGGGTTTTAACTCCTTGTATTTGTACACGGATATCGTAGAACACCAGTTTGTGGGGGACTTTTCTGTTCCCCTGTTACGTTGCGTCCCCGTCCAAGGAAGGAACAACGAGTTTGTTACCATCACCTATGATAAACCTCATTACGTCCCTGTCAGTAAACACCACATCGACACCATCACCATTGAAATAAAGACAGATCAGAACAGAAGCGTCTCATTTCGCTTCGGCAAGGTGATTGTCAAGCTGCATCTGCGCCAGCGGAGAGAGCGAGGTTTCTAAAAAGCAAAAAACACCCCTATTATGGCAATCATAAAAAATTATGGCGACCCCAGCATCTACAGGAACTATTACAAAGCCCAGGCGGGATACGCCCTTCCTGGATATCATGGGGCCCCCGTGATGTACGGGGCTGGCGTCGGTGGAATATTCCGCAGCCTCTTTCGAAAAGCCGTGCCGCTTTTGAGGAGGGGGCTAGAGATATTAAACCCCACGTAAAAACCGCTGCTCAAAACATAGCTAAAGACGTGGTAGGTCATGTCTCCCGCGCTGTTCTGGAGAAGGTGGGGAATACAGCTTCACAGGAAGAATCGGGGCTGATGTACATTAAAAGGAGGAAAAGAAAGAGAAATACGTCATACCCACGACGCACAGGTCCCCCAAAACCCCTTAAAAGAAGGGCTTTGATGCGCAGGGCCAGCCATAAGCGAAAGCCCAAGAGGAAGCCTGGGCGAAAGAGGAGACGCTCTCCGCCTGTAAGAGAGATATATTTTAATCAACATGGCTTTTGTTCACTGCGGGTCTGAAGAGTGCACCAAATCCGAACTAGACTTGTTTCCAATAGCCCCTACGCAGACCAGCATTGAGAAAAGCATCTACATAGAGGTGCCGCCTCTATCAGCTGTTACGGAGTCTGCCCCCATTGACTTTTTCATAGCAGGGAATGGCATAGATTATATGGATTTAAACAACACGCTGCTGTACCTGTGCTGCAAGATTGTAAAAGGAGACAGAACTGCCCTTGCCGCGGATACAGAGGTGGGCCTGGTGAATTATCCCGTGGCCTCTATTTTCAGCCAGTTGGATGTTACGCTGGGAGACCACCTTGTAAGCCAAAGCAACAACTGTTACCCTTACAGGGCCTTTATAGAATTGTTGCTCAATTACAGCGACGACACCCTTGCCACGCAATTTTCCGCAGGCCTGTTTTACAAAGACACTGGTGGACAACATGAAGAAACAGATTTGGGTGAAGGGAATCTAGGGTTTGTGAGGCGTGCAAAGCTGACGGCCCAGAGCAGGACGGTAGAGCTGCTGGGCCATCTACACAGTGACCTGTTTTTTCAAGAAAAACTTTTGTTAAACGGAGTGGATGTGAAAATTAAACTGACGCGCAGTAAAGACGCCTTCTGTTTAATGAGTAGTACGGCCGGAGGCTTTAAACTGAGCATTGTATCAGCGTCCCTTTTTGTGAAGAAAGTACGGGTGACCCCGAGTGTCCATCTGGGGCATGCAGAGGCCCTGCTTACCGCTAATGCTAAATACTCCGTGGACCGTGTGGGAATGAAAGTGTTTAGCATCCCCGCGGGCAGCAGGGTCAGTAACCAGGAGAACCTGTTTTTGGGACAGTTACCTAAAATGCTTGTCCTAGGGTTTGTGGATAATGATGCCTTTAGCGGAAGTTATGCTAAAAATCCCTTTCATTTTAAACATTACGATATTAATTTTGTGGCCCTGTATGTGGATGGTGAGCAGATACCAACCAAACCTCTGCAACCAGACTTTGAGGCAGGACGCTGCGTGAGAGAATACATGAATTTGGTACAGACGGTTGATAAACACATGAAAGATCGTTCTCTATTAATCGACCGTGAGGAGTTTGCACAGGGCTACACCTTGTTTGCCTTTGACCTGTCTCCCGACCAGGAATGCGCCGATCACTATTCCCTAATTAAAACCGGGAACCTGAGAGCCGAAATACGTTTTGGGAAGGCTTTAACCGTCACCGTCAATATGATTGTGTATGGGGTTTTTGACAATGTCATAGAGATAAATCAGAGGAGAAACGTTCTGTTTGACTACATGTGAACATGGACACGGTGCAGCTTTTACGTGTCTTATTATCGGACCCTTACACAAAAAAGAATTTCTTAGATGTGTTCCCTTGCGATTGGCTCCCGGGCGGCAAGCTGTCTCAGAGACCCCTAGGGTTGGTGGTCAACACGCATCCACACAACCAACCAGGTGAACACTGGCTCGCCTTGTTTCTGCCAGAGCGTAACCGTGGAGAGTTCTTTGACTCATACGGGAACCCCCCGAACAGTGTGTTGTTTCCTAAAAGCATTATGAATTTTTTAAACAAAAATGCCACAGACATTGTGTTTCACAAGAAACAATTACAAGACCCCAGCTCCGTTGCTTGCGGCTATCACTGTGTGTTTTTCTTACATTATCGTAGCAAGGGTTTATCTTTTGACCAGATTTTAGAACTGTATTCTAACGACTTAGTGCAAAATGACTGGATGGTGATGAATTTTGTGAAAAGTAAATTTAAATTCTTGAGCATGCCTAGCCTTGCTCAAAACATGTTTCAACAAGCCCAGACATGTGTATCTTGCAATGATTTTCATAGTCATGTTACCCAATAAAGCACCCCAGATGAGGGGTTTAAAGACAATTGGTGTTTGTTTGGTTTTTTTAAAAAAAGAACAAAAAAAACCTACCCATGTTTTTTTTAAAAAAGTATAAAAATGTTTTATTTAAAGCAAAACATTACCAGTTTTTTTTTTTAAAAAACAACAACATTACACACTGAGCCATGCGGCTCTTTTAGCCAATTTTCATTTTTTAGACGGCAAAAAAGGGGTTACGGTTTCTCGATCCACCCCAGTGTCGGTAATCGAGGCCTTGAGGCGTTCCAAAAGATCTCTGTTGGCCGTAGTGCCCATGACGGAAGATGGTACGTTCAGTTCCGCCATGGCATTCATAAACACATCCCAACCTTTAGGTATATGTCTGCTAGGAACAGAGCGAGTCTGGGTGACGGCCCTGACTAAGTCGAGCATGTTAGAACCATTAACCACAGAGCCTTTGTACACAAAAGACCCTTTATCGTCCCATGAAGAAATATTTTTGTCCTGGCCCAGCTTATTTAGCAATACTATCACATTTTTCTTATAACGCTTATTCACGTTATCCAACACCTCCTGAGCAACAGAGTCTGAGTTCTTTGATGTTTCTGGAGGTTTGGCAGTCACACTTTGTTCCTGTTCCGGTAGAAACAGGCTTATTTTTCCTTTATCCGCATCGCTCTGCTTCACGTACGTTAGGTACCTTTGAAGCACGGCGCTGTAAAGTTTAGCCTTTTCGTATTCGGCTAAGTCAGGTCTTTGAAGAACAGACTTCATTTCAGCATCCAGCAAGCGAGTTGCGGTCGTTCTGATATTTTCCTCTGCCGGAGGGGGAGCCCTTAATTGCTCCAACTGGTGGCTGGGCACCAGGTACATTTTTTCTGCATACTCCATTATCGATTAGTCAAAAGCCCCGTTATTAGAGGGATAGCAAAACTTAACAGAGGGCAGATAAACCCCCCAGACTGCTTCACCAGATGCTTCTTTTTTTTAAGTGAAATCCTTTCATTACACAGAGTTTTAATAAGCGTGCGCCTCTTTTTTAGCACACGCACTTGATTCTGTGTCAAAGGTACGTTTCCTTTTAAGGTATTGAGCGCTATTTCTGAGATGGCCGCTACTAGATCGTCAGAGGCCAAACACAGTATAGCCTTCCTTTGCTGCGGGGACGAATTGCTAAGTAATTTTAAAAGGACCAGGTTTCTTTTAACGCAGCGAGACATGTTTTTGGTCAGGAACCCTGGCTGTTAAAAAGGGGCCTGCCGATAATTCATCTCCTCTTATAGCCGGCTGTTGTTCTTTTCAAAGTATAAACCTCCGGCCAGTCTGGAGGGAAAAGGCCCGTTCTTAGTCTATACGCTTCTGGTGTGGAAACATTTAAATCCACCACCAGGTAGCCATAAGGTCTTTTAGTAGCATCCTCAAAAGCTTCTAGAAAGAATTGAGCTTTGCCAGGGTACATCTGCCGAGCGAGCGTAGCTATCTGTAATTTATCCCTCAGGTTTTTGAACAGAACCATGTACTTTGTGTTTAGGTTAATCGTGCGACTCTTTTTTCCCTGACAAAATACGTTCTGAACTATATACATAATGCTCAGGTTTCTGTGGTGCACGTACTTGGTAAAGGCTTTCTCGATTTCATCGCTTTCACAAGCAGAGTTCATCAAATCGTCTATGATAATCATATTTACTTTATTGGTAGGAAACAAACTGTCATCGTCAAAAGCATCAGGCAGCCCCTCCACAAAATTGATAAAGGGATATTTACAAAGAAGTTCTTTATGCAAAGGTTGCCAACAACTGTAACACCACACAATATTCTCAGGCATAACAGACAGTGTGTGTTTGGCATTATCTAATACATTTTTTATAAAGTAACTTTTCCCACAGTTGCTAGGCCTCGCGAGAATTGCGGAAAAGGGGTGTTTCCATCTTGTATCCATTTTTTTCAAAAGCCGTAGGGCAGGGTTTTAAACCCTTCTCCTAGGACCCTCTTGTTATAAACGACTTTTTGTGTTTTTTTAAGGGTTTTTGTCTCTATTTGCCAATGGTTTTTGTTTCTTACGATAGAGGGCTGCTGCACCTCTGTCTTTTTTGAGGTGTTTTCTTGCAGACCCGTGCAATAGTCCAGGACTAGATCTTTCAAACTGTCAAAGTTGATCTTTTCGCAGTTTGCTACGTTTAGAGTAATACCTTTGACTTTCACAAGCCTTTCCTCCCGACAGCTTATACCCATAGGTTTTCGGGCCTGCCGACACAAACTCAGTGATGTGTTCATCTGGCGGGATTTCGCTCGTGAGGTCCCCTAAATAATCCCCCAGAGGGGGATTCCAGTCACCCACCCTTTTCACAAATATCACCGAGTCAGTGTCGTGGTACAGGCACCGCTCCTGCAAACTATCTAGGAGGCTGTATAGTTCTAAGCGGGCGTAAGCAGTGGTGAAACAGGCTATGAAAACATTGGTAGTGCCAGAGACACAGTACCGTTCTTTTGCATGCTTCCAAGACACACACGCTGTTTCATCATCGATAAACTCGCAGGATGAAACCTCATAATTGGGGGAAAACAGGTACTGCAAGAGTTCGTCAGGGTCTCTCACAATGCTGGTGTTGGGTAGGTTGGTTCTTTGGCCGAATTTACCCCACAGAGAATTTAAAAACAGTTTAGCGATTTGGCGTTTAGCAGGGTTTGATCTGATCTCGTGTGGGCGTAAACATACGCCTTCTTTCTGGTAGAAATCACCAATGTACTTATTTTGTTTTTCTTCGTTTGTGCACCAGTTGGGATACCCTGAAGCCTCTTGTTTCTGACGGAGGTGTAATTTTATGTACTCTGAAAAGAGTTTATCAGACTTTTCATTAAAATGCCAGATTTCATAGATTTTAGCCACCGTGTACCCCTTCGCTATGGCAGCGTTCAATTCCACCGTGCACCAAGTCCCCAGGATGGCCCTCTCCTCGTTAGTATGGGTGCAGGGCTCCCGCTGCTCGGTTTCCGCACAGGTTTGGCATAGCGGGAACATAAGCTCGCCACCCACTCTGACCGGTAACAATGGGAAAAAAAGGCCTCGCGGGGGGTACATTTTAACTTTTGCAATTCCAAAATAATTTGCAAGGGGTCCAAATTTGTCGTAAACTATATTGGGGTGTCCAATAGGGTATTCTTTGGTTTTGTTTACGAAAGGGTACAGGCTGGTAAAATCATAATAATGGATTTCTTCCCCAGGGTTAGGCTTGTAATATAGGCGGATAGCATTTGTCCTTCCCCCAAAAAGAGCATCCCTAGGCACGAGAGGTTGGGGTAACTGGGCTCTGTTTAAAAAGCCTGCAAGCTCCCTATCTGTTTCTTTCATCACTGCCCAATCGTGCTCCCAAAGAGTCCTCACTACAAAACCAAGTCGTTTTAGATAGTCGGTCTTGAGCTGCGTCTTGTAATAAAGAAACCCAAAAGATGTCCCCGTCATAGGATTTTGTGTTTTTTCACAATAACAGGTGAGACAGCCATGGAAAAAACATCCGTTAAACTCAAAGGCTGTGCGTACCCCATCAACCTTGGCATAACCGTCTAAAAAGTAGGGGCCTACCTGTAGTTCCCCACCCTGTAAAGCATGCCGTATTTGTATATTTTCTTTGTGAGAAATATACAACAGCCACTGAATAGAGGGGGTGGAATATCTCTTTTTCTGCCTGTGATAGTTGTCTGGAGGGAGAAGAGCTACCGTGTTAGGCTCCAAAAACATAAACCTGTACATAGCCATGCAGACAGATGCCAGTGTTATGTACCGGAATGGATCTATACACAGTTTTATCTCAGTGAATTTACCAGGTTCTTTCTCTACTATGTCTCCCTTCTCCGTCATTTTCATAATCTCTTTTCTGTATAGGATACAAGCCTGTCTCAAAATTTTGACATCCTGCTGACAGTAATACGCTAGCTCTTTCTGTAAGTCAAACGCCTCAGAACGGTGGTCCCGATACCAGTCGAGAAACTCTGCTTTTTCCCTGGGCATCATGCTTTCTACACCATAGTGCTCCACACTGGGCATAGGCCCCACGTAATTTTGATTTTCTAAAGTGTTAAAAAAATGTGGAAAATACCCTTTGCACCCTTCAAACCCCATCGCCTGCGGCAGCTTGCCAAGCTTCATGGGCAAGAAGTTTAAAGAGTCTATAAAACGAATTCCCAGAGCCTTAACTTCCACACACATTAATTTACTACCCTGGGTGATCAGTTCTAGGCCCATCTTTTCCTTCAGTAACTGTCTAACGATGAAGTACGCATCGTAACCTTTAGAATTGTGCGCTAAGAAGGTGTAGTCTCGAAACACTTTGCTAATAAAGGTTTTAACAAACACAGAAAGACACTCATCGCCCTTAAATTCCCAGGAGTCTTCTTCTGGCTTTAGGGCCATAGCAAAAATGTAATTGGGAATGTGCAAACCAGTCTCCTGCGTGCATTCAAAATCATAAAAAATATACTTTTCTGAGGATTCGGGCTTTCTAAGGCTGGCCATAAAACAGAGGTGACTGTCTATACCACCAACGATCAAACCCTGACACTGTTTACACCGCCTCCCTTTACACCTATGCTGCTTGTTCACGTAAGACTGACACTTATCACACAAAGTTTTAGACAGGCATTCAACTTGATTTTTTGATGCGCAGTCGGTATGTCTGTCTAAACACTCTTTGGACCGACAATACAGTCTACAGCTAGGACACCTCAGCTGCACGCCCACGCTGTCTGAGCATGTTAAGCTCAAGCAGAGGCGGCAATAATACCTGCAAGAGTGGTCATGGCTGTACACCATGTGGCAAAAAACTCACAATAATTTTTCGTTCTGAACAACTTTTTTACATCCAGAACCCCATAGTAATGCTCATCATGCAACAGGATAAAATAAGTCTTGGGGTACACAGGGCCCCCCGTTTTAAAAAAGCCCCAGCCACCTTTCGCCTTATATAGCACCACCTGTATGTTAACTCCTAAATGTTGTTCAAACTTTGCTACGTCACTGAGCATAATCTTTTTTTGATCTGCCCACCCCAGTGTCTCATGCAACTTTCTTGCCTCTGCTAACAATTCCGCATCCGTAGGTTTACGGTCGGACATGATGGCCAAGAGTCCACCCGCAAAACACAAATTGGTACCGGTGTATGTCAGGTCTACTAAACATTGTCTCTTTCTCTGAATAATTTGACTACTAAGGATCGAATTTAAAACTCTACGAGCGCCTCCACCCCTGTTTCTTACAACAGTCACAACAAGGCGCAATGTCCCATCGACATGCAACTCTCTATTGCTCTGTAGCAGTTTTGAGATCTGATTTAAGAAATCCTCAGCTGACAACTCATCCCTAGTTCTTTTGACTGAAAACAAAGGGTTAGTTAAATTACGGCTCTCTAAACGTAACTGCACATAATCATCAGGGCCTACCCTACCATTAACGTCATCAAGCACTTCCTGTATTCCCCTGTGTATGGCTTCAACAGCCTGCTGAGCTGAATTTATTTGCTCGAGATTGACAAAACGAAATTCCTCACAATACACCGTCCCCCCAAATCTAGCGAATTCATGTTGCCAACTCCTCAATCTTTCCATATACACCTCTACATTTTCAGGGTTACTAGGGGATTCCTCTACGGCACCATTAGCGGCATCTTCTACATCAGAGGCTATTTGAGAGTCAGACTCGGAGGCGCCTCCATGAGGGCCCTTGGGAGTAGAACGGGACCCGTCTAGAGAGCCCTCTGGGGAATTTGCTAAACCAGAGTCTGATTCCGCCTCCCCATTTTCAGACAAGCCAGTTTGAGAGCCTTCAGTAGGGGGCATCTCTTTTTGTTTTGTTTTTTTCCTCATTACCTCTTTAGCCCTTTTTAAAATTTTTACAACGACCCTGGCCTGAAACTTTTTGGCAGCCATCTGTTTATCCCCCAAGCGCCGTCCCCCCTTTTGTTTACACATGAGCTGACGTGTACCCTGAACGGTGCCCCTTTTACCCAGGCCCCTTTCCACGACTTGTCATGCCTGTTTAGAGCCACCCTTTCCACCCCCCTGTCTTTCAGCACCGTTCTGAACAAAGCATCATATTTTTCCCAAATCTTTCTAAAATCCTCATATTTTTCCCAAATCTTTCTAAAAACCCCTTCTTTCCGACTCCCTGAGGATACAGCATTCATCAGTTTTCTGAACGAAGCAGCAAACTCTTCCCCAACACTAGAATATGGGGGAACTGTGACAAGCTTATGGGTTTGGTAGAATGGTTTTTTATTCACAACCCCTAGAGCGCATGCTCCGGGTTTGTGAATGTGGGCACTTTCACTCACAGTTTCCTCAGGGCTTGGTGTGGTGGTGGCCACTGAGGAACTGGAGTTCTGGTTGTGTGGTTGCAACACCTCGGTATCACAGAAGCTTTTAGTCCTTGGTTTTTTATACGCAGACCCTAGAGCGCATGCTCCGGGTTTGCGCACATTCCGAACCCCTAGAGTGTGTGCTCTGGGTTTGTGAATGTGGGTATTTCCACTCACAGTTTCCTCAGGGTTTGGTGTGGTGGTGGCCGCTGAGGAACTGGAGTTGTGGTTGCATGGTTGTTTTTTACCAGAGTCTTTTGTTTTGTCCTTGGGTTTGACGTATAGGAGGCTTGGACCGCCCGGATGCTTCATCTGCAGTTTTGTGCTGTTTTGCGTTGTTAAAGGTCTCAAAGCAGATTCCTGGTTCTTTGACGGTTCTGGAGGAGGTGTCCTTGTAGCTCTGACTACAGCATTGCCTATGAGGGGGGGAAAACATTTTACAAAAAGAACTTTTGCCATCTTTCACACCCCATCCCTATGTATTTACTTAAAATAAAAAACCTTAGAACAACCAAAGCAATAAGCAAAATATATTTACGGGTCTTTGTCCATTCAGCAATCACTGTTGCTAGTGAATTTTCCTTTGATAGTGAATTTTCCTTTTCAGCTGTCTCTTTCCTTTTTCTTTTGAGCTTGTTCTGCCTCTGGTCTAAGGATCTCTCATGTTTTGACAGTACTGTGGAGCAAACAACATTATTATAAAACACATGTAAAAATACATCTCATTATTGCAGAATAAAAACCAAACTGCTCTTAAAACACATTTTGCACAGTAAAAAAAAAACCCTGTTACTTTAAACCAAATACTTTTAAAAACACACACCTACGCCATGCACAAAAGTTTAAATCACAGTTTGCAGACATATACTTTACCAAAAACAAAAACAAAAACAAAAAAAAACCCCACAGGCCTGAGAAAAGCAGCACCACATGTATTTTAAAAGACACATGTGTGCTTGGGCCTTTTGCACAGTAAAAAAACACAAAAAACCCTGTTACTTTAAACCAAATACTTTTAAAAACACACACCTATGCCATGCACAAAAGTTTAAATCGCAGTTTGCAGACATATACTTTTCAATAAACCCCCATGCATTTAAAAGCCATTTCCAAAAAAAAAATTACCTTTCACTATGGGATAAAGTGTGGCAGACACATGGTTGTTCTGTTCAGAATCATGTGTGCTTTGGCCTTGAGGTTAAAGAATAAGCACAAACGTTAGTTAGTATTCCCCACCAAATGCATCAAACCCATTTAAAAAAAATAGTATTAAGCACAAGTACAGTTAAAATTACCTTGGCCTGGTGGTGAATTGCAGCTTAAAGTTACTGGTTCCATGCTAAACAGATCACACTGCAATAAAGATAGGAACTATTATTTTACTAAAACAGCATGGCCAAAAAGTGGCATTATATAATATATATTTTCAAAGTAAAAACAGGGAACATACCTTCTCCTCTTGCAGTCCAGCAGCCATTCAAGAAAGCTTCTGTTGAAAAGGACAGACTGCAAAAATACCTAGGTTTTTATACCATCCTAACCCTTTGTTTCAAACAACTTTAACATAGTAAGTAGCAGGTTAATTTCATCACTGCAACTCATAGCATTCAACCAACTCCTGGGTCCTTTAAACGGTCCAATAAGGCTCCACCAAACCCTGGGTTATATTTAAACTGTTCAATAGCATCTGCAAATTCTGGGGCTTTGTTTCATATTAATCAGAGTTCATCCCCCCTTGAATGCAGCTACATTTTTTGTGGGGTGTGTGGGTGTTTAAACCCATTCAGTTCAACAGGATGAGTTAACACCTTTGTCCTGCCATATCTGTAAACCAAACCCTTGAATGCATCTACATTTTTGTTTTTTTGTTTTTGCACAGCTAAAAAAACCCCCAAACCAAATATTAAAAACACACACCTATGCCATGCTCAAAAGTTTAAATCACAGTTTGCAGACATATACTTTATAAAAAAAACCCCACAGGTCTGACAAAAGCAGCAACACATGTATTTTAAAAGACACAGGTGTGCTTGGGCCACTTAATATTATTCCACACCAAATGCATCAAATTCTCTGTTTGTATTATTGTAAACACATTTTTTAGGATTTTCCAACCCTCCCCATAACACACATTTCAGCTTTTTGCTGTAAAATGGGTCTCTCTTACACAAAAGACACAAAAGCTAGGTTCTCACAAACAAGTTTTATTTAAAAGACATACAGCTCCTTGAAAACAAACCAAGATGCTTCATTAAAACTTTTATCTCACTTAAGGGTCAAAGACCTAACAGAAACAGAAATAGTCACAAAACCCTTTCTCAATAGTATATTTTTATTATTATTATTTTACAGCTACCAAGTTTTATATCTCATGTTTGTCCCCTCACCATTTTCTAACTTAATCCTTTTAGATTTCTTACAAATAGTCTTTTTCTTAAGCAGGGTTCTGTAACTTTTTGTGCGGACTAAACGGTCAATATAACGCTGTAAGCAGCCATCTTTCGGCTTGGTCATTTTCTTTAAAACACGGTTAGGGTCTCCACTGAATTGCACGGCATTTATCAAGGTCACCCCTTGTGCTAAATGTTCTTGGGTTAGGCACAGACATTGCATAGCATAACCTATGGCAATAACAGTGTTTAATAAGCTTTCCAAACACAGCTCATCACACAGGCTCCGGAACTTGCAGTTTATATCCTCTGAAGTCCAAGTCACACAGTCATGGTGCCGTTGGCCTGGCGCATCTATGACACAACCCTCACAATCTTCGAAAAGCTTTTCCCTAAGGCAGTGTTCAAGGACAGCATAAACAGCAACCCATACAATAGTCCGCATGACTTTTTTACGCTCACGATGTGGCACTGGCTCAGATCGTTCCACGCCAAGCCTCCTCCTAAACTCCTCAAAGCCGTCATCCTCGGGGTCCTCCTCAACAATTTGGATCGGCATTGAGCAAAAACAAGGTGGGCCCAGTTCATCTTCGGTGCTTAATGCAATGCTGTCCAGGGCCTCCGAGGCCTCTAGAAAGGCATCGTCGAGTTGTTAAGAGATTTTCAAAAAAGAAAGCGTGTAAGCACCCCACTGTTGGTTTTTAATTTACATAACCCCTGGTTCCTAGCCCCATTACACCTTCCCTTCCTTGACCAACCCCTTCTTAATCATTCATTTACCTGAGCAGCGTCTTTTCCGTTCACCTGGTCCACCGATGACTCCCCCGAGCCGTGATCGCCTTCCACCTCTAAGGGGGTGGACAACGAGAGGCCGTCACACTCATCGGGGTGTCTCATGAGGGTTTCAGGGTCAGGTTCCGGCGTGTCCATCAACGGCTGGGCCAAAGGGCTTTGGTCCTCCTCGGAACTGTCGCTGATGTAGCGCTTTCTCTGCGGTCGGTCAAAGACCCTCGGGGCTAGAACAAAGTCCGAAGTTCTCAAGGGGGTGGTGAAGGAGTCCATGTTTCCTCTCAGCTGCCTTTCCACGATTTCTAAAACACGTGTCCTGGGGTAAGCAATGGCCTCCTCTGTCCGGCGCTGGGATTTATGGGGTAATGGTGGTGTGCTCTCATTGGCAGAGGGCGCTGGGAGGCATTCTTAGAGGGGGTCACACACCCCACTTCCGGACGGGTCACCCCCACCCCGGAAGTCACCCTGATTGGTCAAAATCTCCTCTCAGGGCGGTCCTATCGGGGCGAACCCCCTCCTGATTGGTAGAGGGCGGTGGGCGGGGTTCTTAGAGGGGTCCCATGACCCCCCTAGCTTCCGGTCAGGTGGCCGCCTTGACCCCCCCCCCGGGACGGAACTTCCGGTGGCAGGGGGCGTGGTATGGGGCCAGGGGGCGTGGTTAGGGGCGTGGTTAGGGTTTGATTGACGGTAGGGCCCTTATACTACTCACAGCCTAGAGGCAAACTTTCTCACAGCAGTGCCTGACTTTATTGTGCACTGCGGTACATGTAGTCAGTTTTGACAGTGTTAGTTCTGCACTAGTACACTGTTTCTCAAACTGGCTGCAAGTAGAAATGTGCAAAAACATGTGTTGAGTGAGAACAGCGATTTCAGTTCACATGTGAACGTTTCCTTTGGTTTCTGATCCATGTAGATTTCTCCCCTCCCCACATCTAAGTTGTGCTTTGAGTCCAAAAATCTCAGAGTAACTATCAAATTTGATCTGGTTTCACTTCAAGTTTACAGATGGGTCCACAAACTACAAAATGCAGATCCATGTTTTCAATGCTCCTAAGTTTTGGGAGTGTTCGGACCCAGCATTTTGGCTCACTCCACCATAGAGGTAAGGGCCAGCTACAGAAATTGGACCCAGATCAAGGTTCAGATTCTGAATTTCCCCCTCAATCCTTCAAAGTTCAGGGTGACTGTAATCTGGGGTATTTGTTAGTCAAAACTATGTGAAAGTATGAATTTTGCATGTAAATTTCACGAACTCTAGGGTGTCTGTTAGCAATCCCAGACTGTTCTTTACTTATTTAGAAATGACATTCAGAATCAGGAAAAAAATGAAATTTTCATACTGCTCAAGCTGCCAAAAATCATGATATTCCAAATCAAACTGGACACTGCTAATTCAGCGTTTACCCAAATCTCTGTAGCATGAATAGATAATAAATGCACAGGATACCCTTGCCCAAAGGTCTTTTAGATTGCATCGTAATGAAGACACATGCGGTGGTTGACTTGACACCTATCTACCCTCACTTCTTTCACTGCACTTGAGAGGCAGTGCGACCTAGGCAATGCTTGCAGCCCCAGCAATAAATACTGAGGTTTTGAGCTTTGCTCCGAAGAGCTGGGGAGGAGAGGACTGGAGGTGATTCATGGGTTTTATTCCATAGTTCTGAAACACAAGAAACATGTTGGGTGCTATTTTGTGGATGCTCCACTGATAATGATAGTTCAGATAAGGCTAAAACTGATGTGTTCTCCATATAGAAATGGTTGCCCAACTCAGACATTCTATCTGTAGTCTCATGGGACCCTCTGTATTTCTTTAACTTCTCCTTCTCAATGGAGTGATGTTATAGTTACCGTATAATAATTGCTTATAAACTATAGGCAGCCATCTGTACAAATGTCTCTCTTATTGATTATGTGAGTCAGAGCAAGTATGTGTACATGAATCGCTATGGCCACAGTGGCTACCGGGCAATACATTCCATTTCCTGTATATGCTTTTGTTTGTTTCTAGTCCTTCTCACTTGAATAATATTCTCCAGTTGACATGTTTAAATCTAATGTGGAATTTGTTCTCATGTAAGCATCTAGCTAGGCAGGCACATTTTTTTTCAAATGAATTTTGTAATAATGAAACCATATTTTGCATGCCTCAAATCATGTCTTGTGGCATTATTTGCCCTTAGCAATGTGTACAAATCAGACATATTCTTTCCAATGAATTAGTGTAAATCAGCCAATACAATGTGGCTCTTTTTTTTGCACACATGTAAGAAAGGGCATGATGAACTCCTCAGCACATAGAATCATTAAGGATTAAGTATAACTAGACTGTAATGCAGCTACGTGAGCTGTGCACTGACTAATTTTTTTCCTAAGTGCTTGCCTACAGGTGTGGTAATATGAACAAATCCGCACACTATTCAGCTGTGCACTGACAACCTCACTTGCCCTTAAATTAATATTCAAATGTGTGCTTAAAAATTCTAAGTCTTTCTCTCCATGTTATCTCTTTGGCATTTTAAACATTTAACATAATAGAGCAATACTTAGCACTTATCTTCAAAGTATTTTTACAAACCTTGATTGATCATCCTACCTCCACTCTCCTCATTTACTGTAGGTTCATTGTTTTACCCAAGCTCAGCCAGGAAATCAGTGTCAGAGCTGGAATTACCATTGAACATGCAAGAGTTCCTCTCCCTTATTCTCTGCTTCAAACTACTAACCTAGCCTGTCTCTAAGCATGAAATAAAAAAGTAGGTAACAATAAATTAGTGCTATTTGACCATAAAATTCATAATCGTCAGGACTGGTTTGCTCACTCAGTGAAATTCTTCATTTCTGCAGCTTAGATTGGTTGGTAGGTTGACTTGAATTTAATGCCGATAAAAGGTGCTGGGTTGACTGCCTGTTAAACCGAAGGGCCACCCCTCAAATGGTGCCACCCCTCAAATGGGTGGGAGTTTTGCCATTGGCTTTAATAGAGGCAAGAATTCACCAAGGTCTGGGAACAGACACAGGACAGGCACCAAGAATACAAACTTTTCCTGATTGCTTTGCTGCTCTGCCTCACTCTTCATTCAACTATTGGTGTGGCCATGACAAGCCTGATCCCACAAGCTCTCCACATGCAGAACTCTCACTCACTTCAGCTGGAGTTATGCACACAGAGAAACTTCAGGATCAGACCCTGGGGCACTAACTGAGATCCAGTCTACTAGGATTTGCACTGAGATCAAGAATTTATTTCAAGCAGGTTGTCAAGCAGACAGCAGGTAGTTATGGCTTTCAGTTACTGTCTACAAAGGCTAAACTTAAAATGGTGACTGAGCTATGAAAGGTTCTGTCCTTCATTACCAATCTCTTCAGTCTTCCAGACCCTTTCAATATTCTTTCAATTTGTGTGTTTGACAAGTATTTTTAATAGGGCACTTTTCTGCAAGTATATTTAATGGTGCTTGAATGATAGGATGGCATTGTTTATTTTTAGAATGGCTTCAGCTGATTAATTAATAATTCTCTTTATTCCATTTTAACTTGCCTAAAATAAAAATGCACTTTTGGTTTATTAACTTGAAAGTCGTTTTCTATCATCCATTATTTATATTTTGCGGTGCATACCACTGCATTTCCAAACCACAATCATATACAATGCTTGGGCTGTGTGGCATGATTTATATTAAACAAAACCGGCTTTTAGTTATTGTTTTTTCCTAGCCAGGTTGTAATAGGAAATCAAAGCTTCCATTCTAGAAATTGGGCTGAGCAAAGAGATAAACTAGAAGTAGAGGTTTATAAGAGCTTCTGATTTTTTTTCCATAAAGAAAACGGGGGGGGGGGGGGGATGGGAAAGTGAATGGTTGGGGGACAGTAATTCATCTTTGAATTCAGTGTCCAGTTTTCCCAGGACAAAATAGAAGTCCGAGAGAGAACCCTAGTATTGGGCTCAAATGTTAATTTTCCTGATTACCTCTTGAATTTGTTCTGTTTAAAATAGGAAATGTTCAGAACTAATTCATTATCTTACACACTTTAGACATGATTCTCATGTATACTAAGGCCCCTTAACACTTCTCGGGCAGTTCAATTTTGAGGGGATTTGTAGTAGGTGCAAATGGAACTTAGGGTATAGGGAAGGCGTACAGCACTGCAGCTGTACCAATACAGCTGTGTCACTGCAGCACATCTGGTGAAGATGCTCTGTGGGGGCAGAGGAAGGGCAAAAGGGTTTTAAAGGAACCATTCAGTGCAACAAAATAAATCTACATGCAAGATTGCAGGCTGGGAACCTGCTGCTTTGTCTAACTGTATCATAACAGAGGGAGGGGGGAAACTACCACTAATGAAACAGACAGGGAAGGGTGGATCATGGCTCCATCCCATAATGGGCTGAGGAACCCAGTTAACCCCTCGATGACCACTTTACTCCAAAGGTGGGATCGGGGACAGGGGAGAGTGAGGAATGGGGGGCAGGGACCATTTGTAACAAACCCTGGGTTTATCAACTCAACCTCTACAAATATTGACTCGGGAAGGAGAAGGGCCTGGAGGAGTATGTATGTGTGCAAGGGAGCAGGGACCGAATCTCGGCCCAGGCTTAGGGAGAGGAAAGGAGACTTCTGGTGGGGAGAGATGTGAGCTTCTGGGGTCAAGTGGGAAGGGGATAGGAACAGGTAACTGGAGAGAAAAGGACAAAGTTGCTCCGATGCAGGGGCTGGGTAGAGTTGCCAACTCTTCAGGATTGTCCTGGAGTCTCAGGAATTAAAGATAATGTCATGAGATGAAACCTCCAGGAATACATCCCACCAAAATTGGCAACCCTAGGGTTGGGTTGGGGCAGACTCCCACCTAGGGTGACCAGACAGCAAAGGTGAAAAGTTAGAACAGGCGGTGGGGGGGTAATAGGAGCCTATATAAGAAAAAGACCCCAAAATTGGGACTGTCCCTATAAAATCGGAACATCTGGTCAATCTCCCTCTGCCCCTTCCATAGCACCATCCCTGGACCTCTCCTGGACTGGTCCCCATTCTCCTCCTCCTCTCCCTTCTCTCCCTCCCCTCCTCCCCCCACAATGACAGCAGGAAGAGGTATCTCTCTGATGTCCCCTGGTGCTGCCTACACATAACAGGCAGCAGTTTCTCATGCTGCTCTTGCTCTTTAGGTGCATAGCTTGGCATAAGTGTGTGACACTCTAGTTAGTAATAATACTACCCTGATACTGCTACAAACTTCAACATCATTGCTGCTTTATATTAAGAACTAGCATAAGTGCCCGGCGCTGCTCGGGTCAGTCGGAGGTGGGGAGGGGGCAGACAGCTGACACCCCCTGACCAACCCCAACACCCCCCGGCTCACTTACCCCCCGACCGAACCCGACACCCCCACCTCACTTACCGTCCCACCAAACCCAACTCGGATCCGTCGCAGGCAGGGAGGGGGCCCAGAGCCGAGGGATTCTGGGGACCTTCGCAGGTGGGGAGGGGGCACAGAGCTGATGGATTCCGGGTTTCCATTGGGAGGGGGGAGGGGCAGAGAACTGAGGGATTTCCGGGGTTCCGTTGGAGGAGGGAGGGGCAGTGAACTGAGCGAATGCGGTGTCTGTTGGAGGGGGTATTATGACATCATCACCACCTAGCTGCCCAGCCGATGTGATTGGCCCTTAAAGACTTTCACCCCTGGGGGGCGTCAGAGGTGAGATTCGAAAATTTTTCGACCCTTACGACCATCTAGACCCCAAAACCCCTAACTGTACCAAATTTCAAGTCTCTAGCTCAAACGGTGCGGGAGGAGTTCGCGGTCATACATACATACATACATACATACATACACCACTTGACTTTTATATATATAGATAGATTCTCACCCACCAGTCTAGCACTGTTGGAATCTTAAACCTACGTGTGTTTCAACCAGATACTTCTATTCAGCTCACTGAAAAATATTCTGTTTGATGTTTTCATAGACATCCTCTTAAGGCATTACTTCAACTTTTTCTCTAGAGCTGCCCTTTCTGAAGTCATTATTACTCATTAGGTATATTGTGCAGAAAGCAGAAGTAGGTCAAGGATGAAAAGCCTGATCTTAGCAAGTGGCGCAAGTATTGTACAAAGCTAGTTTCAACTTTCATGAGATGAAGGGGGGAAAATGTTTTCTGTAGTATGAAGGCTGTCACTGCTGACTTACAAATGAATGCCAAGCATGTAAAAACTTTCATTGCAGTTTTCCAGTCTTTCATATGTTAAACACATTGTTTTAGAAGGCTATTTCAAAAGATAATGCTGTGTGTATGAGTAGACCACTTAAATCCTGCAAACAGTATACACCAAACCAAGGGACAGATCCTCCGATGGTGTAAATTGTCATTGACAGCTTACATCAGCTGATGATCAGCCCCCAAGAATCCCTAACAGGAAAGGAAAAATAAGACACTTCACGGTGGGTACTTAGGAATGGATTTCTCAGAATGAGAAACTAGATTTTGACTACTGCAGAAATACCTAAAGCCCGTGGCTATCTGTGCATGACATCAAAAGGGTGAATTTGCATCAGTAGGTCGGAATGACCTCTAAAGCACGGCTGGTAGCTCTAACAGCAATGCCTCAATACAAATTGTAATGGCGTGTCTCTTGCTTTGACTCAGGACTTTCTGGTAAAAGCAGAGCTTTAATTTCTCTTTGACTAATTATTCATCATATTTTAATTTGTGTTAACGAGGTTATTTTTAGATACAATATAAACAATGTGTAGATTAAGCATTTCTGGGGTAATACTGAATCTTTCTAAACTGGTGATCAGTTTATAGGCCTTGGTTTAGCAAAATGTTTAAACTAATGTTTAACTTGAAAGCACAAGCTTGACGTCAGTAGGATTTAAACATGATTTCAGTGGGAATTTAGGTATGGCCATAATCTGTCCCTTAATAAAACAGAATGTGTTGGAAGCACTTTTTATTACTGTATATGTAAGACATAGAATTGTGGTGTTTGATTTATATTGTCAATGATTTTACACTAACTTTAATGCTGTTTTATGTGTACTGTATTTTTCGTCATATTGGACGCTCCGGCGTATAAGACGCCCCCGACTTTTAAAGTAAAAAAGCCGGAAAAAAAAAAAAAAAAAAAAAAAACCCCACCACACACAAAAAGCGCCCCGGTTCCCCCCTCCCCGCCGCGGGTGGGCTGCCGGCGGCGCCCCGGTTCCCCCCTCCCTGCCGCGGGCGGGCTGCCGGCGGCGCCCCGGTTCCCCCCTCCCTGCCGCGGGCGGGCTGCCGGCGGCGTCCTGGTTCCCCCCTCCCCGCCCGCGGCAGGGAGGGGGGAACCGGGGCGCCGCCGGCAGCCCGCCCGCGGCGGGGAGGGGGGGAACCGGGGCGCACGCACTGTTTTTTTTTGTTTGTTTTTTTTTTTGTGATGGGGCGAATAGGTATATTCGCCCTATAAGACGCAGCAACTTTTCCCCCCCCGTTTTGGGGAAGAAAAAGTGCGTCTTATAGGGCGAAAAATACGGTAAATGCATTTTTCTTGTTATAGTCACTCAGCTCTCCGTCCATTAACTACGGATCAAATTATTTTAAGGTAGACAGTAAAAAATGACACAGTGTGGACAAGTGGATCAGGTAGTGGACTGAGACCCAGGAGAGCTACAATCTATCCCTGGCGGTGTCACAGCCCTGCTGTTTGATGATGGTAGGTCTTGTCAGCTCTCTGCTACCCTTCCTACCCCTTGTCTGTTTAGATTGTAAGCTCTTTGGGGGCAGAAACTGGCACAAGGTTGCCTTGATCTTGAACGGGGCCTCTAGGGGCTACCATAGACACACAATATAATATTATATAGATATAGATATATATTGCTGTATACACAATTAAATTGTGTTATTTGGTTCCTCATTTCAGAAAAGTTTGAGCTAAATCAGAGTAGCGAATGGTGTCTATCTGTTTAGTTTCTTATAACAGAGCCCATTATGACAACATTAGGGTATCCAGGTCTTCCACACAGTCAATAAAAAAAATTATACAGTGTAAATGCAAAAATATAAAGTTAAAGCTTCCGAAACAAATTGCTCTATGTATAGAATCAGAAAGAAATGAGATCTTAGCTCAGAATTATTTTTTAGACCTGGCTAGACATTTAAAAATGTGTTTTCTCCAAACTCCTCCAACAGATTTTAGATTTGTTAACAGGATTTATAGAGCTCACATATCACTGAAGATTTCCAAATATGAAACTGAATTCATAGTGCCGACATTGGATTTCCTGGAGGCAGCTTTTGAACGGAAATGTCTTGCTAGTCACAAAGGTGCTTAGAAAATGCAAGACTGTGAGACAAGCAGAGAGACTGAATTACTGCATACCAAACCAGAAAAGTGTGAAACAAGAAAATCTGCGTGGGCTAAGCAAAGGAAAGGCTGGGAGTGCAATCAAAGGGAAAAAGGAATGTGAAAAAACTCTTCTGACTTGAAAGGCCTCACAGTAACAAAAACTAAGCTCAGAAAACTATTAAAAGTAAAGATGCAGGTAGTAGGAAAGCATTAGAAGGGTCCATACTAATGAAAGGAAAGTAGGTTAGTGTGAAACAAAGGAGAGACATCCTCCAATGGAAAAACAAACCAGAATCTGAATTTCGCCATTGTTAGTTTTCATGTAGCAACACTTTATGAACTATCTGTGTAACTGTGTTGTTCTGTCCTGGGTGAGGGTTAGGTTCTGCCTAACTCGTACAGCGATGTGTAGTCGGTGGGCTGCAGAGTATAAGGAGATTCTTGCATGGCCTGTGTAAGGGTTGGCAAGAATTGGTCCTCCACTCACTAGGGTGCAGGATCTTATCCCCAGTTACTCCCTAAAAAGAGCCATGATTCTGCCCTCTACACATCAGTCAGTAGAGGGGAGCATGCTGCAAAACTTACAGGAGCAGTTCATACTCCCCCCACCATACTGAAGAGCTCTGGAGCATATAGCCCTAGGACTAATGTCTTAGGACATGTCTACACTACAGTGGCACAGTTACCACCCTGCAGCTATGTAGATGCTTCCTACATCAATGGGAGGTTTCCTCCATCAATGTAGTTAATCCACTTCTCCAAGAGGTGGTAGCTAGTTTGATGGAACAATTCTTCCATCAACCTAGTCCTGTCTATACTGGAGGGAGTTAAGTCAACCTAACTACTGACCTCAGGGAGTGAATTGTTTCGCAGCCTAGGGCTACATCTACACTAGAAGTACTACAGGGGCACTGGTTAAGCTCTCCCATCAGATTAATTACGGCCTCCCACAAGAGGAGGGAGCTACAGGCGCTGGTGTAGACAGCACTTAGATCAGTATATCTTACATCACTCAGGGGTGTGGATTATTCACACTAGAACTTACACAAGGTATAGACAAGGGCTAGGTCGATATAATTTGTAGATGTAGGCCAGGCCTCAGGGTACATCTACACTACAGAGATAATACTGGCCTAGCTATGCCGGCATAGACTGTGTAGACAAGTGGTGGATTTAGAATTAGTGGGGCCCTGTGTGCAGCTTCATTTTTGGCCCCTCTCCCTCCGGCTCCCCGGGGCCCAGCCAAGAAAAAGAACATTCTCATTTATCTCTCCCCCCATTTTTCATTCTTTTTTTTCTTCCTCCTCCTCCCATATTATAAGTAATGGGAAGTAATTGAAAATAAAGTGAGGTACTTTGACTGGGGCAGGGTGTTGGGGTGCAGGAGGCGGTGCAGTGCGTGAGCTCTGGGAGGAAGGTTGAGTGCTGAGTGCGGACTCTGGGCTGGGCAAGGGGTTGGGGTGTGGGAGGAGGGGTGAGGGGTTTGGGCTCTGGGCGGAAGTTTGGGTGCAGGCTGTAGGCTGGGGCAGGGGTTAGGGCATAGGAGAAGGGCAGGGGGTGGCACTTACCTCGGGCAGCGCAACTTCCAAAGTGCCTGACACACACACCCCACCGGCAGCAGCTCCTAGGCGAGGGGGCAGGGGTTCTCCGCGTGCTGCTGCCCGCAGGCGCCACCCCTGTAGCTCCCATTGGCTGCAGTTCCTGGCCAATGGGTGCTGAGGAGTCAGCGCTTGGGGTGGGGGCCATGTGTGGAGACACACACACATACCCAGGGACCGCAGGGACATGCTGGCCGCTTCTGGGAGCGAAGCAACGCAGAGGGAGGGAGGCAGAGTGGGCAGGGAGCCGCCTTACCTGCTGCACACATGTCTCTATGCACCCCTTGTGGGAATGGGGCAGCTGGTCTCCCTGTGCTGCCCGGGGTGGGGGGCAGTGCACAAAGCTGCCTCCCCCCAGGCAGGGGCATGCAGAGATGTGCCAGCAACCAGGGCCGGCGACGGGGGTACTACGGGTACAGCTGTACCGGGCCCCCCGACTTTAGGGGGGCCCCGGTACACCGCTGTACCCGTTGTCGTCCCCCCTTGTCGCCGGACCTGGAGAGTGGGGAAGGGGCGGGGAGGCGGCGCGGCTCTCCTCCGGACAAGCGTGCCTGGCCCCGGCAGGAGCTGTGAGCCCGGCCGGCGGCAGCAGCGCTGTCCGGGGGGAGGGGGGTTGAGAAAGGGCAGCTCACGCTGCTCTCGCTCCCGCTGCCGCCAGCTGTCAGCTGGCCGGGGGGGAGCGCCGGCTGGGCTGGGGGGGGGGGGCAGCCGCTGTCGGCTGGGCTGGGGGGGGCGGCTGGGCTGGGGGCCCCCCAAACTATCAGAGTAGGGGGCCCCCAAATTTCTGTCGCCAGCCCTGCCAGCAGCTGGCTGCTTCCGGAACTGATGTGAGGCCACCGGCCACAGCATGGAGGCAGCCTGTCTGCCTGAGCCCTTGCGGTGCTGCCGGCCGGGACTCGGGGCAGGTTGTCAGTTATTTGTCCTACATTTGGGAGGCTCCCCCTGTCACTGGGGGCCCTGTGCCACTACACAGTTTGTTTCATGATAAATTCACTCCTGGTGTAGACACAGCATACAGCGACAGAAGGGGATTTTCCTGTTGGTGCAGGAACATCACACCTCCCTACATCAACGGGAACACACTACACTGGGCGATGGCAGAACGATGTTGGTAAGGGGTGTGCGGATACAACTTTCAGGTGTAGTCCAAGCTTAATAGATTAGCATCCCTCCATGATCTAGCCCTCTCTCATCTGTAAGATGAAAGCCATGACGTACCTATCCTCTCCATTGACAAGAATGTGAGAGGGGAAATTTTAATATTGAATTAATCCTGTCTCATTCTTGAGCATCTGAGTTGTATAAGGTATTAAGGATTAAATTAAAAGGTGAAATATAGTGTAAGGATGAAATGCCTTATGACGCTGCATCAATAATATAAATAAATTGTACAGCTAATCATGGATCTACAGCGTAAACAGTGTAGACAATTTCACTTCTACTTTATATTGTCTTTTTAGAGTGAGAAAACACCATATAGGAAATCTGATCTGTCAGTACCTTGTAATCTATAAGCAAAAGGTATTTCAGTCTCTAACATCCTCTTAGATCTTAATTTTTTAGCTCACATTACTGAACATTGATGCATATTTAAGGAAAATGATATGCACAGGCTGTATGTCATGCCAGAATGCGTCGAAGCTTTTTTTTCTGCAGCAGGTGAAGGAGTTTCTTTCAGTTTACGTTGGAATTAATGACCCACTGACCTACTTTCCGGTATCTGCCTGGTATAACTTGGTATCCCTGTAACTTGAGACTTCATCTCCTCCACAGATGTGTTCTGTTTAGATTCGGTGACAGAAAACATTCGTGTAATGACACTGCAAATAAAAATGAAATGTGAGGTGTTGGTTGGTGCTGTAAGTGTATTTGTATTTAATTGTGTAAGTGTTCTCCGTCATGATAGATTTGTCTTTCCTGTTTTTATGGCCCTGTGTGTTTTATTAGGTTTCCTTTCCCTTCCTTCAGATTGAAATGAAAAACGAATTGTGTATATTTACCCATATTCTAAGCTGTGCTGCTTCTCTGCCAGTTAGAGGCTGAGTGTGAGGGAAAAGGCAAACATAATGGATCAGTGAGGAAAGGCATCTTCTGCCTGTCTTAAATCATCTGCTTGACAGAGAAGCTGAAATTGCTGGAAATAAAAAAGCTCCTTGGCAGCTCAACAACTGCATATAAAAGAAATAATTTTTTTCAGTGAATTGTAAATGTCACAGTCTCCGATAACAACATTTATATTTTAATAGAAATGGGAACTGATTGGAGAATTAACTTTCCCTAGCTGTATCATTAACTGGCTTTGAGTACCATCGCCTCCGTAAAAGCAGTGCAAGCCGGTAACTCAGAACAATGATACGTTTAAAGATCCACTGTAGTGTGTGTAAATACAGAATGGAATGTCTTCAGCAGAGGGATCTGCGTGTCTGAACGACTAGATAAAGATTGACTGGTTAAAACGCTGCAGAAAATGAACACCGAATGCCTGTTGTCAGAAGTGACTGACAGCCTGCATCCAAAGCTGAAATGAGGTCATTTTTGCCTATTCATTTCAGCTGGTGTGCGGTGACAGGACAAGAGAGGACAGGGAACGTGATGGGTTGTCATGTGATTGTCTGTCTGACTAATGTGTCTTACTGTCCCTTTGCCTGTTGTATTAAACCAACATAATTTCCACATATACTGTGCTATCTATGCACTTCTTTAGGATCCTCATTAACATAGTATGTGAGCACCTCACAAACATTAGTAAATTCATCCTCACAACACCTGTGAGGCAGGGAAGTATTATTTGCAGGTTGGGAACCAGGATTAAGTGATTTGTCCAAGGTTATACAGGAAGAGCCAAGGATTGAATGCCGATCTCCTGACTCTCGATCTAGTGCTCTAACTACTGGATCATCGCTCCTCCCCTCCACACATATGCTATAAAAATGACGTGTTTGGTTTCCTAAAACAGGTCTACACTAGGGTGGGGGTATCAATTTAAGATACGCAACTTCAGCTATGCACATAGCATAGTTGAAGTCAACGTATCTTAGGTCAACTTACCTGGGCATCCTCATGGTGGCGAGTCGACTGCTGCTGGTTCCTGTCAACTCCGCTTCCATCTCTCGCGGAGGTGGAGTTCCGGAGTCGATGGGATGGTCTAGATAATACTTAGTCCTGCCATGAATGCAGGGGACTGGAATAGATGACCTCTTGAGGTCCATTCAGATCCTACAACTCTATAATTTGGGATTTGATCTAAGTAATAGGTTTCTCATACTGTAGGGAGGTTGTGACCATTGGTCTAGATTCTTATAAATTAGCAGTTTTCACTGTAGGACAGTGATATTTGATATGTCAGTGATGAAAAGCAGTTTTTAGCACCATGGTTCAGACTGGGGGGAAGTGGTGATATTCTCCTAAGATTTATCTTCAAGCCATCCTCTGCCTCCATCCTAGTTCCATTCACCCATGTAGCCAAAATGAGATGCCACTTTCAGCAGTTGGCATAGAACTTCATAATATGATAGTCACTCTCTTTTGTCCATGGTTTGATAAGTAGACGTTTAAATTGTAGAGTTAACACCCATTGAGTCTTGGGCTGTCTGTTAAGGTGGCTTTGGTGGTTAACTTTTGGTTCATATTTTTAAGGCTATCTTCACATGCTTATGTGACCGATTTTTAAACCAACTCTTTCTAAAAGTATGCTAATATAATATGACTTCAGTTAGAACTTGTGATTGCTTGGTACCTCTAGAAATCCTAAAGACACTAAGGGTATGTCTACACTACCCACCAGATCAGCGAGTAGTGATCCATCTATTGGGGGTCGATTTATCATGTCTAGTCTAGATGCTATAAATTGATCCCTGAATTCTCTCCCGTGGACTCTGGTACTCCACCGCCGCAAGAAGTGCAGGTGGAGTTGACGGGGGAGCGACAGCAGTCGACTCACCGTCATGAAGATGCCATGGTAATTCGATCTAAGAACATCAACTTCAGCTACGCTTTTCCCTCCACCACCACTTAAGTGTAGACCAGGGCTCAGTTAGGTACGCAAAAATGGAGACACTGCAAATTACTGAGCATATTTTTAAAATGCTGGCCTTCATTTTTTTTTAATGAAAACTTAGATTCTGTGACACAAGATGCAGCTCCCAAGTTAAAATATGGAATTGCTGAGCCATTGTGAGTGGGCCAAGTTTGAATCTTGGTCATCAAGTACCAAAAGTGTCCCATTGCTTATAAAGGCCAAGATGGAGGACAGGTTGTCTTTTTACTAATCCAAAATGACGACTATGTACACTTCATAAATTGAACCTTTTCTGCCCAACAGTTGTGGTTGCTGTCTGTGTTTTGAGATGGCAGGTTTTTGTTCTCTCTGAACTCTTTTTAAGTTCTCAAAAAAGTGTCTCTGATAAGGTGGGACCACAGCTGATGTAAGCTTGCCCAACTGTTTTATTACATAAGCTGGGGAAAGAGTGCTCCAGGCCATACCCCACTTCTCAGCTTTTATTTGCTTGTCCCATATTTCACTTTATTTGGGTCAGTTTAGCTAACCCTTTTTATAGTCTAAATTACACACACACTCCTCACAGACTCAACATATGAACTAGTCCTTTGTAGAAACAGAAAAGGAACTTGATGAATAGAAAATTCAGAGATTGCCCTTATTTTTGATGTGTTTTGAACTGTAGAAAAAGATATTGTGAAGAAATAGATCATTACTCTGTTTCCTGAATTTAGGTTCAATCCTGCATTCCTGCGAGGAGCTGAGCACCCTCTGCCCATTGATTTCAATTGGATATGAGGACACTCACCACCTCACCGGAGTGCTCAAGGTCTTGTAGGATTGAACCATTGGGTCTCTATCTTCCATTATCTGTTCTTAGCTGTTTGTTCAATCTAAGAACTATCTCTAATTTTTGTCACTTTCATTTCCAGTGTGTCAACATGGATTGTGAAAAGTAAGCCACCTTTTGCCCATCTAATGGAGTACATCACTGCAGAAAATCCATCTGGAATGTAAATTAGTTTTCTGTTACCTGGTAACTGTTGTTAGATGTGCAGAACAGAGGGACGACAGATTTAAGATACTGTAGGCTTAGCATGCAGTTATGAATGTATCAAACACAATTTTATTTTAACAGGTATGCTCAAGATGGTTACAGGCGGAGTGTATACAGTTTGTTATATTTGTATGTGTTTATGGGAGCCTGTGAATTCATATTTAATTCTCTGAGCATGTCATGTTGACAAGACATGTTCCCCGCAGAAGCCTTTAAATGGAATTTAAAGTACACACTTCAGTACATTGTATCTGCACTAAGCGAGTTTACTTGAATAGCTACAAAGTGTTACCCAGCCCGGGTCCAAATGCTGAAAATGCCTTTTCTCCCCCCCCCCCCCCCAACAGTTTCACCCAGGGCTTTATCTGGGCAGAGTAGCAGATTTGGCTGGGTTGCTGGGAGGGAGATGGTCTTTAACACTATGTTCCTGCAAACATATATGTGCTAAATTTTTAAGCACATCAGTAGTCCCATTAACTTGGATGGCACTCTTTATGTATGTTATGACCTAGGTGAAACCTTGAAACGGGTTGAGTTCCCCTTGAGATTGGTGGGTGTGAACACACCATACGATTAACATAGCTGTGGGATGAATTAATCACAAACATCCACCTAAAACAAAGGGTTATGCGATCCTGCCCAGGAGTTTTGGATCGTATGGGTGAAGGGGCTCTTACTGTTTATGATGTTGGTAAGGGTGTGTGTGTGTAGACAGAACACAGAACCAGAGAGTAACAGAGACAGGCTGGAGAAATCCAAGCAGAGGCCGGTTACCACAGTGTAACCCTGGAAGAAGCTAGAGGGAGAACTTTTGAGCCTGGGCTGACAAAAGAGGT
The DNA here is from genome assembly GCA_032164245.1 of Sternotherus odoratus. Classification (NCBI taxonomy): domain Eukaryota; kingdom Metazoa; phylum Chordata; order Testudines; family Kinosternidae; genus Sternotherus; species Sternotherus odoratus. The sequence goes on along the minus strand of JAVMKO010000001.1, from coordinate 203,012,474 downwards.
TTGGGACTGTGAGCTAAGAAACGGCTCCATTTGCTTTTAGTTCCTCTTGCATTTGCAGAAGCAGGCCTTGGTGCATTCTCCATAAATAACCAAGATTGCATCAAAAAAAATAGCAGACCCCATCATCAGTTTCTACTCCCAACTGGAACATCCTTGGGGCTTTAGAACTTTGACTAGCTCCTCAGGTTGGAAAGGGGCAACAGTATTCATGAGTTCTTGCCGTTCAACTACCAGAGTCCCAGTCCATTAAGGGTTTGATCCTGTGTAACTGAAATCAACTGGCACTTAGGAGCAGACCCTAAGAGCTTTGAAAATGAAGACAAGGACTTAAAATTGGATTTGGAATTAAATAGGGGGTGTAGCAGCACAACAACTCACCCCTCCTGCTGGCTGTCTGGGAATTAGCTTTTCCAGCTCGGAGGGCCCTCTGCAGGCTGGTGTCTCACTGTCCTGTGTCCCTCCCAGACCCCGGTGCCCTTTTCCCTAGGGGCTGCTCCTGGCAATACCACACACTCTGCCTCTGGGTCTCCCCTCTCTGGGGGATCCCCAAGCCTCTAATCCAGCGGTTCTCAAACTTTGAGACCGCAACCCCTTTTCCGGCTGCATCAGCACGGCGCAACCCCTCCAGTCCCCGCCGGGGGCGGGCTGCCGTCTGCGCCCCAGCCCCATCGTGGGTGTTCGTCTGTGCCCCGGCCCCCGCTCCCCACCGCGGCTAGGCGGCCGTCTGCGGCCCAGCCCTCCCTCCCCGCCGCGAGTTGCGGAGGCAGGAGCTCGCGACCCCCCGGGGAGCGCTCGGCGACCCCCCAGGGGGTCGTGACCCCCAGTTTGAGAAACCCTGCTCTAATCCCCATCTTGCCTTGTCTGGGCTACTGCCAGTCATCATCAACCCCTGCTCCCTGGGGCAGACTGCAGTGTAAGAGCCACTCATCATAGGCAAGGGGGTTTGGACCTGCTGCCTTTCCCTGCAGCCCAGTACCTTTTCAGGCCTTCCTATCAGGCCTGCAGAGTTGTTAGGCTGGAGCTCCCCAGCTCCCTTGCCTATTTCCCCAGCACTGTTCCACCTCAGATATCCTGTCCTGCAGACAGCCAGGCCCTGCTCCCTCCCAGCCTGGAGAGAGACTGCCTAGCTCCTGCCTCTCAGCCATTTTATCAGGGCCAGTTGTGGCCTGATTGGGGCATGGCCCAGCTGTGGCTGCTTCCCCAATTAGCCCAGGCTTGCTGCTTTCTCCCAGCAACAGACCTCTTCAGGGTTGTTTGATCCCTTTTATTTTAGGAGCAGAGTAGCCACCCCGCTACAGAGGGCCAGTAGATCAAATGTAGTGTTAATGTTCTCTTTAGTTTTAATTGTGTAAGAAGCTGCATGTTGCAACAGCTGGACTTGCCACATGGCACACACTCTCACTTTCAGTGAAATTACCATTTTAATGACATTTTGTGGATATGTGAAATTCTGGGGCGCAAATATGTCTGAAATTGAAGAATATTTTGCACAATTTTTCTCCAATATTTTTCCTCCACCATCCTAACTTAACTTTGTATGTCCACACTTTCCAGTGATTGGCTTTGCAGTGAATTGTAATCTCAACTCTGATTCTTCTGGCTTTCAGACCAGAAATTTTATCGTTATTTTTTTTAAAAAAACTGCAGCACTACTTAGTTTATTTCCCCCTCTAGCTTATTGATAAATATGTTCAGCCTAACTGCAGATGAGCACAGCTTGTGCCTGGAAATTTATTGCTATTTTCTTAACTACTCATTTCCAGTTCACTTTTTCTTATTACTCTGCTGCATTAACCCCTTGAAAGCTTAAAAATAAACACTTTCATTTTCTTCAAAGCATCTCTTTTTCACTGGACAAATGTCTTATTTTGCTTTCTTAGTGATGTCTTTTATTTGGTGTGAAGCCTGCTGTATCATGAGGCAAGCACATATTATAGTGTTAACAAGAAACACTCCTCTGAGACTGAATCTACTAGCAAATTGTCATGCAGCACAGGAAATGCAGAACAATTAAATGCATCAGTGCCAAATAGAGGTCACTGCTCCTTTAAGGGATTAACATGAGAGCAATGTAACATTCTGTACTGCTTATTCATCTAACAATGAAGCTACGGCTGAAGTTTTTAATTGCTTGTCATTGAAGGATCCTAAACCCTTTAAATCAGATTTTCCCCTTACGGACAGGCTTTCCTTTATATATTCTGAGCAAAGTGCTGCCCTTGAACTTGAAACGTTTTCATGATAGTGCTCAATGTAAAACTATTGAATACATTATACTAACGGTATAGGTTTGGCTTCTTTTTGTCCCCATAAAGCTAGTTAGCACAGAATCCAACTTCTGTTTTAAAAAGAGTCCAGTTTCTACATGCAGGGTTTGTGCAGACTGTTGTGGAGAATGACATATTTTATTGCATCTGGCCTAATGAGCTATTAATGAAATGAACCAAACAAAATGAAACTTTGTATCTGTGAACATAGCAAAACCAGAGTGAAGTGTTTGATTGTAAAAATCAATACATTGTCATTGTTACCCATGTAAGGATATACTGGATCTTCCTACCCATCCTAAATTTTGAGTGCCATGGAAATTTTTTCTGAGCAAAGACTAGGATTTGTCTCTTAGGTCCAGATCTTGGGAACAAGCCTTTAGCAGCACAATCCAACCTGGACTGTGTGTAAATACCCCCGCAAGGGTCAGAAAAATGGGAAGATTTCCTTGCAGAGTTTCCTCTAAGAGAAGTTAATTATATTTATGCCTAAGTACCTTTGAAGAGCTGAGCTTTATTGTTTCTGGCTATTGAGAACAGAAAAATTCCATTTCAGACTGATAACAAGAACATATGCAGTGAATCGATTACTTGGGCAAATTTATTAAACTGCCTTTCCCCTCAGTCGAAGTCTGCAGTTTCCAGATAACAAGGAATTTCCAGGTGATGGGGTATGTTAATCATCATGAGTTTTACATGGGTATGTCTACACTATGAAATTAGGTCGATTACCTTGCAGTCAGTTTTTGGAAGCAGATTGTATAAAGTCGATTTTGTGCATCCACACAAAACACAGCAAGTCGGCATTGTCTGTCCACACAACTGTGGCAAGTGTCAACATAGCAAGTGGTGCACTGTGGGTAGCTATCCCACAGTTCCCGGAGTCCCTAGCATTTTGAGCGGTGCACTGTGGGTAGGCATCTCATTATTTCACGCCCTTTCTCTGCGCTGACGCCATAGCAGTGCAAGCGTGGAGCCTGCTCAGGTCATCGCTGCAATAATGGCCGTTGTGAACACCTCACGCATTGTTGTGGACTTTCTGCTGCATCGTCTGCAGAGGAAGGCGATCAGGAGACGATTGCGCTATCAGGAGAGTGACGACAGTGATGAGGAGATGGCCCTGGACCTACACATGGACACTGACATCTTTGAAAGTAGGGGATGTGACAATCTGGCAAGTTTGGTGGCAGTGGAGCAGGCTCATGCCATGGAACGCCGATTCTGGGCCAGGGAAACAAGCACGGACTGGTGGGATCGCATAATGCTGCGGGTCTGGGATGACTCGCAGTGACTCAGAAACTCCCGCATGCGAAAGGGAACGTTCATGGAACTTTGTGACTTGCTTTCCCCTGCCCTCCAACGCAAGAATACCAAGAATGAGAGCGGCCCTCACAGTTGAGAAGCGAGTGGCGATAGCCCTCTGGAAGCTTGCAACGCCAGACTGCTACCGGTCAGTCGCGAATCAGTTTGGGGTGGGTAAATCTACAGTGCGGGCTGCTGTAATGCAAGTAAGCAGGGCACTCATGGATCTGCTTCTATCCAATGTTGTGAACCTGGGAAACGTGCAAGCTACAGTAGATGGCTTTGCTACCATGGGATTCCCTAACTGTGGTGGGGCTATAGATGGGACTCGTATCCCTATCTTGGCACCGGACAATGAGGGCGGAGAGTACAGAAACCGCAAGGGGTATTCTTCTGTGGTCATGCAAGCAGTGGTTGACCACCAGGGATGTTTCACCGACATGTACGTGGGGTGGCCGGGAAAGGTTCATGACGCTCGTGTGTTCAGGAACTCTAGGATTTTTAGACAGCTGGAGCAAGGGACTTTCTTCCTAGACCAGAAAATTACTGTGGGAGGTGTAGAAATGCTGATTGTTATCCTTGGGGACCCAGCCTACCCCTTAATGCCCTGGCTTATGAAGCCATACACAGGATCCCTGGACAGGGGTCAGGAGCTATTCAACTATAGGCTGAGCAAGTGCAGAAATGTGCCCATTGTTATTGCTGCTTGCTGTGTGCTTCACAGTCTCTGTGAGAGCAAGGGGGAGACGTTTATGGTGGGGTGGGAGGCAGAGGCAAATCTCCTGTCTGCTACTTAGTAGCAGCCAGACAGCAGGGAAAGTAGAAGAGCGCACCAGGGCACGCTGCTCCTCAGGGACGCCTTGAAAACCAGTTTTATGAGTGGACAAAATGCTGTTTGAAAACCTGTTCCCTTGCTGTGCTCAGCCTTAAGCCTGCTGCCCTCTGGCCCACTAGAGCTGTAGAGAACCCGCTCCCTTGCTCTGCTCAGCCTTAAGCCTGCCATCCTTGCACCCTCTTTCCCTCCCCCCGCCCCCAATGCTTGCAGAGGAAATAAATTCACTGTTTTAAAAAATCATGCATTCTTTATTGCTTCTTCACAAACACAGGGGATGAGTGGCAAGGTAGCCCAGAAAGGGTGGGTGAGGAGGGAAAGCAGCAGTCGGGGTGGTGGATGTGGGGATGGGGGGGACAAAGACACAGCACATTTTAAAACTTTTTTGATAGTCAGCCTTCTGCTGCTTGTGCTGACTTGTGGGGTGGAGTGGGTCGGTCCCCAGAGCCTCCTCCCCCTTGTGTTGTCACCCCACGACTGGGTGGGGAGGCTATGGAACTTGGGGAGGAGAGAAGGTGGTTAGGGGAGGAGGGGAGGTGGTTAGACAGAGGCTGTAGAGGTGATCTTCGGTCCTGCTGAAGCTCCACCAGACACCGGAGCATGTCGCTTTGATCCTCCATTAACTGCAGCTTGACATCCATCCTCCTTTCTTCACGCTCCTGCCATCTTTCCTCCCATGCTGCTATTGCTTCCCTGGACTCATTACATCTTTCCCTCGACTCTAAAAGGCTTTGCCTCCATGTATTCTGGGACTCTAAAAATGTTTCTCTCCATGCACTCTGCCGAGCGCCCTCAGCCCGGGAGCACTGCATTAGTTCTCCAAACATCTTGTCACGTGTCTTTTTTTCTTCCTTATCTGCGCTAGCCTCTGCGAGGGGCATGAAGGTGGGAGGAAAGACACATTTGCAGCTGCTGGGGCCGTAAAAAAAGCAGACAAGGCAAGGTTATAAGAAAGATACATTTTTCAGCACAATGGGAATAGTCTTTAACGGTGAAACAAACTATTCACAGAGCAGGTATGCTTTCTGTACAAGGGCACATTTTTACCTTAAATTGGGTGGCTCTAGCTTTCCTGTTAACACATCACATCAGACACCCAGATTGCTGAAATCACCATGCAGCCGGCCACGGTAAGCCATATTCTTTTGGTGTGATCCACATTCTTTACAGCTGTGCTCTCCTTTCCTATACTAACCACCCCCCGCACCACGTGGCTAGTATTATGGAGGTTCCCTGCAAGTGAACGGCTAGCCGCTCACTGTGATTACTCCCCCCCCCACACACACACACACCAAACACACACACGCTGCCTAGGCTACTGGGTGCAGGATTTCTTTACAGCCACATATGTGAGCAGCCCAATGGGAACATCTTTTGGTGTGATTCACATTCTTTACAGCTGCGCTCTCCTTTCCTTTACTAACCACCTCCCACCACGTGGCTTCCCACCTCGCCCACCCCAACCGCGTGGCTAGTATCATGGCGGTTCCCTGCAAGTGAACGGCTAGCCGCTCACTGTGATTCCTTTCCCCCCCACACACACACCAAACACACACACGCTGCCTAAGCTACTGGGTGCAGGGTCCCCTACTTACAGTCCCGTATTTCAAACAGGCTACCTTGAATGACATCACTCTGCTGAGGATCACACAGAGAGGTAGAGAACGGATGTTGCTGGAATGTCAGCAAGCCTCGGGGTCATTTGCTGCCATGCTTTGTTATGCTATGGTACTAGACTACTTGCTACTAGCCTGGCCTGGGAGAGTGTCCTACCATGGAGGACAAAACATGTCTGCTCTCCCCAGAAACCTCCTGAGAAAGGTTCAACGTTACCTGCAGGACAGCTTCATGGAAATGTCCCTGGAGGATTTTTGCTCCATCCCTGAAAACATTAACAGACTTTTCCAGGAGTTGTACTAGCAATGAATGCATTCCAAATCCTTAGGGCAAGTTAATCATTAATAAACTCTTCCTTTTTAAATCATGCCTTATCTTATCCCTAAAGGGACACTCACCAGAGGTTCCTTCGCTGGCTGGGATACCACCTTGGGAGGTTGGGAGGGTACTGGCTCCAGGGTGATAAACAGCCCCTGACTGTCTGCTAACAGGGTCTCTCCCCTTGCCTGCCGCTGCGTGGTATTTTCATCCTCATCACCTTTGTCGTCATCTGAATCCTCATGCCTCAGGAGTAGCCCATCAGTGGAGTCCACGGACAGCGGTGTGACGGTGGTGCCCCCCCCCCCCATTATTTGATTCAGTTCATTATAGAATCGGCATGTCCGTGGCGGTGCCCCAGAGCGTCCATTTGCCTCTTTGGTTTTCTGGAACGCTTGCCTCAGCTCCTTAATTTTCACACAGCACTGTTGGGCGTTCCTGTTGTGGCCCCTTTCCAGCATGGCCTTGGAGACTCTGGCAAATGTGTTGGCATTCCGTTTGTTGTTGCGGAGTTCCAACATAGTGGATTCATCTCCCCAGATAGCGATGAGATCCAACATCTCCGGCGTGGACCATGCTGGAGCTGTTTTCCGATGGTTGGTCGCCTGTGCTGCTGAGGTCTGCATGGCGGCTGACCTTTGCAGGTGAGCTCGCCACGCTGGCCAAACAGGAAATGAAATTCAAATGTTCCCGGGGCTTTTCCTGTCTACCTGGCCAGAGCAGCGAGTTGAGAGTGCTGTCCAGAGCGGTCACAGTGCAGCATTGTGACTGCTGTGCAGAGCGGTCACAATGGACCATTGTGGGACAGCTCCCGGAGGCCAATAACGTCCCCCATGCATCCTCACTAATCCACAGTCGCCCCAGAGAGGTCGATTTCAGCGCTACTCCCGTGTCAGGGAGGAGTACAGAAATCAAATCTGAGGGTCTTTAAATCGACTCAAATGGCGGCCCTGTGAGGACGGGTGAAGGTTTATGTCGATTTAACGCTGCTAAAGTCGACGTTAACCCGTAGTGGAGACCAGCCCAATATGTAGATTATTTTGAATGAGATCGTAAGATCTCAGGTCTTGTTTGCTCTTCGGTGGGGTTTATGAATTTCACAGTAGTTTTAATAAGATTAAGAGGTCACCCGGCTATCACGGGCCAGAATTTTGCTGGATTATTGCAAATTGCCTCCACTCCAGAAACGGATACATTTTCACAAAGTGGTATCTGTATAATGACCAAATCATGAGAGGTGCATTTGGAGCCATCCTGCCGGATAGCTGGGGCACAGCTGCAGGGGCCTAGAGCTATTGTAGAGACACATGGCCTCTCACCTGGGTAGTCCTGTTCCGTGTTTCTGTGATCAATGGGATTTGTGAACTGCAGCCTCAGTATCTTTCTGGAGCTGGGGGATTAAACTTTCCTTCTCTGCTCAGAATTCAGAGGAAATTCCACAAGGAAATCATTCCATTTTCCCGAGCTCTGCAGTGGTATTTGTACATCGTAGCACAATCTAGCCTGGACTAAAGCATTGGTCTAATTCCTTAAATGGGTGCTTTGTCTGGTTTAGCTCTTAGACCCTGATGTTGTGGCTGGATCCACATAGGCAGATCCCTGTTCTTGAGTTGAACCTTTCTGACTTTAATTGGGCTTTGCATGGCTGCAGAGATCTACACATGTGGATCTGATTGGAGGAGCAGGGCCTTGGTAAGAACTTCAGGATTCGGCCTCAATGAGATTACTTGTGAGAGTAGTGGTTGTAGGGATCAGACCCTGAATTGGCTATACTGTAGTACTACTTTTTAGCATTATTATCAGCAGGGCGAAACCTTGTTCTGGGTTGAGTTAACCCCTCCCCACAGCTAAGACAAAAGCCAGGTGTGAACCCTCTCAGGAGCTTTTGGCTGAGTATTGTTTTAAATTGGGTGGGAGGAAGGGAAGGCAGAACAGAAAAACTGGAAAAAGGCGGGGGTGGGGGGGGAAGAGAGGAAGGGAGAGCACAGTGGATGATCCTGGAAGAAACCTGAGGGAAGATTTTTGGGTTTGGGGAGCAGGCTGAAAAGGATGCTCTTGATGCTGTGAGCAAAAGAAGCTGTTCCTGCTAACTGATTTGTTCTGCGTTAAGAGACACAGAACTCTGTACATTCTTTGTAAATAAACAAAACTGCATCAAAGGAAGTACCAGACTTTGTCAACTTCTACTTCTGACTGAACATCCCCAGGGCCCTAAAACTTTGATTAGCTGCTCAGATCAAAAAGGTAATGTTGCCATTTATTTTATAAAATAACTTCCGTTATTGGATTTTTTTCCCCATGTGGGAAGAAACATCTGGTTTGATCCCAGAGGTTTAAAGTTGTCCCTTTCTTTGCTGATGGGATTCGTTCTGCAACAGTTCTCACTCCACTGCCTACCTCACAGAATTTTAGAGATACTTTTCTAAATTACATTTGATAACCGGCTCAAGTAGACTCTTCAGCCCACACAGGTATCTTTCACATTATCCATTGGCAAAGAGATTCATCCTACAATTGTATCTGAAGTTTGTGCATATGGAATAGCATAAAAGTTAAAAGAAGAGAGATTCTTGACAGCTTATTGTGTAAATCTTTCTGACACAGTTTCTGCATTTCTGGTGGAGAAGAGAACTGATCGCTACAAAGTAGGTCAAGAATTCCTGAGAGACATATTGACTGCCTTTGATTTTTCTACCTTGAAGTTCAAAGAGCATGAGTAAGTTCATTGTAAAAGGGAGGAATGGAGTTATTTTGAGAAATAAGGAACACACTTAGCATAAAGTACACTAAGAACTTGAGAAAGAGCTGGTCATAAATCAGGCGCTATGGAAAAAACAAATTGTATGTATAGAGTTTCATAATTTTGCTTTTGGACAGTAGTTATTAATTCCCTGCAAATACTTTCTGTCATTTAGTAGCAACTTTTTTTTTCTTTTTGGCTGTTGATTTCAGTGCGAAATTCAATTCTATAAACCTAATTACATATACTGTGCTTCATATTGATTGCTGAGTTTGGTAATTGTTCCCTGAAATACTTTACTTAGCCTGAGAGTTTAGGGTTAGATCCACAAAGGGGACTTAGGTTCCGCATTGCACCTGTGTGTGCCCTGCCACCTAATGGAAACCATAGCCCCAGGTTAGGCACCCAGTCTCTCTCTGAATGGGATCCATAAAAGCCAGAGAGCTGAATGGGGAGCCACCTAAAATAGGCCACACCCCTTTCCTTGGCATTTCCTATTGGCTAAGTCTAACCCTCAAAGAGATTTAGGGTAATGAAGCCCAACCTGGCATTTAGATGTTACTGCAATCTAGATGTTCAACAACGGTAATACAAAGATGACAATGGGATCTCAATATTCACATGAGAAGAGTTGCAGAATCAGGATGCAAGTCAATTACATTAGAGCTATTCAGAATTCTGTTCTGCTTAGATTTATGGATTGGAATTTGGCAGAGGCAAGATCAGGGCCGGTGCAACCACTAGGTGAACTAGGCGGAGAGAGAGGGTGAGGAGTTGCCGCAGGGATCTCTGGGCGGAGGCGGAGGGAGCAGGGAGCTGCCGCAGGGCTACCAGCAGGGAGGGAGGGGGCGCAAGGTGGAAGTTTTGCCCAGGGTGCGAAATATCCTTGCACCGGCACTGGGCAAGATTAATATAATATAGAGAGATAAACAGATAGAGCTATATATAGAGTGAGTAACATGGTCCTTTTAAAATGTTAGAGGAGAAATCTTTGTTGTTCAAAATCAATCTTTTGATAAAACCTAATCCAGGTTGTGATTAGAAGTTGAGTGAACAGTTTTGCAGATGGCTGAATAGTTTTACTATGTTGTGTCCATAGTAAAGACGTAGCCTCGGTGCCCTGATGGAGACAGCCCACAAACAGACCTGTCTGCTGATTTGAAGGCAGCATGAGTAATGACTGAGAATAAATGCTTTTTTTGCAATCTGTCACACATTAGTGACATGAAGTGAGGGATTTGTCATGCTCCTTGCTGGTGCTAGGATATCTCATAGCTTTAAGGAGAGCTTTGCAACACACACCGTTTTTTCCCCCCAAGCACACTCAGCTAGTAATAAAACCAAGGCCAGCATACAGAGTTTATATTTCCTTGGGCAGTTTATGCATACAACTCCAGCTGTGTTTTGCCCTTTTATAAGGCTGGCTGCAGCTAGGAAAGGGAGTATCTGAAGGATACTTGCAGTTTGAGTAGCTTTCCCTTCAACCCTATGGAACCACTTGTTCAGATGACTGGAGGACAGCTAATGTACTGCTGATTTTTTAAAAAGATTCTAGAGGTGATTGTGCTAATTACAGGCCAGTCAGCCTAATATCGGTACCAGGAAAACTGGTTGAAACTATAGAAAAGAACAGAATTATCAGACACATAGATGAACACGATATGTTGGGGGAGGGTCAACATTGCTTTTGTAAAGGGAAATCATGCCTCGCCAATCTATTAGAATTCTTTGAAGGGGGTCAACAAACAGGGGTGATCCAGTGGATATAGTTTGCTTGGACTTTCAGAACCCTTTGACAAAGTCCCTCACTAAGGGCTCTTAAGAAGACATAGGCTAAGAGGGAAGGTCCTCTGATGAATAAGTAACTGGTTAAAAATAGGGAACAAAGGGTATGTTTTCACAATGGAAAAGGGTAAATATCAGGGTTCCCCCAAGGGCCTGTACTAGGACCAGTACTGTTCAACATATTCATAAATGTTTGGGATAAGAGGTAAACAGTAAGGTGGCAAAGTTTGCAGATGATACAAAAGATAGTTAAGTCCAAAGCTGATTGTGAAGAGTTACAAAGGGATTTTACTAAACAGGATGACTGGGCAACAAAAAGACAGATGAAATTAAATGTTTATAAATGCAAAGTAATGCACACTGGAAAACATAATCCCAACTGTACATACCAAATGATGGGGTCTAAATTGGCTGTTAGCACTCAAGAAAGATCTTCTCAATGTGGAGTGGCAGTTAAAAAAGTAACAATATTAGGAACCATTAGAAAAGGGATGGATAAAACAGCATATTATAATTCCACTATATAAATCCATGGTACGCCCACCCATTGAATACTGGTTCTGGTTGTCTCACCTCAAAAATATAAGAAATGGAAAAAGTACAGAGAAGGGCAACAAAAATGATTAGGGGCATGGAACAGCTTCCATGTGAGGAGAGATTAATAAGACTGGGACTGTTCATCTTAGAAAAGAGATAATAAAGAGGGATATTATATACAGTAGACTCTCGATTATCCAGGATTGGATTAACCAGGATCTGGATTAACCAGGATGTTAAAAAAAATATGCACAACTCACAGGGCCGGCTCTGGCTTTGCTACCGCCCCAAACACACACACACACACAAAACCCCCATGAAGGCGCAGGGCAGTCAGTAAACCAACACCCTCTCCCCCGGTGCAGGGTGGCTGGTGAACCAACCCCCACTCTCCATATTTCCTATGGATGTTGATTATCCGGGATTTTATTAACCAGGATTATTATTTTCTCTATCATCCTGGATAATCGAGAGTCTACTGTAGGTCTATAAAATCATGGATGGTATGGAGAATGTGAATAGGGATGTGTTATTTACCTTTTCACATAATACAAGAACCCGGGGTCACCCAATGAAATTATACTGAAATTAGTAGGGGGGAAAAATAACCCCAACTATACATATAATATTATGGGGGCTAATTTAGCTAAAACTAATCAGGAAAAAGATCTTGGAGTCATCGTGGATAGTTCTCTGAAGATATCCATGCAGTGTGCAGTGGCAGTCAGAAAAGCAAATAGGATGTTAGGACTCATTAAAAAAGGGATAGAGAATAAGACGGAGAATATCTTATTGCCCTTATACAAATAAATGGTGCACGCACATCTTGAATACTGTGTACAAATGTGGTCTCCTCATCTCAAAAAAGGATATATTGGCATTAGAAAAGATTCAGAGCAGGGCAACTAAAATGATTAGGGGTTTAGAACAGGTCCCATATGAGAAGAGATTAAAGAGGCTAGGACTTTTTAGCTTGGAAAAGAGGAGACTAAGGGGGATATGATAGAGGTATATAAAATTATGAGTGGCGTGGAGAAAGTGAATAAGGAAAAGTTATTTACTTGTTCCCATAGTATAAGAACTAGGGGCCACCTAATGAAATTAGTGGGCAGCAGGTTTAAAACAAATAAAAGGAAGTTCTTCTTCACACAGCGTACAGTCAACCTGTGGAACTCCTTGCCTAGGGAGGCTGTGAAGGCTAGGACTATAACAGGGTTTAAAAGAGAACTGGATAAATTCATGGACGTTAAGTCCATTAATGGCTATTAGCCAGGATGGGTAAGGAATGGTGTCCCTAGCCTCTGTTTGTCAGAGGGAGGTGATGGACGGCAGGAGAGAGATCACTTGATCATTACCTGTTAGGTTCACTCACTCCGGGGCACCTGGCATTGGCCACTGTCAGTAGACAGGATAGTGGGCTAGATGGACTGTTGGTCTGACCCAGTACGGCCTTTCTTATGTTCTTATCTTCTTATACTAGGCAGCAGCTTTAAAACAAATATACGGAAGTAGTACCTCATACAAGGCATAGTCACATGTAGCATTGTCAGGGGATGTTGTGAAGGCCACATGTATAACTGGGTTGAAAAAAGAATTAGATAAGTTCATGGAGGATAGGTCCATCAATGGCTCTTGTTTTATTGATGTCTGTTATTTCACTGAGTCCTGTGCAATGTGTAAATTCTTGATCTAGGCTGGCATGAAATCGGCTTTGGCACAGTAACACAACTGATATAAAGGACAGGTTGGTAGCTTGCCATTGAATGTACGTGTAAGTCTAACACGCTTACCACTATGTGCCTGGGTGCAGTGGCTAGTAGTCATTGCAGTCTCTGCATTGTTTGAATGTCAGATCTTACTCCCGCCTATGACCCTCTGAGGCAAAGGGAGAATATAGGGCATGCCCCTCCCTGTGCTAGGATGGGAGTTGGGGGGAGTTGCTCCAAATATCCCCTTGTGGGCCAGTGGCTGTAAACCCCAATTGACACCCAATACTGAAAGCCTATAAGCATATTTTCTTTAAGTTTTATTTTACCTTTTTATGCCACATTAAAATATTTCAAAGCACACATGCCTAACGTATCCTATGATGTTTGACAAAGATTTTTGGGTGATTAATGAAAGTGATGAGAATGGGCATTAATAAAAGGGTATATTTCAAACTTTTCGGCAGCTAGTATTGACAATGACTTTTTATTTCCCCCAGTGAATTCTTGTACTCCAAAAGTTCATAGTGGACACCTTAACATTTCTTTGAATATTTGTTCAAGAGTCTAAGATGGTGTCTGTTCTGTTCTTGCACTACCTTTTGTATCTCCAAAGATGAGAGAGAATCTGTTCTCCTTTGAAAAGTATTGTAATATTCCTTTGATCCTGTACCTGGAATTCTTCTTATTCAAGAAGATGGAGAGTATAAAATCTATAGAATACTAAGTGTTTTCATTTTTAATGTGCCTAAGAAAGGAATGCATACCTAATGTTGTGCATGGACATCAGATGCTCCTCCATCAATTGATATTTGCTGGAATGTATGGGCAAAACAGGCTCTGTAAGAATATCCTATCTTTTGTTTTAAAAGTACGATTACTTAATTGATAATGGGGTAAGGTTCTTTCAATTTCCTAGTGACCTTGGACAGAGAGCAACCTTTCGCGTTGATTCTCACTATTCCCAAGTGTGTAAGAAGGTTCTGTGTAGTTCTGGGACATAGGTGTTTAATCTTCTTCTTAGTGTGTGTGCAATGTGCCTCAGGTGGCACGTCACCAGGATTCATCACCGAATTTGGTCCCCGGGTTGGATCATCAGCTTCCCCAGCCCAGGCCGGGTACTGACAGGGAGCGATGTGAGTGCTGATCCATGCCTATACGGTAGACCATAGTTATAGTTATTTGTCAAAAAGGATGCTTTTAGACAGAGCCCTCCCTCAGTGCATGTGCGTGATTCTCATGAATGCCATTGATGATTGTGTGCATGAGCCTCTGAGGGAGAATATACTTGTGCATATGACTCAGACAAAGGGTACCTAAGTATGTGTTGGCTTTTACTTGTAACCATCAGAAATGGAAAGTGTGTATCTACCTGGACAGGTGTGGGGAGCAGCTAAGAAATCTACTCCACTCACACCAAGCACTCAGACGCTGCACAGGTGGTTGGGAAGGTGGAATCTATCCCTCTAACGCAGGGCCAACACATGGGGGCACTCTGCAGCTATACGGAAGCCACTGTTCCAGACTGTGGGCTGGAATAAGGGCTGCAGCCCTTCTGTGTCTGGTGCATAGGATCCAGGGCCAATTGACATTCGGTGGCCTTCCCTGAACCTGCCTCCATTGTGGCCGAATAATACACAGCAGATTATGTAGTGTTGGGGCTTTCTGACGCTTTCCGCAGCAAGTATCAGGGGTGCCACCACCCCTTTGCAGCCAGTCTGCTGACAGACACCTGACAATGTCCCAATGCAGTTTTGCATAAAACTGGCTCTCGGCATGATGTGTACATTTCACCCTAGATGTGGACTGTGATTGGGTTTTGTCTGGCTAACAGCTCTCACATTTCAACTCAAATCTCTGTAAGGTAGGGAGAGGTGAGGGCAAAGGGCAGTAATATAATAGAATATTTCAATGTTATTTAATAGGATCACTGTTTTGTGGGTCTGGGTTTTCTGTTTCTTTCCCCCTCTCTATCTTTCTCTGTCCTATGCCAGGCTTCTGTGTTAATGCCCTCTGGTGATCCTGAATTCTTTCCAAGCTTCACTTCAAAAATTTCACCAGTGTTAATTATTGTTCCAGGAGGACATCTTGCCCTAGAGAGGCAAGGTTTCTCTGAAGCCATCTCTCTGGATTTTCCCTCCCCGAGAACAGGGAGAGCAGTTAGCAGTTCAGTATTTCCAAAGGAAAACTTCCAGCTAGTGAAGATAATATGAATGACCCAGGTGCCCTGGGAAAGGAAATGCTATCTCAAGTGTAGTATGTTCCATATGCTACCTATCCACCTACCTCAGTTAATGAGGTTGCTACTTCTTCACACTGGTCAAGTTAAATACAAAGCTTCCTAGCCCTGAAATCACCATAGTGAGGTTGCCATGGTAAAAAAAGAAAATTTGAATCCATCACAGATTATGCTGGAAGAGATGATACAAAGAGAAGCACTAACACTGCATTGACGCCACACAGCATTTTGTCAGAATAGCATGTTCTGGATACAGTGAACTTCTAGTCTGTTTATATTTTTGTGCTCAATATAAACCAGGTTCTGTGTTCAATATTCATAACTGTCTGCACATGTCATCAACATGGACAATAACATTGTTAGGGATTTCTTTTTCTCATGAGAAAGGCTGGCTTTTTTTTAAAGTGATCTGAGTACAAGATGGGGAAACGAGAGATTCCTAAATCCTAATCCAATCTAATTCTAATACTGACTCCTCCTGTAGCCTTGGGCCAAGTCATTTAACCTAGCTGCCTCAGTTTCCCCCTATAAAATAGTCAATAGTTACAATTGTGTCTGAAATGGAGCTCCTGATCCAAGCCCGTCTACATTTATTGGAAGTTAGATCTATTTAAATTGTATGACTTAGACCTCTCTGTGTAAAATGAATTCAGATCCAAACTCCACAGCTCATGTCCATTGTTACTGGTGATGCTGCTGTCTTACTTCACCTGGGTAGTTGTGAGGACTGATTACTTACAGTTTGTTTAGCACTTGGAAGATGAAAGCTTTGTGAACAGTTCTAAGAATTATTTTATTATTGATTATTAAAAGAATGTTAGGGACAGTTAAGATTTTTGCCAATTTTTTTCATGTGGTCTTCAATTCATCAAATGTATGGTCTTCTGCAGCATGTTCAAGGCCAAAATATTTTTCACAGCTTAGCTTGCAAAATCCACTTGTACCTTAATACTGAGTATAAGACAAATTCAGGATGTGTGTGAGGAGTAACAGGACTTTCGGCTTTAACGGACACCCCCTCGCCCGAATTAGTCCGTTACATCGAGGTTTTACTTATCCCGCGAGCCGTCAACCCACCCGCCCGGGTCCCGGCTGCTGGGACCCGGGCGGGCGGGCGGGCTGACAGCTCCCGCCCGGGTCCCAGCAGCCGGGGACCTGGGCGGGCAGGCGGGCTGCTAGCTGCAGCCCGGTCCGAGCAACTGGGCAGCAGCCGGGTCCCAGCAGCCGGGCGGGCTGACAGCTCCCGCCCGGGTCCCAGCAGCCGGGACCCGGGCGGGCTGGCAGCGGGGAGCCGGCAGGCAGCCCGCTCGCTGCCTGGATCGGGGAGGCAGCGAGCAGCGGGCAGCCAGCCCGCACAGTCCCGGCTCCCGGGACCCTCCAGGCAGCCTGCCTGCTGCCGGGGGGCGGGCTACTGCCCGCCCCCAGCTCAAACCCCGGCGGAGCCCTCGACAAACGGATTTCGGATGCATCAGACTTTCTTACAAATTTTGTCCGTTGCATCCGAAGTCCGTTAAATCGAGGTCCGTTAAATCGAGGTTTTACTGTAGTGATGGTATCTTTCCATGGAGAACAGTGCCATCTTGTGGGCAGCTGTAGTTTACTCTATATCTGGCATATTCTAAACTCCACAGAGAGGGTCCTTCATAATATTTTAATTGCCTCTATTTACCTCATTAGCTCCCAGGTACTGAAAACCAGTTGTCTGAAATGCTCCAAGCAGCGTCTGAATCTTTAAAGACCAAGTGAAAACATTGGTGAACGGAAAAGGCCTCCTAAGTTTGTTCCTGGTCCTTAAACAATGAGAAGATCTAAGCTCCCTTCACTGAGTAAAATGCTTCATTTTGTCTTGCAAAGTGTTTTATGATGATGATGATGATGATAACTTTAAAAGACAAATCTGATTTCATTACTGTAAAATTAATAAAAGTTGAAAACGGAGTAACAAAGTTCTATAAATAAGATCTATGGCAGAGAAATACTTTAACAAGATGAAGACAATTATTAGTTATTCAATTAGACCTGAATTCACCAAGGGACTTAGGTATTGTAATGCTCAGCATTATGATGCTTAACTTTGGGGCTCAGAAGAAATCACTACAAAGGCAATGGGATCCAGAAAGCCTGGGCTTGATACCTGGGGAGAGGTAGGCGCCTAAGAATGTGATCCGCAAAATCCAGCACAACAGATGGGATGTTGCCTATTCTAGCCCATGGTAGACGTCAGTGAGATGGGTGTGTCCTAAACCATGTTCTTTCATAGAGTTCAATGCCTAAGTCTGAGGTGTAGGAAGGTACCTGGCTCTCCTGGCAATCCACAGCTGGGAACTGCTCTCCTGATGAGAATGTCTTAGGTGCCTGCTTTACTTCACATAGAACCGGGAGGGTCAAGAGGAAAAGGATGCAGCATCCCTTATAATCTTTAGCCCAGAGGTTGGTACTCACGTGGGATGGGGGAGACCCCAGTTCAGTTCCCTGCTCTGCCTGATAAAGGAGAAGGGATCTGAACAAGGGTTTCCTACCTCTCAAATGAGTTCCCCAACCATTGGACTTTAAGAGTGAGTTTCACTCTATCTCTGGCCCAGTTACTCTTTAAAGTAGAGGTGGGCAAACTACAGCCTGCAAGCCACATTTGGCCTGTGGGACTGTCCTGCCTGGCCCTTGAGCTCCTGGCCTGGGAGGCTACCCCCCTCTCCTGCAGCCACGCTGGCAGCGCAGCTGGCTTTGGCCAGGCGGTGGTGCTGCAAGTGCCTGCTGCTCTGAGCTGCATGGTAAGGGGGTGGGGAGAGATGAGTTGGATAGGGGGTGGGGGTCCCAGAGGGCCTGTCATGGGGCAGGGGTGTGGATAGGGGCCTGGGGGGGGCAGGATGGGGGGGCTCCAGGGGGCAATTTGGGGTGTGGGATTCGAGAAGGGGGTGGTCAGGGGACCAGGAGCAGGGAGGGTTGGATGGGCCAGGAATTGTGAGGGGGGCAGTCAGGGGGCAGGAAGTGCATGGGAGTCAGATCGGGGGTGGGGCCAGGCTGTTCGGTGAGGCACAGCCTTCCCTACCAAGTCCTCCATACAGCTTTGCAACTCCAATGTGGCCCTCGGGCCAAAAAGTTTGCCCACCCCTGATTTAAGGTGTAATTATTTCATTGGGCGAGAAAGACCCACATCAGAATATCCCATAATCCAAAACCTTAAGTAACTATTTAAAAAAAATGCTTTCGTATGAAAGAATTAGAACTAGATCAAGATAGTGCTGAAGGAGGTAAGAAGGAGATACCAAATAGTGCTGGAGATACCAAAGAAGACACCAAAGAAGGAGATACCAAAGATAGTACTGAAGGAGGTAAGAAGGAGATACCAAATCTTGGGGTTCGGTTGTGAACACACACTGCTTTTACACCAGAGTGATTGAATTAAATTAAGAGTCTTCTGATATACACCAGTTCATATGAGAGCAGCAGTCAAGCCCTATGTATTTTTTTATATCACGGCAGGTTTTGATAAGTGTAGATAATGACAATGAAACACAAACATAGGAAGGAGAGAAGGATCAATTCCCATGCCTTGCAATCACGGGAAATTAATCCTGGGATATGAACTTTTCTGATCCTATAGGATGATACTCATGAGGAAGGGGTCGGGGGGAGGGGGGAGGATTGTAAGTACCTGTTAAGGGGCATTGGGTGAGGGTGGAAATGGCTTCCTAATGTCAAATCTGACTATTTATATATGGACACATGAAATGCAGTAGTATATTTGAGTGCATATCTTTGGTGCCCAAGTAATTTTTTGTCTGGGTTAGGTGCCCAGGATCCCTTTACAATGAATGGGGAGAGACAGGCTCCTTAAAACCCAACATACTAGTCAGGGAGCCACCTAAGCTGGTCAATGGCAGATGCTGATACCAGGGATGTGTAACATAAGTTAGGTGGACGAATGTCTATGTTCCTCTGGTTGGCGGATCATGCTGGGGCCTTACAGGGGAGACAGGCATCCAGATGCGTACAGTGGGGTAGCAGCAGACATGCCCAGAGGCAGCAACTTCGGTGCTATGAGAACTTTAACCTGAAAACTGACATGGAGTGTTAGGTGCCTACACAGGGTTCACTGGGACTTCTTGGAATCACCGTGGAGCCCAAACTGAGACTTACGCACCTAACTGCCTTTGTGCAGCTGGGCCTGTTTGTTTTCCTTTTCCAATAAGTGTTTTTATCGCTAAATTGCTAAAATTGGCCTAGTCTCCGATTGTTGTCTGACAGACATCATGAAATCAGGTAACCCCCTCTCTCTTCCCCTTAAGGCTTCAACTGAATTTAGCTAATGTAATATTTGGGCTAAGGCGAGAGGCTGGCAGTAAGTGCTTCGCTGAAGACAATAGCCAGTGTCAGCTACTGCAGTCAAGACAAGTACAGCATGTACACACAGACTGCTGGCTTTGCTTCAACATAAGTCACTGACTGTTTTCGTCAGCTAGGAGGGATTTCTGGATTTTTTTAAAAAGGAAAGTAGGTTTAAAAATTGGGCGAGGGCAGGTAGGGTAAAGACAAACAGGAGGGCAAAGTGCAAAAACTAGAGTGGACTCTCTCTCAAGATCTTAGTGCTGCAAGAGTCCTTTACTCCAGTTGCAAATCCTAGTGGTCTGTCTCAGACTTGTTATGAAGTGGGTGAAACCTTGTTAGGGGTTGACTTAAAACCTCACTGAGGTGAAGGGTATGAATGCACTCTTCAATTAACATACCTGTATGGATAAATTAATCTCCAACCTCCCACCTGAGACAAACATTTTGTAACCCCACGCAGGAGTTACACTTTTTGGGGGTGGGGGGAGGAGGAGGAGGAAGGAGAGAGAGAGAGAGAGAGAGTGAGTGTGTGTGTGTAAAAGTGTAAGGGAAGGCAAAACATAGAACCAGAGAAAGACAAGGCAGTCTGAAGAAATCCAGGCAGGATTCTGTGAACACAGTAAAATTGTAGGAGAAAATCTTAGAGAGATTTTGGGTCTGGTGCTGGCTGAAGAGGCTTAAAGGCCTAGGCTATAACCAAAGAGGATATCCCCCATTTTTGGATTCCTCCTACATTTGGTGATCAGGATTTTGTACATTCCCTGTATTTAAAAAAAAAAAAATTATCAAAGAAAATACCAGACAGCACTGTGAACTTCTTCCAGCTGGAACAGCCTGAAGGCCCGGAACTTTACCTAGTTCAACTCAAAAAGAACTTTACCTAAGTCAGCTCAAAAAGGAACCACAGCACTAATACCTTCTTACAT
The DNA here is from genome assembly GCA_032164245.1 of Sternotherus odoratus. NCBI lineage: Eukaryota > Metazoa > Chordata > Testudines > Kinosternidae > Sternotherus > Sternotherus odoratus. The sequence goes on along the minus strand of JAVMKO010000001.1, from coordinate 202,991,879 downwards.
TATTTTCCCCCTCTCAACAACCACTACTTGCTGCTCACACCATCCAATCCCTACCTGCCGCAGTTCTTTCCCCTCTATCCTCCCCCCAAGCTGAAGTTCCAGCAAGGTTCAGACTGGACCAGGCTGAGTGAACGGAGGCCAGATCTGCAAAAAGGACTTAGGCACTTAACTTCCCCCATTAGGTGCCTAAAACCAACAAAATTGAGGTGCCACCGAGATCCTCAAACAATTGCTCGGCTGCAGTCTAATTCTGATTTGCAAGTCTTACACCCATTCTACACTAGTCATTAGTAATGGAGAAATCAGACATATCCATCCATCCAGAATAGGGCAGACACCTTGAGAGAAGCAGTATAGAAAAGCATGCACTGCATAGGCTATACCTATACTGGGGATAGGTGACTTCAATTACCAATGCTGCAAATAAAAGGTTCTTTTTTATAAATCATTAATTCACTTAATAAATATATATGACAGGTATCTATTAATGACATGTATGTAAGCAAACAGAATTTAGAGTTAAAAGTTGCTCCTATGGTTGTCTTTTGCCCTTCATCCTCAGGGCTGCCTTTCCATGAGGCAAACTAGGGTGTCCGCCTCAGGTGCCAGACCGCTGGGGGGAGGATGGCCCCACACTAGGAACCAGCGTATAGAAAATTGTGTCTGCTGTTGGTGCATACGTATTCTCTCTGCTCTAGAGGTACAGAGATGGTGGAATGCTGTGCTGGAGGAAGGAGGGCACAAGAGACATAACAGGCAGGCAGGAGGAAAGGAGACATGGAGGTGGCATTTGAGCTCCCCGCCTCAGATACCAAAATGTTGTGGGCTGGCCCCGTTCATCCTGCTGAATGCCATAGTTAAAATCTGTTCACCTGATGGAAATGCCTTTTTATCTGGTCAGTGAGGGAGAGATTTCCACAGCAGTGCACGGAGTAGTCACCCCTACAAATATCAGAATAGTTAATAGGATTTGTTCATCTAACTTCCCCCATAATGATCTAAAAATATAGCTGTTCAGAGGAAATGTGAGGTGATCATTGATCCAGCACTGCTGAGAGATTAACTCAACTCATTATCCACATCCGACAGAGATTTCATTTCTGCCAAGGCTCTGAGCCGGACGACTGGCAAGAAAGGGAACAAGTACAACCTTATAGAGAAGCAGTTCTCACACTTACCTCTAGGCCAAGAAGCATAAAGAACACTTAAAATTGCACTCTCCTTGGGTCTCAGCTGCATGACAGAGCAGCCCATCATTTTTTATTCTCACATCTGCCTCCTTCAATCTGGCATCCCCTCATTTTTCTCCCAAAGCATCAGTGAATTAAGGACCCCACAGAAAAAGTACAAATCTAACTTTTCATCATATTTTTTCCTACACCACTATTCTGTATTTCAGTGACTTCTACTAAAATGCAAAATAAGACACCTCTTCTCCCCCACCCCCCAGCGGATAGTGATGAAATAATGTGGGTTAGAGTAAATCATCAATAATGTTGATATGAAATACATGTAGGGTAGTGCAGAAACCAGTACTTTGTGGTATTAAGGGAGGAGGAAGAGAGCCTGCTCCAGGTCCTCCTGCCTTCCCATCATAGGGAGTAAAGACCAGAGGGTATTATATAACAGTGGATCCTTTGCCCCATCCCTTCCCAGCGAGCCCATGCTGAGTTTGGCACTGTTTACTGTATTTAAGAACTGGAAAGGACCACCTTGAACGAGGAATAGGCACTCCTATTTATTGGATATATGTGTGCATAAGTTAAAGGATATCAGAGTTCTTGTCAGACCTAGACTTGGAGCACAGCAATTTCTTCCTGCCAGTCCTGTGGTAAGTCCACACTACCCTTTAACACTTGTTTAGACTTCAAACTTCCTTCAGACTCTAGGGCTATTTTGTTGTAGGATTACACCACTGAGTAGTCCGGTCCCATTGTCCAAGAGAACAGTTTATTATAAAATATCAATGATTATTTCACATCGGGCCTCCATTTGTGGGTGCAAAGATTTAAGAACCATCAAATACACTATCTCTCCTACAGTTGTCAGATCTGAATATTAGAATAACTGTTTTCTTTAAAGAGACAAGATAAGTGAGATAATACCTTATATTGGACCAACTTCAGTTGGTGAAAGAGAAAGCTTTCAAGCTCCCAACAGTTCTTCTTCGGGTGTGGAAAAGATGTTTCCTTTAAAATCACATTCAGTTTAAAAGCCAATAGCAGGATTAAGTGTTTTGTGCAAGGCTGAGGAAGTAACCAAGAATGTTTAATTTCTGGGTCTACTTTTTTAACTGTGTGGGAGGGAGGAAAAAGGAGAATTGACTAGTTGAGTACAGGACACACATTGGATATTCTACAGGGGATGTTGTATATACCGCTGTTTTATTACTTCAGATGGACATTTATAAAACCCTCCCACCCCACTTTTCAAATGTGATGCACAATCAACATTTATACTTATGCACCAAAGCCTCTTCAATACACATTGGAAGAATTTCTCTCCAACATACAGATTCCTTCTGTGCTATAGTACAGGGTGTAAGAAGAATTGCTCCAGATACGCAAAGACAAAACAGTCAAGTACACAGACAGGTATCAAATAATCTGATACAAGGAGAAGTATTTCAGTGTTTGTGTTAATAAAAGTTGGTTTGCATAGAGACGCTTAATTTACAACTGAGTTTTTATGTTCAACCAGATCACTCAACTAATAATGTTGGAATTTTAAACAAGTACAGAGTAAGTAAAGCAGGAACTTCTAATCACCTAATACAAGAAGGGGGGCATCCCCCAACAATGCACAGGTAATATTATGGCCAAGAGCAATTTTATATTTTTGTTCTCTATTTGTACTGCAGTAGCACCGAGGTATCAGAGTCCCCTTGAGCTAGACACTGTTTATCCCCACAAGAAGACAGTCCCTGCACCAAGATCTTACAACCTAATATGTAATTTACTTAAAATAGCAGTTCTTGGGTTAAGTTCCACTAATTCAGATAGAGGGATCAAGCTGAGGAAGCCAAGATGAAAAAGCTTCCGGAGACTAATCTCAATGTAATTCAAAGCAAAAGGATTTATACTTATTAAATACTAAATTCTATACTCCCACAGAATCCATCAGCAACATAACAAAAGGTCTTTGGGTGAGCTTGTTAGCATAGTCATGTGCAGCTTATTAGCATACACATGTAGAAAAATGAGAAGTGTAGGTGGACAGCAAACCCTATCTGAAACAGGCATGCAACTTTCTTAAGTTTCAAAATATCTATAATTAGGATGGCATTTTAACTTTTTCTTTCCTCCTCCAAGGGCTTCCTATTTTAACAAGGACTATTTGTAGCAGATGCTGGAAGGCAAAGTTTTTACTTTAATATAAAAAAATGGCAACTCTTAACGTCACTTCAGTTGTGAATGGGAAGCACCAGTTTGGTAGCAGCACTAATTTGATAAAGTTATAGCCTTAGTCAACTGAGTATTCTAAAGGTCAGAGACTGTCCTTGAGGCCAGCTTGCCTCTCTCAGTGCCCAGAATAGACGTCTTGATAAACAGGCTAATAAAAGGATTCTGAAGCCTGAACGTACCACAGTGTTCCAATAAATGGTGCATTGTAACTTAGATATGTATAATTTATTTACATGAATATAAGTTACTTCAAATCAATACACTATGTACCATACCATTTGGTACTTAAACTTGTAAGCCTCACTCTTGTCACAAAGATTTACCAAAACAAGAGGAAAAAGAATCACTCTTCCTACTAGAACTACTTTTATAAACATGGGATAAGATTTACTGTATCTCCATTTATAAAAGTCTTTCAAACTGTTCTGGATTTTAAACAAAGTTGTAATAGATAAAAAGCTTGAAGTTGCCAATACAACGGCTATCTTGAAAAATCTATTCTTCCATCATTCAGAGCCCTCTGTGGAAAGATTAAGGTGGGTTTTATCCAGAGTATTGGATATGAGCTTTGGCTGAAAATCTTACATGTTGGTATAGGAATTAATCATCTTCAGAGTCGCTGTCCCTCCTTGTTGGAACAGAGCTCCTGACTGAGGATATCAACTGGTCCTGGATCTGTTTCCTGGGGTTTTCCTCTAGATCGGTCTTGATGGCACCCAACTCTGAAATCCTCCACTCCAGTTCTACATGGAATTAAGAGGAAAGAGTGCCCCATGAGGTTGGAGGAACAGCGTATGAAATTTCAGACTAGCATTCTCTTTTCTGTAGCATACAAAACCTTTACTATATGAAACATACAACATTGTACACACTATTTGCAGATTGTCTTGGAAATTTTAAAGCACGCATGATACAGACTAATCAGTGGTGCACTCCTAACTGTTGAAAACACTACAAAAGGATAAAAGTTTCTGGAATTATATAATGACTGAGTGGTAGGAAGAGACAAAGAATAGATTACTTAACAGAAGGAAAAAATTGCAACAATTCCATTTACACATCTGAATTAACTATTTTTACAGAGAAACTTAAAAAATACAATTCATTCACTTCCCGCACCCCTTGCGCTGATTAGTTCCTTTACAAGAGAAGGATCTCCCTCCTGATAGCAGGCCTATTATTACATAGGCTCAAATTGGATTACTCCCTCCAAGTGGAAGGAAGTCAATACAACACATTCAGCAGAAGCCTCTCTCCTAGTCCTGCTGGCAATCCAATCATTAAAACCCAATTCTGTTAGACAAAAGGAAATGAATATAACCTCACATTCTCCCCAATCACAGATAAATCACCCGTTTCATAGACCAAAAGAAAAAGAATTCAAAGAGTGCAGAGGTGACCTTATGTGATGACTAACCTGAGGTGGTATAACACTTATCCCCGGGAACTTGAAAATCAATTACTTTAGATGCCAATTACTTTAAATGAAGGGATGCAGGCCTTGGGTGTCCCTAAGCCTCTGGCTGTCAGAAGCTGGGACTGGAAACAGCGGATGGATCCCTTGATAATTTGCCCTTTTCTGTTCATTCCCTCTGAAGCATCTGGCACTGGCTAAAGTTGGAAGACAGGATGCTGGGCTAGATGGACCATTGTTCTGATTCAGAATGGCCGTTCTTATGCTCTCAGAAATGGAGAACTGATAATAGAATCTTTAATTATTTCTCACTTTGATGTATAATTAGCCAATCTCTACACAGAGAAGTAGTTGTTCCCAAAGCAATGCTCTCATGAGTGATTTTTCCACAGGAAAGCCAGTACTATGCAGACAATGTGAAAAGACCAGGGTTTTAGTTAAACCACGATTTTGATTAGTGAAAGTCTATTTGATGCTATTGCGAAATAGCTAAGTGATATAGTTAGATACAGCACTTGAGATGCAATTCATTGGTTGTGTACTTCTAGGGCACCCTCAAATGTATTTAAAGGAAACTGGGCAGAACCATTGGGAAATTTAACAATATTGTTTTAATTATAATAAAATCCCCTATTAAATCAGGCTAAAGGGTTTCATTCAGTTTCCTACATGCAGAAAGTATCATTTTATAGCTGACATCCTTCAATTTGATGCACCATTTAAGAAGAATTTTGTTCCCGCTCTATTTCCAAAGAAATGCTTTTGCAGACAAGCATGAAGAACACGACCATTCACAGGAATAACACATTCAGTGCTGAAATGCCTGGTCAGATCTCATGTACAGCGCATATGACATGCTTATCAAACATTTGTATCAAGGATGTTAAAAGGTTCAGCAACACTGGTATATTTGCAACAGGAGGAATATGGGCTAAACTGAGCCCTGACCTCCAGAAAAGAAGTAGCGTCCCCACCCACACAGGACACCTAATGTAGGTGCTCCCTCCCCCACTCTAGAACTATGTGTGATTACAACACTTCTTTTCAGAGCTCAGACTCAGGGTCTACTTCAGAGAGGTGAAAGAGACCCCAGCTACTGCCAGAGATGCAGCAGGGCAGGGAGAAGTTGGGGAGAGCAGTGCATCTTCAAGCTCCCAGCCCCAGTGGTGCTAGAGAAAATGTTGCCTATTGGGAGATAGGGGCATAGTGACTTAGGAACAGAGTCTGTGGGTCAGGAAGGTAAGAAAGAAGAACTCTAGGGACATGCAACCAAGCAGCACAGGTTATAAAGCAAATGGAGGATGGTCAAGGTATTCAGGTACAAACAACTCTGGAGGGAAGAAATGACAGAAAGTGTGTATATATTTTACTGCTTAAAATATACTGTTGAATCAGAAGATGTACGTGTCAAGAATCAGAGAGGTAGCCATGTTAGTCTGGACTGCTTGCACCGACAAAGTGGGTATTAGCCCACGAAAGCTTATGCTTCAATACTTTAGTTAGTCTTTAAGGTGCCACAGGACTCTGTCACAAGATGTACATGAGAAATGTAAATAAATATGTGACCTTTCTATTACACTTTTTTCCTCCTGTCACTAATTCCTAGCCCCTACATTCTGAGAGTCAGTGCAAGCAGAACATAGGGAAGATTAATTAAACTGGTTACTGACACTCTTCTTTTCCTTTACAAGATACTAGATTCGGCCGCTTACCGTCCCTTGTCAGGTTCATGCCACCGAAGACGAGGGGCCCAACCAACTGGGCCTTGATATCTCCTTCAAAGTACATGAAAAGTGTAGGCAGGTTCCTATCAGGGTAGTTGGGTATGCAGGTAGTAGAAATGGCTTTGATAAATTTGACGTCTGGGAACTTCCTGGCAAGTCCACTCAAATGCTGATTTATTAACGTACAGAGGGGAATTCTGTTAAAAGAAAACAGATAAAAAGAAGAGCTAAGAGAAAGAATACCAAGAGTAGTGCCTTTCACGTGGAAAGTTAGAAATTGCAACCTACTGAACAGTATTTATGGAAACACAAATTTACAAAACAAAGCATAGATATTACTACAGTGCCCATCGCTCCAGAAATTTACTAAGATTTCCCATTCTATTATAGAACAAAGTTAGTTTACAAGATTCCATTTCTGTGACTAGTGCATGCTAAAAAAGTACACACAAGGTGGAGAGAAATAACAGCTTTTTAAAGAAAAGAATCAAGCTTCTATTTGTATTGTTAAAAAGATGAAGCAAAATATTGTGTGCTGTGAAGAGTTGATTTCAATTACACTAAAGATAACGAACAAACATGTTTTTAGAATCATTTCTATAACACACAGTTTTATTTGCAAAGTAGTGACAAGTTCCTTGAAAAGCTATTTTGTAATGTCAGTGGGGTTGAGTACCTTGCTTACCCGAATTTTGTGTAGCAAAAATAGAAGGGCCACACAGAACTCCATTGGGTAGGGAAGGAAGCTGGTGACCTCAAGTCTATAGCCTCAAGTGCTTTTATACAGAAAAGGATTAAGTCTGCCCCAGAAGCTCTCTGTAACTAAGTTTCAGTAGACTTTGTTTGTAAGCAATAAACATAAGGAATGTGGTTTTCCTTAATTTTAACTGATAGAATTCTGAAATAATTCTTTAATGTCCAAAACACAGTTATTCACTTGTCTAACAGTATTCACATGGCTCACTGATAGCATCTGAAAATGTAAAGTGCTTAAAAACAGCTTACCTACCCTTGTTTGTAAAGATGCAGCATTACCCATATACCCTTGCCAGCTTTGGTAACTTCTTGAACATAATCCTGTCCAGAAATCTCCAGAATTTCCCCAAATTTGTTCTTTATTTGAGTTGCTTTCCATTCTGCTATCCTCTGCTGTCTACACAACAAGGAGGGGACAGATGAGAGAAAAGAAATCAAACCGTCTTGAGAACAGATACACTTGTTTAACATAGTGATGATTAGATGATCAAAGTTTCAGGTTTTGAAGCCTAGTCTGCAGAGATGAATTATAAAGGTGTCTAAGCACCAGGGTAGTGAAGGAGAGTTTACATAGTTTTGCATTTAAATATGAGCAGTCTAAAACTGATTAATGTTTGTATCATAGTGAAATAAAGTCACAATATTCAACTTCAGACATTGTGCATAAAAATATATTTTGCTCCTGAGATAGTGGTAAATAGTTAAAAATACTTAGGGACGACCTCTCCATTATCCTGCACCTTGAGCAGTCATTTATATCTATACAAAATAATACCAAGTCAGAATGACAGTTTTTTTACTCCCACACTAAAACAGATATAAATGACTGCTCAAGGAAAAACACAGTAGAGAGTCAAATGCATAATCTCTCTGCCTCCGTTTCATTTAGGCTAAAATTTGTAGAAGTCTCCAATAAGTTAGGTACTGAACTCAAGATCTGATCTGCAGAGGCTCTTTGCACCCAATGATTTCAACTAGGGTTATACCTATGAAAAATTGAACCCTAAATAGGGTATCCAAGATGGAGATACAAGTGGCTTATTTAAGGATACTAAGAAGTCCTTCAGACCAGGATACAAACCCCAGGTTTTCCAGCTTCCTCTCTTGGGCCTTATTGAGCACATCCTTCCTCCCCTACTCTTCAGGAAAATAGAAATCCAATTGCATTTTGCATTGCATTGCGTGTAAGGAGGTAACCAACATAGTTTCATTTAGTCAGTTCTGCAAGCTGCTCTCACCTGTACATTTTGATAGCTTGCTCATCTTCCTCATTAAACTCATCTTCATTTTCTTCTAGCTCCTCCAAAGTCATGTCTTCATATGTTTTCACTGGAGTGTGAGAAATATAGAATGAGCAATATTCCACAAGAGAAGGAAGATTAACCTGTGCAAGTTTGTAACCCCACAACCCTTTTCCTCTTGAGAAAATGCATGTTATTTTCTGCTGTTTTTCTAAGCTATTGAACAAGATAACACTGTAAGACTACCTACAATGATCGGAGAAGGGAGTTGAGCAATCCTCAAACTCAGCACTTTGAGCTGGAAGGGGGATGGTCAGAGCTTTATTTGCACTCCTCTCATCTGTAAATATCTGGGATGTAACTGAAAACACACCGGACCCTTAGCTAGAACACGTGTCTATAGAACGCGAATTCAGATAGAACGCAGTCACGGCCATAGATCCCAAATTTAGCTTGGTCACAAAAACGCGCATCTATATAATGCGGTCCCCACTATAACGTGGGACTTGGCATGGATCCCAAATCCTGTGTTCTAGCGAGGATCCGGTGTACTTGATCATAAAGTTACTAAAGTGAGACTTTTCCCTTCTAAGGAGCAGTTCTTGTTGATTATCCTGTGATCCCAAAAAAACAAACCCCGCCAGCCTCTCCAAGCTCATCATCAGAAGCAAGCTCCCCACATACCAGACCCTGCCAGAGCAGATGCAAAACTGGCAGACATATCTCCACTGCTACAATGATCATCACTCACCAAAGCATACCTTTCAAAATCCAGGGATTATACACATGCCTATCACACCATGTCGTGTACCTCATCCAGTGCACTAGATGCCCCAATAGCAACTATGTGGGTGAAACCAGATAATCACTATGCTCTCAAATGAACTCACATAGGAAAATTATAAAAGACACACAAAAAAACTATCACCAATGGGTGGGCACTTTCCACAAAGCGATCGCTCTACAGATGACCTATCTGTCCTTATCCTCAAAGGAAACCTACACAACACTTTCCAAAGATGAGCCTGGGAGCTTAAATTCGTGTCTAGCAAAGTTATGAAAAAGCATAGACTGAACATAGACACTGGATTTATGACTTATTACAACAATCTCTAACCCACAAACCCCCTCCTTTTGTCCCATGACTGCAGAGGTGTTAGTGGGCCACTCTTGAATGGTCCTTTGGTATAAGTGCTAACTTCTTACGCTAAACAATCTGTTCCACCTGCTCAGAGTATCTTTCCCAGACTTCCTGCTTCCCACAGCCCCCATTGGACCAGGACAGCGAACCGTGGCCAGTGGGAGCCGCCGTCGATGAAACAGCAGGTAAACAAAGTGGTGGGGCTCGCTAAGCGTGCTTACCCTGCGGTCCCACGTGCCAACGTTGCCGATCCCTGACATAAGTAATCTATACAGAAGCCTGTGGAACCCCATAAGATTGGGTCCCTAATCCCTGAACTCATTTACAAAACTTTTCTTAAACATTACATGTATATATTGTCTCATACTATAGAATTCAAATTTATAATCCCTGTTCCACGATGAGATATCTTTGAGCTATAATATATCTTAATTAAAACGATCTTTAGATAGGGTTTTTTCCTCAAAAAGCATTTTATCAAAAAAATCCAATTTAAATTTTAAAAAATCTGATTTTAAAATCATTGATTGTTATTCACCCTGGTGATTGGACACGCTAATACAGAACGGCTCAGGATTTAGCTTTCTGCTGCCTCTTATTTCCTGATCACTCACCAACAGACTGCTGCTGAAGTTTCTGCTGCTCTTGCTCTTCCACCGCCTCCTCTTGCTCTTTTAGCTTTTCCTTGGAAGGGAGGATGCCCTTCTTACGCAAAATGTCATTCCACTCTGTATCTGCATTGGGGTCCTAAAACAGAACAAATGGAGGCTGCGTATGTTTTAAACTGAAGGAAGACTTCTACCACTTCCACAACCGTGCTCCTATCAACTTTGTTGCCTTTTGGGGGAGGGAAGAGGGAGGGAAGTAAGAGGATGTGTGGGGCTGGGGTTGGATTTTCCCCCAGAAACAGAAAACATTACTGGAGCAGTGTTTTCATTGGGCATGCAACAGAAAACACACACACATTCTCCCGCTGATGGGCAGGAGTTTGCTTTTGCTTAAAAAAAGATGACAGAGGTCACAGGTCCAGCTAGCTAGAAAAAAGAAAAGAAAAATTCCTTTTTTTCTGAGTCAGAAAATGTTCACTGACTGTGCAAATGGCAGTCCCCCAGTAATCACTCCTGCCACATTGGCTTTTTCAACCCAAGGAAGTTTCACCAGTTTAACTTAAAAATAGATTTAAAATCAATTTTGTTAAAATTGCACCAGTTTATGAAAACACATTTATTTGGGTTTAGCTCAAATCACTACGTAGTCAAGATTTGCTAAATCTACGTAAGAATCCTGATCCAAAACAGGGGTTTGTACTGGTTTAAACAAACAGACCTTTATATAAAAGGTGTATGTAGACAAGAACTAATTTAAGGTCCAGAATATACTAGATTTGGGACTTCAGCAAAACAGAAGCAGTAGGTACTTTAGTCATTTTCTTCCAGGTGGGAACTTTTTTTAAAAAAAAGTCTGTTCTTGCAATGTGTTATTGTTTATTGGCAAGATTTACATGTAATGCCTAACTTTTTCAACAGTTTGTCTTACTATCTTAACAGAAAGATATCAAAGTAAGTTGTAAACAAACTAACCTGTTTTTAATACATACAGCCACCAATTAGAAACAAAGTGTCTCAGAATAAGACAAGGAACACTGAACAGAAGTCAGACACAATGCATACTAGACATCTTGGAGTTAAAATAAAAGTGTGGGAGTCCAGGGAGTTGATTTAGGTTTTCTTTATTTTGAGATTTATAGACGTCTGCTCCCCAGATGTACTTAGATTCATAGAACATCAGGGTTGGCAGGGACCTCTGGAGGTCATCTAGTCCAACCCCCTGCTCAAAGCAGGACCAATCCCCAACTCATCCCAGCCAGGGCTTTGTCAAGCCTGACCTTAAAAACCTCTACGGAAGGTGATTCTACCACCTCCCTAGATAACCCATTCCAATGCTTGACCATCCTAGTGAAAATATCCAATCAAAACCTTCCCAACTGCAACTTGAGACCATTACTCCTTGTTCTGTCATCTTCTACCACTGAGAACAGTCTAGATCCATCCTCTTTGGAATCCCTTTTCAGGTAGTTGAAAGCAGCTATCAAATCTCCCCTCAATCTTCTCTTCTGTAGACTAAACAATCCCAGTTCTCTCAGCCTCTCCTCATAAGTCATGGGCACCAGGCCCCTAATCATTTTTGTTGCCCTTCTCTGGACTCTTTCCAATTTTTCCACATCCTTCTTGTAGTGTGGGTCCAAAAACTGGACACAGTACTCCAGATGAGGCCTCCCCAATGTCGAATAGAGGGGAACAATCACGTCCCTCAATCTCCTGGAAATGCCCCTACTTATACAACCCAAAATGCCATGAGCCTTCTTGGCAACAAGGGCACACTGTTGACTCATATCCAGCTTCTCATCCATTGTAACCCGCTAGGTCCTTTTCTGCAGAACTGCTGCCTAGCCTTTCGGTCCCTAGTCTGTAGCAGTGCATGGGATTCTTCCATCCTAAGTGCAGGACTCTGCACTTCTCCTTGTTGAACCTCATCAAATTTCTTTTGGCCCAGTCCTACTTGAAAGAGCAGTGTATAATTAAGGCAATGAACTGGGATTGAGCACATATAGGTTCAATTAGTGGCTCTGCCATAGACTCCTTGTTCCTTAGCTCATATCTATAACATGGGGCTAATGCTTCCTTACTTTGTTAATACAGTAAAACCCTGATTTAACGGACCCCGATTTAACGGACTTCGGATGCAACGGACAAAATTTATGAGCAAGACCGATGCATCCAAAATCCGTTTTTTCGGGGGCTGCCTGCCGGCTCCCCGCTGCTGCCCGGGTCCAGGCAGCGGGCGGGCTGGCTGCCGGCTCCCCGCTGCCAGCCCCCCGGGTCCCGGCTGCTGGGACCCGGGCGGGAGCCGGCAGCCAGCCCGCCCGGGTCCCGGCTGCTGGCTGCCGCCTGGGTCCCAGCAGCCGGGACCCGGGCGGGAGCTGTCAGCCCGCCCTCTCGGGTTCCCGCTGCTGGGGGCTGTCAGCCCGCATGTCAGCCCGCCCGCCCAGGTCCCCGCTGCTGGGACCCGGGCGGGAGCCGTCAACCCGCCCGCCCGCCTGGGTCCCGGCTGCTGGGACCCGGGTGGGAGCTGTCAGCCTGCCCGCTCGGGTCCCCGCTGCTGGGGGCTGTCAGCGCGCTGTCAGCCCGCCCGCCGAGGTCTCCGCTGCTGGGGGCTGTCAGCCTGCATGTCAGCCCGCCCGCTCGGGTCCCGGCTGCTGGGACCCGGGCGGGAGCCGTCAGCCTGCCCGCCCGGGTCCCCACTGCTGGGGGCTGTCAGCCCACCCGCCCGGGTCCCTGCTGCTGGGACCTGGGTGGGAGCTGTCAGCCCGCCTGCTCGGGTCCCCACTGCTGGGACCCGGGTGGGAGCTGTCAGCCCGCCTGCTCGGGTCCCCGCTGCTGGGACCTGGGCGGGAACCGTCAACCCGCCCGCCCGGGTCCCCGCTGCTGGGGGCTGTCCGCCTTAATTAGTCCGTTATATCGAGGTTTTACTGTACAGGGAGTCACTCAAATACTTGCATGTTTCCCATACTTCAGTATCTGTATAGATTACTTGGGTGACTAATGCAAGATGTACTTCTATAAACTCTCCAGGCAATATAGCTTTGGAAGATCGAGACCGGCTCTATCATTTTGGCTCACGGATCAATAGCACTTTAATTTCCTATTGCAGGGTCAAATTTTGTAAATGCACAAGTGCCACTGAAGGCAGAAATTGGCAAGCACAATTGTATTATTGGTGGTGATGCACAAGCCAGAAACAATCCAAGTAGGTTTCCAGAACCAAGGCTGTATTTGTAAGTCTGTCACCTAAGAAAACAAACCAATTTTGTTTTTCCTTGTAAGCCAAACAAATTTCAACTGAGCTTTGAGACAATAAAACAATCAACTCCACAATGTTTCCCAGCCACTCATATTTCAGACTAAGACCACACTTTACATAAACATTCACCTTTCTGACTACAAGACCTTGTGGCAGATAATGCTTTACAGGACATCAAAATAAAGACAAAGCATGTTGTCAGTGCATGTCAATTCACCATTTACACATTAATATCTTCCAGGGCTGTATGATGCATGAGCACAGACAGCACTTGTCTGCCCCTCTTATTTCAAAACACTAAGTACCAGGTATCGTAGGATTATTGGGAGTAAGATTGACAGGTAAGTCAATACAATGAGGCTTTATTTTGAGGCAGTAGTGGAATTTTTTACTTGTAATACACATGACTGTGGTCAGACTGAGCTCAGGGCCTGGTAGAATTGTCCCATCCCCTCCTTCAGCCCAGAGCGTGGGAAGTGTGTTTTGATACAGTTGAAGTTTCCTGGAGCCGGGTGGGTCCCGGGATATTACAGCCGCGGTGGTGAAGCGATCGATCTCTTTTCTTGGACCCGCTGCTGGTGGCGAAAGAGACCCGCCCGGGATCCACTCAGTGATGTTCTTCCGGGCCGCTCCAGAGCCTGTCTCTCCCCAACAGGAGTTGGTCCAATCACCGATGTTACCGCCCCCATCCTGGCTCTTGAAGGCCTGGCCCTTTTAGGGGCTGGGGTGGGAGCGCAGCGCCCCCCTCCCGGCTCTTAGCAAGGCGAGACGCGCGCCCAGAGCAGGCGGAAGGGGAGTCCCATCCCCCATGCAACATTGTAACCCGAGCCCCTGGAAGTGCAAAGCGAGCCCGCAGCGCGCTCCTTATGGGGCCACGGCCGGCCGGCCGCGCTACGCCCCCCGCCGTCCCGACAGCGGCGCCCTGCCCACGGGAGGCCCCGAGCGGAGCAGACCCCTTAGGGGCCAGAATGCATCTGGGGCCCGGAGACTCACCCCCCCCCCGGACCCCGCCCGCAGCGCGGGGGCTTCGCGAGCCCTCCCCCCGGGAACCTCCCCCCGGCCGGCCGGCGCGGCTCCTCACCTGCATGTTGGCCCCGACACTGCCGCGGCGGCGACGCCTCTCTGGGGCCGGCCGCGGGGCGAGTCCCCCCGGCTGCGCTCAGCCCCCACGTGCCGCTCCTCGCTCCGCCAGGCCCCGGGAGCAGGAAACTGTGTGAGGCGGCGGGCGCGGCGGCTTCCGGGGTAGCCTTGTAAGGACAGACAGACAGAGGGGGGCGGGAGCGACGCCCACGGCCCAGCCCCACTTCGCAGTCGCACGGGATCGGGGACACCCCCCCCCCCCGTGTCGCGTGGGAAGCGGCGCCTCACACACCAGAGCTCGGGGCCCTGCTCACCGGCCCGCAGGAAGGATTCTGCTAGAGCAGGGGTGACTCGCAAACGTTTTGGGTTGGTGACCTCCCCCCCCCCTTGAACCCCGAGCCTCTGAGCGCCACCCCCCTTAGAAATGAACCGCACCGTTGTGATATGTGACTGTTAAATACTAAATGTAAACCCGATTGCTTCGAATGAATTGACCTTTTCTCACTGCTTTTAAATGAAGAGGAAAACACATTTTTATTGAATTAACGAGAAGTGGGAAAGTTATTTTTAAGTAGAATTTTATTTAAGTATTTGACAGCTTGGGGATGGCAACTAGGGTCACCAGATGGTCCTGATTTTATAGGGACAGTCCGGATTTAGGGGTCTTTTTCTTATATAGGCTCCTATTACCCCCCACTCCCTGTTCCAATTTTTCACATTTGCTGTCTGGTCACCCTACTGAGGACCCTGTGTGCGCTCCCAGCTGGGCTCCACCTGACAACCTCACTAGAGGGGTTGGAGGGGCTCACAGGCCTTCTCCTGGTTGGGGTCACGACCCACAACCCTGCGTGGTGGTCGGACTTGGGGATCGCCGACCCGTGCCTGGCTGCAGCTCACAGCCCTGCTCCTGGCAAGGGTTGGGGTCGGGGCTCGCAGCCCAGCATGGGTGTCGGGGCTCACAGCCCGATGCAGGGGTTGGAGCTCACAGCTCAGGGTCACAGCTGCATGCCCGGGTCAGGGCTCTTAGCCCCGCAGATCCACACCCAGGTCAGGGCTCGCAGCCATGCGTCACTGTCAGGGCCCCAACACGGGTCAGGGCTTGGAACTTGCAGCCGCCATGGGTGCCGACTCTGTGGGTGCTCTGTGGCTGGAGCACCTCCAGGGAAAAATTTGTGGGTATAGAGCACTCATCGGCAGCTCCCCGCCCCTGCTCACCTCCGCTTCGCCTCCTCCCCTGAGTGTGCTGCCGCGTCCTGCTTCTTCCTCCCGCTCACATGAATCAGCTGTTTGGCGCAGCTAGTCTATGGGTGGGAGTGCCTCCCCCCCTCCCCCACTTACCTGCACTCAGCTTCCTGTCCTGAGCATGCTGCTGCTCTGCTTCTTCCTCCCTCCTAGGCTTGCTGTGCCAAATGTTTGGCACGGCAAGCCTGGTGTGTGTGGGGGGGAGGGGACGCGCTGTGCTCGGGAGAGGAGGTGGGGCCAGGGAAGGGGTGGGGTGGGATGGGGGCAGGGCCGGGGGGCTCGAGCACCCACTGGCGCTGGGGAAAGTTGGCGCCTGTGGCAGCTGTGTGCTGGGGTCAGGGCTCACGACCCAAACCCCTGGTTGGCTGTTGCTGAACCCTGTAGGTGTCTAAACTCACTCAGTCCCTACATTTTTGCCATAAAAATCCTCTCTGTGCCAAACTTGTTGCCTCTGGGGTTGCACACATCTGGATGCCTATCTCCAGCCCAAGTCCCAGCACAGCCCTGAAACCAGGGGAACGTGGGCAGAGGAACATCTTGCCAGCCGGGATCAATCCAGTAGGGGGATGATAGGCCTCTCACAGAAAAGGCTGGGTGAAGAGGCCTCCCTTTTAACTGTTAGCCCAGTGGTTGGGGTTCTCATTTGGGCTGTGAGAGCTCCCTGGTTCAATTGACCTCTCAATCTCTCTTGTTGAAACCATTCCACTTTATTGGAGAAAAGACAAAATAAGAATGACTATAGTCCAGTGGTTAGGGCAGACACCTGAGTGGGAGTAGATTTCCTGTTCAAATCCCTTTTCATCTGGCAGAGAGGGAGATTGTCTTCCACAATTTATGTGACTACCCTCATCATAGAGTCATAGGACTGGTAGTCGGAGTCCCAGTCCCCTGCACTCAAGGCAGGACTGAGTATTATAGACCATCCCTGAGAGGTGTTTGTCTAGTCTTGTCTTAATCTCCAATGATGAAGATTCCACAGCCTCCCTAGGCAATTTATTCCGGTGCTTAACCACCCTGACAGTTAGCAAGTTTCCCCCTAATTTCCAGTCTAACTCCCCCCCTCCCCCCGCTGCAATTTAAGCCTACAGCCTCTGAGGATAGCACATGAAGCAAAATCACTGGGTTAAGGATTTTAAAAGAGATTTATGCCTTGTCCAGCCCATGCCTGTCCTTTTTTTATTTTTTTTTTGGTGGTCCTATTGGGATCCAGGAAGTGGGGATCCAGCCTAAGGGGAGGTCCACAGGTCTGGGAAACCAAATGATTCCAGGGAACAACAGATGAAAGAACATTGATGGGAGTGGGGTCAAAGGGTCAAATGAAGGGAACCTGACGGGGCCACCGAGCAAAGAACCCCAGACAGCGCCCACTGCTCCTCAAAGTTGTCAATGGAGCCAGCAGACACCATCCAGAGGAACTTGGCCCAGAAGCGTGAATGGACAGAGGATCGGAAATAGGCCCCACAGTCACAGGAGACCCTGTTGGCCAACCCCTCCCTTGTTTTCTAGATGGCCATTTTGGCCAGGATTAGGAAAAGATTGACCAGCCGGTCCCGTGACTTTTTGGGGCCACAGATAGGCAGTGCATCGATGAACAAGTGTGGGGAAAAGTGCAACCAGAAACACAAAAGTATGTCTAAGAGGAGCTGGAAAAGGGGCTGCAACCTGGCGCACTCCAGGTATATATGTGCCAGGGTCTCACTCACGGTGCAGAAGGGGCAGGTGTCCGGGAGGGGGATGAACCACAGCAAGTACACGCCCATGCTCACAACTCCATGAAGGAGCCACCAGCTGATGTCCCCAGTGGGCCTCGGGACCAGGGAGAAATATGGGCTGGCCCACCGGGGCTCCTCACCCTCCAGAGGTGGCAAGAGGTCCCGCCCCTTTGTGCCAGGGCGTGATGCAAGGGTGAGGATGTGGAGCACGAGCGTATAGAGATATTTCCTTGGCATGGTCTGGAAACGAACCGGTTGCAAATCATTGAACCAAGCTTTGTAGATCCTAGGTATGCAGACTGACTGCAGTTTTAAGAGCTGTAATGGCAATTCAGACAAATGGACTGTTGGAATTACTAACAATATTTGAAATTATTACTATGAGAAATCAAACACCAATTTAACCAATTTTAATAAAATTCCTTTAGTAAATCCAAAGGCCCAATAGTATTTTATTGGTCTAAATATGCCTAAATAATAAGCAATTTATTTCATCCAAACAATCATAAAACATTTTGTAAGCATTTGCTCAAGGTATTTACAAACAGGCTAAACCTAAAGGTGCTTAGACCTATGTTAGTCACCTTCAGCGTGGTCAGGCAGGGATTAGCAATGAACCCTTTAAGAGTTACTTTTTAACAAACAAGTGGTGTCACTGCCAATTACTGACTTCAGCTAAAAACCAATTGGAAACAGTTCACCCTTCTTTTCCAGTCTGAATTCAGATAAGATAAAAGAAACTTCCTTCACCTCTCAGGTGTTTGTAATAGATTTCTTGCTTTCACCCATAATCATGTTGACCAGTTTGGGGAGTGAATGGGCTCATCAATAATCCAAATGGTCAGCTGATCTAGAATAGACGCTGCTAATAAAATGGCTGGTGCTGAGAGAATAAAAAGAAGACAATTAGCTTCTACTAGAAGAAGAATTTGCTGGATATAGCTAGTAGCAAGCTTGGGATAGGATAAAATAAGGTTCATTGAAGGTAATGGGATGTTTGTCTTGGTTTTTAAATAAGATATACATTATAATTGAAAGGTGAAGATGTTGTATTTCAGAGAAAACATTGCTTTGGGAAAAATACAATACTGGGTATTTGTAGATGCATGTAAGGTAGAACTTATGTCTTTAATTTATATCTAGGATTTTTTTCTTGACTATATGTGACTATGTAGGGCTGTTCAGTTTGCCTTAATGTTTCTTCCTAGCCTAACAGACAAAAGGGTTTTTGTCACCTCCCTTGAGATCTCTTTACCTAACTGAATCCTAGACTTAAGATTAGTTTGTTTTCATACTGTTCTTACCTTTCACCAGTACTACATAGAAGAGCTTCAACAGCTCTGTATTAAGTTGATGATCTCCAAACTAATATATCCTGCAGTAACTATGGAGAAAACTAGCTATTTAGTATTTATCAAGAAGGTGGAAAAATTGTAAAGGGTAATACCTAATGATGCTTGTGGTTTAAGAGAAACAAATCTGACAGTGGATTCCACAACATAAAATAGTTCCAGGACTCCTTACTCTTACTACCTTCTACTTTAGGGTTGTTGAAGGACTTTAGCTTTATTTAAAGGGGGAGGGGGGGGAGAATCCTTAAGGAGTGTAGTGGTATCTTCCTTTTGTAGAAAAATCCCCCATGAAACACCCACTGTTCTGTGAAAAAACTACTAGGAGCTTTTTAAAAATATGTTGCTTAAGAAGTTGTAGGAATTCTTGGCACCTGAAAGTAGCTAGTAAGATCCTATTTGTGCCTTTTGGAAATAGGCTTGGTTGCTTTGAAGCAGAAAATAAGTTTAAAGATACTGTCTGTATAGGAGAACCAAATATTCCTCTGCTTTAAATTTTTTCCCCCCCAAATAGCTATCTGCTCCTGTGCAATAAGAACAGAGTGGATGGTGACACATGGGCCTTCTCTTAGCAAGGGGAACTAAAATTGTTCTCTAAAAATGGCTTCTAGGTAGACTACTCTTGACTAGCTTCCTGGTTAACTTAAAGCAGGTATGGGAGAAAATGATTCACCAAAATTAAATAAAACCTGCTCTGAGAGAGGTGGCTTAAAGCAGGGGTAGGCAACCTATAGCACGTGCGCCGAAGGCGGCACGTGAGCTGATTTTCGGTGGCACTCGCACTGCCTGGGTCCTGGCCACCAGTCTGGGGAGCTCTGCATTTTAATTTAATTTTACTGAAGTTTCTTAAACATTTTTATTTACTTTACATACAACAATAGTTTAGTTATAATATATAAACTTTGTAGAAAGAGACCTTCTAAAAACATTAAAATGTTTTGTGTGCCAGTAATACCTTTTAAATTAGAGTGAATAAATGAAGACTTGGCGCACCACTTCTGAAAGTTTGCCGACCCCTGAGAGGATTACTAGTGGTGAGCTGTATTTCAAGCTGAAGAAATTATTAGGGAGTTTTCTAGGTGGTGGGTTTTTTTGAGTGACCTCTCGTGAGTTTGTGAATAAATCTAGGTATAGGAGTGGGAGGGCATATTTAACCTTGCTACCGTTTTGGCTCTTACTATAAAGCTGTAGCTCAAGCTCTTGAATGCTGTCACAATGTCCTAACATAGTTCTGCTTCCTCTGGTTTGATATTAGAATGTCTGGACGTGGAAAGAAAAATGTGGTGGTTGCAAAACCTACACTTCTAGCAAGAAAAAGTAAGTCCTCAAAGGCTGGCCTGCAGTTCCCAGTGGGTCGTGTCCACCGGCTCCTCAAAAGAGGGAACTATGCAGAGAGAATAGGCGCTGGTGCTTCGGTCTACCTGGCAGCTGTGCTGGAATATCTGACTGCTGAGATATTGGAACTGGCAGGAAATGCTGCCCGGGAAAACAAGAAAGGCAGGATTGGGCCACGACACATCCAGCTGGCCGTGAGGAATGACGAAGAGCTGAACAGGCTGTTTGCTCATGTCACCATTGCTGAAGGAGGAGTTCTGCCCAACATCCTTTCCCAGCTTCTTCCCAAGAAAACTCTTAAAGAGCCTTTACCAACAGGGGATGCTGCTGCTGCTGCTTCCCAGGGAGAATCCAGTAGCCACTGACCTACTCCTGCCTTTCCTTGTCTGGGCTTCTGTATTGGGTGACCATTGACTGACTGTTTATTAGTAGTGTTAGCATACACAAAGCATTAACTATTCCTCCGGGTGATTGTTTTAATGTTTGTATGTCTTTTTAGATGTTTGTAATAAACTTCAGCAGTTGACTCAATCTACTGTTTCCCTTCAAGGAGTGGGGAGTATTGTAGCTCTTAAACAACAACCATACTTCTCTAGCACTTTCAAAGCAAGCATGTTAAGAGGAGAGCTAGCCTGGCCTCAGACTCTGTGTTGGACTCAAAGGTCTAATGAAATTTCCAAAAAGAAGAGTGTGGGAGAGCACCGGTTCTCTGCACCTATGGATGTAATGCAGGTGGGAAGACTCTACAGTGGGGAGGGATGAAGGGAAATGGAAGACCTACTTCTACATGCTAAGATAACAAATCCATCTTAATTTATGAATTTATAATGGAGTTAAGTCCAGTGCCTTCAGTAGTCATGAACATTGTAGAATAGATTTATTACTCGCTGATCAGCTAAATGTCATTGTGCTGTATTTGCCCTGGATCAGCAATGGGTAGTTCTCTCTGCCTCTTCAGAGACCTTGTCTACAAAGGTAGGATAATAGAGAATTAAATACAAATCTCTTATCGCAACACCCCTTTCTTACTGCCTTTTGGTAGGTCATGTCCACTGAGGTGCTCAGTACTCAGCTAAGGCAGGAGCTGCCCCTTAAATAAATAAACGGAGATAGTTAAATAAATATATCTCCTAGAGCTGGAAAGGCCATCAAGTTCAGTCCCCTGCCTACACTAAGCAGGACCAAGTACTGTCCGCTGACAATTTTTTTTTCCCTCCAGATCCATAAATAGCCCCCTCAAGGATTGAATGCACAACCCTGGGTTTAGCAGGCCAATGCTCAAACCACTGAACTATCCGTTCCCTATTTGTTTTAACTATTTTGGGACAGGTCACTTTCATTCTTCAGCCACCACCCTTAGTCAGGATGGCAAGCCCCTGGCCATGGTTTGGCCTTTCTTTGCTTTTGAGGTATTCATCAGGCAGCTGAGTCTTTCCTCCGGGCCACAGAGGTCAGTTGTGATGCTTCTCTTTTTGAACAGCTGGATTTTCCCATTTAGCTACTACAGCTAGGACAGGATTTGGAATGTCCCCTTGAAACCAGAATTCTAAGTTGGATGTAAATCGCCTTGCATCTACTTAACGCTGTAGCATAGTAGGCTGAGGTAAGTCTACACTACTGCCAGATCGGCGGGTAGTGATCGATCTTTCAGGGATCAATTTATTGCATCTAGTGTAGACACAATAAATTGATTCCTGAGCGCTTTTCCTGTTGACTCCAGAACTCCACCACTGAGAGAGAGGCAGAATCAGAGTTGATGGGGGAGCAGCAGCAGTCAACTTTCCGCCATGAGGACGGCCAGGCAAGTCGCCCTAAGATATGTCTACTTCAGCTATGCTATTCATGTAGCTGAAGTTGTGTATCTTAGGTCAACACCCACCCACCCCCACCGCAGTGTAGACTTGGCCTTTGACTTGATATGCTTTTTATCCTATGACTGCACAGGTAGTAATAAGCCACACTACCTTTAATTGTCCCTTTGGAACAGGGGTGGGTACACTTTTTGGCTCAAGGGCCACATTGGGGTTCAAAATTGTGTGGCAGGCCAGGTAGGGAAGGCTGTACCTCCCCAAATGGCCTGGCCCTGACTCCACCCACTTACTGGCCCCCTCAGAGCCCCTGACCCATCCAACCCTCCCCTCGTCCCCTGATTGCCCCCTCTGGAGACCCCCCCACTCTGCCCCCAGGACCCTACCTCCTATCTAAGCACCCCTGTTTTTTGTTCCCTGACTGCCCCCTCCTGAGACCCTCTCCACCCCCCCCCCCGGGACCCCACAACCTAAGCTTCCCCCTTTGCTTACCATGCTCAACTGGGCACTTCAGCCTGAGCACTTGTCCCGGTGCCCCTGTCCGGGAGCGTGGGACTATTGGCACCACTCACCCGGCCCAAGCTCCCAGGCCGGATAAAGATGGCCCGCAGGCTGCAGTTTGGCCACCCCTGTTTATAATATGTGCTAACTACTTATGTTCAACCATCTGTTCCACCTTTCATTTTAGCTGTGATATTCTGACAACCTTTCCCAGATGGGAAGAAGAGCTCTGTCTTGAAAACTTGTCTCCCTCATCAACAGAGGTTTGGCCAATCAAAGATATCCGCTCACTCATTTAATTTGCTAAGATAGTCAGGCATGCAACCTGTGCTCCAGATGTCCCTAAAGTTCCAACTGGCTGAAGCTGAACAACAAGGGATGGATCACTTGAAATTGCTCTGTTATGTTCACTTCCTCTGAAGCACCTGGTACTGGCCACCATCAGAAGACAAGATGCTGGGCTTGAGGGACCTGCGGTCTCTCCCCGTGAGGCTCTTTTGTTGTTGCTTCCCAGAAGTGTGGTGAGTGAGAAATAGGGTGACCAGATGGCAAGTGCAAAAATGGGGACTAGGGCATGGGGGAGGGAGGAGGGGATAATAGGCACCTATTTAAGACAAAGCCCTGAATATCAGGACTGTGCCTATAAAATTGGGACATCTGGTCACCCTAGTGAAAAAAAGAGAAACTTATGCTTGTTTCTTGTACTTCATGCTGAGTAATTGCATGAGTTCTCCATGCCCTTAGGGTGACCATCTGTCCTGTTTTGGTCAGAACAGACCCTTTTGAAAGCCCTGTCCTGGTTGCCCTGTCTCTTTTGGCAAAACTGGGCATTTGCCTGTTTGCTCTTGCCAACTGATCATCAAATGCTCGGTTTTGCAAAAAAAGTGGAGTGCAATCCCAAGCAGGGTGCAGAGGAACAGGGCGGGAGGGGTTCAGAGGGGATGAGAGGCAAGACAATGCCAGCCCTCTGCGGGAGGGAGGACTCAGCAGAGAAGCTCGAGACAGGCTGGTGGCAGGATGTCTTGGGCTGGCCCCGTGTGCATGGTTGGGGGGGGGGGGAGGGCTTGGGCTGGCCTCACATAAGCAGGTGATGGGTGGGCTTGAGCTGGAGGGGTGGCTCAGGCTGGCCCTATATGGTATCCTGTTTTCCCTTTGGCAAAATATGGTTCCACTATCATCCCTCCACCTTCCATACGCCTGTAGAATAACCAGGGTCTCTGTCTGGCAGACACGCTAAGGTTGGCCAAACACTTCACCTGTCTCCTTTCTGATGGAAAAAGCCTTTTGAAAAATAAAGAAAATGTGAATTTCTTATATTAAACTGAGAAAATCTTTGAATTAAAATGAAATTTCCCTACCCACTCTGGGAGGGGGGGGGGAGGGAACAGGAGAGAAAAGAAACTAGCACCTCTTGTTTTGAAAGTGATGTGAAAATATAGCTCATACCGTTGCTAACATCTGCAGGCAGCCATGGGAGAAAGTGCCTTGCTAAATTTAGGTTCTAGCAGCTGCTAGGTTTGCTCTTGAACTCTGGCAGAGGATGGCATCAGTTAGATTACCCACTTAACTTTAATTTTCCTTTTTTAAAAAAAATCCAAAATCTGGCTCCACAGAGATGTAGGTAGCACATAGGAGGGAAAGAAAAGGAAGCCATGTCCCTGGATAGCTACCTCCCTTCATAGAGTATACATTGGGCCGGGAGCAACTCCTCTATGGGTTGTGTAGGGGGTGGCAAGTGGGCGAAGGTGAGAGGTGGCAGTGAATTTTCCAGGAGAGAAGAGGACTGGGTGTGTGCTGGTTGCAAAGGGAGGCAAAAAAAAACCTTCTGAAAGATGGAACTCCAGACAGCTGAACACTCGGGGACAAACCTACACAACCCCCTTGCCACACCTGACACAACCATGGTTCTGGAAAAAGTCAGAGGTCCCTTTATTTTGATCAAAATACTTATTTTGCAATGAACTGTTTGAATTCACCTAATTAACCTCTTAAAACCGTTTATTGCAGCTTTCCCGATGTTTGCCAGCTTCACAGTAACAGCAGTATAGGTAGCCCCCATTATGACCGTTTCTGTGAGCTTTCCCCAAAGGCCAATATTCAGCTGGCCAGCTCTCAGTTAAAGAAGTTATCATCCCACATGGGCAGAAGACCCAATATTAGAGACAAGACCTCACCCACCTTGTCTTTCTAATATCCTGGGTTTGACATAGCTACAACTACACTGCATGCAACAAAAGACCCAATATGTCATAAGTCATGACTGTATATATGTCTATGAATATGAAAATCATGGACACCATGGCAGACAGAGAGACAGACATGGGGATATGTAACAGAACAGAGATTTCTAAGGCCTTGAGTCTTCAAATTGCTCTGTTGTTGTTGTGAGGGGTGTGTGCCAAGGCTTGGGTTTCTTGAAGGACTCTGGTGAAGGTCACTCGTTCCAATCTGTACTTTGCTAGGAGTGAGTGAAAGTAGCTTCCTCCAGGCATCTAGACAGGGCTGTGCAAGTTAACATGTTGATATTAATAGATAGTCACAAACATTTTAAAAGTAGCAAGTCCGCTCTCATGGAAACACTGAACTCTCCCTGAGTTTGTTGAGGAATTAAATAAAGGTTCATAATTTGGAAGCCATTAGTTATGTTCTAGATACTTTTAAAATCATTTCTATTACTTAGCATTTATATAGCACTTTCCGCCTGAGAGCTCAAAGCCCTTTCTAAAATATCTGCCGATCAGAGCTCAGAACAATCCCATGAGGTAGAGTAATATAGTATACTCCTTTGACAAATGGGAAAAAGTGAGTCACAAAGCAGTTAAGACCAAGATCTACAAAGGTCCAGGTACCTAAACCACAGATTGAGGCATCTAAATCCTACATTTCTGCCTCCAGGTATATGCCCTGCTGCCTATCTCCTGCCTAAGCCATCCACAAACTGGGTGGAGATAGGCGGGCTGCCTGATCCAGTAGTTCTGGTCAGATACCCCCTACTGGAGTGGGACCTAGTCAAAATATGGCCAAAGGAGGTACTACTACCCTTGCAAACCTTATAACTTTTAGCCCAGTGGTTACTGCACTCACCTGGTATGCAGGAAACCCAGGGTCAATTTCCCCCTCTGCCTGATGGGGAGCAAGGATTTGAGTAGGGGTCTTCTACCTCTGAGGAGACATAACCCCAGAGCTCTGGGATATTCTGATGGGGGGGAGGGTCCTCAATATCTCCTGTTTGAACTGTCCCACTGTGTATAACTATTGAAATAGTTATTGGAGGGGAGGGAGTGAGGGAGACATAATGACACCATAGCCTGGAGGCAGAGGGCCCCAGAATGCAGTGTTGTTGCAACAAACACTCTTTAATTATGTATGCAAAGTGGAACAGCAGAGATTGGGGGAGCTCTACATCAGAATATCACACAGTTCAGTCAGAGCACCGTTCTCAAGAGGTAGCCTCTCCCTGTTCAAATCCTTCTGCTCTCTCAAGGGGAGGCGGGAATTGAACCAGAGTCTCCCACATCAAAGGTTCATGGGCTAAAAGCAATAAGGTCCTTTGGAGTTGAGTTAAGGGCTTGCCTAGCTTGTTCTCACAAGAAATGGCTTAGCCACCTGACTGTAGGAGAGGAGTTCCTGGTGTGGTTTGGTAGCAGAGATAGGTGCCTCCTTGTAGCCTGCATTTAGGCACCTATCTCTGTGAGGGGGCAGGATCTAAGTCTAAGACATGCCCATCAATAGCTCCTATTCCTTAGTGTAGGTGGTTCCCCATCTATTAGTGTGCTGACTCTAGCGACTGCATTCCAAGGTGCTTGTTTCTCTCCATTCACTGCATAGGGAGCCTAGGCACCTAGCTCAGGTCTTTATGGGTCAGGGCCTAACTAACTCATTAACTAAGAGAGAAACAGCCTCAACCTCACAAGTATTTATGCTGTTTCTCTCTTCTCCCTACAATCAGGTCAATTGTTTTGGGGTGTGTGGGTGTGTAATTTAATCATCAATCATCCAGGTGGGGCTCAAACAATCTGGAATAGATCCTGCTAATGAGTGGCTGTTACTGAAGGGTTTAAAGAGTAGTTTCTACATGATGAGGCATCTGTTAGATTCTGATAGTAGCAATTCCTGAGCAGGAGAATAAGTAAAGAATTTGATTAAGGTAAAAGTGTGTTTGTTTCTCACAAGGGAAAGTGTACCTAATTTTAGGGGATGGGGGATACTGCCTCTTCTGTAATGATCTATGAATTTTAGTTTAAGTAGACTTTAAGTAGCTGTATTTGACATGTAGCACAAAGCAGGTTTCAAAATGAAATCACTTCAGTTGCTATTATTGTTTCTATTCTGTGTCAATGTAAGTCACTAGTTTAGTTTCTATCTTCTAATCCTGATACTGAGGTAACAACTCTGATCTCCTGAAGACATTGGTGTTCAACTTCTAAACCCTCTGCCTAAACTCCCCCTGCTTTGCATCTGGTCCCCTACTCAATTATCACCAACTCAAAAGAGAAAACTTTCACTACTCTTCCATCTTATTTCTCTAATAATCATAGTCCTTCCCCCACCCTTCCAAATCCTGCAAATAACTGTACTGGAATCTAGCTACAGGTCTCTAGCTACTTAATAATAATTATGAATGGTAGTAGTTACTACTAACTTAGCAGGTTTTTTAAAAAGCTTCAAACTGTATTGAGGTCTCCTTATTCCAACATTGCAAAAACTCACTTCAAGGGGCTTCTAAAACATAAGAAAATTCTAAATTCCTCTTACTCTTCTCTCTTGCAGTTACTCATCAGTTTGTTTTGGGGCAGATTTAGAGACACTGCTTTGTTTTCCTGCCTAGGGTCCCCAGTGTTGTAGGAGAGGCTTTTAGCACAGGCTTCCTGCAGAGCTTCTCAAAGCTATAAGAATCCTGAATGTGTAAAGCCTTCATTCATTTATTCTACCTCTTGACCAATTTGACCTTTCCTCTTAGAAAGAGACCTCGCCTGTTCTTTCAGAAGCAGATATCATAGGTTGAAGACCCTGAGTCTGGATAACACCTCTCTCTGGGCAGCTGGAAAAGACTATATTGCTTTTTCTACCTGCCACCTGAATTTACTGGAGACTCTTGATGGGCTGTGGTTTTCTCTTGACTGGACTTCTAACCAGCTGTCTGACTTGCCTCATGTTCTCTTCTGAAGAAGGAGCCTCTTCATTTCACTTGATAAACTACAGCTAATAAGTTGGCCTCTTAAAATCAGGACTTTCCTCCTAAAGAGAACAAATAAAGGTGGGAAAGTCAGAGGGTGTGTGTAATCTTGCTACCATTTTATTGGTGCCTGCTTCTTTTTCGCTTAAGAATAGGGTGACCAGACAGCAAATGTGAAAAATAGGGATGGGGGAGGGTGTAATAGGAGCCTATATAAGAAAAAGACCCAAAAATCAGGACTGTCCCTATAAAATTGGGACATCTGGTCACCCTATTTAAGAAACACTCGGATACCATAATGACATCCTAGGGGTTATCTACATTTAAAATGCTAGAGCAGTGCCCCTGTAATGCTTCAGTGCAGACACTCTCTATACCCAGTGGCAGATTAGTTTGGGATTCCTGGAGAAATGGGACCTTGACTTGCTTCACCCACCCAGCACTCCTGCCGGATAGTGGGGTTGGGGCATGAGGGCTTGTCCTGCTCCTGCCAGCGCTCCTGCCGAGGAGTGGGGTTGTGGTGCAGGGGCATCTCTTGCAGTGGAAGGGATGAGAAGGGCCCCCCACTTGCTCTGGTTTGGGGCCTCACAAAACCATAATCCATCTCTGCCCAGGAGTTCTCCTGCTGGCCTAGATAATCCACATCCCCAAGAGGCAGGAGTTATTCAGTAGAAGAATTCTTCCACAAGCCTAGGGCTGTCCATAAGGGGACTTCAGTAGGCATAACTATGCCACTCATGGGTGTGGATTTTTCACATCCCTGAGCAACACAGTTAAGCCAACCAAATTTTCTAGTGTAGACCAGCCTCTGGCTAATGCTCACTCTTACCTTCCCCTCACCTCCTTCTCTACACTAGATTGATGTTAGGATGTCTGGACGTGAAAAGAAAAATGTGAAACCTACAACTGCCTCAAAGACGACCAAATCAGCAAAGGCTGGCCTGCAGTTCCCAGTGGGTCGTGTCCACCGGCTCCTCAAAAGAGGGAACTATGCAGAGAGAATAGGCGCTGGTGCTTCGGTCTACCTGGCAGCTGTGCTGGAATATCTGACTGCTGAGATATTGGAACTGGCAGGAAATGCTGCCCGGGAAAACAAGAAAAGCAGGATTGGGCCACGACACATCCAGCTGGCCGTGAGGAATGATGAAGAACTGAACAAGCTGTTTGCTGGGGTGACCATTGCTGAAGGAGGAGTTATGCCCAACATCCTTCCTGCTCTTGTTCCCAAGACCACAAAGGTGCCTAAGCAAGGACTGAAAGATGGCCAGTCACAGGAATTCTAGTAACCACTAACGTGCTGAAAGTGTGCAGTTTCTAAGTGTGGCTTTCTTCACAACACTAGCACTTCGTGCACATAGGATTCTTGGTTGTAATCCATATATTTATATATAGACTGTATGTCTTCACTGCTTGTAAATATTGAACCTCCAAAAGACTCCCTCTGGTGGGTTTTTTTTTTAAACGTCTTTGAAATAAATACTTTGTGCATAGAGAACTCCTTGAAACTTGTTTTCTGAAGTTGGCAGATGGAGAAACTAAGACCTGACACTGGAGAAGGAAGTGTCCCACCACTTTTTCATTTAAGGAAACCTGGGGGCAAGATTGTAAAAGCTAATGATTGTGTGTGCATGAAGTGAAACTAATCTGAATGGCCCTGGTTTTCAGAGAGTGGGCTCTCAGCATTTTCTGGTCAGTGGGGGCCTTTTTATAGT
This sequence comes from Sternotherus odoratus, assembly GCA_032164245.1. Taxonomy (NCBI): domain Eukaryota; kingdom Metazoa; phylum Chordata; order Testudines; family Kinosternidae; genus Sternotherus; species Sternotherus odoratus. Next base: position 202,962,423 of record JAVMKO010000001.1, on the reverse strand, counting down.
ATCGCAGATTGTGCACTCAAAAGTACCAGGCAGTTCAGGGAAACCCAAGTCAAGATTTCCCTATAGCAGTGGTTCCAGACTTTAACAACCTGTGAACCCCTTTCACTAAAATGTCAAGTCTTGCAAACTTCCCCTCCCAAAAATGAATATTTCCAGGGATTTTCTCCTTTACCTGAGTATAAATTATAAAAGCCGTGATCTTGGAAATATAAAATTAGTTTTTCTGGCATGCTTATTACACACTATTATTTATCAGTATTTTTATTACATTATGAAAATGGCAACACTCTTCCAAGATCTCACTTTCATAGCTTGTATCGCTTTGAATAAGGAGCCTTGTTTTATAAACAGGCTATGTTTCACCAAGGAGTATCAGATGTGAAACAGCATGAAGGTATTTAAGAACCCAACTCAGAGTTCCTCCTACACAAGCATTCAAGTCTTGAATAGTCCAGGCTAACAACACACATTACTACAAACCTTAAACTTGTTTTTCATCATAATTTTAAAAATGATACTAGCTGCCTATTTAATTTTAAAAACAGCAAAAAATATTCCTCTCCCTTTCCATTCCTTATAAGGAGTCTTGAAGTTGAAATCTCTTCAGTGTGACAGATATTCTTGCTTTGATCCGCTTAGCTCTTGAAAATCTAGGTTGCTGGCCCCATGCTGCCTGGAATCCCTAGGGACAGTTCGGTTTGCCATGAGGGAATTTTTTCCTGAGAACCCCTGTAACATTTCATGAGCCCCAGTTTGGGAACCACTGCCCTATAGTAATGATGCAGTAGGTGTGGATTTCTCTCCTGTGCTGTAAGGGGTGGAGTAGGACTGCCCTGGTTACTTTAGTGGTTGTCCTGTGCATTATTTGTTCCTTAAGGTTGCTTCACAAAGGTGCTTAGGCACTTAAGTCTGGGTTTAGGCCACTACAAGCACTTATATGCTCCACCACAATCCACGGAATTCCTGCTGAACCCTGTAGGCTCCTAAAGTTACTCAGTACTTAGGTTTATGCCCTTGGGCGTATGTGCTGCTGCCTTAGGCAATCCCTAAACTGGGAAGAGAGTGTTTGGCTGTCTAATTTGCCCAAGGGGCCAAATCTCGTTGGTGGCCAGAGGAGGTGCTGCAGCTCCCAACTTTGCAACTCTTAGTGCACTGATGAAAGCACTCCCCTGCAATAGGGAATGCAGGATTTAATAGGGGTGCCCTACTTCTCAGATGTCTGCTTTAACCAGTGACCTATGGGCCAATCAGATGTGGGCTCCCTCAAGCTCTCTAATTTAACTTGGTAACAAAGTCCTGTGGCACCTTAAAGACTAACTATAAAGTTTTGAAGCATTAACTTGTTGCTCTATGCATCAATATTTAGTCATTGGAGCAGAGGGCCTGGACCCTAGTATCACAGTTCAGGGCAATTGCAGCTGCATTATCCCTCTGTGGTCCCTGGAGGGCACCTACTCTAGCATTCTGGCTTCTCCATTGTCACCTCTCTTGTGCATAAATGCACATCTCTCTCCCCCCTGACTGTGTGTTTTCTAGGTTTGCAGAGTTCTCTGCCTATGCTGTCATCTCCCCAGCAAACTATACCCTCTAAAAGACCAGTGTAGGTGGTTTGCTTTCTTTCTAGAGGTTATGAACAATGTATTGCTAGCATTTATAAGTCATCACACAGTTCTTCCTAAGCAAGTGCATTTATTCTAAGGGTAAAAGGTTTACAGAGAAAACAAAAGAACCCATGTGCTAAAAAGCTTATCCGAGATCACACCAATTCCAACTGCAACCCTGATAAGTGTCAACCCTTCATAACCAACAATTTTTTTCTTGTGGTTACAAGTTCATAACTGTCTCAGTTTCAGACACACCGTGAATAGTTCAGTCTTTCCTTTATACAGCTTGGGTTATACAGCTTGGGTCTTTGATCTTGGCTTCATATAACAGGGGAGCAGCAGACAATGGTCTGCTCTTCAGACTGTAGCCTCAAAAGGTTGGGTTTTTGCATAATCAGAAGTGTGGCCTCTGTATATTGAACTACATTGTTCAATATAGTCCTTTGAATGTCCAAGAATCGCATGTCACAGCTCCTCCGCTTGAGAGGTAACATTCAATTGCAGCCCCCAATACTACATCAACCACTCTTGAATACAATAGACCCCAAAGACACTTAAACTTAATCCAATGAGGCCTCCCAAGGATAGTGCAGGAAATTGCCATATCTGTTACATCTGAGTCTCCCACTGCTCATGTGGGTCTCCTGAACACCAGGCTAGCGTTCTTCTCACTCGCTGTAGCTCAATGACTCTAAATGGCATGTGGGACTGACTTCTACAAAATGAGCACCCCAAGACAAGCCTTGGAAGGGGGGGCTTTGCACGTAGGTCTCATTTTGTGTGGCTTGGCTGGCTAAATAACAGTCCATCAAGACTGGCTGATAGCAGAGCTGTTTCTATTTAAAAAGAAGCCAGCGTATGGTAACCTGGACAGCCAAAATTGGTCACGGCATTAGAACATAAGGATGTGAGGGTCTCTTTAGAAAAAGATGGTGCTGCAGATAGGGTGACCAGATGTCCTGATTTTATAGGGACAGGCCTGATTTTTGGGTTGTTTTATATAGGCTCCTATTGGCCCTCCCGCCCCAGCCCTTGTCCCATTTTCCCATTTGCTGTCTGGTCACCCTAGCTGCAGAACTATATCAACCTTTCTAGATAAGGTTTTCTGTCCCCGAAGGAGGAGACGTGAACTGAGGTAAGAACAAGGAAAGCTAATTGAAACAACTTAGCTTAAGAAATTTGACTCAAGGTACAGCACGAATGTCAGCCACCGAAGGAAAGCATACAATGTCAAAAATGCCTGTCACAGAAATAACCCTTTCAATGCCTGAATAAGAGAAAGAAGCATCCAAAAACCCAAGAAGTGTGACTGATAACTGTCCTTTCCCCTCTCTTTCCCCCTCCCTTGGGAATGACACTTGCTCGCCGTCCTGCACTTTATGTGCAACATAATCTGGCTTCTTTGTTTAATGTTGTTCAGGCAAGAAGCTTGGGCTGAAGACCATTGTATTTTAGAAAAGATACATTAAATGCTATTAAACATTTATATTAATGCTAGTTAAAATCATGTGTAATGTAATCAGGTGTAGCAAGATGAATGACATAATTTACAGGGAATGTTTGTGGGGAAATCATGTTTTATTGTCTCTGTTAGATGATCTTTAGAGATTAAAATAGCTTTCTTGCACTATTATATCATTTAGTGCATTTTCTTGTTATGACACCTTGCCAAACTGGGATTATTCCAAAATTGTGTGCTTTCTAGTGTTTTGACTACTCTTAACTTTAAGTTCAAAAGCTCTGGCTCTTCCTTTGGGATACTATAAGGCCCAGGGCCGGCGACAGGGAGGTACTACGGGTAGAGCTGTACCGGGCCCCGCACTTTAGGGGAGCCCTGGTACAGCTCTACCCATAGTCATCCGGCGCGGCTCTCCCCCGGACGAGCGTGTGTCCCCAGCCGAGCAGTGAGCCCGGCCGGCAGCAGCAGCTCGGTCCGGGGAGGGAGGGAGGGAGCAGCAAGGGCAGCTCACGCTGCTCGCTGCTCCCGGGCTCTCGCTCCTAGCTGCGGCCAGCTGTCAGCTGGGGGGGGAGGGGCGGCTGGGCTGGGGGGCCCCAAGCCGCTGTCAGGTGGGGGGGGCGGCTGGGCGGGGCGGCTGGGCTGGAGGGGGCCCGGCTGGGCTGGGGGGGCCCCCAAACTATCAGAGTAGGGGGCCCCCAAATTTCTGTCGCCGGCCCTGATAAGGCCTATATCCACAAAAGGAATTTATGCAGTGTGATGCTTACCATTATAGTGTCTAACTTTAAGTGGCTAGAAAATCACAGGAACACCACTGCAATGTGATCCACAATACCTGAGTTAGGTACCTAAACTCTATCCGTAATGAATGAGGGGAGAGAGCTGCCTTAGGATGTAATCCACAAAAGCCAGCATGTTACGCTGGGAGTGGTCAAAGCTAGCCAGTGGGAGATGCCAATGACAGGGGTGTATACTAAGTCCCACCCATCTTATGGCAGGGCTTAGTAAACACCCTGCCACCAGCATTTCCCATTGGCTAGTTTAAGCGGCTTCCCACTTAGCATGTTGGCTTTGTGGATCTCATTCCTAGCTGCCTGTCTCTCCCCATTCATTGTCTAGGGAGCTTGGGAGCCTAACTCGGGCTTTGTGGATTGCACTGTTGTTCCTATGGTTTTCTAGGTGCCTAAAAGTTAGGCTTTATGATGCTCAGTGTCACAACTCCTCATCGCTTTTTGTGGATCTAGACATAAGTGTTGTTGGCATTTCATGGCGTAATATGACTGGCCATAAATTTCCTTCTTCACCCGTAGTTTTGTTCATAGCCTTTGCCATCAGAATAGCCATGTAGCTAAGTGGCCTCTGCAAAGTAGGTGGGGGCACATGCATCTCTCCAGTGTAGGTCTAAAATGTAGGTGCACCAGAACCAAACCTAACCTGTTACGCCCTACATCAGGAGGGTCGCATGGAGGCCAGCAATGGGTTGGCTGGTAGAACAGCACCCTTTAAAGGAGAGAACTCTGTGCAAGTGTGAGAGATTGGGTGAATCAGGTAGGAGTTTGGGCTGCTGGGAGGGATGTGTGTGACCTGGAAGTGGGGAGTCATGTGAAGCCTGTGACTGATGCAGCAGTTGATCATGACTGAGGAAAGAGGAGGGGCAGATTGCAGACAATGCCCATTATCATCACCAGTGCACTAGAACTCGGGCTACTGAATTGTTTCAGAAGGTCAGAGCAGAGACTACAGGTGTCAGCCAGTCCACAACTTCTTATGTAGGTGCTAGGGGTCTTTTGAAAATCCCAGCTGGCACCTAAATATCTTTAAAACTCTGGGGTTTAATCTTGTTGCCTCAGGTCTCGGATCTGGCCACTTGTATTTACTTTCCAACCTCATGGGCAGATTGCTTATTAACTAGCTAAAGTTTATTGAGTGCTTAGAAGCTGTAAAGTGCTAGAATATTAACCATCTTGAGTGCCTTTATTAAAGTAACTCATTAAAATCCCCAGTAAAGAGGTATTTAAAGCTTGTGAGTGGAGGAATGGAACCGCTGATTTCTTAGCACAGCAGTGAAAATGCCACTTTCTCTAATAGCTCAAACTACCTGTACTGCATGAGTGACTTTCTTAGAGATGCTGTGCATCGCATCTGTGAAGATATTTTTGCCAGCAGTATGGTGATGGGGTTCCATACATCAAGACTCATTCCATCCAGGAAAAACAAATACACGAAAGAGAGCTATTAACCATATCAACTTTTATTATGTTATTATCCATTTGCCACATCCAGGGGGGAAAAAGTCAATCAGACTCTTTAAAGCTGATGAAATCACACCCACAATAAGTAAAATGTAGGGACTGACCTGATAGTCTCTGTCTAACCTGAACTCCCATCAGAGTCAAGGAATGCACAATTGGGCCCTTAGTGATTTGCTAGGCAAGATGCTATCTCCTATTGAACTATCTCCTATTGAATTACTGGAGGCCTTTCCATTGACTTCTGGGGAAGCTGGACTGGGCTTTTGCTTGGTTCCTTGTTTTGAGTTCTGTCCAGCTAGTGATAACAGTGCTTCCTCCCCACCACCATTTTGGTTCTTAGTGTTGTGTATGGTTGGCTGTTTCTTTAGATTCAGGTTTGTTTGTAGAAAACTGATCACATGGCTTATAATATGCCAATATGCCTTTAGCTTGTTTTGGAGGGAGTTCCCTATTGAATCGGAACACACACCTTGGGAATCCCTTCCAAGGGTCATTGCCACAGTGCCAAGGCTTTTGATCCTTTGAGCACCTATCCTTAGCAATCTGTAAGTTGTTATTTGCTTAGTGCTGACTGTGTGCTGCTCACCGTACGGGATCAATCACCGAGAAAGACTCTGTCCCTGCCCTGGAGAGTTTACAGCCTAACAGAGAAGAGGAGACTGGTCTCACAGGGAAAGCCAGAGAAGGGAATAACATAAGGTTTTGTTTTCTGTGAGTTTATAATGATGAAAAACTCACCGGCTTTAGGGAAGAAGTGAATGAAGGGATTTGAGATGGGAATTGAATGAACAGTACTGCAAAGACAGATCTGGTTATCCCTTCCATTGACATGGTTAAACATGTATTAAACATGTTATATAATGTTTTCTCTTAACTCCTTGTTGCGAGCTTCCTCCACTACAAAATAAATTTCTCCTTCTGTGGTTTTCCTAGCTAAGCTAGAACATAATTGAATGTCATGTCTTCAATCCCAGCACCCTTTCTGACACCTATGAATCACTCCTCAAACTGTCCCCTCCTCCTGCCTCCACTTTTGTGTATGCACTGGATTTTCAGCTTCTTTCAAGAGAAAATTGACAAAATATGATGTGACCTTCCTCTCTTCCTTTGGCTCACCACCCCCATTTTCTCTTCCCCATCACAACTCTCTCTTCCTTCTTCCTGTCACAGATACTGAAGTTTCTCATCTGCCCTCCTCTTCTAGCCTCCCCACTTGTGCCAGTGACCCTATCCAATCCCATCTCCTTAGCTCCCATTCTCACCTCATCCTATACTCTTCCCATTAACCTCTCACACTCCTCTGGCTCTTCCCCTCACAATGTGAGCATGCTTTAGTCTTGCTCAATTTAACCCCACCCTTGACCCCACTTGCCTTTTGAACTACTGCCCCACCTCCCTGCTCCCTTTCATCTCTGTGGTAATTGAAGGGGGCTGTTTACAATTGTTGTCTGGAGTTCCTCTCCTCCAGTTCCATCCCAGACTCTTCCCAATATCACTTCTGTCCCTTGAAACAGCTCTTGCCATAATCTCTACTGATTTCTTCCTAGCTAAAGATCTGAGCCAGTACTCCATTCTCATCCTCCTTGAGCGTCAGCCACCTTTAGCACAGTCAATCATGCTCTTCTTGAAATCTTATCCTCCCTTGGCTTCTGTGGTTCTGTTCTCTCCTGTTCTCTTCTTACCTCTCTAATTGTTCTTACAGCCTGTCCTCTGGAGCAGCCTCCTCATCTGCCCACCAGCCTTTAGTGGGGCTCCGGGGGGCTTTGTCCTTGGTTCCTTTCCTTTCTCCCTCTACACCTTATCTCTGAGTAATCTCATCCACTAACACAAATTTAACCGCCATCTCTGTGCTGATGCCTCACAGATCTACTGCTCTACTCCAGACCTGTCTCCTTCTGTCCAAATTAAAAATCTCAGCCTGGCTCTCTGACATCTCCGTGGGGATATCTAGCTGTCAGCCATAGGCAGTGCATGACTTTTGCATTTGGGGAGGCTGGGCGCGAGTGCTGGAAGCTCCCTAGAAGGGATGGGTGCCATTGGTGCCTGGGCTGTGGCCTGTCCCCCCTCCACTCCTTGGCTTGAAGTGGTTTCCATCCTATACAGGGTTTACAGTTTGGTTTAATAGCTCTCTAGGGAAGGGGAAACAATGCAGGATCCACCTCTGCAGGGCTGGCACTGATGGGCAGAGGACTGGATGTCATAGTCATGTGATGACTTTCAGCACTCACAGGTGACAAAAAATGCCCTTGAACAAGATCAAAGCTAGGTGGCCATCCTCTCGGGAAGAAAGTCCTTTAGATTAATCAAAATGAGTTACAGTGCTGGTAGGTCAGGGGATGGGCTGGGATGCAAGGTGGGATAGGAGATAATAGAGAGAGACAACTGAACTGATGATGAGGGGGTTTTCAGTCTCCTTTAAAGAAACCCCAAAAGGGCAAAAAGTGACTCTCATAGATCATCCTCCTCTTTATTTTGTCCACCAATTAGGCTTAATATCCCTCACACCGATTTTGGTCTTTTGGCCCCACATCTTCAGTTTTTATCAAGCATAATTTCAACAGTCCTTGAATTATATCAACATGGATATTTTGGTTTAGATTAATTTAGCTTCTTTGTCTGGTTCTCAGACACTTGTTAAAATAATTCAACATCATAAACAGCGTGACTTATTTTTCATGGTTATTGCAACACACCATGAGCTTTTATATACTGTTACATTTGAGCTCACACTAGGGGTACACTTTGTAGACCCAATAAACACAACAGTGCTTCATGTAAACATCTGCAAAGCGGCCTTATTATCCACCTACAAAATCCTGCTTAACCCCCCCTTTTGCTGTGAGGCTTACAAAAATTTGACACCAGTTAATTAAGCTGCTGGTGTGCAGAGCCCCTGTCATACTGACAAATATTGTCTCATTGTTTCCTGGTGCTCCCCTGTTGGTCTGTCTGTCTCTTGTCTTATACTTCTATTGTAAGTTCTTTTCAGTAGGGACTGACTTTTTGTTATGCATTTGTACAGTGCCTAGTGCGATAGGTTCCCGGTTCATGACTGGGGCTCCTAGATGCTATGTTAATATTGTTACTACTAATGATAATTAATAATAAAGTGGTAGTAAGTCTAAAAGGGTTACTTTTCATTACATGGAATGCTGATATGAGAAAAGCAAGCTAATAAGTTGGAAACCGCTTTCCTTCCCCTGGATCATAATGAAGGAGAAATGTCCATAGATTTTTTTCATCACGTTCACTCCAGAGAGCAACTGAATCCAGGGTCCTGTCTATGCAGGAATGAGGGAAACGTGAAGAGAAGCACTGAGGTGCCTCAAATAGCCAAGTAACTTTGCTGATTGTTGCCCAATACTATAGTTCTACTATTGACGTTTTTCAGACACATCTGGGTTGAAGCTCAGACAGCTTGTTGAACTAGCAAACTGGTTTTATTGTGCTTCACACTCCCTTTCAACATCATGTGGTTACTTGATGAGGCTTAATTTATTCTGTGCTAGCCAAGTTCATTGAGAATGGTACATTATGTCATGGGTCTCCAAACTTTGAGATGAGGGCCATATTAGATTTTTGAAGGGGCTTTGTGGGCTGAAGCGACTGTGAAAAAAAGCAATATATGCAAATATATGCAAAATCCCCCTCTTTGCTCCTCTGGCCGCTGACACATCCTCTCCCCCCTTTCCTCCTCTGACCACTGCCGTGGGGGCACTCACCCCTCTGCACATGGGACCTACGGCAGAAACTTGCAGGGTGGGGGAGGAGGGACAGTGGCTGCTTCTCCACTTGCCTGCTCGGTGTGCCAGCTCAACTGGAGGACTGGACAAATCAAAGCCCAGGGACGGATCCGGCCACCAGGCCGTAGTTTGGAGACCCTTGCGTTATGCTCCTGGAAAAGTCAAACATGGCTCATTTATACATCTGTTGAGGAAGAATTAAGCATCTGTCATAGGTCACTGTCTCACCACGTCCCAGCTTTCTTATCACTACTTGTTACACATTTTGGTTTTTTCCTTTCTGATCTCCTCCAGTGGAATTATCATGACCCGTTTACTAACTCAGTTGAGACCTAATCACTTTGGCTTAGTTGCTACAAAACTTTATCTCACTCACTTGGCAAATGTGCAGCTCATAGAGCCATTCAGCTGCACTTAATGTATGTCCCCTTTACTCTTCTGACTCTTTTCCCTCTGTTTGTATGGACCTGATTCTGCCTTCTCTGAGCTGCTGTAAATCAGGAGTAATTCCATTGAGATAAATGGCGTTAAACTGGTGTAACACCAATGGGAGAGCAGGCTCATGCCCTGTTTCTCTATGAGCATTTTTGTAGAGTCCATCGCTGTGGCACATTGGTGATACAAAATTGAGACTTGCTACAAATAATATCCAAAGTGAGAGCTATTCCTGTTCTCCTTCCTGTCCAGGGAGTGTGGAATGAATGACTTGCAAAGAGATGCATATCTTAGCGTGCCCCCCTTTGAGCAACCCTGAGCTACCTGGGAACATGCAGAGGGTGAGTCTTCACAGAATATCAGAGTTGGAAAGGACCTCAGGAGATCATCTAGTCCAACCCCCTTCTCAGAGCAGGACCAATCCCCAATTAAATCATCCAACAGATTTTCCCCCCGTATTCCTAAATGGCCGCCTCAAGGATTGATCTCGCAACCCTGGGTTTAGCAGGCCAATGGTCATCTTCCTTCTGCTTTTACAGTTTTCTTTCTGTTAAGTGACACCTTCTGAGCATAGCAGCTAAGTCATAATAAGGGTCCTCTGATTCTTTCCTTTCTATCTTACCATTGCATTAGAAGTATTGTATTATTTACTGTTCAACTCTGGTGTTTGTGCTTTGCACTGTACAAGACACAGAAGAAGACATGGTTGCTGTCCCATGGAACCTATAATAGGATTAAATAATTTTGCCCACTAGGTTCCACTGCCCTGATGCTGAGGGTAGATAGGCAAACTTTACTGTGGGGCTACCATGTCCCACCCCACTCTAGAAGGGGGATGGGATGAACTTGCCCCGCAATAGCTTGTAGCACACATTCACTAATGGGTTGCAGTACTACCAGGCCCTTGGCCTTGTGCCTATCAGCCTGCAGTGCACCTGAAGTGTGGCAATGCACCATTATGACTTACCTTGGCATGTATTATTGCTCACAGATATGCTGTATAGACTGCAGTGGCTTTGTTGCTGGGTGCAATTTAAGGAGATGACTTTAACTTATCAAGCTTTTTGCGGCCTGGGTTGCGGTCCTATAATATAGGTGGAACTGGTAGCATCTCATTGCATTAAAGTTGCTTGAAATTTCTCATTATAAAACCCTGTTTTCAGTGGCATATAACTTTGCCATCCTCTGCGTGGGCTGAAATTTTCCAAGCTGAGTGTCTGACTCAGGCTATTTTTTTATTTCAATTTTAGCTAAAGCAGTTCAACTGTATGTGAAAATGAGGCAAGGAAAAAGAAAACACTGGTTTGCTTGTGTTAAAAAAAATCTGGTGACCTTTTCTTTTGAGAAACTCTTGTGCCTCTATGCTTTGGAGCAGGGAAATTAAAATTTGGTGGGGGGGGGGGACTGACCTTTATACTATGGATACATCTTTTGCTATCCCCACGAAAAAACCAATTATATTCAGCCAAGTTACAAGCCTTTGAAAAATCTTGGTTCTGCAGTGCCTCACGCTCCCATTTTCCTTTTTTAGACTGGACTCCTGATCAGACTGAATCTCCCATGATGTCCCCTAGTCTCCTTTCTTGGAAATGGGAGGAGGTGAACCATGGTGTTCCTGGCCATGGTACATTATGGGAGATATAGTCCAGCTATGGATCCCAATCCACAGAGGAGGATGGAGGCATAAGGCAACCAGACTACAACTCCTATTAGGTATCATAACAACATATCCCAATCAAAATATTTCTGTTTTGGGGCCTTTTTCTCTTTAATTTTTTTTAACAAAACATTGAACATTTTCGCTGGAAGCAGGCGGTTTTCATGCAAAACCAATTTTCCGTTGAAAAAATATCAACTGAATTTTTTTTGACCAACTATCGTTACTACTTTTTAATGTTTGTTTGGTTATGTTCTTAATTGATGATTACCCCAGTTCAGCAAAGCACTTAAGCCCATGTTTGCTGAATCAGAGCCTAGTCAGACAGGGATTCGTGATTGGGAAAGGACTTCAGGACAAACTTTATGCAGAACATTTCACAGTTCCACATATAAATTACAAATGGAGCAATGGGGATTTGAAAGAAACTACTGGATCATGAATGACATTATGTATTTCACTGCAGTATGTGAAGACTAGAGAAAGTGACCTACAGTAGCTAAAGATTTGGTTTTGTTTACTGGATGGCTTGTGAGTAGCATCATATGGGCCCACTGCTGCTCTTGTCATCCATTAGTGAGTTTTTTCTCTGGTTCCACCCTGTACCAATCTGCAGAGGAGATGACTTGTTACAGTCCCCACATACAAAGACTTGGCTCTTCACTTCAAGTTTGAGGGTTCCTGGTTCAGTTCCCCAGGGTATTAGCCAAGAGTTCAGCAGTCACATTCTCACTAGAGTCAGTGGGAGTTTACCTCACTGTAGGCTCTGTTTAGGGCATTAATTAGTTAATGTTTGAAGATGTAGCACATGGTATAAATGCTAGATGTTAAAAATAATGTTTTCTAGTATTTATTTGGGTGCCGCAACATAATGGAATTTAGTATTCTAGCAAAGATGCTGTGGTGAAGAATTGTAATTGATAGTTTGTTGAATGGATTGATTAATATAAATACATGAATGGATAACATAGGCAGACCTTGTTTAAAAACATGCTTGTTTGGAACCTAGAAATTTCCATACCAACTCTGATCCTTCTAGCCCAGTAGAATCATAGAATATTAGAGTTCGGAAGGGACCTCTGGAAGTCATCTAGTCCAACCCCCTGCTTAAAGCAGGACCAATCCCCAACTAAATTATCCCAGCCAGGGCTTTGTCAAGCCTGATCTTAAAAACTTCTAAGGAAGGTGATTCTACCACCTCCCTAGGTAACCCATTCCAATGCTTGACCACCCTCCTAGTGAAAAAGATTTTCCTAATATCCAATCTAAACCTTACCAACTGCAACTTGAGACCATTACTCCTTGTTCTGTTAGTACAGTAAAACCTCCATTTAACGGACTAATTCGGGCCAGGGGGTGTCCGTTAAATGAAAAAGTCCGTTATTTAATAATAAAAAAAAAAACGAGCTGTCAGAGCAGCAGCCCGACCGCCACAGGATCGGGGCGACAGCTCCGCAGCCCGCCCGCTGCTGGGAACCGGGTGGCAGCCGAGACCCATCAGCCAGCCCGCCTGGGTCCCGGCTGATGGGACCCAGGCGGCAGCCGGGAGCTGTCAACCAGCTCGCCCAGGTCCTGGCTGCTGGGACCCGGGCGGCAGCCGGGACCCCGCAGCCAGCCCTCCCGCTGCTGGGAGCCAGGCGGCAGCCGGGAGCCGGCAGCCAGCTCGCGACAAATGGATGTCGGATGCATCAGACTTGCTTAGAAATTTTGTCCGTTGCATCCAAAGTCCGTTAAATCGAGGTCTGTTAAATCGAGGGTTTACTGTATCCAGTCTCTGTACCAGGCACTTAAGATGAAGGTGCAAGCAATTTCATAGTGAACAAATATGGAATAACCTGGCCATAAGAGAATTTTCTTCCTAACCTCTGTCACTTAGTGATCTGTGCATAACTTGAAGCATGAGTTATTGATCATAGATCTTGAATCTATGAATAATAGTTGATCTCATCATAAATATGTAATATATTGTAATATATTGTAATGCTACTAAACTCACTTCTTTGGCAATGTATTGCCTCTCAATTTAATCAGATGTCTTCCTTTGTTCTCTTATTAAGGGACCATAAATAGGAATACCAAATTTATTATCTCTACACCATTCATTATTTTTCTATACTTCTATCATTTCCCTTCTTATTTGTCTCTTCTCTTACCAAAAGAGGACCAGTGTTTTGAGTCTGTTGCCCTATAGAAATCTTTATATGCTTCTGATCATGTGTCTGAAGCCCTTTTATTTCTGTTATATCTTTTGTAAGCAAGGGTGACCAGAAATGAACACAATATTCTAACTGAAGGTTAAACATTAATTTAAGTCATGGCATTTTAATATTTTCAGGATTGTCTTCTCTCCTTCTCCTCACATTTCCTTTGGTATATTTCAGGAATCGGCAACCTTGGCACACGGCACCGAGGGGAAGCACCCTTGGCGGGCCCCACCGGTTTGTTTACTTGCGGTTCACCAATTGTGGCTCCCACTGGCCGCGATTCTCTGTCCCGGTCCAATGTGGGCTGTGGGAAGCTTTTTTGATTGTCACTGTTCAGAGAGCAAAGGTTTTCATTGAGCAGTCCAAGGAAATTTTCCTGAGTGGTTACAGTTAATTTAAAATTGTATATGAGTAGTTCAAATGATCCTTTCAAATGTGAATTTCCAGGGATTTGTCAACAATCCGTTTGATTTGGGGCCAGAAGGAATCATTAGATCATCTAGTCTGATGTCTTATATAACATGGGCCAGGGAACTTCATTCAGTTACTCCTGTATTAAGCTCAAAAATTTGTGTTTGGCTAAGCGTATTTCTTTCAGAAAGGCAAAGATTTGAAGACAGAGAATCTACCACTTCCCTTGGTAGTTTGTTCTAATGGTTAATTGCCCCCACTATTAAAAATGTGTGCCTTATTTCTAAGCTGAATTTGTCTGGATTCCGTTTCCAGCCATTGGTTCTTGTTATGCCTCTCTCTACTAGACTAAAGAGCCTTTTAAAACTTGATTGTTTCTCCCCATGAAAATACTTCTGCATACAATTCTTCTAACGTTGTAGTCCCTCTCAACTCTAGTTCTATTTGCCAGGGCATAAATGCTAGAAGCTATTGGAGAGACAAAAAAACCCATGACTTCAATGGAAAAATTCAGATGTTCAGCACTACGATGCTATCTGCTTGAGAATGACCCTTTGTAGCATTATTCTACAGTTGCAACAAATCTTATAGAAAATGTATCATGTAAGGTGTGTGATAGAGGAAGGCCAGGGAGCTGTGGCAGAATGTTTGAGGGGAGATATATCAGCTCCAGGTTCATTAGGGCGTGGCTCCCTGTAGACTAGGGAAGCAGGCAGCAGGTTAATTAGGAGCACCTGCTGCCAATTAAGGCCTTAATAAAAACCCCTGCCTCAGGCAGACAGGTGTGGGTGTTTGGAAGGAGTTTGGAGGCGTTGGAGCAGAGAGCAGTTTGGAGGCGTTGGAGCAGAGAGCAGTTTGGAGGCGTTGGAGCAGAGAGCAGTTTGGAGGCGTTGGAGCAGAGAGCAGTTTGAAGAAGTGCTGTGGTGAGCTAAGAAAGACCCAGACCTTAAGTAAAGGAACATCTGGCTTGTGTAGAGAGAGGGCAGGAAGCCCCCCACAAGCTGAAGAGTAGGAGAGGGAAGTAGTCCAGGGGAAGGAGTAGCTAATCCCAGTGGTTTACCGCTATCCTCAGGGCCCCTGGGCTGGGACCCGGAGTAAAGGGTGGGCCCGGGTCCCTCCCTCTCCCCTTCTCTCCTCTAGGATACTAGTGGGACAGTTAATACCCTGTTCAGAGGCAAGAAAAAGGATCCCTGAATTCCCCCACAGGAAGAGAAAGCACAGGACCCATCAATATCATGGGAGTAATTTGCCACACGTGTCAATGAAAAAGTTAGTCTATCAGATATCATTCTCCTGGTTAAATACATGTATTATCACTATACCTGATCAGTGACACCCAAAGTAGATGATTTGAATCTATTAGTTATCATAATCAGCCTTTTGTTCTTGTTTTAGAGAAGATAATTCAGTTATGAAAATGATGTTGTGCTGTGCAATTTGTACCTCACATCCTAAACAAAATACACTGCATAGTCATAATAAGGGCATGTTGATCATGTATAATCCTAACCAAAGTCATCCTACATAAAAAGATGATAGAGGAAACGTTTCGAGAATGGTTCTTCGTCGTATCACTTTAATAGATTTGATTTGGTTTCCTGTAAATAAAGTACTCTATTTTGGAGCCAGACAAAAGAGTATAACATAAAAAAGGCTGATAACTGCTTAGTGACCTCAAGTGTGTGTGTAACTTGACAATGAAAACATGTAAAGAAGGACAAAGTAATTAATGACTGCAAATTTATTATGGAACGGTAGCCTCTAGTCAAATGAGTCACTTAAAACAATAGACACATAGTCCAACAGGATTTTTTTTCTTTGTATAAATCAAGTCTTCAGGCTGTTAAGTCAACCCATGAGCTTCATATTCCATGGAATTCTGAAAGAAATTAGCACAAGTTAGGACTATACTGTGTGTTGAGCTCTTAAATGATGTACTGAAAAAATTCAGTTCCGTATGTCAGTTCCATCCCAAAACTAGAAATATAATGGCACAAAATTTTAGCCCCTGCAAGTAGTAGTTGATGAACCTCAAAATGTTTGAATAACTATTCAGTGTCTAGGATGCTTATCTGAACATGTGAGGGCTTTCACTCACATTATGAATCCTTCCTCCCTACACACTTTTTTCCTTCATCACTAAAGTCTACCGCCATCTAGGAGGCCTTCTTCTTGAAGGCCGGGGAGCACAGTGTTTATCTTGCAGCTCATTAAGCTGACCCTTTAGAAGACACACTGCACAGTGGGTGAAAACTGAGGCACTTAAAGGCACAGCCATAAGGAACACTTAGTCCATACAGTAACATCTGAGAGGCGTTTATTTGTTGCCATGCACCTTCTGTTGGTCCTGGCATAGGGTGAATTTCACCCAGTGTTTAAACATGTTCTTACACTAACCATGGTTAGAATCATTTTGCCAAAAAGTTCTAGGCATGGTCATTCCACATCTCTCCATTGATATGCTAGTGTATCTGTAGCTTGTTTCTTCCTTAAGTGGGTTAATATCAAAACTAATTTTTTGTAGATTTTTGTTGTTGTTGCTGTCATTATAGTCACCATCCTTTCCTATCACCAGCATTACCACTTGCAGTGAAAGCAGATAATTTACAAATAGAAAATAGTGACCCTGTCTTTTGAATAGTTCAGAAGGGTTGGGAGAGGAGGGGGGAGGGGAAAAGAGCATGTGGTTTCCTTTATAGACAAATTTCTACTTAATTTACCATTAAAACCTAATCATGATTTTAATAGAACAATCAAGATGTGATCACAATGAAGCTGAGTGAACATGTGCTCTTATTATAACCCATTGTCTTTCTTCACACACACACACCCCTATTGTTTGTTGTTTTTCATCTAAAATTAGGTCCCAATCCTAATGTCAATGGGACTCTATATGAGTGCAAAAATCCATGTTAATGAGATCTGATGTAGGATCAGGTGGCTCTAATTATAGGCATTTCAGGCCTGAAATCTTGTCTTTATATTTATCTCTGTGGCCCACCTTGCATACTTTTGGGTATTGAGTAAATAACAGTATTTCCAAGATTGGAACAGGAAAATAGTAGAAATGTTTTATTCTTGTATCACTACCTCTTTGACAGAACATTAAAGTTATAATGAGCCCACTTTTTTAAAAAAAATTCAACTTAATTAGCTTGCCTACAGTGTACATATAAGACCCTCTGATCCTTCAAATGGTTCTGTCCCTGTGCAGAGCAGCTAGCAGTAAAGGGGCTTAGGCATGTAACAAATTATTTCTAAATAACACTTTCTCTGTCAAAGATTAATATTTGTTGAGTAAACAGAATGAAGCCCTTTAAAATCACCTTTCAGAGGCCTACTCACCACCATCTTCGATAGTTCTTCCATTTCTAGGCTGAAAATGTAATTAAATAACCAGATTGAGGTCAGACACGTAAACACAACAAAGGATGACTCCCATAGTGCATTTTGTAAAATCATAAAATCTTGTTCCAAATCTTCCACACGTGGGTGATTTGTCTTGAGTGGAAATAGGGCTTATCTATGGCGGGGGGGGGGGGGTGAATTCTATGGTCTGTAACATCTTCAGTAAGCCTCTGGACCAACAGCTGAAGAATCTGATTAATTTTTCATGCAGCATCTTGGCCCCAGTCAACAAGATACATAAGCATATGCCTAACTCTGATCATGTGAGTCATTCCACTGACATCACGTGGAATATTGGCCCGTTTTGAAGCTAGGCCCATTTTAAAGTATCCTGCTAAATCAGGGCCCAGATTATAGTCAGGGCCTCTTTTTAACTGATTTTTCATGCTGTGTTGATAGAGGCATGTGAAAAATATTTTGCCCAGGTCAACATAGTGTGTCACTAGCTGAACCTGGGTTAGAACAGGATCAGCAAGATACTTACTTTGGGCAAAGACCCAACAGTCACATTTAGAAATAAATTGACCACCGATAATTTTCATAATTTCTATATTTTTCACTCTGTTGTGCATGGAATGTGATAATCGGAACATTTGGCCAGTGCACTGCTAATGCTTTTGTTTGTCTGTTGAATTTAGTGCCGGTGCACTAGTCAGTCTAATAGGAAATAAACACTTGCCCCCAACCCTTTATCTAAGTAAAACAGCTCAAGGAATAACATTTTAATGGTCACCCCTATGCAACAGAAAGTTTTAATCCATTACTGCCCAGGATTTCACAGTCTTATAGAGCGTTTATTCTAACCCCAGCACTACATTGACTCCCTAAGCTTTTCAAGCGATGACTTTAGACTGCAGCATCTATAGACTACCTGGCAACAATTTTAGATGTAAACGGTTTTATATTGTTTTCTATGGATATGTAAAATTGTATACGATTCAAAATTGTAAAAAGGAAAAGACAAATCTGATACCCTGAAAAGAAAAAAAGGCCGTCCCATGGTACCAGCACTATCCTGTAAAATAAAACACATACCATTAGCAAAATATTTTTGAACTCTAGTATGGCTATATTGACAAGTCTCTGAGTCATTGTCAGAGCTGTTGTCATTAATAATTCAGAAGCCTTTTCAGCAGTATGCAAATAACTAGATACTGATAGTCCCCAGTGCCCAGTCACCTGAACTACTGATTAAACATTAATACCTCGAGGGCATTGTCAAGAGCCATCCATTTTGTCTGATGTAAATATATTAAAATACCATAATTTTAAAGACCATAATTAAATATGATGTTGCATGGGCACTAGAAAATAGCTTGAAGGCTGATTTAGAAGTGATTGATTATCTCTCAGAAGCAGCATGTGAGCTTGTTCAGAACAACCGTTGTCTCCGATTTTTAAAAAAATTGAAATTAACGTACCTTCTTTATAAACTCTGCAGCAGCAACTTGTGATTCCTGCAAGGTGATAGCGCCATATCAGTTTTAACATAGCCAGCTGTTCATGAGATTTTCATAATCCTCTAGTCTCTAGTACAGGTTAAGTACATTGCTCCAATCCATTTTTTTGGAAGTGAGAATTTTAAACACAAATCATATAGTTACAGGAAATCTAGAAGCAAATCAAAATTTGCTACCTTTTTAAAAGTATTACTTTAACTGATTTCAAGGTAAATACATTCTCATCACTGTAATTCAAATTAGACACTCATGCTCTTGAGAGAAATTCAGTGCTTGAACTGAAGGGAACATAAACATTCACCAGGTTTCAAAGTAATATTGATTTTTCTTGCCTTGTTGAAATGTGGTTGATTCCCCATCTTTAAGATTTCCACTGATTTTTAAAAAATCCAATCTGGGTCACTGCTACTAAACTCAGCTCATGCTGGACTTATTTTTCAGAAGGTAGTTCATTCTGGGACCAATTTTGCAGCAATGAAGTCAATGCAAGCTTTGCCATTGTCTTCAGCAGCAGCAGCAAGCTCAAGCCCTGTGTCAATGAAGGCTCTGATTCTTTAATGCGAGCTGCAAGGACAATCCCTTGTACAGCCCCACTGACTTTGACTGGACCTTACATGGAAAAGACCCATCTACTAGCAGCAGCAGAGATCAGTGACAGCAGCAGCTGCAGCAGTGATTGGGTTTAATGATCAGGGATACGTTTTAAAGATGAGTACGTAAAATGGAAGATGAGAGCAAGGATGTAAAAATAAAGGAGAAGAGGGTCCAGAAAATGGAGGACAGTAAGAGGAAGAAGAGGGAAGGAGAGGTTGAAAAGGGAAGGAATTTAAATTTAAAAAAGGAAAAAAATAGAGAAGGAAAGAGGAGACTAGGGACAGGATATAAAGCAAGGAGATTTTCCTTTGTTAGATGTTCACGGTTTGAACATTAAGACAACTATTTATAAAACAATTGAAATTAACTTTTAGTGCCATAAATTACTATGGAAGAAATAAGTGCATACAGGATCAAGGAATCTTTTCATTCTTCTCTCAGAGAGCTTTGAAGCAAGGCGCATTAAAGGATGCACAGGGGAAGACTACAACAAAGAGATATTGAGAATACTAGTTTTGTATTAAGATGATCAATTAGACACAAAACATTCAAACATAGTCTCTGAATAAAAGTTTGTGATACCCTGCAGCTTCAAAAACTATAATACAAGTTAATTTATTTTACTGCAGAATCATTGCAAAACATGAGCTTCTTAACAGAGCTTTGTAAAAATCATACGTTGAATTTTTCAAAGGAGTCTAGTTGAGATAGGGACCTAAATTCAATGAGATGTGGGTGCTCTCTTGTGGCTCGTCTTCACTAACGCGGTCCGGGATCGATCTTCTGGCGATCGATTTATCGCGTCTCGTTAAGACATGATCAATTGATCGCCCACGGCTCCCCCATCAACTCCGGAACTCCAACAGGGGGTTCGCGGAGCTGCTCGGGCAGGCGGGGGGGAGCCAGCGCGGAGCTAGCTGCTCGGGCGGGTGGGGGGGAGCCGGCACCGAGCTGCTCGGGCGGGCACGGGGGGCCGCGGAGCTGCTCGGACTGGTGGCTGGTCCCCTGGGGAGTGTGCCCAGCTGCCCCGAAAGGTGGTGCCTGCTGGGGACTCCCGGAATGGTGGGATATCTACCCACAGTGCAATGCTCCCTATGTCGATGCTTGCCACAGTTGTGGGGACAGACACTGTCGACTTGCTGTGCTTAGTGGGGACGCACAAAATCGACTCTATACAGTCTGCTTTAAAAAATCGACTTAAGGGAAATTGACCTATTGCTGTAGTGAAGACATACCCTTGGGGCTGGTCTTCACTACAGGGGGGGGGGGGATCGATTGCAGATACGCAACTTCAGCTACGTGAATCACGTAGCTGAAGTTTGCATATCTGTAGCTGACTTACCACTTGTCCTCATGGCGGTGGCGGTCGGAGGTGCGCTCCCCCGTCGACTCCAGCTTGCGCCTCCCGGCAAGCTGGAGTTCCAGAGTCGACGGGGGTGCCGCGAGCGATCGATTTCTTCATAAGACACGAGAAATCAATCACCATAAGATCGATGGCTACCCACCGATTCAGCGGGTAGTGAAGACATACCCTAAACTCTCTACCAAGTTCTTTCAGGTGACACACTACACTTTTTGGGTGAAATACTGGGCATTTTACCATTGACTTCAGTGGGGCAAAAATATCAGCCCTTGTGTTAAAATTTAATCTTAATGTCTTAATCAAGCTCTAATCCACATGATACCCCACAAATTCATGGGATCATGTAAGAGGAGGGTCTATTCAATACAAAATGGCATTTTATGCTAAAGTTGAATTTAGCCCTTTGTTCCCAGGGTGTTGGAGAAAGTTCAAGTGAGCCAGAGACAGGGAGATCTGTGAAGCTGGACAAATAGATCTGTGAAGCTGGACAAAAGTTTAGAGTTCACAAGAATCCCTCCTTCTCCACACCTCAGAGCTGGACCTTATCCTGGCTCTTAGTCATTCTTATAGCTTCTGATAAGGCCCCAAATAGAACATATTCTGGAAACTTGGCCACAAACTGCCATGCAGCAAAGGTCATTTACATCGCTTAGAAAGATGCATTATGGATCATTTTCCAGGCCTCAAGAATGATCAGATAGGGTGAAATCTTGGATCCACTGAAGTCAACTGGAAAACTACCATTGACTTCAATGGGATCGGGATTCCACCCATAATTTCTAGCTGACTTTGGAAAACCTCTAATCAGCATTTTGGGGGGTTGTGGTTTAGTTAACATTGTATTAAATATACTTACTACCAGTCAAGGTTTAAAAGGTATTTGTTTGGTTTTTATTTTGTTTGTGGGGGGGGGGCTGTACATTAGAATACAATGTAAATATTGTAATACTTTTTAATTCAAACTTTTCAAAAAAATGTGCTCAGAATTAGAAGCTTACAAAGTATAGAAAAGATAGAGAAGCACCTTTTAAAAACACTTCCTGTAATTATTTTAATGTCATTGCACCTGATCTAAGAAAACTGATTGTTTGAAACTCTACAATCATCGAGTTTTCTGATTAAAGCCAATCAGATATAAACAGCATTCAAAGAGCTCTGTAATTTTTGTGGACAAAGCTCTTGAATAGCTAGCATTAACCAAAAAGGTGCACTAGGAAAAATGGCTTTGGGATTGATTCTGACATTCACAGTAATCAGCATGAGTTGAGGGCCTCAGTATCTAATAGGCCTGAACTTTTATAGATAATTGAGCAAGGTACTTAAGCATGTGAGATACCCCACTGAAATCAGTGAGTCTACTCACATGCTGAAAGCTATGCATATGCTTAAGTACATTGCTGAATCATAGACCTCATACGTATCTTGTTCACATATTTATGCTATGCAAAAGTGATGATTATGTTAAAATACTGACCCCAGTTTTAAGTGGATATGTTGGTTCTTGAACTCTGGAGTAGTGAAATAAAAACTGCATAAAAAGAGGAACTTTAGTATATAGTCTTATGGAATCTAAGAGCTGAAATTATATGCACATATTACTAAGATGGAGAAATACTTACTCTTTTATATATGTCCTCATTCTTTTCCTAGTAAAGATAATGATGATAGTAAACTCTATTTGGTTGGACAAAATGTTGGAAAAGTTTTCTTCAAGGAAAGAAAATCATTAGACCTTACCTCATCTATCTGCATGCTATTAAAAATAGCATTACAAATATCCATTACTTTACTGGAGATCTAAAAGAAAAATAGTTTTTTAAACATATATTCATTTATGGTATGTTTTGTACATGACTTCTGAGGTAAGAAGACTGATTTTCATCTTGCAACAGTTTACATCCGGAGTCATTCTACTGAAGCCAATGGCATTACTTCCGAGGAAATCTTACTGCAGCTACCAGATATAAAAATTACATAATATTTTCTATCAGGAAAAAGTTGCTAATATATGAATGATGTCAGTATAATCATATGCTGCATACAAACCAAATACTTAGTATCATTTAGTGAAATTTGATTATATGGGAAAATAGAACATAAGACAGCAGAACCACTTACACCATTACAGCTGAGTATTCAACACCTTCGAGGAGATAGAAGAGGCATTTATATTTAACATTTCAGATACTAATTTTAATTGTTATGGAATAGCCAATGTACCTGGAAGAGTAGAGACAGTTCAATAAATTATAAAGTCAATTTACCTGGGGTTGATTAGACAGTTCTGTCCACTGACTGAAACACAGTGCCAGCTTAAAAATAAAGATTAGACATTAGGGTCAGTTATACACCTAAACCCATATTTTAGCGTGAAACATTTTAGCTTTTGTAATATTCTATCAACGCCTTTCCTGGCTCCGATATCTTACTCTTAATGTGTTTTGTTAAATTGGGCAGCGAAAGGTTGCGTTACTAGAGCCATAGGCTAACCGGGAGGTGATTGAGTGGACATTACCCCATTTCATGTTACTGTTAATTCGTTGATTTCTCAATTCAACCTCAACTGTAGCCTAGATTACCTTGCCTTGTCTTAGATTTTCAATTCGTCAGGGAAACTGTAAGTAAATTAGCCAGTAGTATATTTGTTTTGCGTCCTGAGGGCTTGTTTATTCTCTTAGTAAAACCCATGTAAGTGACACCAAACTTGTTTCCGTCTCAGAAAGAATTGCAGCAGAGTCAATGACCTGCAAAAGGCATAGGTGACCCACTCCTGAATTAACTCCCCATTAGCCTTCCACTCTGCATATTTAAGTGTATGTTTTGTTAGAATGGGGAGCAAAGGGGTTTTAATAAGGCGCCCTCAGCCACCGGCTAACCGGGACATGATCAAGTGTATTCGGTTTCTCGTTCCCTAATGGCCATTCAGCCGGGTTCCAGTGTCCCCTGCACGGTTATGAACCTGCTTCCCGTTGATGATTGCCGTGTTATGGAAACGTTTCCTACCTCGCTTGTAGGAATGTCTGGAGCATCCACAGAACGGGAGACAGGCTGAGGAAACCCTGGCGAGATGAAACATTCACAACTGTAATTCCCACTGAAAGGGTGACTCCGCCCTTCATTTGAAAGCTACCTCAGTACAACGGCAGGGAGCGGGTTCTTCAAGAGCACCGGGGGAGCGAGAACCGGTCAGCGACTCGGGTACAAATGGACTCTGAGCCGGGTTCAACAGGAAGCCAGGGGGCTTGGCAGGGATGCTGGGCTTTGTTCTCGTTAAACACCTGGCGCGCAGCCGAGAGCAGACCCCGTCCCCTTTCAGCACCCTGGACAGAGGCGCCGGCAGACGGGGCCGTCCCCAGCCTTCTCCTTCCCAAACTTTCCCTGCTCGCTTTAGCCTCTCGCCCAGCCCTGGCACGGAGACAGCTGCAGTCAAAAGGGGGGAGGGGGGAGCGCCGCTGAAGTGGGGCGTACCCCAGCTGAGGCTCTGGACCCAGGGCTATCTTCATTCCCTCTTTGCCCACCAATCCCTCGGGGCTTGTTGAAAATGTCCCGTTCTCCTGTTCAAGTCACTTTTCTAAGACCCCGCTGTGCACCTCCTAACAGTCCCCCCGTTCATCGAGCATCCCCTGTCTCCTCCTGTCAAGGGGCATGTCCCCCAGTCCCTCCTGCCCTGTCCCCTTCCAATGAGAACTGAAAACCGGCACCATCCCCCCGCTCTTTGGCTGCCGATAGTTTGGGAAGAAGGACGCCAATAGCCAAGCCCTTTGTTTCAACTCTTTGCAGCCTTCAGCCCTGCCCGTTCTGCTCCCTAGAAGCGCTTGATGTTAGAGACCCGGTTCAGATCAGTCTAAGGACTGCTCCCCGAGGCTGCAGAGAGCCTAGCTCCTCCAAAGAGCAAAGCAGAGCCAGGAGGGAGAGGGGAATGAGCTAAGCTTTCTGTGCTAGTCCTGTTCTAGCGACTATTCTTTATCCACCTAGATCAGGTCCGTAGGAGGCAGTTAGGAGGATAGATCGGGACTTACCTGAGGTGACCTGTAGGGCACAGAAGCAGTAGAGAGTGAAGATCAAAGGGAAGGGAGACGGATGCTGTTTCATTTTCAGCCACCGGTTCCTTCGAGCTGGGGACAGACTTTGGTTGTTCTGCCAGGACCTGAGCCTTTCACATCAGACTTCAGGTGGCAGGGAGGAGGCTCAGCCTGTGGGCGACTGGCCCAAACTGGAGAGGAGTATTTGTAACAAGTTGTATCCCATTGCAAGGGGAGCCAATCAGCTCTTTACATGGGCCTGGTTTTCTCAGTCATAAGTGTCACGCTGTGCCTTTATTTATGCAGCAGTATCTCTCAAATCAACGCTCTCTGCAACGCGACCTCGGCCATTAGTCAAGGCTCCGAGAACACGGAATGGAGAAGTTTAGAGTCCGCATTGTTTCTCGCCCTATAAAGAAGGCTTTACAGGAAAACTGCTCTCATGCAGACAGGCTGTACTACATACATTACTGCTGCATCACAAACATGTTCTCATTATTACATCCAAACTGGTCTGTCTACTACCGAGTTCAGTGAAAGTTTGCTAGGAAAAGTAAACAATCATTTTGCAGGTCTTCGATTATTTTTTTAACAAGACTTTGAACATTTCATAAAAACTAGGTATGAAATAACCATGGATGCTCAGTGATTAGGAATGAATTTATTGAAACCATTTCAAAACCCTAGCTTATCAAGAATATGGAAAAATGGAAGCAATAAGAACCATTTCAAGTACAAGGGGCCAACCCCATTAAAATAGAAGAGACTGTTAATAATAATTAATAATGTTTAATAATCCCTGGAAAATATCTCTACTTGTGACAGCCTGGAGAATAAAGACTTCTTTTTCATTTAAAAGAATGGGAAATTTCATATAAAACAATTATTGTTTTATTTGTCAGTTTTATTCAGTCGGACATCACTTGAAATAAGAATTCCTTTCCATTACTCTGTCTAGCTGCAGGCATTCTAAATGCCATCCGTCATAGTATCTTCGTGCATTGTAGAAAATGCTGGGATCAGTTCAGAAAGGACATACAGTATAATTCTTCATCCTATTCTGCTAGAATCACTGAGTTCTACTTTGAGTGTGCAGCCAGGTTTTATTCCACTTTGTTCTTTGGAGGAATGCTTTACATTGTCATCTGAAGATGGAAAAGGTAGATTCCTTCTGATCTCCTTCGCAAGTGTCGTCTAAAGCTTTGGGCCTGCTGCTATAATTATTTTTTCTCCAGTTCCCAGCCATTTGCACATGGGCTGAATTATTTGTGATATGTTGGACGATTATAACTGCTGAGGTGGTTTGCAAAAGAAGAAGCACTTCTTGAGAGAGCCAAAGTAAATATGCTTGACTGCGGGGGTAGTTGGGGTATTTCCCTTTTCCCACCTTCCTGGGTTGTTTGAGTCTACTGTTCAACAGTCTCCAGTTTCCGCCATGCAGACTCCAATTTCCACCATGTTTTGAGATTATTTGGGAGGCCGCACTGTCTATGCAAGATATGGAAGGCATGAAGAGCAGTATATCATTGATACATAACTGGCAGTGCATCCCAATGTCATCTCACTATGGCCCTCAATGGTTGTTTTCTGTGAGAAAGGAATTAGATTAGGCAAAGTAGGCACGATTCTGTTCCTGTCAGGACACACAGGTGGGGCAGCAATAACTTGTGGTAAAAAACAGTGGTAGAATGAGCAGCCTCAACACAGTTGTTTCACCTCTGTCCATTGTGATGAGACATTACAGTAAAACCTTCATTTAACGGACTAATTCGGGCGAGGGGGTGTCCGTTAAATCAAAAAGTCCGTTATTTAATAATAATAAAAAAACCCGAGCTGTCCGAGCCGCAGCCCGCCCGCCACAGGGTCGGGGCGGCAGCTCTGCAGCCCGCCCGTTGCTGGGACCCGGGTGGCAGCCGGAAGCCGTCAGCCAGCCTGCCCAGGTCCCGGCTGCCAGGAGCCATCAGCCAGCCCACCCGGGTCCCGTCAGCCAGCCCGCCCACAGGCGGGACTCGGGCGGGAGCTGGGAGCTGGCAGCCCGCCCGCTGGTGGGACTCGGGTGGGAGACGGCAGCCCACCCGCAGTCGGGAGCTGGCAGCCAGCCCGCCTGCAGGCGGGACTCGGGCGGGAGCCGAGAGCTGGTAGCCCGCCCGCTGGCAGGACTCGGGCAGGAGCCGGGAGCCGGCAGCCCGCCCGCTGGCGGGATTTGGGTGGGAGACGGCAGCCCGCCCGCAGCCGGGAGCTGGCAATCAGCCCGCCTGCTGCCTGGACCCGGGCGGCAGCCGGGAGCCGGCAGCCGGGAGCCGGCAGCCAGCCCGCGAGAAATGGATTTCGGATGCATCAGACTTGCTCAGACATTTTGTCCGTTGCATCCAAAGTCCGTTAAATCGAGGTCCGTTAAATCAAGGGTTTACTGTATTGCACTTTTGCTACTCCACAGCTATGTTGGTACAGCTCAAAGAGGTCTGGGATATCTGATGTTGTTGAAGTTGGTCTGCTATCATCATCTTTATCACCTTGACTAGAAATGGGGGATCCAAGACTGGATGGTACTGAATGAGGTTGTTGCTCCAGAGAGTTGATTTTTTATTCTCTTTGGAGGACAAGAGACAGATTGCTGCATGATTCCTGCCTGGGGCAGTGGGGGGCTGGAGGGGGTAGAATGTCTGTTTCTGATGCACTGGGCCAACACAGTCCACAATGGCTTCGACAGTCAGGGAGAGGCATGGGTCCCAGTCACAGGTGGGGGTACTGGCTTAATAATAAAAATGCCTAGCTCTTCAATGGTGCTGGTTCTCAAAGTACATTACCAAGGATGTCAATGTCACTATTCCCATTGTATTGATGGGGAAACAGAAGCACAGAGAAGTGAAATGACTCACGCAAGATCACCCAGCAGGCTAGGTGCAGTACCAAGAATAGAACCCAGCTCTCCTGAGTCCTCGTTAAGCACCCTAGCTGCTAGGCTGCACTTCTTTCAATGAGTCTAGCAGACAGGACGGAGGGACAGGAGGGGAAGCAAGGGGAGTTAGAGAATGTGTAGGGAGGGATCGGCTCCAGGATGCTGTTCCTACAGCCCTGCACACTAACGTCTACCCCCCAGTCCCCTTGTCCTATCACCGGCTCCACCCAAACAGCTGGCAGACATGCTCCTGCCTCTCCCCAAGGCAAGGTATCTCTGCAGGGGACTGGAAGTGGCTGGAAGATGGGACCAGGCTGATCCAGGACTCCTACCTGGTCTACAGCAGCTACCTTGATCTCGTGTGCCACAAGCCAGTGATGGCTGCAATGCCTCCTCTGGGTTTTGCTCACATCCCCCCCCCCCCTACTCACATGTGGAGAACATAGCCAGGTACTTATCTGCTCTCCCCTCTACCAGACCTTGTGGGGGCAGAAAACACTGGTGAGGAATAGAAACACAGATCTGCCCTGCAATATTCCCCCTCCCCCATGTGCACACACAGCCCAGTTCTGCCACCCCTGGATTCTAGCACCTCTTTCTGCAGACTGTGTGTGTTGCTTTTCTAGTAAGGTCTGTAGAATTCTGGATTCAAGTGCCTGCTTGGATTTGTTAATCCTTGTCAGTGAAGTAGGAAGAGATTTTTTTCACAGCAGGATAAGGTTGGAGTTGCTGTTGAGAGGAGGCAGTCTGAGCTTTATGCCAGTGTAACATCATTGAAATTTAATGGAGTCACTCTAGTATGAAAAAGGAGTAACACCGTGCTGACCCATGACCAATAAATGTGGAAGGATGCATTGTCCATGTTAAAATTAATTGTCTGCCCTTTCCTTTGACATTTTTCCTTTGCCAGAAATAAAAGCTATTGTTCACCTCGTGTTTCTCTTGTCATGCAATGGAGGATTTGAACCATGCTCATTCTTTGGCTACAGGAACATGCGTTTTGTAAAGTGCTCAGTTAACTACTGCATTAATTGTAAATTAAAAAACTGTTAAGTACTTACTTGGTTTGATTGATGTTATGTTCTTCTAAGCTGAGTCACGTATAGCATAATTCAGTTTTAGGGACCATCCCAAAGTTACTGGGCCTGATTTTTCACTTGTTTGGAAATTCCCGTTTGTGAAGCAGTGTGCACACTATGTAGTGTATTCTTCTTCAGGCAGGAGATACTATCTCAACTATTAGACCTCCTTATTTTGGCAACTAATTATGGCCCCAATTCAGCAAAGTACTTACACGCTGCCTAACTTCAAGTACATGACTAGCCCATTGAAGGCAGAGGTTACTCGTGTGCTTAAAGTTAGGCACATGCTTAAGTACCTTGCTATAATGAGGCCATATAAGCTTAGTTATTAAAAACTTCGGTTATACCACTCAGAATAGAAGTGTCCCCATGAAAGTGTTATAATGAGGGGAGGAGCATGAGTCCATGTATTTAAAGAATAAAACACAAAAAACTTACCACATGGCAAATTATTAACACATTCTCTTTCCTTATGCCAGAATTGTTTTTCTCCTTCTGTATATTTCATTTCACGGGTGTTAGCTTAATATACAGCATCGCCAATGGATTTATCAGTGCCAAGCCAATTTAATGAGCTGTAATTTTACTGTACAGATGAAATCACTGCTTGGAGGTCCTGAACCCCCTGTGCTAGGAGAAAGAGAGGGCATGAAGCTTTAAGTTAATAATTCTCCCATCTCCACTGCACACATGCATACATACGGACAAGGGAAAGAAGGAGCCTTGTTGAAGTGCTGAGAAGCAGAAGAATTATCTGTGGGAGTCAATAAGTTTGGGATATAGCTAGTTTCAGTATCATTTCAGGACCCATGATTTCTGAACAAAACAATGCTGTGACTAATAATTGAAGAATATGCAGAAATTTGGCTGAGACAGAAGCAAAGAGGAGAGTTGGTTTCCAGTTTGAAAATGGTCTCTGCAATGAAAGTTAGCATATTATCAAAGAACTAGAGTAGAATCGGCAGGATTTTGCTCCAGTGGAATTCCCAAGACATCCTGCGTTACTGAGTCTGATTCCCTACTGTCCTGCACGTTGTATGGTCCTTTACAACTGGGCAAAGTGGGTATAAAATGCTACCATTCTGATGCTTTACACCCGTCCTGCACTCACGGTGCAATGTGCATTCAATGTGCACTCAATGGGCATCAGCATGAGATGCAAGGTGGTGGAGAGCCAAGCCCATTGAGTGCTACAGGCATCTTCCAAGTGCTGACCAGCTGATGTAATGTTAAACGTGACAGTCCCCGTTTACACTGTGTGCTAGGTTATGACTGATGTTGTGCTAGTTAGCAATACTCATGTTCTAACACAATGGATTTTTCCATTGAAGACCAGTCCAATAGATCAGACAAGCGCCTCTTCAGAGACCTAAAAAGGAAAGTTATTACCTCTTTTTTTACATGGGCAGTGCTCCACGCAGGAGTCAAAGCTAATGTGTGAATGGAATGGGCATGGAGAGAGGGTGAACCGTGTATGTGGGGGGGGAGGGGGCAATGTAAGAGAGCCACACAGCAATCCAAATAAATCCCTGATGTAATTCCATTGATTTGACAACACCAGGAGTGAACTTGGCCCAGTATGAGGGGGAGGAAAACCATGAGGGGAGGCAGACAGATAAATGTAGCCAGAGAATAAGGGAGGAATTGGGCCCAACTACGTGTAGAGGACAGCAAGTGGGGCTGAACTAGGAAGATAGAGAAGAGGAAATAGGATTAATTGGGGGTCAGAAAATGAGGACAATTCATGAAGGAAGGGACAGAGAGAAACAGAGTGGAGTTGTAATAATTGGGCCTACAAATTTACCCTACTTGTGTGCTTGATTGAAAAAAGTGAGTGAAAGGTCATAGGTGTGTCTACACCAACAAAAAGGACCCGCAGCAGCAAGTCTCAAAGGCTGAGTCAACTAACTTGGGTTCATGCTAAGGGGCTGAAAATAGCAGTGTAGAAATTCAGGGTAGAGCCTGGACTCTTGTTATCTGGTGAAACCTGACGAGGGGAGCGAGTCTCAGGGTCTGGGCTCCAGTTCAAGCCTGAACATCTACACTGCTATTTTTAGCCCCATAGTGCAACCTAGAGACAGTTGACCCAGGCTTGGAGATTGGCTGCTGTGAGTTGTTGTTTTTTTGCAGAGTAGCCGTGCCCCATAAAATGTCACACTAACCTGTAACAATAAATGTTCATGGGAGAAGATGCAAAAGGGAGACAGAAAAGACTAAATTAATCCAAACAAAAAAGGCTGTTGCTCTTGAATCTCAAGATCGTGGGCTCCACTTCAGGGCAGACTGTTCAGTAAGAATGAAGTTAATCTGGTGTCAGCTGGGGGTTAAGCTCCTTAGACATGGCAGCTAAACACATTGCTTATTAACCCCTTAGGCTTTTGCCAGCCTCAGTAGAGAGTTTAAACAGTCCCCTTGGGATCTCCACTCTCTCCTGACACCAAGTAAGTGGAGCCTGTGATATTAGGACCTTTTACCATAATGTCCCAGAAAATCCAACTTCCTCCATTCGAAAGGACCAGACTCAAACCACCAGTCAGTTCCTCCTCAGATCTCCCTACTTTACCCACCCAGGCAGCACTCAGTCTGATCCTACAATAAACATATGTGGGAAATGAAAATGAAGCAAGAGAGATTTCCCCAATGCTAAGAATACAGACAAAGATGTAAACGTAGCTTACTAGTTCATAAAACTTCAAAGCCACAAAATTTTATAGAATCAGAGAGGTAGCCGTGTTAGTCTGGAATAGCAGAAGTGACAAAGAGTCCTGTGGCACCTTAAAGACTAACTAAAGTATTGAAGCATAAGCTTTCGTGGGTATTAGCCCACGAAAGCTTATGCTTCAATACTTTAGTTAGCCGTTAAGGTACCACAGGACTCTTTCTCAAAATCTTATAGGTTCTGCTTCTGAGGCTTATCCCAGCTGTGACAGCTCTGGGTCCTTTACCTGGCAAAGTCCTCACCTCTGAAGATCCAGTCTGGTAAAAAGAACCTTATTTCTTTTCAGTAGGTAACTTTTATTCAAAAATCTGGCCATGTGACTGTTCTGACCGTAGGGCTTACAGATGCAATGGTGAAGGGGGAGGAGGATCAATGACGTAATCCTTTGTAATTTATCCTTGGGTGAGAGTGGCCCCTTCTCCATTGTTCTGTAAACTGGTTCCTACCTGCTGTATTGCGAAACAAAGAGTTTCCTCTGGACATGTTGCTTTTTACTGGGGATTAACTAATCGCTCTCTCTCTTAAGGGGTGTAACCATCTTGATCAGCAAAACTCGGCAATAATTAGAGGCTCTTGTTGTCATGGGGTCTGTCCCAGTCATGTGATAGTTATGTAGCACAAATGTACAGATATGAAAAACACTACAGATTGTACTGCAATTTTTGCTATTTAATTGTAATAATGCTCTACCAGCATTAAGCCTGACAGACTCTTAGTTGATATATAGCCATAGAGTTTGCCTAAGCCCCCCAGCACCATGGATATAACTCAAGGACTGTTTTATAAGGTCATGTCAAGTGAACAAGAGCAGGCTAGGTAATTTGCATCCAAGAGTCCTAAAGGAGTTGGCACAGGAGATCTCTAGCCTGGTTAATTATAATAAAAATTGGAATATCAAAGAAATTCCAGAAGACTGAAAGACTACTTATGTTGTGTCAATATTCCAAAAGGGAAAGAGGGATGACCCAGGTAACTGTAAGGCAGTTAGCCTGATGGGGAAATCTAGGGAAAAATAATAGGAAAGATTATATGGGTTTCAACTGATTCAAAATTAGAGGTTAGTTGTAGTGTGATGATGGAAACACAGAGAACCATGCTTTAGGCAGTAACTAGAGAATTTCTTGATTAGGAAGTTCCTGTGTTTAATAAGCTCCCCCTGCAACACATTCTGGTCCTTTCTGGTAACTTGGGAGGACCAGGAAATAGAACTAGGTTTAACAGAATTTGATTTTTATTTTTTGATAATTTTGACAGACTATCAGTGTTTATTTGTATGCATTTTGGATATTTATCAACTTACATTTTCACAGTAGTACAAAATTATGGGTTTGAAGTATATATTTTTATTTGTATCTATTTGAATGTTCACTGTTTCAGGAAATTATGGGGGGACAGACAATGGAAGAAGTCAGATAATAATATGACAGGCACTGAGATTCAAAAAGTTAAATCGTTATCACTTTTAAAACACAAATTGTCAATATCACATGCCAAAATATACAAAATATCCCTAAATCAAACTCTAAGAGTCTTTCAAGAGCATTTTTCTTACTTTGCCTATCTATCAAGTTTGATAATCATCAGAAGAAATATTTTTCATAGATTGTTGGGTGTACTATAAAATCAACATTTATTAACATTTATGGAATAAAATCTAATCCTTCCAACCATCTATAACCAGTCCTAGTCTCCCTTTATTTATAATAAAATATTAAAACTTAAATTATGAACCAATGTATATACACACAACGATTCAAAATAAGGTTAAATTCCTTTAAAAGATTTACTTGTTTCCTGACAGGGTACCTGAAGAGCCCAGATTCTCTCTTTGTTGTGGAGGGAAATATTGAAGATGAACCCAATTCCAATGGAGAAGGCCTTTTAGAGTCTTCACTAGGTAGGTTCTTTGAATTGTAGATGAAGATCATCCATTGGTTTTGCACACTAAGGCTTATGGTCTGTTTCCTTGTTAAAATCAAAGCCAAACAGATATTCCCTGAACTATTGTCAGGTCCACCTGACTAATAAGAACTTCCTTTTCCACTTGAGTGTACTGCTGCTCTGTTTCTGTGATGCTTCTTGATAAGAATGAAACAGATCTCTGATCTCCTCCTCCTTTTGTGTGAGTGCCATTCCTACACCAGTTGAAAATGCATCTATTGCTACTGTTTTCTGAGTGTCATGCCAAACCTGGTGGAGATATCAGTAGTTTTGTTACTTACCCAGTGTGCTTTATTGTGGACTTTCCCAGATCCACATATTGTGACCATTTAAGGAGACCTCTTAAAGGTTTTGTTTGATGAGCTAAATGTGTGTAAGCAGTGTCAGGATGAGTGGCATCCGGTGGGGAATTGCAGGAATTGCAATGACTTTGCAGTGTCAGTATGGGTGACATCCAGTGGTGAATTGCAGAAATTGCAGTAGCTTTTGGAAAATAACACCTGATTTGCTTAGACACACCCACTGCACCTGGCCTGCACTCTAACAGCCCAAATGATCACTTTGGCTACTGTGGGACCCCCAGTTTCTGTAGTATTGGGGCAAGAATGATAGAGTGCTGATTGACCTGTTTGTGTGAATGAGGGGTTGGGACATTGATTTGGCCTTTGGCATGCTGGAGGAACTCGCCATCAGCTAGGTAGCGCTCACTAGACAAGGGACAGGGGTTCCAAAACTCACTGGATTGAGAGAGGCTGTGGACAGGCTCCTAGACCTTGTGGTCAGGGCCTTGTCTGAGGGCCTCACAGGCCTATTACACCTGGCCTCTCTCCCCTGTGGAATGTTAGAGCTGACTTTTGCTTCCTTTAGGAGTCTAACTTCAGCCCACGGAGCTGAAGTTGTTTTGGGTCTGGTGGTGCCTCTGCACTAAGGCCCCCTGCTATGAGCTGAAATCACTTAAGAGCTGAAAATCACTGAGCTTTATCTTAAGTGGGGGGCCCTAAGCAGAGTGGTTCCTGTGCCGGCTGACCCGTTCCTGAGACAGCTGGCCGAGCAGTCCCGGTGCCGGCTGATCCGTTCCTGAGACAGCGGGCAGAGCAGAGTCGAGCCGCGGACAGAGCAGTTCCTGTGTCGGCTAGCAGGGCGGCTAGCGGAGCCACCAGCACCCCACGGAGAGACTGGGCCGTCGGCCTCGGACCTCATGAAGGTACCCTCCACTCTGCCCTCCACTTCCACCCAGCCTGGGAGGTAAGACTCGGCAGAGTAACTTTCCACCAGGGACTCCAGAGACTTTGGGGCTGTTGAACTTTTGGGACTTTGGGTGACTTTTGGGGTTGCTGGACTCCAGGGACTTTGGGCTATTGGACTTGTGGGACTTTGGGTGACGTTTGGGTTGCTGGACTCCTGAACCCACAGGAGAGGACACAGCCCAAACTTGCTGGGGAGGGGCAATTTGCTCACGGGTTGGTGTATGAACCCTAGGTGTGGTGTTTTTCCCAGTTTAGTGATGTCATTTACCTCATGTTAATAAAGATCTTCTGTTACACCAATCTGTGCTTGCAAGAGGGGAAGTATTGCCTCATTGAGGCGCCCAGGGGTGTGTTAGGATTTTCCCAGGTCACTGGGTGGGGGCTCGAGCCAGTTTGCATTGTATTGTTGAGAGGGAACCCCTATTTACTGAACCCGGCCCTTGTTGCTGCCAATTCTGAAGGGCAGAAGGGTTACATGTGGTAAGAATTTCCCAAAGTGATTGTCATACCCAGCAATCTTCTTACAGCAGAAACATCTTTGGGTTTGGGTAAGACAAGAAATGCCTTCAGTTTGTCTGAATCCAGATGAATTCCCTGTTTTCTCACTATGTGTCCTCTAAATTTCATCTGCTCCTGTCCAAATTCACATTTCTCTTTCAGAGTGATACTGGCTTGTTGGAAGCATCTCAAACCTGCATGGAGGGGCTCATCCTGCTCATTTGTATCTCTGCCATATACCAACATATCATCTGCATGGCCAAGGACAACAGGCAAACCTATTATGATCGGAGAAATTCTTTTCTGGAAATGTTTAGTGCTGAAGATATGAGGAATGGAAGCTGATTGAAACAGTACCTTCAAATTGGGGTGATGAATGTAGTTAATAATATAGATGTTGTAGCAAGGGTATTTTGGTATATTCTTTCTTTTCCCCATCAGTGAGGCATAGGGCACATAGAGTATGAGCAGCAGCATTGTCCAAGGCAAATATCAGGGCATTTACCTGCTATTCTTGTGCTTTATATGTTAAACCAGAAGCTGCCTGAGTTGCCAAATCAAACTTCTCTAACAGAGCCCTTTGAACTATAGGCTTCATGGCTGTACTGACAGAGGGTTCTGCTTCCTTCTTGCTGGAGCTTTCACTGGTCTATTAGAATTCTTTAAGGTGGCCACCAAATATGTGGACAATAGTGATTGAATAGATATAGTGTACTTGGACTTTCAGAAAGCCTTTAACAAGGTTCCTCACCAAAGACTCTTAAGCAAACTAAGCCGTCCTGGGATAAGAGGAAAGGTCCTCTCATGGTTTATTAACTGGCTAAAAGACAGAAAACAAATGGTAGGAATAAGTGGTCCGTTTTCAGAATGGAGAATGGTAAATAGTGGTGTCCCCAAGGGGTATGTACTGGAACCATGCTGTTCAACAGATTTATACATTACCTGGAAAAGGACATAAACAGTGAGATGGCAACATTTGTAGACTATACAAAATTATTGAAGATGTGAATTCCAAAGCAGACTGTGAAGAGTTACAAAGGGATTTCACAAAACTGGGTGTCTGGGCAATAAAATGGCAGATGAAATTTAATGCTGATAAATGGAAAATGACACATGTTGGTAAACATAATCCCACCTATACATGCAAAATGATGGGGTCTAATTTAGCTGTTACCATTCAAGAAAGAGATCTTGGAGTTATTGTGGATCTTTCTCTGAAAACATCTGCTCAATGTGCAGCAGCAGTCAAAAAAGCAAACAAAATGTTGGAAATCAATAGGAAAGGGATAGATAAGACAGAAAATCTCATAATGCCATTATATAAATCCATGGCATACTCAGACTTTGAATACTGAATGCAATTCTGGTCACCCCATCTCAAAAAAGATATATTAGAATTGGAAAAGGTACAGAGAAGGACCACAAAAATGATTAAGTGTATGGAACAGGAGTGATTAAAAAGACTGGTATTCTTCAGGTTAGCAAACGGGGGAATATGATAGAGTTCTATAAAATTGTGACTAGTATGGATAAAGTGAATAAGGAAGTGTTATTTACACCTTCACAATACATAAGAACCAGGGATCACCCAATGATCTTAATAGGCAGCAGGTTTAAAATGAACAAAAAGGAAAAACTTCTTCAGACAATGCACCATCCACCTGTGGAACTCCTTGCCAGGGGATGTTGTGAAGACCAAAACTAGATGTTGACAGGGGATGTGGTAAAGATCAAAAAAGAATCAGATAAGTTCATGTAAGACAGGTCCATCAGTGGCTATTAGGCAAGAAGGTCAGGTATGCAACCCCATGCTCTGGGTGGCCCTAGCTTCCGATTCCCGGGGAGTGAATGACAGGGGATGGATCACTCGATAATTGAGTCTGTTCTGTTCATTCCCTCTGAATCATCTGGCATTGGCCACTATTGGAAGACAGGATACTAAGCTAAATGGACCATTGACCCAATATGGCCATTCTTATGAGAGTCATTCAAAGCTGATAGTCACAGATTGTAGTCTTGATGGTTTCTCCATAATAAGCCTTCAGTGAGGTGTCAAGCAGGGCAGCTATCTGGAATGCATTTCAGTAGGCTTGCCTTGGGCTAAGTTAGATATATGTTCAGCATACAAATACAAAATGGTATTCACAGTTTGATACAGACATATCACCCTCTGTCACACCAGCCATAAATGTTCTCCTTAAAATGTGAAGAATGAATACACGAGAGAGAGAATAAAAAATCAGTTTCAATAAAGATATTTCTAGAATTCATTGTGTGGGTTTCAGACTAAAGGTCTTTCTCTTTGCAGAAAGGATTCTTTAAAAGACCCACTTTTATGACAGGCAATATGTACACTACAAATTTTGGTGAATGCAAGTTAGGCTGGTTTACAGCTTCCAAACTGGGTATATCACTTATGCTGATTGTCACGTTACTGAAATAATTTGGGATCCTATAGATCATTGGTGCAACCAGGGTCCTATAGTGGCACCAAATCTTATGTAAAGGGGGTCATAATAGGTGTCTACGACCAGGTTATGGATTGCTGATTATGAATATGCCATTGATATGTGTGAATCAATTTTGTAGTTGAAGTTATGAATATTGGCTCTGGACTGTCTGTCTTTCCAAATATTGTGCTCTGCTGGGGGGGGGGGGGAGACATTCCAGAGTATTGGGCGTCAGCTTTGCTTGAGCTGCCTGATGGCCCATTAAAGGACCATCAACTACACAATGAACTTTGTCCACACCTGAGCTTCGCCAGGAATGTGACCTGCCTGGTCAGAAACTTAATCGTGGAGAGTCTGGTAATTGGACCATGTGACTATGAACCTCCATTTTGCAACTGGACTCTGCATAAGGAGGAGGGGGGTCTTCGCCCACAAGAGGAAGTCTATAAAATCTGGGAGACACTTACTCCATTTTGTCTTCTACCTCCAGTCTTCAGCCTGCCTTGTTTCCAGCTCTGGATGGAACTTTGCTACACAAGAGAACTCTGGCCAAAGGGTGCTGACCCATCCCTGGAGGGGATGCTTTCCAGAGACTGTGATTTGAACCTGCAGTTATTCTACCTTTGCTGTAAGCCTAAACCAAGAGATTTGCCATTACTGCATGTAATTGATTTCTTTTAACCATTCCTAACCCTCACCTATACCTTTTTCCTTGTATAATAAACCTTTAGATTTTAGATGCTAAAGGATTGGCAACAGCGTGATTTGTGGGTAAGATCTGATTTGTATATTGACCTGGGTCTGGGGCCTGATTCTTTGGAATTGGGGAGAACCATTTTCTTTATTTGGGGGATTGGTTTTCATAACCATTGGTCCCCAGGACAGGTGGCTGCTGGTGGCGATATTGGGAACCTGGAGTGTCTAAGGGAATTGCTTGTGTGACTTGTGGTTAGCCAGTGGGGGTGAAACCAAAGTCTTTTCTGTTTGGCTGGTTTGGTTTACCTTGGTGTGGAAAAACCCCAGCTTTGGGCAGTAGTTCCCCTTTGGAAGCAATCTGTCCTGATAGGACACTCACAGTTGGATCCCACCAGGAACAGCACCGTCACACTGATGCATATTTGGAAGCTTGCACTGGTGCTCCATGTACTCAGCAGAAGTGCTTGTGTTGATGCAAAGTGAGGTGCACCCAAGGTAGGTATCCCATGTGCCACACACATCTGGCACGATACCTTTTGCAAACTTTTCACAATATGTTGGGTAGAAATGACTCATTTAGGGATCTCTGAGAGCTAAGGGTCAAATTCTCAGCATGCAATTTTCTCCATCCCATAATGGCATCCATTTCCCATAATTTTTGCACTTAAAAAAAAATCCCACAAACCTGCCTGACTCTTTTCAGTGTCCACCATCTCTGACCAAAGCATGGAGCCTGCAGACCTCTGCACTATTTTTATGAACATTGCAAATACAGAACACACAATTCTCCCATATTTGCAGACCCACAGGAAGTACTGTAAGAACAGAGGACAGTTTGCTGAAGGGCACAGCAAAGAACAATTTAGGTTGGTGGTGTTCAAAGGCCAGCTGCAGATGCTGGAGCACAACTTCTGGGCCCAAGAAACAAGCATTGACAGGTGGGATTGCATTGTAAAGCAGGTTGGGATGACGAGCAGTGGCTGCAGATGCAAAGGCCTTTTGGATGCAAAGGCCATGTTCCTGGATCTATGTGCTGACTTTGCCCCACTCCTCCACCACAGGGACACTAGAATGAGAGCTACATTCACAATGAAAAACTGAATGGTGCACCACCAGATTGCTATCAACCAGTGGGAAATCATTTTGGAGTTGTAAATCCTCAGTGGAACCCTTACCATGAAAGTGTGTAGAGCCATTAATCATCTCCTACTATGCAGAGCTGTGACTCTGGGTAACGTGAGGTATAGTGGATGGATTTGCAGCCATCAGGTTCCCAAACTGTTGTGGGATGATAGACAACATGCACATCCCTATTTGGCACCTGCTCACGTTGCCAAAAAGTTTGCCCACCCCGGTGTAGACATAAGTACGCTGATGATGCAAATCTTCCATATACTGAACACTTTCGTTGACCAAACTTTTGTACTATACCTCAGGCCTTAATTTATAGCTCTGATAACACATCCTAAACATTGCTCCTCTTTGGAATATCCTGAATAAAAGATAGCCTTACATTCTTTTACACAACCAGGTCTCTTTCTAAAACAAATATCTTAACAAGTTTGTTCTCTTGAGATAAAAATAATAGGAATCCTAGAAATGTAGAGCTGGAATCCTAGAAATGTAGAGCTCAAGAGGTCATCTAATCCAGCCCCCAGTGCTGAGACAGGATTAAGCAAACCTAGACGATCTCTAATAGATGTTTGTCTATCTGTTCTTAAAAACCTCCAGTGACAGGGACGCCACAGTCTCCCTAGGTAATCTGTTCCAGTCTTAACTATCCTCATAGTTAGAAAGTTTTTCCCAATATCTTTCTTAAACCTCCATTGCTGCAAACTAAGCTGATTACTTCTTGTCCTACCCTTGGTCAACATAGAGAACAATTAATCACCATCCTCTTTATAACAACCTTTTACATATTTGTAGACTTATGTCCCCTCTTGTCCTTTTCTTTTCAAGACTAAACATGCCTAATTTTTTCAATCTTTACGCAGAGGTCATGTTTTCTAAACCTCTTATTTTTATAGCTTTCCTCTGGACTCTTTCCAGTTTCTTTACATCTTTCTTAAAGAGTGGTGCCCCAAACTGGACATAGTACTCCAGCTGAGGCCTCATCAATGGAGAGTAGAACAGAGCAATTACGCATCTTGTTTTACAAACAACACTTCTGTTAACACATCCCAGAACGGTATTTGCCTTTTTTCACAACAGCATCACATTGTTGACTCATATCCAATTTGTGATCCACTACAAAGCCCAGTTCAGTTACTAGCCAGTATTCCCCATTTTGTATTGGTGCATTTGATTTTTTCCCTTCCTGAGTGTAATACCTTACACTTGCCTTTACTGCCTTTCATCTTATTGATTTCAGATCAATTCTCCAATTTGTCAAACTCATTTTCCAGTTTAATCCTATCCTCCAAAGTGTTAGCAACCCTTCTCAGTTTAGTGTCATTTGCAAATTTTATTAACATACTCTCTATTCCATCATCCAAGTTGTTAATTAAAATATTGAATAGTACTAGCTGCTTGACCTTTCTTTCTTTCTTTCTTTCTTTCTTTCTTTCTTTCTTTCTTTCTTTCTTTCTTTCTTTCTTTCTTTCTTTCTTTCTTTCTTTCTTTCTTTCTTTCTTTCTTTCTTTCTTTCTAAATTTTGTATTGATTTTATATGAAAAAGCAGACATTAAAGAACTACAAAAAGATCTGCTTCCATATACTGAACACTTACTCATAGACTTTAAGGTCAGAAGGAACCATTATGATCATCTAGTCTGACCTCCTGCACAATGCAGGCCACAGAATCTCACCCACCCACTTCTGCAACAAACCTCTCACCCATGTTTGAGCTAATGAAGTCCACCAATCATGGTTTAAAGACTTCAAGGTGCAGACAATCCTCCAGCAAGTGACCCGTGACCCCTGCTGCAGAGGAGGGTGAAAAACCTCCAGGCCTCTGCCAATCTGCCCTGGAGGAAAATTCCTTCCCGATGCCAAATAAGGCGATCAGCTGAACCCTGAGCATGTGAGCAAGACTCACCAGCCAGATACCCAGGACAGAATTCTCTGTAGTAACTCAGATCCTGTCCCATCCAACATCCCATCACAGGCCACTGGGCCCATCTACCATAAATAGTTGAGGATCAAGTAATTGCCAAAATTATGTTATCCCATCACACCATCTCCATAAACTTATGAAGCTTAATCTTGAAGCCAGATAGGTTTTTGCCCCCCACTGCTCCCCTGGGAAGGCTGTTCCAGAACTTCACTCCTCTGATAGTTAGAAACCTTCGTCTAATTTCAAATCTAAACTTCCTGATGGCCACTTCATGGGATCTCTGACAGAATTTTGCAGTTTTACAACTTGTCAAAGCTGCAAGACCAGACAA
This sequence comes from Sternotherus odoratus, assembly GCA_032164245.1. Lineage (NCBI taxonomy): Eukaryota > Metazoa > Chordata > Testudines > Kinosternidae > Sternotherus > Sternotherus odoratus. The sequence goes on along the minus strand of JAVMKO010000001.1, from coordinate 202,920,896 downwards.
TAACAAATTGAACAGTATTCCATGGACATAGCACATTACAGTGGGGGATTACAATAATAAAAGAAAAGGCATACATAAATAGGAAAAGGAGGGAAGGAAGGAATGAGAAAAGGCAGGAAAAAGGAGAAGAGATTAGGTGGAATGGTGGTCTGGCATTCTGTGAGAAGTCAACATTTTTTATCCAAAGGTATCTAAAAACAGGTCCTATAGTTCTTTGAAATCTCTATAAGATAAGATATTCTTTATTTCTGACTCTACCTGCTCTATACTTACACTTCCATTTTTGTAAAATCATGGACTTTGTGATCACTGCAGCCCTCAAAACCCAAAGGGGGGGAGGGATAGCGCAGTGGTTTGCGTGTTTGGCCTGCTAAACCCATGGTTATGAGCTCAATCCTTGAGGGAGCCATTTAGGGATATGGCCCAAAAATGGGGTTGCCACTGCTTTAAGCATGGGGTTGGACTAGATGATCTCCTGAGGTTCCTTCTAACCCTGATATTCTATGATTCAAAGTCTTTGTATTGGACTTAACCCCAGTTAGCAGGTACATATCTGAGGACAGGGTATTCAAACTTACTAACCCTCTGAGCCACATATGACAATCTTCAGAAGTTCTAGAGCTGGGACACACCTGCTGGAGCTCAGGGATTCAGCCCATGAGAAGTGCCTGCCATGGCTCAGGGCTTTAGCCCCACCCCTACTGAAGCCTGAGCCCTGGCATGTGTGCCCAGTGGGACTGAAGTCACGAGACCCTCCTTCCCACTGGGCAGAAGCTGCTACCTCACTACCAGGCAGAAGTCCTGAGCTCCCCCATCTAGTAGGTGGAAATGGGGGGAGGGTCATTGGGGTGCTCCATGAGCTGCACTTTAATGGTAAATAAATCTACAGGTTGGCTTGCAAACCACAGTTTGGCCACCCATGTCTTAGAATATAATTTTCAGGACGTTTGGCTATTGAAGTTGAGCACCATTTTAACTCATTCATCAGGGGCCCTTTTTCCTTATTGCAGTACCAACAAACATCAGAAGATAAGACCTTCATCTTGTGCAGCCTATTTGATGTCCAATAGATTTTTGAACAAAATCTTTTCTTGTATCGAGCATTACCTAAGATCTGCAGAAGCATTTTTAACATGATGTATTATGGTGGCCAGTGGGCTTTATTTTACGTGCTGTGATAAATCCTCTTCCCATCCTTTCACAAAGAACTCCAGACTAATTTAGTTCCTCTTCACTAACAGAGCATATATATTGGACATGGGCCTGGAGAGGTTACGAAGCATTTCTAAGGTTTCCAGTAGTTATGGGGCCTCTGGGAATTCTAGGGTGTCTCCTGCTTCCTCTCTTTTTGGGTGGGCTTGCGCCATTTTCAAATTACTGTCAGCCACTATGGCACCAACAATGCTCAGCTACACCAGCAGCCCCAAATACACAGAGGCTGTCTGAGCTTTATTTGATCTCTCAGAGCCGGGTGGCTTTGGATTTGGACTTTGTCTGCCACACCACCAAACAGATGACGTGGCTGCAGCAGCGGCCCCTCCAGCAACAACAGTGGAAGATGGGGGACACGGATGAGGACAAGGATGACATGGATGATACCAAGCAACTTCTCCTACAGGAGCTGTTTCTGCAGCAGCTTCCCACAATGCAGTTCCCTTTCTGAGCTTGAGAAACCAGTGTCAATTGGTGGGAAAGGATCATTCTGCAGACCTGGGATCACCATCAGTGGTGGGAGAATTTCAGGGTAGCAGAGGTGGCCTTTTTTGAGATCTGTGCTGAACTGGCCTCAGAGCAACAGTGGCAGCATACCAACGTGTGGTGCCTGATACCTGCTGAGAAGCAAGTCACCATTACCACCTGGAAGCTGGCAACCACCGAATGTCACTGGTCCACATCCAACCAATTTGGTGTAAGGCAATAGACTGGTGGGGCCAGTGTCATGCAGGTATATGATGCCATGAATAACGTATGGTTACACCAGCTTACAGAGTTTGGTAAGTCTTGTCTGAGAAGTTCAACCTACGGGCAGACAATATAGGAGGAGACACCAGCCTGGAGAACACAGACCCAGGCAGGGGGAAGGGAAACCCTGTCTATATTTGGTGGGGTTTCCCAAACATTGGAGGAAATTCCACCTAATGGCATAAGGCTGAAAAGGTGGGCACCGCCACAGGAAGGTTCAGCTTTCCCCTGATCGGGGACTGGGCTCACCAAGCAGGGGTATCCTCTCTCCCTTGCTCAAGTGCTGGGCTCTCTGGTGCACAGTGTTTCTTTACCCAAGCAGAACCCTTTGGCTTCTCAGGCAGAAATGTCTATCTCTCAGCCCTACTATAGGCTGGGATCCTGTGGGTGGGAAGGGGCCTGGGACTAAAGGGGTCACTGCTGAGGTAGCGGGGAAGTGAGGCCAGTGGGTCACAAACCTGAACCTCATCAGGTTCAAGAACATTTTGCAACCTGGGATAAGGTTTGCAAAACAAATAGATCTTTGCACTCAGGTCTGTTCAGGATTCTTTATGACTGTTTTCTGCAGCTCTAATTTTGTTTGTGCTGGTTGAGAAGGCTGTGAAATTAATGTCCAGTTCATTTATTACGGTGCCATCTAGAACCCTATAGCGGTTACTCCACTGGATGAGGCTGGAGCAGCTTCCACAGAATTGTCTCCTATTTATCCCACCCTTTCAATTCTTTGAAACCATGTTGCTTGGTATAAAAGCTGCAGGTTTAATGGGGTCTTTAAACTTCTATGGACGTCAGTAGAATGATCAAGCCCCATAGGAACTACTTCCTGGGTCTTAGTATCCTACTTCTCGAATGTCCTTCATTATATTCATTTTAGACTAACATTTAACTATAGGTCATTCCCTGTCTCTTGTGTTAATTGTTGTAAATAATATAAGAAATACAGAATTATTACATTAATTGCAGAGGAATTATTATTATTCGTGCTACAAAACTGAATCCCACATCATTTTAGCTTCCTTTATGAATAACTTTCTTATATCCCTCATTCTGATTCTTTGTCCAACATTATGTTCCACATTATAAACGTAATAAATTGAGAAGCTTATGTTCCATTTTTATTCGACCAGTGTGTCATATGTGTCTTTTGCCAGTTTTTAGCTATTACAAGTTTCTTTTAGCCCTTAAGAGTCTAAAGCTTCTTTCCCAAGCTCCAAATGGAAATAGAGGTCACTTTCTTCTGTAGAAAGAGTCTAGTAATGACATCAATGTTACAGGTCAATGGGGAATCAGTCAAATGCCAAAGATTAGTGACATAAGATGGGGATGGTAAAAAACAAGCCAGTCTGCAGCTTTGGGGGTGTGGACCAGACCAGAGTCTGTGTTGCAGCAGGCTAGCATGTCAGGCTCAACAAGGCAGGGTTCTGGAGTTCCAACCTGCCAGGGAAAACAGGCAGAACACCACACCCAGAAGGTGTGTGGGTTCAGGGCCGGCGACAGGGGGGTACAATGGGTACAGCTGTACCAGGCCCTGGACTTCAGGGGGGCCCCCTGAAGTCCGGGGCGGGCCCGGTACGCAGCTGTACCCCCTTGTCGCCCGGCCTGTGAGCAAGGCGCGGCTCCGGGCAGCCGCTGCAGCGCTCACCAGCCCCCTCCCCCGGCACCCAGCAGCCTCCCCCTGTACCCCTTTGCTTCTCCCGGCCGGGCCATGCGGCCACAGCACATGCGGGGGTTGGGGCCCGCAGGAGGCAGGAGACTAGCCGGGGGGGGGGGGGGCACGGGCAGCGGGAGACCGGGGGGGGACCCCGCGGGGGGGGGGGGGGGGCGCCGTACAATCTGCCATATGGGGCCCCAAAATTCCTGTCGCCGGCCCTGTGTGCGTTACATACATTCCCAAGCTTCAGAGTCTTCCCAATTGAAATCTGGATGAGCCCCCACTTGTAACACCAACAGACCCTGGGCAGGATTGAGCTGAGGATCTCTGGAGCTTAGTGCATGAGCTTCTACCACACCAGCTAACAGCCAGCTGACTCTTAGCTAAGGCTGTAGAGCAGACTCATTTAGCTCGCTCTCTCTTTAAGTGGTCTCGATGCCACTAGACTGGACAGAACACTACAACCAGAAGCTGTATCTTACCCACTAACAGACTTCAATGAGAAACTGAGGAACTGGAATTAATTTTCAAATTGGATACAATTAACCAGGGCCTAAATAGGACTTGTGAATGGTTCTCTCATTACACTAATTGATTGCATTTCCCAAGTTAATTTACCTTCAACACTTGCTATCTCGTGCAGACACAGAAATCCATTTCAAAGGGTATTATTTTCTCCTGCTGATAATGGCCCATCTAGGTTTAACAGCCTCTTGGGGCTTGTCTTCACTTGAGCCGGTAGGGATCGATCTTTTGGTGATCGATTTATCGCGTCTCGTTAAGACACGATAAATCGACCACCAGCGGCTCCCCCGTCGACTCCGGAAGTCCAGCTCCTCAAGAGGCGCAAGCTGGAGTCGACGGGGGACCGTGCCGCCGACCGCCACCGCCGTGAGGATGGGAGGTAAGTCGGCTGTAGAGACGTCGATTTCAGCTACGTTATTAACGTAGCTGAAATTGCGTATCTCCAGTCGATTTCCCCCCCTAGTGGAGACCAGCCCTTAGAATTGGTATGCTAATGTACAACTTTTCCTCCCCCTTCTTTCTGTGTGTATAAATGCATCTTACTTCTGTTCCATTCTATGAATCCAATGAAGTGGGCTATAGTCCACGAAAGCTTATGCTGAAATAAACTGGTTAGTCTCTAAGGTGCTATAAGTATTCCTCGCTTTCTTTACGGATACAGACTAACACGGTTGCTATTCTTGAACCTGTCACTAAGAAGAGGATAGCCAAGGTTTGTGTTGGCTTGGACCAGCAATTGTTTAATCCAAATTTGAATCTGCCTACAACCATTTCTTCAACTTCCTCAGACACTTTCATGACCACATAGAGAATACATAGCTTCTCAACTACTCAGTTTGAATAAGTTGGTTCTGTATTGGTTTCAGGTATTATACATACGCCTATAGAAGTATATTCAGAAGCTCAAAGTACTCAGGTCAGACCTGGTAACCAGCAGAAACAGGTTCCATGGCCACAGGCTCTTTATCAGTGAAGCTGTCTGTGGCCCATGACTGTTAACTTTAGCGTCCATGTAGTTGCAGTTGTCATTCTCATTGCCTGAAGAGAGAAGTAGCTTCCAAGGTAGTTGGGTCCTAGTCCATCTAAGGCTTTGTAGATAATAACAAAATAGGAATACCTAGATACAGTGCTTTCTATCAGTAGATTACAAAGGAGTATAATCATCTCCATTTTCTAGAAGGGAAATGGAGGCACAAAGAGGTAAAGTGACTTGCCTAAAGTGACCATCCAGCAGTTAAGTGGAAGAGCCTGGAATAGAACACAGGTCTCCTGGACCCCAACTCACTACTCTGTCCACTAGGTCAGACTGATGAGGGGGCCAACTTCTTTAAATTAATCTTTCACTGTATAGTTAACTATAATCAAGGTAGCATATGAGGCACTGGTGTGATGTATTTACACTGGCCTGATCTGCTTAGTAAGCTAGGTACAGCATCTGCACCAGCTACAGTTTCCATGTGGTCTTTTTGGTCAGCCTCCAGTATAGCGCATTACACTACAATAGTCAAGCCTGAAAAGGCATGGATTATAGTGACTAAATCCTCATCTAACAGACAGGGGTGTTGCCTTCTGGCTAGCTAGTGAGGGACAAAGCCATTTAATTTTAGTACACTATGTACTACTTCCTGGGGATTTGAAGAAGAGATGATACACATTACAAGTTAGTGACCGTGAGTGAATCTTGGACTAAAAATTCCCTAAACTTGTTTAGCCTGTATGATAAGAGGCTGGACAGGGTGTAGCAGGAATAACAGAAGTAGGCAATAGGTTTAAATTAAAGTGGGCTTGCCCTACTCTAATTTATAATTTCTTTTGCTCCATCATGGTAGAAATCACACCGATCTGAACTCACCCACTAACATGTAATTTATGGCTGACTTTTTCAAAGCCTTCTATGGGATTTAGAGACTTAACTCCCATTGATATGATTTGGAATTGGACATCCAAATCCTGTAGGCAGCTTTGAAAACCTCTCTTTACTCTGAACCTTTGTCTGGAACAAGTCACTCTAGCGCTGATCCTGTAGGGTGATCCCTGTTTGCAGAGCCCTGCACGTCACAGTACCCCATTGATGTCAGTGGAGTAGGAGTCTGCCTATGTGGATCAGTTTAAAGTCAGGTGCATTTCGTAAAGGGATTAGATTTTGTAGCCCAGCACAATTACATTTATATAATTAAATTCTGTGGTTCTATTCTCTATTATGTAACAATGTGAGCATTCTTGATACTCATGTTCCTTGAATGGACACTTCCAATACTTATAATGCCCTAGCATTGGGCACTATATAAACATGGTCTCTTTCTCCACTATCCCTGTATCCAGAGCTTTGGGACGCAGGGTCCAGGGCAGCCTGGGGGCTTAGCAGGGGGCCTGGCGCTGGCAGCAGCGAGCAACCCACCCTCAGCCTGCCCCGCTGGCTCCAGGCATCGCTCAGGGGAGGGGGCAGAAGCTGGAAAGGGGCAGGTCGGGGGCTTGAGGGAAGGGGTGGAATGGGGGCAGGGCCTGGGCCAGAAGTGTGTGTGTGTGGGGGGGGGGGGTTGTCCTGGCCCCGTAGCCTCCAAGGGACGGCCCTGCTGGTATCCCATTAAAATGTGAGTCCTGCAGTGAACTTTGTGGAGGAGGACGCCTGTCCCTGGGCAGATCGCAGTGACTTCAGTAGGGTTTGGTGGAGGCACAGTGTCGGGCTACACTGAACTCATTGCTTAACTGAGATTTTAATCTGTTTTTGTCTTTCTAGATTGTAATTTTTTTCTTTATATTTCGTATAAGATTGTGGGTGAGATTTTCAATGTATCTAATCACAGAAGTATCCCTGACATGAATGGGAATTGTCTGGCTAAATCCTTTAAGATGTCTTTGAAAATCTTAATTTATGTCTTCAAACATTAATAATTATAAGCTATGTTTTCATACCATCCATGACCATGCACTCTAATCATTTGTACTGCAGGGGTTCTCCAACTTTTAAAAAATCCAGTTTGGTCACTTCATCAGAAAGAACTCACCTCATTTGCCAGCATCTCAGGGCTTGGCTACATTTGCAAGTTAGAGCACATTAAAGCATCCCCAGGCGCCCTAACTCATGACCCATCCACACTGGCAAGGCACTTAGGCTATGATTAGACTACAGGTTGTAGCGCTTTTTTTTATAGCGCTTCCCTATTTAGCGCAACAGGTGTTGCGCTAGAGGCTGTGCACATTGAAGCCCTCTAGCGCCAAAGAATGAACAGATTAGCCGCGCTTCTGGCGGTAGTGAGAGTACCGCGATAGGGCAGGTATCCCACAGAGCACCTCTTCTGAAATCTGGCACAGTGCCTTGTGGGGAAGGGGGCGTTTATTGCGGCCATTCAGCATCCGGTTAAAACTCTTGTGATGCTTTCTTTTATATCCCAGAAATCCTTTCATTTTCTGGCCAACTCTTGGGCCGTTTCTCAAGGGTTTCAGCATTTCTCAACGCTCCGTTGCCCGTTTCCCCTCTGCTGTAATGGATCGCGAACTGCTGCGGACCATGCTGGCGAGTGTTGCCAGCACAACTCTCTGCGTGGCACAGTTTATTCTTGAAAGGGAAACGGAAAGTAGTGATGAGTCCGAAGACGATCTCGAAATAGAGCCGAGGAAGAAATTGGACAGTACAGTGCTCATTGCTTTAACTGACATGCTCATGACCGTGGAACGCCGCTTCTGGGCACGGGAAACGAGCACTGACTGGTGGGATCGTATTGTGTTGCAGGTGTGGGACAATGAGCAGTGGCTGCAAAACTTTCGCATGAGAAAAGCCACTTTCATGGGACTGTGTGCTGATCTTGCCCCCGTCCTGCAGCGCCAGGACAGCAGACTGAGACCTGCCATCCCGGTGGAGAAGCGGGTGGCTATAGCACTCTGGAAGCTGGCCACCCCAGAGAACTACCGATCTGTTGGCAACCACTTTGGGGTGGGGAAGTCGACGGTTGGAGTCATGCTGATGGAAGTGTGCAAGGCCATTAATCGCCTTCTGCTACGAAAAATCGTGACCCTTGGCGACGTATGTGAGATTGTGGCTGGCTTTGAGCAGATGGGGTTCCCTAACTGTGGAGGGGCGATCGATGGGACCCATATTCCTATTCTGGCCCCCGAACACCTAGCTGACCAGTACATTAACCGAAAGGGGTACTTCTCCATGGTTCTTCAGGCGCTTGTGGATCACCGTGGGCGGTTCACTGACATTAATGCAGGCTGGTCGGGACGGGTGCATGACGCACGCATCTTCCGCAACAACTGCCTGTTCGGGAAGCTGGAGGAAGGCACATTTTTCCCAGACCAGAGGATCACCGTGGGGGAAGTGGAAATGCCCATTGTGATTCTTGGCGACCCCGCTTACCCTCTAATGCCCTGGCTCATGAAACCCTACACGGGGAGCCTGGACAGCAGCCAGGAAAGGTTCAACTACCGGCTGAGCTGCTGTCGAATGCCCCAGTATCAGTGTGAACAAGGTGTTGCATTACTGCACTCTGATTGACCTCTGGAAACTTCCCACAATCCCCTTAAGTTAAGTGGCCACTCTGGTCATTGTTTTGAACTGGCTGTAGGAATGCGGATATGCCCTTTCAAAGCTCTGTTTCTCACATCTGGCTTGCTTATCCGCTCCAGGACAAAGCTAACATTATTGAGGAATGCTGCTTGCTTTCAGTGAGTGAGAGGCGGGGAGGGGGAAAGGGAGTCTGAACTTACGAGACACCCTTGTGACACACTCTCAGCACTTCAAAGACCCACTCTCTTCTCCCCCCCCCCCCCGACATACACACAACATCCTCCCTATCACACTCCACCCCACCCCCAGCATTTGAAAAGCATGTTGCAGCCACTTGAATGGTAGGATAGCTTTCCATAATGCACGTCTCCCAATCAGGGCCGGCGACAGGGGGGTACTACGGGTACAGCTGTACCGGGCCCCAAGTCGGGGGGCCCTGGTACACAGCTGTACCCGTTGTCGTCCCCCCTTGTCGCCGGAGCTAGAGAGCGGGGAAGGGGTGGGGAGGCGGCGCGGCTCTCCTCCGGACAAGTGAGCCTGGCCCCAGCAGGAGCTGTGAGCCCGGCCGGCGGCAGCAGTGCTGTCGGGGGGGGGGGGGGGGGGGGAAAGGGCGGCTCATGCAGCTCTCGCTGCCCGGGGGAGGGGGGGGAGCGCCGGCTGGGCTGGGCTGGGCTGGGGGGGGGCAGCCGCTGTCGGCTGGGCTGGGGGGGCCCCCATCCGCTGTCGGCTGAGGGCCGACTGGGCTGGGGGGGCCCCCAAACTATCAAAGAAGGGGGCCCCCAAATTTCTGTCGCCAGCCCTGCTCCCAATGCTGCTGCAAGTGGCGCAGATGTGGCTACACTAGTGCACTTGCAGTTGTCAGTGTGGACAGACTGCGGCGCTTTCTCTACTGCACTCTCCGAAGGCTGATTTAACTCAAAGCTCTCTACATCTGCAAGTGTAGCCAAGCCCTAAGAAAGAAAGATGAGAGTCTCATGTAATCAGGAGGTGACTCCAGGAGCTGGCTCTATCAACTATTGCCAGACTCAAAATCAACTGGTGAGAATTAGCAGCGCTGCACTCAGGCCTGGATTCTTCAATGTGATCCATGGGCAGATTCCTGAACTGGTCCATAATCGTATGGAAATGGGTGTCCAGGGCAGGGTGGAGGACCAGGGCTTGGTTATGATTTTTTTGTATTAGATAAATACAGCCTGGGACCATTTGAACGGTGGGGATTTAAATAAAAAGGATTGTAATTAGAAGGTCTCACTGAAACAAGATCCCCAGGCCAGCCACATCCTCAGCTATCCTCAAAGCCCAGCGGGTCCCACAGCCCAGCCTTAGGATGCCGAGGAGCGTAATCCCCAGGGAGTAGGATGATCAGACAACAAATGTGAAAAATCGGGATGAGAGTGGGGGATCTGAGGAGCCTATATAAGAAAAAGACCCCAAAATCCAGACGTCTGGTCACCCTAGGAGGGAGGGAGGCGGCTGTGCTGGTGTCGCCCGCCCCCTTGGGGACGAGTCAGGCCCGGGGAGGGAGCTGGTCGGAGAGGCCGCCTGGGGAGGCGCTGTTGCGCCGGGGAGGTGGGGTCTCGCCCGCGCCCCGCTGCCTCCTCCCCCGCCCCGGCAGGGAGAGGGGCTGCTCCAGCGCGGCGGGGGCCGCCTGCGAGGCCCGGCCGGCCTCTCCTGCCCGAGGAGGCGGGAAGCGCGCTCCGCGGGGCCCGGCGGGATGTGGAGGAGGGAGCCGGGCCGGGCTGAGGAGGAGCCGCGGCCGGGAAGCGGGAGGAGGAGGAGACGGGGCGGGGGAGCGATGCAGCCGCCAGAGCCGCTTCCCCCGGCCGCCTGCGCCGCCGCGTGAGCGAGGCCCCGGAGCTGCCGCCCCGCCGGGGGAGACCGAGGCTGCGGTGAGCGGTAGGTGGAGACGGGGCTGGCGCGGCCCGAGCCCGCCCGGGGCAGGGGGCGGCCTGGCTGCGGGGTCGGGGGCGGCGGCTCGGATGCCGCCTGGGCGGGGCGGGGCGGGGGCGGCGGCTCGGATGCCGCAGCCGGGGCAGATGGTCCATCTCCCGCCGGGGTCGCTGCTGGGGCTGCTCGTCCCGCTTGGCCCCTCCAGCCGCCCGGGGCCTTGGAGGATGAGGGTTTGCAACGAAAAACAAAACCCCACCCCTGGAGTCATGCAAAACTCCTGGGTATTAAAGACCCACAACCCACTGGCACGTCACAGTCCAGAGCCACGCCTGGGGCTCTTGAAGCCCAGAAAGGTCCAGGGAACAAGGGTAGGGCGGCACTAAAAACATTACAGCCTGCAGGCTGCTGTAGTGCTGTGTCTCCACTAGTGCTTTTGCCGGTTAAACTTTTGCTGGTCAGGGTTGTGAAGCCCCCCACCCCTGCCCGAAAGTGGACCGTGATCTATGTTGGTGGAAGAGCGTCTGCCTTACAGCACTGTGCCGCTGTATGGTCAATAGTGTAGACGTAGCCTAACTCAGGCCAGGTCTGCACTACAGAGCTATGTCTGTATAACTGTCTGGCTCAGGGGTGTGAAAAATCCACATCCCTGAGTGACCCGCCATGTAGGCAGCATTATGTTGTTGAGAGAACTTCTCCCATTGACATAGCTACCGCCTCCTGGGAAGGTGGATTAACTATGCCAGTGGGAAAGGTCTCTCCCCTGGCTGTAGGAGCATTTTCATTTAAGCGCTACAGTGGCCTGCAGTGATGTAGCTTTTTTAGGTTATGTCTACACTACCACAGTACGTCGACCTATGTTACACTACTCCAGCTACATAAATAATGTAGCTGGAGTCTACGTAGCTTAGGTCAACTAAATGTGGTCTCTACACTGTGCTGGATTGATGGGAAACACTCTCCCATCTACTTAACTTACTTTTCTCATTCAGGATGGAGTACTGGGGTCGACTGGAGACCAATTTGCAGTCTATTTGGTGGGTCTTCACTAGACCCATTAAATTGCCCCCTAGTGCATCGATCACTGGAGTGTCAATCCAGCTGTAGTGTAGTAGCCTTAGTGGAGACCTGCCCTTAGGGCTGGTCTTCACTAGGGGGGTAGATCGATTCAGCTACGTTAACAACGTAGCTGAATTCAGCGTATCTACAGCCGACTTACCTGCCGTCCTCACGGTGGCGGCAGTCGGTGACGCGTTCCCCCGTTGACTCCAGCTTGCGCCTTTTGGCGAGCTGGAGTTCTGGAGTCGATGGGGGCGCTGCTGGCGATTGACTTATCGCGTCTTGATGAGATGCAATAAATCGGTTGCCAAAAGATCGATCCCTGCCGGCTTTAGTGAAGACAAGCCCATAGACATATGCAATGCAAAGGACAGTCAGGGAGAATGAAGAGTCCCTAAAAAGGGGTAGAATCCAGGAGATCACTTATACTCCTTTATTTGAGAAAGAAGATGGGTGAGGGGAGGGCTTCTGCCTCATACTGTGGAAGCAGGACGATCAGCAAGTTATCTTAAGTGCCTATACACCAGCGGTTCTCAATCTATTGAGAACTGCGACCCCTTTTTAGTTTCTCCCTTGGGGCAGCGGACCCTTGTATGTCCGCTGAAAAGCTGCTGAATAAATCAACTCCTTATTCAGCGGCTATTTTCGGCGGACATGCCGAGCACTCCCGAAAGCGCTCGGTATGTCCGCGGAAAAGCCGCAGAATAAATTAACTTAGCATTTAGCAGCTCTTTTCGGCGGACATGCCGCCGGATGCGGAAGTGATCGCGGCGGCGTCTTTTCGGCGGCACAAGCAGCTCACGACCCCTCGGGAGGTGGCCGGCGACCCCCCGAGGGGTCGCGACCCACGGGTTGAGAACCCCTGCTATACACAAAAGCAAGAAGCCTGGGAAACAGGGAGAACTGGAAGTCCTGGCACAGTCAAGGAATTATGATGTGATTGGAGTAATAGAGACTTGGTGGAAAAACTCACAGGACTGGAGTACTGTCATGGATGGATATAAACTGTGCAGGAAGGGCACAGGGCAGAAAAGATGGGGGAGTTGCATTGCATGTAATAGTCAGTATGACTGCTCAGAGCTCCAGTATAAAACTGCAGAAAAACTTGAGTCTCTGGATTATATTTAGAAGTGTGAGCAACAAGAGTGATGTTGTGGTGGGAGTCTGATATAGACCACCAGACCAGGGGGATAAGGTGGACGAGGCTTTCTTCTGGCAACATACAGGCCGTAGATCACATGTCCTGGTTCTCATGGGGGACTTCAATCACCCCGATATCTGCCGGGAGACCAATACAGTGGTGCACAGACAATCCAGAAAGTTTTGGAAAGTGTAGGAGCAATTTCCTGGTGCAAGTGCTGGAGGAACCAACTAGGAGCAGAGCTCTTCTTGACCTGCTGCTCACAAACAGGGAAGAAATAGTAGGGGAAGCAAAAGTGGATGGGAACCTTGGAGGCAGTGACTGTGAGATGGTCGAGTTCAGGATCCTGACACAGGGCAGCAGAATACAGACCCTGGACTTCAAAAAAGCAGACTTTGACTCCCTCAGGGAACTGATGGGCAAGGTCCCCTGGAAGAATAACATGAGGGGGAAAGGAGTCCAGGAGAGCTGGTTGTATTTTCAAGAATCCTTATTGAGGTTGCAGAAACAAACCATCCCGATGTGTAGAAAGAAGAGTAAATATGACCAGCTTGGCTTAACAGTGAAATCCTTGCTGATCTTAAACACAAAAAAGAAGCTTATAAGAAGTGGAAGATTGGACAGATAACCAGGGCGGAGTATAAATATATTGCTCAGGCATGCAGGAGTGAAATCAGGAAGGCCAAATCACACTTGGAGTTGCAGATAGCAAGAGATGTTAAGAGTAACAAGAAGGGTTTCTTCAGGTATGTTAGCAACAAGAAGAAAGTCAAGGAAAGTCTGGGCCCCTTACTGAATAAGAGAGACAATCTAGTGACAGAGGATGTGGAAAAAGCTAAAGTACTCTATGCTTTTTTTGCCTCTCTTCACAAACAAGGTCAGCTCCCAGACTACTGCACTGGGCAGCACAGTATGGAGAGGAGGTGACCAGCCTTCTGTGGAGAAATAAGTGGTTCAGGATTATGTAGAAATGCTGGATGAGCACAAGTCCATGGGGCCGGATGTGCTGCATCCGAGAGTGCTAACGGAGTTGGCAGATGTGATTGCATTGGCCATTATCTTGAAAACTGATTGTGATCGGGGGAGGTCCCGGATGACTGGAAAAAGGCTAATGTAGTGCCCATCTTTTAAAAAAGTGAAGGAGGAGGATCGGGGAACTACAGGCCAGTCAGCCTCACCTCAGTCCTGGAAAAAACATGGAGCAGGTCCTCAAGGAATCAATCCTGAAGCACCTAAAGCAGAGGGAAGTGATCAGGAATAGTCAGCAAGGATTCATCAAGGGCAAGTCATGCCTGACTAACCTAATTACCTTCTATGAGGAGATAACTGGCTCTGTGGATGAGGGGAAAGCAGTGGATGTGTTATTCCTTGACTTTAGCAAAGCTTTTGATACGGTCTCCCACAGTTTTCTTGCCAACAAGTTAAAGAAGTATGGGCTGGATGAATGGAGTATAAGGTGGATAGAAAGCTGGCTAGATCGTTGGGCTCAGTGGGTAGTGATCAATGGCTCCATGTCTAGTTGGCATCTGGTATCAAGTGGAGTGCCCAAAAGTTTGGTCCCTGGGCCGGTTTTGTACACTATCTTTATTAGTGATCTGGAGGATGGCGTCGACTGCACCCTCAGCAAGTTTGCAGATGACACTAAACTAGGAGGAGTGGTAGATATACTGGAGGGTAGGGCTAAGATACAGAGGGACCTAGATAAATTAGAGGATTGGGCCAAAAGAAATCTGATGAGATTCAACAAGGACAAGTGCAGAGTCCTGCATTTAGGATGGAAAAATCTCATGCACTGCTCCAGACTAGGGACCGAATGGCTAGGCAGCAGTTCTGCAGAAAAGGACTTAGAGGTTACAGTGGATGAGAAGCTGGATCTGAGTCAACCAAATGCCCTTGTTGCCAAGAAGGCTAACAGCATTTTGGATTGTATAAATAGAGGCATTGCCAGAAGATGAAGGAATGTGGTCATTCCCCTCTATTGGGCATTGGTGAGGCCTCATCTGGAGTACTGTATCCAGTTTTGGGCCCCATACTACAAGAAGGATGTGGAAAAATTGGAAAGAGTCCAGCGGAGGGCAACAAAACTGATTAGGGGGCTGGAGCACATGACTTATGAGGAGAGGCTGGAGAGAACTGGGATTGCTTAGTCTACAGAAGAGAAGACTGAGGTGTGATTTGATAGCTGCTTTCAACTACCTGAAAGGGGGTTCCAAAGAGGATGGATCTATTCTAGACTGTTCTCAGTGGTAGCAGATGACAGAACAAGGAGTAATGGTCTCAAGTTGCAATGGGGGAGGTTTAGGTTGGATATTAGGAAAAACTTTTTCACAAGGAGGGTGGTGAAGTACCGGAATGGGTTACCTAGGGAGGTTGTGGAATCTCCTACCTTAGAGTTTTTTAAAGTCAGGCTTGACAAGGCCCTGGCTGGGATGATTTAGTTGGGCATTGGTCCTGCTTTGAGCAGGGGATTGGACTAGATGACCTCCTGAGGTCCCTTCCAATCCTGACATTCTATGATAAGTCATGTGCCCCAGCCCCCTAATAATCATTTTTGTTGCTCTCTGCTGGACTCTCTCCAATTTGTCCACATCCTCCTTGTAGTGGCTGAAAAGTCCCTTTGTGCTGCAGAAAGAGAAGACCCAGAAGAAACTTAAAACTACAGATAAGAAAAAATAAAGGGATTAAAACTAAATGCAGAAGGAAGTAGAGGAGCTTAAAAATGAAAAAAAATCAAAATAGAAGCAGTTCAGAAACAAACAAAGTTAAGCAGATGGAGGAGGCAGGTAAATACGTGAATGAACTAGCAGCATGATGGAAAACAAGGATGAGCAGAGATTGGAAATATCTTGATATTCAGGTACCCTGGTTTGGAGCATGATAGAAGCATCTGCATAGAAGGATTTAGAGAGAAGGAAAATGTAAGGTTTTGCTTTTTGTAAATTCTTAAAGGGCATTATTTTGAATGAGCATAATCTGTAAACAGGGTTAACTATTGAAATCAGTTACCTTTATTTAGAATCCTGAGTAGTCTTGGTTCCTGAGATAGTTTAAGAGCTGGTTAATATAGAGGCAGCTTGGTTAGCTGATTGGGAGCAAACTCCACGGTCCACTGTTTATATATCGAGTTATGGTGAATCCTGTGTGAAAGCTATATGATCAATACACATCTATGGTTGCAGAATGTAGTTAACTTGTCTACCAAAAGATTAGATGAAAATCGCTTTAACTTCTCTGCCACGGCTTCTCCTTGTGTAAAATGAGAATGATAATAGTCATGGCTATGGGGCTAGCTGTACCTCTGACCCCTTTCTAGTCTCTGAGCGCACTGTGATAGGCCTCTTGTGTTTTCCTGTCTTGAGGTGGAATCATTCTTCCACCCTTTGCCAAGGTCTGACTATGGTTTCCTATGTATACCAACTGCTACTACCCCACAGATCTGAGTACATTGAAACTGTCTGCTTCTCTCTGATAGCCCAATACATCATCTTAAAAATTGAATACATAAATCACATTTGGGGATACAGGTTAATAACCCTTACTGAGCACCCACATATTCATTACAATAAGAACACTTGTCTTCCTAGCAGATATATTATGAATATCAAAGGACAAATTCTGCCTCCCTTATTTGTGTTCAGACCTTACTCTGAATAATCCTGTTATTTTCTGCAGAGCTACTCAAGGAATGAGGTACCATTAAACATGAGTAAGAGTTCCAAAAAATGGTGCTAAATTGGTGAAGGACCTCTGGGCTCATAATTTGTATCTGCTTCTGATCAGTAAGAGTCTAATAAACTTTTCATGTGCTGGTGGAAGTACTAGGATGTCTGTAAACCAGAGTCAAAGTTTGGGGTCAATTGCTAGATGTTGCTGCTATGGGTGTTGTGATAAACTGGAAAAGGTCACCTCTGAGACTTGAGACTCTAGCAGGAATTTTAGGGAAAGGGCTCTAACAATGTTGTGCTAGGATGAAACCTATTTTTGAACTATTGCTGATTTGAGTCTGGAAAGAAATCAGTGGAAACTTGCTCTAGAATTCCGGCCTTTCTGGCCTCCAGTTTTCGATAAGGAGTAAAGCCTGATCTATAAATTTTGTGCTTAGAAGATGGGAATTGAGCTAGAAATGTGAGACAAGATATTTGTCCTCCATGAGGGTAGCAGAGATGAATCTTCTACGGAGTCTATAAAAATCCAAAGGATAGTTAACTTGAATGCGACTGAGCATGATTTTTAAGAAAAAAACCCTTAAAGTATGATAATGAAAGAGACAGTTTTCTTCAACTGCCAAACTAAAAATGATACATTGAGAACTGAAAATTTCAGTAAAACTGTCATTGAGCAGTTTGTGCCAGGGCTCTGGAGTCTGCATTCCCTAAATTCCACACAAGCAGATCCTGGTGTCCACACACAGATCATCATACTGCAGGGCTGGGCCCTAATTTAGCTAACTAACAAAAATGACACGGCCCAATTTTTTTTAAAGAGAACTTTATGTTGTGTAGGATAGTTTTTTAATTTGATCTCTTTCATTACTGCAAAAATTAGTACTAATGTTTCAATATCCACTATAGTTATGAATGTGTTTGTTCCTGGTGAATATTTAAAACAACAGAGAAGCTGTCTTTCTAATATATCAAATTAATTGTGCTAAAGACACATTAATCTTTCTAATGGAGATTAGATTTCCTTATGCATCCTCCAAAAGCAGCTCTGAACACCAGTTCTAAAAGTTAAGATTGTGGATTTTTTCTTTGTAATTGGAAGTACAGTATTTCTTCCTTTTCCCCACATCCATTTCCACCTACTTATTTTCCAGAATTTCTGAATGTCTATTCTTCCGCTTGCATGTGTTCTGAAGAATGGCACTGAATGTGGTTGTCACTATGACTGACAGGAGAAAACCCTTCTTAGATGAGTCTTGCTTGAAGCAGTCAGGCAAACATTGGATAGAAAAGCAATCAACACCGGGGATGTTAGAGATGGTGCAGGTCAGCAGGTGGAAAGAAAGGGACACAGCTGACCAATATGAAATACATTTACTTTTGTCATTTAAGCTTTGTGGGAGTGAGAAAAATAGGGGTTGAGGAGGGGATCAATTGGTAATTCATTATCAAGGATACAGATGGAATCCCAGAAACAATCCTTTAAAGATGTTTTTTCTGCTGTATAATTGATAAATGAACTGTTCAATAGCTTTAAGAATAGGAGACGTGTTAGTCTGTATCTGTAAAGAAAACGAGGAATACTTGTAGCACCTTAGAGACTAACCAGTGTATTTCAATAGCTATCATCCAGGACATGATTATTTTTTAAATTCTGTTTAAAGAATATAAATAGTGTGGTCTTATGATCTAAGCAGTGACCAGGGAATCAGGATAACTAGTCTATCTTCAGCTTTGTGTCTCACTCACTATGATATCTTTGGCAACATGCTTAACAGGGTACAAAATAAGAATTTGAAATTCCCAGTCAAGTTAATAGAAGTTGCATGTGATTACCCTCTGATGGAATTTGATCAGGTCTTGGTTTCGCTGGGGGCTTAAGGGGTGGGGAAGCTAATCATTTTGCTAAACCTCACCACATAATTGTGAAGTAATATTAATGTTTGACATTTGTATGTTAAATCCTGGTTTTGTTAAGACCAATCAAAGTTTCATTATCATATTTATCTTCGCGGAGAAGAGTTCTCTTAAGGAAGTGCGAATACCCAGGTTCAGGCCTTTATGTGTTTTGGGTTTATCCAGCAACAGATGAGGCAGTGCTGATATTGAAAGCAGTGCTAGAAATAAATACAGCTTCTGCTTCATTCTTGCAATGAAACATCAACACTGAGGGGTCTCCAGTCTTGGCAGGTAAATGGAGATTGAACTAGAATCTTTAAAAGTTGTATAAACTTACCTTTATGGGTGGAATTTGCAAAAAACGCTCAACAATGGCCTAGCTGCTCCCATGGAAGTCAATGGGAGTTTTACCAACCAGAATTAGGCCAGTGCTGAGTCCATTTGAAAATCCCACCCTATGAATGCATGCATTTTGAAAATGTGTATTCAGTTAATGTCTGGGATCCTAAATCATTTTTGGTTTTTATTTTTTAAAGCATTGCATTCCTCCTGTCAGTGAAATTTTTTTGCTAAAGTGTCAGCTGCTGATCAAAACTAAAAAAAACCCATATATAACTTTCCTACCCCAGCATATATGCAAACTGCATGCATAGGTAGCCTACCACGGTTACTCCATCCTCTCTCCCATCTCTGTGGTTCACCACCTGTTGTATTTTGCCTTTAAACCAAGAACTTGATCCTGCAGTCTCTCCAGGTGAAAGTTTGCACCTTCCTGGAGCCCTGTTGACTTTGATGGGACTCTATAAGAGAAAAGGGGCTTGCCATGTGGATCCGATTGCGGGATGGGGGCCCAAAATAGTCATGTCTTTGGGGCAGGGATATTCTTTTACTATGCTTTCATACAGCACCCTTGCTTGATGGCAGCCTAAACCAGGGCTGGAGCCTCTAGCAGCTACTATAATACTTCTACAGTTATGATATAATTTTATTACTAGTGTTAAGTATATTAAAGGCTGTATTGTTATAAAATTTACTCCTGTAGATGTAGTTGACAAAAATATAATATGTATATTTTAATGTCAGCTATACAAAGTGCTGGTTTTATAAAATAGAAAAAATATATTTTGTATGTTGTAATTTTTACTTTTTTTTTTTTTAAGCAGAAAAATACAAAAGTTTTATATGGCTCACATCTGACAACATGCACCATCAGTGGCTGCTGTTAGCTGCATGCTTTTGGGTGATATTCATGTTCATGGTTGCTAGCAAGTTCATCACACTGACTTTTAAAGACCCAGATGGTAAGTTCACCTTTAATTAAATCTGATATAATACAGAATCTTGAACAGTGTTCTGTCCAAAAGAGGCAGTGTAATCATTGTGCCCAAAGCAGTTCCCAACACATTATCTCTTTGTTTATTTTAGAGGATTAGAGATTGGAGCAGTTCATTTTATAAATTGCTAGCAAGTGACAATGCTAATACTTGTACAGTTTACATTCTGGTTTATAAAGATCTGAAAAAAATAACATTGCTACGAGATTCCTACAGTTGGGAACAGAGGGGATTATATTTTGAAAGTCTGCCTTTTAATAAACAAGTTCTTGAAGCAATTCAAGTTCAACATCTTAGTCAGTAGATAAATGGCATGTGTTTGAAGCAATGCAGAACAATCCCCTGAATTGTTTTGTTCCTTATTAGAGAGACGGGAAATTTCATAGTAACTAAATAGTAACTAACATAGTCTTCATTTTCTGCACCATTTTAAATACGTGCCATCCAGTTACAGCATTCAAGAGACATTGTGTAAAGTTTGATTAGCAGTGCACATATCCTAACCTCTCCTGCCTTGCTCCTTACTTTCAGTTTATCCCTGGCTGTTTGATTGACAAATAGCTTATAGGCTTTTGCTTAGCCTAAGTAGCCCAGATGGTATTAGACTGATAAGGAGTTTAAAGCCACTTGATGACACTACACAGCATGCCGCATTCTCTGTATACTGATATGTTGCTATTAACAAGCAGACCTGCAAGGAGTGTAGGATGAAAGCACTGATATGACATGCAAATAGCGTTTTGTGTGTGTGTGTGTGATGTTAATTAGAAGATACCTCTAAGAAACTTAAAGAAATATAACTGTGGAGAGTAAAGTCATCAGTTCAGTTCTTTTTAATGACTTGTCAATGGATAAATGGCACAGTTAGTTCACTTAAAAGGTAGTGTCTGCAGTCTTATTCAGCAAGGCTTACAGAAATGAACTCTTTCTAGCAGTTGTCACTGCAGGCTATTTCTGTGCTCTGTTATGGCTACAAATGAGCTGATCTGACTTTAGGCAGATAATATTTATTATTTTGTACTACGATTATTCTTGAAGCATTAAATGAAATAAAGGTGACCACTGATTTCCCAGCACAATGTATTGCTATAAGCATCTTATAAATGAGGCTGCATGCCACAGATTTCCATCAGGAAATGTCAAGAGAATTCAGATGTAATTATTTATTTTTAATCTTTTATTTGGAATACTCACTCACCCGTTTTCTTTTTTGTCCCTGCCAATGTTTTGGGTTGACACTGATTCCTTTCCTCCCAGAATTGCTATTGGAACAGAAGACAGTGTAATTCTTTAGGCTACAATCCTGTCAAGCCTTAAGCATATAGTTAACTTTACACACTGCAAGTAGCCCTTGATTTTATTGGGAGTACTGTTCACATAATACGGCTAAACCACCCTGAACACGCCCGATCCCGTCTGATCTCGGAAGCTAAGCAGGGTCGGGCCTGGCTAGTACTTAGATGGGAGATCTCCTGGGAATACCAGGTGCTGTAGGCTTAACATGGGCATGGAGCTAGCAACTCCACCCCGTAAGGGAACCAATTGCTACTGAAACACCAACACCAGTTGGTGGCCCATACCCCAGCTGGGGGGTGACGGGCAAAGAGAAGAGAGACTATTCACATAGAGTATGTACATGCCTCTGTAGAATCAGAGCCTTATTTATTGTGCTAAGTAACTGCCATCCAGTGACATTGTGTAGAATGCAGACAGCTGTAAGAACAGTGTTTGTTGGCTAAAGATTTCTGGAAAGGGATCATAAACATTAGTTTTGTGTATGACTTACCAAAATGATGGCATGGGAGGGGGAAAGAGGGAGAGTAATTTTGGCCCTGAACTGTTTTGGCCCAGAAATATTTAATAGTGATAGAAAAACTGTCCAATTCTTGATTACTTATAAAAAATATTCTGACCCTTTTAAATGACAGGCTGTCAAGTCTTGTGAGACAGCTTAAAGGTAGAAAATATTATTTGTTTGAGTTAATTCAACCAGTTTTCATAAGGTGTATGTTTTGTCCAAATTGCTTTTGAGGTCTTTGTTTGCTCCTGTGATTAAGTAGGCAACTGTTTGGCTTATTTTTACTAATATTTTTGCAACTTGGGCTCAGGTCCTGCAATGACCTGTGCTTGGACAGACTTCTTTATCTGTGCAGTTTTGCTCAGAAGTCTGCCTACAGGAGCTCATTGCAGGATTGGGGCCTTCGAGCTGAAGTGATGCTTTTGGTTCTACTGTAGTCTCCAGTGAGACATGATTCACTTTGCCTTCTGTTTGATTTTCTCTCTTATCTGTGTGTATCCTCAAAAATAAATAACTTTGTAGAAGTGGTAGTTTTCATTTTGTTTAATCTCCTTCTGCTGCGATATACAAGCTTTTAGCAAGCATTGATTATTCTCCTCCACCTCAGTCTGCTTCTGTTACATAACTTTTTTCACTTCTTTTTTTCACTACGACTACTTATTTTTCCTGTTACTACTTCTCAACTAATTTGAAGAATAAACCTGCTTGTCAGGTAAGATAGCATAGCTTTCAAGTTCAGACACTTCTGTTCTAGTTTCAGCAATAATAAATTCTCACCAAGATTCATGATTGCCCTTAAAGTGCAAGTGGATTGTTCTTTCAGGTATTTTTTTATACACCTGTAAAAATGTGAAAGTAACGTAATAAAGTGCCGTATGGTGTCATGATGAATTATTATTATAGGAGACATCTTACGCCCTAGGGCAGAGAGTTGGGAATCTTCGTTTGTTTGAAAGCTACAATAGAATTTTATTTTTGAGGGAAGGCTTTGCGGACATGGGTCCCACAAGCATCTTTGCAACTGTCATTTATTTATCATCTCTACTGTGGGTTGTGTCTAGGAGCTCCAGTCATGGACCAGTACACGATAGCACTACAAACATAGAGCACAAAGACTGTAAGCTCTTTGGAGTGGGGGCTACTGTAGTAGAAGACGAGAGACCAGGTGAAGACAGCCAACAGATGGGGAACACAAGGGAACAGTCTTCCTTTAATTTCTGTTTATTTTCATGCTCACTTCTCTTTCTCTCTTCCTCCTGTGCTACTTTGTTCAATGTATGAGCAGAGTTGACTTGAGAGAAAATTGGAAGGTTTCCCTAAATTTCGTTTGGCTGCTGCCATGAAGTGAAATGGCAAAATCTGATTACTTCCCCTTTACTCCAGTTTCAGATTGCTACTTTGCTCCCTCTGCAAACAGTAAAGTTAAATTGAAAAGATCTTATAAATTTCACTTTGCACAACAGGCACGGGAATGGAGTAACAAGTGCTGGAGAGTCCCTATCTTTGTACTAGGAGAAAGGGAGACTGTCTTCACAGAAGAAAAAAAAAATAGAGTGCTAAACTGGGGGGAAACTAGCATGACCCAACCCCTTACAATTAATACTCATAGCAAGGATTATCGTGAAAAATATTTTACTCAGTTGACCAAGGGGCTTGTTTATTTTAATTTATTTTGTTTAGCAGTTGTTCTTTGAATCAACTATTTGTTTTCCATATTTTATGAGTATGGCATTTTTTCCCTTCTGCCTTGTACCAAATATTCCTCTGAGTGCACAAGGTCTAGGGAAAGGTAAATGCAAATTCCCCAACCTTGATTATGCAAAAGCTTTTTGAAGGGACACCCTGAGGAGTTGGCTATTGTGAGCTGATCACCTTTTACATGAGGCCAAGATCAAAGTCCCAAGCTGTGTAAAAGAAAGACTGAAATATTCATGGTGGTTTAGAGTCTGAATCTGAGACTGTCATGAACTTGTTGCCGTGGGGAAAAACCAGTTCTGGGTTCTGAAGGATTGACACCTACCAGATACCTAGTTGGAGTTAGGATGATCTCTGATAAGATTTTTAGCATGTGTGTAGGTTCTTTCATTTTTTTTAATATGTTTTCTATGTAATGTTTTCACCTTAAAAATATATGCTTACTGATGAAGAGTTGTTTTATTAACTTATAACTAATGATAAGACTAAGATACGTTCTAGCCTCTGGACAGAAAGCAAAGTGCAGATACTGGCCTTTTGGGAGGTCTGGCTTGCTGCGAATATCACAGTGCAGGCAGGGAATTGTGCTGCCTGGAAAAAACATGGTCAAAAGCGAGAGAGAAGTGGATGTCGGTGACATTTATAACAGAAAAAACCTACATACTAAGATGTGCAAACACTGATGAATTAATTTTCTTTTTGATTACACTTAGCTGAGTTTACTGAAAGTAAAAATCTCCTGCTACCAAACCCATATAGCTATGCTCATTTGTCTACTGAATATAATTTAAATATCATACATTAGTGTCTTGAACAATATGTGAAATGACTAGATGAAGCTTTTTACAGTGTTGGATTTATGAATTCATGCGTTTCTCCGCTCTTCCTTATGCAATGTTAATAAAAACCTAATAAAGACATAGGGCAATATTAATCCTTGGTGTAATCCTACTGAAATTATAATGGGGTGAATTTGGCCCTTAGCAACCAAAATCCCAGAAGAGGACATCCTCTCAAATATTAGTGAATAATATTGTGCCATGTTGGTTTCAGTAACCCTCCATTTATAAGCAAACCCTAAAATGTTTTTGTTGATTCAATAATTGATACTAGTAGTTGGCTGTAATGCAGAAATAATTGTCCATTTTTCTATAATTCTCTTCTCTCTCACTCTTATCTAGTATATGGTGTCAAGCAAGAGCCATTAATGCTGACAGCTATGACAAAAGTTGAAAAGATACAAGTGCCAGAGGAGAAATGTTTGCCTGAAGAATATCAGGTGCCTGCTTTTGAGATAACTGTTAAGTTTGCTGAAAAGTGTGAAAATATGGAGTTGATGACAGAAAGCTTTTGTTTTAGGACATCAGGAACTGCTGGATAAGAAATATGTACTTGGCCCTTTCATTTAAAATAAAGTTAGGTAAACGTCATACCGTTCTTCTTGAAGTTGTCACGGGGTTCACTCACTGCTGGGGCGCCTCCTGGTGGCTGCCCCTGGGGATTCGTTCTGAACTGGTCTGACATACACTTCTTTGGTTGCTTGCCCATGGTCTCTCTCTCTCCACTCAAGTTATTCACTCTTTGTGACTAGCCCTGTGCTCTCTTTCTCGGGAGTCATGATGCTCTCGCTCTCTCTCTTTGTGTCTCAGCCCCCCGGCCAGTCATCATTTATTCTCCCTTTCTACGGTATCAAAGTCCCACTGGACAAGCTATTTCAGGCAGTCTTCTGGTTCACTGCCAGGTCAGCACCACTTTCCCAGTAGCCGGTAGGGCAACCCAGGCCCAGCCACTACTCCATATTCCAGCCCAGGGACACAGTGCCCAGCAACCATGCTCTGCTCAAGCTCTGACCCTGTTTCTGTTTCCCTAAAAGCGACAGAGTCCTGTGGCACCCTATAGACCAAACAGATGTATTAGACAGGTTTAAGATTAGCAGCCGTGTTAGTCTGTATCCGTAAATAAGACGAGGAAGACTTTGTAGCACCTTAGAGACTAGCCAGTTTATTTCAGCATAAGCTTTCATCTTTTTCCTACTATCTCCAGTCATTTTATGGCTGATTTTTTGCTTGTAGAGGTTGAAATTGAAGTCATTACCAGAATGCTCAAACCGAGAAAGCCCCGGGGTTTTTGGATAGTACTTTGATGTAAGCCTGGCAATATTGTAAGTGTATAAAATCTGCCCTTGCATATCAGGGAAAGAATAATGAAGTGCCTGAATCCAGTACTATCTTCCCCCATGACTTTATGACCGCTTGAAGTGCTGAGCAGTGCTGTTAATCCAGAATACATGCAAAGGTGATGTTTACAGTCGTACAAGCAATCTGCTAGGTTTTTCAGATTTCATTATGGCCAAGAGAGATTGGAGTGGAGTAGCAGCAGAAAGCAAGATCCAGGGAGAATTGGGGTAGAAAACAAAAGGCTTTTAATTAGCCTTCCTATGCATGTTTCACAGACACTATGCTTGAAGTTTTTGACACTTTGAATGCTAACATGGATGACAGTGCTCGGGTTTCCGAGCTCCCTTAATCAAATTCTTCTGAACTTTACCTTTGTAGCTGTTAGCTACCCACAGCTCAAAATGAATAATGTACTTATTCAAGAAAATAAGATGAGTAGTGTCTCTTCTTTCACAATATGTTTCTAACATTTGTGCTGAGACCGGCAGTGACAGTGAGAAATCTTTAAGGATCGTATGGCTAGAGTGCAGTTGGAACCAATAACAAAGGGGATCGAGGGCTGTCAGTAGTCACACCGTAGTTAAGGTTGTAATTGAATTTTCCTTATAAATCAGATTTTGGCCCATCCCTCCTCTAAAACCTAAAAGGCAAAAGGCCTGGAGCAATGGTACATTTTTCTCCTGCATTTGAAGTTAATGGTGCCTGATAGCTTAGAAGTGGAAGTGTTCAGCAAAGTTGACAAAGCTTTCCAACTTTTTACTATTTTGCACCAAGAGACAATATGGAAAGGGAGAAAAAACGAGAGGAAAATCTGAGTGAAAATTTGTTTGTGAAAATGTGTTTTCCTCATTATCCAACCATTCTATATAAAATTTAGTTCACTGGACAGATCTAGTGCACAGGACCATATATTACTTGATTGAACACTAACTTCAAAAGTTATTTTAAATAGCAGTATCAAGATAGCTCATTGGCTTAGACTCACTTAAATGACTGCTGGATATGTAAGCACACTTTTATTTTTTCATTTGTTTTCTTTTAGTCCGCCATCCCCATTTTAAAATTAGTTTCTATCTCTTTTTCCCTGAAGAATCAGGCCTCACTGTAAACCAATCACTAGGGAAGCTTGTTAGTAGAAAATACAGATTTTTCCCCCCACCAGAATTGAAGTTAATCAGGCAAGCTATTTATAAATAAGAGCGTCCTCTTTAAAAATTGGTGGTCACCACAGTTCTGCCAGATTCTTGCTTGAGACCAGAAAGTGGGAGGCAATTTAAATGGAAGGATCCTATTTCATCTGTTGCCACCTTCTGCTGCTGATCCTCTTCTTCCTACGTCTGCCAAGTCCCTGCTAACCCCAGTACTCCCTTCTGTAGACCTCCTAGGGTGCTCATTTCCTATGGATCTTAAGAGGCTCAGTGGAGATGGGTGAGGTAATGAGAGAATGGAGCTTGAAAATGCAGTAGGGAAGTGGGTTGTGGAGAGTGCCAGCAGAATGAGGAGGTTGCATCACTCAGGGAAAAATTGGAGGTTGAGCAACAGAACAGAAGTGCAGAAGGAGAGCATAAGAAGCATTGAAGAAGCGTCCAGAATGTGCTTGAAGCCTTACGTTTCTTCTTGCCCCCGTCCCTGTAAGCTGTGGGTTGTTCACCAAGGCGTCACTCACTCTTTGAAAGATTTAAGGTGCTTGTTGCAGGCGCCCTTCTTCAGAGGATCAAATCATGTATGTTTAGATTGCCTGTCACATGCTTGACCTTAAGTCTTTATACGTAATAACCCTTGTTATGCAGAAAGGCCATAAGCTTAATTACCCTGCAAGATCTGTAAGGCTGTAACAGCTTTCAGCCTCATAAACCCAAGCTGCTTTACTTTAAACTGTTAATCTGTGGGACTTTTTTTCAGGAGTTTCCCTAAGCATTCCAATGTCTCACTTTGACAGAATCAGAATGCTCCGTATGCTTTCTGGATAGCCAGCATCTAACACTGAATGAAATAATTGTAGCTATGACCATTTCCATTCAACAGAGCTTGAGCTCTTGACCCCAATGTGTTCTCAAGATATTACTGCTTCTCTAACATCTTTGCTTCTCCTTCTGATTGATGGGCTGCTATTTGATTAAGTAGTTCCTCCTCTCCCTCCAGAATTGTGCTAGAACGGCGGTTCTCAAACTTGTTGGGTTGGCGGCCCATTGTCTCCTCCCCGCGTGCCGCCGCGACCCATGTGTGTCCGCTGAAATGCCACCGAATAGAACACTTCTGCTTTCGGCGGCAGTTCGGTGGACAGGCTGTGCGCTTCAGAGAGTCCTCCGAAAAGCCGCTGAAACTGGAAACAAACACTTTGGTGGCTTTTCGGAGGACTCTGTGAAGCGCACAGCACATCTGCCGAAATGCCGCCAAAAGTGGAAGCATTCTGTTCGGTGGCACTTCAGCAGTGCAGGGAGCTTGCAATCCCCCGGGAATCGCCCCGCGACCCCCTGGGAATCGCCCCGGGTCGCGACCCCCAGTTTGAGAACCACTGTGCTAGGGCCTGTCTCTGCTGCTGTGCAAAACTTTCCCAAGCATCTGCAGAGTGAAAGGATGTTAACCTTTGCTTCATTGCTGGGGGTTCCGAAGAGCCTTTGTGAAACTGAGCAGAATTTGGTCAACTTTACTTTGCTGCAGTTTGGAGGAACAGATGCTTTGGGGCTGTCAGTGTGTGCAGATACAGGAAGTCCACACAGCATCAGTTTGCATCCGGAAGGCTACCTTCCCATCCAGAAGAGCTAAAAATCTTTTATGTTTGAAATGACAATGTAATTTCTGCTGAAATGGATGGCTTAGCTCTGCCTTCTCACCACCTGGAAAATATCCTACTTGCCACTGCATTTAGATAAGAGATTTTAAGTTCTGGTAAAAGCATGGTTTGTTCCTTTCTATACAGACAAGGCCAAACTTGATAAAAATTGCAGTATAGAAAGGTTCTGACCCTCCTAGATAATGACTGAAAATCACCAGCCTCTGTAGTAGCAACACAGAGGAAGCCAACAGAAACCAACTGGGATGATGTAAATTACCAATATTTTTTATACAAATGAGGGGGAACATAATGTATACTTTACTCGGATACTGAATTTGACTGCTTGGTCTCTTACTCTCTGAAATTTGATCTAGAAGCTAAACTTTTGCTTGTTTTTGTTTTTTTTTCATAAGCCAACTGGAAAAGTTTTTTCTGAAGATCCGATGCACTTATCCCTGGTCCATGTGAAAAGGATTGAGCTTCTCAGGAATGTGTGCAGAGATGCAGCATTGAGAAATCTCTCTCATACTGCCATTTCCAAGTTTGTCTTGGACCGAATATTTGTTTGCGACAAGCATAAGATCCTGTTCTGTCAGACTCCAAAAGTGGGCAACACTCAATGGAAAAAAGTCTTGATTGTTTTAAATGGTACCTACTTGCTCTAATGAATGTAAGGTTTTTGTTTGAGGATGAAAGGGGCAGAATCACTGGAATGAGGGAAGCATTCAAACTAATTTCTTAACGTTCTTCTTTACAAACAAATGCTTAATTCCTTGCATGTCCTTTTAGTCCTTTTTAAATGTCTCCTTTTAAAAAAATTAAAAATTACCTTATTTCTGCTAGACTAAATATCATTGTAGCTTACCTCAAAAGTGATTTGTCTGAGCCATTGAGGATTTATTCTCACTGCAGGCCAAGCACCTTGTGAGTAGAATTTTTAAACAAGTAAATCATAAAGAATCACAATCCCCTAAACCAGGGTAATTTAAAACCTGTGACTTGAACCCAGCAACAAAAGGAACAATTGTGATTTCAAGTGTCTAGCCGTAAGAAAAAATTTCATTTTTCAGCAGTACTGTAAGGTTTCCATGGCATGAAACTGTAATTTCTGTTTTGACAGCAATTCTCAGTTTTCAGTTTGGCAGCTGGTGCAGGTCTGTAACACTGTGATTTTGTATATACATTATTAATGGGCCATGGCATGAGTTATGAAGAATCAATCATACGCTTAAGGGTGTAGAATTGTAGCCTGGTCAGTGAAAATAAATTGTAGAATGACTTAAAACTGGAGAAGAGGAACAATGTTGTGATTTGTGTAAAATTAAATTCTGACAGGTGCATGTTCTCTCTCTCTATATATATATATCTTTGAAGTGTTATGGTATGTGAACAAAAATAATGAACCTCATCAAGGCTATATCTCAAGGTACAGTTTGCACAGTTAAAGTAAATGCAAACTTGAGTGAATGGTTTAACATAATCACTGATGTCAAACAAGGATGCATTCTCTCATCTCTCCTGTTTGGTATTGCCACTGAGTTCATTCTGAGAAAAAATGTAGATGGATACGACACAAGCATCACATGGCTCCACAACAGTGCAATAGAAGATCTAGATAGTGTCGACGACATAGCGCTTCTGAGTGACTGCTCAACCAACATGTAAGGGAAGACTGAAAGTCCAGCATTGCAAAAAAGACAGGATTAGTAACTAATTATGAAAAAACACATCTAATGAGAACCCCAGTAACTCCCAACTCGGGCATTATAGTAGAAGACAGAGGAATATAAAAGATGAGTCCATTCACATATCTTGGCAGTAATGTGCACACCTGTGGGGATGTCCAAAAAGAAATAATGTTATGAATTGGCAAGACAGCAGCTGCGTTCACCGTCTTAAACAAGATTTGGTCATACAGAGATCTACCATTTAAAGACCAAACTACAAAGCTTGAACACAAATTTTATTTCTACCTTAACATATGGATGTGAAAGCTGGAAATTCACCAAAGGTACAGACTGACAACTAAATGATTTTGGAAGCAAATGCCTTGTGCAAATACTCGATATTGAATTAAATGAATTATTATAAATCTGAGATTCATCAGAAACTTCAGTTACTCTTTATCGCTAAAGTTGTCCAGAAAAGATGATGAAAATGTCTTGGACATGAATTAAGAAGAACCCAAACATCTGCCACTGGGCAGCTAGAGGAACACGTAAAAGGGGCTGATGGAAAGATTGCCTCCACTGAACAGTACTAAGTGAGGGAAAACATATGGGACTTAGAGGACATGCAAAGAGTTGCTCAGGATAGACAGAGATGGTGGAGCCTTTTCTGGGCCTTAAGCAATGTCTGATAGCGCAGAAAGGATTCAAATCCAGATGTGCTTATTGAAAAGCTTTACTGAGAATGAACAACAGGATTGATCATTAGATATATAGAACATCTTACCTCCACCTCACTGGTTCAAATCCAGCCCAGCTTGATAGTGACAGAAAGTTATTACCATTTAATTATCGGAGGCCTATGTAAGAGGCATTGAGTGGACTTGTCCCAGTTCCCAGCAGGCAGGTGCCTGCTAACAAGCACCCTCACCCCAGTGGCACTAATCTCCTCCTCATTGAGCATCCTCAGCAGACAGGCCTAATGATAGAGTGGGTGCCCTAGAGGTGACCTTTGCAGATCAGGGCTGATATACACTCTAGGGCAGTATGGAGTAATTGATGCTGCCTTTGCTTATGCGGTAACTTAGCTCTGAATGAATAGAGGACTTCAATCTCCTAGGCTGGCAAGTCTGGCATTTGCCAGCATTAAATTCACACAAGAAAAGGGGAGGACAAAAAGCATTCATTACAAAACAGACAAGACTGAAGACACTAAGATTCCAAGCTGTGTGAATTAGTCACTGCAGCCTTATCGACACTAGGCATTTTTCTGAAACATGTTTCTGGGCACCAGTGTGACTCATGTATAGATGGGCACTAGTGGCTTTCATGGAGACTTGCTAGTTTGTTGACACTGCGCTTGTTCTTCTGCGTACATGGAATCTCACTGAGTTCCATGGTGCTCTATATTGGCACGTCACTGCAGGATTGGGGTCTTAAACTAGCTGTTATCCTCTCCTGTGCCTACAGAACGACTGATAAACAAACACCCGGATGCTCGCCATTCTGAATGCGTTATGTATTTTATTCTCTTATGCAACATGGAAGGATCTGAACTTTGGTAGCTTTCAGCTTAGTGTTTTGTTTAATTAAAAAAGGACCCAAGCAAAGAAAGCTTGCCAGGAGCCTGATAGTGAAATGTTTCGAGTTAACGTGGTTCAGGTAGATGCTTCACAGTGCTTCCTGTTTGTTGGAAACTAAACCAAAAAAGCCAATCCCTCCCACAAAGCTAAGCTTCAAAGTCTTTCCAGCTGTGGTATGTGGGAGGAAAGTTGTGGGAAGAGAGGGGAGGGCTGACAGATAAAGCTTGTTTAACATGTAATATTGTGAGACTTGAATGCTGGTTTGATTCAGACAGGAGTTGTCATGTTACAAATCTCCAAATCTGTATTCTTTTGAGTATTGAACAGCCGTTAGTGATGCAGTCTGACTCTTCCCTTATTTAACAGCTTTTGTACCTAGTAACCATAGATACTAATGCTACAGAAGAGAGAAAAACCAAATAAAAACACGACTGTGAGACAAATACCCTTCCCCGCCTCTTTTAAAGGTAACCTTTTCTGTCTGTCTTCTTGATCTAGGAGCATTTTCTTCCATAGACGAGATCCCAGAGAACATTGTACATGACCATGAGAAGAACAGACTTCCACGCTTGTCCTCCTTCAGTGACTCTGAAATTCAAAAACGGTAAGAGGTGATTTCCCAGGGAGATAGTTAGATTTCTGAACCAGAGAGGAAAATTACTATGGGTGTAACTCTGCTGATTCCATTGATGTTGGTGCTACCATCTCATGTTGACTTCAGAGGTGTGAAACCAACATTACTGGTGAAATGGAGTGGAGAATCAAACCCAGGCTGTGCTTAGATTTCTCTGGTTCATCTTTTATTTACCTAACCCTTCTGCCCATCAGAGTTGGCAGCAACAAGGGCCGGGTTCAGTATCCAGGGGTTCCGTTCCAATGACACAATACAAAACTGGCTCGAGCGCCCACCCCATGACCTGGGACAACCATATACCACCCTTCTGGGCACCTCTAATAGGCAATACTTCCCCTCTCGCAAGCACAGAGTCTGAGTGTACCAAAACCCTTTAATAACAGAGAAAAACAATGTGGCATTATATTGGGGAAACACCACAACCAGGATTCATAAAACAAACCATGAACCAGAATCCCCCCCCACACACACACACACACAAGCAAATGGGCTGTGTCCTTCACCTTTGGTTCTTGAGTCCCACAGGCCCCAAAGTCACTCAAGGTCCAAAAAGTCCAACAGCCCAAAGTCTCTGCAGAGTTCAAAAGTTCATCTGCAGAGTTTTACCTTTCAGCCTGGGTGGAAATGGGGGTCAGGTTAAGGGGCACCTTATGTGGTCAGAGGCTGACTGCCCCGCCTCTCCATGGGGTTCTGCTGCAATCCTCACAGTGAGCCGCTCCGCCAGCTGTCCCCCAAACTGCTCCGATCTGTCAGTGGTCCCCACGAGCTGCTCTGCCAGATGCTCCGTTCTATCAGCTGCCCAGGAACTGCTCCGCTCTGTCCGCTGCTGCACATCGCCAGCCACTCCGCTAGCGGTCGCCCAAACTGCTCCGCTCCATCCGCTGCTCAGCAATACATTTTCAGCCCCCCCCCCCTTAACATAGTGCTCAGTGATTTCAGCTCTTAAGTGATTTCAGCTTATAGTGGGGGGGGGGAGGGAGGGGTTAATGCAGATGTACTACTGGGCCCCAAAGGAATTCAACTTAGCAGTCTGAAACTAGACTCCTAATGGAATCAAAAATTTAGCTCTGACATTCCACAGCGGAGAGAGACAAAGTGTAATAGGCTTGTATGGCTCTCAGACAAGGCCCTCACCAAAAGATATAGAAACCTGTCCATTGCTTCTCAGTTCAGTGGGTTTTGGAACCCCTGTCCCTTGGCCAGTGAGTGCTACCGAGATGATGGTGAGTCCCTCCATCGTGACAAAGGTCAAGTACATGTCCCAGTCCCTCATTCACATAATCAGTTTAACAAAATTTTATCATTCCTGCCCCACTAACAGAGAAACTGGGGGATCCCACAGCAGCCGAAGTGACCATTTGGGCCGCTGTGAGCTCAGGCTAGGCATGATGGGTGTGTCTATGCAAATAAGATCAGCCCCAGAAGTTATTTTCCACATATTGCTGCAATTCCCACAATTCACCACCAGATGTCAAGGTGGAGCTCATCCTGACACTGCTTACAGTTATATAACAGAAGTGCTCAGGATGTTTTAAATAAAAGATAGTGATTCCTTTCTCAGAAGCACTTACAATCTAAAGGCCAGATTGTGCCACCTTTATTCAAATCAACAAGTGTCTTACTTCATAAGTAATGCTACTGAAACCAATTGGGCCCTGAGGAGGGTTGAGGAAGAGGGGAGATAAGAATAAAATGATTGTGATCACTTAGGAGACTTGTGCCTGGATGGTTATGAAAATGTAGTTTTTTGTTGGGTATAAGACTAAGGGTTGTATAAGCCACTTTGAAGAATTGGTTTTGAGAAGGAATAGTTCTGTAACAGAAAGGTCTAAAGCCCAAAGCTCATTTGAGCCAAGGTCCAAAGTCAGTGGAATGATTCCCATTGCTTTTAATGCCCTTTGAATCAGGTCCCTGAAAATGCATAATCTCTAAAAATAATCCTGGATAAGATTTCTCCTAGAAACTTCAACACATGCCCTAGACTCTAGAGGACATGGATTCAGCTATTTTGTCTCCTCTGAATAACCCTGCTTAATAGGTGACCATTTGCACATCCTGTTTTGTGTTAACAAGTAAAACATTTTATTTCAAGTGTTATTTGTAGTGGTACTCAGAGATAGATGAAAGTGGGCTACTTCTTACAAGTCATATTCTTGGTGTTTCGGAGGTCATATTTTATCTCAGTTTTGTAGCTCTTTGGTACATTGTTCACATTTTCTATCTGTTTAATCCCTTCTTTTAATCCCGTTTTCCTTTAGACTGAATTTATACTTCAAGTTTTTTATTGTAAGAGATCCATTTGAAAGACTTATTTCTGCATTTAAGGATAAGTTTGTTCACAATCCTCGATTTGAACCTTGGTACAGGCATGAAATTGCTCCTGGCATTATTCGGAAATACAGGAAAAATCGCACAGAGACCAGGGGGCTGCAGTTTGAGGACTTTGTGCGCTATTTGGGGGACCGTAACCACCAATGGCTAGACGTTCAGTTTGGCGATCACATAATTCATTGGGTAACGTACGTGGAACTTTGCGCCCCATGTGAAATAACGTATAGTGTGATTGGACACCATGAAACCCTGGAGGATGATGCTCCGTATATCTTGAAAGAAGCAGGAATAGACCATCTGGTATCATATCCCACAATTCCACCAGGAATAACGGTGTACAACAAAACAAAGGTAGAGCGTTATTTCTCAGGAATTAGCAAGAGAGATATAAGACGCCTGTATGCCCGCTTTGAAGGAGACTTTAAACTCTTTGGATATCGGGAACCAGATTTCTTGCTAAACTGATGCCTAGAAACTCTGACGACGCGTCTATCAAATCCAAACTAAAGCATATGAATACCGTCTGAAGCACTGACAGAACTGTACCATTGTTTTCTAGTTTTTTGATGTTGCTCCATTTTTCAGTGGAATATTTGTCACGTGAACAATTAGTGGCTTAACTGTTAGCCACTGACCAAGTTTCCAACATATGACATTGCAACCTTCTGAATTAAATCGGTCTCCTCCAACATATAGACTGTTTGTTTCTTATTCCCTCTTCCCACGGAAAAAGAGGAAGAAACCAATAGGCTATAAAAGAACATCAAATAAATGCAATGTAAAATGTTGTAAAACATTAAAGATACCAGTTTTGCTCTAGTGAAATGTAAGGGGACCTGATATTTATAAAAAGAGATGTGGCGTCTCTCATGGGCTATGAAAACTAGAGGCTGACATAGGACCAAAAACTGATGATGCGCTAGACAAGCAAAAGAGGTCCAGAGTCTGCTGTGTGGCTGCTATAATTGTGCTGAACTAAAGCTGTTTTTTTTGCCACACACACAAAATGTGTCTAACTTGACAGAAGCTTCAGTCCTATCCAAAAAGGGCACACTCCAGAGGCTGTTTGTTTTTATTTTGCGTCGTGGTGTTATCGGTACATACTACTGGTCTAGCAGGCCACATAATTGTTCATTTTTTAATTGTTAACTTCCAAGTTTGTGTGTTGTCTGGAAACTTGAGGCGGAGCATAGATCCCAGCGATAAACTTGGAAGGACTGTTGGGGAGACTTTGAGGAAAACTAGCTAAAAAGTAAAGATGAATTGTATTTGCAAGAGCAAATATAGAAGCCAAGATCTGCTTTCTAAGTACTGTGAGTTTAAATGTGGTTTATTTTCTAATGTTTGAGGCTGTTACAAATATTAAATAAGCCATGAAAACAAGAAAGCATATAAACATAAAAGTTGCCATAATTATTTGGACCAATGGTCCAGCCACTCCAGTATCCTGCTTCCAGCAGTGATCAGTACTTGATGCTTCAGAGAAAAACAAATCCCCTCCCAAAATGTACCTCCCCAATTCTAAATGGGTAGATTCAGTCTTGACTCTTCCCGGTGATCAGCTGGCATAATGTCCTAAATCAAAGGTGCCCAAATGTTATGCCACCAGCATTGGCAACTTGCCAGAGTTCAAGCTTTGTGTATAAATTTTAAAATCAAAATTAAATGAACACAACCATAGTATTTGCCTATGTGTGCACTGTTCCTGTTCGATTATGAGAAGTCTTTTGTTTTTTAGTTCACCAGCAATAAAAACCTGTGGTTGATCAGCTTTGCCCCCACCCTGCAGTAAGCGGCAGCAGGAAGGCCACAGCTGCATTTTAGGATTCACAGAGTCATATTTGACTCTGAGCTGCATTTTTGGCATCTCTCTCTTAAAGGATGAATTTTGAATATAATAGTGTCTGAACTTCCATGGCTAGACTAATTAACGATAGCCATAAATTTATGGAGTCTCTCGTTCTAAATCCAGCCACAGTATTTGTCTGGATAGCCTCCTGTGGCAGGGCAAACGAAGTACCTTACACCTGTGAACTTAAAAAAGGAAAACCAGTGCCAAATAGGACACGGGCTGCTGTCCACAAAAAGGAAATTCTGTAGTAGCTGGATGTGATTCCAGATGCATATTGACAGACTGATTGGTATAAGGGAGGATTGTTACTGGGCATTGTTCACTAAAGAACAGTCTAAGGTGGCAAAGCTTGAAGTGCTCTTGTTTTTCTTGAAAAAGCAGCAGTTACAATGTCTTAGATTTGTTATTTCTTAACTGGTAATTAAAGGATGTAACAGCTCAGTTATTTTTATATGAAGTCATAGAAAAGTATATTGTTAAATGCATTTCAGAGCTAATGAGCTGATTGATTACCTCTCTACTGAATTAAAATGTAACAGTGTGAATAATGTATAGTGAATTAAGGCCTTAAAGTTTAGTCCTAATAAAGGTGAAGTAGAATTTTTCTCTCTCAAGCAAAAGATACTGATCACAGAACTGTGTCTGGTTTTATTCTTCTTAGCACATAGCGTTTGGTGCTAGAGTTCTATTACCATGATCTACTAAGTTCAATTAAAGTACTATGCTGTGAGTCTTTTCTAATGGTTCCATACTACTAGCTCTGTGCTCCTACATTTTAAAGTCTGGGTTTGGAATGCTCATTTTTTTCTCAATGTGTAAGTGAAGTTTACTAAAACACTGTCCCTCTGAACTACTTTTTCCATGTGGAAATCTTAATTCTTTTGTGATAACATTTTGGGAATAATTGTGGATGAATATTATAGAAACTACTTAAAACTATGCTGGAAAGTTAGGTCAACGCAAGGTATGTTGGCGTAAAATCACCTCAGAGAGTATAATGAAAGTTTCATTGAGATCTCATAGGAGAATTCATTGGTATAAGAGGAGGAGGAGAACCAGGCTAAATTGAGAGGACCAGGCTTAAAAAGGGCTAGGCTAAAATGGTGAAATCCACGCAGGAGGAAGAGAAGAATGGCAGACAAATGGGAGAGTTGAGCAAGAAAGCCCACAACATGGGGAGCAGTGGGCCACATAGAGTGCACACGGAACCATGAGGCAAGGTGGGGCCTTCCACCCCAGCTCCTTTGACATTTGTCATAAGAATGGCCATACTGGGTCAGACAGGTGGTCCATCTAGCCCAGTATCCTGTCTTCTGACAGTGGCCTATGCCATCTGTTTCAGAGGGGATGAAGATCACAGGTAACACCCAGTGATCAATTCTCTGTCATTCCAAGTTTCTGGCAAACAGTGGCTAGTGATGCTTCAGAGCATGGTTTTGCATTCCTGGCTACTAGCCAGTGATGGATTTATCCTCCATAAACTAATCTAGTTCTTTTTTGAGCCCTATTATGGTCTTGGCCTTCACAACATCCTCTGGCAAAGAGTTTCACCATTGTGTGAAGAAATACTTTCTTTTGTTTGTTTTAAACTTGCCTATTAATTTGATTGGGTAGCCCCTAGTTCTTCTTTTATGAGAAGGAGTAAGTAACATTTCCTTTCTCCACACCAGTCATGATTTTATAGACCTCTATCATTTAGTCATCTCTTTTCCAAGCTGAAAAGTCCCAGTCTTATTCATCTCTCCTCATACCCCTAATCGTTTTTGTTGCCCTTGTCTGAACCTTTTCCAATTCCAATACATCTTTTTTGAGAGGGGGTGACCAAATCTTCACACAATGTTCAAGATGTGGGCATACTATGGATTTAGAGGCATTATGATATTTTTGGTCTTATTATCTATCCCTTTCCTAATAATTCCCAACATTGTTAGCATTTATGACTGTCACTGCACATTGAGCGAATGTTTTTAGAGAACTATCCATAATGACGTCAAGATCTCTCTTTTTGAGTGGTAACAGCAAATTTGGATCTCATCATTTTATATGTATAGCTGGAATTGTGTTTTCCGATGTGCATTACTTGTCATTTATCAACATTGAATTTCATCTGCCATTTTCTTGCCCAGTCACCCAGTTTTGTGAGATCCCTTTGTAACTCTTCACAGTCAGCTTTGGACTTAGCTATCTTGATTAGTTTTGTATCATCTGCAAATGTTGCCACCTCACTGTTTACTCCTTTTTTCCATATCCTTTAGGAATATGTTGAGCAGCACTGGTCCCAGTACAGACCCCTGTGGGACACCACTATTTACCTCTTTCTGTTCTGAAAACTAACCATTTATTCCTACCCTTTCTTTCCTGTCTTTTAACCAGTTACTGATCCAAAGGACCTTACCCCATGACAGTTTGTCATTGGAATAGTGCCTGTACTGGTGGCTGTACATACTGAGCTCTATTTCTCTTGCACCAGAGAAAACTGCTGGTGGCCTGGCTCTCTCCTCTACCAAATTCCCTTTATATAAAATGAGTCTAGTAGGTATGGGGGGTTGACCCTCCTGAAAACAGCAAGGCTGGGCCTGTGCTCATAATGAACATAGTTGACAGGAATCAGTTCATTGTAGGTGGAGGGAGGAAATTGTATATCCGGCTAAGGACCAAATATCATGTAAGCTAATGCCCCTTTACACCACCCGGTCAGTACAAAGTAGTCTTAAGGTAGGCGTAAAATTAATTCACATTCACTTTAAGGCCCCTTTACATTGCCAGAGTGGTATAAAGGGGCCTTACTGAAATGAAAATTGGGCTTAATTTAGCTGAATGGCTAAGGCACCTAGATAACTAGGCTAAGGCAGCTAGATAACTGCTCCCTGCATGCCATCCTCATAGGTCACCAAATTTACAGAGGGCCTGCAACTGCGAGACAGCAGTGGGAGAGAGAAGTGTGCTGATAGTCCCTTGTAGTGTGATTCATTTGCAACAGGTGTGTGTGTGTGTGTTCTGTGGCACTGCGGTGGGGACAGTTGCAGAATTAGATTCTTCTATTAGCAATCGAATTGACAGTATGATTGTCAGAATGCATCACAGGCTAATGCCTCCCCTTTGGAAGAGAATTGAGTCTGTCTCCCCCAAGTTTTCCCCATACTTTGGTGTTGCCTTGTGCAGAACTTCATTGGGGTGTTTTTAATAGACTTGTGTTTAACTTTAGGATGCTCCATTGCTTTCCCTTTGTCATCTGTCGCAATTGCTTGAGGTGCCATAAGCCCATTGCCACCAGAGCAGTTGTACAGCTCTGAACGCACTGTAGTGTGGCTTGGCTTGTCATAAGAGAAGTGCCCCTGCAAGGCAAGCAGCAATCCACTTCCAGTTGAACAGCTGATGGCAACAGGCTGACATTACCCAGAGGAAACACAGCAGTCGACAAATGCTGCTGCTTAGTGCTAAGTAACACTTAATCATAATTTCCCATATTATCAAGGAAGGCAGGAGTGCAGGGGGAAAGGAATGTACATTTGCCTGGAGTTATAACAAGCAATGACCTTGACAAAAATTCCAGACAGCACTGAAAACTGCACCGGCTAGTCACTCTAAACCCTCCTATAGAGTAACTAACATTTCTTTGAAACAACTTCAAGGTACGCACCTACCGTGATTTAATAAATAGGGATATTCTTGTAGATCTTTGTTTCTTCAATCTGTAGTCTTTTTATGTTTCTCAGTTCTCACTCTCCCTCCTTGGCAGCATAAGATAATATGTTGTGACATACACTCACCTCTCTTCTCTTGCAAAGATAGAAGATTTTAGGTAGCCACTTCCCTGAATGTGTATCTTTATAGTGTGATCATCCACAGTTCAGAGTGTAGCAAATGGAGACAGAATTGCTATGGATTACAAATGACTTATTATGGGTGTGGGGATCTTGGTGATGTGACATTTGCTGCATTTAGAAAGTTCATCTGCCATTAATGCTATGAATCTTGCCAACTGCATAATTATTGCATTTTTTTGTCCCATGGTTTATCCTGTACTTCTGTTCTTACCACTTAGGTGGTTTCTGATAACATATCTCAGCAAGTTACATTTGAAATCTGACATGCTGTAAAGTCTCTATCTGGATCCACTTGTTTTGCTCTCTATCTATTCTCAAGAGGCTTTGCAGTATCCTTTGCATTGTATTTCCATCTTTATAGTGTTACTCAACCAGTGACTGCCACTGCTCTTTTTTAAAAGATCTAGAATTATTTACAAAGTACAGTATAAAAAGGCACCTACCACACGGTCGGCTGAGAGAGTGCTGTGGGAAAGCCAGGGCCCCAAAAGGTTGCTATTGCTCCTTTTTGTATACTTCTGTTTTCTTCACTAACATACTTCATTAGTATATTGTCCTGCTAACTTTCATTTGTAAAGCCCCTCAAGACAGGATTGTGGGATCAAATTCCACAGTGAGAAATGGTGGTAGAAAGTCTCTAAGGTGCCACAAGTATTCCTCGTTTTCATGTTGGCCATGAGCAGTAAGGTGGGTTGAGGGCAGGGCTGGTAAGATTAAATAGTTCCACACCATCTCCTCCCCATGCATGTTATTTTATATTCTCCTGTTGGTTGTTCTTCTGCTGCACCCCCACCCTTCTGTCCCCTTGGTAGATAAGTTACACCCACGGATGCTACTGCCATCAAGGAAGTTGGGCCTTGTCATTCTATTTGCTTCTAGTGTGTTGTGCACTTAACCCTTTTCCAAGTGCAATTTGGTATGTTTGGCATGTGTCTTCAGCTTACTCATCCTGTCCTTTCCTTTGTTCTGTCTCCCTTACCTGAAATAACCAAACAGAAAGTAACAAACTGTACCCTTGCTTCTTTCCCTGTTTCCAACCTTCCCACTGTTGAATTGCTCAGTATTCATATTGGCTGGTATACGAGTGGCTGGACCCTTGGCTAACCAGCAGATGGGGTCTAGACCCTGCTGACTATGCCACAGTGACGCTTCCTGTGTGTACTGAGCATTATGAACCTCACTACCACCTGCCCTTGTCTGTGTTAGCTCCCAAACTCCACCGGCCAGGGGCAACACCAGCACTCCCCTGAGGCCTCCCAGGCCCCACTGGCTCCCTGCTGGTAAGTGATAGGCACCTCCAGCCCTTGAGACCTCCAAATGTCTCCCTGGAGTGTCAAGCTCCTGTTCCACTGGACACACACAGTATTCACAGATTCACTATTTCCAAAGAACAAGTACACCCCAGCCCTCCAGTTCCACCTCCGATCACCACTCCCCTGAACACACAGTGCTCAGATATGCTTACAGCAAACACAAGTATAAGTTTATTTAACAAAGCCCAGAGATTCATGTAGTATCAAGTAGAAGTACTGGGAAACAAATGGTTACATCCTATATAATAATCGGCTAGGGGAGTTTGTGTGAAGCCGTCATGCGCAGTAGAGATGGCCCGGTTGAATGGCATGCTGGGGGTTGTAGTTCGGAGGCACAAAATGGCCGGCGCGCGTGCCCGCCTGAGGGATCCTAACTCACACGGAGCTAGAGCACCAAGGAGCAGTTATACATATAAAGTTAGACATAGTTGGAGGGAGCTGAGCGAGGGGGGGGGTCGTTGGAGGGGGTGGGAGCTGAGTGGGGGGGTCGTTGGAGGGGGTCGGGAGCTGAGCGAGGGGGGGTCGTTGGAGGGGGGAGGGAGCTGAGCGAGGGGGGGCCTTCGGGGGGAGGGAGGGAGCTGGGTGTGGGTTGGGGAGGGAGGGAGCTGGGCGAGGGGGGGCGTGAGTTGGGGGGGAGCTGGGCGAGGGTGGGGCTCAAGCCCTTACTGTTGGCCCGTGTACATGGACTTTTACACTAGTATAAAATAAAAGCATAACATGCATTCTAGAACCTAGACTTAATTAACTAGATAGACTCATGTCTTGTAGAGTATAGGTCACCCAAAGTCCTTGCAGCTCTTTACAGCCAAGTTCGGTTGTGATTCTCTTTTCATGAGATAGACATGCTACTAGCTTGTCTCCTCAGCGAAGGATCCTCTGTGTTCCTTTGCCTCCCAAGATATACTAGTTCCATCCTTTATCTTCATTCATAAATAAGACATTCCCCCTGCTGTTTTGTTCCTTCCTGTAGATTTTCTCTCTTGTAGATTTTGTAACCTTTTGACTGTTATCTGGCTCAGTGTGCAAATAGGCTTCCATTGTGAGGCAGACAATATATAATGCACAAAGGACCAGACAGGGAGATAAGCATCTATTACCACCTTCCTGGAAGTAACATGCCAGAGGATGTCACCTCCTGGGGACCGACCTTACCACCAAGACCTTAAGAACATCATTTTCAGTAATAGATACATAACTTCTTAAATATTATCTGTATATACATTGCATAATGATTGTGATGACTAGAGGGCTTCTAGTTCTCTGTGGAAACCCGACATACCACCCTTTTGTGAACTATTTTGCATATATCTGACCAAGGGAATCCCTGTAAAACCCTATTCACGCATGTAGCAGCTGGCACCAACAGGTCCTAGTGATTTATATAATGGTGATTTAAACAATCCAGAATTTTATATACTGCTGAAATACATCTCTGTGTAGAGCAAGGATCTGCAGAAAATGTTAATAATTTGTTATGGTTTTAAAGTTAGGCTGATAAAAGATTTGCTATTCCCTCCATGTAAAAAGCAGTCATCTAATTACTTGCTAGACAAAAGAAATTCCCTTAATGAGATACTGATTTTTAAATTGTAATTCTCTTAGTGGTGTAACACCAGCATAAAGTACAGTATGGAAGACTTGCACTCTTCATGACAATTTGTTCCAAAGTTTATTTATACAGTTTTTAATGCTCTCTGTTTTGGGGTCTATTTTCTGTACCTTCTAGTTGAAAGTGATTTTGATGATTAAATGTTTTCTACAAGTTCTTAAGTCATCAAAGAAGAGGCTTTACACACTAAAGAGAGACCCAGAGCACAATGGAAGGAGAATGGATCTCAATGGGTACAGAATGTCACCTCTGAGTTCCTCTTTATTCCAATCTAATCATATTTCAGCCAGAGCCTCCCCACACAAGGAAAGAAAATCATATTCTACAGAGCCAATTGTGCAGGTGTGTTTCTTCAATATTTCATTCATTTATTTGATGGCTTCTGATGCACTTTCAGGGAACCCAGGAGCCTGTCATGCTAGTCTTGAGCAGTTTGTTAACAAAAGAGACAAAAAACACTCCAAGCATTAAGACAAGGGAACTTTGGTCAGGATGGGAGGTGTGGCAAATTACTCCCACAATATTGATGGGTCCTGCACTTTCTCTTCTTGTGGGGGAATTCAGGGAGCCTTTTTCTTGCCTCTGAACAGGGTATTAACTGTCCTACAAATATCCTAGAGGGGAGAAGGGGAGAGGGAGGGACCCGGGCCCACCCTCTACTCCGGGTCCCAGCCCAGGGGCCCTGAGGATAGCGGTAAACCACTGGGATTAGCTACTCCTTCCCCTGGACTACTTCCCTCTCCTACTCTTCAGCTTGTGGGGGGCTTCCTGCCCTCTCTCTACACAAGCCAGGTGTTCCTTTACTTAAGGTCTGGGTCTTTCTTAGCTCACCACAGCACTTCTTCAAACTCTCTCTGCTCCAACTTCTCCAAACTGCTCTCTGCTCCAACGCCTCCAAACTCCTTCCAAACACCCACACCTGTCTGCCTGAGGCAGGGGTTTTTATTAAGGCCTTAATTGACAGCAGGTGCTCCTAATTAACCTGCTGCCTGCTTCTCTAGTCTACAGGGAGCCACGCCCTAATGAA
Organism: Sternotherus odoratus; assembly: GCA_032164245.1. Lineage (NCBI taxonomy): Eukaryota > Metazoa > Chordata > Testudines > Kinosternidae > Sternotherus > Sternotherus odoratus. Next base: position 202,876,980 of record JAVMKO010000001.1, on the reverse strand, counting down.
CCTGGAGCTGATATATCTCCCCTCAAACACTCTGCCACAGCTCCCTGACCTTCCTCTATCACAGAGGGTATACATATTGAATCTTGTATGAAGCTTTCCAAAGCCACTGATTTTTTTTTCTTCCATTAGTCGTTGCTTTGGTAATCTTTTCCCCACAAAGCCTCAAACATCATAAGCAAATAGGTGAGTCAACAGCTTTCTTTGCTGTAAAGTCACCCATTTCTGGCTGCATTCACCCCTTTGCAAGTAAACATTCCTTCTGTGCTAATGTGGAAACTTTCTTCTCAATGGATCTCTCAAAGTTTGTTTTAATTGTTCTTTATTCCCTTTAATCGACAGGCTTTCAGCTTCCCTCAGATAAAAGCTTCATGAGTTAATTTTCTCTCTGTAAGGTGTTTCCTGGGTAGCAACACCCTAAATTTACCATTCCCATCTCCCCCTCCTGTCTCTAGGAGTCCATTTTATTTTCCCTTCCTTACCAAAGGGGTATGAGGCAGTAATAGAATCAACACCAAGATTCAGATCTAGATTCAATGCCTACCTAGCACATTGGATATGGTGTCACCGAGGCCCAATAAATCTGAAACCCCCACAGAACCACTGTCAGAGCAAGGAAGCCATACCTCCATGGAAAGCTGCCTTTTTCCCAATCCACCCCACACACATTCTTCTGAACATGAATTCCCACCTGGCTTCAACAAACCTCATCTCTTATTTTAATGGGAAAATGAATCGCTTCTTCCCCGGGCTGGGAGTTGCCCCTCTCAAATATATTAGTTACCTCCTTCAGAAAATTTGGTTATTGGTGGGACCGTATGTCAAATCAGCTTCCCCAAAGACTGCACCTTGTAAATACATAAGCGTAGGATGTATTAAAGATTATTTGTGATGTGTCAAGTGCAGAGTAAAGTCGTTATAAAGTAGGAGCAGGAAAAATATTGATGACTGCTATCCTAGTGAGAACTCTAGTTCACTGGAGACCTGAAAACATTGTAACTTCTGCAAACTACATTGGAACACCAATCAAAAAAGCATGCACACAGTTCAAGCAGCTAATGTTTACTGCTCCTCTTTGGATACAGGTTACTTGGAATGCTGGCTAGAGCTTGTTTTGATACTTTATTTTAATTTTGCAATGCCATGTAAATGACACTAGGGATATGTTGCAATCAGAACCGCCATTTAACAATCAAGGCTAGGAGTAATTAGATTAATCAACCACCTTAACATTTAGTTAAGGGCTTTCTTTGTACCAAATAATCCTAACGTGCGTTCTGGATGTAGAGCATGTGAAATCTTGCTTAAGCCGTGAAAAAAATCTTTCCCTAATTCACTCCCAGCAACTTGCTCACCTCTAGAGTGCTCACCTCACACATCAGGATGAGCTCTGTGGAGGCAGGGCAGCTTAGAAGTCTGGTGGGCCTGGATCCCCCAGAACATTACCTGCCTAATACTAATAATAATCTTTTTAAAAAGTTTTTTGACCCCTTTCCTGGAGTATGGCCAGCTGCCAGTATTTGTAGCTGGGAGTGTATTGTGTGACTTAGTGATCGCTGGCCCCACTTCCTTTGGTTCATCCTGACCATAGTCTGGGTATGTGACTGCATCTCGTCCGTCCTGCGTTCTCTGCCATGTGGACAGCTGGATGCCGCAAAGCATCTGCAGCGGGAGAAGGAGAGCATCGTCCCTGCTCCCATAGAGGTGGTCGCAGACAAGACTCTGAGAATAGGGTGTGTGTGTGGCATATCCTCCCATTTTAGAGCAACAGACCTACTAGGGGCCACAGTCAATTTCAGGACATTGAGATTCAAATCTGAGTGCACAACAGGAAGGTCATCTCGGACAGTAAATGACCAGCCGGACAACCCAAGGGCCTGAGTTGGTGATGATGTTTTGCCTGTGTCAAAAAAAAAAAAAATCTTACAGACGTGGTTGGCGGGTGAAGATTTGCCTGGGAGAGGCTGTGGCACTGCCCACACTCCACCCCCTCTCTGCCCCAGGACCCTCTCCCGATTCACCCCCTCCCCTGTTCAGCTCCCTCCCTGCTTGGCCCCCTCGCTGCTGCTCACCACATCCTTCCTCTCCTCCCATTACCCTCTGCATCCTTCCTCTCCTTCTTCCCCCTCCCCTGGGAGGGGAGAGATACAGCGGGCCTGGGGGATGTCTCACGGGGAGCGGAGTGGAGGAGGAGAAGAGGGATGTGGATAGCGGCAGGGACCTCTGGAGAGGGGAAGTGGAATGGAGGAGGGGAGCGAGGAGGGACTCACCAGTCAGCGGAAGGGGTGAATCAGGGAGGGGAAGAGGCGGAGCACAGTTGGAGCCACTATGGCCCAGGTGTCTGGCAGCGGGGAGGTGGTGGCTGCGCCAGGGGAAGCTTAGCCTTCCCAGCCTATTATACCCACCGCTCATGCTGACAGACATTTCACTGAGAAGCTCTAGTGCCCTATGCTTTGAAACAGGGGCTTGAAATTTGACAGGAGCGGCTGCCCTGGCATCAGGGATGTGCCTTTTGCTGTTCAGGGGGCACCATACATTTGGCCAAGTTATAATCAATTGAAACATTTCAATTTACACATGCTTAGTGGAGACAGGGTTTGGGCTGCTAAATTTTCCCAGAGAAGGTGAGTGGGGCTGCAGGAGCTGTGCAGGGTGCCTCTTGCAATTGTTGCTCCTCACCTGTAGAGCCTGTTGTGACACCGGACACCACATCTGAGGCGGAGAGCCTGTCTTTCCTGTGCTCTGACTGCTCACACTGCTGGTGCCCAGGAAGCCTGGAGGAGGAATCAGCCTGACTGGAATGCAGGGAGGACAATAGCCAGGTGTGGGTGGCAGTGTTGTTGGGACGAGATTGGGCCTGGGAAGTGGGGGGGTTGAGAGAGGCTAGAGTGGAGGTTGTGCATTCAGCCCCCTTAGCTCAGCCCCCTTGTGCATATGAATTATGACAAGTCTTTAATTACATCACATACCAGTTTGTTTACATGATCCTAACCCCAGTCAGTACACTGGATGGATGATACGCTCAGGGCAAATCAAAGATGTTTAGCAAAGGAGGCTGTTGCCTGCAGTGTCCCTGACTGGATCAGTAGCAAAAGGTCAATGTTTGCCTTCAATAGTCCCATAATGACAGTCCCCATCACCCACTCATAAAATTTGCTAATGAGCACCTTTGTGCTTTCTCCCCTGGTGCCCCTTACGCCTGGGAGGTACTTCCCTTAAGTACCTACAAAGCTACTTCACTTCTTCGAATCCCTCCTTAAAACTCTTCTCTTCCCACATAAAACTTGACAAGAGTTAAACTAGGATTAACTGATAGCACCACCTACCATACTGGTCTGTATTGTCTCTTTGTTTAGTTGGACTCTCTTGTCTGTCTCTATCTCACTTGTCTTATCTTATATTTAGATTGTAAGATCCTTGGTGCAGGGAATTGTTGTGTGCCGTTTGTTACACTAGTGCAGTGCCTAGCACAATGGGCTTTAGGCACTACGATAATACAAATAATAAATAACAATTTGTTAAAGAAGTTGGAGGGTGTGCCATGAATGAGGCAGGAATTTCAGGAAGTAAGAGGATAGTCTCACGGTTAAGGCAGTTGAATGCTACCCTGGAGAATTAGAGTCTCTGACTCTGTCACAGAGTTCCTGCATGATGGTAGGCACGTAATTCAAACTAAACTCTTCAAAGGTGACAGGTTTCACAGTGGTAGCCGTGTTAGTCTGTATCCACAAAAAGAACGAGGAGTACTTGTGGCATTTTAGAAACTAACCAATTTATTTGGGCATAAGCTTTTGTGGGCTAAAATCCTCTTTATCGGATGCATTGAGTGGAACATACAGTAGGAAGATATATAAACAGAGAACATGAAAAGATGGGGGGGGGGTTGCCATATCAACTCTAAGAGGCTAATTAATTAAGGTGAGGTATTATCAGCAGGAGAATATAAATTTTTTATAGTCACATGTGGTCACTAATTGTCCAGCCTTCATTTGCTGGGTGGCAGATCTGGAGGCCGATTTGCAGAAGTGCTTAGCACTCACGCCTGCAACTGAAGTCACTGGGAATTGTGCTTTGAACATCTTAAGTGCTACATGATGCTAAGCACAGCATTATACAGGGCCTAGGTGTCTCAAAATGGGCACCCAAAATTAGTGGACACTTTTGACCTTAATCTATCTCTTCCCCAGGAGTAGAATGGGGATAATAATACCCTCTCATCTCACGGGATTCTTAGGAAGTTAATGTTTCCAAAGCACCTGCCATGAGCACCTTGGAAGACACAGGGTAGAAGTATTAATTTCATCTTCACAGCAGAGTTTGAATAGTGTGAAGTAAATAAGATCTAGGGCCATACATTGAAAAATTAGGATGAAATAAATATTGAATATCTGGTCATTCAGTGAGCAGCATCCATACTTTGCACTGAATGAGGCAGGAATCCTGTAGGAAAAAATTGCATGTGACCAGGTAGGTAAAGATTGTCTCACAATACACAGGCACAGGGGTTGCACAGGCACCCTTAATGCTGGTATTTCCTGAGTTCTTGACTTTGCACCTTTAAAAACTACACCACAAGAACGTTGTGTGAAATTTTGTATGTACACAGGATTTCCTTTGGAAAAGTCACATGGGTGCCCTCTAGTGACCAAACGATGAATGGCACCAACTAACATGGACTAACACTCCATGTGTTTCCACTCCTGCCCAGAAAGAGAGAGTGTGTGTGTCTGTATACAATGTACATGGTATAAAATTGGCCTCCGTTCATTTTGCTTATTTGGTGCATGGGATTTGTGTATATACTGCACTTATAATATTTAGTCCTGCTATGAGTGCAGGGGACTGGACGACATGACCTCTCGAGGTCCCTTCCAGGACTATGATTCTATAATGGGAAATATCACAACAAATTTAACTGCAGATAGCTAACACTGATTTTTATGGGAATTGCTGTGTGTATGCATAATGTATATTCAAATGATGGTGGCAGTTGCAACTCCATACATATGAGTGCATTGAGATTTGTACCTAAAGCAGGACAAACAGCCATCTGTTTCACACTTTAATAATAATAATTTAGTCTTCAAACTCAACTCTAGATGCAGGAAGGAGAGCTGGGAATTGTGGTTCCCATACTTCCTATTTAAAGCAAATGGACAGGGAGAGGATAGGGAGTAAGGTTAATCACAGCTCCCTGCCCCTGGTGGTTGGACATGATCAGGGAAAATATGCTGATGGGTGGATGTGACATACTTCTGAGAGGAGTTCCAGAGGTGTCTCTGAGGCACGGTTCCTTTCCGGAGATGTTCCTGGTGAGGTGCAGCTACACACTCACCTTAAAAGCACAGCTCAAACATAGCTATTCCCTTAATTAGTCATAAAGAAATGGAGATTTGCCAAGATTAGCCGATAGCAGTACTCAGCTCCATCAACTGCTTTTGGTTTTTTTGGATGCTGCCAGCCTGCTTCCCTGACTGCAGGCACAAAATGAACATTTAAAAATTATTTTTTATCTGAATTTTGTTTTCATCAAAGTTTTCCAATCTGCTCTATCCCTGACTTGAGCAGGGATGTTGTAGCCATGTTGGTCCCAGGACAGTAGAGAGACAAGCAGGATGAGGTAACATGGTTTATTGCACCAACTTCTGTTGGTGAGAGAAACAAGCTTACACACAACCCTTCTTCCTGTCTGGGAAACTGAAGAAGAGCTCGGTGTAAGCTCAACATTTGTCTCTCTCACCAACAGAAGTTGTTCGAATAAAAGATATTACCTCACCCACTTTGTCTCTCTAGTAGGGAGGCAGGTCATGCTCTGGGGGAAGGGATTGAGGTCAAGGGGTGGGTGGCATTAGGGCAAGTGAGGGAAATGGAGGTGTAGCTGTTATTAGGGGGAGGGTATGAGAGATTGAGCTGGGACAGAGTTTTGTGGAGACAGGGAGCTTTAGCAAGGATGGGGCTAGGAGAGAGAGGGGTCAATGTGGGGGTGAGGGTCAAGGGCATGATTTTCTTCTTGCACTTCTCCCCCCCTCCCTCCCTGTCTTCTCTACATGTAAACTGTAAACTCTTTTGGCACTGGGAATGAGTCTTTTTAGGTATGTGAAGTGCCTGGCACGCACATAGGCATTGCAAAATAATAAATACCAAAGTTAAGGCTGAGTATGCTGACTCCATCCCCCTGCCTGTTTATATTACAAAATAGTCTTTACCTATGTGATCATATTTTTTCTCAGATATCATACTTTTTCTCCACAGTTCATGCCCTCTCTTTCTTTTAATTTATACCTTCTGCCAGCCCCATGGCATTTAAGTTACACCAACCTGGAATTCTTATATTCACTCCTTCCACCAGGCAATCAAGGCATAAAACTAACCCATCACCTCAGAATTTGGCCCTCTGTCTCTTCCATACACAAACATATTAGTACCTTGTTAAGCTATACCTGTTAATCATTTTATCCTCTTTTCACGGTAGACAAGATTAGGTTTTAGCTATTTCCCTTTTCCTACTTCAAGTGTGACCCAATTTAGTCAAGAGGAGTAAACACATAGGAGTGCCTTCCTAGGATGACCCTGTCATTTAGAATTTCTTTCAAATCTTTAACCCAAAAACGTGACCTCTCTCTCACACACACACGGCTTTCAAAGCTTGCAACATGTCATCTGGGCGTGTCACGCTGGGCAGAACACGAGCAGCAATTTCACCTGTCAAGGAAATTCCTCAGATGCGGCAGCTCCTTACATTGACTCACTGCCAGCTTTTTTATCTCTGAGGCATTGTGTCTGGGAGGCAAAGTGCTATAGGCCAAGGGAGACTAAGATTCCACATGCCTCTTTAGGTTTCAGCCATTTCTCATTTTTCATCCCAGAAAGCAAGTCCACAGCCTAGAATAAAAACGGGATGCTGTCATGTACACTCACAGACCTTGTCGTAGCTGGTGAGGCCAAAATACGAACAAACATTTCTAAACAGATTCATCGCAGACTCATATTATTCTTCAAAGTGAGCCAGTTCACCCCAGAAGAGCTCTACTCCAGTGCAACTCTCCCTATTTCCCACAGGATGGGGCGTACTCTCCCCATGCCAATAGTCTCATCCCACTTCCATGGGACTCCCTACTGGGTATAGGGACTGGGTGGACAGTCATGCCTAATGGGTAGAGTTGGACGACTGGGACTGGAGCTGAGGTGAGAGCCAGGTGCCAAGCCAAAGTTCAGAGCTGGAGCCACAGTCAGGAGTCAAGCCAGAGGTCGATGCTGGAGGTCAGCATCAGGGGTAAGGTACAGAAACAAGGACTTGAAACAAGGCAAGAAAGCAGGAACCAGGAACAGATGGGGTCTTAAATAAGAAAAACAGAAACCAGAGGGGGAGATTTAGGTTGGATATTAGGAGAAACTTTTTCACTAGGAGGGTGGTAAAGCATTGGAATGGGTTACCTAGGGAGGTGGTGGAATCTCCTTCCTTACTGGTTTTTAAGGTCAGGCAAGACAAAGCCCTGGCTGGGATGATTTAGTTGGGGATTGGTCCTACCTTGAGCAGGGGGTTGGACTAGATGACCTCCTGAGTTCCCTTCTAACCCTGATATTGTATGATCCTTTTTATTTTTATTAAATGAAGAGGACTGGCACTCTGGCAGATAACGTGGATTTACTAACAAAGCCCTTGGCTAGGTTCTTCTAGAGGTAGGTGCACAGCACAGCTAGTTCAGGCTCTGACACAGCATATATCACCCCAATGGAATGTGTTCCCCTGGTTATAGCTCGATGGGACAGTCATAGTCCCCATGCAGGTGCAAGGTGTTTGCAGTCTCTTTTTTTTTTTAAGGCATCCTTGTAGTCACTATATTTTTCTGCACGTTCCTCATATTTCTTTTGATTTTTGCTTCCCTATCATTGGTCTAGTTAAATGTAATTTGCCAGTACAGTGAAACCTCGATATAATGGACTAATTCGGGCGGGGGGTGTCCGTTAAAACCGAAAGTCCGTTATTTAATAATTTTTTAAAATTATTAAATAACGGACTTTCGGGTGACAACGGACACCCCCCGCCCGAATTAGTCCGTTATATGGAGCCAGCCGTGAGTCAGCCCACCCCACCCCCTCCCCCCGCCCGGCTCCCCGCTGCGGGGAGCCGGGCGGGGGGGGGTTGACAGCTCCCGCCCGGCTTCCCGCTGCGGGGAGCCGGGCGGGAGCTCTCAACCCCCCCGTCCGGCTCCTCGCTGCGGGGAGCGGGGGGGGGGGGGTTGACAGCTCCCGCCTGGCTTCCCGCTGCGGGGAGCCGGGCGGGAGCTCTCAAACCCCCCCGCCCCCGTCCGTCTCCCCGCAGCGAGGAGCTGGTTGGGGGGGTTGACAGCTCCCGCTCGGCTCCCCCTAGCGGGAAGTCCGGCGGGAGCTGTCAAACCCCCCGCCCGGCTTCCCGCTGCGGGGAGCCGGGCGGGAGCTCTCAAACGCCCCCCCGCCCGGCTCCCCGTTGCGGGGAGCCGGGCGGGGGGGTTGACAGCTCCCGCCCGGCTCCCCCCAGCGGGAAGCCCGGCGGGAGCTGTCAAACCCCCCGCCCGGCTTCCCGCTGCGGGGAGCCGAGCGGGGGCTCTCAAACGCCCCCCCCCGCCCGGGGGGGTTGACAGCTCCCGCCCGGCTCCCCGCAGAGGGGAGCCGGGCGGGAGCTGTCAGCCCACCCGCCCGGCTCCCCGTTGCGGGGAGCCGGGCGGGGGGGCAGGGGGGGTTGACAGCTCCCGCAGGGGTCCCCGCTGCGGGGAGCCGGGCGGGAGCTGTCAACCCAGCCGGCTCCCTGGGGCGGGAGCCGGCAGCCCCAATAACGGATTTCGGATGCATCGGAAATTTTGTCCGTTGCATCCGAAGTCCGTTAAATCGGGGTCCGTTAAATCGAGGGTTTACTGTACAAACCTACCTTCTTGGACACGAACCATGTGGGGAAACGATTATCGTGACTGTGGCAGTGCTTGCCGCAGAATCCCAGAATCCCATTGCACTAGGGTTGGGCAAACATGTTGGAAGACAGCGTTAGGGCCCTGAGGAGCTACCAATCAGTCTCTGATCTGCAAGACTATCTTCAACAGGGCTTCGGGTGGACCTAGCGTTACACTGTGCATTATCCATTTCAGAACTGGGGTCTAAGGAGAGAAATGACATAAGAAGGGTGTTGGGGCCTTGGATACAATCTAAATAAAAGATATTACCTCACCCACTTTGTCTCTCTAGTAGGAAGGCAGGCTGGGCTCCGGCGGAAGGGATTGAAGTCAAGGGGTGGGTAGCATTAGGTATTAGGCTTTTCTTGTTTGCATATTTTTTCAGGAAAGTGTGAAAATCTGAGGACCCCGTTTTTATTGTTCTAGTCATGCAGTAGCTACTGTAGCAGTCGGTGCCTTCCTGTCAGTCAGCTGCATATATGCTTTCTTAATGGTACTATTGTTTTTCTCTTTGACCTTATGAAAGTCACAAAAGTGTACACCTCCACAGACTTGCAAAGTTTTCTGTCTATTGACAACTAGTTTGAATTTTACATTTGAATTTAGCAATTTGCAAAGTAATGAGGCATAGCACACATTAAAAACAGATTACTCAATAATGTCAATTGTAACAGGCTAGTCATGTTTGCCTGAAATACCCCCACCTTCTTAGCAGGTGTTGATCCTGATGGAGCACGGTAAATAGATTTTCCTGATGGATCGAGTTTTTTACCCTGTATATATGACTAAATAGTCTGGAGGAAGGAAGTGTAAAAGTAGCCAAGGCTGGTGTGAAGCGAATTTAGGTTTTTTTGTTTACTAATTTCTAAGTTCACAAAACCAGGAAAAGTGGGGAGTTGGGATAACACATAAAGTATGGACTGTGTTTGAGAGTAGGTTGACGGCACAGTATCACAGTAATAGCACATGGAATTTAATGATCTGCCCTGCTACTCTACTCTTTCAGACTTAACAACAAACTCTGTGTGTGCTGTTTTAAGGAGTTTGTCTGACCTTTTTAAAAATCTCTCTGTGCTTCTAGAAACTAGGACTGTGCACATGTGCGTGCACAAGAGAGAGGGGAGGCTATAAGGCTGAAGCTTATTTTGGATAGAAAAGTGAACTTTATGAAAGAGCTTGACACAAATATCAGAGAGGCTTAACTGGTGTTGTGGGGCCTAATTCCTTGTTTAACCTTCATTTTATTTAAACTGTAAATCTTATTGCTCTAAAACAGCTTGTGCTAAGCAGTCTGCGTAGGAGGCTTTTAACGGTCTATTAATATATTGTTTGCGTGTGCCCCGCTTTTCTTATTCACACTAACACTGCTCTACGCGCTACATGGGTGCTTATTTATTTCCGTAAGCCAAAAGACCAACTCCCGATTCTTTTTGCTTTGTCCATCTTATTTTCCAAAAGGTTTACTTCTCATGCCAAACTCCTCTGTATGTTTTGTATTTGAATAATGTGTGTGTAATTAACTGCAATAGATTTGTTTTACTTTTGCCCAAATAGATCTTCAGTTGAGGGGAACAGATCTCATGCTAATGTATTCCCTTATGTATCCCTTATGTATCCCCTACTTCTGACCAATGACTAGTGTGCATCAAAAAATGTCATTGAATGTTCTGTGAAGTGACTGATACCTGAATTTTGTAGAAAGGACAGAACAAGCAGGGCTCCTGCTACTTGTTATTTCATGACTGGAACTAAGTTTGGCCTTATTATGAGCAGTCTCAGGCCTAGAATTTACCAATTCTTGGATGAGTAATAAATTAATTTGAAAACACTGAATAAAAGGGCGTAAAAGATCATCTTCTTTGTATCCGAGCTAACCTAGAGACACATAATTGCCTTTATATAGCTGCCAATTTCTTGTGGTGATTTTGCTTTTGTTTACATAATTGTGCTTGCAGTGGAACCAGATTTTAAAACACCCTTCAGCTATGCCATCTTTTCTGATCAAGCAGTTGTAATTGCCTACTCTCTCTGCTTCCTGTTCTTGCAATCGCACCTGCGTCTTCACTATTTTTTACTCCTTCTTAAAACCCTCCCCACGCCACAGAACCTGCCAATTTCATCAAAGAAAAAAAAAGGACAATCTGAGGTGACATCTCTCTACTTCCACATTCCTTTCCTCCATGATGCTCTCCTGTCATAGATATGTAAGGCTGCTTCCATGTCTAACCATTCTGCCTCCCTCGGTCACTCCATACTCTCATCTCCTGACCTCTCTCTCACTCCTGCTCTCATTCTTCATCTCAGCCTCTCACTCTTCAGACTGCATTGGTTTCAACCTTGACCTTACCTGTCCCTTAAATTATTGCCCTATCTTCCTGTTCCCCTTCGTCTCCAAATTCATGCTGGCTGTGGACAGCACATTCCGTCTTAAATTCTTCTCCTCTTACCTTCAGATTACTCCTTCACTGGATCTTCTTCCTCCCCACTCCCACTTTAAGCAGGGGTCCTTCAGGGCTCTGTCCTTAGCCTCCCACTACAATCTTTCTTTCTTTCTCACCCTATCTTGCTAACATCTTCTTGTGGATGTTCAGCCATTGATGGTAACATAGTCAAAATTGGGCTCCCGATTGTTTCATCTGAAACCTTTTTCTTTCCCTATTTTATTACTGTTTATGTCACCATTATCTTTCCTGTTACTCAAGGCTGTAATTTTGGCTTCATCTTTTAAATGGTCCTCTCCTTTGACTCATACATCCAAGCTGTATTTAAATATTTCTGTTTCTTCCTGTGAGATATTTCCAAGGTCTGACCTCTCTTCTCTGCCCAAACTGCCACAACTCTTGTTCAAGATCTGATCGTATCACACCTGGACCTGTAATCTCCTTCTTTCCGGCCACTATACTTGCAAACTTACCCTAGCCCTCTTCAAGTCCCTTCCAAATAATCTTTCTGGCTCATTGCTCTGTTACCCACTCCTTACGTTCCGTCACTGCCTCTCCCGCCTCCATGGCCTAAACCAGAAACTTCTCACCCTTACTTTTGAAATCTTTAACACCTTAGGCAGGGCTGAGGTATGAGACCTTTTATCACAAGGTCAGCTCCCTCCTTCGTTCCACCAAGGATGCCAGCCTCGATCACCCAATTCTTTTCATCAAGCGTTGCATGCTTTCTGCTACACAATCCTTTATAAATGGAAAAAAATGAGTCAAAATATGGAAAGCCACCGTCTTCTCCTCCTTCAAGTCCCTCCCCAATACTCATCTCTTCTGACTGGTTCATCGTTGGGAAGGAGGAGAAATTATGGCTAAGAACTATTCTCATATATTGTTGTTTTTTGTCACACAGTTTTTCTCCCCTCCTCTCCTCGACATCAGGACCTGCTCGTCTTTCTCATCCCCTACCTGGTATGTCTTGTCTTTTAGACTGGAAGCTCTTTGGGATTGTCACCTTCTATAAGCATGTGGCACGAGGAGCTCAGCCTGGCAAGCATTTAGTCTCTACTGCAACATGAATGTTTAGGGTGACCAGACATCCTGATTTTATAGGGACGGTTCCAATATTCAGGGCTTTTCCTTATATAAATGCCTATTACCCTTAACCTCCATCCCGATTTTTCACACTTGCTATCTGGTGACCCTAAAATGTTCAATAAGTTTTGTTGTAGCTACAAATGTTGCACAATACAGCATGATCCTCCCATGCTGTTCCACGCTATAACGAACAGGGTCTGTCACCTTTACTCATCAGAGATGAATGCTACAATAAAATTGGGCAGGCTGTAGCATGGCTCCTGGGGGCACATTTTGTGAGGAAAACACTGTCTGATTCCCATGGATGAAAAGGGGTAACCCTAATTCTTTCCTGCGACCCTCAGAACATCCCAAGGCCAGAAGGCAAAGGGTTCACTTTAGTCCTTTCATTTGGCACCACATAAATTATGTCCTGTTGTTTTCAAATTTGTTGTATTTTAACTATAAACTACGTCAGCGCTGTGTTTGAAGGGAAGCGTGTGCTTTTATCTCTTTGAAGAAGCAACGAACCGTGTTAGTTCTCTGAGCTGTCTAAGAGAGGGCTGGACACTTCCGGGCACGGTCTGGGGAGAATTTTGGACTGAGAGTGTGCTGGGGTCACCTTGCTGGTTATAATGAAGGCTGTTGGGAGCCAGAGTGGGGCCGTAAACAGGCTCCTGGGGGTCAGACCTGCTGAACCAGGGCTGACTATCACACAGACCCTTCCAGGGGTGTAGGCTGGTTGAGCATTCCAGGGAGCTACAGCAGCAAAGCACTGTAAGACAACCAAGGTTGCAGGGCAAGTGGTGATGCAACCCCTTACTGGTCTGGATTTTAACACCCTTCCCCCCCGGCCCAGAAGCATGACCCAGCTGCTAAAATATAACCTCCTGTTTTCTTATTTGTCAGTGCTGTAAAATATTCTCTGTGCTCCCTGCAATGTGATTTTCTGTAAATGCTGTATCTGTGAGTTCACTGAAACGTCATTTTCTGAAGAATATTTACAGGAATATAGTAGAACTTCGGAGTAACAAACGCCTCGGGAATGGGGGTTGTTTGTAACTCTGAAATGTTCTGAACAAAATATTATGGTTGTTCTTTCAAAGGTTTACTGAATATAGCTTTGAAACTTCATTATGCAGAAGAAAAACCCTGCTTTTAACTATCTTAGTTTAAATCAAACAAGCACAGAAACAGTTTCCAACACTGTCAAATCCTTTTATAAAGACTTTCCCTTTATTTTTTTTAGTAGTTTACATTTAACACAGTACTGTACTGTACAATACTGTATTTGCTTTTTTTTTTTTTGTCTCTGCTGCCTGACTGTGTACTTGCAGTTCCAAATGAGGTATGTGGTTGACCAGTCAGTTTGTAACTCTGATGTTCTACTGTACTTATCTTAGCAACATAACATAAGGAGACAAACAAGTCTCCTACAGGCAAACAACAATCTGCCTCTCTCTATATATAAAAGTCAAATGGTGTATGTGTGCGTGAGTGCGTGTATGTATGTTCCCTTACTCCTTCCACACCGTTTGAGCTAGAGACTTGAAATTTGGTACAGTTATAGGCTTTAGGGTCCTAATCGGGGTAAGAATCGAAAAAAATTTCAAATCTCACCTCTGACGCCCCCTAGGGGTGAAATTCTTTAAAGCCCATTCACATCAGCTGGGCAGCAGGTTAACACCTGCTGTTCTCTGTGACATAGTTATGATGTAATAATACCCCCTTCCAACGGACCCCACACTCGCTCATCTCTCTGCCCCCTCTCCCCTCCAACGGCCCCCGCACTCGCTCAGCTCTCTCCCCCCTCCAACGCCCCCCCACTCGCTCAGCTCTCTCCCCCTCCAATGGCCCCCCCACTCGCTCAGCTCTCACCCTCCCCCCTCCAATGGCCCCCCCACTCGCTCAGCTCTCTCCCCCTTCAGGTAAGAATAAAAAATTTTAAAATCTCACCCCCCCCTCCACTCCACCGCTCCCCCCATTCGCTCAGCTCTCTCCCCCCTCCCCTCCAATGGCCCCCCCACTCACTCAGCTCTCTCCCCCCTACCCCCCTCCAATGGACCCCGCACTCGCTCAGCTCTCTCCTCCCTCCCCCCCTCCGATGGACCCAAGCAACGCCGCTTATTTTTGCTAGTAATTTATACTATTCATCTTTTTTATGCTGGACTAAAGATTTATTGGAAGGTAGAATTTTCAGGTAGGAAAACAAACCCCCAAGTAATGACGCTAGTTCAAAATTCTCCTTTGGTTAACCCCATGTGACCCTACTGAAATGAAAGGCATTGCCTAAATATAACTAGAGCAGGGATAGGCAACCTATGGCACTTGTGCCGAAGGCGGCATGCAAACTGATTTTCAGTGGCACTCACACTGCCAGGGTCCTGGCCACAGGTTTGAGGGTTCTGCATTTTAATTTAATTTTAAATGAAGCTTCTTAAACATTTAAAAAATCTTATTTACTTTACATACAACAATAGTTTAAATATATATAATAGACTAGAGACCTTCTAAAAACGTTAAAATGTATGACTGGCATGCAGAACCTTAAATTAGAGTGAATAAATGAAGACTTGGCACACCACTTCTGAAAGGTTGCCAACCCCTGAACTAGAGTATAAATTGGTCCTCTACATGTAAATGACAGATATTTGTCACCTCCAACTACTAGCAGGTAAAACTAGTACATATTTCCCATGATCTCAAAAGTAACAGTACATAGCCCTGACTGTACACACATACAGAATTGTGCTGGCATACTGTGTAATTCCTAGGTTTTAATAACTGAAGGGGAAGGCACAGATGCTCTTCTGATTCAAATTAAAATGTGGCGGTTTTGATTTTTTTCCTATCTTTTCTACTGCTGGTTCTCTGTGTTTAACCAACCGATCGGTCCCTCTTAAAGAATGGGTACAATGCTCAGGACTGAAAAGTGAGAAAGAAAATAAAAATATATGAAAGTTAAGAATGACAAGAAAGCACTTGAGAAGATAGGTCCTATAGAGACATTCAGAAAGCATGCTGAGAAGCCCTGGGCTTATTCAGTCTTATTAATGATGTCTATTCACCTGACCATAAACTAATGTCTAAATGGAAAAGACAGTTCTACTCCTGGGACAGTTCTGCAATTGTATCTGAGCCTGAGCTTTCTGTAGGTTCCATTGAGCCATACCCAGCTTTTCCATGGATGGTACCCATGTGTTGAAGGGGAAGGAGAGAGACTTGGGAAATCAGCCTCAGAGCACAGGTGAGACCTGGACCCATAGTGCTTCTCAAAGATCTGTTTCTTTACCTTACTGTGGAATCTGGAGCCTATCTGTCCTTATGTGCTGGGGGCACTTGTGTTCCATTGAGTTGTAAGTGTGCAATAGGATCTGGGATGATCTCATGTTTGGGGTACCCCAGACTATGGGGAAGCCCTATAGCTTTGTTCCTTTACCTATGTATCGGGAAACTATCCCCTTCCCCACAGCTGAAGTAAGGCAAAGAAATCTGCTTATGACATGAGGGGCAAACAGACATGGAAAACTTGGCCATCCTGTCAAACCTCAAAAGAAAAGCACACAGAGATATTATATTTTTATTCCCTTTGTAGGCCTAGAAAGGTTAGTGGGGAGTTGTCCAAATTGCTAACCCTTCTCCACCCCCACCCCCCGTCAAAAGCCTTACATTACAGTCATACTTACCAAATATCCTTAATTTCAATTGTAGCATTCCATATGTTCCCTCATTGTTATTGGTGAAAATTATTTACATTGGCAATAAATCATTATGTTAAGATTATAGAGTTATGTATGCCAGTGGCTCACAGAGTTTCCAGACAACTGTATCCCTTTCAGGAGTCTGATTGGTCTTGCATACCCCCCAAGTTTGACTTCACTTAAAAACTACTTGTTTACAAAATCAGACATAAAAATGCAGGTGGCACCGCAAACTAATACTGAAACACTGATTATATATTTATAAAATAAATCAATTACAATGTAAATAATGTCCTTACATTTCAGTGTATAGTATATAGAGTAGTATAAACAAGTCACTGTATGAAATTTTAGTTCATACTGACTTCTGTAGTGCTTTTTCTGTAGCTTCTTATAAACTAGGCAAACATCTAGACGAGCTGATGTATCCTCTGGAAGACCTGTATTAGCACCCCTGGTTGCAAACTACTGATGTATGCTATAGGAATGAATGAATTCCACAACATTTTCAGTTGCTTAAATTCATAATTGTTTATCCTTTATTTTGAGTCTTTGCCACAGATTACAGTACCTCCCACATTTGAGGTTGAGAAGTATGGAGCAGTCATGACTTCTCCCTGGCTATATTTTTAAATTGAGCTGGATTGGCAGTGTGCCCTTCCATTGTCAGTGTTTCAAGATCAGTCAGCTTCTCTTCATTGTTCTGTACGCAATATTCCATACATGTGAACATCTACTACTGAACACCACTAGATGTCCCCTACAACTAATTCATCTCTCAAGCATCAATTCAGCAAAGTATTTAAGCATGTGCTTAAATTTTTCTATCCAGCAATGCACTTGAATGTGTGGTTTTGGACTCCTTTGGGAAAGCTGCCTAGTTAATGCTTTTGTAGGCAGTGCTTTTGATAGACAACTTGTACAAGAGACTCCCCCCCCCCCCCCCCCCAACCGGGGCATCACTGCCGGTGGGTTTGCAGAAGATCTGGAAAGCACAAGCAACAAGATGAAATACAGAACATGTTAACAACGGTGATTCATGTATTTATTTTTATAGATCTGAGGCCCATTATAACAGAAAATATCTATGGCCTTCCAGACCATGAACATCCCAGAAAGCTATGGGTTCTGGTTTTATTAAGGAGACTGGTCTATTCAGCAGAGTGTGACCTAGCACAGAAGGGTGAAAGCTCCCTCACTATGTGACAGTGTTGTGGAGCTGCTCAGAGGACAAGAGACGTCATTTAAAATGTACTACCTGCCTCCCACAACCAGAGGTGAAAGTAAGCCAGTACCGGCAAGAGCCGATGCGCTGTACCGGGGTGGATCGGCTTCTCCAGCCGCAATTTAAAGGGCCTGGGGCTCCCAGCAGGGGCTGGTGCCCCAGGCCCTTTAAATTGCTGCCAGAGCGGGAGCCGCTACCGCCCGGGCCCTTTAAACTGCTGCGGGAGCCCGGGGGAGGCTGTGGCAGGGCTCCGGTGGCAGTGTAAAGGGCCCGGGGCTGTAGCGACGCGCCGGGCTCTTTAAATAGCTCTCGGAGCCCCGCTGCTGCTTCCTTAAGGTTCCGGCAACAGGGCTCCCATCCCTGCGGAGCCCTGTTGCCAGAGCCCCCGGGAGGCTGCGGCGGGGCTCCGAGAGCTATTTAAAGAGCCCGGTGCGCCGCTACAGCCCCGGGCCCTTTAAACTGACACCAGAGCCCTGCCACAGCCTCCCCCAGCAGTTTAAAGGGCCTGGGTGGTGGCGGCGCACCGGGCTCTTTAAATAGCTCTCGGAGCCCCCCCGCATCCTCCCCAGGGCTCCGCGGGGATGGGAGCCCTGTTGACGGAACCTTAAGGAAGCAGTGGCGGGGCTCCGAGAGCTATTTAAAGAGCCCGCTACCGCCCCAGACCCTTTAAACAGTCCCTGGAGGGGGGCGGGAGGTCCCCCTCCAGGGAGCTGGGCTGGGTCTGGCTCTGACCCCTCTGGCCCCACCCCTTCCACCCAAGGCCACACCCCTTCTGGGGGTCAGAGCTGGCCCCAAACAAGCCCCTGTACCAGTAAGAAAGTTAATTTACTTTCCTCTTGCCCACAACCCAGCATGCCCTAGGGCTGACATAACTCTTCTGTGCAACTCTTTGCTGGAAAACTGACTGGCTCCCTGCACTTACCTGGGAAGATTGGGGACTCTTCTGCCCCACCCATCAGCAAACTTGCAGGCAGGAAGCTTCATCTAAATGTCAACCCAATAGGGCGCTCCCATTGATTTGTATCTTTTGTATGACAGGTGTTAGTAATAATTTTCAGGCCATGTTGGCCCTCTTTGACATCCTTGCTGACAGCTCTAATCCTAAAGTAGTCGACCCAATGAGTACTTCATTCAGGGTGTGTCCCCTTTACATTTCTTCTCTATTTGACTCATGTTGTCAGTCTGGGAAGACTCTGGCCCCATATTAGGATGTTGCGAGGGAGGCAGAAAAGACTCCTTGAACAAACTTAATCGTTTCCCTGTCACCATTTCCGTAAAATGGATTGCTACATCCACCTCCCCTCACTGACCCCACCCCATACAACCTTTGCTTTTAAAATAGGTGAAAAGTGTGTTTCAGTGGATTCCAGCTAACATCCTACCCACCCTTAAAAAATGATAGTCTCTCTGGAAGTGGTTGGGCAATGAGACTGGAGAGCCAGTTGGCTGTGTGGAGTGGCGAGGCTGGATGACACTGAGATGGGAAGAGGAGAGAAGTGGGATTGGCTGGATAAAGATATGGGGACAAGGAGGTTGGGAGACTGAGGCAAAGAGCTGGGGAGTGAGTGTAGGGGAGATTGAGATTGGATGGGGAGCCAAGGGAGGGAGACTGGGACTGGGAGCCAGTGTGGAGAAGGGATGATGAGGAGCTGGGAGGGGGGAACTGCGAGTGGCTAGACAAGAAGACTGGACATGCTATGGTGAGGGATAGAGACTGGTACTCAGGCAGCAAACCCAAAGGCTGATTGGGTGGGGTGAGCAGACCAGGACTGGGATGAGAAGCCTGGGGACTGGATAGGCAAGGAAAATGAGGTTGGGACAAGGCACTTGGAGTGGTGAAGAGACAGGACTGAGACAGGGTAAGGTTGGAGGGAGTCGAGTCTGGGAGAAATGTCAAGTCTGTGTCCACTCTCCTCCAGAGTCTGGACTTTAACCCGAGATTCCTCTACTGTCAGCACCTATCTGTGAAACCCCCAGGCAGAGTGTGCATTGCATCCCTGGCTTTCACGGTGGATGCCAACATACTACAACTGTCAGTTACTCTGTTAGCTCAAGCAGCAGAAGTCTCTGTAGTGGATCCAATGGTCCCAGCCTTACTGAGGACTCATGTGAGTGTCAATAGGATGACATTTCTATTTTTCAGTTTGCTCTGTTAAACACCTAGAAAATTACACACACACACACACACACACACACACACACACACACTGTTTAAAGAACATTAAGGTCACAATGTCAAACACTTAAAAGTTAGGAAAGACTGTAAAGCCAGTACTATCATGTATATACAAAAGGATGCTGAATTAAAATTTTACTTGCACAGACAATCCTAATTTTGATATTTCCTAACTTTTTGGCATTGACTTTGTAACCTTAATAATGTTCTTTTAATGTAGTTTGTATGTGTGTAATAGCACATATCTTTGTAATCCCCCCATTAACTCTTTGTCAGCCAATAAAAAGAAGACTGCCTCCACAAGGCCAACAAAACAAGACATATTTGGACTTTGTAGCCTAATGCCATTTTGGAATTTTAAAAAAGTTAGATGTTCAAAAAAATCCAGCATTTTTAAATTCCTAAACTGTGTAATTTTGAAGTTCCTTTTCCCATCTTGCTCCCCAAAACTTTTCCAGAACAACACTACTCTGGGATAGTAGGTGGCACAGGAAAGTTCAGGGGATTAGTTTGTTAGGGGGTATCTGGGTGTGGGAGATTTGAAAATAGGAGGGTGATAGGTCGATGCTAGGTTCCCATTAACTATGAAGTGGCTAATGGAACTATGAACGAGCTAGTGGCATAGACCTCTGTGACTCTCTTCTTGGTAAGTTGGCAGACTCATTCAGATGTTTAATGCTTGAACTAGCATTAAGAATCCACTACTGAGAGGAAATAGGGAGCAGCTTACAAGGCCTCACCACTGTGATGGCTGATTTTGACAGAATGGGGCTCTTAGGCCTTGGCCCAGCCCCACGGAAGTCAATACCATTGACTCCAGTGGGTGTGGACTCATGTGTTTGGTCCTCTAGAATAGGCTATATCTTAACCCTATAGAATGGCTCCAGTTAAAATAAATTACAAGTTCAGCTTAATTTTGCAGTTGCAGCCAGGGTCAAGCTTTTATTTAGACTCTAGCAGAGTAGAGATTATTATTAAAATATGCCCACGGGCTTGAACCACAAATTTCTCTTGATTTACTGGGGGGGGGTTTGTGGGAGGGGGATGAGGTGAGGTGGGTGGATGAACTACTTGTGAACCGGTTTCCTAATGATTCAAGTTGTCAGAGGGCTGCAACACACAGCTTCATGGCACCCTTGGTCCAGAACTCCTGACAGGATTTCTTCTTGATGCGCTTATTAATCGTGAACAAATAACCCTGCTCAGGTGGCAACTAGGCTGACTGAACAAATATCATTTCTCTTTTCTTTGTTTAATTACAAGGAGGAGGGGTTGTTGTGAACAAAATAATTACTGAATCTATAGTCTCCCCTTTAATGTATTTTTGTTTGCTTTAGCATATCAATCTACTTTGAAAACTGTTAGTACTAAATACAGTTTTTTCCCCTTTATGGCTATCTGGTTCCTATAGCACCATCGCCTTCAGATTTATCTCCTGGTTAGCTCCTCAACCAGTGGCAGCTCTCTTCTCCCTTCCTTTTGCTGTTATCCCTCATCCATTTCACCACATTCCCATCAGACCATCAGCTTTCTTCTCTGACACACTTTTGATTCAAACTACTACTGTCTGCTATAACCTGCTCTCTAGGAAGATTTTTCAGGAAAAGGATTTTACAGTAAACCCTCGATTTAACGGACCTCGATTTAACGGACTTCGGATGCAACGGACAAAATTTCTGTGCAATTCTGATGCATTCCTGATCAATTTCTGGTGGGCTGGCTGCCGGCTCCCGGCTGCCGCCCGGGTCATGGCAGCGGGCGGACTGGCTGCCAGCTCTCAGCTGCTGCCCGGGTCCACACAGCGGGTGGGCTGGCTGACGGCTCCTGGCTGCCGCAGGGGTCCCAGCCGCGGGCGGGCTGGCTGATGGCTCCCGCCTGCGGGCAAGCGGGCTGCCTGCTGCCGCCCGGGTCCCGGCAGTGGGCGGGCTGTGGAGCTGCCGCCCCGACCCTGTGGCGGGTGGGCTGCTGCTCCGACAGCTCATTTTAAAAAAATTATTAAATAACGGACTTTTTGATTTAACGGACACCCCCTCGCCCGAATTAGTCCGTTAAATGGAGGTTTTACTGTACTCAAAAGCTGAAACAGAAGTGAGAAGTGTTCAAAGGTTTACATATGCCCCTTTAAGCTGAGCTTTGGGGTGGGCTAATTCTCACAGGTGTAGCCATAAGACATCGGCGGCAGTTGGGAGTTGAGGAGTAGACCACAATGCAGGGAAATAGGCTCTGCCATCACTAGCTCCACAGGACTTGATTCACAAAGGGACTTAGGCACTTAACTGTCTCTTTAGGTGCCTAAATATGACAATTAGGTGCCAATAGCATTTTCAGCCCCCCTGCTCAGCTGTCACCTAACCCTGTAAGGTGCCTAAATTCCCAAATGCCAAGTTTTCTCTGGTGGGCATGGGCAAAACCACTTCAGCCCTGATGCTGCCAAGCTACTCAGCACCCTCACACTTAAGTTGCAATGGGATTCACAAACAAGGCATTTCCCTGCCTCTCTGAAATGCAGGGCCTGATCCAGTAGGCATGCTCTAAGCATACCTAATAACCCACACAATTGACTTTTGAGGGTGAGAATTTGGGCGGCTGGCTAGTGTGTTATTGGACCCAAAGTGACTAGAGCACTTGGCTGGGATCCTTACTCTGCCTGATTTGGCAGACACTCAAACCCTGATGTCACATATCCCAGGTGAGTTAAGAGTGGGGGGGGGGGGGGGGAGGCTGTCTCAATCTCTCCCGTTGAAGCTGTTCTCCTTTGTATAAATAATTCAGCATTTGCTGGAATAAGGGTTTGAACCCAGCCCTCCTGGGCTATAGAGTCAGGCTCTCGTTTTCTTTTTCCTTCACAATGAATATTTAGTCATTTATACAAAGTGGAACACTACAATCGGAAAAAGTATGACCCACACCACAGCACCTTGGTGGGAAGTGGAAGACCTCGGTTCAAGTTCCTGTTTTAAATCAGGTTGAGTAAGGATTTGTAAGCAGGTCTCCCATAGCCCAAGGGGGTGACTTAATCACTGGGCTATAAATGGGTGCATGGATGGGGATCTCTCGTCCTCTCTTTTTTCACAAAGGCTGACCCTGGCTTAGACACCCATCTCGGGGAGAGGGTTTATGGCTGTGAATCCTGACTGGAGATAGTTTCCTTCTAGAGGCTGGTCTGTCACTTCAATGTTTATCTGTCTGTGGATCTGTGCCCTAAGCCCTTCCCCTTTCTTCTGCACATCACTGCTGGTTAGCCTTCCCTACCTAGCCCTCCATACAATTTTGCAACCCTCATGTGGCCCTTGTGCCAAAAAGTTTGCGCACATCTGGCCTAAAAGATGTAGGAAGTAGAGAATGTGAGCAGTGTGCCCAGCCTGCTCTCTGCAACAAAATGGGAGCAATGGTGTTCAATCCTGAATTAATGTCCTATCACAGTAGGCCAAGTAAAGATCCCAGGAAAGAGATTGATGAAACTTTCAGAGGAAACCAAGATAAGTTTTCGAACACTAGTAGCCTAGAGCCAGGGAGGGTGTAAATAATGAGCAGTGCTAGTAGGTCAAGATGACTTTGCTGACAATGATAATGGTGCAAGAGATGCAGGACATTGATAGAGCTGAAGACAGAGCAGATCTATAACTACTGGCCAGTAAAGAGGTGAGCCCACAAACAAAAAGGCTGTTGGCTGGGCACTGGTCTTAGGGAAATTGGCATATACACTTTCTATCGCGCAGTTGTACTTGGAAAAGTGACTTTGAAAAATGGCCCTTTCTTACTTATCTGATCGGCTCCTTGTTCCTCAGAATAATGTCTGCATGCACTGCAGACTAAAATAAATCTTGTCTCCTTTTTACTCCTCTTAGCCCTGCAGAAACAGCTGGTTTCCATTGTGATTCAGGCATCAACTGCTTTTAACTAAGCTCCGGGTGCATTATATTTTCCTGCTGCTGCTGCTGCACCCCCCATGAAGAACCTAGCACGACTTTCAGATCCCAAAGTGAGTTGGCAGGGGCTGGCAGGTAAAGGAAAAGCCTCCTGGTACATATAAACTGAGCGACTGTGAAGGGGAATCAGCGAGAAGCAACAGCCCAGGAACTTCAAGCTGCTTTTTTCACAAACTCGGGGTGGGGGTGGGGGTGGCGGGGTGTACGTACTGTACTATCGCCTACCTCGTTAGGAACCGGAGCAAGGGGTGCAGCCAGGGGGCCGCTGTCACTCCTAAGGCGTGGATGCAGGAGCCAGGACTGAGCCCTTTCCCCCCACGCACAGAGGCTTGGCAGCGGCGGGGCGCGCTCTGCAAAGCGGGTCCCCCCGTCGTGTGCCGAGCACGGTCCTTTCCCCGGCCCCGGGCAGGCTCCCAGCCCGCAGGCGGCTCCCCTCGCTCTGCCCGCCGGTGGAGGGGGCGTGTGCGGTGCGATCTCCGGGCCGCCGCTCCCCGGCTGGGCGGCACCGCCCCTGGCGGGGGCGCGTTACACAAGCATTACATAAGACATACACCGGGGCGGGGGGAGGCCGCCGCGAGAGGGGGAGGGAGCGAGGCAGCAGCGCCGCCCCCCGGGCCGGAGCCTGCCGGGAAGGCGGCGCGGGCAGGCGGCGGCGGCATGGAGTAGGGGCCGGGGCGGCCCGGCGAGCGGAGCGGGCGGCATGGAGCCGAGCCCGGGGCCCTGCGCCGAGATGCTGCAGGTGGCCGAGGAGGCCTTTCGCGGCGGCAACTTCGAGCTGGCGGCCGAGATCTACGGCTCGCAGCTGGCCGAGCTGCCGCAGCCCGAGCGGGGCCTCTGCCTGCGCCGGGGGGACGCGCTGGCCCGCGCCGGCCGCATGGCCGAGGCCCTGGAGGCCTATGGCGCCGCCGCGCGGCTGGCCCGCCTGCGGCCCGAGGAGCTGCGGGAGCTGGCCGAGAGCCTGGCCCTGCGCCTCCGCCAGCAGGCGCTGCGCCTGCCGCCCTGGCCCGGGGGCGGCCCCGACGGGGCGGGCGAGGCGCTGGGCGACCCCCCCTGCTGCCGCCCGCCGGAGCTGCTCGGCTGCCCCCTGTGCCGGCGGCTGCTCTGCGAGCCGGTGACCCTGCACTGCGGCCACACCCGCTGCCGGCGCTGCGCCGAGCCCGGCGACTGCTGCCCCCGGCCCCGCCGCACCGACCCGCCGGACCCCGCCAGCGCCCGGGTCAACGTGGTGCTGGGCAACCTGCTGGAGAAGTGGCTGGAGGGGGAGAGCCGGGCGCGGCGGCTCCGCGCCGAGGGGGACGAGCTGCGGGACAGGCAGGAGCTGCCGGCCGCGCTGGAGAAATACAACCAGGCCCTGAAGAGCGGTGAGTGTCCGCCCGTCCCGGCCGAGCTCCCCCCCCCCCCCCCATTGTGTTCAGCCCGCGTGGGTCAGGGGGTTCAAGCTGGGTCTAAGTTTAGCCTCCAGTTCGTCCTCCCGCTGTCCTAAGCCATTCCCCCGCGAGTGCCCTCTGGCGCCCTCTTCCAGCGGCCGGGCGCCGAGCCGTGAAGACCACCCGTGTACTCCAGGGAGAGGCGTGGTGGAGCCGCTTCAGCTAACCGAGGTGCGCTCTGGCACTAAAAGGGTTTGCAATGACCCTTCTAGACGGGCGTGCACGTTAACCTGTTGGAACAAGTCCTTTGTGTGGACACACGGTGTTGTGTGTTAAGAGGCTAGAATGGGTCCCTGTTACATTTCTTAGCACCCTTACCTTCCCCGTCACCTCCCCCTTTCCAGTAGGCTCCTGCAGCACCATATGGTGCTGTTGTCCCAGTATATTTGGGGGAGCACATGGCAGCAGCTGAAGAAGGGGGTGGGTGTTTTCTGCTCTGCCAAACTCTGCCACACTCTGAATATACAGAGGAGGCCAACCTGAAATCCTAGTTCGTTACAGTAACTGAGTTGAACAATTTTTGATGCTATAATCTGGCCCTGAGTTGTCCTGCCAGTTTCTATGGCTTTTCCATCACATTTTCCTCTAAAAATACAACTGCAACAACAAAACCTTTCTCCTGTTGGTGTGTAAAAGATCCATGCAAACAGTATATATGGGGACAAAGACTTGTAGCACTTTATAGACTAACAGATGTTTAGGAACATAAGCTTTCGTGGGCAAAGACCCACTTTATCAGATTTCCACAACATTAATGCCCATGAAACATAAAAGACCATGCAAGCTTATGCTCCAAAATATCTGTTAGTCAAGGTGCTACAAGACTCTCTGACGCTTTTACAGATCCAGAGTAACAAGGCTACCCCTCTGATACAGTATATATGGGGAAACTCCAGATGCTGTCAAATGGAGTGAAATGAGACTAACTTCATTTTAGTTAGAAGTCTAGATACAGTCTAGTCTACTTTTAGTACAATAATTACATTCACCTCTTAAAATGGACTGTGTTCCTTAATACGGGGAGGGGGAGGGGGAGAGATTCGTGTCCCTTTCTAGTAACTAGTTAATAGTGAAAGTGAAGCAATACAATTCATTTAGTATTTGTACTGTTTGTTTGTTTGTTTTTTAACCTGGGTTAATATAGACAGAGTAGTCAGTTTTGCAATTTGTGTCCACTTAACACTGATTCTAATAGCTTACTCAACTCTTCAGTTTATTGACTTGTAAACATAGATGGGTACTATTTGTTCTTTGGGGTGAACAGTGGACTAGCAAAGCTGAGGTGGAAATGTATCCAGTACCGTACAGTTATTGAAATTTAGTAGCCATGAAAGCATTTCTACTGGTCTTGACCTGTGAAAACTTTATTTTGAAAATCTGTTGAAAATACCCTATTTGATATAGCTTAAGTAATTTAACTTAGGGTATGTCTTCACTACAGCAGTGGGTCGATTTCCTTTAATTCGATTTTGTAAAGCAGACTGTATACAGTCGATTTTGTGTGTCCCCACTAAGCACAGCAAAGTCGACAGTGTCTGTCCGCACAACTTTTGCAAGCGTCAACATAACGAGCGTTGCACTGTGGGTACCTATCCCACAGTTCCCGGAGCCCCCAGCAGGCACCATTTCGAGTGCTGCACTATGGGTAGGCATTTCCAAATTTCGCGCCCTTTTTCTGCGCCGCCGACCCCCATTACGAGCGGTGCACTGTGGGTAGGCATCCCATAATTCGCGCCCTTTCTCCGCGCCGCGCTAACGCTATAGCACTGCAAGCATGGAGCCCGCTGATGCCACGGCTGCAGTAATGGCTGTTGTGAGGACCTCGATCACGGTTGCGGATTTCATGCTGTACCGTCTGCAGAGGAATGCGATCCGGGGACAACTGCGCTTTCTGGAACCCGACGACAGTGAGGAGGAGATGGACCAGGACGTGCATAGCAGGGACGGGGACACTGACGTTTTTGGAAGTGGGGCGACTGACAATCTGGCAAATTTGATGGCAATGGGGCAGGCTCATGCCATCAAACGCCGATTCTGGGCCAGGGAAACAAGCATGGACTGGTGGGATCGCATAGTGTTGCGGGTCTGGGATGACTCCCAATGGCTCAGAAACTTCCGCATGCGAAAGGGCACGTTCATGGAACTTTGTGACTTGCTTTCCCCGGCCCTCCGGCGCAGGAATACCAGAATGAGGGTGGCCCTTATAGTTGAGAAGCGAGTGGCAATAGCCCTCTGGAAGCTTGCAACGCCAGACAGCTACCGGTCAGTCACAAATCAGTTTGGGGTGGGTAGATCTACAGTGGGCTCTGCTGTGATGCAAGTAAGTAGGGCAATCGTCGAGCAGCTGCTACCCAGGGTTATAAACCTTGGAAACCTGCAAGCTACAATTGATGGCTTTGCCGCCATGGGATTCCCTAACTGTGGTGGGGCTATAGATGGGACTCATATCCCTATCCTGGCACCGGACTACGAGGCCGCCGAGTACAGGAACCGGAAGGGATATTATTCAATGGTCATGCAAGCAGTGGTTGACCACAAGGGACGTTTCACCGACCTGTACGTGGGGTGGCCGGGAAAGCTTCATGACGCTCGTGTTTTCAGGAACTCTAGGCTTTTTAGACAGCTGCAGCAAGGCAATTTCTGGACAGGGGTCAGGAGCTGTTCAACTACAGGCTGAGCAAGTGCAGAATGGCCGTAGAGTGTGCATTTGGCCGTCTGAAGGGGAGATGGCGTTCGTTACTGATTCGCTCAGACATCAGCGAGAGAAATATCCCCATTGTTGTTGCTGCTTGCTCTGTGCTCCACAATGTCTGTGAGAGCAAGCGGGAAACGTTTATGGCGGGCTGGGAGGCAGAGGCAAATTTACTGTCTGCTACTTACCAGCAGCCAGACAGCAGGGAAAGTAGAAGAGCGCACCAGGGCGCGCTGCGCCTCAGGGACGCCTTGAAAGCCAGTTTTATGAGTGCCCGACATGGTGTTTGAGAACCTGTTCCCTTGCTCTGCTCTAAGCCTGCTGTCCTTGCACCCTCTTTCCCTCCCCCCTCCCCATGCTTGCAGAGGAAATAAATTCACTGTTTTAAAAATCATGGTTCCTTTATTGGTTCATCAGAAATATAAATACAGGGGATCACTGTCATGGTAGCCTGGAAGGGGTGGGTGAGGAGGGAAACCAGCAGTCGCACTGGTGGAGGAGCGGACAGAGGAGGGGGGATAGGGGGGGAGAGGAGAGGGGGCCAAGACACAGCAGCTTTTAAAAGTTTTCAGAGAACCTCACCCTGCTGCTGCTTGTGCTGGCTTGTGGGGTGGAGTGGGTCGGTCCACAGAGCTTGCCCCCCCAGGTTCTCACCCCGCGTTTGGGTGGGGAAGCTATGGGAGTTGGGGAGGGGGGGAGGTGGTTACACAGGGGCTGCAGAGGTGATCTTTGGCCCTGCTCCACCAGAGAGCGCAGCATGTTGCTTTGGTCCTCCATTATCCGGAGCAAAGCATCCATGCGTCTTTCTTTGCGGTCCTGTGGCTGCAGCCACATTTCTTCCCTCTTTTCTGCTGCCTGTCTTGACTCCTGCCTTGACTGTAGCGCTCTTTCCCTCCATTCCGTCTGGCGGGCTGCCTCAGCGCGCGAGTTCTCCAGTAGTTCAGTGAACATATCATCGCGCGTTCGTGTTTTCTTTTTACACTTTTGTATCTGCGATGCACGGTGGGAGGAGCAGGACGGGGGATTCTGAGATAATTGTTCATCTGTGGGCGAATGTGGGCAAAGAAAGTTTGAAAGTTATGAGACAGATACATTCAAGGTTATGAGACAGATGCAGTCTCGGACGGTACACAATGGGAGTACTATGCCATTTGCAACCTCAGTATTCAGAGGCCTGATATGATTTCTGTACAAGGTTATGTTCTACACCTAAAAGTGACTGAATGGCTCACAGAAAAGTCACAGCATCTCAGACACATATGCGTGCCTCAGCCCAACACGTCTTCTGAAATCACCGTGCAGCCGGCCATGGTAAGTTAAAAGCAGCACTTGCATATTGTAGAGTAACCCCACCCCCTTCCCCCCACCGCGTGGCTCGCACTGAACCGCAAACTGCAAAACAAAGCCCAAAAATCTATCGCTAAGGGCTGGCTGGGGCTCTTCTGCGGAGGCAAACGCTTGCAAAATGACTCTTCAAATTCCCCGCTAGCTACCGCTTCGGGCTGGCGGGGGGGGGGGGGGGGAGAGGGGGGGGTTGGGTGCGCGTTGGATCTTAAGCGGAAGTAACCGCTTGCAGACTGTTCAGATTCCTGCTAGCTACCGCCACGGGCTGGGGGGGGGGGTGAGCGTTTTTGGGGGGGCGGTTGGTCGGTCTTCAGCAGAAAAGATTACTTTGCAGCTGGGAATCTTTATCTCCCTACTAATTGCAGTCCGTATTTCAAACAGGCAACCATGAATGACATCACTTTGCTTAGAATTTCTCAGAGAGATAGAGAGCGCATGCTCCTTGCCTCCATGCAAAGTCCTGGTCCATTCGCCGCAATGCTAGCCTGCTCAATGATACCAGACTACTTACTACTTTCGTGGCGTGGGATGGTCTCCTATCATGGGGGACCACATAAGGCGGCTCTCCCCAGAAATCTGCTGCGGAAGATTCATCGCTACCTCCTGGATAGCTTCAGTGAAATGTCCGTGGAGGACTTCCGGTCAATCCTGGAGTATATTGACAGACTCTTTGAGTAGAAACTGACCAGCAATGAAAACACGCTAAGTCCTTAGGGCAAATTAACCATTAATAAATGCTTCCTTTAAAAAATCATGCGTCATGTAATCCCTTAAAAAAAAAAAACACTTACCCCCCTGTGAGGCTTGGGAGGGTGCTGGCTGCAGGGTGATAAACAGCTCCTGGCTGTCTGGTAACACGGTTTCTCCGCTGGCCTCCTGCTGCTCCGTGAAATTTCCCTCCTCCTCCTCCTCCTCATTGTCATCCTCATCAGAATCGTTCTCGTCCCTGACGATTATCCCATCGGTGGAGTCCACGCAGACCGGCGCGATGGTGGTGGGGGCGCCCCCCATTATCTGATTTAGTTCATTGTAGAACCAGCATGTCCGTGGCGCGCCCCCTGATCATCCGTTTGCCTCCTTGGCTTTCTGGAACGCTTGCCTCAGCTCCTTAATTTTTATGCGGAACTGTGTGGCGTCCCTGTTGTGGCCCCTTTCCAGCATGGCCTTGGAGACCCTGGCAAACGTGTTGGCATTCCGTTTGTTGTTTCGTAGTTCCAACATCCCGGATTCCTCTCCCCAGATAGTGATGAGATCCAACACCTCATTATTGGACCATGCTGGAGCTCTTCTCCTCTGGCTGGTCTCCAGGGCAGCTGAGCTCTGCATGGCGGCTTGTGCTGCTGATTTCTCTGAATGGCGACTGAGCTGTGCAGGTGAGCTGGCCACGCTGACCAAACAGGAAATGCTATTCAAATGTTCCCGGGTCTTTTCCTGTCTACCTGGCCAGAGCAGCGAGTTGAGAGTGCTGTCCAGAGTGGTCACAGTGGAGCAGTGAGGCAGTCCAGAGCGGTCAGAATGGAGCATTGTGGGACAGCCTCTGGAGGCTAGTAATGTCAGTTGCGTCCCCACTAGCCCACAATCGACCTTGAAATGTCGATTTTAGTGCTACTTCTCTTGTCAGGCAGGAGTTATAAAGTCGATTTTGAGGGCCCTTTAAATCGACTTTAATGGCATGTATGTGAAGACAGGTACACGTTTAATTTGACTTAACGTCGTTAAAGTCGACGTTAAGTCGTAGTGAAGACATGCTCTTACATAAGCAGAATTGAACCTGGGCACTCTTGACTCAAAATAAGTGTCTACACACAGACTTGCACTGAAATATCAAAAGGTGTGAATTACCAGTTTAATTATTTTGGTGCAAGTTTGTGTAGCCTCTAGACTAGAGCATTTCTTCTGTCGCTCTCATGGTTTTGTGGGCCTTTATGCCTCAAAAGTTATAGTAACCTATACCCAGTATCTTAAGTTTGTTTCTTTCAAAGAAAGGGCTGGTATTTGGAATTTCCAGTGATCTAAATACAAACCTGGCACTGCATTTGGAAATGCACCTCCAAGTAACACTGTCACTAGTATGACAAATTTCAAATGAAGGATTAATTCTAGCCTTGTAAAACTGTGCAAATAGCTTAAAATATTGGTTCTTAGTGTGGTGTGCAGACCACTCCTTGATGATTTGTGGAGAGTTGGCAGGCCACACTGCCCTAAGAGCACCTTTTTAATAGATGTGCTTTTTTAAAAAAACCAAAAACCTGCCTTTGAAAGAGCCAGTGTTTCACAGGAAGAGGAAAGAAAACAGGAGCCATCTTGAGTGGTAACAGCTAATTTAGACCCCTTCATTTTATATGTATAGTTGGGATTATGCTTTCCAGTATGCATTACTTTGCATTTATCAACATTAAATTTCATTTACCATTTTATTGCCCAGTTTTGAGAGTTCCTTTTGTAGCTCTTCACAATTTGCCTGGGTCTTAACTATCTTCAGCAATTTTGTATCATCTGCAAATTTTGCCACCTTACTGCTTGCCCCTTTTCCAGATCATTTATGAATATGTTTATATGAATAGGACACCTGGGGACACCACTGTTTACCTCTCTCCACTCTAAAAACTAACCATTTATACCTACCCTTTGTTTTCTATCTTTTAACTAGTTATCCATGAGAGCACCTTCCCGCTTATCCCATGGCAGCTTACTTTACGTAAGAGCCTTTGGTGAGGGACCTTGTTAAAGGCTTTCTGAAAATCTACGTACACTATATCCACTGGATCCCCTTGGTCCACATGCTTGTTGACACCTCAAAGAATGCCTTACCAATCTCCTAGAGAATGATTTCCCTTTACTAAACCCATGTTGGCTCTCCCTCAACAAATTATGTTCATCTATACATCTGACAATAGTCTTTATTATAGTGTCAGCCAATTTGCCCAGTACTGAAGTCAGGCTTATAAGCCTGACAGGATCATCTCTGGAGCCTTTTTTAAAAATTGGTGTCACATTAGCTATCCTCCGGTCATCTGGTACAGAAGCTAATTGAAATGACAGGTTATAGACTACAATTCTGCAATTTCACATTTTAGTTCCTTCAGAACTCTTTGGTGAATACCATCAGGTCCTGGTGATTTACTGCTGTTTATTTGATCAATTTGTTCCAAAACCACCTCCAATGATACCTCAGTCTGGGACAGTTCCTCAGATCTATCACCTAAAAAGAATGGTCCATCAATGGCTATTAGCCAGGATGGGCAGGAATGATGCCCCTAGCCTCTGTTTGCCAGAAGCTGGGAATGAGCAACAGGAGCTCGATCACTCGATTATTACCTGTTCTGTTCATTCCCTCTAGGGCACCCGGCACTGGCCACTGTCGGTAAACAGGATACTGGGCTAGATGGACCCTTGGTCTGACCCAATAGGGCCATTCTTATGTTCTTATCCTCCATGGCTGGAGTTGCCAGTGGTAGAGAAATGTCTAGGGAAGAAGGGAATCATTTGGTAGGGTAATATGTGGAGGCAGGAGAAAAAAGGACCAGGGGAATGGAGGACCAAGAAGTGCAGTAGTAATGTGCAATAAAATGGAAAAACAAAAGTAGAATGATTATTATTTTTAAAGACGACAAAGACAAAACACTGCTGCTTGTATCCTTGTCACAGACTAGATGTTTTTCCGAACTGTGCACAAGTGATAGTTGTTTCAGTCACTGCGGCGAGGTCCTCCTTTGTACAGGTCTCCCCAAGCAAGCAGGTGATCCCTGGTTTGCACTTCTCCACACTCGCATATATTTGTGTTTTAGAGTAGCCCCATTTGATCATGTTAGTCTCTGATCTACCAGTTTGTGTATGTAGGCGGTTCAGACATCATGTTAAACAGACTTTATCAGCCCCCTCCAGGAAGGTCCTCCTGGGATTACAAATCTGTTTCAGTGCATCCGACTGCATGCAGTCTTTGATTCCATAACCTCAGAAGTGCCTTGCCAGCTGTCATATCCAACGACACGATACTGGTCATAAAACTCCTCTGTGATTTAAGGCATTTGGTTACTCCTGTGTGACCATAATAATGGCCATCTGTTGTGGTCTTTCTCTTTGGCTTGCTATCTTCCTCTTGATGGTGGTGAAGCGCCAGCCAGTAGGTACAGGCTATCCTTTTGGTCTTGGCTTTAGACATCCTGTTTTGACATGACAGCCGTCAGTTAGGCCAGGATCTAGTTTCTTAGCATGGATGGATCATTCCTACACTGGACATGCACACTCTACAAACCACTGCTATTGCAGTGCGCTACTCCCTAGCAAAGTAGGTGGATTAGTTCCCCACTCTGAGGTGACCAATTTTCGAAGAATGTTGTTGCAGATGCTAACTTTCCCTTTCACCTTCTCTACATGTGCTTTGAAGGAAAGCATTTGGTCCAAGGTCATCCCCAGGTAGACAGCATTCAGGTGATGAACCAGTGGGATTCCATTCCAGTTGGTGGTTAGTTTACGCGTTGCTTCTTAATGGCAGAAGTGAAAAGCCATCACTATATCTTGGTTGAGTTGGTATGAAGCTGGTTCTTGTTGTAGTAAGTTGAGATGTTGCTCATAGTCTGTTCTAGATGGTGACAAAGGTCTTCTCCTGTGATGTGATGCATAGATCATCTGTCTATATGAAGTTCCTCGTATTGATCTATGTGGACTGGTCACTCTGTGTGTGTGTGTGTGTGTGTGTGTGTGTGTGTGTACTAGCACGCTGTTCTGTGGGAGACAATTTTGTTGTCTCAAGGGGCTCCATTTCTTACACAGTACTATGTAAAATGTCTCTTCTGTAGAAGAAATTGGATGAGCTGCACTAGATGGTGGTTGTGCATCATATCGTAGACTTTGGCAAGCAGGTTTTGTTGGCTGACTGTATTGTATATGCAACTGAAAGGTCTATGAACACACCGCCTGTAATCATCCTTCTTTTGAATCCCTCTTCTACATGCTGGAGGATGTTTAGTATTTGGCCAGTGCAGGATTTTCCTAGTCTAAATTTGGCAGTATTAGATACTGTTCGATACAAAGTGAGAGGCAATGATAAGTGACATAGGAGTGAAATTGGCCTGTAGTTCTTTGGGTCAGAGGCATGCTTTCCTGGCTTCAATAGAGCTGTTGTACAGGCTTGTTGCCATAATTTGGGTAATCTAAAGGTTGATGAACAATTGTTTAAAAGGCATAATCCATAAAATGGTTGCAGGACCAAAATGCTTAATTTTCTCCATGTATATGTCCTCAAGTCCATCTGCTTTGCCATTCTTCAAGTGACTTGTTCCGGCATTGAGTTCATTTATTGTGTACAGCGGGCTGAAATTTATTTTATTTCAGATCAGTTTGCAATTAGTATTGTAAGCTACTTGTTGAGAGCTTTCCGGTAGAGCAGAAGCTGGTGTCCCACTGATTGACTGTGATTTTTGTACTATTGCTCTACTTTCTTTGCGTTATTATTCAGCCTGTTACTATGGGTCACGTCTATTCCTTCAATCAATTCTTTCCATTTCTGTTTCCTTTCTTCTTGAAGCTTGTTAGTCAGGGCTGTCCCTGCCATGATAGTATCCTCTGAGAGAGAATTTCTTTGGAACATTTGTTGGTATTTTTTGTGTTCGGCTGCTAGTGTGGGAGTAAATCCTGGATTCAGAACTGCGCACAGACCTCGATTTATTGAACTGAAGACCATTACAATGGCTGTAGAGGGCTCATGCAAATAGAAGAGGCAAACTTTGATTGCTAGTGCTATGAAAAGTGTTTTGAGAGAGACTGTTAGGGTGTTTCACAGTGTGAAAGCTTGAGAATGAATGCTGGTAAAGGCAATAAAAATTGGTAGTTCTTATTTTTAGTGCCACTATTGATTTTTGTACCCAGTGCATCAGACTTCAAAATGAAACACTTATCTGCCTGCGGTTGATGACTCATTATGCAGCATTTCTAGAAAATCCTTTCAGACTGGCGGTGAAAAGGTCCTTCATGTAAAGTATATACTGGAACTCCTGCTTCACGCTGTCATAGTTGCATGGGAGAAAGTTGTTTGTGGTCAGATCTGAGAGACTTTGGCCATACACAGTTAAACTTGTGGATACCCTGCATTTTTCTTTCTACTTCACCTTCAAAATTACTTCACAGGACAATCTTGAATAGTCCCTCAGAACAAAATGATTGAAATCAATCTCTCTACTGGGCAGTATGTGGACTCTGCTCACTTTGTTGTAGTGACATAGTATATAATTTTTGTTTAAAATGAGGTAGTGAAATAAGGACCAAAAACTCAAAGGGAGTGGATCTGGGGATGCAAAAATGTTTAGATGAGATGTGGGGATGGGACTAAGCACAGTCTGGATTAGCATGCAAAAGAAAGGTAAATTAAACCTGTTGCATCACATACACCAACTAAAAGTAAACCAGTGAATCTCTGACTGTATAAAAGAAGAATAAAGTAAAATATCAGAGGGATAGCCGTGTTAGTCTGGATCCGCAAAAGCAACAGAGTCCTGTGACACCTTTATAGACGAACAGATGTTTCGGAGCATAAGCTTTTGTGGGAGAATACCAACCACAGGACTCATCGCTTTTAAAGTAAAATAGTGATTCTCCATAGATCAGATATTTCATCACCAGTCTTGAGTTAGATTGTTTCCCTCTCCATTGTGTCTTGGTCTAGGACAGTGCTTCTCAATTTTTTTCCGTCGTGCCCCCCCTAGGGGGAAGAAAACATTTCGCGCCCCCCCGCTCCTCTCCGCCCCTCGCCGGCGCCGCCCCTGCCGGGCGCCAGCCTATATCTAGGGCGCAGCGGCCCGGCGCGCCCGGCCAGGATGGCAGGCGGGAGGCGGGGGCGCCTCGCCCGGGGGATACGCGCCCGGCCGGCCGGTGACTGAGCGCGGCTCTGCGCCGGGCCGTGCGCTGCGCGGGGCCTGCGGGCGGGCTGGCGGGGCGATGCTGCCGTGGTGGCGGAGCCGCGGCAGCCCAGCAAGCCGCAGGGCTATGCGGTGAGGCTGCGCCGCGCTCGGCTCGCTGGCCCGCGCCTGCCCCGAGCGCGCGCTGCCCCGCGTGGGCAGCATGTTCCGCTCCAAGCTGCGCATGGCGCAACGAGCCCCCCTTTACGGAGCCTCGCGCCCCCCCTGGGGGGCGTGCCCCACTATTTGAGAAACACTGGTCTAGGAGGACACTTGTCTATGGAAAACATGTTCCCGTCTCCTCTTTTCAAATTGGTGGACAAAGCATTAAGACCGGGGAAGTCACTTTTTGTACTGCTTCCAGATGATGCTGTTAGCGGCCAATATAGCTTGGGCGAGAGAAGCTGGCTGTTGGTCTTCTTCCCCTCTCAACGGTGGAGAAGGGACAGGCTGTTCTTAGAGGAGGGCAGAACAGACCGTTCAAGTGGGGAGTGGAGCAGGACAAATAACAGACTTGATGTAGGGTAGTATCTTTAGGTAGATTTTTGTGTGTAGAAATACTTTGATCTTCTATTGTGAAATCTTGCTTTAGTCCACTAATTCCATCACTAATAAACTACTTAGTCCACTCTTGGGACCTATTACCTACCAAAATAAATCAGGTGGTGTGTATATATTGGAACTTAAACAGAGATAGCAACCTTATTTAAAATCAGGATTGTAGCGGATATGTTCTAACTTGGAGGCAGTTGCCTCACTACACGAGTGTAGTGGGATTACTTAATAGTTATCTTGGACTTTCCTAACTATTTTTTAAAAGTGATGTAGACCTAAAACTGTTCTACGAAAGTTCTTAGTTGCATGTATTCTACTAGTTGTGGTGGCTCTTCAGTGAGTTTCACAGCAGCAGATCTAAACTCCAGTGACTGAAGTGGCAATTAACCCTGTTGATGTTTGTCTGATTTGGGTTTCTCGGAATTCAAGTTGATTACAAAGCTGATGCTCAACTTAACTTTGTCTCATGCTGATCTACTATTTCATTCTGACTTGTTTCATTTGAAGCAATAGTGAGACTAGCATAAACAAGAGTAGAGGAATGGAATGGCGGGTGTATGAGTAACATGATCAGAAAACTGTCAGATATTAGCATGGACTACTACACGTTAACAAGAACATGTTGTCTGGGATATCCGCTTTTCTATTAGCTCCACTGTCTTGAGTCTGTGAGGGGGCCAAGATGGAACAATGCAATTCAAGGCCACTGTCGTGGTACCCACACACATCCTCTTCTTTCCCAGAGTCTGAGATGAAAGTGCCCTGTTAATAGACTAGATTTAGGAATAATGCAGTATTTCTGTATATCTTCCAGAGCCTTGGAAGTGTCCTCTGAACACGGGAAACTCTTCTCCTGTAACAAATAAAAATGTATTTTGAAGTTGGGCTACTTTTTGTTTAAGGAACTGCAATTACTGGATGAAGTAGGCGGCAGTTAGTCAGCAAGGAAGTTGACTCAGTGGGGGCGTGCGATTCAAAGGTACAAAACTCAGTTGTGACCACAGATTGTATCTGAGTTCCTTGCATAGAAAAAGGAATTAAATATGGCATAGAAGCTTTCTTTGTACGCAGCTACATTAAAAAAATTACTGGCAATATAGTCCAGTAATTAAATGTTTTGCCTGTCTTTCAGGTTTTGTGTGTGTAGCCACCTTAAATTTATATATGATGGCTAACAAACTAGAAATGTTTGAGTTGCATATATGTACCTGAAATGTGCTGTTTTAGAGATTATAACCAGTTAACTTAGTCTTGTTTCCCTCTCAGCCCCCACAGGAATGAATGTACTGTATGTCCCACACCACACTGCTGGCTTTTAAGTTTAGTGTGGAGTGGAATCTGGACTGTGATCAGCTCTAGGGCAAGAGCAGACTGGTCACTGGCTGGGGAGGGAAACTCTAAAGGGAATTGGTACTTTCAGCTGCCAGAAGTTCCTCTGAACCTCTTTTAATAGCAAACACTGAGCTATCAAGCCAAAAGAACAAATGATCATGCCTCTAATAGACCCTTCTCAAAGGTAACAAGACCGCAGATGCTCAACTGGACAACTGCAGTTTTTTTAATGGTCTCCCAGGATGGAGCTTGTGCGCAATACTGCTGTTCAGACCTCCTCTCAGTAGGATTGTCAGCACATTAATCCTGTTGCACATACAACTCCTGAACAGATTGCATGTCTTGTAAAATAACTGAAAAATTCTGCTCATGGGTAAGTGTGACACCGCTCCTGGTGAAGTTAGAGACCTTTTTTCTTTTACCTGGAGACAGCATATAGCCCTTAGACGTTGTACGATAGTTGACATTCTGGAACCCAGACTGTCCATTTACTTAATAACTGAACATGAGCATGAACCTTGCCTAACATGGGCCAGCGGAGCTGGACACTATCGGTGTGTAAAGCAGGCCTGCACAACATGCGGCCCGCATGGGGTCACTGTGCGGCCCGCATGGGGTCACTGTGCGGTCCGTGGGGGGTGAGTAGGGGCGGGGCAAGCCAAGTGGTGGGATGGTGGAGGAAGTGGATGAGGGTGGGGCTTTTTGGGCCGCAGCTGGGGTTTTTTGCAGTAATACGGCCCTCGCTGCTTTCTGAGTTGTGCAGGCCTGGTGTAAAGTGTACTGACTTGAGGATGTAATAAGCAACCATTTATAGTAAGGACTTTAACAATAAATAACACTTACATTTAATTAAGCAGCATTTTTCTCCCCAAAGTAAAACAAACTTTTTAAAACCCCGTTTGCGGGCCCTGTTGAATACTGTATCAGGGTAGTGCATGCAACACTTCTCTCACTTCCACAGTTGCAGGTGACAGAGCTGGCTAGCAGGTTTTCCCACCTGCTAGCCCAGGGATGGGCAAGCTATGGCCAGCGGGCCAATTCTGTCTGCCTCTCCCCCCCCCCCCCCCCCCAAGGTACCGGCTGGGGAGGCTAGCTCCTTTTCTTTCTCTCCCTGTCTCCTCTCTCTCTCTCTCCCTGAAAGCAGCACTCTGGGCCAGACACATTGTTCTGAGTGGCGTGGTAAGGGGAATAAGGGGTTCGATAAGGGCCAGAGGGTCTTGGGTGTGGTCAGGGAATGGGAGGAAGGAGGTTGGATAGGACAGAGGTGTGGCTAGGGGTTGGGGCAGACAGGGAGCAGGGGGGGGTGATGAGGTGGTGGTGGGAGGGTCTCTGGAGGGAGTAGTCAGGGGACAAGGAGTGGGGGGGTGGATGGGTCAGAGGTTCTGAGGGGGGCAGTCAAGAGGCAGGAAGTGGGAGGGGGTCAGATAGGGGGTTGGGCCAGGCTGTTTGGGGAGGCACCACCTTCCCTACCTGGCCCTCCATGCAATGTTGAACCCTGATGTAGCCCTCGGGCCAAAACATTTGCCCACGCTTGTGCTATCCCTTAATTCCACACATTGTCTGTAATAGATGTTGTATCTTGAGAATCATCATGTTATCTTGTATGCGGATGCATATGGTTAATATGTTTCATCTTGTTTTCCCCAGACCTCTGACTCTTCATTGAGCACCACCATGTTGTGGAAGCAGAAAACAATAAACACAAACTTTTGTATTGAATGGTCTCTAATTTTAAAAGGAGACTTGCCCAAAGGGAAAAGAGGTTTTTTTATTTGAATAGTTTTTTTCCTCAAAAAACCTTTTAGAAAAAAAAATTAGATCTCCTCATGGAATAGGGATTATAAATTCGAATTCTATAGTACGAGACAATATATTCATGTAATGTTTAAGAAAAATTTTGTAAATGAGTTCAGGGATTAGGGAGCCAATCTTATGGGATTCCAGGAATTTGTGTACAGATTATTTAGGTTAATCTTTCTGTCTACCCAATGGAACTCAGTGCTCAGTCAAGAAGATACCATCAAAGATACTTAGTTTTGCAGTTCTCAAACCGGATTTGTGTCACCAGAGATAACAGCTTGTTAACAGCAAAAATGTTTTTAAAAAATAAATATATAGCAGTGAGAAATAACAGACCTCAACACTATTGTCCTTCTGCAAATGTGTGTACACAGTCAATCCTTTACCTCAGTGGTTCTCAAACTGTTTGTAGTGGTGACCCCTTTCCCACACCAGGCCTCTAAGCGCGACCCCCCCCTAGGGGTCAGGTGAGGGGTGTGCCTGCAGCCCACTGTGGCGGGGGGTGGGGGGGTTTCCAGCAGCCCCCCAGTGCAGAGGTTGGGATTGAGGGGGGGGTTCCAGCAGCCCCCCGAGGTCAGTGAGGGGGGGGGTCCAGCAGCCCCACAGAGGTGCCGGCAGCCCACCACGGCTGGGGCCAGGCTCACGCGGGCGCCAGAAGCCCACCTCTGCGGGGCCGGGGCCAGGTCGGGCATGTGACAGTGGCGGCAGCCTGCCGCATCAGAAGCCAGGGTCCAGACTGGGCTCCCGGGGCCACCAGCAGCCCACCACGGCAGGAGCCGCAGCCGGGACCCGCCTTATGGGGGTGCCAGCAGCCCCCCACGGCAGGGGCATAGGCTGCCTGCAGCAGCAGGGGCCAGATGCCAGCAGCCCACAGCAATGGCATTGTTTAGGGCTAGCTGCTGGCAGCAGGGGCTTGCGACCCCCACAGAACTGGCTCGCAACCCCCAGAGGGGTCCCGACTCCCAGTTTGAGAACCAATGCTTTACCTCTCTCCAAAAGTCAAGTTATAAAAAGTTCAATGAATAGAAGATTTGTTGGGGGTGGAATAGATCTGGACAGGGAGAAGATATCTGGAGATAAATGTGAGAAGCGAGGGACATATGTTCGTTTTGTTAAAATATTATGTTTGCTGTTGAAGGAAAAAACCCAGAATACTTAACGTTGTAATTGCCTGTCTGGTGGTGATCTAATACAGTATAGCAAGAAAAATCTCCAAATATTGATAAACCTGTTGGTCACCTCCCAGTGACTTCATAAATATTTGCTTCAGTTACCTTTGGTTATTTCATTTACCAAACAATCATTCATTTTCTGATATACTGTAAAACTAATCTGAAGAGTTTTTCAAAATAAATCAATTTAAAAATGTATAGTATGTACCTTCTAAAAATGAAACCTACATCTGAGTTGTGAAGAATATGTATTAATGTTATAACAACCAACAAGAATGCACTTTTATGTAGAAATCCGTGATTCAGTGGAGTCTTCCTGACTCCACCCTGTTCAATACACTTGACTAGCTGACCTTTTAGTAAGTAAAGGGTTTGTTTGTAAAAGGTGCAGTGCACCTGCCCTTCTAGTGCGATGAGCATGCACAGGAACCATTCCTGCTATCCCAAATTGGCGCTCCAAGGGCAAGCAGGGCTTCACATTCCTGATACTTCTTCTAGGGAGTTGCATATGCTAGAGCTCGTGTACACTCCTCTCCGTGCACTTACCAGGAGCTCCCTGCATTCTTCCATTACTCCTACAAGCTCCCTGTCTGCCACCTTCCCATCCCCCTCTATTGCAGACACTCCCTGCAAGCCCCCTTCCTCTCCCTCAAGTCAGGTTCTCTTTCATCTCTGTTATATCCTTTGTCTCCTACATCAGGGTCTCTGCCCTCATCTCTCTCCTTCCCTCACAGCAAGGCCTCTGCTTTCTCTTCTCTCCGCCCAGCTCCTTGCTTTTTCCTCCCCATCTCTTCTCCCACCCCCCAGCCATTATTTTCCTCATTTCCACCATGTCTTCCCCTCATTCCTTTGTGGGTTCCTGCTTCACCCTTCCACTGCCTTCTGGGTCCCTGCTTCTCTTTCCCCATAGAATGTCAGGGTTGGAAGAGACCTCAGGAGATCATCTAGTCCAGGGGTAGGCAACCTCTAACACGTGTGCCAAAGGTGGCATGTAAGCTCATTTTCAGTGACACTCACACTACCCAGGCCCTGGCTACTGGTACGGGGGGCTCTGCATTTTAATTTAATTTTAAATGAAGCTTCTTAAACATTTTAAAAAAATCTTATTTACTTTACATACAACAATAGTTTAGTTATATATTAAAGACCTAGAAAGAGACCTTCTAACAGTGTTAAAATGTGTTACTGGCTTGCGAACTCTTAAATTAGAGTGAATAGATGAAGACTTGGCCCACCACTTCTGCTGCTGACCCCTCATCTAGTCCAGCCCCCTCCTCAAAGGAGGGCCAATCTCCAATTAAATCATCCAACAGATTTTTGCCCCATATCCTAAATGGTCCACTTCAAGGATTGAATTTACAACCCTGGGTTTAGCAGGCCAATGCTCAAACCACTGAGCTATCCCCCCTAAAGCCCTTCTGCTTCTGATAGGGGTAGGTAGCAGCAGTGGGCCCCCAGAGATACTGTACATGCAGTACTAAGCTGGCTAGACCCCTCTGCCCCCAAGTTTTCCACTGACTCCAGCTTTTCTAGTAATCCAATCTGCACTGAAATCACAAGGCTTGTGCCCATTGATGTTGGCAGCATGCCCTACAATTTTTGAGTTGCGAGAGCGTTCACGGAGCTTGGGGGCAGGAGGCAATAGGGGAAGGACTGCTCGGAACACTCCAAGGAGGGCACCAATGATGCTCTGCT
The DNA here is from genome assembly GCA_032164245.1 of Sternotherus odoratus. Classification (NCBI taxonomy): domain Eukaryota; kingdom Metazoa; phylum Chordata; order Testudines; family Kinosternidae; genus Sternotherus; species Sternotherus odoratus. The sequence goes on along the minus strand of JAVMKO010000001.1, from coordinate 202,834,609 downwards.
CTGACTCCCTAAGTGAAATTTGCAGGAGGGTGAGGCGGTGGCCGTAGTTATCTGTGGGCATAGCAGGAGGGGTGGTCCCTCTCAAGGGCCATCTGTTTGGTGGAATGGTATTGGTGGGAGCCCTGCGTAAGAATTCTCTCAACTAAAGTGTGAAGTAGGGGACCTGTGACTTACAATCTATTTAAGTTCTTTGGGGTGGGCACCGATTCTGTGTTTGTACAGTGCCTACTACAGTGGGTAAGCATTGTGATAAGGGTTCACATATGCTATAGCAGTGGTTCTCAACCTATTTATCATTTTGGGCCACAGGTTATGAATCACAGCACCCCCTGCCCAGAGAACCCTCCACAGAGTGGAGCTAGGAATGGAGCATTTGAGAGTTCCCATTAACTTCCAAGTAAACTTTTACAGTGGAGTTCAGTTATTGGAGCTGGTCTGGACTCCGGTTTTATTGCTCACTGTCAAAATCTGACCTAGAACAGAACCAGCAAGTTTCATATTAGAAACCATTAACTTGAAAGGCTGAGACTTGAAGTCATAAAAGTTGCAGATTTTTTTACAAAGGAGAAATTATGGTTCCATGTGTGAAATGGTTACATGCTTTTTTCTTTGTTTCCATATCTTTCTCCTCAAATTTGAAGCAACTTTTATAGAGATGGAGTATGAACAGGGGCCAACGGATTCACAGCCAATGCAGTCCTGTATTTTACCATACGAGTCCCAGGTTGGGAAACTGACTCTAGATGAGTATGACACAGGTAAATTGTTCAGCAGAGCAGTCCTAGAATTGGGCAATCATACTTCCACTGACCGTTATATTAGCTGTGTTGTAGGCCGCGTCCCAAGTTTCACATCATAACTGAGCTCTCATCTTTCTTCCTCTGACTCTGCTCCCCTCCCTGCTTCAGAGAAAGTATACTCATACTGAGTATGAGGCACTACAGTTACCTGTTTTGAAGCAGTCCACATCCCACCCTGCAGTAGAGGGCTGCAGGGGATAAGAGGAAGGAGCCATGTTTGCTATAGCCAGAAAACTGATTCTAAAAAATGAAGAAACAGCTGAATTCCTATTCAAAAGTGGGGGGGCTTCTACATAATTTACCAGAATGCATTGCTAGGTAAGGGAAGACTATGACATAAGTGTTTTATAGCATCACACTTGGATCAGGACCCCCTTGGGCTAGGGACTGTACAAAGGCAGAAAAGATTATTCCTGCCACGGAGAGCTTACAGTCTAAGTATTGAATTGCCTAATAACAAATTCTGAAAGGCCAGGCATTTCAACAACCTTCTCTAGCCCAGAAGAGCAAGGAGGGGACTCTAATAAATTGGACTTCCTGAGCTGTTCACAAGGATTATGGTCATCTTCTCTCTTTTTTGGAGGTAATAGGGGAAGGAGGGTCAGGTTGATCTATTTTCCCCATGTTATAAAGAGGACTTGCCTATTACTTATTTGAATAGCTCTGAAGCACTTCCGGTTTCTGTGCAGAAAGTGTCTGATTTGGCTTTGCTCCAGTTGGAAAATATTTCTGAAAATAGAATGGTCTTTAGCAAAAAATAAAACTAGTTTGATTGTTGGGGTGAAGGATGTTTTACATCCATTTAAAGACTTAATCAAGGTAATGTTTAATTTGCGGTACTCGGTACAGAACACCATATAACCTTTGCCAGATTACACATTTTTAGTCTTTCTATGAGAAGTCTCTCCGAACAAAACACTCTTATGACTGTAAATGATGTGGGATTTTTTTTTTTTATTTTTTTTTTTAACCAAACGAAGTACGTGTCTCTCTAGCACATGTTTCAAATGAATGATACGCTTTCTGGAAAGAGTTTGAGCTAAAAGGAAATTCATGCCCCTTCTTAAGTGCCCTATATATCAAATTTGCTTAAAACGTGACTCAGAAACCTGATCCTTTTAGTGGTTGCACGTGCACAGAAAAAAGAAATGAAAGTGGGCATTATGGTTACCTAGAGACTATCTCATCCACTCATTTTTATGAGGCAGGGATTCTTTACATCTGGATTATTTTATCATCTTGCAGATTTCTGTTCCTATTTTAACAATTGAATCTACTTGATTGAAGAATAGCATTAATACTATTTCAGGTGTCAGTGTATTTTAGACTACAGAAAATATCAGATGGGAATTTGCTGTAAAGAGTTTACAGTTTAAGGACATGATCCTGTGGTTGGATGCACAAGCAGATCTGTGTGATTGCAGCACCCCTCTGAAGCCTAGGGTTACACCTGGGTGCAGGCGTCTGTATAGATTAGATTGCATGAGCAGGACCTAAATGAATCAGGGTTCGATACAGGAGTGGGTGGAAAAACAGATAACGTCCAAGGGAGATGAAGGATGGGGAAGAAAAAATACAGACTAGGTTATTATGGGATTGGTTGTGCAGTACACTAAATGTTAGTTTTGTGGAGGGGAGGGGAGAGTTAAATTAGGCACATGTGAGGGTAATAAGTACAATTAAATGATGCATGATGTACTAATAATACAAGAAAGTGAGGAATACTTGTAGCACCTTAGAGACGACCCAGTTTATTTCAGCATAAGCTTTTGTGGACTATAGCCCACTTCATCAGATGCATAGAATGGAACAGAAGTAAGATGCATTTATACACACACAAAGAAGGGGGAGGAAAAGTTGTACATTAGCATACCAATTCTAAGAGACTGTTAAATCTAGATGGGCCATTTTCAGAAGGAGAAAAAAATACCTTTTGAAATGGATTTCTGTGTCTGCACTAGATAGCAAGTGTTGAAGATAAATTAACTCAGGAAATGCGATCAATCTTCAACACTTGCTATCTAGTGCAGACACAGAAATCCATTTCAAAAGGTACCGTATATACTCGAGTATAGGTCGACCCGAATATAAGCCGATGCACCTAATTTTACCACAAAAAGCTGGAAAAGTTATTGACTCGAGTATAAGCCTAGGGTGGGAAATGCAGCAGCTACCGGTAAATTTCAAAAATAAAAATAGATACCGTATTTTTCGTCTTATAGGACGCTCCGGTTCCTCCCCTCCCCGCCGGACCAAAAAAAAAAAAAAAAAAGCGCCTCACTCTCCCGTCCCCGCTGCGCGGGCGGGCTGCCGAGGTTCCCCCCTCCCCGCCGGACCAAAAAAAAAATGTGCGCCCCGGTTCCTCCCCTCCCCACCGGACAAAAAAATAAAAAAGCGCCTCGCTCTCCGGGAGGGGGGAACCGGGACGCTCCCGGCAGCCCGCCCGCGCGGCGGGGACGGGAGAGCGAGGCGCTTTTTTGTCCGGCGGGGAGGGGAGGAACCGGGGCGCACATTTTTCACTGACTCGAGTATAAGCCGAGGCGGCTTTTTTCAGCCCAAAAAGTGGGCTGAAAAACTCGGCTTATACTCGAGTATATACGGTATTTTTTTCTCCTTCTGATAATGGCCCATCTAGATTTAACAGTCTCTTAGAATTGGTATGCTAATGTACAACTTTTCCTCCCCCTTCTTTGTGTGTGTATAAATGCATCTTACTTCTGTTCCATTCTATGCATCCGATGAAGTGGGCTATAGTCCACGAAAGCTTATGCTGAAATAAACTGGTTAGTCTCTAAGGTGCTATAAGTATTCCTCGCTTTCTTTACGGATACAGACTAACATGGCTGCTATTCTTGAACCTAATAATACAAGAACATCATTGGCCAAGACCTTTTTAATTTTTAGTATGTTCACTGCAATCTCTCTTGCTATAATGGGGAAAGGGATGAAGTAGAGTGGGAGTGCAAATTTTTGAACCAGTCGTAACTTTGTAATCTTATTTTTGTTTAGTTTTGGTACAAAGTTCATTTCAGGGGACCCTCTTATTTTTTCACTTCCCTGCTCAGATGTTTTAGGAGTTTTCACAGAAAACAAGATTATAAAGCTATACAAATACAGATGAATTTTAATTATAAAAATGGATAGCATATTTCACCATTATCTGTGTGCATTTCTTAATATTCGTATAGCTTTTTACAGATGCATAAAGTACTCTTAATATAAAAGAGAATAAAGCAAAAGGGTATTATAACTGGCGAACATTTTGAGTCAGCTGCAGAAAAGGAGGTTTTTAAAAAAAAAAAAATCTGGGAGAAAAGGGGGAATTATTTTAGAACAAAGAAAGCAAAGCTTTGAAATGATATGCAAAATATATTTGTAGTTTTAAAATTTTTATTTTTAAAGATTTGTATTGGACTAATCAAGTTTAGTGCTAGCTAGCTAATATAATTTTGACTTTACTGCTGTTACCCTTGTGGGACAACATGCCATCATCCTCACTGCCCTCCCCCCCCCCCTCCCTTCCTCTTTTTAATTGATTTTTTTAAGCCACTTGTGTCTAGTCCTACAACTAGATTGAGAGCTCTTTTGGGGCAGGGATAGCTGCTATTTCTTTACAGTGCTCAGCATTATGAAGCCCCCAGTCCTGATTAAGGCCTCAGGATGTTATAAATAAGGGATTCATTAAGTAAACTTCAAATGGGGGAAGAGGTGGACAGAAAATGGTATTCAAACATCCGCTTCCTTCTGAGACATCACAGCTATGTTTCTCTGAGGAATGCAGCTCTACCATTGAAATTGCCTTGTCAACAACCACCTTCCTTATGCAAGAAATGCCAGGGTGTTCTGCTTGTGGAAGTCAGTGAATAAGTAGCTTCCCTTGAAAGATACTGCCAAGTGCTGTATTGTACTCTTTTGAGATAAAGTATGGTCTTGGACGCTTCTCTACTCTTCAGTCATGACATGGTTTGTCCTGTTTTCATTTAGCAACATTAAAATTCCCTTTCCCTGTTTCATGAGAGCAGGAAAACATGGTGGTTCTTGTTTGCCTCATTTGCTTTCATAAGTGTCAGTGAATTGTCAACATATACAAAACAGGGTTTGCTAACTTGCTCCCTCTATTGACCACACCGCAAAAATAATGTCTGGTTAGCAGTAAAAGAGTAGCTGGCCTTTTTTTTTTAAAAAAAATAATTCTTCACTAAATTGTAACAGTCTTGGCCCAAGGCTATCTGATTCCACCGTCCGTGCTGGTAGACCTTGATACAAATGGATGCATACTACTGAAGTTTCCATAAGCCAAAGTGTAACACTGACAGATCCACTGAACTCTGAAAATTATGCTTAGCACTCAAGTATACAAAGCTCTGTACAAACACTGTTCCCCACAGAGAGGTATTTCATATTCTAGTAGTACCTTGAGGCCACAATGGGAATCAGAGTCCCATCATGCTAGGCAGTGTACAAATGTACAAAGAAAGCACACTCCATGCCCACAAGTGTAAATTGTTCCTGTTGGGGGAAACTGGGTTTCCACACACACACAATTCCTAGAGCGAGTGGGGAGGGGGGGGGGAGTGCTCGGTGATTAGGATCTTGACTGGGGAAGGAATGGGGAATGTTTGGTATAAGCAAATCTAAGTCTGTGCTAGAATGCTGTTGAATCTCTCTGATGCTGGCTTTCTTTGTATTTAAAGGGGGGAGGGGGGGAATCACTGTTCAGAGTTCATTCTAGCATCTTTGAGGGTAAGACTGCAGACATTATATATAAATTATGTAGCTGATCTGATGTAGGACTACCTTCCTTCCTCATTAGAGTTAGAGGTGTAATCTCAAGGTAGGAGGTGGAAGCTAGTCATTGTCTTGATCAGGGGTCTCAAACTCAAATGACCACGAGGGCCGCATGAGGACTAGTGCACTGGCTCGAGGGCCGCACCACTGACACACACACATACCCTCGCTGCCCCGGCTGTGCCCCCACTCCACCCCTTCCATGAGGACTAGTGCACTGGCCCGAGGGCCGCACCACTGACACACACCCCGCCCTTGCTGCCCCGGCTCCGCCCCCACTCCACCCCTTCCAAGAGGTCCCACCCCTGCCCCACCTCCTCCTCTGAGCACGCAGCTCCCCATTCCCTCCTGGAAAGCACTAGGCACCACCAACAGCTGTTTGGCAAACAAAGCAAGAGCAATCTAGGAAGTCCAGAGCTAGAAACACACGCGGCCCAGCCAGGCAGCAGAGAAGCCTCCACTTCTGGCCCCTCCGTCCTGCAAACTGCTATGGGGGGACCGGGGGGGGGGGCGCCAGGAAGCTTGGCGGGCCGCAGGGAAGGGCTTTGCGGGCCGCATGTGGCCCCCGGGCCGCATGTTTGAGACCCCTGGTCTAGATATGTCAGATTTTCTTCTTTGGAATCTTTTATGCTGTTTCTTGGCTAATTATCTCAGTGATTAGCAGCAAGATTTAGTGGTGACGGCAGTGCAGTTTTAAATAGACATCGACTGCTACCTGGAGAACCTATTCATTGAGGTAGAAAAACCATGTGGAGTGCCCAAATTATATTGATTAGGAGGTATTTTTAACATAGGTTGTAAGTCTGAGTTATAGTGTTTTACTTTCTGTGAATTACCACAAATACCTATGTATTATCATTAAAATAGCTCCTGGACTGGGGAAAGCTGAAATCTCTAAAATTGGGGTGTAGGGGAGGGATATGAAAACTAGAAACCAGTCAGTCCTTGTTCCGTACTAGGTGAAATAGCATGTGGAGGTTCTTTGGGGTGTTTTAGGGGAGGTGAGGAATTCTGCATGCTGGGTCAATGTTCTAACCCACGTACAGTGTAACACTTTTTGTTGCGAATGCTGGCACCCGTGTACTCAAAACTTGTTTTTTACTCACTTTTTATGTGAGTAAAACTCGTTCTGATGAATGCCTCCAAATTGAACTCCAAGGGGATCTGAGCGGAACCTAATTCATTAATAAATTGAAATGTGCACGCTCATGGAGCACTTCAACCTGAACACCTTGATACTGTTGTTCAAGCGTGACCAGGATGCCATCAGACCCCTGGGGCAGCAATTTTATTTGATCTCATAAAGGGTGTGGAAGTTAGGTTTAAAAAAAAACACAGAAATATCAAATGTTAAAGTTTAAATATGGCCATTTGGCTGGGCTGGATAATAGGGAGTTTGAAAGAAAGATCCTTATGTTTGCCTGTGTTAAATTGTGGGGGGTCGGAAGTGGGGGAGGGGGTTTGTTTGTTTTTTTAACTTGGATTTAATGATTTATAGTTCAGCATCTTGGAACCCATTAATTCCACATTTGTTGAGCCGAATATGTAACTTTGGTCTCTAATTTTCCCTTATAAATGAGTGTATGAGGAGGCTGCAATCACTTGGCGTTAAGGTACTTTATAGATTAGCAGCCGTTTTAGTCTGTGTCCATAAAGAAAACGAGGAATACTTTTGACACCCTAACCCTCTAAGGTGCCATGAGTATTCCTTCTTTTCTTTATAGAGAATCCAGGTGGATTATTACCTAAATTTGAGTTTAAACTCTAACTCTGGGGCATGACTTTTTTTTTTTTTTCTCCTCGCTCCCCTAACCAAAACTCTTACTTTATCAGCTTTAATTTACTGTTGTAGAATGAGTTCAGCAGCAGCTTTATACTATATTTTCCTGATGACTGTTAGTTCTGGATATGATCCAGCATAACGTACTTTAACCTGTCTATTATTCTCGAGTTATATAGTTGGTAAATTTAAACTCTCAATGCGGTATGCTGTGTGAGAAAAACCACTTACAAATTTAAGTAGTTCAGTCTACGATTGTGCACAGGTGAACTCATTGCTTAGTCTTGAGTCTTGCCACTTGACTAATCTTTCTGGAGAAAATTGTTTTTCTTCAATCTTTATTCTTGGTAAACTTTGCTTTAGCAGTTCTGGAAAGTCTTATTTCTGGTTGACCTAACATTTATAGATCATTATTCATAAGACTGGCCACATTTCAGAGTAAACAGAGGTAGTAATCTTGAAGTAGCTTGTCATACTTGTCACTCTTTCCTTTGATCTAGCTCTTGACATTTGTACTACTTCTGGAGGAAAAAGAGCAGCGCTCTCTCCTTTGATATATTTTTCATGTCCTTGTGTACATGGCTATTTGGGAATTGGCTGCTGAATTCAACCTTCCCTGCACTGCTGTGTTACAGAATTACTGCTTTCCTTTAATGAAAAGGAAAAAACGCTCCTGTGATTCTGAAGAAAAGCTTAACTGAACTGTGATGCAGTGTAGTCTTCCTGAACCTATAGAGGGTTTGAAACAATAGCTCTGAATTATTGACTAATACTGAAATATAATTTATGACATTAGCAGAAACATCAAGCTAACTTGCCTGACCCACAATCCCAAACTTCTTTCCACTCCTCCCCAAATCCCAACTGCTTGTTCGGTCACCAGAACCTCTAGCTTCACCGCTGATAGCTTCTGCCACATGATTACACTGCTAATACAGAAATCCACTGCATATGAACACTGATTTAATATCAAAATAAGACAGCAGCCGTTCTGATTGTATTTTTATACTTAATCTGTAGTTTCTAGTGTACTGGTCTAGCGTGTGACAGAATTATAGAAATTTGCTGCAGAACTTAAGTTCAGTTTGTCATGGAAGGAAGCATATAAGCATTTGAAAGTTTGTTTAGTACGTTATGTGAGTTGTAAAAGTATATCAACTGCACATTTATGTGCTATTTGTATTGTACAGGGCAATGTCTCTGTCAAGAACATGCCCTTTGTTTCTGCTAAACTTAGATAATTTCTACATAACTATGTATTAAAGATGTTCTCAAAGAAATGAAACTTGAGCACTGAATGATCCCCAGGCAAGTGCACGTCAGAATATAGGAGCTACATAAGTTGTCTTTCCTGTTTCTTCACACCCCATCTTTCTTGAAGGCATTTGAAGCTGTGCAACCATGAACACTAACCACCTTAAAAATCTGTGTGTTAGATGATCACAGAAATTGAAGTGTGGTTGGCCAGTTACCTACAGTCTTAAATGGCTATGGAACTTTAAGTGGGGAGCCAGGAAACATGCATAAAACAAAGATAAGATACCAAAAGGATGAGGAGGTGGGGAAAAGTAAGGAAATAAGGAAGTGGGCTAAAACAAATACAAGTTATATTGTGAATGGGTATGAAATTGAGTGTGTTTTTTTTAATTTTGAGGTTTTTAAAATGTAAATTTTAAATATGGGGAGAACGTAAGAAGGGAACTCTGCAGTGAAGATCCAAGGAGAGCAAGACAATGGAGATCATTCTAGGTATAAATAGAAGGGGTTTAAAAAGACATGAAAAGAAAAGTACCGGGGAGAAAAAGAGCCTGTGGCACACAATGGAGTAATGAAAGTGCTGTGCAGAGCTTTTAGTGTGAGGGCGAAGAGTCCAAACATTATGTGGGAAGATCCAGGTACTGTATGTGCTAGCTCAAGCTGTACGACTGAGCATCTTAAACTCCATATACCCAGGTCGTTAGGAAACTGGGGGGCAGGGGAGTGGAAGCCATTATGTTTAAGTGGCTTATAATCTATAGTGCATCAGGTTAATGAATGAATTGCCACCAAAGTATACAAGGCTTAAGATAGCGGCTAGCTAAAAGACATTTTATCATAGACCCATATCTACTTTATGGGGAGGGAACAGAGCGAGGTGGTAAACAGGATCCTAAAGTTTGGGGTGCCTTTACCCAGTGCATTTTATAGTTTTCAGTGAATGTGTACAGTGTTTATTTAGATGTAAGTTTTTGCACATATTGCCCCAGAAGTGTGCTTGGCATTACTGACGTTAGGTCTCTTTCCCCAAGGAACGGGTAATCAAAGCATACACCACAATTGTGAAAGGTCAGAGGATGTTGTTTGCTACGTATTCCTAATTAGGCTTGGCAGGATTCAGTTTCAGTCAATAAATGTTGGTAAACATGGATTTCAGCTGAGATGCTGAAATTGATGGAGGAGTGAGGGTGGGAGTGGGTAACAGTCAGCGGGCCTGTGGCGTTCAGGTGGCACCAGCCCTGGGGCAACGCCCTTTCCAGCTCTGCTGTCACAGGAGCGAGCGGGTTCATGCCAGTGGGGTTGCAGAGGGTTCTCTCTGCTGCCACAGGGTTGGTGACACCAGATCCCTACATGTATGCGAGGCAGTGGAGCGGCCTCTTCCAGGGCATGGACTCATCCTCTGGGGAGTGGGGAAGAGAGTCTGCTCCTTTGGGCCAGGGCCTCAGTCTCCCTGATGTCATGGGTCCCACTGTTGGTGCTGGGAACGCCCCCCCCCCTCCCCCACAGCCCCAACCTTCCTCCTCTTCCCCCTCTCCCCCCAGCAACTGTGGGAAATAGAAGTAGTTAAAAATAGGAGAAAAAAAACTTAAATAAGAATCAGTATTGATTGTCATAATTAGAAAGAAAAAAATTAAAAATCCTGCAAGCCCTATTCATAAACTCTTAAGAGTCTGGCCCTGAACTTTGTATATTGATTGATTAGTGCCATGCTGAGAAAGGAATATACATAGTTTACAGGAAAAAGAGAAGGAATTTTGTTTCTAGTAGGTAAGCATTCAAACAAAATACTTCATTGCAATAGTGTGGTTTTTTTGGGGGGGGGGGGCGGGGAGAGTAACTCAAGTTCAGGTTAGGATATTATGTTTTATTCTTCACTTCGTGCTGTTCTTAACCTTCTCTTTTTGTTTTCAAGCTCCCTGCAAATGTTCGTTAATAGCACAACGAGCAGAACTGTGGATAACCATGAAAAACTATCAACAAGCTCTCCATGATGCAGATCTACTCTGCCAAAACAAACCCCTCTGGCCCAAGGTACGACACACTCCTGCTTCAAAGACAGAAATATGTATCCAGGTCTCTGTTTGTGGTGAGGACAGAACTTATCCAGATCACTTTTGGAAGCCTATTTTGGCCACTCAATAGGGCTCGGAACTTCAATGACCGCTTAAATGTGTATATATATAAAAGTCAAATGGTGTATGTGTGTATGTATGTATGTTCCCTTACTACTTCCACACCGTTTCAGCTAGATACTTGAAATTTGGTACAGTTATAGGCTTTAGGGTCCTAATCAGGGTAAGAATAGAAAAAATTTAAAATCTCACCTCTTACACCCCCTAGGGGTGAAATTCTTTAAAGCTCATTATCAACTACACAGCTCACATAACATCATCTGGGCAGCAGGTTAACACATGCTGTTGTTTGTGACATAGTTCTGATGTAATGATACAGATAACCAGAGAGCTTAGTGTTGTGTAGCGCAAACATAATTAAATACACTGTTTTTTTCTTAAAAAGAACCCTATTCGTTATGCCGCGTAAAAAGCGAAAATGTATCGGAGAAACCACATCTAAATGCAAGAGAATGAAATTACTTAGACAAAATGAGACTTCTGAACAAGATTTTTATTAATAAAAAACATTGTAGTCTTTTTACATCCCAGTTTCCAATTACAAATACCCCGAGCAACGCTGGGTATTTTTGCTAGTTCTACATAAAACAACGAGGTCTGTGGTGGAACCTTAAATCTGTGCTAGTGCATGGAATTGCTGTGGCCTGTATGTCCATTGGTCCTTCATGCTGCGTATGTTGGTATGCTTGGGGACAGAACTGGACTTGTCAGTCACTAGCAGTAGGGGAATGCTTCACCTCCTAAAATTCCCTCCGGTTTTGTTTTTTCCTCAGTGACTCAACCAACACTCCACACTGCCACGCTTTTCTGAGGAAAATGCTAAGTTTATTTCAAAAAATTTTAAAGTAAAATTTGGTTCAACAGTGTGTGTATCTAATTCTCAGACATGCCCCATGGCTGTACTTTTTTGTGGGGGCGGGAGAAAGAGGTTAGACACTGTGGAAAGAAACACAGGTTATATGGTAAATTTGAAGCATTCCATGAAGTGCAACAGGGGAAAAACTAATGCCTCTTTGCAAGTGAGAGGTAGAACAAGTGTGGCATCAGAAGCCACCCACTCTTGCCTCAGATTTATCTTCAGGTCTCCCAACTACCCCTATCTGGAGTTGAACCCCCTGACTGGTGCCAGACTTTCTCAGTCCAGACACTGGCGTAGCTAGGCGGGTGCGGGGGGTGCGGACCGCACCGGGTGACACCCTCTCAGAGGGGTGACACCCGGCTCGGGCTGTCGGCGCCGGGCGCCCCCGGGCCCACCCAGCGCTGCCTCTGGCCCCGTAGCGACGCCACTGAGTCCAGAAATAAAAGGGTTACCTGTTGGTTTGCTCAAATGAGATCACTTGACATTATCCAGAGGGTCTGTGGAGCTGTGCAAGAATTTCAGGAACAGCTGTGTACATTCCCGGTCTCTGCAACACATGGAAAGGCCACACCAGGAATGGAAGCATCCATCTTGTACTTTTAGATCAGAGCATTACAACCCATTCCCATCCTATTTCCAACTTCCGCTTCATTTGAAAGAATGCCCTGTGGTCTTGAGAATATAAAAGGAGTGTTCATTGGTCTCGTGTCACAGCCGGTCACTTTGGAAATGCCATTTTCACACACCTTTTGTTTTACATGCAGGGCCATTATGTGAAAGCACAAGCTCTTTCTGGATTGGGAAGGTCTGAGGAAGCACTGAAGGAATTTCTTTATTGTGTTGCCTTAAATCCTGAATGGAGCTTAATGAAGAAAGAAGCCCAAAAGGTACAGTAACTACATCATGCCACTCTTTTTTGTATGTGGTCTGTTGTGCCCTACAGTTAAGGAAAATCTTTGGTTTTTTTTATTATTTTCACATTGCTAGCTAGTTAATAATTTTATAGTTAGTTAATTTTAGCATTAGTTTATGTTGTAAAGCTTTTGGTTTCAGGATTCTTTGATTGACCAACAAAAATACAAAAAGCCCAGTTTTAAAGAATGTCCTGTCCAGCCGTGTTTCTAGCGTTCCATGCACATGCTACATGCCTGGCATGCTTAGGTGAGGCACGTTCACCTTCAGAATGCGCAAGTTGCTTGAATTTTACATGAGCTGAAAAGGAGAGACCGAACAGACCTTAAGGTGATTTTAAGGATAAGGAAGCCTAATCATCTAGAACCAAGAGAGTACAAGATTCATAGAGCAGTGTTGGCTCTGAGCAAGTCTGGGGGAAAGGACAAAACCTTCACCTTGGTACCCAGTACTACAGGAGCCAATAAGTTAAAACTTGTGGTGTTGGCCTCTGTTTCCAGAGCCAGTCCCTGACAAAAGGACACAGCTGTTGTGGTGAGCATGAGCTCTGGGTTCTCACTTGGGTTGACCTCTTTGCAAAGAGCCAATCCTCAAGAGAGAGGCCAGAGGGCCTTCTAGGAACCAATCCTGGGTACAAGAGCTCAGGAACCAATGAGGGAGTAGAATAGGATGATGCAATAACCCGTACTGACATGGTACCACAACAAATAGTAGTTATGGCACAGATTCATAACATCCTGCTCTGGTTCCATTACCTACTTAATTGAGTTATCAGACACTTTGTTGTAAGAGATGCAATTAGATACTTGCCCAGGGAAGTGTTGAAGACAGGATTTCTCCTCTGCTCCCACTGTTTAAGACCCCTTCTAGGTCTCTAGGAAAGGTATGTTTGTGTGTGTGTGCTCCCCCATCCTCTCATGTCCTCCTTTATTCAACCAGGGAGAGTGCTGTCCCCAGTTCCATCTGAAATGAGAAAGGGCTAGGCTTAGAGAAGATATGAATTGGAGGTCCAATCTAGAGACAGGTCTTTCCCACCAGATCTGAGCGTGGGCTTTTGGCCTGATTGGCAGGTTTCCCTTGGAGTTCTGGCTTTTTACTGTCTATCTTCTTAACCTTATCAAGATGTTTCTATGTATAAAAATAGACCTTTGCCAATTAGGTACCAAGAAAAACACTGTTACACTCAAGTCTAATATGGCCCCCATGAAAGGGATTTTTTGGGGTGTTGGATTTAGGAATGGCTTTTCCCAATTTATGCATAATCCCAGATTGGCAAAAAGAAAAACATATTTGATCCGCATATAACAGGCTTTCTTCTCTCAATGGACACTAACTATCCACCTGTCTAGATAAGGATATACATAAATCCCATTTTCTCAGGTATGCTGCCATTATAGACAGACATTTCATAAACAGCCTTGGAGCTCTAGATGAGCCAAAGAAGATGACTATGTGCTGAAAATGGTCCTCTCCTACCATGAAATGAAGATATTTCCAGTGATACGGTCTTACTGAAATATGGAAATGTGTCTTAAATACAGAGCTGCAAACTGATCCTGAAGGGAAAGAGGAGGGACTATAGAAGTTAGAGAGAGTATACAGAAACTAAACTTTTTGATGTCTGACATACAATCCATCAATTCACGGAACACTACTATGCCCTCTGGTGGTGATGCTGAAGTGTCTGATGTTCTCCTTTGGAGAAAGCACCCTTCCAGAGTCTGGATCCTATTCTTGTATCTCCACTAATTCTTCCTCTTCTGGTAACAAATCTCTTACCTCATAGGAGACCTATCAAGACTTAGGTGCACTCTCGGATCTATACCTTTCGGATCTGATAACTGAATGTTCTTCCAGAAGAAAGGTTTATTAAAATGAAGTTTTCTGTACATCTTCTGCAGTCCCCACAATGATCAATGCTCTTCCCTCCCTCTTCTTCTCCCCCAGTTACTGGGTCTCTTGGCATCAATCATGTCAGTGACCCACACACTCATCTTCAGATGAGACCTGCAGCACTGGCAAGGAGAAATTGCAAACTTGGCTTACACAAGGGGTGGGCAAACTATGGCCTGCAGGCCACATGCGGCCCATGGGCCCACCCTGACCGGCCTCTGAACTCCTGGCTGGGGAGGCTCCCCCCCGGCCCCTCCCCTGTCCCTGCCTTCCTCCCTCCCCCCGGAGCCTTAGTGCTCCGCGCGGGCAGCGCTCGGAGAGTGTGTGTGTGTGGGGGGGGGGGGGGCTATGAGCTCTTGCGGGGCAGCGTGTCTGGCTCGGCGTGGAGCCAGGTACACTGATCTGAGCAGCATAAGGGGGTTAGGGGAGGGGAATGTTTGATAAGGAGCAGGGAGTCCTCGGGGGGGCAGTCAGGGAACAGGGGGCCGTTGGAAGGGGTGGAGATTCTTGGGGGAGGGGGGAAACGGGGTTGGGGGGGGGTCCTGCGCGGGGTTGTTAGGGGTGGGGGATCTCTGGAGGGGGCGATCAGGGGACAAAGAGAAAGGGGGGTTGGATGGGTTGGAGATTCTGAGGGGGGCATTCAGGGGGCGGAAAGTTGTAGTGGGTCGGATGGGGGCAGGGCCATGCTGTTTGGGGAGGCACAGCCTTCCCTACCTGGCCCTTCATACAATTTTGCGACCCCGATGTGGCCCTCAGGCCAAAAAGTTTGCCCACCCCTGGCTTACACAATGTTCATTGCAAACTGGTAATTCCGCCATTGAAGTTAAGAACACTGATGTGGTGGATGTGCTCTAAATGTAATGAATTATTATACCTTTCAGCCTGTCTTGTCCGTAATATTGCCGTCACTAATATCTATCTTGGATGTGTCTATGCTGGATTGGGTGGTGATCATTTAAACAAAAATCTACTGTTCAGAGCTCGTCGCCAGTGGAAAAGAATCTACATATCAGTATCTTAAAACTGAGAGCAATCAGGTCGGGTTTCAAGTCACTTCTGCCTCAGGTCAAACACAGGGTGTGCCAGATCATGACAGACAATATATGCTTATATTGCCTGAATAAATAAAGGGGGGCTCATTCCGTACAATTGTGCATACAGACAAGGTGTCTGGGATTGGTATAGAACAAGATGATCACCCAGTAACCCAATTCATGCATTGGGGGGGGAGCAAAATACCCTTCTAGATCACCTGAGCAGGTTGACCACTCAAATGCATAAGTAGAATCTAGATCTGATGCTAATTTGATTTGGCTATTTTGCAGTCCTTATTCAGTTAGGATTCCATGGTCCCACCATCGTTCATCAGAGTACTACTGTCTCATGTGGGGGAATATGCCAAGGGCACTTGAAGAAGAACTGAGGCAGCTGGATTACCATTCCCCCTTTATACCCTCTCCCTGGAACATTCAGTGTTCACAGAAAGGTTTGGGTACACATGCGAGTGCTCCAAGAGCTACTGCTAGCTAGAGTTCTAACTGCAGGCTACACTTGTGAATATGCAGAGTGCATCTTGAAGAGCCCTGGTTACATGTAAGTAACCTTCTTTTAGATCAGGAGTCTCCAAATGAGGGCCATGTTATATTTTTGAAGGGGCCTCGTGGGCCAAAGCTACTGTGAAAAAATTAAATATATGCAAAGTCATTAAAAAAACACACTACTGTGTCAGTCTTGCATTTAATTCTAACAGGTATAAAAGTAGCTGTATAATAAATACAGGTACTGTGAAATCACACAAAATATTTGTCATTACATTAAAAATCATTTCACATTATTTTTTAATTTTATTTTATTTATGTCTAAAAACTCAGAAATTTGTATCCTACAAATACACGTATTCAAATGTTTGGCTGTACTTTGGTAAGAAAAGCTCCAGGTTCCCATTGTTGGTTGGGACTGTTTGGTTCAGTGCTGTAGTTAAAATTTAACCCTTTGCTCCTCCAACCACGCTGCTGGGGCACTCACCCCTCCGCACAAGGGGCTGCCAGCAGCAGCTCATGTGGGGGGAGAGGGGGATAGAGTTGGCTTCTCCACCTGCCTTCTTGGTGTATCTGCTCAGCGGGAGGGCTGGACAAATTTAAACCGCGGGCTGGATCCGGCCCCTGGGCCGTAGTTTGGAGACCCCTGATTTACAAAACATACATATGTGTAGTCTAACACCGTCTCAAATTTTTTTTCCTCATTTACTAGATAATGTGTGAGATGTTTTTCCCCGCCTTTGAAAATGTGCATGACAGCCTCACTGCACCTTTCTCTAGTCGGACAAGATTGAAACCTGCATTTTTAAGCAGTTTAAATACTGTTGAAGATAGTTCTGCTGCTGGGTGCTCTGAGGTAAAGAATAAAATATTAACACTAAAAGTAATTTTGAAGCATTTTGTAGAATCTGATCTACCTGATGTGAATTGTTGCATATGTTTTAGTTTTTACTAATGCATCTTTTCCCCTCTCAAATTTTAGGGAGGTAATCTAGCTTTAGTGCAATATGGTAAAAAGATGGAAGGAAGTATGAATTGTATTTAGAGCTCTCATTTCTGAGGTATGTCTACACAGTTTAAAAAAAAAATGGTAGATGGCCCAGACCAGCTGACTTGGGTTTTCAGGACTTGGGCTGTGGGGATGTTTCATTGCTGTGTAGACTTCCAGGCTCAGGCCCAAACCTGGAAATAGCCCCACAGTCCGAGCCTTAGTTGAATGGCCAGCCATGGGTTTTTCTTTGCTATGTAGACATACCTTGAGGCTACCTAATATAATTAGATTGAGGTACTGCTTTCTAAGAGAGCCAAATAACTGTTTTCATATGGTGTCCTATCACGTTTTAAATAACATTTTATTTTTGTTAGTCTGCGTGCGCTTTGTAATTGTGCATTCTCAATATGTCAGGAGGGGTGGTTAGAAAAGAATGAGCATTGTAATGAGTGAAATAGCCCTCCATTTCTGAGGCAATTGTAGCAAGTATCTGTTATTAGTATTGGCTCAGATCAGTTACCAGTACTGCCACCATGACACTACTGTATTATCATTTCTATGGATAGAATTAGTGCAGAAAACAAGGAAACAAACTCAGTCGGACTTTCATGCAGTTTGTCTCTTTTCAGGATACTGTATTCAGATTAACAAAAGCCCTGTCCCAAGAGCCCGATGTACTTCGAAGCCCTCACTCTTCTCTCTCACACAATATACTGGATTTGCATTTTGAAGACAATAAAAAGTCATTGGGAACAATCCTCTCCAGCTTACCTAGTACACGTTTAAAAAGAAAGCTATCCAGTGACTTGAGGGATTTACAAAGCTCGGATGTCCCTAATAAGATTCCTAAAAAAGGTCTGTTCTGTTGTGGGGGTCTTTTTGTGGGCTTTTTTGGGAGGGGTTGCGGGGGGGGGGGGTTATGGCACTGTATTTTCAAACAGATAGGATAACAACACTGCTTTGGTACTATTTTTAGGTAAAACTCTGAGAGAGAATGAGAGAGTGAGAGCTACACAGAGCTCTTCAGGTCTAGCAAAGGTACTCAGGCCTAGTTTACACTAGGAATTTGTTTCAGTATAGCTATCTCTCTCAGGGGTGTAAAAAATACACCCAAAACACATTTCTTCCAGATAAATAGAAATGGTCTATCACCCTGCTGTGATAGGAAAACTCCTACAAAGTGGTCTGTGAATTGCAAACCCACCCAATCACTGGGGTGGGAAATCTAACCTTCCCCTACCTGCATAGTAAGAGATTTAGAGCCATTTCACACTTTAACTATCAATTTAAGGTGTACACAAGGTGTGATGCCATGTTACTGTCTGCTGAATAGCCTATTTAGGGTCCTACTATTAGTCAGAAACCCCACACTCAAGATATTGGTTAAAGATAAATATTTTCCATGAGAACCACTAGTTTTTCGGCCACAGGACTTCTAATGCCCTCCACCCCTTCCCTGTACTTGATACAGGCCAGAAGGTTGTGTACAGGTTGTCCTATGACAAATTGTAGTGCTGTAACTTGCATGCAAGAGGAAAAAACTTAATTTTTCATGTGACATCTAGTTACCCTCCTACACCAAAGGGTTAGGAGGCAGAGTTGCCAATGGTATTAGAACTTTTGCTTAGTATTTCTAGACTTTCTGCAGCTTAGGCTCTTTGAACTACAGTGTTACAATAATCAGACAAAGATGCTGATCCTGCAGTGAGTTGTGCACAGATGAAGGAATATGCCTTCAAAGATCATATTTCAGGATAAGAACTTGTAGGCGCCAGAGTGACCATAATGGAGATTATACTGCTAAAGAGCTTCTAGGTCCAAAGTGGTAGAAATCTTGTCTATAGGAAGACAAGACTTGTCTGTGCAGTTTTGAGGCATTTGTAAGTTCCTCAAGACCCAAGAATTTAGGAGTCTGCAGATTTGTGGGATTTAGGCTGAACTTGTGAATTTAGTAAGGTCTCTTAGTCCAGCTGTTCTGGCTTCAGCACTTAAACACTCAGCCTGCTTGGTTTAGTCACAGAGCTTAATGCTTTGGACTGGGCTTTAAGTCTAACATTCGTGAAAATCAGGAATTCAGCTATACAGAACCTGCCAACAAAGGAGGCTATTCTAGAAGTTCGTTACACTCTTCACTCTTTCATAAACAGTGTCTGCCCTCGAGAATGCTCAACATTGCTGCAACAGCAAAGTTCATAGATTCAAATGTGTTAGCAAATTAACCTCCAGCCTTCCCCAAAAATACTTAAATGCAATAGTCCTGACTTCAGAGGGAGAAGGGGGTGTTCAAAAATAAATGTGGAGTTCTTAAATTAAGCTTGTTCTGGGGGTGAGGGAGGGGTGGGTTTTTGTGGCTTTTATGTTTGTTTGAAACATTAAAAATTCTTGAAAAATTAAAACCTATTTCCAGCTCTGAAGTGTTTTTTGTCTTGTCTCAGACTTAGGCTCTCCAACTGTACCCTCTCAGAAAAGTTACTCTCTGGGAGGAGGCCATGTGTAATATTTCAGGTGGAGAGGAGTTTTTTTTGTTTGGTTGGTTTTTTTGTGGGGGAGAGTTTGTATTCATAGGGAACAGATACAAAAACTGAGTTCATCGTAGAAAACTAATATGGGGTTACTATGCTGATCCAATATTATGTGTATGTATATAGTGCCTGCTTTACCCAAATGTTTCACATAGAGCTGTCCTTTTCCCTTAGATGGAGATACTGTACTTGAAAACTCTGCCACCTCTGCATTACGTGAGATACCAGCAATCCTTGTGGATGCATCTGACTTTGAGTGTTCCCTCTGCATGAGGTATGACTGAGAGTCTTCCTAGACCAAGGGTCTCAAACACAGTGTGGCTCACGGAATTATTTCCTGCGCCCTGCCCTAGGTCAAGATCACTAGCAGCTAAGATCCAAACATTTCTGAGTGTTTATATTTTATTAAAACCCCTCTTTGCATTACAGTTTTTTTAAAAGTTAATACATTGACTTTTAATAACATACTATATTACTCTTCATTTTTTACTATACCTTTGTATCGTATGAAAAGGTTTCAGGGATGTGGCCCTCGGGCCAATTTACTTGTCCTCGTGTGGCCCTCGTGCTGATTTGAGTTTGAGATCCCTGCTTTAGACCAAACGTATTTGGTTTGGAGGGATGGGTTCTATTGGAAGCTATTCTATCATGAAGTAAAGGTTTTGTTTCATCTTTGCAAAAATGTAATAAATGTTAACTTCAGTGGAGAGGCTGAAATTATTTTTGCAACGTGTCAACGTAATGGCTTTACTTTAAAAACGAAATCCCTTTTATGTCATAGGATAGAGACTCGATAAAAATGCCACATGCAGGGGGGAAATAGCTTTTTTAATGATAGGCTTAGTGACTCATTACTATCTGTATTGTTTGTGTTGGATGGGAATTATAAAAAACTGATTTTATTTTGTTCCAACTGTCTTGTTCAGGTTATTCTACGAGCCTGTTACCACTCCCTGTGGACATACGTTTTGTCTCAAATGCCTCGAGCGTTGCCTTGACCATAACCCATATTGCCCACTCTGCAAAGAAAAGCTCTCTGAAGTAAGTTTGTATTTGTGAGAGGTTTTTTTAGACGATGTTGTGATCTTGGCATATTGTGCAAAATCTCTTTGCAGACATGCAGCTGAACAATCTAGGGCCAACACAGCAGTCTTGTGCTCTGCACCGACATAGTCTGAATACAAATACTAGTATTTATTAAGCTGTGTTTAATAATCTGGAGCAGGCTGGAGGGAAGAAGTACTGACCAAAATAGTTCATAGTACTTTCTCACATTGAAATGAGGTATTTTAATTTTTCCCTGAATAGTCTCTTTCAAATAGAGGGGTAGCCATGTTAATCTGTATCCACAAAAACAACGAGGAGGCTGGTGGCACCTTAAAGACTAACAGATTTATTTGGGAATAAAAGAAACCCACTCCCTTTATGCCCAAATAAATCTGTTAGTCATTAAGGTGCCACTGGCCTCCTTGCTGTTTTTGTAGTCTAACAAAGACTGTGAAAATGCTGAAGAGGCCGTATTGTCACTGCAGTATCTCTACTGATGCTGGGTTGGTGAACAAAGTATGCTTCTGGCCATTCTGATGTACAGAATATATGATCAGATGTGGGAAATCTCATTCCCAAATATTTAGACTCCTCAGGTGGCAATAACTTGGCAGCTCTAGAGTCAAAAGAGATTCTGTCTTTTACACTAAGTAAAGAGGATTAGAGGTGAGCAAAAGTGTTTTGCATTTTTGTGGGGCTTGGGGGGAGGCAGAAAAATGCTGATTTGCAAAGCATTTCACAAACTCCTGTCTACTTCAGCTTGTTTCAATCAATGGAGGGGCAGGAGGGTTAAGGGTCAAGAAATTCAGAAATGTCGAACTAGCTTTGTTTCAACACTTCTGAAATCTAAAGATTTTGTTCTTGTTTGTTAGATTTGCAAAACAAGTCGTGGTGAACCACTTACACCCTTTAGCCTGGTTAAAGCACCCCTTCCTCCCCCCCTACTGAAGCTGTTACGCTTGCATACATGATTAAGTATTCATTGGAGAAGGGTCTGGAACCTGAGTGGTGCCTGCCCTCCCAGGTGAGTGCCTTAACCACCCCGTGATAGTCATTCTCATTCACTCGCTCTCTGGTCCAGTGAATACTTAAACACTTTATATAAGTGAAATAGCTTGAAAAGATGAGACTGAGAATACTCTCTAATCCTGGTGGTTGGGACACTCATCTGGGAGTGGTGGAAACCCGGCTTCAAGTCCCTGTTCTAGAGTGGGGATTTGAACTTGGGTTTTCCACATCCTGGGTCAGTGCTTTTTAAGAGCTAGGTTATAAGGGATCATCATTATTCTAAATGTTTTTTCTTTAGATGACCTGATACAAGTTTTCCCCAACTCTTTTGATATGCTGAACCAAACCTGAAATATTTTGGAATTTTCAAGTCGAACTGAATTGTTTTCAACTCTTTGGAACTGCCGGTGAATTGCAAGTCAGTTATTCTCACAGCTCTGAAGAGTACCCTTTTTTTAATTGTCATGTTGTAGAGCCCAACAAATTTATGGTTCCTGAAGTGAGTAGCGTGTCCACTATTGTATCAGAGAGAGAATCTCAAATTTTTGAAAAAGTGAGAAAGGAAGGGGGATTAGAACGACGTTACATCAGGAAGCTGCTGCATTCATTGTTTTGTCACTGTTTGCAAGCCACCTAGACCAGGAGTGGGCAAACTTTTTGGCCCAAGGGCCACATCGAGGTTAAAAATTGTATGGAGAGCCAGGTAGGGCAGGGAAGCCTGGCCCCGCCCCCTATCCAACCCCCTCCCACTTTCTACCCCCTTCCGAACCCTCAACCCATCCAACCTCCCCTGACCACACCTTTCCGAAACCACTGTCCTGCCCCTAACTACCCCCCAGGACTGCATCTCCCATCTAAGTTCCCCTGCTCTTTCTCCTGCCCGCCCCCTCCTGAGACACCCCCTCCCCCACCCCCCCAACTGCCTCCCCAGAACTCCAATCTCTACCCAAGGCCCCCTGCTCACTGTCTCCCCCCACCCCCTGACAGACCAACGGGACTTTCTTCCCCTTATCCAAGTCCCCGACCCCCTTACCACGCCGCTCACGCTGCTCCGCCCCCTGACTACGCTGCTCAGAGCGGCAGGAGCTCAGGACCTGCCGGAGCCGGCCACACCACTGCAACGCTACCCGGTTGTAGCGGTGGGCCAGAGCGCTGGCGGCGCGGCATGCCGGGGCTGTGGGGGAGGAGGGGCATAATAGGGGAGGGGCCAGAGCAGCCTCCCTGGCCAGGAGCTCAGAGGCGGTCAGGAAGTGCTTGCGGACCGTAGTTTGCCCACCCCTGATCTAGAGCTATCTTGCTCTTGGAATGGACATAACTGATTAAATATTAGTACTTAAATTTTAACTCTTCTCTCTAGTTTTTGGCAAGCAGAACTTATAAAAAGACTGTCCTTACAGAAGAACTAATAGTTTGTTACTTGCCAGAAGAATTGTCAGAAAGAAAGAAAGTTTATGAAGAAGAAATGAAGGAATTATCAAAGTAAGTTATTTTTCTGTTCTATCTAAATGGTGTAAAATTTTATTTTGATCTAGATTACTGAAGAAACTTTTAATTAATTTATTTATGAAAGTAAGTTTCAACTGTTCCGGTACTAGCATGTTTGTTGTAGATAGTCTTTAAGGAAAACTAGGATTGGATGTCAGAGGTGCAGAACATCAATGGAAAATATTAATTTTATTTGGCAATAAATATATTGATTTATTTCTATGAATAAAAACCCCATAATTTAAAACTAATTAAAACATCTTCACCAAAAGTAGGAAGTGTGGGATTGGGAATAGGAGAAGCATGTAAAATGTAAGCAGGTATGTTTATGCACTTCCTTATAAGTAGATTTATCCATGATTACTTGTTCTTGCCATATAGCTGAATAAAAAGGTCACAGCAGAAAAATGAAAGTAATATGAATGTACGTTACAAAACTAGAGTCTGAAAGTTAACTCTGTCCTCGAGTCCCCATTTCCACTTAATTCCTCCAAACACCATGTCCCTTTTGAATCTAAGGATTGCTTTCCAGCCATGTTTAAAGTATATGTAGTATACAGCAATATATCTTTTTGAAAATTCCAACTAAAAGCTGTAAAAGACTCAGTCAAGTGCAAATTAGATGCTCTTTTCCATGCACATTGTAACGGGGTCACCACTCACCCCTGCGGCGCCTCCCTCTGGTTGTCTGGGGAATCAGCTCCTTCAGCGTCAGGAGCGCCCTCCGCAGGTTGATGCCCCGCTCCTTTGTTGGCCCCGTGTCCCTCCTGGACCCCGGTGCCCTCCAGCTGTGGGTGCTGCACCCCTGCAGTACCCCCTTTGGTGTGAGGGTTTCCCCTCCCCGGGGGAACCCTCTACCCCCTATTCCCACCTCGCCTCAGAGTGTGCCACTGTCAGTCACCACTTGCCCCCACTCGCTGGGGCGGACTGCAGTATCATGGCTTCTCATCCCAGGCAAGGAGGGTTGGCCTGCTGCTGCTATCTCCAGCCCTAGGCTGCCCCCTGCAACCCTGGTAGTTCTGGGTCGGACCTTGTATCAGGCCCGGAGGCCTGGGGCTCTTGGCTAGAGCCTGCCCAGCTCCCTCTGCCCTGCCCCAGCTCTGCCCTAACCCAGGTACCTGGCTTCAGCTCCTACAGTCAGGCCTGTCTCCTTCTGAATGCAGAGGAGACTGCTTCTTCTCTGTCTCCCAGCCCTTATATCCTGGCTGGGAGTGTTTGGGGCGTGGGCACTCAGCTGAGCCTAGCTCCCAATCAGTCTGGGAGCTTGCAGGCTCGCAGCCACAGTCCCTTCTCGGTCTGTTTTAACCCCCTTTTGGGGCTTTTTCAAGCCCCTTCCGGTAGGGGGCGGGTGGTCACCCCGCCACACACATGCTTGAGAATGCAATTGCATTTTCCAAACTTTCTCTATTAAAACCAAAGAATGGAGGTATTGGTACCTAGAGTACATTAATAGCAGGGAGAGCCTTTGGTACTCTGATGCCTGTGAAAGCAACAAATTTTTGTTGGCCAAGAGCTTATTTTACGAGAAACGAGTCTGAGAAACCACTCTAGTCAACCTCAACTATGAGGTTTTCTGCTTTATAAATACAGTATGCAAGAGGAGACGGACTGTTCTCATATTTGTATTTTTGCAGTTTGAATGAAGATGTTCCCATCTTTGTGTGTACCATGGCCTTCCCTACCATCCCTTGCCCACTTCACGTCTTTGAACCTCGGTATCGGCTAATGATAAGAAGATGCATGGAAACTGGTACCAAACAATTCGGCATGTGCTTAGCTGATGAACTAAAAGGGTAAGGAATCTTGCTGAGAACATCCCTGTCGTAATACTTTTGGAAGCTAGTGGAGAACCATAGTACTGTTGGTCTTCCATAATGAGTTGAATCGTTTTTAGGTCTCATGCTAGCAGATACAAATGTTACTGAGTGCTTTGCTGCTGGGTTTTTATATAATCTATAAACCTCCCCTTTTTACTGAAGTTTCTAATATCTCAATGTTAGAGCCTGAAAGTTGACCTATGCTCTAGCTATCCATCCAACCTCCTTTATGTACTCCTGGAAAGTGTATTTCCTTGTGGATATGCTTTGGAGTAGTTATATTTAACTAGAAAATAGTAACATGTCAAAAGACTGGAGTGCCCCTAACATCTATTTCATTATGTACAACTGGTTTGGGGTCAGTAGTACCACAGAGAGCCCATTATGACAATTTATGATCCACGGTTTGGTTCCCAGTAAAGGCTGTTGACTAAATCAAGGTGAGGATTGCTCGTCTGCTCTGTAAGGGTATGTCTACACAGAGATAAAAAACCTAGGTCACGTTGTGGGGTGTGGTCTCTGGGGCTGAAAAATCGCTCGGTAGATGTTTGGGACGGGGAGAATGGGGTGCCAGAGCTCAGGCTCCAGCCCCAGCCCACAGTCTATACAGAAGCTTTTAGCCATGAGCCTGAGTCAGCTGACCTAGACCAGCCACAGCTGTGCCATCGGTCTTTTATCCCTGTGTCGACGTACCCTAAAACGTCTCCCTGTCTCCTAAGCTTTGGGTTCAGATCCGATGTCTATAAAGACCCTGGGTTAATAAAGCTGGACTGTACAGTAGGTATTTGAAATGGAAAATTAGGCTCTTTGAATGAGAATTACATGCTTGGTGGATGAGGACGCTGGATATGAGCTTTGCATTTGTAGGAACTGAAGAATCCTAAAGAGGTCACGGACGTCCCATTTCCCTTGATGGCATGGTGTACATGGGGAATTTTACAGTGAATCGCTGATTCCTTTGAAAGAGGGAGGAAGTGGAGAATAACTGGATTCTCTGCTTTATCCTTGGAGCATGCAGGACAGAGTTAGTTTCCAAAACCATCCACCTTTTGGGGGCTTGGTTTGCTTGGTAACTCAGAAATAACCGTGTAAACCTCAACTTAAGCTACTTCTCAAGTGTGACTGTTCTTAGGGTTTCTCTCTAAGACCATGTCATAAGTGTAAAGTGCTGGAGAGGGTTAATGTTACCTGAGAACAAGTGATGTAAGAGCTTCCCTGCCACGAGGCAAGGAGGGAGTTTTTTAGTTCGAGTTTGGCTTGCCATGTAGCTTGGCAAGGGTCCCGGAGCGTCTCTGGCTATTGAGAATGACTCTACTTTCCTTCTTATATTCCTAATTAGCTGACTGTAAGTAATGTTGATTTTCCTAAGTCTGTACCTATTTGGGGTGTGTCTATCCTTTTCAGAGGGGGAATAAGAGAACTAAATTGTAAGTTGTACTGTAGCCTGTGTTCTAATCTCTTTTCTTTATTAAATCTTGTTAGTTATAAAAAGCGTTTTGGTTTATTTCCCTTAAGGGTTTCTCTGCTTCCAGACTGGGAAGAGAGGAGGGAGGGGAGTAGCTAAAAGGACCAGCTCCGGGTGGGAGCTGAGAAGCGGAGTCTGTCTCTACCTTCAGCCGAGAAGGGTGAGGGGGGAGGGGAAACAGCCTCCAAGTGTCTGGCTCTCAGGGAGGGAGACAGAGTTAGGGTTTTGGGGAGTCTGAGTACCCACTCCAGGGACTTGGAGATTTACTCAGATGATGGCAGCCGGGGGTCCCCAAGTTCCCAGCTGGTAAAATGTGGGAGTCTGGGGGTGTAGAGAATTAACTTAAGCTGGGGAGCAGTTAAAGTTAGTTGGTCTGGCATACAAGAGTCCCCTTCTCTGTACTCAAGAGCACAGAGACTGGGTAGCACACTTTTACAGACCATGTCTGGCTTAATTCTTTCTGGCACAGGCACTCCCATCACCTTGCTATTAGGAGCCAGTCCCTGTTCTGAAGCGCTTACCTCCTGACTTGTACAGTGCCTGGCACAATATGGTCTCCATCTTGGTCCGTGTCCCTTGGTACTCCAAATAATGTAGTCACCCTGGAGTTACAAAACCCACCTTCCGTCATGACTCAGCAGTAATTACCGTGAAGGTTAATGCAGGATTTTAGATCCCGTTGCCTTCTTCCAAAACGTTGTAGTGTGTAACCCAGTTACATGGAATTTCTCTAGAACAGAAGACCACTTTCCTGACAAAATACCTCTTCCTGGTTGCTCTTCCAGTTGCAGGTGGCACTGGCAGTTGGCGGGTGGGGACTCTCTGGTTGGTATCTCTCTCGCAGCAGAGACCAGCTGTAGTAATATCAGCACCTAAGCATTCCTCTCCCCTGTTCTCTCCTGCTTTCCCTTGTAAGTACTGGTGGCAACTTCTTTCCCTCCTCTTCCTCCTCCCCACACAACCAGAAATCAGGAGAGAGGAAGAGGAGTAGTAATCCCCTTGGAGTGCATCACTTACTGCCTACATGGTGGCTGCTAACTTGCACTCTAAGAAGATTAGTAGTATCTAAAGTTGCTTACAGTGGAGTGTTAATTAACTTTCAACATCTTGTGCCAAAATTAGTTTTGTTAAAATGTCCCACCATTGTCTTCTCTATTGGAGCTGAACCAGTGGTAGCAGCAATGGGAAAGTTTATCAGAGGCCCAAGTGGAGTAAAAGCAATGAGATGTTCACTTCACTTGCACAGCTTCTAGGCACTTCTCTGCCTTCCTCAGCAGTATAATAGAGCTATCTCTTTATAAAATAGTTGCAAAACCCTTCATAACTTGCCATCAGCACTCAGGAACTCACAGCATGAAATCTGCTCAATTTATTTAAAAACCTGCTCCTCCCTCCCCACAAATGATTCTAATTTTAAAAAGCAGATGATTTAATCATGAAGTGCGTGTGTGTGACTGTTACCAAAAGCAACATTGTGTTGGAAAATTATGGAGTTACTTTTGTTTTTCACCAGTGTAACACAGTGGTGAATCAGGTCCAGTATATTTATTAATTTCCAAACTTCTATAAATACCTGTTAGTGTGACTTCCTAATTTTCTGTGCCCTTTTATCATTTCAGGTTTGCCGATTACGGCTGCATGCTAGAGATCAGAGATGTAAAGTTTTTTCCTGATGGGCGTTCAGTTGTTGATACAGTTGGTGTTCATCGGTTTAAGGTCTTGAACCATGGTCAACGAGATGGGTATAACACCGCGAACATAGAATATCTTGAAGATAAGAAGGTGATCTCTTGTGCATTCACGTTTCTTTGGGTTCTCTTAAATGTTCTGTCCTTGTCACCTCTCAAGCTGAAGTTATTTATTTACATGGTCATAATGCACATTTTCTTTACTTCTGAAACCATGCAATACATTATTTTGCCTTTCTGACTAACTCACTAGCTCTCTGCCGTTTAATCCTCTCCACCAGTGCTACTTCTGTCATCATAAATCTCAGGGTAGCTTTCAAGCCTTTGGTACTTGAAAAGATGCAATCTACCCATGTTTAGATCATGGGTTAAAGTAGCAGGTAAAAATTACACTGGTTCAAGACCCTTCTAAAGAGACACATGTCTACGTTTTATTAAAGTGTTTAGGATTACATGCTGTGCATTGATACACAGTATCTGTTTCTTGCTCTCACAGATGATCTCTGACTTCCCCACACACTGAATAGAAAAGCTTTCCTCCTCTTTCTTTTCAAGGTAGAATTCATTTTAAAGAAGAGAACCTGGTACTAATACATTTTGTCACTCAAATGCATGTGTATGCATGGAATCTAAGGAAATCTACCAAATAAAATAACTTTGTTTTCTAAAATCTGGTATACACCTCATTTAGTGAATTTGTGGTGGAATTTACTGGCCAAAACAAGAATGGCCTGCATAATGGTCTAGGGTCATGCTGGATATCTCAAATGAGTGCCAGTAAAACTCGGACACCACTTCACAGTGCGCTCCTTACAGAGTCCAGGCCAGTGGATGGCATTTGAAAAGTCCAGTCAGGTCCCATGGTTCTCAAGCAACTTTCACAGTTAACTAGGTGGGTTCTCCCCATTTGTGCTGTGTGGATCAATTGCCAACAAACACACAGAAAAAGAGAGACGAGATAAAATGTCTCTTGAAGGTTAAAGTGGTCTAATATCCCATGTTATTCCTCAGGGTCCCCACCGAGTGAAGGTGAAGTATATAGTCAGATCAAACGTTCGTGTATGTTGGCAGAAGCCTTGTTAATACCATTCCTGGTCCTGGGAAGTCTGTCTCGCTTGTATACTTGTTTTGTTTCTCCCTGTCATCCTTCCACTACTCCCTTGACCTGAGTACCACATCTATGGTATTTGAAAACAGCACTACTTTGTAGAATTCCCTTAATGGAGGAGCGCTCCTCATCCTTATTAAGAGGAAATCCTAATCAACTGAAGACTTCAGTAGCAATACTTCTGACTTGGTTGTGAAAAGGACCTAAAACTTCAGTAGGAGAGACCAAAAAAAGGAACCGGCATAAGTTTGGGATGCATGAGACTTATGCATCACTTTGTTAGCTGGAGACATCCACATTAAGTGGCATAGCCATCCCTTAGCAAGGAGTAGTCGTTGCTGTTAAGCATATTTGGGTTGAAATTGGGTCCCTGTGAGGCATTTAAATTGTACAGAATATAGAATAAATCTGATTTTTTGTATCCTCCTTTTTCTTGGTAAGGTGGAGGGAGCAGAGTATGAAGAACTCGTCCGTCTTCATGATTCAGTTTATGATCAAGCTGTTACCTGGTTTACTTCCCTTAAAGACAACATGAAAGCACAAATTCTCAATCATTTTGGATCCATGCCAGGAAAAGAATCTGAGCCACAGGTAAATATTTCCTAAACATGCACTGCCACTATCTCCCAGACAAATATCTGATAGAAGGGTCTGTTGTGTCTGATACCTATCAAGCTTATTAATGATTGCCAGGTCTGGTTCACTAGAATCAAGGTTGGAAAAACTTTGACAACTACTCCCTGTGGTTTTGGCTTCTGAAGAGGACATTGCTACTTAATTGCACAAAGAGGAAACATTTGAAGTTGGTGTGTAGAGCTCAAGAAATCTCCAGTCTATAGATGGTCATTAATTGTACCGACTAAAATAGAGGAAAAGTGGGAGGGAAGATTGCTAACACTAAACTCGAATCCACAAACGTATCTTTTTTTTTTTCTCTTGCAGAGTAACCCCAGTGGCCCAGCCTGGTACTGGTGGCTATTGGCAGTGTTACCATTAGAAAACAGAGCTCAGCTGGCTATACTTGCTATGACTTCCCTTAAAGATCGTCTTATTGCCATCAGACGTGTATTAATATTTGTAACACGCAAGAGACCCAGATGACATGGACTTACCTGTCAACAGGCACTGACTATATGTTGGTAGATATGTTTCTAAAAAGCATCATGCAGAGATGAACCATTCTTTCTGGTTGTGTCTGACATTCGCTATTCTGGATGTTCACCAAACTTTGCACTCTACTCTGTAACTAGTAAGCACTCTGTGCCTGCCATCCTGGTGAAATCTGAGCCCCTATGAAGTTGTGATACAATTACAATGTAGTTGGTAGTTGTGGATAACTACTTTGAAGTACTATTCATAATCAAGAGTTGATGTTGCTAGCCTGTGAGAGACTGCGCTTAAAGTACTAGAACACCGCAAATGGCCTATGTGCAGTTTGGATTTACACTTAGAAGGAACAGAATTCTCTGCAATGGATCACAGACTGAAGATGGGATTTATTACAATCTTCCTAAGGTGGTGAGCAGAAGGGAAACCGAACTTTCTGTAGATAAAGAATGCACAGAGTGCATAGCTGACAAGATGTTCTCTTAATGAGTTGGTAGATTCTCTCTGCACTTTCACCTACTTGTTCAAGAAGTATTAGTCTATAAAACAATTTTCAAGATTAAGGCCTTGGTTACACTGGCACTTTATAGCGCTATAGAGCCTCCAGGAGTGCTATAGCTCCCTACCCGTCCACACTGGCAAGGCATGTATTGCGCTATAAACCCACAGTTATACCGCTCCTGGTAATCCTCCCTTCCTTGAGGAATAACCGCTATTGCGTATTCCCTGTAGCGTATTATCACAAGTGTAAACAGTCATTACGCTATAAGTGATCTCTGGCATGCCTCCGAGCCATTTAAGGCAATTGACATCTCTTCGTGTTGGTTTGAACTCGGCAGGAGGAATGCGGAAGTACCTTTTCAGAGTTTCTCTCTTAACTCTGCAGATAAGCACTGCAAATGTTTACAAAGGGAGCTGTGTGGTGAGAAACTATTAAAGCAGGCTCTAATTTCAAAGGAAACCACTGACAAGACTCTCAGCCTGTAGAAAATCCTCTCACTCTCTCCCTCTGCATACACACTACACGTTCCCCCTCGTTTGAAAAGCACGTTGCACCCAGCTGAATGCTGGGATAGCTGCCCATAATGCACCACTCCCTGTGCCGCTGCAAGTGCCGCAAATGTGGCCACGCCAGGACATGTTATAGCACTATACCTATTGCTGTATATGGGTACAGCTATAACCAAAAGCGCTATAATTCTGTAAGTGTAATCATGGCCTAAGGTTTTGGAGGTTGTCCAGGAGCGTAGTATTTACATGGTCATGGCTGTGTGCTTGGAAAGAGTAGTAGCTACTGAACAGCAATTTGGTAGCCTTGAGTAATCTCTTGTGTTGTGATTTGCATGTTGTATTGGAATGAGTATATCAAATGTCAAAGGTGTGCATTTATTTTTAGAAAATCAAAGTAATCCCAGCTGGTCTATAATCACTATACACAAACAAAACAAATTCCCTAAAACATGAAACTACTCAAAGGCTGTTGTGAAATAGCTATTTCACTCCAAAGTCCGGGAGAGCACGCTCAGCGACGTGTGTTCTTAAAGTAAACTTGGCTAGGATAAGCATTGGGGAAGATTACATTTCCCTGCCTACCTTCAAATGATGTGCCAAACTAATGTTGCATTGGAACAATATTTGTTAAAACTTTTGGGGGTTTAAAGCTAGTGTTCTGTTTTATATCATAAATGCTGCACGTGGTTAGAACCTTGGTCTGTGATGACATCATGAAAGGCGGTCCAAACTGAACACTAACAAAAGGCAAGTCTCAATGCAAGCTTAAGTCAGGTGTCCTCTTCATTTGTTTGTCTTGGTTTTTAATATATTAGTTTTGTTAATAGCTTACTTTGAAAACTGTTGAATAGGTTTCTGGTTAGTCAAACTACTTAATTTTTTTAATAGCCACTGAAATAATCAACAGTGTTACTAATTTAATGGTGTAGCTTCCTATAAGCAGAAGTAATTTTACCAACATGAAAAGTTAGCCAGAATCTGTGTGCTGAAAGTATAGCAAGATGCTTTTAGAGACACTTCTTCATGTGCAACACTCAGGCATGATGAAAACAGAGTCTTATCTAAATGTTTAAAGTGCCTAGTTTTTAGTTTGCTTTGAATCTTTTCTTTTTTCTTTTTTTTCTTTTTTTTTTTGTCCATGAAGATATATAGAAGAACTTTGCACATGAGTTCTGGAAGAAAACTGCATAAACAAATGCATTAATACGTAATGACTGCTTTCTTGGATACTGTAATTAGAACCTTGGTGGTCTGGGAAACTAAAGTATCTAGTGCAGTGGTTTTCAATCTTTTTTCATTTTTCATTTATTAAACTTCAAATGGTGGTGTGGACCCCTTTGGAAATCTTAGACAGGGTATGTCTAATCGATCTTTTGGTGATCAATTTATCGCGTCTCATTAGGCGCAATAAATTGATCATGAAAGGCACTCCCATCAACTCCAGAACTCCAGCTTGCCGAGAGGCACACGCTCGAGTCGACGGGGGAGCCCACTGCTGCCATGAGGATGGCAGGTAAGTTGGCCGAAGATGCGCCGACTTCAGCTACGTTATTCACGTAGCTGAAGTTGCGTATCTTCGGTCAGCCCCTCCCCCTAGTGTAGACCAACCCATAGTCTATGGACCTGCAGGGGCCCACATACCAAAGGTTGAAAACCCGTGAACTAGTTAACTTTTCTTTCAGCAAATCGTTACCAGAAGTGTAACCTGCTCTGAATGTACTGTAATTGCCTCTACCTTGAACGCGCCTTTTTCTAGTTTTAGTGATTTGTAATTTATCCTTTGAATTGTGAAGTGCATAACTTACAACCAATGATGTCATGATCTCTACAATAGCCTCACTGCAAGTTCGGCTACCATCATAAGAGTACTAAAAGTAAAAGCTGTAGAAGATTCTGAGAGGGTGGAGAAGGAATCAGAGCCCCTAAGCTGTACGAAACAGCTTGAAGTCTTTTGGGGCACTTCCCCCTCCATCCATGAATTGGTAACTCTCATACTTCATCCCAGTGTTTTTCCTGTTAACCCATTTTAGACTACCAGCACTTTAGGTAGTTCACCTTCAGAGTTTGGCAACCCGACTCACTTTCAGTTGGGAAAATGAATTCTTTTTGTGAACTTTCACATTGTTTTTTGTTCCATATGCCACACTTGCCATCATTGTCCTTGTCTTTGTCTTACGCTTCCCTTCTTCCATGTCTCTTTCCTTGTCTGTCCATGCATTGAGTTTTGATGTTTTGGCTACAAAGGGACATTGACAGAATCATACAATCCTAGGCCTTACACCTGCAGTGTGTTTACATATGTGCTTAACCTTACACAGATATACACCCGTTTATAATTGAAATGTTAGTTGCTGTCTCCTTGATTCTAATTACTGAAGACAATGTGAATATCTCCTCTTTGCAAAAGCCAGTGATATAAGTACTTTTAAAAGTGATGCTACAAAACAAAGGGTTACCTCTAATACATTCTAGAACAGCAATAAAGAAGACATACGATTCTTCCCGTTCCCCCCTCCCCCTTTTTTTTTTAAATTTGCTTTTTTGCATTAAGTTCCATTACTGTGTAAGGATGCCAGGATGACTAATGAAATGTCATCACTTTAGTGAAAGCTGACCGACAGAATTTTTGGCGAGTTTTAAACTATTTTTTAGCACAGTGGAGTCCTGGTCTGTGACTGGTGTTACGCTAATACAAATATTTGTTTTTAAACACTTAAGTGACTGACATTTTTGATAAATCATATGAAATATTCAGTATCTGCATTCAGATGTTAAACTAACAACCCAAACTCACTGTGTCTTCCAGAATATCAAATATTGGATCATACAGCAAAGCTAAAGAGAAACACTATTCATGGGCATGTACAGAGTCTCCAGGGGTAGAGTGCGTGCTTTATTCCTACCAACTTCTCCTGTCATGGTTTGGGCAGCAGCAAGTATAAATAGATAGAGGAACTAGTTGCCTCTTCTCTGGGTTAGAGACAAATGCCCATATTGCAGCTACTTTACATCTTTACTTCATTCTTGTCCGCATGGTACAGTATTGAAACCACGAGTTAAGCAGCTGGAAAAGACCGGTATTAAAGGGTAGCGAAACACACATTTTTTCACTAAATATTCCCTAGCCTGAGCAATGTGGTAGGAAAGTCTCCACTTGGGAGTGATCCTTTATACATCATTTATACATACTTTATACATCATAGGAGGAGGGATAGCTCAGTGTTTTGAGCATTGGCCTGCTAAGGGTTGTGAGCTCAATGCTTGAGGGAGCCATTTAGGGATACAGGACAAAAATCCATTGGACAATTTAATTGGGGATTGGTCCTGCTTTGAGCTGGGGGTTGGACTAGAATAGATGATCTCCTGGGGTCCCTTCCAACCCTGATATTCTATGAAAAATGTCCAATTTAATTTTTTCCCCCTTGTGGGTCACCTGTAACACTTCAAAAAATATTTTGTATCTTCACCTTTCAAGAAGCATGTAAGTTGTTTGCCATCAAGGCCTTTGTTATCTACTGTATCTTAACATGTCCAGTCTGTGTTTCATTTCATCGATGGCTTTGGACTTCTAACATGCTGATGATCAGTTCAGTTTCTTATTGCTTCCCTTGCTCGTGCTCCAGTCCATTTTGAAACTGAAATATAAAGCTATTCAAAAAGCTGTGCACTTGGTCCATATTACCTCTCACACTGGTGGAACTGGTATTTGGTAGCGCCTTAAACTTGCAGCTGTGAAATGATTGTATCAGTAACAAAGTCTCGAATCTGGGGCTTGTGACCAGATTACAACAAGTATGTGTAATGTAGATAAACTTGAAACAATTTTTTTTTTACTGTTTTAAAGCTAATTATGAAACTGTATGTACATATGTATAAATATAAATTAAACCACCATTTTGTATTTAGTAAATTCAGGACAAGTCCATGTTCTAACCACATTTGGTACTTGTTGCATAAGCAAAACCAGACTTTTTTTAAAAAATTGCAATGTTCATTTCATGTATATTTGCATTGTTCATGGGAAATGTACTTAATTTATGTGACATTTTGAATAAACAGATCACATTTAGCAGTGTCTGTCTTTTAACAAAAACCCATCCTATGTGAAATGTTAAGGTTACTTGGAAGTTTCTTAATTAGAACTTAAATTTAAGTGTTAATGTGTGACTATTGCCTCTAGTGTGGGTTTAGGACTGTAGGCCTTTTGTAATCAGTTTCTGTTAGCACTTGTCATTTTAAATATCTTAATTGTCTGTAAATCTGTTTTGGGGCAGATCACTCAAACAAAGCCTATGTTTTCCCAAGAATGCTTCTGAATGAAGTGGAGTAGGGATTGGAATTTTTATTGGGACTAACAAACTACTGTTATAAGGCTGAAGCTCTTTGTAAGAGGTCCTGGGGATTACAGAACACAAATGAAAGAGGATGGTCAGAGAATATATTACACTTCCTGTATCAAAAGATACACTTGGGTTTCCTTTTTCCCTTCCTATTTGCAATTTTTTCTGGCACTTAACCACCTCTTTTCCCAGTTGATCCCTCATGAGATCTGCTATAGGAGTCTCTCACTCTTCAGTAGCTATGATTAAGGCTATGTTTTAGTCATGGGTATTTTTAGTAAAAGTCAAGGCAGTAAACAAAAACTCACGCCCTGTGACCTGTGCATGATGTGTACTATATACCCTTTTAGCGGTGGGACGACTCACCCCTACAGCGCCTCCTGCTGGCTGTCTAGGAATTAGCTTTTCCAGCTCAGTGCACCCTCTGCAGGCCCGTGTCCACTAGCCCCATGTCCCTCCCGGATCCCGGTGCCCTTTTTCCTAGGGTGCTGTCTAGGAAACACCTAGGGTGCTGCACCCTGGCAATACTCCCACGCTCTGCCTCTGGGTCTCCCCTCCCTGGAGAACCTCACCCCACATCACCTAACCTCAGTGGACACTGCCAGTTACTGTCTAGCCCCTGCTCACTGGGGCAGACTGCAGTCTGTCCCACTCACCATCAGCAAGGGGGGTTTGGACCTGCTGCCTTTGCCTAGCCCTAGGCTACCTCTCTGTAGCCTCAGTACCTGCTTTGGACCCTTATGCAAGGCCTCAGCCTGGGGCGTTGCCAGGCAGGAGCTCCCCAGCCCCTTTTGCCTTTCCCCAGCGCTAAATAAGTGTCTCAAAGCTCTGAGGCGAGTGGGGCCCAGTTGCGTAAGGCACTAGAAAGAGTCTAAATAAACTAGACTGCCAAAGGGTGGACGTGGAAGTACCGAGCAGTGAGCTGACTCACCCACGGGGTCTCAGCAGGTTAGCGGCAGAAGTGAGGCCAAGAACAAACTTGCCTTTAGCTATGTTGCCAGTGTGTGAGGAGTACACTGCAGAGAGCAAGGGGACAGCAGGTAGCAAATGGGAACAGAAGACATGGTCCTATGCCACGAAGTCAATGGGTGTTGCTGTTTACTACAGTGGAATTGAGCCAAAAGATAACAGACACAGAGCCTGGGGAGAGGGCAAGAGTTGTGGTATCTGGGAAAGGACAAGGGTCGGTCCTGCAGCCAGCTATGGAGATGGAATTGGCAGTAAGAGATTTGTGAATGGGAAGAGGCAGCACTGATGAGGGGGAGGGAAGGATAGTAAAGAACATGAGACCAGAAGGAAAGGGGGAATTAGAGATGAAAACATAAAAAGTGGGAG
Organism: Sternotherus odoratus; assembly: GCA_032164245.1. Classification (NCBI taxonomy): domain Eukaryota; kingdom Metazoa; phylum Chordata; order Testudines; family Kinosternidae; genus Sternotherus; species Sternotherus odoratus. Next base: position 202,797,726 of record JAVMKO010000001.1, on the reverse strand, counting down.
ACAATGGAGCAGGAATAACTTCTCTATTTCAGCAGTTCCAGCACAGGGAGCTTATATTACTGATTTTTAAACCTAACCTGACTGGTTTACAATTAAATACATTTCCGAATTAGCTTCCCTCCTCAAATACTGAACTGGTTTATTGACGCTTAACATTCATAGTTGAGACACTGCAGCCACACACACCTATTCTTTGATTTGAAATAGTCAGTAGATGGACCTTCCAAAAATGTCAGGACGTATCCTCTGCTCAGACTGGTTTTTGTTTTTCTGCCTAGGAGCTATGTTAAAATATATATATTCAATTTTGAGGGTTAGAGGAGGATACTGAGTGTAGAATATATCAGAAACTCTTGCCATGGAGGGGAATGTCGGGCATGATAGCTTGACCTAATACTGGAAATATGTATTCTGAAAATAGTACTTTTTGATATATATAAAATGAGCTTATCTCATAGACTCATAGACTTTAAGGTCAGAAGGGACCACAGTGAAACCTCGATTTAACGGACTAATTCGGGCAAGGGGGTGTCCGCTAAAGCCAAAAGTCCGTTATTTAATAATTTTTTAAAATCATTAAATAACAGGACTTTTGGCTTTAACGGACACCCCCTCGCCCCAATTAGTCCGTTAGTCCGTTATATAGAGGTTTTACCCCCTGGGCGGGGGGGTTGACAGTTCCCGCCCGGCTCCCCGCAGCGGGGAGCCAGGCGGGAACTGTCAACCCCCCCCACCCAGCTCCCTGCAGCGGGAGGATTTGTAACCCCCCCCGCCCACCTGAACAGCCCCCCCGCCGGACACCCCCCCCCCGCCCACCCGAGGGGGGGGAGCCGGCGCGGGGCTGCTTGGGCGATGGGCTCAGCTGCCTGGTCAATTTCACCTGAAATTGACCAGGTAGCTGAGCCGATCGCCCAAGCAGCCCAGCGCCGGCTCCCCCCCCCCTCGGGCGGGGGGGGTCTGGCTGGGGGGGACTCTTCGGGCGGGCGGGGGAGGGGTCCGGCGGGGGGGGATGTTCGGGCGGGCGGGTGGTCCGTGGGGCTGCTGGGGGGGGAGGGGGAGCCGTCGCGGGGCTGCTTGGGATCAGCTCAGCTGCCTGGTCAATTTCAGGTGAAATTGACCAGGCAGCTGAGCCCATCGCCCAAGCAGCCCCGCGACGGCTCCCCCCCCCCCCCCTCGGGTGGGCGGTTTCAGGCAGGCAGGGGGGTCCGCGGGGCTGCTGGGGTGGGAGCCAGCGCGGGGCTGCTTGGGCGATCGGGTCAGCTGCCTGGTCAATTTCACCTGAAATTGACCAGGCAGCTGAGCCGATCGCCCAAACAGCCCCGCGCGGGCTCCCCCCCCCCCACCTGTCAGCCCGCCCGCCCGGCTCTCCGCTGCGGGGAGCCGGGCGGGGGGGGGGGGGTTGACAGCTCCCGCCGGGCTCCCCGCTGTGGGGAGCCGGGCGGGAGCTGTCAACTCGGCCGCCCGCTCCTGCCCGGCTCCCCGGGGCGGGAGCCGGCGGCCCCCGAATAACGGATTTCGGATGCATCGGAAATTTTGTCCGTTGCATCCGAAGTCCGTTAAATCGGCGTCCGTTAAATCGAGGATTTACTGCATTATGATCATCTAGTCTGACCTCCTGCAACGCAGGACACAGAATTTTACCCACCCATTCCTGCCATATACCTCACCTATATCTGAACTATTGAAGTCCTCAAATCTTGGTTTAAGGACTTCAAAGTACAGAAAATCCTCCAGCAAGTGACCCATGCCCCCTGCTGCAGAGGAAGGCGAAAAACCTCCAGGGCCTCTGCCAATTTGCCTGGAGGAAAATTCCTTCCTGACCCCAAATATGGTGATCAGCTGAACCCTGAGCATGTGGGCAAGACTCACCGGCCAGACACCCCGGAAAGAATTCTCTGTAGTATCTTAGATCCCATGCCCTCCAACTTTCCATCATATACTACCAGGCCCCTCTATTACCATAGTCAAAGATCAATTGCCAAAATTATGTTTTCCCATCACACCATCTCCTCCATAAACTTATCAAGCTTCGTCTTGAAGCCAGCTAGGTCTTTTGCCCCCACTGCTTCCCTTGGAAGGCTGTTCCAGAATTTCACTCCTCTAATGGTTACAAACCGTCTAATTTCGAGTCTAAACTTCCTGTTCAGTTTATATCCATTTGTTCTTGTGGCCACATTAGTACTGAACTTAAATAATTCTTCTCCCTCCCTGATATTTATCCCTCTGATATATTTTTAGAGCGTAATCTCTTCTCCCCTCAGCCTTCTTTTGGATAGGCTATACAAGCCCAGCTCCCGGAGTCTCCCCTCATAAGACAGGTTTTCCATTCCTCCAATCATCCTAGTAGCCCTTCTCTGCACCTGTTCCAGTTTGAATTTATTCTTCTTAAACATGGGAAACCAGAACTGCACACACTATTCCAGATGAATACAGACCAGTCAGTCTAACGTCCGTACCGGGAAAATTAGTTGAAACAATAGTAAAGAATAAAATTGTCAGACACATAGAAGAGCATAAATTGTTGGGCAAAAGTCAACATGGTTTCTCCAAAGGGAAATCGTGTCTTACTAATCTATTAGAGTTCTTTGAAGGGGTCAGCAAACATGTGGACAAGGGGGATCCGGTGGACATAGTGTACTTAGATTTCCAGAAAGCCTTTGACAAGGTCCCTCACCAAAGGCTCTTACGTAAATTAAGCTGCCATGGGATAAGAGGGAAGATCCTCTCATGGATTGAAAACTGGTTAAAAGACAGGGAACAAAGGGTAGGGATAAATGGAACTTTTTCAGAATGGAGAGGGGTAACTAGTGGTGTTCCCCAAGGGTCAGTCCTGGGGCCGATCCTATTCAACTTATTTATAAATGATTTGGAGGAAGGGGTAAACAGTGATGTGGCAAAGTTTGCAGATGATACTAAACTGCTCAAAGTAGTAAGGACCAAAGCAGACTGTGAAGAACTTCAAAAAGAGCTCACTAAACTAAGTGATTGGGCAACAAAATGGCAAATGAAATTTAATGTGGATAAATGTAAAGTAATGCACATTGGAAAAAATAACCCCAACTATACATACAATATGATGGGGGCTAATTTAGCTACAACCAATCAGGAAAAAGACCTGGGAGTCATTGTGGATAGTTCTCTGAAGGCATCCACGCAGTGTGCAGCGGCAGTCAAAAAAGCAAACAGGATGTTAGGAATCATTAAAAAGGGGATAGAGAATAAGTCGGAGAATATCTTATTGCCCTTATACAAATCCATGGTGCGCCCACATCTTGAATACTGTGTACAAATGTGGTCTCCTCATCTCAAAAAGGATATACTGGCACTAGAAAAGGTTCAGAGAAGGGCAACTAAAATGATTAGGGGTTTGGAACGGGTCCCATATGAAGAGAGATTAAGGAGGCTAGGACTTTTTAGCTTGGAAAAGAGGAGACTAAGGGGGGATATGATAGAGGTATATAAAATTATGAGTGGAGTGGAGGAAGTGAATAAGGAAAAGTTATTTACTTGTTCCCAAAATAGAAGAACTAGGGGCCATTCAATGAAATTGGCGTGCAGCAGGTTTAAAACAAATAAAAGGAAGTTCTTCTTCACACAGCGCACAGTCAACCTGTGGAACTCCTTACCTGAGGAGGCTGTGAAGGCTAGGACTATAACAGGGTTTAAAAGAGAGCTGGATAAATTCTTGGAGGCTAAGTCCATAAATGGCTATTAGCCGGGATGGGTAATGAATGGTGTCCCTAGCCTCTGTCTGTCAGAGGGGGGTGATGGATGGCAGGAGAGAGATCGCTCGATCATACCTGTTAGGTTCACTCACTCCGGGGCACCTGGCATTGGCCACTGTCGGTAGACAGGATGCTGGGCTAGATGGACCTTTGGTCTGACCCAGTATGGCCGTTCTTATGTTCTTATGAGCTCTCACCAGTGCCTTATATAACGGTACTAATACCTCCTTATCCCTACTAGAAATATCTCGCCTAATGCAACCCAAGCTTTTTTCACGGCCATATCACATTGGCGGCTCATAGTTATCCTGTGGTCAACCAGTACTCCAAGGTCCTTCTCCTCCTCTGTTACTTCCAATTGATGTGTCCCCAGTTTTTAACTAATATTCTTGTTATTAATCCCTAAGTGAATGACCTTACACTTCTCACTATTAAATTTCATCCTATTCCTGTTACTCCAGTTTACAAGGTCATCCAGGTCTTCCTATATGATATCCCGGTCCTTCTCTGAATTGGCAATACCTCCCAGCTTTGTGTGACTAGGTCAGTAATAAAAAGCTTAAATAATATTGGCCCCAATACAGATCCCTGAGGAACTCCACTGGTAACCTCCCTCCAGCCTGACAGTTCGCCCTTGTTGACCCTCTGTGTCTCCCCTTCAACCAGTTCCTTATCCACCTTTCAATTTTCATATTGATCCCCATCTTTTCCAATTTAACTAATAATTCCCCATGTGGCACTGTATCAAACGCCTTACTAAAGTAAAGGTAATTTAGATCCACTGCATTTCCTTTATCTAAAAAGTCCGTTACTTTTTCAAAGAAGGAGATCAGGTTGATTTGGCACAATCTACCTTTTGTAAAACCATGTTGTATTTTGTCCCATTGGCATTGACCTCAATGCCCTTAACTACTTTCTCCTTCAAATTTTTTTCCAAGACCTTGCATACTATAGATGTCAAACTAACAGGCCTGTAGTTACCCGGATCACTTTTTTTTTTTCCTTTCTTAAAAATAGGAACTATATTAGCAATTCTCCAGTCATACAGTACAAACCCCGACTTTAAAGATTCATTAAAAATTCTTGCTAATGGGCTTCCAATTTCATGTGCCAGTTCCTTTAATATTCTTGGATGAAGATTATCTGGGCCCCCCGATTTAGTCCCATTAAACTGTTCGAGTTTGGTTTCTACCTCGGATATGGTAATATCTACCTCCATATTCACATTCCTGCTTGCCTTGCTACCTTTATCCCTAAGATCCTCATTAGCCTCATTAAAGACGGAAGCAAAGTATTTGTTTAGATATTGGGCCATGCCTAAATTATCCTTAACCTTCCACTCCATGCTTAGTTTTTAGTGGACCTACTTCTCTCTTTGTTTTCTTATTATTTATATGAATATAGAACCTTTTACTATTGGTTTTAATTCCCTTTGCAAGGTCCAATTCTACTTGACTTTTAGCCTTTCTCACTTTATCCCTACGTGTTCTGACCTCAATAAGGTAGCTTTCCTTGCTGATCCCTCCCATCTTCCACTCCCTATATGCTTTCTGCTTTTTCAGCTAGGTTTGTTCTCCTTTTATATGTTTTCTGTGAGTACCTGAGCAATTGAGTTTCTTTTGTGGTAGTGCTCCTGTAGAGTGAAACTAAAGTTCACTTATTCAAGTAATTACATCTATATGTAAGTACAGTAAACCCTCGATTTAATGGACTTCGGATGCAACGGACAAAATTTCTGTGCAAGTCTGATGCATCCAAAATCCATTTCTCGTGGGGTGGCTGCCGGCTCCCAGCTGCCACCCGGGTCCAGGCAGCAGGCGGGCTGGCTGCCGGCTCCCGGCTACCGCCCAGGTCCAGGCAGCGGGCGGGCTGCCGGCTCCCGCTTCCTGCCCGAGTCCCGCCAGCAGGCGGGCTGGCTGACGGCTCCCGGCTGCCGCCCGGATCCCAGCAGCAGGCGGGCTGCGGAGCTGCCGCCCCAACCCTGTGGCGGGCGGGCTGCTGCTCCGACAGCTCATTTTTTTTATTATTATTAAATAATGGACTTTTTGATTTAACGGACACCCCCTCGCCCGAATTAGTCCGTTAAATGGAGGTTTTACTGTATGTTAAATCAATGCTGCTTAAACACACTAAAGAAGATTTCCAAAATCTCTCTACTGTCCCAGCACAGAGGCAATTAAATGAGCCAGACAAGGATCTGACTGCACCTTTCACAGCTAAAACCATACACAAAATTACTTTTTATGAGTATAATGGCAGCGGAGAAAAAGCTGCACACAACCAATAAATCTCTCACCGTAGCAAGAGGTTTTTCTTGCAGTGTTTTCTTTGCTGAGGTGGTTGTGTGGCCCAGAAAGGAAAAGCTAAGAGTTTTCTCCAATTCTCTCAATCTTCAGCGATGCGTCCCTCAGCCTGAAAACTTCAGTGGTGGCTAAAAGTTATTGTGCTTGTTACCTTCCCTTAGTCAGGAACAGAAATGCCATCTTGCCAATGGCCAGGCAATTGCTACTGTCCAGCCCAGCTTACACTTTTGAGCAGGTGTGCTGAATACGCACTGCGGCTCATTATGAACCCACTGAGTAAAACAAGTGAGTAAACTAGAATAACAAATGTGAGAAGATTATAACCTATGCACAGTAAAGGGCAATTTGAGTAGATGAGTTGTGAATAACTTCTCTCAATGGCAGCGCTTTTAAATTCATGGAACAATTTCTTCATACGCTATTAACAGCCTGGGTGTGGGTGGGTGGGTGGTTTTTGTTTATTGGACCTATTCTGTGTGTGGATTGTGTTATCTCTAAATCAAAATTCACCCTCTGAGAGGATGGTCTGGCATTTTGCTCTCTGAATGAGCTTGACAAATGAAATTTGAATACATTATAGAGAAATAGGGAAATAACTTCACATTTAAATATGACACATTCTTCATTTGTTCAGATGCATAGCAACATCTTCCTCTTAAAGCTACGTTGTCTGAGCCCCTGATGGGAGGCTGGGATCCAAGAGCCAATGCAGTGGAGAAGGTTTTGTATATTTTGGGAGCGCTTTGGGTTTGAGAGGCAAACGGTGTACTGTATTCATTCCACAGAGGAACACAGGAGTTGGGGGAAACCAATAGAGGTAAAGGGAATCTCAGACCACCTTCTCTCTGCAGCCTATTTCCAGGGGAAGATGTGTCATTTACTACTTACCTGATGCATCTGAGGTTTCTGAAAAGTGTAAATTAGCTAAAGTGCCTAGCGTGCACGCAAAGTACCCAGCTTTTAATCTAAATTATACTCAAGCTTTCCAGTATTTAGCATTAATCTGCATTCGCAGCTTAATGTTGCTTTAAGAACTGCCACAAGTAAGCAAGCCATTGGTTTACACCATGTCAGTGAACTGCAGGAGCGTCTCTTCATGGAACTGTGAGTGGAAAAGTTCAAGGAACAGGCATAATATGTGGGAATGCCATTTAAAAGAAAGATATTGCAAACTGGAAGCCATAGCTTTTTTTTGTGGGGGATATGCGGGGTCACATGCCCCCCAGATTTCAGCTTGGCCTGCCAGGAGAGTGGGGGAGAGAGGGACTCCATCCTGCTGCTGTGCCTACTCCCTGGCATGCTCGGCTCCTGTCCATAGAGCGAAGGGGAGGGACCAGCCACTTCTCGCACCCGGTCGGGGTTGCTGTTCTGTGTAGCATGGAGTCTGCTTGAGAGAGAGCCCAGCTGAGGAAGTGGCAGTGGCAGGCCGCTCCCTGTCTGGGCCTGGTTGCTAGGGATGGGGCCGAGCAACCCAGAGTCCCCTCCCCACTGGATTCCTGTCCCTGGCAGCTGGACCCAGGCGGGGGGGGGGGGGGGGGCGGCCTGCTGCTGCCATCTCCCTAGAGGGGCTCTGTCTCTCAGGTAGCTCTTGAGCTGCACAGAGCAGTGACCTGGAGCAGGTAGCTTCAGCTGATGTGAGAAGCAGCTTCCTTCTCCTGCCCATGCCTGTCTGCCAGGGACAGGGGCCCAACGTGTCAGGGGGAGAGAGGGAGCCATGAGCGGGAGAAGGACAGAGCCCCTCCCCCTGACAGGGAATTCTGGTGGGGCGGGAGAGTGCGGTAGCCCTGGGCTGGGCGCAGCATGTGGAGGAGTCCCTGGGCAAAGGAGATGTGGGGTGGTCACATGTCCTTCCCTTTAACGCATTCTCCCTCCCCCCTCACTCTCCTTCCACTATCAGGAGACATGAGTCGTTTGTGCTGAGGTGTAATTCTGTGATTTGCCGTAGAGGTCTATCTAGTCCAGTATCCCATCTCTGACAATGGCTTCTACCAGATGCGTCAGAGGAAGGTTGAAGAAACCCTCCTCAAGTGGGCAATAAGGAATCATCTGCATAACATCCCCTTTCAAACCCCTCAGTTAGCAGCTGGTTTGTGCCCAGAAAAATGAGCATTTCTTGCTCTTGCAAACTCCTGGTGTGTGTGTTAGTTTTTAAATGCTGACTGTTGAAACTCTGGATGTTCTTGTCAATATCCCATCCTTTCCTGAAGCCTGCAAGGCTTGTAGCCTCAATGACATCATGTGGCAATGGGTTCTGCAAGTTAATTGTACTGCATAAAACAACCAGCTTTAAATCTGCCTTTCAGCTTCTTGGCATCTCCATTTTGTTCTTTTTTTAGGAGATGATAAATAGAAATGTGTGCTGTACCTCTCTATACTATTCAATATCATGTAAACCAAGACCCTATCCCCTTATCATTCAGGTATTTCACTCTCGTCATCAACAATTCTATTCCTCTGCTTTTTGTTGCCTGTCTCTGAATTCCTTCTGTTTTGCTACTATGCCTTTTGTTGTAGATGGAGTACTGTGATCAATCGAAATGAGGTCATACCACTGATTTATATAATAGCATTATAATACGTTCAGGTCTGTTAGAATGCATTAAGAACATTCTGTTTGTTTCGGGGGGTGTTTTTTTTATTGCTGCTGAACTGGATTTATCTGCATTTCTGGCCTTTTGCTGGGACCCGCTATCTTTAGTGGTGGCTCCCTTGCAAGGCCATTTCCTTCCAGGCCATCAGGCAAGTAATTTCCATTAACAGTGCTGGTATTGATCCTGTGTGTGTGTGTCAGTTTTCTCTGGCCACTTTTGAATGTCATCAGCCTCTATGTGTTACTTTTAATGTAGGACGTTTGGGATTTTTATAAGTAGTAATAATAATAATGCTGCCTTCGAGGGGAGAATGTGTGCTAAGACACACATACAGTTGAGGTACCTCTGGTTATAAGAGGTCTTATGTAAATCTCTTTGTTTCACCAGTAGCCTGAATTTAAAACAAAAATCTAGCTGCCTGCATACTTTCAGCTGCTTCTTTCAGTTAGTATCTGCCTGGAGTTGCATTTGTATATAAGTGCTTAGTGTTGGAAAGCCCGACTACTGGTGCCAAGGGGTTAAATATTTCTTAATTCTAGCATGAGTCATTTGTCCCTGCTTTGGGAGTTGGGCTGCTTGCCCTCACGTATTATATTGGAGTGGTTCCTGGAACAGGAGTTCTCTGCTCACGTCTGACATGCACGGCTCAGGGAGAAATGAAGAAACAACTATTGCAAATAGAAACACATAGGGGCCCCTCTGCTTGCAAAAAAGAAATAGGAAAACAGGTTTATTCATTCAGGATTATCTCAGGACAGCTTGTTCCCTGGCATATTTTTGGAGGGTGGGGGTGAAGTTCTAGGTACGTTGTACCTGTGAGTGTTAAAGGTTAGATATTACAGTAGACTCTCGATTATCCAGGATAGGAAAAAAATTAATTCTGGTTAATAAAATCCCGGATAATCACCATCCATAGGAAGTATGGGGAGAGGGGGTTGGTTCACCAGCCACCCTGCACCGGGGGGAGGGGGTGTTGGTTCGCTGCCTGCCCTGTGCCCGGGTGGGGTATTTTGTGTGTGTGCTTGGGGCAGCAGCAAAGCCAGAGCCGGCCCTATGAGTTGCGCAAATTTTTTTTTTGACATCCTGGTTAATCCACATTCTGGTTAATCCAATCCTGGATAATCGAGAGTCTACCGTATATTGATAAACAGCATAGGAGAGGAGGAGGAGCAGGCAGTCCAAGTCAATGTGCAAGATTTTACATTTGTCCTAGTTTGATCTCCCCCTGTGAACTGAGGTGTGTTTAAAAAAACCAGACGGGGAATAGAATAGAATCAGTGTTGAGAAATTATCCATTTCTAGTCTCTGCTAGGGAAGTGGCTGCAGTACAGACACTGCTCAGACCAAACCCTGAGTTAATAGGTAGCAGGTTTAAAACAAAGGAAGTATTTTTTCACACAACGCACAATCAGCCTGTGGAACTCCTTGCCAGAGGATGTTGTGAAGGCCAAGACTATAAGAGGGATCAAAAATCCCAAGATAAATTCATGAAGGACAGGTCCATCAATGGCTGTTAGCCAGGATGGACAGGGATGGTGTCCCTAGCCTCTCTTTGCCAGAAACTGTGAATGGGCAACAGGGAATAGATCACTTGATGATTACCAGTTCAGTTCATTCCCTCTGGGGCACCTGGCATCGGCCACTGTCGGAAGACAGGATATTGGGCTAGATGGACCTTTGGTCTGACCCGATACGGCTATTCTTAGTTCCTTTTCTCCTTTAGATCGCAATGGAAAGGTGGTAGCTGAGAATGATCAGCTCTTAACCTCTGAAGGTAGGAAATGCATTTACACCAGTGGAGAACTATTTACTGCAGTGACTGGTAGCAGCCTTTCCCTCAGTTACTACAGTGATTCCAGTTACTACAGTGATTATGTGCCATTTTGTCCAAAAAATATGGAAAGTTCTTTGATGCATCCCAGTCCCCTTCATCACAATCTCCCTCATTCAAGCTTGGCTCCGTACCCATTCCCACCTCGCTCCTTCAACTCTTTCCCCGTGGCTTCAAATTCTTTACTGCTGTCAGCTCCAGACTCATGCCAATTATCCCCTTCCTGGAGTCAAATTCCCTACTGGTCCTACAGATACTGTTGGTGGGTGCCAGTGCAAGAAAGGTTTGTGGACATGGGGAAGAGAACTAACAGAGACTCTTGATATTGGTCTGACTTACTGGGAATCTATTCTGATATCACAGTCAAGAGTGCATGAGAAAAACCTAGATAGAAAGCTTGTCTTAACCACAACCCCCCATCAGACTACTCTGGTGGATAACATTTTTCAGTGAAGAATGGTGTTTTACGGAAAGGAAAATTTGTTTCACGAAAATACTGTGGGTGAGGTTTTGGGATTCCCCCCTTTATCCTTCCTCTTCTGTAAGCAAAAGATGGAAAAGGAGAGAAGGGGAAGGAAAACAATCATATTTTTTCCCAAATGTTTTAGCAATTTTTTCCCCTACCAGCTGAAATCATAATTAACAGCTACCCTGCTGGGATGGGGTCACTTTCACTCATTTCAAGAGAAGGACGGGGTAGAGATGAAAGAATTAAAATCTTTGGATTCAGGATAGTGTGAAGTGTTTTGAGGGGAATCAGTGAAGCTTCTGTATTGTTCTCAATGACGTGTATCTAATTTTATCCAAATTTAACCATCTTATACATGTAAGCAGAGTCTAAATGAGCTCTCCCCTGACATCTAGTGATGAGGTTGGGGAAAAGAGCGCAGGAATAGATTTGTTTGCACAGACAGGATACTCTGCCTAGGAGGTGGATAGTCTGATGGAGCTGTTTTGCCAAAATGATCACTTTTTGGGTGGTCTTTGTGGATTGTCGCGGACTCGCAGAGGCAAAAAAATGCAGGCCTGTTATTTACCAGGCTGCACGTGGCAATAGACTATATGGTAAGGGATGCAAGGAGAGTATGGGTCACGACACGAACTGCAGACATACACACACAACTAAAATTAATCAATTTAAAGTTTTATTGGGGATAATTACAAGGGGTAAAGGAGCAGTGTTTGATTAACTAATAGACTTAATAAAACTTAAAATACACAATGACTAAAATACCTACTATCAATATTTATAAACAAAGATGCAGCATTTAGTAATAACTGATACTTACAAATACAAACCAATGCATAACGACCGGCAAACGTAGAAGCTCTGTTTGAAAACACGTGAGCAGAGAGAGACTTCGAGGCGATCAAGCTCGGTTACGGGGGTACAGGACCGGATACACAGGATTCGTTTTTCTTTCTTCTCTCTCTGTCTGCACATGGCAGACAGGTCCATAAGTACCAACTATGACATCACAGAAGTGTCATAGGGAAGGAGGCCCAAAACCTGTTTGTGTTCGTTTCTGATTGGCACAAGCAATGTTTACACCAAGTAGGGGAGCAGGTGCCTCAAAGTCTGGCTTCGCCCCAAAGGTGAGGGTATGCACATTGTTTTAGAATGCGTGTGAAACTGAATGACAAAGAAAGAGGCCAGGGCAATTGGTATGGACAAGTTTTACAGAATGCAGACAGGAACTGATCTGAACAGTCTTGAGTTACAAATCACTATCTAGACTAGAGGACATGTAGCGATGTCGGTCACTCACCCCGGCGGCGCCCCCGTCTGGTCTTCACGGGAATTAGCTCTTCCACCTCTGGAGCGCCCTCTGCTGGCTGACGTTCGCTCCTGCTTCCTGGCCCCGTGTCCCTCCCGGATCCCAGTGCCCTCTAGTTGAGGGTGCTGCCCCCTGCAGAACCCCCCCGAGTCTAGGGGTCCCCTCCCCGGGGAACCCTCCACCCACTATCCCCAGCTGCTAGTCACCACTTGCCTCCACGCACTGAGGCTGACTGCAGTCTCTTGGCCGCTCATCACAGGCAAGAAGGGTTCGGCCTGCTGCTCCTACCCAGCCCAGGGCTGCCCCCTCGCAACCCCAGTACCCCGTGGGACGGGCCTGCGCTAGGCTCGGGAGCCTGGGGCCCTTGCACTAGAGCAGGGTTTCTCAAACTGGGGGTCGTGACCCCCCGGAGGGGTCACCAAGCACTCCAAGGGGGGTCGCAAGCTCCTGCCGCCATGACTCGCGCCAGGGGGGGATGGGGGGGGGGGCGGCGCGCACCCGGCAGCCTGGCCACGAAAGTGGCCGGGGGGAGTCAAGCCGCAGCCGCCCGCCCGCCTGCGGCGGGGGCCAGAGGAATTCAAGCCGCAGCTGCCCACCCGTGGCGGGGGCCAGAGGGAGTCAAGCCGCAGCCGCCCGCCCGGGGGGGGAGGTCGTGGTGCACCGACGGCGGCGAGAAAGGGGTCGCGGTCTCACTTAGTTTGAGAACCGCTGCACTAGAGTTTCCCACTCACTGGCTCCCAGTTGCCTTGCCCCAGTCTGGGTACCCTATTTACAGCTCCTCGCAGCCAGGCCAGTCTCCCTCTGCTTACAGAGGAGACTCTGTTCTCTCAGGCCCCTGCCTCTCAGGTTTTATACAGGCCTGAGTGTTTGGGGCGTGGCCACCCAGATGAGCCTGCTTCCCCATCAGCCTGGGAATTAGCAGGCTCCCTGCCACAACCCCTGTCCCTGGCTGCTACAAGCCCCTTCCCGGGGCTACCCCAGCCCCTTTTTTAGGGGGGGAGCGGGTGGTCACCCCACTACAGTTGGATTAAGGTAAATCTCTTGCTGCTTCCAAATCATTGGAAGATCCTCAGTCCATTACTTAGAATGCTCCCATTAGTATAATTTCATAGTCCAGAGGCAGGGAAGACGCTGGAGCAGGATAGAATCAAAATGCAGGGGTTTCCAGGGCCATTTAAATCTTCTGCCAGGTGGAGGGAAACCCATTGCTTCGAACAAAACCCTCAGCACAGCTAGTGGAGAATCACAGGTGACCAGATAGTGTTTGGAGTCAAAGGGGCAAGTCCCATGTCCATGCCTAATTTTGCTCAGTCATGGCACCTATATTCCAGACCCCATGTTCATAGGACAGTTCACTCAGTGTAGAGTGGTGTTTCCTGTGGTCCATTGTGAGTTGTGTCCTTTTGATGGGCCATTCAATTTGAATAGTCCCTCCAAGATGTGCTGGCTAGCTACTTCGTGGGCGTTACCCCAGGAGCAAACATTTGAAATCCAAGTATAGAGCTAATATTCATAACTTCAAATACAAAAGTGATACATGCATACAGATAGTGAATCCATGGGCAGCTGATGACCCAGACACCTGAGGAGGCTAACCCCCGGCCCCTCCCCTTGTGCCCAAGGCCCCTGCCACTTCTCACTTCCCCTCCCACGCAGGAGCCCAAAGTACCCTCACTGTGGCCCCACAGTGGACAGCCAGCATAGAGGGAGGCAAAGTCCCAGCCCTGGTGTGCTGCGGCCACAGTGTCCCCAGTCCCGGTGCTCAGGTGGCCAGCCCCAGAGCACTGGGCAGGCAGTGCGGCCAGCACCAGCCGCCTTGGCGGCCCTGAGTCCCTGCAGGAGGCCTGGGGGCAGGGCCACAGCCTCCCCTGGCCTACGACACCAATGAGCGAATCATAACCTCTTTACAGACATCGTACATGCTACATTTTATACAAGGTTTGTTTCAAATTTATAACAGTAGTTGCAACAATGATCTACATCATGGGTGTCCAATCCTTTGGCTTTCCTGGGCCGCATTGGAAGAAGACGAGTTGTGTTGGGCCGCATTCATAGCCGTCCTGGGCTGCATACGGCCCACAGGCTGGACAAGCCTGATCTACATGGTCATATTTTAATCAGATAATGTCACACTATCCCACTGCATAGGAAAGACAGGAAATATTGCAAGAGACCACCTTGACTTAAGCAGGAGATCTTCAATGATCTGAAACGTAAAAAAAGAGTCCTATAAAAAGTGAAAACTAGGTCAAATTACAAAGGATGAATATAAACAAATATCACAAGTATGTAGGGGCAAAATTAGAAAGGCCAAGGCACAAAATGAGATTAAATTAACTAGAAACATAAAGGGTAACAAGGAAACATTCTACAAAAACATTAGAAGCAAGAGGAAGACTAAGATCAGGGTAGGCCCAATTTGGGGGGGGGGGAGGAAACAATAACAGAAAATGTGGAAATGGCAGAAGTGCTAAATGAATTTTTTGTTTTGGTTTTTACCAAGAAGATTAGTAGTGACTCTGTGTCTAACATCATGAATGTCAGTGAAAATGAGGTAGGACCAGAGAATAAAACAGGAAAAGAACAAGTTAAAAATTACTTAGACAAATTAGATGTCTTCAAGTTACCAGGGCCTGATTAAATACATCCTAGAATACTCAGGGAGTTAACTGTGGAGATATCTGAGCCATTAACAATTATCTTAGAAAAAATCATGGAAGGCAGGAGAGATTTCAGAGGACCGGAAAATGGCAAATATAGTGCCAATCTATAAAAAAGCAAGTAAGGGCAACCCAGGGAATTATACACCCATCAACTTAACTTCTGTACCCAGAAAGATAATGGAGCAAATAATTAAGCAATCAATTTGCAAACACCTAGAATATAATAAGGTAATAAGTAATAGTCAGCATGGATTTGTCAAGAACAAATCATATCAAACCACCCGAAAAGCTTTCTTTGACAGGACAACAAGCCTTGTGGGTGGGGGGAGGGGGGAGGAAGTGGTAGGGGTGGTATATCTTTACTTCAGTAAGGCTTTTGATTGTGCTTCACACGACCTTCTCATAACAAACCCGGCGACTGCAATCTAGATGGATCTACTATAAGTTGGGTGCATAAATGGTTGGAAAACCATTACCAGAGAGTAGTTATTAGTGGTTCACAGTCAAGCTGGAAGGGCATATTGAGTGGGGTGCTGAAGGAATCAGTCCTTGGTCCGGTTGTGTTCAATATCTTCCATCAGTGATTTAGATAATGGCATAGAGAGTACACTTATAAAGTTTGTAGACAATACCAAGCTGGGAGAGGTTACAAATAGTGTTGGTGGATAGGATTAAAATTCAAAATGGATTTAGCCACACTGGAGAAAATGTCTGAAGTAAATAAGATGAAATTCAGTAAGGACAAATGTAAAGTACTCCACTTTGGAAGGAACAATCAATTGCACACCTACAAACTGTGAAATGACTGCCTTGGAAGGAGTTCTTCAGAAGGGGATCTGGGGGTCATAGTTGACCACAAGCTAAATATGAGTGAACAGTGTAACACTATTGCAAAAAAAAGGCAAACATTATTCTGGGTATTAGTAGGACTATTGTAAGCAAGACATGAGAACAGTGAGGAGTCCAGTGGCATCTTAAAGAGTAACAGATTTATTTGGGCATAAGCTTTTGTGGATAAAAATACCCAGATATTTGGAGCGAAAATTACAGATGCAGGCATTATTATACTGATACATGAAGAGAAGGGAGTTGCTTGTGAGGTAACTCCCTTCTCCACACTTCTTCCACACTCCTTCCCTTCTCTACACTTGTGAGGTAATTCCCTTCTCTTCATGTGGCAGTATAATAATGCCTGCATCTGTAATTTTCATTCCATGCATCTGAAGAAGTGGCTTTTTTGCCCATGAAAGCTTACACCCAAATAAATCTGTTAGTCTTTAAAGTGCCACTGGACTCCTTGCTTTGTTGTGGATACAGATGAACACGGCTACCCCCTGATACAAGACACAAGAAGGAATTCTTCCGCTCTACTCTACGCTGATTAGACCTCAACTGGAGTATCGTTTGCAGTTCTATATGCCACATTTCAGGAGAGATGTGGACAAATTGGAGAAAGTCCAGAGAAGAGCAACAGAAATGATTAAAGGTCTAGAAAACATGATCTATGAGGGAAGATTGAAAAAATGGGTTTGTTTACTCAGGAAAAGAGAAGACCGGGAGGGGACTTGATAATAGTTTTCAAGTACTTAAAAGATTGTTACAAGGATGAGGGAGAAAAATTGTTCTCCTTAACCTCTGGAGGATAGGACAAGAAGCAATAAGCTTAAAATTGCCGCAAGGATGGTTTAGGTTGGACATTAGGAAAAACTTCCCAACTGTCAGGGTGGTTATAAGCACTGGAATAAATTGCCTAGGGAGGTGGTAGAATCTCCATCACTGGAGATTTTTAAGAGCAGGCTGGACAAACATCTGTCAGGGATGGGCTCGAAAATTCAGTCCTGTCATGAGTGTAGGAGACTGGACTAGATGACCTTTCGAGGTCCCTTCCAGGACTATGATTCCATTCTATGACCTGGGGATCTCCTCTTCTGTTTCATTGCTCCTGCCCTATGAGAGTCCAAATAGCAAAAGAGATGAGAAATTTTCTTGTTCACAATCTTTATTTATCTCTTCCAGAATTCAAGCCCTTTTGATAGGTTGCCAGTAACAGGGCAAACATTTTTTTTTTTATCATTTTAAAGCAAAAACATAAGTATTACCTTATAGCATGGGATACAGATCTTACAAGTAGGATTAATACATGTAGTGCCTTACAAGCGTTTCATAAAATCTCAACACTAAACACATAGGGTTAAGATGGGTATTGGGTTTATCACAATTGCCCACACAGGTGAGCTGGACTGGTTTCCCTTCTCAGTCTGGGTTGAGATCTAAAGCATTTGGCAAAGCAAGTACCAGCTCTTCTCATGTCACAATCACTTCTTTTTTTTAAGAAAAAGTATTTAAATATCTGAAGGCCAGGGGCTTGGATGACTCAGGGAATTGGTAATGGCCTTACTATTATTAATATTTTTGTATTTCATTAACGTCAAGACGACAATTGGTGGCTGTGAAGCTGGAGACATTACCTCTTTCAATTCTTGAAATCCCCAGCTGCAAAAGAGGCATTACCAGGACACTCGATGCCATAATGCTATACTTTGAAACGTGAGATCTGAAACCCCTGGAGGTTTTGAAATTATATTAAGCGTTGCATGTAAAAAGTTAATCACTGTGATGGAAAACCAAGCAAAATGAACAGTGTTTAGCCACGTGAAACAGTAATGTAATATGCTCTCTTAGATATAGTATAATGCTACAATTCCACAATCTGCAGTACAATGTGGCCAAAAACAAGTACAAGCTGTTGGCTAATTACACTGTTTCTCTTGATCAGAAACAGTTTATCTGCTGTTTGGTGGCTTCTGGAAGCTGGTGCCACTAGCTCGCCCTCCTTCCCAAACAGGATGTCCCAGAGCAGTGGTTTCCCCTGGGGGGTCTGCCAGAGTAGGCCTCCCTCCACCCCATCTTAAGATTTAGTTAGGGGTATTTATAGTGCAAGTCATGGACAGGTCACAGGCAGGGGCGTAGCCAGGTTTCGACAGTAGGAGAAGCAAACATGGGGAAAAAAGGTGCCCCCACCCACCAAAGGCACCACTTCCAATCAGGCCACAGGATGGAGAGAGACTCCTGGCCAGGGCCATGAGGAAGAGATGGGGCCAGGCCCAATCAGGCCACAGCTGGCCCTTATAGAAGGGCTGTGAGTCTCTCTACAGGCTGGGAGGGAGCAGGGCCTGTGAACAGGGTACCTGAGGTGGGGCAGTGCTGGTGTTAGGGGAAAATCAAAAGGCACGTCTCACCCTTACCTGAAACCCCGGTTGAAGAGTGGAGTTGGAGGTAAAAAGCTCACAAGCAGTCAGAGACCAATGAAGAGATACACAACACAGCTTTGATCAAGGCGGAACTATCACACCCTCCTTTGGCTAGAAGGGGTGAAGTTCGGTTTATTTAGGGTATCATGAAGGCTTTATAGGGTACAGCACGAAGGGGAGGGGTTGGAGCAGGGCAGCTACTCTAAGCATGTGTACTGGTAAGCAATTACATAAATCAGGGGTCTATGACCTCTGGGTATATCTGTTCTCATTCAACATTTAGCAATTCTTAACAGATACATTATTCTAACATTATATGAATGCACATTCTGTACGCAAATACAGGAGTAGCAGCAAGCACATAATATAATCTTGAGATAAAAGCAGAACTGGCCAAAAAATCAGTAGTGCTTGCAAAAACGAGATGCTCTAAAGAACACAGCCAAGGCCAAACAAAAGATACTGACAGAATACAATCATTCTACAGTAATAAAGAAACATTTTGCCTAACAAGCATAAAAACCCAAGCAAGTGATTTTACAAATGAGAGTGAGAAGTTAACTCTGTGGTTGCTGGAAAGAAACAAACAGCTGGACTTGGTTTTACTTAACACTGGGGGAATAGGCAAAGGAGCTGGGAAGCTCCAGCCTAGCAACTCCCCAGTCTGCAGGCCTGAAGGGAGGCCTAAGGAGGGTACTGGACCTAGGCAAAGGCAGCGGGTCCAAACCCCTCTTGCCTATAACGAGTGGCTGTTACACTGCAGTCTGCCCAGGGAGTGAGGGCTTGATGATGACTGGCAGCAGCCCTAGACTGAGGCAAGGTGGGGATAAGAGGGTTGGGGGTTCCCCAAGGAGGGGAGACCCAGAGGCAGAGTGTGGGGGTACTGTCAGGGGGCAGCCCCCAGATAAAGGGGCACCGGGATCTGGGAGGGACACAGGGGCCAGTGGACAGTAAGACACCGGCCTGCAGAGGGTGCTCCAGGCTGAAGGAGCTAATTCCCAGGGTGACTGGCAGGAAGCGCCGCACCAGTGAGTTGTGACCCCGCTACTAGGACATAGGCACCTACCTGCCCTTTTAGGTCCTTAAATCCACCATTTAGGCAAAACAAACTGCTCAGCTGCTGCAGGACATGTGCAAAGCTGACTAAGTGGTGGTGCCACCTAGCTACCTAAGGCTGGGTGAGATTCACAAACCAGGAGTCCCCCCGGTCTCTGAGCACATTGTTATGCTGCTGCCCCCACCTTAGGCACATTACCCCCGTGGTTACCGCATTCACTTGGGAAGTGGGAGGCAGGTGCAAATCTCCACTTGGTCAGATTTCAATCAGATCAGCTCTCCCACCTCCCAGAGGAGTACACCAGATGCTGGCCTCTGGGGTGCTCTGGGGGAGCTGTGCCACATTGTATAAATAATTAAATGTCAGGCCAGAGGGCACGTGCAAATGCCTGACTCTATAGCTTGGTGTTTAGGACATTCAGGAGAGCTGGGTTGAAGTCCCTGCTCCAAATCAACAGTGTGGGGTTTTGAACCTGTGTGTCCCACATTTTAGGCGAGAGCTCTCATTTTGGGGGGTGCCTGCCCCTGTGTTATAGCAGGAGCCTGGGCCCCTAACTTGGGGTTGTGAACTCCACCAGGTGGCAGGGCATTAAAATATTAGGCACTGCAATGCCCAAGTCCCCCTGTAGCAGGGTGGTGACTCACCCCTGCGGTGCCTCCTGCTGGTCCATCTGGGAATTAGCTCTTCCAGCATCCAGAGTGCCCTCTGCAGGCTGATGTCCCACTCGCTGCTGGCTCCATGTCCCTCCCAGACCCTGGTGCCCTCTTTCCTTGGGTGCTGCACCCCTGCAGTATCCCCTCAGTCTTAGGGTCTCCCCGCTCAGGGAACCCTCCTCCCATTATCCCCACCTTGCCTCAGTCTAGGCAACTGCCAGTCACCACTTGCCCCCATTCACTGGGGCAGACTGCAGTATCATTGCCACTCATCACCGGCAAGGGGGGTTTGGCCTGCTGCCTCTAGAGACATGGGCTGTCCCCTGCAACCCTAGTACCCTTTGTTGGGCCTTCGCCTAGGCCCTGCAGCCTGGGGGTTTCCAGGCAGGAGCTTCCCCAGCTCCTCCTGCCTTGTCCCAGCCCTGCTTCCCTCTAGGTACCTCCTCAAGCTCCCAGCAGCCAGGCCTGTCTGCCTCCACAGGCAGAGGGATTGAGTCTCTCTCTGAGCACCAAACTCTGGGCCCTTATATCAGGGCCAGCTTGGCCCTAATTGACCCAGCCACAGCTGTGGCTGCTCTGCTCAATCAAGCTGGAGCTTGCTTGCTCCCGGCCACAACTCTTTCTTGGGCTGTTTTAAACCCCTTTCCACTGGAGTGGGGCAGTCACCCCACTACACCCCCTCCAACTCTAAGTGCCTTCCACTATTACATCTTTCTTTTCACTTCTAACATCTCTGAATATCTAAATGAGGGACCTAAACATTAACTTTTATTGGCAAGCAGGTAGATCAGCTTAATTCCCGAGTTTGCTGGTTTTCCTATGAACAGTGATGAGCATTTTAGAAATGTCTAAGCAAGATACAGAGGTACAAACAGTCACAAAATAATGCAGATCATTCTAAAACATTTAGAATCTGCCACAAGAGGTCAGTATAAGCATTAGCAATGGATAAATGTCTCCTATCAGGGTTTCGAACACCCTATAAGGATGTTTCCTTCCTTAAGAATATGTTGACAGAATAGAAACTAACGCTGTACTCAGTGACTTACTTCCCACATGCTATACACGCTCCATCTGCTTTATAAAGTGACCCTGTGGATGTAGCATTCTTTCATTACTAAATTCACCATAAGAATCCTACCTATAAAAGATACAGAAGCATCATCTCCCCTCTTGCTCCCCAAGGACTGACCTTTGCAAACTCAGGCCTTGTCTACACTACAGAGTTTGTCGCCAAAAGTTATGTTGACAATCCGAAAGTGCTATAACAACATCGCTATTGCATTTTCACTCTACACTCCCTCGGTCGGCAGAGTGCCTGCATGCTTCGTGCTCTAGCATCAACAATAAGAGCAGGGCACTGTGGGTAGTTATCCCACTGTGCTACTCTCCACCTTCTGCCGCTAGGACTTGTGGGAAGGCAGAGCGGATTGCAGTGCATCATAGGTGCTGATTCAACATCCCATGATGCAGTTCTTTCTGTCCCAGGACTCCCAGCGTTCTATGGGCTTCCAACCGCGATTCACAGCATTTTTCAATGGCCCTTGTTTACCGTGTGCCCACCATCAATGTGTGAAAGGATGAGTCCTGTACTGCCCAGATCTGAGCAGGAATCAGAAGAGCCTGCCCTATCTGTGCCATGGAGAGAAACAACACCAGAGTACCTTGAACATTCATGGAGCACTGGAGCAGCTACACACAGTGGTCTCAGGAAGCAAGCACTGAGTAGTAGGATCATGTCATTATACAGGTCTGGGATGACAAGCAGCAGCTGCAGAACTTTCAGATGAGGAAAGCCTCCTTCCTGGAACTTTGTGCAGAGTTCACCCCAGCCCTGCGGTGCAAGGACACCAAAATGACAGTTGTCCTCTGGTGGACAAGCATGTGAAGATAGCAGCGTGGAAGCTGAAAGCTGACTCCAGACTACTTTCTGGAGCAGTTGGTCACAAATCAGTTTGGAGTCGGGAACTCGACTGTTAGGGCAATGTTAATGCAAGTGTGTGGGCCATTAATCTCAGCCTGCTACGAAGGCCCATGACTCTTGGAAATGTGCATGAAGTAGTAGATGGCTTTGCGGAAATCAGATTTCCTGACTGTGGAGGGGCAATAGGTGGAACGCATATTCCAATTTTGGCCTCAGACCATCTTGCCACAGAGTACATCAATAGAAAGGGGTACTTCTCCATGGAATTGCAGGCACTTGTTGATCACCAGGGATAATGCAGGAAGCTTCATGATGCACATATCTTCAAGAACACTGTGCCCTGTACAGAAAGCTACAAACAGGAACTTTCTTTCTAGACCAGAAGATTCCAGTGGGGGATATTGAAATGCCCATAGTGATTCTTGGAGACCAGCATACCCCTTACTCCCACGGCTTACATGGGAAACCTGGACAGCAGTAAGGAGTGTTTCAACAGTAGGCTGAGTAGGTTCAGAATGACTGTGGAATATGTATTTGGCAGATTAAAAGGGCGCTGGAGATATCTTTATGGCAGGTTAGATCTAAGTGAAGAAAACATTCCAATGATCATAGCTGCCTGCTGCATGCTCCATAATCTTTGTGAAGCTAAGGATGAAAAGTTTGCCCATGAGTGCAGTACAGAGGTGGATCAGCTGGCTGCTGATTTTGAGCAGCCTGATACAAGGGCTATTAGAGGGGCACAACTGGAGTCAATTCGAATCAGAGAAGCTTTGAGGCAACATTTTGAT
Source organism: Sternotherus odoratus (assembly GCA_032164245.1). Taxonomy (NCBI): domain Eukaryota; kingdom Metazoa; phylum Chordata; order Testudines; family Kinosternidae; genus Sternotherus; species Sternotherus odoratus. The sequence continues at coordinate 202,775,162 of JAVMKO010000001.1, read as the reverse complement.
AACGAGAACCAGTAATGTGTATTTTCTATACAGCAATCTATCATTCTTCATTAATTTGAGTTTTGTTTGTTTGCTTAACACTTGTGATGATTCCTGAGTGGGATTTGCAGTAAGCAAATAATTAAATTGCATGTCCATGTTTTACTACCAGCTGCAATCACTATCTGTAAGACACAAATAAAGATGGATTATCTTTCAGAGAGCTTGTTTTTATTAAACACCAGTTAACACACAGAAGAGACTTGGTGGGAGGGGAGGTAGCGGTGCAGGACATTGGAGACTCTCATAGCTGTGCAGAAGTCCAGCTGTCATTCTGGAAGCTGTCCAAAGGGGCAAGGTGAACGGGGTACTGAAACATCCTGAGAAGTTGCATGGAATGTTGGGAGGAGTTTGGGAAGGGCTTGGAAAGCAGTTCTGTATCAGCTGCAATGGGGAGGGGGGTAAGCACATGTGTGTTTTGTCTGTAGTGCGATTAAGGACTTCAGCTTCTCTGTTTGCTCCTCCATGACTTTTATCATCTGTTCATGGGCCTTTTGAATGTTCTCCTCAGTCTCCTTTCTGTCCTGCCTTTCCATTTCTGTTCACTATCTGCATTCTCTTTTTTCTGTCTCAGAGCCCCTCCTGGAACATGTCCTCCTTGGTCTCTTCCTTATCTGGAAGAGACACTCTGCCGGTGTGTCAGGAGTTCCCCTCAAGGTCACATCTGTAGAAACACATGAAACAATACACAGAAGTGTGATTGTTAGTACATGCACAACATTGAATCATTACCTCTTATAACATGCCAAGCACTTTCTCATTGATTCTTGGCAAGCACGCATCTCGGCTAACACTCTAAACATGGTGAGTTCTGCCTGGGTGGGTAGGGGTTACTGAAGCTTGGGTAAAGAGAAATGGTGGTGAATCAGGGTTAGCGGTGCAGGAGACTATGGTCAATATTGTAAATTTTGTCACCATTTTCTACAGGAAAGGGTACCTGAAGCTGTGAGGGTAAGTAGGGATGCAGGCATCTGGCTTCAGACCTGGTCCCTATGCTGCTTGCCTGTATGTTGCTTTGGTCCCTGCAGAAGTGATTACTGAGTGGCATGGGGAAGTTTTCTACAATGGGGGAAGGAACACGACAGCTCTGCCAGGGAACCTTCAGCAGAGGATTGGCAAGTACCTCCAGGAAAGTTTCCTAGCGATCTCTCTGGAGGACTCCCATGAAATCTCGGGGTGTGCATTGACACATGGCTCCACTGCACTGCTTAGCTGCACAGGAGAATGTGGAACACACTCAAACCCAGCTAGTCTTCTATATTTCTATCCCTTCAATCAGTCCTAGAGTATTCAATGCAAATTACAGCTGTATGTCATATAGCCGAGCAGCATCAACTCAAAAAGGTCACTTACTGGGGCCCTCCTTTCCTAGTTCTTGCTTGCCAGAGAGAGACTGCTGGGACTGGCTAGATACCTCCAGAATGGAGAAGAGTTCCTGACTCACTCTCCCACTGGACAACTCTGACGTGGGCTCCACATTGTCCTCCAACTCCACTTCTTTGCCCACAACTTTGTCCAATGGGTTAAGTCCACTTTCTGCCACCTCCAGCCTCACCAAAGTATCCACAGGGCTCTTGGTGGTGGACGTGGGGTTGCTGCAGAGGATGGGGTCCAGCTCCTTACAGATATGGCAGGTCTTTGGAGCATCACCAGAGCAGAGGTTTGCCTCATTTGCCTTCTGGCATGCCTGCCTCAGCTCCTTTATCTTTGCTCTGCACTATGTCCCATTTGTAGCCCTTACCACACAAACCAAGAGAAATCTGATCATAGGTATTGAAGTTCCTATGGCTGGAGCAGAGCTGGGACTGCCACCCTCCTCTCCCCACTGTGCAAGCAGATCCAACAACTCAGGTGTACTCCAAGCGGGACAATGTTTGCTGTGTGAAGCCACCATGATCAGCTCAGAAGACGCGATGTGAGCTCTCCACACCGAGCAAACAGGAAGTGGAATTCAAAAATTCCTGGGCCTTTAAAGGGCGAGGAGCGGATGCTTGTTTACCTGGTTGCAGGGCAGCGGAGTTTGAACTGCTGACCAGAGCGAATAGGATGGACATTGTGGGATGACACCCCAGAGGCCAGTTACAGCGACAAAAGCAAGCACACTGCCTGCACTGCCACTTTCTCATTAACTAAAGACCCCTGACAGAGGATATATCCGATATTATACTGATACTGCTGCTTCCGATACTACGTAAGGGGAGAAGACAGAGAGGCTTAAATTGGAGGTTAATGGAGTCCAAGAATGACAAACCTTCTGCCTTCTTAGAGACCCTCCACTGTAAACTCTACATTACCAGAAGTGAGGCCTACTCCAAGCTCTAATGTTTGAGGGCTCCTCACTTTCCACACACTAAACAAATTATCAAGGAATTCATATGTAAAAGATCATCTTCTCACCCAGGTTTCCGTCTTTTAAACATTCATTTAAAGTGGGAAAGGGGAGGACAGTCTTTCTAAGGCCTTGCAGACAGCAATTAATATAAGCAATGCTGTCTGCTTGAGGTTAATCCCCACCCTTAAGTCCCAAATTAACACAAACTCAACTTTTGTGTTGCTCTTTCGTTCATAGTTCATATCTCCTGTTTTTGTGAAGAGTGGCAACCTCTGTTCAACAACTGGCTGCTTCATCTGTGTGTGGGCAGGACCTATAAAGGTCAGGGATGTGACTTCAGAATGTGGTAGAGCAAATGAAGCAGTGTTTTGACTTTGCTTTCTGCCCAAATGACAGTGTAACTGCTGTGTTAATGGAAATCCTGCAGTTAGGATGAATATAGCCTCTTTCTAGGGGTGGATTGTAGCTGGGCAAAAGTAATCCTACCGCACAGTTTTGGTACATACTGTAAGCTAAAAGACAGACATAAAGAGAGCCTGCTTTTCTTTAAGTCAATTTAGTGTTCATGGAAGGTGCTTAAGGTGAAGTCTTTTATCCAGACACAGAAATGCTATAACTTAGGGGGTAAATTTGTTCAAGTACATTGCTATCAACAGGGTCACTAATAGGGCTCATCTACATAAGCAAATTGACCGTGCTAGCTATCCCAGAATAGCTTCCTGTGGGGATGCTATTCCACAATGAGAGTCACTTTATACACAAAACACAGTAATTATTCTGAAATGGATACTTTTATTTCAGAATAGAACGTCCATGTAGGGAGCTATTCTGGAACTGCGGCATAGTTTATTCTGTAACGTCCATTCCAGTCAGTTCCCGTCTGTATACAAGCTCTAAAAATCCAGGGAATCACCAATTAATCCAACATTCACACCAATCTCAATTTAATTTAGGTGTGCAATTATACAACTATTTTGTTCAGTTACATCAATTGCATGGGCAAATCAAGTAGTTGCACATGGAGGAGCTTGAAAGGGAAAATGCAAACCTCCCATAGATATCAACAAAAGATCTACTGTGGATCAAGGGTGGAATATGGCCCTAACTTGTAGGTTCAGCTCACGCATCCTGATTTAAAATTTAATTTAGCCTTTGCCATGGAATGAGTTTGGCACTCTGGATCTAGAATGTCAGGAATCAGAGAGGTAGCCGTGTTAGTCTGGAATAGCAGAAGTAACAAAGAGTCCTGTGGCACCCTAAAGACTAACTAAAGTATTGAAGCATAAGCTTTCGTAGGCTAATACCCATTTAGTCGGATGCATCCGACGAAGTGGGTATTAGCCCACGAAAGCTTATGCTTCAATACTTTAGTTAGTCTTTAAGGTGCCACGGGACTCTTTGTTACTGGATCTAGAATGTGATTCTAATTGTAAGAGAGGAGGGCCAAGGGATCAGATCCTCAACTGGAATCAAGCATTAAAGTCAATGGAATTGTACCAGCAGGGAGGATTTGTCCAAAATATCTTATGGCCACATCCTCTTCATCTGACTCACACAAAGAGTCCCGTTGAAATCAATGGGACTACTTGAATGTGTCTGACAAGCAGATTTTAATCCTATGTTATCAAGCCGCAATCTTTTTTGAAATTTCTAACAGCCCTCATCTATGAGCATGTCTATTCTGAGGTCCTAACACATTTTTAAACAAACTTGTCTCCTCTTTTATTCCTCTTTGCAGCTCTAATCACCCCATTTCAAAAAAAGATATATTTAAATTGGAAAAGGTAAAGAGAAGGGCCACAAAAATGATTAAGGGTATGGAACAGCTTCCATCTGAGGAGAAATTAATATGGCTGAGACTTTTCATCCTGGAAAAAAGACAGCTAAAGAGAGATATGATAGAGATCTATAAAATCATGAATAGGGAGGAGGAAGTAGATATGTGAAGGAGTAAATAACACTTCCTTAACTCAAGAACCAGGGATCACCTAATGAAATTGATAGGCAGCAGGTTTAAAATCATCAAAAGGAAGTATTTCTTCACATAACATATAGTCAACCTGTGGAACTTGTTGCCAGGGGATGTTACGAAGGCCCAAACTATAATGGGGTTCCAAAAATAACTAGATTAATTAATGGAGGATAGGGTCATCAATGATTATTAGCCAAGATGGTCAGGAATGCAGCCTTGTGCTTTGTGTGTACTGAGCCACTGTTGTGAGGAGTTGGGAATGGATGACAGGGGATGGGTCACTCAACGATTGCCTGTTCCATTCATCCCCTCTAAAGCACCTGGCATTGGCCAGTGTCAGAAGACAGGGTCCTGGGCTAGATGGACCTTTGGTTTGACCAATTTGACATGTTGACCCAGTTTGGTCATTCTTAGCTTTTTATGTTTTTGGATACACCCCTTTTCTCTCAACAATTTGTGTCTGGTGTTTTTTTTTTTTTGTGAAATAGTGAGACCCGAGATCCCATGGACACAATTATTGCGCTATCATCTGAGCTTTTGTTACTTCCACATACTCGCTACTAGTAGACGGTAATGTAACAACTTTAACCAGAACGATGTAGGAATAGACAAAGAATGTGAGAGAGACAGGGGAATTCTATTTGCATAAGTGTCAGTATGGGAGTGGAGCTTAATGCCGTTAACTCAGGCTTTTCCGTGAAAAGTGGGGGAGATAATCTGTTTTGAAATATATATATATATATATGAAAAGAGGCATTGTGAAAAAAAGTGGATCTTCCTGGACCATGAGTCTCTTAAACTGCAGAAGTGAACTAATCTGAAAAAAACGGCACACTTTTGAGAGGTTCCTCCAATCTGATATGAAAATCTCCCCCCAGAACTAGGGCCCAGATTCTCAAAGCTATTTAGGTGCCTACTTCCCACTGAAATCATTGATTTAGGTGCCTAAATACTTTTGAGGATTTGGGCCCAGGTACCTAGATGTGCCCATACTGTCCCATTGAAATCAATGAGACTACTTGAATGTGTCTGACAAGCACGTATTAATCCTAGGTTAGCAAGCCACAATTGCCTTTGTTTTTGTAAATGCCTTAGATCAAATTAGATAGAGCTAAAAAGTGGAGGGAAACTTTAGTGAATTATTTTTATTTCAAATATGGTTATTGAAAAAAAAATCAGTAGAGAACATTAAGTCAGGAGGGGACATTAAGTGAGTAGGATACTCTCAGATACATCTTCCATTACAATGCGCATGTTATACGGTTCAATTCACGATCACAGAGTAGGAAGAGCACATGTACAGTATTGATCAATGGCTGTGCTATGTTTAATGATGATGATTCAAGTAATTAGGCAGGAAGTCTAGTGTAAGATTTGCTTCAGAAACCTGCAGTTTGTGCATTTCTTTAAAAAACTATTGAGGAGTAAGGCAATGAGAGTTAGCAGGTTTGTCTATTGGACATCACAAGACATAGCTGCTACCTGCATGAGACAAGGGGACATATTTTATTGGAAAAATCATTGCAATTCAGGGCTTCCCCATGTGGCTTTTGAATATGTTACACAGAACTGCGTTCAAATTCAAGCTGCAGCTGGTCACAAACAGAGAATAGTACTAAGTGCATGCACCCACATGTAAGAACAAGTGAGAGCTATTGAAGGACACTGTAGCAACAAGAAACTTTATTTCATTCATCCCTGTAAATCTGGGCAATGTCATGCAAGTATTTCTAATTACCACAGTAGTTTTACACCGATACACAGGAAAGTCAGCAGGAAACAGCTCTCCTTCTCATCTCTTGGTAGGACTGACACAGACAAGAAAACAAGGGCCATGTCGGTAATTAATATGATGCTACTTAATTTCCCACTTAGCAATGTAATTACAGGGTTTATTTGATATAATAAGAAGGTTTAGCTCTCATATATAATATTAAGGAGGTTGCGGGATGTAGGTATCACTGAGTTACCTGATTTATTTTTTATATTATTTAGCTTTTACAGCATTGTTCATTATTATCAATGAAAAAGATAAGACAGAAAAATATTTTCTCTGATTTCTTCAGTATGTTTAATTTGTGTACCCAACAGAATGTTGTGTATAGTCAGGTTCACTGATTCCCTTATGTGAGAAAGACACTTTTCTCTGTTGGTTGCAGGGAACTTGTCATAGATGTTGCTGTAACAGATACTTATCAGGCCCCCAGATACTCTTCCCAAGGCGCTTTCTTAACATAGTGTGTCTCAACGGCAGACCAAATCCGGGTCCTTTCATGTACACTTTCTTGAAAGCAAACTTCTCACAAGGTAACACAAAAGAGGTTTATTTAATAAAGAAACAGATGCCAACCCAATCCTCTTCATAGTACTGTTATACTGGAGGATGTAGGTGGCTCTCAGCAAGCCCATCTTTGATCTACGTTGTGGTGATTTGGGGAATCTATGTATGTCTGAATTCTTGCTGGTATTATGAAGTTATTCTGGAGTTTTTGCTATGAAAATAGCTGTATCATGAATGTCCTTCTGTCCCTGTATATCCACCTTTGCTGATACGTTTTTAAGCATGTACCTCCCAGACCCGAGATAATGGTAGGTTCTTAGTACTCAACAAGAGACTCAACAATCAACTTAGGACAATAAGTTTGCTTGAGCTGGGAGAAGATACCCCTGTTTTTGTGTGAAGGGAGAAGGACATGAAGAGAATGGAAATGCTATAAGCTGAACAAAGAGACACAGGAGACAAAGTAGAAGGTGATAAAAGGATTCACTAAGGGAAGACTCAGAAAGTCTCAGCAAGAAAACGGAGAATGTTTTGGGCAGGAAGAAGGAAGGGAATGGATGAGTGAACACCAGACTAGGTGAGCTGGGGGGAGAAGGGTCCAAATTTCAGAATTCAGGCCCTACACTGCATCGGAAGGACTCTGGATGACCCCGGGCAACCCTGACACCAGTCCAAAGAATGTTCTGGAGTGATGAGGGCAATGCCTGGGCTCTATTCAAACATTGGAGGCTTAAGACACTCAATGATTCAATGGCTGGATTCCTTCACAGCAGACTGGTGAGTAGCCAAGAAGAGTGGATGCTCAACTACAACCGTTACAAATGGACAATCGCAGACCTTGTTGAAGCCGATGGGCACACTTGTCACCTTTCATTCCAAGAAAATGAGGGAGCAAATAAATTCCTCTTTGTTTAGTGATAGCTGAAACAATAGAAGCTACTAGCCTGCGTGTTAGTCTTGGGCACAGGCTGGGCATGTGGGCTGAGCGTTACCCTGAGGGCTGAGCCAAACACAGGGCCTGGAGAATTAATTGGTTTGCAGCTGTGTTGTGAGTGGGTGTGAAAGGAACCAGAAAGCAAGAAGCCAGTGATGGATGTTGCCCTAGGAAGAACCCAAAAGAGAGAGGGGATTTTTTTTGGGGGGGGGGGGGAGCAGAGAACTAGCTGGAAAGGCAGGCTAAACTGTGAACAAGGAAACTGCCTCCTGTTGATTGTTCCAACTGTGTTTAGGGAGACAGGACTTGGTGTATGTTCTCTGTAAACAAACAGGATTTCACCACAGGAATTTCTTCTGCTAACAGGAACAACTCAGCAGGACCCCAAATACTGGCCAACCGCTTGGGCCAAGGGGCAACAGTACTTTCATTCTAATCCAGGTTGCAAAGACACTGTGAAAAACAGACCTCCGGGTTCCTTTCTGGAGAGCCCACCCCCTGAGCTGAAAACAAACCTTGACTTTTCTCAGTTCAAATCCACCTCCAACTAACCTCTGCAGTTAATCCTGTCCCTGATCTATACAATATGCTAGAACCAACCCATGTGAAAGATTATCACTGTAACCCCTGAAGAGACCTCTGGTGTATCTTAGTAACCATAACCAAAGGGTTTGATCACAGAATTTCCAAATTAATTGGTAATAAAATTATCTTTATCTTTCAATTCCCACATATTAAAAGGTCAATCTTGATAAGCATGTGAAGAACTACTGTGAATGTGGTACTGTTACCATATTTTGGTAATGTTGCTGCATATATGATAGGAGATGTGTTATAATCACTAATATTCTTATTAACGTCAGGAAATTTAATCTGGAAGAGAAGTTAATTGATGGATAGATGAAGTCATGCCATGTCTAACTTGGATATAAATGTAAATATTCTCTGTTGGACCACTAAATGAGAAGAACCCATTAGTATTTTTCCTTAGAGAAGAAACAGTCTTCTATCCCCAGAGAGAACATAGGAATATGACAAGCTAAGGGGAAGAACATCCCACTCTATCTGTCAACTTTTGAATTTCATCTTCTGCCCTTCAGACTGGCATGACTAAGGAACTGGTTTTCTTTATGCCTGCAGGGAATTAAGTCTGACTACTGTCATGTAAAAATCTGAAGTGATTCTGACAAGCATGACTCAGCCTGTATGTCACAGTAAGTTTATAATGCTGAAGAAGAAATTTACTCTTGAACATACTTTAATTGACACGCCAGATTTATATATGCTGAAAGGATATCTTTCAAAATAAAAGATGACAGACTATTTCAACAACAGCTGGTCTAATTCCCTGGAACTATACTAGCAGATGTAAACTGTTATGTTATGAACTCTATTAGTAAATATCATTTCTTCCCTGGTTTCCTTGTTTCTAAATAAATACATGCATTTCATAATATAACTATACGTGGTCAAAATATTAAATGTTAAAGCTCTGTTCATTACAGGAGTTTTGCCATTGACTTCAGTAGTGCCAGGATTTCACCAGTAAGTCTGTACAATCATTAAGAGTTTCTAGTAATAATATAAAAGCAACAAAAAGTCTGGTGGCACCTTAAAGACTAGCAGATTTATTTGGGCATAAGCTTTCATAGGTAATCCCCCCACTTTTTTACCCACAAAAGTTTATGCCCAAATAAATCTGCTAGTCTTTAAGGTGCCATCCGACTCCTCATTGTTTTTGTGGATACAGACTAACATGGCTACCCCTCTGATACTTAGGCTTTGGTTACACTTACAGGATTATAGCGCTTTTGGTTATAGCTGTACCCATATACAGCAATAGGTGAAGCGCTATAGCATGGGATGGCGTGGCCACATTTGCGGCACGTGCCACGGCACAGGGAGTGGTGCATTATGGGCAGCTATCCCAGCATTCAGCTGGGTGCAACGTGCTTTTCAAATGAGGGGGGTGAGGGGTAAGTATGCAGAGAGAGAGGGGGGATTTCTCCGGTTGATAGTCTGTCAGTACTTTCCTTGCCTGCTTTATAAGTTTCGCGCCACACAGCTCCCATTTGTAAACATTTGCAGTGCTTATCTGCTGAGTTAAGAGAGGAACTCTGAAAAGGTACTTCCGCATTCCTCCAGCCGAGAACAAAACAACACAGAGACGTCAATTGCCTTAAATGGCTCGGAGGCGTGCCAGAGATCCCTTATAGCGTAATGACTGTTTACACTTGCCATAACACGCTACAGGGAATACGCAACAGCCCTTATTCTCCGTCCGGAGGTGGTTTACCATGAGTGCAATAAGCTCGGACTTATAGCGCAATATGTGCCTTGCCAGTGTGTTCGGGTAGAGAGTTATAGCGCTCCTGGAGGCTTTATAGCACTATAAAGTGCCAGTGTAACCAAGATCTTAGTAATAATATAAACTATGAGATTGAAGCTGGAGTGTAGTTTCCCCATTGCAGAGCTGTGACTTTCTTATCTTTCTTTCTCTGTCCATTTTTCTGATTTCTATTTATTCCCATCTACGTCCCCTCCAGCACTGTTGAATAAAGATTACTGGTGAACTACTGCTTCTATTTCTGCTCAGTGATCCGAATAACAGCAAACTTAAAGAGCCCTGTCATGTTCACACAGTAGACCCAATCCTTTAAGCCAGTGTTCCCCAACTTTTTCAATCATCCCCCCTTAACGGGTCAGAGAGCCAAGGTGGAGGTGGGGCATAGGTGCCACCTCCGTGGGTGCTTCAGGTCTCCTTTTCTTCCCCCCGCAGCCCACCCGTCCACTGGCAGGCTCTGCTGATCAGCTCCTCCCCCTCCCTTGAAACACCTTCTGCCCACCATGATCAGCTGTTCAGCGGAGTGCAGGAGGCACTGGGGGGAAGGGAGAGGAGTAGGGGCTTGGGGAGCGTGGTGGAGTGGGGGCAGGGCCTGGAGCAGAGCAGGAGTCAATCACTCCCTGGGAAGTGGGGATATCAGTGCCTCTGGGTGGGAGGGTGAGTGGAGCAGGGCTGGGGAAGGGGAGCCAAGCTTGGTGCAGGAGCAGGAAGCTGCCAGTACCTCTCTTGTCAGAGTCTTCCCTGAGTGGTCCTGCAGGTTCGGGTGGGTAACTGGTCTGTTAGTGTATGGGCAGCTGGGACTGGAGCCGGGATTGGAACAGAACTGAGGGCAGAGTGGGGCTGGGTGATGCTCTTTCCCTGTCCTCCACAGGGCTGGGCTGGGCCTGTTGTGCCTGTTTCCCACAGTTTGGGGAACCCTGATTTAAACTTTTCTGTTTGGAATTCCCATTGACTCCTGCAGAACACTTGCCGGGCTCGGGCTAGTGCTCCCGAAAACATTGATCCCGAATCCATAAGTGCTGGAACTCGGGGTGCTGCAGCGCCCCACTGGCTTGAAGTGGTTTCCATCATAGACGGTGTTGACAGTTTGGCTCAATGGCTCTCAGCACCTGCACTATACAAATTGTTCCAGCACCCCTACTTGCACAAACTGAATTAGGCCTTTTGACCACTGTACAAATCCTATAGCACACTTAATAGAGAGCCTGTAAATTAGGGGGGAAAGCCTTAATAACAATAGGCCATCAACAGACTGAACCAGACCCTACCCCATCCAACCTTCTCTTCTCCAAATAGCTATGTAAAGAAGTTGGGTTTTGAAGCATGCCTGGGAGTTAAAAATTGCCAGAGATGAGAAAATTGCATCTTTTTCATGTAGTCCATCAAAATGACTTCTGCCCCTAACCATTATGGATTTGTGTATGCAGATTTTGTTCATCAGCTGCTTTATGGTAAGAAACAGAAACTTGTCAAGAGACGCATTTTGCTGTGTTCCATTATCATTTATTTATTTACACTACTGTTGAGGAGAGGAACCCATTGAAATAAATCCCTGTTAGAATAGTGGACCAGTTAAACAGCTAGAGCAGTGGCCCCATAAAACACTAATTATTGCAGCAATACCTCTCAAATGAATCCCTGCTAACAGGAAACCATTATGAAAAGCATCAATTTGCAGTGCAACCCAGTCAGACTGCACACGGTCAAATAAATACATCTTGAAATGCTTAAGAAATGCAACTTTTTGGTAGCATTGCAGTGTTGTCTGCACAAACCCCCTTTGAGTGAGGGCTCAGTGATTTTGCTATTTATATTGAGGACATATAGCCCATGAATCTGTTTACTGCTTATTGCTCTTTAGAAATATGTGTAACTCCTGGGAGATAACAACAGGAGTTCTGGAGAGTCCTTTCCCCTTCAGATCTAATATTGTTCGTTGATACCCAGGTTTCTCACGGGTAGGTAATAAGATCCCCAAAACATAAAAGACCAACTTGTAATAGTATTTCATGCTTAGGATACAGCTATAAAAATATGTGCTGTCACATACTTGTAGTTTCTTTTTAGTTACAATCAAATTTCTTGTAGAATGTATGTTTGCCACAAGGCAAGAAAATTTGATTTTTTTGTAGGTATTGTGCAAATTTTTGTCTCCCAGAATTCACCTAGAGGTTTTTCTAAATCTGTTCTATGATAATCAAGGAAAACCACTAGGTTAACTGGTGGTGAGGGGTGGGATAATACATTTTCATGGAAAATTATGTAACGTGCATACTGACAACTCCATACATATCTTGGCTCTTCTACATCAGCCAAGAGTCTCTCCCCTGGAGCTGTGAGAGCATTGTAGAAATCCCTCCCCAGACAAGGTTAAACAAGGTGAGTGAGGTAATATCTTTTCTTGGGCCAACTTCTGTTGGTGAGAGAGACTATTGTGGGCAGTCAAGCCTAGCTGGTTGATGCTTATTCCCTGAGCTAAAAATACTCACTAAACTTTCAATTGGAACAACACTTCCTTAGTTCTTGTCCCCTAATGCCCCAACTCTAAAACATGCAGGACTACTGAGATACACTTCGAATCCCTGCAGAAATGTGCCTCTGTGTTCTACTGAAGACAGAGTGCAAAGTAAACGGGGAGTGCAATGTATTCCTAGCCCAAGGCCCAGTGAAGCAATTGCAGGTACTGGGTTTGATGACTCTTGATCCAGAATGAGTAGGGGGTAGAAGTCCTGGGCATCAACAAATGAGGACCACAGGTAGAGATGCCTCAGGGTCAAGTTGGACAACCTCCACTAGCAGGTCAGTAGGCACTGTTTTCAGTGTTATGGAGCCAGGCAACTGTGGTAAGGCAAGTGTGTGCATTAGTCTGAGTTACTCTTTGGATTGTGCAAGGTCTCCCCAGTATTGACCAACCGCAGGCTTTCCCCATTCCAAGAAGCTCATGCAGTCCTGATTTCAGCTTATGGTATTTAATTTTTGAATTGCACGTTCACATCTGTTGGGGGGCTCTGTGATTCTATGCTCATGCATGTTGCTGTTCTACATGCACCATGTCTGCAGACAAACTTATGTTGACTGTGGGTGACTGCAGTTTTTGTGGTTGCCTTCTGAGGCCTATGTGATTTCCCATCACATGTTTACTCTTCATGCTATAGTAACAGCTCCTGATAGCCTGTGGCTTGGTTCCACGGAGCTGTGTGCTACTTTTTTGTTGCCATGCCTGTATGACATAGTTTATTTTTGGAGAACTGTTCTTATACATGGCCAGCGGCTGACTGTGATGTTACTGCCTATTTAGGAGCTGAGTGGACTTTAAGTCTGCAGTGGCTGTGAGGTATTTTACATTCTCCTAGTGTTTCCCTATATAGCTGTCTTCTATTAATCTTCCTGTGTGGGCACTGATTTTCCTTTCTTGCCTGGGTTTCTTTGTCCAGATCTTCAGCTCTAACCATCCTTTTCCTCTTTTGCTGTCAAGGGACTTAATTGACCTATCTTATGATGACATATATCTGTATGTGACTGCACCAGACAGCAAATATTTCCTGGTCATCCAATTTGTGTGGCCAGATGGGCCCTTTATGGGCACGCCGCTGTTCCCCACCCACAGCAAATATGGATTGGCTCTTGGAATAGTATTTTGGGGCCGATTTACAGAAATTCTGAGCTTCTGCAGCTCCCATTGGTCCAGTGAAGGCGCCGTTACTCAGCCCTTCTGAAAATCAAGTGATTTGATGGATATGAAAATCTTCCATTCTCATGCTATTTTTTTTGCTGTTGTCGCTCCATTCTTGCAGAACGTTGGGTGTTATTTAAAGGCTCCTAAAGGCTGCTTTCACATATGCAGGCCAGCTGCCACTTTTGACTTCCAAATACCTGCATGTGCTGATTCCTCCCCACCTGTTTCTCCTCTCAAGCCCCCTGAGACAGAAATGATGAAGGACCCTGGGACATTCCACACAGGATTCCTTTTCTCCCCACAAAATTCTGACAACGATGCCACCATTATCTTTTCATGACTGAGGCCCTAGGAACTTGTTCAGCCCACAGCAAGAGCCCTTTATGTATCTCCTAATGTGTTGATTCACAGAGCCCGAGCAAGTCTGCTGATCTGAATAGTAATGAGATTCCAGTGTACGCTGTCTCTTTACAAGAACCATGTAATAACGTCTCAGGGGAGCGGCTACAGCTGTAATAAAGAAAAGATCTGCAATGTTTGCACAGCTCTCTTCATTCATCCTGCTATGTAGTGAAGGGCGGTAATAAGGCCTTTACAAAATTTAAATGACACTCTTGTGGGGATTTTTTTTTTCTTACAGAAAAGGAACAAACACATGTTTCTGCCAGTTATAATTGAATGACATTCATATTTCTAAAGGATGACCCAAGTTTGCTTTATATGAAAGTCCAGCCACAAAAGTCATCTTTGAAAACAGCCTCAGGGGTTTTGATGTATAGTTCTGGAGCATGGAAAATACCATGTCACAAACATCCACATTTTAACTGTTAGCTCACAATGCCATTCATGCTAAAAACCAGCTCAGGAAAATTGATTACCTCTCCTATGCAAATTAAATTACGAAAAGAGAATTCAGCTGTTATAAAACACTGATAACTTATTTAAGGAAGTGGTTATGTAGCAAAACTGCAAAAAAATAACATTAAAAGGCCTCCTTTCACTTTTTTTTTAAAGCACCCCTTTCTGAAATTAGTTTAGCGACTTACAAATAGCACCAGCTAAGATCACTAGAAATGGTGGTAGCCTGTGTGCTTTTATCGAGGTGCTGGCATTTGCCAGTCCTTCCTTCAGAAAGTTTTTTAGGCTGGTTTACACATATTTAACTGACTGATCTCAGTGCAGCAACTGGAAAATGAAAAGTGCTCCATAACAGCTAGGTATTACCATTACTAAATCGCTAACTCAAGAAATGTGCCTTGATGCACAATTTGGGGTTTTATCCTACTCATTGCTACTCTCTGAAAGAGGGCATTGAGAGCAAATTTCTTGAGTATAATTTATTCTATAAGGACTAGTGGGATAAGTGGTGCACATGAGCAATTTAAACTACGTGCTCAATAGGAAGATCTCTGTTTAGAGAACATGCCTCCCCGTACCCCACCCCACGCTGTTCAGTTACCCGCGACTCAGAGATTCCAGTGCAAAATGTAGCCTGTAGGGACATCATGTGGGTGTGAGACCCTCCCTGGGGAAATCTGAGTTAATAAAGCCCTGGTGACACATGGTTCCAGAGCCTCTAACAACGCAGTGAATGTGGGAGCAATGCAAAATGTCATGGCAGGCACTGACTGGACAGCAGTGACATGCGGAGAGCCTTGGAGAAAAAAAGAGGAGAGCGGGCGTTTTGGGTTGTGACAGAACCGAAAGAGGCTTGTGAGGCTGACGCTGGGATTGAGTGTATTGGGGAGCTGGAATTCCTAACCTCACTGGCTGTGGTGTTTGCTGACCCTCTTCTGGTGGAGGGGTCCATCAACACTACTGCCTACAGGGCAACCTTCAACCTCTGACAACTTCCTCTGAGAAAATTCAAAGCGCCTGCCTCTCCTCCCCCTTGCACCCCCCCCCCCCATACCACCTTGCACGTAACGGTGGAACACTGGACATCCGCTTTGCTGCTGTTACTACACCCCTTGTGTTGCAATAGGAGCTGGAGGTGGATCTGCAGAGATAGATGAGCACCGGCTACCCCCCTATGTCTTCCCCACCCATCCCAACCCCTGCATCTCTGCAATGCGACATAGCACTGAAGTGCATAGTGCACCTGTGTAATGCTGACAGACCCCGGTCATCATGGGCAGGATCAAACCTGGGAGTCTAGAGCTTAGTGCATGATCCTCTACTGCATGAGCTAAAAACCAACTGGCTGTTAGCTAAGGCTGTAGAGCAGACCAGGGCCGGCGACAGGGGGGTACAACGGGTACAGCTGTACCGGGCCCCAGACTTCAGGGGGGGCCCTGAAGTCCGGGGTGGGTACGCTGCTGTACCCCCTTGTCGCCGGGCAGGGCCGGCGACAGGAATTTTGGGGCCCTGTACGGCAGATCGTACAGGCCCCCCCCCCGGTCTCCCGCCGCCCGCGGGCCCTCCCCCGCCAGTCTCCCGCCGCCCGCGGCCCCCCCTGACCGGTCTCCTGCCTGCCGGGGGGGGGGGGGGCCCGCGGGCGGCGGGAGACTGGTGGGGGGGGGCGCGGGCGGCGGGAGATTGGTGGGGGGGGCCCCGCGGGCGGCGGGAGACCCGGGGGGGGGGCGTACGATCTGCCGTACGGGGCCCCAAAATTCCTGTCACCGGCCCTGGAGCAGACTCATGAATCTTTCTCGCTAAGTGGTCTCGGTGCCACTAGATGGGACACAACACCACACACAGCAGGTGTGTGGGGTACACATGCACCCCAACACAGCGGCATTGTACATTCTGCAATGCCGGTCATTGCTTGCAATATGGATTTCCATCATGGATTTATTCTGAAACACCAAGAAGACAGACAAATGTTGTATTTGTTTGTGGCAGGAGGGGAATGGCAGTTTGTATCAGACTTGGGCTGCACCAGGAAAATATATGGAAATCTTACCATCCTTGCAGGATTTGGACACTGAATACTGCACTTTCTGTCTGTAGAATTTCATTTTTTAAAGCGGTCCTGTTCCTAACCTGGGCCTCACTAAATAAGAACAGGGTGTTGAGTGGTTTAATTAATGTTTTGAGCATGTGTGTTTGTACAGCAGCTACTCCTGTAAAAGAGCTTTCAAAATGGAAAACTTTATAAGCACTAAAGATTAGTGGTTTTATTAACAGACATATGGAATATTATGGGTTGCTAAACAGTTTTGATTGACTCGAGTCCAAAGGACTCCATAAAAGGCTAATGACTTATCTACAAAGCCAACACAAGCACATATTCAACAAATCATATCTGTATTATTACAGTTTGAAAGTGGGTCAGACTATTTTTCTAGGATAAACATCCGCTACTGTGTATTAAGCACTATGTAGGTCAGCGCTTGCCCAAATGCTTTAGCTTGAAGTTGAAATAGTCAATATTAAATGAGCTGCTTGGCAAATCAAATACAATGGAAATCTTTAAATAAATGAAATGCAAAAGACTATGTTAATGCAACCTGAAGGTTATGAATTGAAATGGGGAAAAAGGCAGGAAGGGAGAAAGTTCAAGTTCTCATAGCAATATTAATTCCCATTGCAAATAGTGTTTATCAGGTAGACATGAAATTATAAAATAGTGATCAGAAATGTTATAGATGAATAATGGGAGTGAGTCCATGATACTGCACAACCCTTAACTCTTCCATTTCCTGATTTTGTGTTAAAATACAGAAGCTCGGTGTTACATTTAATTTATCTGACTTTTCCTTCAAGAAAAACGTGAACTTTCCATCCCTTATGGGTTACCCCTTCTAACTTTTTTGTGACTTTTCCCTCTTCCAAGACGGAGGGGAGCAAGTCTTTATTTTCTACCCCTCTTGGTATCTTTATGTAGGGCAATGGAGAATCTGGCCCTGTGCTTTAAACCAGAAACTGGTCACCTGATCACAACTATCACCTTACCCTTCCCATTCTTCCATTCCACTTAATCTAGATCTAATATGAAGTTCAACAATAAAGCACACACTTATTTTTTTCTCCAAAATATGCAGTACATACCCTATATAAACAGGTACTTAAATACTGATGAAGCAGGGTCTAAGATTATTCAAAGATCTGCTTAAAGAAGTTTTTTCCAATATCCCTTCATCTGATCTAAGGGTTTGGTTCAGCCTTCAAAAGTTTCCCTTGCTTCCTCAGAATTTTCTCTTTCTTAGCCCTCAAGATATTTATCAAAGTCAAAGTCCTCCACTTTTAATGCACAACAGATCAGCAACTCAGGGGCACAATATCCTCAGAGAGAGGGTAAGAGGAAATGAACAAAACAAAGTGGAGCTCTGTTCTGTGGGTTCCTTGCAAAACCCCAAACCTACTGGGGGGGGGATCAACCCCCACCTAGGGTTTATGAAAAAAGAAATCCCTGGTGTTGCCTTCATCTACTTCTAGAAAAACCAAGAATCCAGAATTGTAAATGTGTCTACAGAAGGTGACTGTCTTCAGTAGAAATGAAAGAAAAAAAAATTGAACAAACAGGTTTGCTGGCCAAGACAGAAAAAAGGGAAGAAAAAAAAATCTTCCCCAAAAGTAAGTTTCCTTTTTTCTTTCTCCCCCCCGCCCCCCCTTCTTATGCTGGGCTGTAGAGAGGTGGTTGAAGGGTTGTTACATATTCTATAAATTCTGTTCCATTCTATCTCATTATTGATCATCTTTGAAAAAGTAACAAATATATATCTGTGAGTTCCAAAGCTAGCTCATCAATTATTTAATAAGTGAGCGTTATAAACTAGAGCCACCTGTTTAAAAAAAAAACTTGCTGATGAGCATAAGGAAGCTATTAGGGAAAAAAATAGGATTCCAGCATAACTCTGTCTGGTACATTGTGCACAGAATGATACACAATGGAAAATCTGTTACAAGGTGTGTTCTCTACATACCAGTGGCAGGACAGAGTCCCAAGAGGGTGCAAATATGCCCACCAGTGATCCTACTAGGCAGAAATCTTGAGCCTGATCCTGGAAACTCTCCATGGGGTGAATCCAAAACACATTGATATCATTGGGAATCTTTACTTTGAGCTTTTGGTGCAGAACATCCACTGTCTTCAGGCCTCAGATCTTCAATGGAGAGCAACTGGCAGCCCTTCCTGACAAGTAGGAAGAGAAATAGTATATTCACTTACCTGGCTATAGGAGCCTCGCTCATTATCCCTAACATCATAACCTCACATTTCTGAATACATTTGATTGTATGTGAGGGAGAGAGAGAGAGAATATTACCTTGTCTGTTCATTCCAGTTTTTGAAGACAATATCTTGCTGAAGCACTCCTTGCTCTTAGTTTTTAATGTACTGTGATTACAATTTGAAGCAATCCTTTACATCCCTTCAACATGTTTACATCTCAGTCTTGTACAGCAGAGTTGGATGATTCGTTGTCAAACTGAAGTGTGTAAAATTATTAAGTATTCCAGCTATTGAAATAACTCTGCAATGCCTCATACATTCCCAAACTGGACACCTTCAGTTTACTTTAATAAACTCTTTGGAAGCAAGTAGTTTGTTGCTGTGTGTAGTGTAATGGAGGCTAAATGTTTCTAAGCCTAACAAGTTTCTCACAAGAATCATTCCCCTCCATGCATAATAATTAAAAGTGCCCTGGCTGACCCCAAAGTAGCCCCAGCGATTTCCTCATATCAATATATCACTAATGGCATCTGTCTGCACATTGAGAGTGAGAAACAAAAGCTAGCTAGTCTCCTCACTAGCCTTATAGTGTAGGCAACATTGTCTAATAGTTGGCATACAGGATTGGAAGTCAGTCAGTCTGGGCTCTGCTCTGCCAAAATTTAGCTGGGAGACCTGGAGCAAAACACTTAACTTCTGTACTTATCAGTAAAATGGGGAAAAAAATACCTATCTTCATAGGGGTGTTCCCAGGCTGAATTACACTAATATTTGGACAGAATTCCTTGTAATACTTGATTACCTAAATAGTAATTGTCATGATGGGCATTTTAAGGATTCTATCTGATATTTGCAAAATGCTTTGAAATCCCTGGGTGACGGGGTGAGGGAGTGGTGAAGTGCAGCTCTGATAGTGCAATTGGATCTATACTGTGGAATCTTGCACACACACACACTCAGGCACACCCATTGAGGAAGGAGCTCTGAGTGAGTTCAGGTGTTCATCAATGTGGGTCTGATAACAGAATCACAGTGTATGTTGTTACCATAAGGGCTGCGTCCCATGAACTGCTGGGAGTGTTTGTGGTTTTGCATACACAGTGCAAACCAAATGGTTGCAAAAGGTGAATGTGGGTCACTTTTCCCAAAACAGTTTTATTCAAACTGAATATTGATAAATGTAGCTCAGATACTATGGATGCCTCAACTTCTTCTATTTCTAGTGGTAAGGATCTTTTGATTAACTGAGAAATATGCGAAGTGAAATGTAATTAGAGAAGCTGATTGGGCACACTCCTTTCTAATTATCTAAACATACCATAGTCATTGTTCTAATGAGTTCTCAGTTACTTTTTTTAGGGAAATGTTTCCAGCAAAGAGTGAGCTGACAACTTTCATTCTGTTTCTTTCCCTGAACAGATGATGGCATTGCAGCACTATCATATACTGTAAAACCAATGGAGGAACTCCCAGACTGAAATCTCTATTTGATTTGATCTCTGCATACTTTAGCAGCTTGAGGTTTTGCATTTGCTTTTCATGTCTTTGGTGAAACAGATGAATGCTATAATAGCCATACTTCCCAAAAGGAAGACATGAAATCCTGATATTTATAATAAAAAAAGTGTTACAAACCTCATTGTAATTCAGACTTGAACTGTTCACCCTGCGCACGTCCAGAAACTCATTCTCTAATACTAGATGCAATGATCTCTGGAGGGAAGTTTTCCATCTGTTTCCTTATGATGTTAAGCTGTTAGTGCGATTCATTATTTATTACCTCTACTGGTTTATGTTAAGCTATGATTTTCTTCTTTAAGAATTCAACTGGATTAGGGTAAAAAATTAGGATTTGTGTGTCAGGCAGACTTTTTTGGGGGGAAGGGGGGTGGAATTGCTCCCAAGATGCTTTTGGGTTAGCAGATAATTTATATTTAATTCAGTGATACAGAGCTAAATTAACCACTTGAAGACTGAGATAAATCTAGACTTGTAAATATAGCCTGATTCTGCCACCCTAACTCCTTTTGAACAGCACCTTACTCCCCTTCACTTCAGTGGGACTACTTATAGAGTAAGCTCCTTCTCACTCTGAGTAAGGTAGGCAGAATGAGGCTTATCGTGAATACACATCTGTATGTACACATCTGTGTATGAAAGCATAGCTCACAGGTACACGTTCATTTTCTACTCTCTTGGGGACTAGCAATTGGAAAGACACAGAGGATTTTGTGTACTATTTACATTATATAGATTTAGAAGAAATGACAGATTCCCTCTGTGGGGAGAATAATTGCTCAGGGAGACTGTTGCTTTCCCCAAACTATTGCTTTTTTCTGGAAATAGAATTCTTGTTTGGTTCATACTGTTTCATTGCCACTTGCATTTAGAACTAACAACAGTGTAGGTGTCATGGAATAGCTGTGAGGGATAGAGTTTGTGCAGTCTTTTAAATTGTACAAGAAACAACTTAATGTGCAGCATCTTGCTTACAAAACTGTCTTATGAGGCAGACCGGAATAAAATCAGAATCTAATTACAATGTAATTAAAGTATCAATTGTGCCTATGAAATATTATCTGGAATAACCATAGAAAGTGCTCTCAACAATACTGATTGCTTTGGTATAAATATGTGTTTCCAAACAGCAGCTGATGAAGATTTTAGCATATCATTCTCACATGCGGTTTCTCCTAATGTGATGGAGACTTGGAGATAAAGCTGGATTGTTCTCTCCCCTGTCATGTTTCTGTGTCTTTATCTTAATAGAGATGTTAAGATAAAATCTCTCCATATTGCAGTGTTATAAAACCCAGAATTGCCAATGCTTTATCATTGATAAAGAACAAAGACTATGACTGCTTTAAGCAATATCAAAGTAAAAATACCTTTAACCGGGGAGGTGGGGGAGACATGAAGAATCTCCCAATATTTGGTAAAATGTACCGTATTTTTCGCCGTATAAGACGCACTTTTTCTTCCCCAAAACGGGGGGGGGGGGGGGAAGTTGGTGCGTCTTATACGGCGAATATAAAAATGCCGGGCCAGCCCTTTGCGCGGGGGGGGGGGGGAGGGAGGGAACCGGGATGCTCCCGGCAGCCCGCCCGCGGCGGAGACGGGGGAGGGGCGGCGGCGCAGACGGCGGGGGTAGGCGGACCCGGCAGCCTGCCTGCAGCGGCGGGGACGGGGACGGGGGGGGGGTAGGTAGGTGGACCTGGCAGCGCGGCGGGGACCAGGGGGGGGGGCAGGTGGATCCGGCAGCGCGGCGGGGACCGGGGGGGGGGGTGCAGCTGCGGGGACTAGGGCAGGGGTGCAGCCGGCGGGGGGGGGGGTTGGCGCTTTTAAAAAAATCTGTGGCTTTTCGGCGGAGGGGGTTCAGAATCTTTTTTTTCTAGATTTTCCGCCTTTAAAATTAGGTGCATCTTATATGCCGGAGCGTCTTATATGGCGAAAAATACGGTAAGTTAATTCTTGTCAGAGTTAATGCATTACATTTGCAAGTATTAGGCCAAATAATCACTGGCAGATAAAATGAAAGTGCCAAAATAGCTTATTACATGATAGCAGAGTTCATCTATCTGGGAATGAGATGACTTGATTTATGCATCTGCTCTTTCAAAGTGTCCAAATCAGAGCCTCATTTGGTGTGAATCAATGTAGTTCTTTGACTTCAAGTCAAGGTAGTGATGTTGACTTGCTGCAGCTGAGAATCTGGTCTGTTTAGAAGGTGTCAATTTACTCTGATTCATAAATATATGCCATGCTGGTGGTGCCTATACAAACAGTTGCCTAACAATATTGATTATAAGCCCCTGTTTTCAGTTGCTTATCAATTTGCCAAACTTCAAATATTCAGGCTAAACTTTTCCATGCTGGATTTTTGTCCTTGCTTCAGACTGGTGCGTTTGTTTGTTTTTCCAGCAGAAACTGTTAGCCGTTTATGAGAACTTTGTTTTCCCCCATAGTTGGTTTTTGCTGCTTGTTTTTAAAAAAAGTTAAATGTTAAAAACTAAATCTCTTTGAGAAATACTCTAGCACATCCATTAAGCCTTAAAAATTAAACCACCAACGTCTCTACTTTAAAAAGCCATGCTACTGTCTGAGTGTGTACTCTTGTTTTTTAGTTCCCACAAAATAGGATATCTGTATTGTTTCTAGAACATATTATTGCATTGTCTCTGTATGATCAGTCTATTCACTGTAACAAGTTAAATGATATTTATTCTGGTACTATGTTATACTATAGAATACTGTACATTTTCTTCTTCAACGAGGGCCAATTCCTGGTCCCCGTAAAGTCAACACAAGACTTCAAGGTGAATCAGGATTTAGCTTTAACACTGGTTTTCTTGTTTATTAATATTTGATCTACAAAAGAAAACTGTAATGTCCCCAATTTATCAGCACAGAAATAAGTTAAAGAAGGAAAGAGAGTCACTTATAAATTTTATTTCCATAATGGAAATGTATTTCATAAGGCTGATCAAGTTTGTTCGAAAGCCTTTTGGAACATTTGACCAGAGAAATAAAAAGCAAGTGCTGAAACTGCTTTGCGTTTTGTTTATGAGGGTTTTACTCATGGAGATTCTAAGATGGCTGCCTTAAATTATCCTGGGAATGTAGCAACAGACTACCGAACCCTAATCCTAATTCTAATCCTAATCCTACTTTAATTAGAACTAGAGCACATTCCTAACCAGTGTCATAAATTCTCACAATCTGAGTTTCTTGATATTTGGTGTTAGTATTAAAATCCCAGCTCCTGGAGTTATGTGAGTCTGAACTGTGCCTTGAAAGTATGAACCCTAAAGGCTCTAAACCAGAAAACAAATACATAAAGCCTAACATTTACTATTTTTAAAGAGCTCATGACTTTTTTGGGGGGTTGGGGGGCCTAATGCATGGTTTTTGAGCATGTGGTTTTGCAATACTGCATAATGTACTATCACTTTGTGGGGCCAGCTATGTGTTGCAATGCCTAGCTTTTAAGTACCTAGCCACACTGTGAATCCACAAACCCTGACTTAGGTGCATAGGCTCCATATACAATGAATGAGGAGATGGAGAGGTGCCTAAGAACGGGATCCACAAAAGCCAGTACATTTGTCAGGAAGTTGGAATCTGTTTTTCGTTTCCCAGGAAACCTATGTCAGCTTTCCTGTACTATACAAAGTGCTACTTTCATTACAGATTGGGTCTTCAAGACTCGGTGTCTCAAGATCCCTGTGAAAGGCAAAAGGAGATCTGTCGTGCTTGGGTTGAGCTCTGTGTGCACCTACCATCCTCAATTTTGGGTTTAACTGAACTGTTTCTGTTGCAATAAGGTTTTTCCTGAGGGTTGCAAACGCAACTGCAGAATCTAACTTTTTATTATCCAGGCTTGGGACCAGCACTATTGCAAACAGTGGCAGCGTTACTAAGTATGGCTTTCCTAGGTATTATATGGAATCAAAGGATTGCCCTTACATTAGAAGTACAATAGGAAGCAGCTACAATTGGATTGAAAGTAAATGCAGGGAAAACCAATATTATGATAGTAGGAAACTAGACAGCAGATGCAAAACTGTACGTGGATGAAAAAGAAATGGAACGGGTAGAGTTCTACTATCTGGGGAGTGGGATGATGTTTGAAAGTGGCTGCAATAAATATTCATAAGAGATTAGAAAAAGCAAGTACCATTTTTGTAAGGATGAACATCTGATCAAACAGAGGTCTTCACACCAAAGTAAAACTCAGATTATACCATGTGATTATACTGAGTGTGCTACTGTACAGAGCAGAAACTTGGCCGATGACCAGGGCTAACGAATAGGATTGGAGGCTGCCCATCACAGATGGCTGAGGAAGAAGTTAGACATTTAATGGAAAGTCAAAATAACAAATATGAAGGTAAGGAAGCTGGCTGAGCAGGACATGATATTGTCCAACATCAAAGAAAGACCTTTCAGGTGGCTGGGACATGTACATAGTACTGAAGATGGGAGATATGCTAAACAAGTATTGAATTGGCTACCTGAGGTAGGAAATAGAAAGGGAGTGAGGCCAAGAAGAGCTGGCAGAAGACAGCAACAGAGGATATTGAATGTGTTGGCATCTCCTCAGAAGAAGTATCACACCTAGTGAGTGACTGTAATTGGTAGAAGAACTAGACTACCTGATGGGTCAGTTCCACGGGAGGAACTAAGTTCTAATCTGTGGTCCCACGGTTCATAAGGAATGTCATCTACTGATACCCTTTCCAGTTTTAAATCTTAATTCTGATCCCAAACTTGAACATCCACTCCACAAAAAGGATGGGATAATCTAATGCATGGACAACACCCTGAAATCCTTGCCCACTCTTTATGCAAAACTCCCAGTGACAAATCAGTGGAGTCAGTTTAGCTGAGTTTACCCAAGAATTGGGTCAAATGACGTCACCTGTGGCAGCAGAATGTGGCGCAAGGCTGTTGAGTCCTGAGATGTCGTAAGGGAGTGTGGGGTGAAGGCGGGGTCATGTTGAGATGTGCAATTGGGAGATGTAGCTGCCTGGGAGAGAGGGCAGGCGCACACTCTGATTGGCCAGTAGAGCAGTATGTGAAGTAAACTATGGTGCCCTTTTAGGCCCCGATTCAGAAAAGTGCTTCAGCATGTGCATAAGGTAGCAAGTCGTCCCACGGAAGTAAAGTATCTCGCTGAAACAGAGCCATAGTGCATACAGCGTGTCTTTTCTCCAAGATATTTGCTAAGTACTGGGGACTGCCTGCCTCTGCACTCTCCCTGCTGTTGCCACAGCCCCATGTATTTTTAAACCTTCTGAAGTTTGCAGGAGTGAAAGGCTCTGGGCAGGAGCGACGGAGGGCAAGGAGCCCTGGTTTGCTCTGCACCATGCTCATGGTGCAGGGGATGGAGCCAGGTGAGTTCTGCAGCTGCTGTGGGTTTGAGCCGCCTGCATGATTCCCTGCATGAGCCACTTTCTGCCACCGCTGGGAAGGATCTAGGAGACGGGAGCTGTTGGGTGACTTCCATGGGGAGGGGGGTTCATGGCACAGCAAAAAAAAAAAAAAAAAGGGTGGAAGTCTTTGCCTTAAAGCACCCAGGCTTTGTAGTAACTGCGATCCCATATCATGCCAAGTCTAAAGGTACACAGGGAACCACAGCTGGAAGATACATTTTAATACAATGACAAGCTGCCTATAGGTTTTGTCCTGATCCATAATTTATCTGCCCATTTCTAACACATTACAAATGCGCACACCAAGACCACTACTTCCTAGAACAGAAACCTCTCTATTTCTTAATGAAGATTCCGTAAGAGTCTCGCCTACCCAGGATGTTTAAACATCAATGCATCTCAACATTTTAAACAAGTATGTTCAATCCAGTGCAAGCCCACAATACAGTGAAATTCAGTTATAAGAATGGATTTGGGCAGCCTTCCACCTGATCTGTAATATCCAGTTGATGACCAATAGTATTCTGATATAGTAATGCCTGTTACAAAAGTAGTGCCTCACGGTGAATTGTGCTTACTCATGCAATTAGTTCCACTGACCTCAATGGGACAAACTCATGTTAATAGGTGCAATTTGGCATGAGTAAGTATTGCACAGCTAGGCCCAATATGGATACATGCAATAAAAATGTTTATCTATCAGCAGGGGTGTCAGGTTGGTATAATTTTTGGTGGTGCCCAGTATGGGTCCAAGTCCCACCCTCCCTTCCCCACACCCAGCCTTGTAAGCCGATATATATATTTTAAACTAATGTAAGAATGGACTGGAAACAATAAGCCTTTAACAGTTTCCTTATATTGGCAGGGGGTGCGGGTGCTGGGGTGGGGCAAGGCCAGGGATGAGGAGTTTGGGGTGCAGGTAGCGTGACCAGATGTCCCGATTTTATAGGGACAGTCCCATTTTTTTGGATATTTTTCATATATAGGTTCCTATTACCTCCCAGTCTCTGTCCCAATTTTTCACACTTGCTGTCTGGTCACCCTGAGTGCAGGCAGGCTGCCTCAAGGCTGCAGCCGAAGAGGAGGACTCCCCTCTCCCCCCCTGGCAACACACTCATCCTGCACCATGTCACTGCATGTGCTCCTAGAGCCCCTCTCAGGTCCAGCAAACAGGGCTGGGGGACACTCAGAGCAACAGGCAGGGCTGGGGGAGAGACCTGGCTTCGAACAATGGTGGAGCCAGGCACTGAATATTGCTGGAGCATGGGCCCCATGGGGCCATATAACTCACCGCTCCTGTATATCAGTTATTTTCCTGAGACCGAATACTTTTTGTTTCAAAACAGCCAGTATTTGAGAAATACTGAATAGCTACGTATTGTACAAATTCTATCCGGCTTTGAAACAGAGAGACTCTTCTTTTTCTCCTGTGGGTTAATAGCTTCTACAGATTGGAGAGCTGGGACATGCAAGTGGAAAAAATGCGTTCCAGAAATCATCCTCCATCAGCTCTTTCCCAAGTCCCACAACACAATGTGGAATTGATTGGCACTTCTTCATTTCTTTCCATGTTGGCATAATAACTATTTCCTCTTCATTTCCTCCAGTCCCTTTCTACCAGTGGTGATGAATGCAATACAAACACGTACACAGTAGATTGGCTCTTGTTAGCACTTAATTTCCTTCTAGCCTTATCCTTAAAACTGGAAACTAGCTGATGGTTATAAGTGAGGCAAATGTACCAGAACAATGAATACTAGGTTTTGGAAATAAGGATATGACTGTTATAGCCAAGTAATCATTAGAGTGTTTAATTACCGAAATTGAATTCCTCATGTACCTAACTACACCTGTCTGACATCTGGAAAATTGAACTAATCAATCACCTTAAAGGAACATCAACTTGGAAATCACATTTCCATTTGACAGAGTTGTACCTACTATTGTTACAAATAGCCTCTCAGATTATTAGAATGGGAAGAAAATAACGACAATCATTTTTTTCAATCTGTTTACTTTGTGAATTTGACAGCACTTGGTGTGCAGTCGATTGCATTGTTTTGTTGATTGTCAGTTCCATTGCTCCTGTATTGCTCTGGGAGGAGCTTGCTTACACTGTCTGCCCCAGGTTTTGCGAGGGGACATTTACAAAGAATAGCACATGCAAAACTGAAAGGGAAGAGGCAACCGGCAATAGTCAGTACCAAAAGAAATGAGCCCAGGCATATTTGGTGTTGCTGGTGGGCCTTCCAAAAGCATGAAAGCAGCAGGAGGGACAGAAGGATCCTTGTATTGTTTCTTTTAAAGGATACTTTTTTAATATAAGGGCATGTGGTTTAATGGATGCCCTATCAGAAAAAAAGATTTTTTTAAAATTAGTTTCAAACTATTCAGGTTGGCAGTGTTCCTTTTAAGCTTGCTAAGTTTACCTGCTTTGAACAAGATCAAGAAGCACAACAAATTTCCTGCACTGTCTCACCTTGAGGAATGCACTGGATCATAGAGATGGGGGAAAATGTGACAACTTTTTTCCCCATCAAAAAAGAAATGTTTAACAGCGATCTATCTGTCTTGATGACAATTTAATTGGGAAGACTTCTCAGGCCCAGGATGCAAATTAGCGTGTGTGCTCCTCAGTGGCTAATAGCCTGATGGTTAGGGATTTCACGTGTGCTATGTAAGATCCAAGTTTAAGGCCCTGTTTTGGATGAGGGACTTGAAACCGGGTCTCCCATAAATACCAGGCTATAGAGTCAGTTCCTCTCTCAATCTCTCCTGTTATACAAATAATTAAATACTCAACAACATTGCCAGCCTCCTGCTAGGAAATTCAAAGATGACAGTTAACTGACTTTCACACAGAGAGGTGAAAACAGCTTTCAAGGAACCCTGCACATCGTGTGCTCCTCCCTCCAGTCTGTCAGTCCTTCACAAAAGCTGTGCTCCATACTTCCCTCTCTGCTA
The DNA here is from genome assembly GCA_032164245.1 of Sternotherus odoratus. Lineage (NCBI taxonomy): Eukaryota > Metazoa > Chordata > Testudines > Kinosternidae > Sternotherus > Sternotherus odoratus. Next base: position 202,746,569 of record JAVMKO010000001.1, on the reverse strand, counting down.
CCAAGCAAAAAAAGCATCGGGCATTGGCAGCATTCTTCTAGACTTCCATAATATCTCAGCTGAGAGGATGTGATTGGATGGAAGCACTATTCACAGAAGTCATTGCCACAAGCAAACTCCCAACAGTTTGGAGATAATCAAAGGTATCTGCCACGCTGCCTGGAGTGGCTGACAGACAAGAGTGTCTACCTCAGGGCAGACTGTCAAAAACAGGGCTGACACCCCAAACTGGTGGTATGGTCTATAACAGGGGTGGGCAAACTATGGCCCGCGGGCCACATCCAGCCCACAGGACCATCCTGTGTGGCCCCTGAGCTTGCTGGGAGGTTCTTCCCAGCCACTCCCCTGCTGTCCCTCCACAGCCTCAGCGCACCACATGGATAGTGCTCTGAGGGTGGGGCTGCACGGTCCTGCATGGCAGCAGTGTGTTAAGGGGGCTGGGGCTGGCGTCGGGGGGGTTGGATAAGGGGCAGGGAATCCCGGAGACAGTCAGGGGACAGGGATCAGGGACCAGATGGATGGGGCAGAGGTTTGGGGAGGCGGTCAAGGATGGGGAATGGGGGCAGAGTTGGATAGGATGTGGGAGTCCCAGGGGTCTGTTAGGGGGTAAGGGTGTGAATAGGGGTCAGGGAAGTCAGGCGACAGGGAGCAGGGGGTCTACATAGGAGATGGGGCCCGGGGGGGGGGGGGTGGTTAGGGGCGCGGGTCTCTGGAGGGGGCATTCAGGGGACAAGGAGCAGATGGGGGTGGATGGATCAGGGATTCTGAGGGGACAGTCAGGAGGTGGAAAGTGGCAAGGGGTCAGATAGGGGGCAGGGCCAGGCTATTTGGGGAGGCACAGCTTTCCATACAATTTTGCAGCCCCAGTGTGGCCCTCGGGCCAAATGGTTTGCCCACCCCGGTCTATAATTAGACGTCACCAAGTCAGTAACAAATGTGAACTCCTGAGTCAATGCTACAGTCTTACCACAGAGTCACAGATAGTCCCCTTAGACCAGGGGTCTCAAACATGTGGCCCGGGGGCCACATGCGGCCCGCAAAGCCCTTCCCTGCGGCCCGCCAAGCTTCCTGGCGCCCCCCCCCCCCAGTCCCTCCATAGCAGTTTGCAGGACAGAGGGGCCAGAAGTGGAGGCTTCTCTGCTGCCTGGCTGGGCCGCGTGTGTTTCTAGCTCTGGACTTCCTAGATTGCTCTTGCTTTGTTTGCCAAACAGCTGTTGGTGGTGCCTAGCGCTTTCCAGGAGGGAATGGGGAGCTGCGTGCTCAGAGGAGGAGGTGGGGCAGGGGTGGGACCTCTTGGAAGGGGTGGAGTGGGGGCGGAGCCGGGGCAGTGAGGGCAGGGTGTGTGTCAGTGGTGCGGCCCTCGGGCCAGTGCACTAGTCCTCATGGAAGGGGTGGAGTGGGGGCACAGCCGGGGCAGCGAGGGTGTGTGTGTGTGTGTGTCAGTGGTGCGGCCCTCGAGCCAGTGCACTAGTCCTCATGCGGCCCTCGTGGTCATTTGAGTTTGAGACCCCTGCCTTAGACTTTTTAGTCTATCTTGCCACCCAGACAAAATGGACTTTACACCATAAATGGTCACTTACACCAAAATCACACAATATTCAAGTTGCTTCCAGTCCCAAGAGACCAGTCAATTACCTCAGATCATTTGGTATCCTAGATCATACACCAAAGACAACGCCTGTAGCCAATCCTGTAATAAACTATGTACAGATTTATTAATTAGGAAAAAGAAATGAGGTATGTACAGGTTAAAGCAAGCAAACACCTCACAAAGAAATGAGTTGCCATCTGAATCCTAAAAGTGACAGAGTGGTAATGATCTGTCAATTCAAAGTGTCCTTCAGGGCTGACCCAGGAGGTAACCCTTGCAGAGCTCTGGCTTCAGTTTGGTTTCTCTGGCCCTGTGAGAGATCAAACAACAAAGATGAAAAATCTTCAACAATTTTTATTTTCCTCTTCCAACATTCAGAGCAATGGCTCAAGGCCTTCTGCACATGCTTCTCCCTGCCTACGATACAGCCATGTATTGCAACGCTCCTTGATTGCCTATCTGATAGTCCTTCTGGATGGGAGAGGGAGCGGAGCGAGACACAGCTATTCCCATGTCTGGATACACCAGTTCAGAACAAACATTTTCAATATTATAAAGCAAAACTTACATATTATAGCACAGAATACAGACATTAGAAGTGAGATTAATGCATGCAGCAACTTACAAGTGTTTCATACACTCTAAACACTAAATGCATTCTTATAAAATTACTATTTTGAGCAAAACTAACACAGGTGAACTGGTCTGGTCTCCAGCGACGAGTTTGTCAGTTTTTAGCTAATGCTTGCAGTCTTGGCAAGAGCTGGAACCTAGTCTGCCAGTGTCACAGTATCATCATTTTAAAATCCAGAAAGCCATCTGACCACCAAGGCTGCCATGCCTATATCTCTCCTCTTTTCATCATACCAATGACTGGAGTGGGCAATCCTGAGGAAGCTGCCCCTCTGCCCCAGCCTGGAGACTGGAACAGACAGATTTCAGGGCAGGGCAAAGCGGCTGTGTCCAAGCACACATATTCAGGCCAGCTTCAGCTTTCATCAGCTTGTCGTCAGCCAACGACACTATCTGGCAGAAGGGCCTGTTGGCTGAAGTTGTCCAATCTGCTTCAAGAAGACCAGACATTTTCACTCGTTAGATCAGTGCTTTCAGAGAAGAACCTTCTGTGTCCGTCTTGGAAGTCAGGTTAGCAAAAAAACGGGCTCTGCACGTTCGCGTCCCGCAGAGATCAGTACTGGCACCATCCCGTTTTGCGTCTGAAATGTCAGTGGCATAAATGAACTTGTGGCATGTCCTGGCACTAACAACACAGTCTACAACAGTCGAGGAAGCAGAAGACGCCTCTCCCCCCCCCCCCACCCTTAACATTGATCTGAAGAGGATGGAAAACTGTTTTAGAACCCAACCCATTAAAAATGCTGTGGTCAGCTGCCATCTCTGAAATTCTGAAACTAAGAGGATGTTGACTGTAAAATTCTGTGGCAAGGCAATAGCCCATGATCCTTACCCCTTGTAAGGGTCGCGTCGGCGGGGCGCGGCCCCCTTCCGCCGGTCTGGCGGGGTTTCCTTGCTGGGGTGCGGTGTTCGCGGCCCGAAGGGGAATTAGCTGGGTCGCGCGTAGTAACCTCCGCTGCCCGAGGGCGGGAGGAGTTACAGTCGCCCGGGTTTCAGGCCCCGGGCTGGGCCAGTCACGAGTCCCTCAGTCGAGGCTCGGGCCCTTGGTGGGGCTAGTCTCGAGTCCCTCAGTCGAGGCTCGGGCCCTTGGTTGGGCTAGTCTCGAGTCCCGCAGTTCGGGGCTCGTCGGGGTCCTGGCAGGAGGAGCTGCGCGGCGGTCAGTGGGGATCCCGGCCGAAACACACTGACATCGGCTCCTCCCCCGGGCCACCCCTGATCCCCCCTTCCCCAGGTACCTGGGCGGTCGTGGGGTCCTCCCCGGAACCGAGGGTCATCGGCTCGTCCGGGTCGCTGTCGGGTGGCAGGTCGGGCAGACTCTCGGGGTCGCTGGCGTGCTCTGCTGGCGGTTCCTCCGGGTAGTAGGCTGTCAACGGTGTCGGGGGCGGCGGTCCTTCTGCCGGGTTGACCCCGGGAGTCGAGGTCGGCGGTGCGTCCCACGGGGGTTCCGGGGGCAACCCCTGTCTCTCTTCGGGGTAGCCGGCGGTCTGAGTCCTCAGCCGGTCTTCCAGTTGGGGGTCGAGGGGTTCCTCCGGGTAGTAGCCGAGGGGCAAGCTCGGCGGTCTCTCCCAATAATCGGGAGGCTGCTGAGGGGGCAGGTACCGGTGCGGGGCCACCCTGGGGGCGGCTTCCTCCACCGGTGTTGGCCGCCGGACTGAGCCCGGCGGCCGTCCTTTTCTAGTTCCGGGTCCGCCCCCTGCCCCTTGGGGGCGGGGCTGACCCGACGCTGCTGCGGCGTCCCCGGGCGCTGGCCACAGACCACGTGGCTCGCGGTCCGCCGGGAGCCGCGTTCCCCCTCTCCGGCTCCCGCTCTTCCGGGGGCGGGGCTCCAGCGGCGTCCACGCGGCTTCCTCCGGCCCCGGCCGGGTGCCGCCTCGGGCGCGATCGGCCGGGAGCCGCGGCGCCCCGCTACACCCCTCCCCCCTTAAGTCCGGGTCCCGCTCGTCGGGCCCGGGCCCCCCTATGCCCCCTAGACGGGACATAAAGTCCGCGTTTGCATGGTCTTTCCCCGCCCGGTGGTGTATCGTAAAGGCGTAGGGCTGGAGTGCCAGGTACCAACGCTGTAGCCTCATGTTGTTATCCTTCATCCGGTTCAGCCACTGAAGTGGGGCGTGGTCCGTGACCAAGGTGAAGGGGGCCCCGAGTAGGTAATAACGGAGGGCATCACAAGCCCACTTTATTGCTAGGGCCTCCTTCTCTATCGTAGCGTAGTTCTTCTCCCGGGGGAACAACTTCCGGCTGATATATAGGATTGGGTGGTCCTCCCCATCTATTTCCTGTGAGAGGACCGCCCCTAGCCCTACTTCCGAAGCGTCGGTTTGGAGGATAAATTCTCGGTCGAAATCGGGGCTGTAGAGGACTGGCGCCCGGCAGAGACTGTCCTTCAGTGTCCGGAAGGATTTCTCACATACCGAGGTCCAGGGTAGGCGTCGGGGGCTCTCCTTTGTCAGCAGATTGGTCAGGGGGGCGGCAATGGACGCGAACCGGGGTATGAAGCGTCGGTAATAGCCTGCGAGTCCCAGGAACTGGCGCACCTGCTTCTTTGTCGCCGGGGCTGGGCAGGCTGCCACGGCCTGGATCTTGTCCACGAGTGGCTTCACTTGCCCGTTGCCGACCGTATAGCCCAGGTAAGTCGTCTCTTGCCATCCAATGCGGCATTTCTTCGGGTGGGCGGTTAACCCGGCCTCCCGTAGAGACCGTAGTACCGCCGCCACCTTGACCAGGTGATCGTCCCAGCAGCGGCTGTAGATGACTACGTCATCGAGATAGGCGGCCGCATATTCGTGATGAGGCTGGAGGATGTTATCCATCAGCCGCTGAAATGTGGCTGGAGCGCCATGGAGGCCAAAGGGCATCCTTGTAAACTGGTACAGGCCCGTCGGCGTAGCAAACGCAGTCTTCTCTCTCGAGGCCGGGTCCAACGGGATTTGCCAATAGCCCTGGCTGAGGTCCAGGGTAGTCAGGAAGCGGGCGTCTCCCAAACGGCCGAGTAACTCGTCTACGCGGGGCATGGGGTACGCATCAAACTTAGAGATGGCGTTGACCCTACGGAAGTCAATACAAAAGCGCTGGGTCCCGTCGGGCTTGGGGACCAGCACTATCGGGTTCCGCCACTCACTCCTGGATGGTTCAATCACCCCCAAGGTTAACATGGTGCGCACCTCCTCCTCCACGAGGCCCCGTAGTCTGTGTGGGAGGGGTCTTGTTGCCTCCCTGACGACTGCCCCTGGCTCTGTTCGAATAGTGTGGTGGGCCAGAGTGGTATACCCCGGCTGGCTCGAAAAGGTTTGCGGGAAGGCGCGAAGAAGGCAGCGGACCTCCTTCAGCTGTTCGCCGGTAAGAGTTCCGGCGAGCTGGGGTCCGTCCGGATCGGGGCGTAGGGTGGCTTGGGGTCCCAGCTCCGGCTCGGGTGGGTATGGACTGATTAGGAGGCCATCCCTAGGGTGCCACGGCTTCAGGAGATTAATATGGTAAAGTTGGGTTTTCTTTCGGCGGTCCGGTTGACTGATTTCATAGGTGACCGGACCTGCCTTCCGGAGTACCTCGTAGGGCCCTTGCCAGCGGGCTAGAAGCTTCGATTCGCTGGAGGGCAGGAGCAGAAGAACTCGGTCCCCGGGTTTGAAGTCACGCCGCTGGGCGTCCCGATTATAGACCCTAGCTTGGGCCGCTTGGGCGGACTTCAGGTTTTCTCGGGCCAGGGCCCCCACTTGGGTAAGCTGTTCTCGGAGATCAAGAACGTATCGTAGGAGGCCCTGCGCCTGGGACGGCGCTTGCTCCCACGTTTCGCGCATCAGGTCTAATAGGCCTCGGGGTTGACGGCCATAAAGAAGTTCGAAGGGGGAGAACTTGGTAGATGCCTGTGGAACCTCCCGGATGGCAAGGAGCAGCGGTGGGATCAGCCGGTCCCAGTGCCGCAACTCTTCCGGGGAAAATTTCCGTAGCATTCCCTTCAGGGTCCTGTTAAACCTCTCCACCAGCCCATCGGTCTGGGGGTGGTAGACCGAAGTGCGTAATTGTTTGATCCCCAGGAGGTCACAGACCTGGCGTAGCAGGCGGGAGGTGAAATTAGTTCCTTGGTCTGTGAGCACTTCCCGGGGAAGGCCTACTCGGGCGAAGATCTTCACCAGCTCGTCGGCGATTGCCCGGGCGGTGATACTCCGCAGGGGCACCGCCTCTGGGAAGCGAGTGGCATAATCCACGAGGACCAGTACGTGCTGGAACCCCGCGGTACTTTTGGGGAAGGGCCCAATTAGGTCCATCGCGATGCGCTCAAAGGGTGTCTCAATCAGCGGCATCGGGACCAGGGGTGCCCTCGGGGTTCGGGCTGGTGCGGCCAGTTGGCAGGCGGGACAGGAGAGACAGTAGTTTCTCACCTCCTGGTGTACCCCCGGCCAGAAGAAGCGAGCCAGGACTCGGGCCGCCGTCTTCTCATGGCCTAGATGGCCTGCGGCCGGGATGTCGTGGGCGAGGCGCATCACGGCGCGGCGGTGGACCTGGGGCACGAGCAGCTGTGCCCTGGGCTTGCCCGTGCGGGGGTCGGGCTCTACCCGATAAAGTCGGTCCCGCCGCAGTTCGAAGTGGGGCCACTGGCGCGCTCGCCGCGGGTCCACTACGGTTCCGTCGACGACTGCCAGCTGGTCGTAGGCATGATGCAGAGTCGGGTCCGCTCTCTGGTCCCTGCAAAAGTCAGAAAAGATTGACCGCTCCCCGGGGGTTTCCGGGTGTAGTTCCTCTGGTGCGGGTGCGGGCCCCCCGGAGGCGGGGGCGTCATCCTCGGGGTCCTGGGTCCGCATGGGCTGGCTTTCCAGCCCGGGGATTGGTGCGGATTCCCCCTCGGCGGCGGTGCGGAGGACCTCCGGGAAGTCGGGCCAGTCGCGCCCCAGGATGACAGGATAGGCAAGCCGCGGAGCTAGGCCCACCCGCATCCGCCGAGCGACTCCCGCAACCAGTAGCTGAACTTGGGCGCAGGGATATGGCTGGATGTCCCCATGAATACACTGGAGGTGTACTGACCCCAATTGGGGGTCTGCCGGAGGGCCGAGGGATTGTCGGATCAAGGTCTGCCCCGAGCCTGAGTCGAGGAGGGCCATGGTCGTGTGCGTCCCGACCGTCACTGGCACGGTGAGCTTGGCGGTCTGAGGCAGCCGGGCCCGGTCTTCCCCGGCGCAGACCTGTCCGAAGTTACATTCCATTAAGGGGCAGTCTCGCTGTAGGTGGCCCTGCTTCCCACACGCGAAACAGGGCCCCGGTTCCGGGCGACCCGAACGGTTTCGCCCAGCCGCCGGGCTCCTCGGGGGGCTAAGCCGCACCTGTTCACCCCTTGGTCGGGGTGCCGGGGCCCGCGGACCAGGGGTGTCGAAGGACCGTGGACGGGCTTCTGGCCCTCGCCGGGGGCCCCTCGGTTCCGCGTGGGCCCCCCCCCTCCGTTCCGGAGTGGGGTTCTCGCGTCCGGGTGTGCCCACCGGGGTTTCGGCGGCCATAAAGTCTTCCATAAGTGTTATGGCCGTGGCGAGGGTCGCGGGCCGGTGTCGGAGGACCCAGGTCCGCCCCCGGGGTGGGAGGACGTGCCTGAATTGTTCTAGCACGACTTGTTCCATGAGCTCGCCCGCGGTGTGTAATTCGGGCTGGAGCCACTTCCGGCAGGCCTCTTTAAGCTCTTGGGCAACCACCCGGGGTCGGGCCCCTACCGGGTAGGCCAACGTCCGGAATCGTTGTCGGAACGTCTCTGGGCTAATATCGAGGGCATCTAATATCGCTTTCTTGACCCGTTGGTAGTCTCGTGCCTCCTCTGTGGACAGCCCCCGGTACACGGTTTGGGCAGTTCCTGTCAGGTAGGGTGCCAGGAGGGTGGCCCATTGGTCCGGGGCCCACCCTGCGACCAGGGCGACCCTCTCAAATGTTACCAGGAAGGCCTCGGGGTCGTCGTTGGGGCCCATTTTCGTCAAACGGATTGGGGGAGTTCCTCCCGCAGGTCCCACCGGGGCTGCTCCGGGCTGGAGTCCGGGCAGGTGGGGCAGTACCGCGGTCAGCTGCTGCAGGCATTGCTGCTGCTGTACCCCCAGCTGTTGGATCATTTGCTGCTGTTGTTGCAACTGGGCGGTAGCCTGCTGCTGCTGCTGCTGCAGCTGCGTGGTCTGTTGCTGCTGGCTCTCAGCCAGGAACTTGAGGAGCTGGTCGATATCCATGTCTCGGCGAGCCGACTCCTTCTAGGATCCCTCCTTGCAGGGGTCGAGGAGACGTGCCCACATTCTCCACCACGTGTAAGGGTCGCGTCGGCGGGGCGCGGCCCCCTTCCGCCGGTCTGGCGGGGTTTCCTTGCTGGGGTGCGGTGTTCGCGGCCCGAAGGGGAATTAGCTGGGTCGCGCGTAGTAACCTCCGCTGCCCGAGGGCGGGAGGAGTTACAGTCGCCCGGGTTTCAGGCCCCGGGCTGGGCCAGTCACGAGTCCCTCAGTCGAGGCTCGGGCCCTTGGTGGGGCTAGTCTCGAGTCCCTCAGTCGAGGCTCGGGCCCTTGGTTGGGCTAGTCTCGAGTCCCGCAGTTCGGGGCTCGTCGGGGTCCTGGCAGGAGGAGCTGCGCGGCGGTCAGTGGGGATCCCGGCCGAAACACACTGACATCGGCTCCTCCCCCGGGCCACCCCTGATCCCCCCTTCCCCAGGTACCTGGGCGGTCGCGGGGTCCTCCCCGGAACCGAGGGTCATCGGCTCGTCCGGGTCGCTGTCGGGTGGCAGGTCGGGCAGACTCTCGGGGTCGCTGGCGTGCTCTGCTGGCGGTTCCTCCGGGTAGTAGGCTGTCGACGGTGTCGGGGGCGGCGGTCCTTCTGCCGGGTTGACCCCGGGAGTCGAGGTCGGCGGTGCGTCCCACGGGGGTTCCGGGGGCAACCCCTGTCTCTCTTCGGGGTAGCCGGCGGTCTGAGTCCTCAGCCGGTCTTCCAGTTGGGGGTCGAGGGGTTCCTCCAGGTAGTAGCCGAGGGGCAAGCTCGGCGGTCTCTCCCAATAATCGGGAGGCTGCTGAGGGGGCAGGTACCGGTGCGGGGCCACCCTGGGGGCGGCTTCCTCCACCGGTGTTGGCCGCCGGACTGAGCCCGGCGGCCGTCCTTTTCTAGTTCCGGGTCCGCCCCCTGCCCCTTGGGGGCGGGGCTGACCCGACGCTGCTGCGGCGTCCCCGGGCGCTGGCCACAGACCACGTGGCTCGCGGTCCGCCGGGAGCCGCGTTCCCCCTCTCCGGCTCCCGCTCTTCCGGGGGCGGGGCTCCAGCGGCGTCCACGCGGCTTCCTCCGGCCCCGGCCGGGTGCCGCCTCGGGCGCGATCGGCCGGGAGCCGCGGCGCCCCGCTACACCCCTGCTACCTGGAGTCACTCTTGATCGCAGCCTTACCTATCAATATCTGAAGCAGCTGGGCCACAAAATGAAGCATTGCATCAATATCCTCCAAAAGCGAGCCTGTTCTAGCAAGGGGTGTTATGCTCAAATGCTATGAATGGACACACTGGCTTTAGTTTACTTCATGGCTGTGTCCTGTACACCTGTTTGGGAAAGTACCTTGCACATGAACCTCGTTGATATCCAGTTAAATGCTGCTGTGAGAATTGTAACTGACACCCTGAAGTCCATTCCGCTGCCTTGGCTTCCAGCCCCCACAGACATCCTTCCTCCAGCCACCCAGTGAGAGAGGTCTATGGCGCGTGAGTAGAAGAAAACTCCCACTAACTGAAAGCTCCCACTCCATGACCACCTTGTTCTCGCACCTCACACTTACCTGTAGTCCCCCCGTCCCCCAAGCTTTCAGGGTGGCAGGAGAAGCTCTTCTATAATCCAACTTCAACCCAGAAGACACCAGATGGATGCAATGGGTGCTCTGGTGTAAACAAGCGCCTCATAAGTTATCCCACTGTCAAACTGCCTGGTTTCTTGCTCTGTCAAACACAGTGGACAGCCATCAACAGTTGGACAGCCGTCAATAGTGGACAGCCATCAACAACTGTTACATGGAGCATGCACACACCGGATGCACAAATGGAGAATCAAGGATTTGCCACAGTGTGAACCCCTCTCACCCTCAAACCATCAAATACATTGTGGAAACAGTGCCTCATCTTTATTTCCAGGAAGTATAGCAAAGCACTCTGCATCTCCTGAAGTCCTCAAATGGATTTCAAATCGTTCTATCAACCTGTAAATGTTGTATCCATACAAAAGAAAAAGTGACAAAGGTCAATATATTTTAGGGATTTTTTTCTATAATAGAGTTAACAGCTGTACTGCCACTGTATGATATTTTTTTAACTTTAATTTTGAGTCCTTTTTTAAAAACTAGTTTACTTTAAAACTTGTTCATTTTCACTTCAGTGAATTTCCACTTCAGTGGTTTGCAACCATAACATTTCACACTGACCTTGAGTCTGCTTACTTCTATATACACGATGTACAAACCTTAAGGTTGTGGTAAGATGATCTTCAGGAAGCTTTCCTATCAGCAAAGGAGATCAGTACATCTGGGTTTAGATTGTTCACAAAGGACCTGATCCAGCTTTCATTGAAGTTAGTGAGGGAAAAACTCTCTCACTGAATTTCAATAGGAGCTCGATTTAAGTCTTAAATTCAAAGGTCTCCCAACTAATGTGTGAACTAAAAGTTCTAAAGCCCCGTTTCTTCAAAGCACTTAACTGGATGGCTTTCTGTGTTTTAAAATGGCGACACTAGGAGTCAATTTAACTTCCATTGACATCTATGGGACTTAAGTATAAACTTCAAGTTAAGCACATGCTTAAATGCGTTGTTCTCTAGAGCCTAATTCTTTAAGGCCACACGTGATTCAAGCGTGTGCTCTGGTGTGGCTTGATGACAGTATACAACAGTAAATCAATTTCTGTTTCAATTTAAAAAGTGTAATTTTAAGTTTAAAATTACAATCACTTATCTTTAAAAGATGGACTTAACAGTGGTGTCTTTTTTATTTTGAAATGCTTAATATTTTGAATTGCTACATGTATGTTGCTACGTCTTAAGGTATTTTTTTATTATAATATTTTTTGGTAGTGATCACCTTTTAAACTCATTTAATGCTAATGTTTCTTTGCTATTGAAGTGACTTAACCACATGGGTATGTGGTCTTATCAAAGTCCCATTATTATTGTGTCAGTTTCTCATTTGTATGCAAATCCACTTGTATGCAACTTATTCTTTGGCAAATGGTACTAGCATACCAGCAAGCCTGGCTTTAATTATGTGCATGTCTGTGTGTACTATATTTGTTACTGTATATCAACATTAACAAACACAGTATCTTATATCATGTTCATGAATAGTAGTGCAAATCATCCTGCAATTTTTATCATGAATGCCCTATTAGTTACTGTCACTAAGGGTAATAGCAATTTATAAAGTACCATTTTATATACAATATTCATGGGGTTCTTTTTGATTGCTCATCTCTTCCATAATAATGTCCACTGCATAGCCATTTCTTCAGCCTCCTTCTCATTTTTCAGTTTGTATATCCTTGACCATTGCCAAAGATGAATTCCATTATACACAAACAGAAAATGAGACTCTGCTGAAAATCTTCCTTAGATTACTGCTTTCCTTTAGTAGTCATAGGCAAACTGCAAATAAAAGCCCACATCATTGAAGACGGGGGGCGGGGGAGGGCAATTCTGTCTTAATGAGCAATTGTCCTTAAAACGGCACATATATGTGCAACAAAAGCAGCATTAAGGTGTGCCTGTAGTCTGGCCGTAAGCAACCAAGACATAGCCTTCTAGTGCAGATTATTCCTGCCAGGAGCATAAATAATCTTTGTGTGTGTATTTTGTAGGGTTCGTTGCTGGGTTAGGGTGTGTACACACACAAATATACAGATCAGGCCAGCAGCTGATTGATAGGCCCTATTCCTAACACTCATCTGCAGCACCTCTCCCATGGAATGGCCTCTCTGCAGGTTTTAGATAGATCCAAGATGGGGAAAGAGTACCTCCCCTGTTCTCCTGAGATGGGCATGGGTTTTTGGCAGTCTGTGCTATGAGACCCCTTGTCATTTGTATAAAGCTAATGTTGCATGCAAAGCTATATGTAAAAATAGAAGCCCCCTTGTCAGTAGTTCAGAAAATGTTCAACTACAGGATTTCAAAACTTTTAAAGAGAAAGGTGTATAAATGTTGCAGTATCTCACTCATGGCATTTTAAAGTGGAAAAAATAGTTTTGCTATCTCAGGAAAAGTGTAATGACAAATACAATAGGCTAGTCACTGGAGTTGCACAAGTCATTTTAGAATATGTGTAATAGCACTGCATTCCTATAATGTGTGTGTGTATATATATGAATATTGGGGAGAGTGATGTATGTGATTGTACATGTATGAGAGAAAATCACACACATTCAAAATTAACATCTAGCAAAAAAATACCTTTCAATAGGTACTAAAGAGAATATAGTGAATTCAAGACAACAAAACTACAATTACTAATAAATCTGACAATTTGATTTATTACTATTTTTCTGCTGCAATCTGATGACAGATTGATCTTTATGCAAAAATTAGCAAGGTTTAAATTGGTATCATATGGCCCTTAATTCAACTGACAATATGTTAGCAATTAAATTCTGCTTAAACTATCATCAGCTAGCAAACCACAGAATGTGTTAAATAGGATGACAGTCAAAGAACCAGTAAAATACTTTGCAGCATAATTCTAAGGGCTGGCCAGTAAAACAGGGAGCAACAAATAACTATAAGAAAAAGACAAAAATATTTTTCACAGTGGAAAAATGTAACTGTTACTGGTTCTACATTTAATTATCTCATCCTGGGGGAGTCAGGAAGGAATCCCTTTCCAGCTAGCCCTTCTGGTGCCTCACTTCTGCATCAGCACTGAACAGCCCTGGTTGGGATGATTTAGTTGGTGCTGGTCCTGCTTTGAGCAGGGGGTTGGAAGGGACCTGATATTCTATGATTCTGTGATTCTAATTGAGGAGATGCATTATGAGAGAAATCCTGGAGAAACCAGTAAGAGTTTTGCCATCATGATTTGACTTTACCATGGCTGGGTTTTGGCATTTGTTTTTGGCGCTTAAGGATCATTTTTTATTATTTGTGGAAACAAGATACTTTTGTTGCTAGACAAGAGATCTGAGCCAGCTTAGCAAATCATGTGTGCCTAACTTGGTTTCCCTTCTCCAATTCCTCCCCAATTACTAATATAGGCAATTGCTCTGAAATAGCACAATGCACTTTCAGGACCTTAGTGAGAAAACCAGTCTTTACTCCACATATTGACCCCAGCAGAATATCTAATTCATAGGTCATGACCTCTTTAGTTCTAAATTCTCAGTTGTCAGCCTCTCCAAGGAAAGATACATGTTAACTTCTGCTCACTACAGTGAATTGAAAACCACAAGTACTCAAGTGTTTTTAAGAGCCAAAAATGTACCTGGTTGAGACAACCATTAGCTTAGTTTGTTTAAAAAAGATGAATATCATTAGAGTTTGACTTCCATAGCATTAAGTAGGCTGAGCTCATCTTAAATGGTATAGCAGGATTGACTCACTTTGGTTTAAATACAGAATGGAGGCATTCAACAAAACAGTGTAGTGGAAACATCTATAAATGTTGCATTATATGGAACTTCCTGCTGTGAATTTTATCTGTCTCCCTTATCTCATCTTTAATATTGTGGTTCTTTATTAAGTGTATGTATATTCTAGAAAATGTTCAGTAACCTTTGTTTAGAAAATACAATGCAGAGCTGGTCAACCTAGTGAACTGAACATTTACTCTTACTAATCCATCATAGTCTCTGTCATTGTTTGCTTAAGAGATTTTCACAGTACTGTATTGCACTCTATGCTACAGCTTGATGAATGTATAAGACTGCAATATTCCAGAAAGCTACTGGAGTGTGGAATCTTATTTTGGGGTACAGGGCCGGTGACAGGGGGATACTATGGGTAGAGCTGTACTGGGCCCCAGACTTAAGGGGGGGCCCCCTTAAGTCCGGGGACTGGTTCACAGCTGTACCTGTAGTCGTCCCACCTGGGCACCGCATCTCCCTGGCCGCTCTTTCCCGGGCTGTGTCCGGGTGTCAGTGGCCGGCTGCCTCCCGAGCCCTTCAGCCGGCGGCTTGTCCCGCACCCCAGGAGCCGCCCCGAGGCACCCCCGGCTGCAGCGCTTCCCCCGCCCACCTGCAGCAAGAGCCGGGCCAGCCCTTGGGGGGGGGGAGCCCCCCGGCACCACAGGATGCCGGCTCCATTGCCTCCCCCGCCCCGGCGTCTGCAAAGGACTGGCCAGGCACACTGCTCTGCGGGGGCGGGGGCCAGCGAGCGGGGCTGGGGAGAGCCGGGTGCGCGCAGCCCGGCCGGCGCCGGCCGAGGGGCTGGCGGGGAACCAATGGGGGTGGGGAGGGGAGGAGGTTAGGCTGGGGGGAGTTGGGGGGGGCCCAACGATCAGAGTAGGGGGCCCCAAAATTTCTGTCGCCGGCCCTGATGGGGTATCTCTAATGTATGCATTAACCCTTGGATAGATGCTTCTTTCCATGCATGACAAAATCATAAGCCAAAAAATTCACAAAAAAGTAAATAAAATCATAAAACTCTTAAAATACAAACATTCCTCTTACTGCAGGTTACAATGTAAATCAGGCACCTGTGATTTCTGTGTCACTATAATAATTTAAAAGGTATTTGCACATGACAGGTGGCCTTCTCTCAGAATGCTAAATTAGACATCTCCTAAATATCTGATTGTTCTTTTGTTAAGGCATAAACAGACATGAATTGAGGGCAAATCTCGTTCTTCCTCTGCATGTACAGAGTGCCCCAGGTAGTGAAACACATGAGTTTCCGGCCCAAACCTTTCCCTTTGGGGAAGATCATGGTGTCATCTACTGACCATGAATTTCCTTGATCCCTTTCAGTTTGGCTTTCACTATGCTATCGCATGGACACAGTACAGAACTATTTGGCTGATTACCGTATTTTTCGTCTTATAGGACGCTCCGTCCTATAAGACGCCCCCTCGGTTTTTAATAAAAAAGCCGGGGGAAAAAAAAAAAAAAAGCGCCTCGCTCTCCCGTCCCCGCCGCGTGGGCGGGCTGCCGAGGTTCCCCCCTCCCCGCCGCGGGCGGGCTGCCGGGAGCGTCCCGGTTCCCCCCTCCCCGCCGCGGGCGGGCTGCCGGGAGCGCTCCCGGCAGCCCGCCCGCGGCGGGGAGGGGGGAACCGGGACGCTCCCGGCAGCCCGCCCGCGGCGGGGAGGGGGGAGCCTCGGCATCCCGCCCGCGGCGGGGAGGGGGGAACCGGGACGCTCCCGGCAGCCCGCCCGCGGCGGGGAGGGGGGAACCGGGGCGCTCCCGGCAGCCCGCCCGCGGCGGGGAGGGGGGAGCCTCGGCATCCCGCCCGCGGCGGGGTGGGGGGAACCGGGACGCTCCCGGCAGCCCGCCCGCGGCGGGGAGGGGGGAACCGGGGCGCACATTCGCCCTATAAGACGCACCAACTTTCCCCCCCCCCCGTTTTGGGGAAGAAAAAGTGCGTCTTATAGGGCGAAAAATACGGTACCTCTTTTTAGCAGTGGATAAAGATCAAGGGTGCCTGTTGATTCTTTTAGTTATGTCAGCAGCCTTTGACCTTGGCTTGGGTAAGTGGCACATTGAGGAGTTCTGCCCCTTTCTTTCCAAGAGATTCCAGAGGATCATTTTGGACACCTGCCCAGGGACTTGTGCATGAGGGCTTCACCGTGTTTTCTTCTTTCATCTCTCCTTCTTAATGTACATCATAAATCTGTTGGAGAAAATAGGTTTTGATGCCATCAGTATGAGCAATAGAATGATAATGCAGCTCTGTATTTCTCTCTCCATCAGATCTGGACTTAGTTCTTAAAGCTGGGTGGGGGTGGGAATTGCACACCTGAGGAAAAAAAAGAAAAGAATTGAGCATGGTCAGTGAGGGGTGTACCTGAAGTACCGGTTTACCAAAGCTGATGCTTTCATATTATTATAGACTCGTCCACCTTTTTCAGACCACTTCAAGAACAGCCTGGACTGCTTGCCGCCTCTGCTTTCCCAGTGCCTTGGTGAAACAAGAGACTTGGATGAGAGCGAGCTGCCGCAATCCAGAGAAGATAGAGGTGTTGCTAGTAGGCTAAGGGAAAGATTGAGAAAATATGGCAGGGGTACTTCCTGCCTCTGCTCTCTGGATTTACTTCATTTCATATATCTAGATAACATTACCATAGTATATGAAGCTCTGATTCTGATCTCTCATTTTACACTGGTGGGAATCTTTCCATTGATTTTTTTTAGCGGGCTTTCGATCAAGCCCTCTTTGCAGAAAATGCAGCTTTTGCCAGTCTATGTCACATATGGAAAAGTGACCACAGCTTGATGAGAAAAATCAAAACCCCTGCACAGGAAGCATAAGAGAAATTGAATGTGAGCTGTCCAGAGTGCATAAAACAATGGGACCATGTAGTCCTCAACATGTCTGTTACATTTCCTAATTTGTGTAGTCACTTAACAATACAGTGAGTACAGCTCATTGAAACAAATTTATATGCAAGAACACTATTTTAATCTTAGACTTAAATTAGCTTTAATTAATAATACCTCCCTTTCCCAGTCTGTCAACATATCTCCACCTCTTGGCTTTTTAAGAATTAAAGTCAATATAGAAATATTAAATTACCATGCATCCAGAAATAAGAAAATATCCATTCTCAAGACTGTAGCTATCCTCCCGCCCTCCCCCCCCCCAGCATGGTTTTCAAATCCATACTGATATATTGTATATAGCAGTGATGGCAAACCTTTTTGAGCCCAAGTGCCCAAACTGCAAACCAAAACGACTTGTTTTTTTCAAAGTGCCAACACTGCAATTAAACCTGAATAACGAGGTTTTAGTTTAGAAAAAACAATTCGTACAGTTTTTCAAACTAATTAACAGCTTTTGTTTAAAAAGAAAAACACAATAACAGAGCTTTCCATTAAACATTTTTTTTATTGAAAAAAACAAAAAAAACAAAAAACAAAAAAAACCACAACAACTGTACACCCCCCCAACTGACCCACTCAGCCCGGTCTCTCCCCCCAAAACCTCCTTCCCTCCCACCCACCCCCCAAATGACCCACCCAGCCCGGTCTCTCCCCCCCAAACCTCCTTTCCTCCAACCCCCCAACTGACCCACCCAGCCCGGTCTCTCCCCCCCAAACCTCCTTTCCTCCAACCCCCCAACTGACCCACTCAGCCCGGTCTCTCCCCCCCAAACCTCCTTCCCTCCCACCCACCCCCCAAATGACCCACCCAGCCCGGTCTCTCCCCCCAAACCTCCTTTCCTCCAACCCCCCAACTGACCCACCCAGCCCAGTCTCTCCCCCCAAAATCTCCTTCCCTCCCACCCACCCCCCAAATGACCCACCCAGCCCGGTCTCTCCCCCCAAAACCTCCTTTCCTCCAACCCCCCAACTGACCCACCCAGCCAGGTCTCTCCCCCCCAAACCTCCTTTCCTCCAACCCCCCCAACTGACCCACCCAGCCCGGTCTCTCCCCCCCAAACCTCCTTTCCTCCAACCCCCCAACTGACCCACCCAGCCCGGTCTCTCCCCCCCAAACCTCCTTTCCTCCAACCCCCACCCAAGTGACCCACCCAGCCAGGTCTCTCCCCCCCAAACCTCCTTTCCTCCAACCCCCCCCAACTGACCCACCCAGCCCGGTCTCTCCCCCACACCACTTACCCCCGCTCCCAGCCCAGCCTTCCCCCGGCGCTTACTTGTTCGCTGGGTCACGCTGCTGTGACCCGACTCCAGCAAGGCCCCTGCCCCAGTCGCTCCTGTGATGTCCGTGTGTCAGGTGATAGAGCGGGGGGCGTGGCTTCAGTGTTCTCTGGGGAGGGTTCTCCCCAGAGAACTGTGGGAGATGTAGTCCGCGGGAGCCGACACCGTGACTACAGTGTATGACTGTAGTCACGGCGTGCCCACAGAGACGGCTCGGCGTGCCGGCAGCGGCACGCGTGCCACGGGTTCGCCATCACTGGTATATAGTTTCCATTGTTTTTAGATATCTTATTTAAAGATTCAAGAATAGCAGCCATGTTAGTCTGTATCCATAAAGAAAGCGAGGAATACTTGTAGCACCTTAGAGACCAACTAGTTTATTTCAGCATAAGCTTTCCTGGGCTATAGCTCACTTCATCGGATGCATAGAATGGAACAGAAGTAAGATGGGGCTAAATAGGACTTGCGAATGGTTCTCTCATTACACTAATTGATTGCATTTCCTGAGTTAATTTACCTGACACAGAAATCCATTTCAATAGTATTTTTTCTCCTACTGATAATGGCCCATCTACATTTAACAGCCATCTTAGAATTGGTATGCTAATGTACAATTTTTTTTCTTTCTTTCTGTGTGTATAAATGCATCTCACTTCTGTTCCATTCTATGCATCCGATGAAGTGAGCTATAGCCCAGGAAAGCTTATGCTGAAATAAACTAGTTAGTCTCTAAGGTGCTACAAGTATTCCTCGCTTTCTTTATTTAAAGATTGTTAACACTAACTATTGAAATGCTGTTCAACCAAAATATTATAATGCATTATCTCTTCATTTATTCCTCCAGAGTCTTTCCTGTACAAGGTTTTCTTCCCTTGATAACTGTTAACAAAAACCACCCTTCTAACTTTGCCTATGAGATATACCCTGTTACTGCTATCATTTAGCTTGCTCTTTACTGGAAACGGCTGCTGCATATGGCTAACTCTTCTGTAGGATGCAATTCAGAAGCAATACTAATGCAATTAAATGTAGCTGTTACATAAAAATATATGGCTTTTCTGGACCTCAGACCAAAAATGCTACCCTACATTTTTGGGACACAGTGATACGGAGTTTGTTGAAGGTTCTTGTTCTTACCCTTGCAGCTTTCCTCCTGGCTCATTCCCATAATTTTATTCCTGTATCGATAGACAGTCACTGTTGACAGCAAGGATGATCAACTATACTGATGTTGAACTGTATCAAGATATTTATGACTTTGCTTCCTGTTTAGGACAGTGAGAACTCTGAACTATTTCCCTCTCTTCTCCAAAACAAAGTTATCACTTCTAAATTCTCCCCTATTCAGGTTTTAAAAACAAAAGCATGCTAGACTCAGATTAAAACACTGGACATGAGCCATTATGCCATCTACAATAAAGCTAAAATGTATCCACAGATACTTTTAAAGAAAAAAATACTTTTCAGGTAAAGAATGGGAATTATTGTGCAATGATAAGGAATGTATTTCTGTTTTTCTAAAGATGTACTGATTTAATGGGATGAACTAGAGGGAGACTACTAGAAATATCCTGAATTACAGCTTAAATGAATATAAATGTTCAAGTTGTTTATGGCTTTAAAAAGTCTTAAACCAAATGGTCTTTAGGAAATGATGTATGGGTAAAATGCAAACTGAGAGATAATGGAATAAAGTAATTACAATTCAACCTGCTCAAAAGCTCGAGACAGTAAATATCTAGCAAATAGGAGCAGCCCTTTTCTCTCTTGGTGTGTTTTTGCAGAATTATGTGGCCCAGGAAAGAAAACATTAAGATATTCTGATTTCACCCTATGGTATAGGGAAATACAGTTTTGTTAATGCTTACCATAATTCTGTCTACTTGGTTCAGACAGTTATGTTTTTATGAATCTTACATTACTTTCTGTCACCCTCTAGGCAACAATATAGAGTTATTACAGTATAGAGGAAAATTCATCCTGTTGAACTTATACTTGTTCAAGTCCTAACCAAGTGGAAGCTCTCTTAAAAGGATAAATAAAGTGAGGAATAAGCAGACACAAAGAGTAAACAACATTGGATTTATAAAATTTAGAAAATTCCAAGTTAAAGCTGACATTCTGGGCCAAATCCAAAGGCTGAGGAAGTTATAATTTTGTGCTCATTAAAGGTTATTGCATTCTCAGCATCAGAAACTGAAGTCCTTTGTTGCCATGCTGCGCAGTACCTGTTCTGAGGGTAATATAACTCCCACATCCATTCAGTACTTGGCCTTCATGCTAAAATGACCAGCAAGAGAACCAGTAGTTAGAAATTGAACTGTGAAGACCTATTCCCTAGGCATTTAGCTACGATTACCAGCTCATTGAAACGCAGCTCACTGTTGGGCCATTTGCCAGTACAGTGAAACCTCGATATAACGGACTAATTCGGGCGGGGGGGTGTCCGTTAAAACCGAAAGTCCGTTATTTAATAATTTTTTTAAATCATTAAATAATGGACTTTCGGGTGACAACGGACACCCCCCCGCCCGAATTAGTCCGTTATATGGAGCCAGCCGTGAGTCAGCCCACCCCACCCCCTCCCCCCGCCCGGCTCCCCGCTGCGGGGAGCCAGGCGGGGGGTTGACAGCTCCCGCCTGGCTTCCAGCTGGGGGGAGCCGAGCGGGATCTGTCAAACCCCCCGCCCGGCTTCCCGCTGCGGGAGCCGAGCGGAGGCTCTCAAACCCCCCCCCCCGCCCGGCTCCCCGTTCCGGGGAGCCGGGCGGGGGGGTTGACAGCTCCCGCCCGGCTCCCCCCAGCGGGAAGCCTGGCGGGAGCTGTCAAACCCCCCCGCCCGACTTCCCGCTGCGGGGAGCCGAGCGGGGGCTCTCAAACGCCCCCCCCCCGCCCGGCTCCCCGCTGCGAGGAGCCGGGCGGGGGGGTTGACAGCTCCCACTCGGCTCCCCCCAGCGGGGAGCCGGGCGGGAGCTGTCAAACCCCCCGCCCGGCTTCCCGCTGCGGGGAGCCGAGCGGGGGCTCTCAAACGCCCCCCCCCGCCCGGCTCCCCGTTGCGGGGAGCCGGGCAGGGGGGTGGGAGGGGGTTTGACAGCTCCCGCAGGGGTCCCCGCTGTGGGGAGCCGGGCGGGAGCTGTCAACCCAGCCAGCTCCCTGGGGCGGGAGCTGGCAGCCCCCAAAACGGATTTCGGATGCATCGGAAATTTTGTCCGTTGCATCCGAAGTCCGTTAAATCGGGGTCCGTAAAATCGAGGGTTTACTGTAATGCCTTGTTCTGAGCTGGATTTGAACCATCAATTTCAAAGCAAGACTCTTGTTGTTTGAGGCTATGTAAGGAGTTATTTTCATATCTTTATTAATGACATCACAGAATAGGGCCTGGGTTATTGGCTCACATGCTAGTAATGCTTCTCCAATTTGATGGCATCCAGATAGACCACTAGCATGCAGCAAGATACCAACATAGAACATAAGAATTGCTGTACTGGCTCAAACCAGTAGTCCGTCTAATCTGGAATCCTATCTCTAACTGTGGCCAGAGCCAGTTGCTACAGAGGAAGCTACAAGAAACACTTGAAGCAGGAATGTAGTGAGCTGGTGTGGTTCCCCGTCACACTGGCAGGGACTGTGCTCTTCACAATAGCTTGTGGAGTTGGATGAGCATATGCTGGACCTATGAAGGGTTGTAACAGCGGGTGTGATCCTCCCAGTACCCCCGATATGGCCAGTGTAGCTCCATACTATACAGTTAAGTCCTTTGATCATCAGGGATCCTAGTTTTCCATAATAAAAAATAAAAGTCCACGTTTTTCTGTGATTAAAAGGAAATCTCAGAGGTGGGGCTGCGCTGCCCAGAGCTGACAGTTGGAGCATCCCCCCCCCCACACACACACAAACACCTTCTGTTTTTCCTTGGCAACAGATTTCTAGGAACCCTGATGATTATTCAGTCTCATTGATATACTTTTCCATAAATTATATCTTCTGCATCACTATTTAATACACTGACTTTACTGGAACAGTCAACACAGATCTGTTTGTTCTCGTGCTGTGGGTCCTTTATATAAAATTATGTTGTGGGAAACTGAAGGCAATACCAGATTTACTGTATTATCAGTACTGTACTGCCTAGAAAGAAAGAAAAAAAGAACCCAATTCTCCATCCATTCAATTACACCATGCTTAGGCTGGTTTAATAAAAAATGGTATAATGGAGTGGAGAATCAGGCCCAGTATCTTAAAACACACTGTATTGACACCTTTGGATTTAACCTATGCCCTGTTCACACAAAAAGTATTGTTTAAAAACCTTCTACTTTCTTCAAGGCTCCTCTTCCTTTTTGTTCTTTGGAAATGTAGCATCAGGGTTTTATGAGTTTCACTTCTGCCTAGATAGCTGTTTTGAGGGAGGTTTATATTTAAAGAGATACTTTGGAGATATTGTTCAACTAGGATATTGGCTAAAATTCAATATATTTCACTTATCCCTTATTTTATTTTGCATTCAAATTCTCATTTTTCTTCAGGCTGGTGCTGTGTCACATTAAAGACCATGATTATGAAAATATGGAAAAGATCAATTTTTAAAATACAAGTTCAACTGTCTTGCTGCAAGCGTTCTTTATGTAAGACATTTAAATTATATGCTTTTCTTAGTTCTCCTCCCCTCCTCAAAAACTGTGCATGATTGGGCTTTTCTAGTTTATTCATAGTGAAAATTTACAAACCAAAGAAAGGGCACAATGAGGGGCAAAAGTGGTGACTAAAAGGGCGAACTTTTTTAAAAAAGGAACTTAAATTGTGTCTAGCTGTTACATCAAGGGATGACAGAGTGAGGTGATTATGAGAGGGATGAGGGTTAATACAGTAAGAGATCAATATATACTTTGTTATTTTAAAAGAAAAAACCCACCTGACCCAATATATGATTATTTAAGGGAATAAATTTAGGGAAGAGGATGGGAATGGAGGTTAATGTCAGAAGGCTAACAAAGAGCAAGGATCTGAAAGAGGCGAGGTTCTATAGCACACAGGATCCAGAAGGATAGAATGGTCATAGGGACTGGCCAGGGAGAATGCACACACATTCACCTGTTGGGAAATAAAACCAGTGAAGCCACAAGCCTAGTTAGCAAAGGGATAAAGTGGAAGTAGGATAGTACATGATAGTACATGAAGCAGGACAACATGTTGGCAGGGGAAGAGCTGTGCAGTACTTTGCAGAGGAGGATGAAGTGCTGGAATCTGATGTACAAGGAGTTTGGAAAGTACTTCTGGGACTCAGAAAGGGGAAGATGTCATCACGCTTCACCTCTAAAAGCCTAAGCACAATAGCTGAGATTGTTCAGAGCCACCTGAGGGGTTTGAAAATCTCCACTGACTTCAGTGGAATGACTCCTGATGTATATTGCTTTAAGTGGGAGGAGAATCATGGCTGTAATGCTGGAGAACAAAGGAACACAAGAGTAGTAATAGATATGTAAGAAATTTTAAAGAGTAATTTATGGGTTAATATTGATTTTTAAAAAGCTAAAACAAATTTCTTTACCTATGTTGCTAACATCTTGGGTTGTCAAAAGTAAAAGGATTTTGGAAATCTAATTCACTTTATGCTGGTTATGCTCTTTGTTTACTTTTTGTATTGCTGTCAGCCCGAGTGATGGAAATAGTCTAATCAGTTTCACATTTAGGTTCTCATGCATTAGCCTCCTACTGAAATATGCATTATTGCTTGTTAGCACCAAAATGTACAAAACAGTTCACAGAAACAGGTAGGATCAGGTGTAAGGTGGTTTGGCTTCATTGGGGCTTATAGAGACAACCTAAGTCTCCAGTGCCTTGCAGTTTGATTTTGGTAGCATTTCAAACCCTCTTTGCACAGGTGTAAATGACTGAACATGGTGGCAGGCAGTAAAGAATCAGGTCCTGAGTCTCCTCTCTGGGGTTAAAATCTAGGTTAAATCAAGAACAGCAGCAGGAATTGATTGCAGTGGTCAAAGAGGGTAAGATGAACATGAAAACAGTGCATCATTCTGTCATCTAGAGTAATATATGTGTCACAAAAATTACAGTAATGCCCCTCTGCCATGTACATTGGCCATACTGGACAGTCTCTATGTGAAAGAATAAATGGACACAAATCTGACATCAGGAATCATAACATTCAAAAACCAGTAGGAGAACACTTTAATCTCCCATGTCCCTCAATAACCGACCCCAAAAGGGGTAATTCTTCAACAATTTTTTTTTTCAAAAACAGACTCCAATGAGAAACTGCTGACTTTTGCAAACTGGATACCATTAAATTAGACTTGAATAAAGACTGGGAGTGGCTGGGTCATTACACAAACTGTAATCTATTTCCCCATGCTAAGTATCCCCCTATTGTTACTCACACCTTCTTGTCAACTGTTTGAAATGGGCCATCCTGATTATCACTATAAGTTTTTTTTTTCTCCTGCTAATAGCTCATCTTAATTGATTAGCCTGCTAGAGTTTGTATGGCAACCTCCATCTTTTTCATGTTTTCTATATGTATTTATGTGTGTGCGTGTGTGTATATATATATATGTGTGTATATAAATATAATCTTCCTACTCTGTTCCACTCTATGCATCTGAAGTGGGTTCTAGCCCACAAAAGCTTATGCCCCAATAAATTTGTTATTCTGTCACAAGTACTCCTTGTTCTTTTTGTGAAAAAATACATAGGTATTTTTAATCTTTTTCATTTGTAAGGCTCAGTCTTCAGTTGTGCAAATCTCACACTTCAGCACAGGTGGTGGGACAGGCAAAGATGGCTTGCAAACCACCTTTTCACCTTCCTTGATTCAGGAATAAACAAGGGGCTGGCCAGCCCCAGGCACAGATTAGAGCACTCACAAACCTACTGTAATTTGCGCTGGATAGATTATGCCCCTGGCCTTCCAATTCTTAAAAGTCACCATTCTGCAGCAAAAAAACTTCAAGTCCAGACTGCAAAGGGAAACTGCAGAGCTACAATTCATTTGCAAATTCAACACAAACAATCTCGGATTGAACAAAGACCTACAATGGCTTGCTAATTACAGAAATAGTTTCTCCTCTCTCCATGTTCACTCCCCCCATTCAAATGCTAGAAGAATAACCTACCTTCCCTGATCCGAGATAACAAGCTGGTTCAGCCTAATTGGACTAACCTTTTTACCTCCCACCTGGTTCTTGCCTACTTTTCTATACCTGCCTCTGGACACTTCCACTGCTTGCATCTGACGAAGTGGGTATTAGCCCATGAAAGCTTATGCTTCAAAACTTTATAGTTAGTCTTTAAGGTGCCACAGGACTTTGTTACCTCTGCTATTCCAGACTAACACGGCTACCTCTCTGATTCTCCCCATGGGTTGTCATATTCCTGTTCCAGGATGGGAGAGAGAGGATACAGGGTTGGCATAAACAGGGTTGTCCTTAGGATTTATGGGGCCATATGCAATATTATTAAACTGGTGCCCCTAAGCCTGATGGCAGCCTGGTCTTGCATGTGTATTTTAGATAAGGGTGGTCTTTTAAAAGATTTATTTAAAAACTGTATGTCTGAAGGTCCAAGCATTTAAGGCTAAAGATTAATACTCAGATTGTGCATCTAAAAATCTATGCAAGGATTTTGGAGAGATGTGATTTTATAATCTTCAGCAACACACTAATGAAATATTTTTAAAGCAAATTTTAAACTAAGGTCCATTTAACATGTTTGGAGTAAATATTACAGTAATGCACAACTGTTTTTGTCAGTAAATTCAGAAACTGACAGTATATACCTGGGGGTAAATGCCTGTTAAATGGCTTCATTACCACTTGAATGGTTCTTTAAGAGTTTCAATGTTGTGCTAAGAGGTCTGGCAGGCTGGCAGGCTTTTTCACTTTTAAGTACTAGATCCCCTATAGAGGGAAGACTCACCAGGCTGCAGCAGCCAGCTGTGGTGGGAGCCTGCAGGAAGGGTCGAAACAGGGAGAGGATGAGGTGAGGGGGGAACTAAGATCTAGGGATGCCCCAAATTTTTGGATGCCTTACGCAGCCGCATATGCTGTGTATGTCTAAGGATGGCCCTGGGCATAAAGCTGACAATTTTTAATGGGAGATTTTTAGCTGCCACTGATTTTTCTCCTCTTTGGCTCAAAAATGATCTAAGTGAAACGGAGACTCTGGCCCATAATTTCTAAACCTCTTGTGAGAGGCTTATAAACCACAGTTGTATGGGTTTCCAACTTTTTCATAGGGTGGCCCATATCTGAGCAGAAAGATTCTCATAGACTACTTCCCCGCTCATTCACAATCTTGCAGACCACTCTTCTCGCCTGTGGTCATATAACATCACTGGGGCAACTGTAGCAATTGCTTAGATGGAAAACTAATATTCAGAAAATGTTTGGTGTTAGCTTTTTTAATGTGATTTAGCAACTACAAGGAAGGAGATCTAGCATCATGTGACCAGCCAGCGCTCACAACTGCAGTTTAAGGAATTGTGGCTAAGGTTATTAGTTTATTTGGGAAGCAAACACTACTGGGGAAAGTATGTTG
Organism: Sternotherus odoratus; assembly: GCA_032164245.1. NCBI lineage: Eukaryota > Metazoa > Chordata > Testudines > Kinosternidae > Sternotherus > Sternotherus odoratus. The sequence goes on along the minus strand of JAVMKO010000001.1, from coordinate 202,720,043 downwards.
TTGTTGTTTTTTAAAGTCTGTTTCCAGTGGATTTTATGGACTTGTCTATGCTGGGGATTTTCAGCCATCAGTGTCCAGTCTTACAGGAAGTGACTTACACTGGTGCAAAAACCTGCTTCAGTGTCAATTTGCCATTTATATTGAATTACCTTGTCTACATTCAGGGTTGATGTTAGTGGTGGCTGGTCACCAGTGCCTGAAACCCACAAGGATAGGCAAGGCCTAAGCCAAAGCAAATGCCTGTTAGTCTTAGGTAACTCAGATACCTTTAGGACCAAAGTTGAAATAGCGATGTCCTTTTACAACAAAACCGGTTGAAAATTTTGAAATATTTTGGATACTACATGTTCCCAATATCTTATCTGGGTGGTTCTTTTGTATTCTACTTATTTCTTCAAGGCTAGAGGTGATGGACATAAAAAAGATCCATTTTGGAAGTGCTGGGACCCTGCAATTGGCATTAGTGTCAGCTGGAGTACGAGTGCTCAACACTTCCTAAAATCAGGCCCCCTAGGGGGAGGCCCTAGCACAGGCTCATGCCTGCCATGAGTGCAGGGGACAGGACTAGCTGACCTATTACAGTCCCTGCCACTCCTGCACTTCTAGGATACGTCCCCTGGCCATCTGCCAGCATCAGCGGCTCTGGGATTTTGCCCATCATTCCGCAGAGCTCTCCCAGCCTAAGCGAGGCAGAAGGCTGGTTTGTGAAGGTGTGGCAGGCGTGGGGAGGGAGGGGGAGCAGGGGGGATCTGAACTGGGGGGGGGGGGGATGTATGGAAAAGCAAGTTGCAGCTGGATATGATGGGGGGGGGGGGAGCAGGGACCGTAACACACACAACCCCCCTCCCCCGTCCTTTCCTCCTCCCCGTTCCCACAGGCGGCAGGGACCGGATCCAGTGCCCAGAAAACAAAGCGGGCTGGGCGGGGGGCGGCGCGGGCTGCAAGCCGGCCCCGGCGGCAGCGAGCTGTACCTGCCGGGCAGAGCCAGAGCGCGGGGAGGGCGCCCGCCGGAGGGAGTCTCCCTCTCACACACACGCGGCGCTGAGGGGCGGGCGGCGAGGGGAGCGCGCGGCGGCGGCGGCGAGGAGCGAGCCGAGGAGCGGAGCAGCCCGTGGGCGGCTGGCGGCGGCTGCAGGCGGGGGGGGCCCGCGGCTGGCTGGCGGCGCGTTGCCCTGGGCAGCCCCGACCCCCGGAGGCGCAGGGGCGGGCTCGGCGCGGTGGCGATGCCCCGGGGCCGCTCCGCTGGTGCAGCTCAGCCGCGCTGACGCGTCTCCCCCCCCGCTCCTCACCATGGACAGCTTCGACTTCGCCCTGCTCCAGGAATGGGACCTGGACTCCCTCTGGTGAGTGCTGCCGGGCCGGGCCCCCTCCCGCCGCGCCGCGCCGCACCTGAGCCGGGGGGCGGCGGAGAGCTCGTCGCTGCTCCCGGCCGGGAAATGTGGCGCTTCAGCTGGGGGGGGGGGGGGGGATTTAGGAGGAAAGGACCTTCCCCCCCCCCCGCCGCAAGCACCCCTGGCTCCAGTCCCGCTCCCCGGCTCGCGGCGTGTCCCTGCCCCCCCTAGGCTGCCTGGACCCCCAGCCCATCGCCCCCCGCCCCTTGTCCTCCCACTGCATCCCGCTCCTGCCTCCTCTGAACCCCTGTGCGCGCTCCTGCCTATATCCCTCCCTTCCCCCTTTGCACCCCTATATCCTCCCTTCCCCCCTTTGCACCCCTATATCCTCCCTTCCCCCCTTTGCACCCCTATATCCCTCCCTTCCTCCCAGTCCGATTGCATCCGCTCACGCCCCCCCGCCCCCCCGGACTGCGCCCTCCAGGGCATGCCCTTGGACTCCCCGTCGCACTCTTTGCGCCCCCGAGCCGTGCCCGGTGGGTGGCCGGCGCTGTGGAGCGCGGAGGAGGGTCCGGTGCCTGCGCGCCGGGGCCCCATTCCTCGAAATGCCATTGTCGACTCTCCCTGGCCACAGCCTCCCCCAAGCCCAGCGGCTGGTATTTTGGTCGCTGCTGCTGGAAGCGCAGCTCCTGGGCACCCTCGCCCACAACCAAGCAAACTGGGTAACGGCAGCGGCGGGGAGGAGAAAGTGCCGGTCCACCCACAGCAGCCCGGGGCATGTGCTCGTGGCACCGGTGTGCGCTGCTCCGCTGTGTGTCACTGTTGATTAACCCTTTGGGGCACGAAAAGGCGATGGGCGACCTGGAAATGCGCTCAAGCTCCCCGCGTCCCGAAGTGCGTGTGTTGTTGGGAATCTTTCTCGGGAGCAGTTTAATTCCAGCGGCAGGTGCCTTTGAATAACCCCCGGGCTTCCTCCGCCCCTTCCATCTCCCCCACCCCACCTAGCCAGGTGGTGTAATTATTTCAGAGCCAGTGTATCCTTATTGCTACAGGAACTTGTGCTATGTTAATCATTGTAGGTGAAGAGGCCAAGGAGCAAGCAGTAACTCTCGAATGGTATATTTGGGAGTTGAGATTATTTTTGCCTTAAATCAGTTAACAGTGTTGCATTTCTTTAACATTTTATGTGATCGGTATCAGTAGAGCATTCAGCAACTACAGCTTATCTTTTCCATGGCAGTTAACAAAGTAAGCTGGACAAGCAAATCCATTAGTGAGCTTCCTCTTACAAAAGATATCACGGTTTATGCAATGCATAATGCTGGCTCTTATAAATGCATACATTGATGACATGCAATCTATTAAAACTTTTATATTGCTATGGGAATTTTAACGATCAAATGTAATAGAACAATTTGTTACTATTCTATAAAAGTTGTTAATTACAGCATTGCTGCCTGTGATACTAGTTAAGGTTGTGTCTGAATTTCAGTAATAAATACCAATTTTCAGTTTATATCCAAACCATAGTGCTTATCTCTGGACCGATTTTAAATTTTCAGCCCACATACATGCTTTTAAAATTAAATCCTACAAACTTTCTATTTAACAAGGTGGTGGAGGGAAGGTAATAGTACTTTGGTCTGGTTTGGGAACATCCCTCCCCCCTTCTCATTTCTTTTAATGGGAATGTGATGGCCATAAGTCCAAATTGTAGCTTAGCTGTTCGATTTAATATTTAAAAAATGGAAAAAGTTGAGACTATAATGTTGGAAGCCCAGCCAGTATTATGTCCAGCAATTGCTGCTTTTCCTAACCCTTTTAGCATGCTTTGAGTGTTATTGAGTCACTGAACATAGTATGATAGGTTCTACTGATTTAATTGATAATATTGATCCAAGGGACATTTCTAGAATACCAGATAATACACTTTTAAAAAGCTTGTACATTTGTGTAACACGTATTATTTTGAAATAGTCTAAGTATGTATTTACCAAGTACACCACAAATGTTTCAAATGAAACATTATAGACAGTTGGGTAATAGTGAGCCTGATCCTGCATTCCTTGATCACCTAAACCCTCCCCTTAAGTCTTTGCAGGGTTGGGTGCACACAAAAAAATAAACATCAAGCCCTTTAAAAGTGAATCACATACATTAATCGTAACTCCCGTATAGAACAAGAGTTTCATAAGTGGTATGTATTTTTTCAAGAAGAAAGTGTAGCTGTGCTCTGCTGAATGGCTTTGTGAATCTGAGGTTGTTTGCTGGAAGTTTATCCTAAAGCAGCTGTTTTAGCAAATAAAAAACTCAGAGTAATCAAGTTAGAGTCATAGCAGAAGTACTGATGTCACATACTGTAAGCTTATAGCATGAATAGTAATAATATGACAGCTTTACCACTGTGTCACCCAGCAACAACAGGCACAGGGACCGGGCTTGTTTATGATTGTGGGCAATGTGTGTGTGACATGCTGTCCTTCTTCCTCTATGCTACCAGCTTCGTTCTTGTGAACAGACCGGTTATTGAAATGTACAAAGAATCCTGCCTTGTAGGACTGTACTCACTAACCAAAATAAACCTTGTACATCTAATTTTAGACCTAAAAAACTTGACAGCATTTTTCTAAAGGAGCACAGTTATCACCACAAAAATATTTTGTACCACATAGATGGAAAATACTTTCATGGCAAAGGGCAACACTTAGAGGATTTAATTTTCCATGCAGAAAGAATAAATATTGTCCCTCATTTTTTTGAATGTAGTCATCCTGACAATTTGTGCACTAAACTAATGACAGAAAAGCTTTTTGCAGTACTTAATGACTGTTTTGCTTAAAAGTGAACTCACTAAATATAAACATGCTTCTCTAAAGTTTTCTTTAATATTTTTTGTTATTGAAAAATCAAAATGGTTATGGGATGTCCAAATCAACAGTAGCATGATGCTCAGTTCTCATTGATGACAGTGTAAATATTGTATTGAATGCATCAGTTTTGATGAATTTGCCCTCCAATTAATATTCATTACATTTTTACTCTGCTGTTCATGCTGAAGCATACAGAATGTAATATAATATTTCTATCATATACATGGGCCAGAAACCATCATAAGAAAGGATATTCATTAGTAACTGTAAACTGTAGAGCATTATGTAAGTTAATTTTTATATTGAACTAGCAGAAATACCTGGCGTTGCTCGGGTCTGTTGGAGGTGGGGAGGGGGGAGAGAGCTGAGCGAGTGGGGGGGGATGTTGGAGGGGGGGAAGGGGGTGTGATTTTAAAAATTTTCAATTCTTACCTGAGGGGGGAGAGAGCTGAGCGAGTGGGGGGGAGGGCCTTGGAGGGGGGGAGGGGGGAGAGAGCTGAGCGAGTGGGGGGGCCGTTGGAGTGGGGGGAGATTTTAAACATTTTTTATTCTTACCTGAGGGGGGAGAGAGCTGAGCGAGTGCGGGGTCTGTTGGAGGGGGGAGGGGGCAGAGAGCTGAGCGAATGGGGGGGCCGTTGGAGTGGGGAGAAGGTGTGAGAGCTGAGCGAGTGGGGAGAGGGGCGTGGGGGGGGGAGAGAGCTGAGTGAGTGGGGGGGGCATTGGAGTGGGGGAGGGAGATGAGATTTTTAAAATATTCTATTCTTACCTGAGGGGGGAGAGAGCTGAGCGAGTGGGGGGGGGCATTGGAGGGGGGAGAGAGCTGAGCGAGTGGGGAGGCTGTTGGAGGGGGCGAGGGGGGAGAGAGCTGAGTGAGTGGGGGGGCCGTTGGAGTGGGGGGAGGGGGTGAGATTTTAAAAATTTTCGAGTGGGGAGAGATTTTAAAATTTTTCTATTCTTACCTGAGGGGGGAGAGAGCTGAGCGAGTGTGGGGGCTGTTGGAGGGGGGAGGAGGCAGAGAGCTGAGCGAGTGGGGGCCGTTGGAGTGGGGGGAAGGTGAGAGAGCTGAGCGAGTGGGGGGGCTGTGGGAGGGGGGAGAGAGCTGAGCGAGTGGGGTGGCTGTTGGAGTGGGGGGAGTGGGGGGAGATTTTTAAAATTTTCGATTCTTACCTGAGGGGGGAGAGAGCTGAGCGAGTGGGGGGGCCGTTGGAGGGGGGAGAGAGCTGAGCGAGTGGGGGGCCGGTGGAGTGGGGGGAGGGGAGGAGAGAGCTGAGCAAGTGCGGGGGCCATTGGAGGCGGAGAGGGGGGAGAGAGCTGAGCGAGTGCGGGGTCTGTTGGTGGGGGGTATTATTACATCATAACTATGTCACAGAGAACAGCAGCTGCCCAGCTGATGTTAATGGGCTTTAAAGAATTTCACCCCTAGGGGGCATCAGAGGTGAGATTTGAAAAAAATTCGATTCTTACCCTGATTAGGACCCTAAAGCCTATAACTGTACCAAATTTCAAGTCTCTAGCTCAAACGGTGTGGAAGGAGTAAGGGAACGTACATACATGCACGCATGCATACACCATTTGACTTTTATATATATAGATTGCAGTTTCTACCAAGTTACATCCATGCCTATGGCATCTCCCCCAGCCCCACATACCCCAGTAACATATTTCAAATGACAAAAGCTGAGTGAGGCTCAAATAGAAAATTCAACAGAACCACACAAATTTGTGGCATATACAAAACATGATCATGTGTATTGTATAGCATTTCTGTTGCACTTTTTGGGGAGATCTGCATAACTCACTCATGCCTCCATTACTGGTGAGTAATGCAGTTATCCCAATTTCACAGGAATGACAGCTCCGTACCACATCACCACCTCATATTTTCTTTTTGTATCAATTGATTTGTATGTAATATCTAGTTTATTTGTACAAATGTAAGGAGCCAAATTTCCACTGCCTAGCAACCTGTGTGTTCTTTTACATTGTGCAAAATGTTTTTATTCTGATTTAGTAGTGTTTTATACCTATTTTGGTCTAGTTACAACAAATTACACATGGTGCAAGGTAGTAGAGAATCAGGCTAAATGGAAGTGCCAAGCATGGTTTTGTGTTTAAAAAATAAGACATGCAGCTGTTCTGTGTTGTATTCTTCAAACTTCTTATTCTGCTAGATACTTAAGCATGTGCCCAACTTTAAACATGTCAGGAATCCTGTTGAAAGCAATTTTGTAAAGGAACTACTCGTGCTTAAAGTAAGGCACATATTTAAGAACATTGCTGAATCTGGGTAAATATTTACAAAATTTGTAAGGATTAAATCAATTAAATAAAATTATCAGGCTTATTAATGCATTTATCCACCATGTTATAGCATACAAAAAGTAAAGTGTATGCATATTGAAGCATGAGGCATGTTAATCCTGAATAAAACGGTAGTGATTTAGGCACAAGCAGCAAAGTGCATAATCAATGAATATGTTGCTAATCTGATGCTTTTGGATATTTTGAATTATCATCAGTTTTGTAGAGGTGGTCTAGTATTCTAAATAAATACACATGTAACTGTGTAGTTTCCAAGTAGAGGTCAATGTCAAATGCCACAGTGTAAGGTGGCCCACTGTTTTACACAGACCATATATTTAATTACTAGCTCATTTGCTATCTTTGGGGCTGTTCCTGCTCCATTTGAAGTCAATGAGAGTTTTGTTTGGAAGCTGGTCTTAACAAAAAGTGGGTAGACATCCAGCAGTCTTGTAAAAGAACCCTTTGTAACTTTTTGATCCAGTATTTAATCACTAAGTTTTATATTTGTGCAAGCTGAGATCATTTTCATTTTGTACAGACTATTCACTAGAGAAGATTCTGGAAAGCTAATTTTACAAATAGTTCCCTAGACACCACAAAGCATTAAGATGTTTATTTATTTTCACTTAATATGGCGCTGATTTTTTTCTTTGGGGTCACTTAACCCATGGATATCTTTCCTTAGGACAGTGACCATACTTTACCATTACAGATACACTAATACATTCACAAGAATAATAATACTTAATATTGTATAAGTGTTAAGCTGCTCATCTTAATCTTGAGCTGTGTGAACATCTGGTGTACCTTGGGGGCACACTAGAGTGAACACTGCCATACAAAGAATATAAGAACCTGAAAAAGAAAGTGAACTCCAGGAACTGTATACTCCAGAAACTGTCCAAAACAAATTGGGGAGTTGACTGTAAAACACTCTGAGCAACCAGTCTTACTTTGTGTTACTCATTTGCGGAGTACTGTGTCCCAGGATGGTCACACTCGAGCCATGCACACAAAATTGGTACTTAACTTGTTTATGCCTCTAGGGTCATAAGAGAGGCTTTGAACTGACTCCTATGTTATTGCTGTATTGCATTATGGGGACTGCACCACCATCAGTAGAAAGGAGAGAGAAAAACAGGTGCATGATCGAAGATACCTGTTGCATGGACACATTCCCCACTCAAATAGCTGAAGTTCAGAAAGAGTTTTGCTTCTGAAAATCCCTTACTCTGTCACTTTCCACTGTGGTATTTTGAGGTAACAAAATGGTGGGAAATGCTGATTATCCTGGAGAATATGGTTCTGCCAGAACAACTTCCTCCAGTCATTGACGTCAAATGGAAATAATGGTGTACTCTAAATTGGGCAAGAGTTGGGGTGCTAAAGACTGGTGATAGTAGGATTAAATGGAAACCAAGGAACATGGAGTGTCTAGACAAACACTTAATGCAGTGCCCCTGTCAACACCCTGTAGTGTTCGAGATAGGTGACAGCACTATGGTATGAGCTGCAGTTTTGGAGCAACAAGCAGTGATGATCTTAATCTTCAAGGTCCTATAGAATTTTGTTCCAGTGTGTCTTGGACTTTCTCTATTCCCTTCCCTTCATCCCCTCTCACTTTCTACCAGCAATGCTATGCTTGATGTCTTTCTTTTTCTCTTTGTTCCATCTTTGTGCCTCTTTCCATTCTGCTCGCTTCCCAATCCTGATTAACGAAACCACCACCTTCTCCTCATTAAAACCCCACCTAAAAATTCACTCCTCTGTGATGATTATAATGTGAGTACACAATAGCAACGATGATAGTCATAAGTTATTCCTGTCTATGGATTTCACAGTGTATTCTTTCTTCTGTCTGTCTTTTAGGCTGTAAGGTCTATGGATTGGGAATTGCCTTATTTGTTCTTTTACAGCACTGGACAAATTGTATTTGCTACATATAATACAAACAAATAAGAATGTACAGCTTTTCATGTTCAAAATGCTGTCCTCAACTAAATAATAATACCTTAAAAGTATATCCAGGCGAGTACTTATTTGCTAGATGTACTGCATCAGTTTCTCAGCTGGTTTAAATCAGCATAGCTTGGTTGACTTTGATACATTGTGACAATTTACACAAGCTGAGGATCTGGTTTATTATCTTTAATTTGTGTGTCAGGAAATTAAAATTTGTAAGGAATAATGTATTTTCCATCCCCACATTGGTGTTTAGTCTGAAGAATGATATTTGGGGAAGACAGTGATACAGTGTGTTTTCCCTCTGCTCCCCCACTGTAGAAAAGTTGATGGTCCAAGACCACCAGTTTGATATATAATGATATAAACTCTTCAGGCCTTTCTGCTGGCCCTCAGACCTCTAGATTTATGTAATCATGGATATGTTTTCTTTGAGGACTATAAGGATGATAGCAGAAAGATTATGGGAAAAGAACTGAGGGGAGGGTGTGCTAAATTGCCAGGCTCACTCAATAAATTATGATCATTCTGAGGAAAGTATCAGATCTGGAAAATCTTGTAGAAGAAGAGAAGAATGGGCTATTAAAGATGAAGACAGACAGAAAAGAAGCTTGCACCACCATATCCATATACTTCTTATCATACATATGTAAGAAATGACATTATAATCAATGCCATTATGGGAAAGCAAATTTTTAATTTTAAAGTATTTAAAATCTGGAAAAGTTTATCATAAATTTTGTTGTATTTTTCTGGCCAGAAAACACTATCTCTGACCACGTTCAGTGTACTGCAAAATATGAACAAAGAGAGTGATAACTATTTACCATATGTGCTACAATATAGCTAAACACCACATCATAATTTCATTAACATTCTGGCTAATAAAAAGAGAAACAACAGGAATGAAGAAAAACTGATTTCCAGAAAGGCTAGAAAAAGAAGGGGTTTGAGCTTGGTATTGAAAGTACAGGGAAGAATACCATACATCCCTGAGGGCTGTAATACTTTGGTCTAACTCTGATTGGTGGGGTTGGTGTAAGGGTGGCTGGGTGGTGTTTGGAGGCCTGGGATGTACAAAATCATTAGTGGGTAGCCTGCATGCTGCACGCGGCCCATCAGGGTAATCCACTGGTGAGCCATGAAGCAGTTTGTTTACATTGACTGCCTGCAGGCACAGCTGCCCACAGCTCCCAGTGGCCACAGTTCGCTGTTCCTGGTCAATGGGAGCTGCAAGAAGCAATGGCCAGGATGTCCCTGTGGCCTGCAGCTCCCGTTGGCTGGGAACAGCAAACCGTGGCCAATGGGAGCTGTGGGCGGCCATGCCTGTGGATGGACATTGTAAACAAACTTTTTTCGTGGCCTGCCAGTGGATTATTCTGATGGACTACTGGTTTCCCACCACTGGACTAGATGATCTGGTGGTCCCACCTGGCCTTGAACTCTTTATGATAAGTGTACTTCTTTAGGGCTATATCCACACACAACTCTGATTTCAAAGAGGAAAATTGTGCTTTCAAAATTTCTAATGATAGAACATAGGTGTTTCCTCTATCTTAAGGACCACTTAATTACATGGCATGCTTCTTCCCCACTCCTTTACTCCCCAGTGGAAAATTTAATTGTTTTGGTGAAAAACGGAAAGCTGAAAAATGTCAACAGAAAACATTCAGTTTTAAACAGAAAATCTCTATGCCACCATAGTGCCTCATACCATATGCCTGGTACTTGCAGTATGGATGCCTCATGTCTCCATTCTCCTCTGTTGGCAGGGCTCCCTAGCTGGATTAAATTTCCCATGATATACCACAGTCTACCCTTTACAGATCCATTGTAGTGCATCATGGGAATTCCTAGTCCTTGTGTAGGACCCAATGGAAGGTGTAGTCTTGTTGGGGAACAGAGGAGAACAGGGGTACGAGACATCCAAACTGCAACTCCCATGAGGCCCTGTGGCAGCCTCTCTGAATAGAAAATTTTTGCTAAAAATATTTGGGATTTGGCTTTTCAACAAAATCTTGAAAGCTGACAGTCCATGTATGAAATTGTTTTTACAAGCATTTTGTTTTGTCAAATACCCAATTTTCTGTTTAAATTTAAGTTTGTCAGTCCTATTTAGAATACTTTTTTTCATATTCTTACAAAGAAGGCTAAGAATCCAGTCTTCTCTCGATTGAAGTCAATGGACTAACACCTACTGATTTTAATGGTGCAGAATCAAGCCCCAAAAGAGGACAGACTGACATATCTAGCTTAATAGTTGTTTAATGATCCACACATTTTCTTAAATCATTGGAGCATTCATGTTTATCTGCATATAAGCTTTTATTTTAGGAAGGGATGCATTATCATTACTAGTACAGGAACTCCTCACTTAACGTTGTGGTTATGTTCCTGAAAAATGTGACTTTAAGCGAAACGATGTTAAACAAATCCAATTTCCCCATAAGAATTAATTTAAACAGGGGGGAGGGGGGGGTTAGGTTCCAGGGAAATGTTTTTCACCAGACAAAACACACATATACATATACACACACACGGTATAAGTTTTAAACAAACAATTTAATACTGTTACACAGTGGTGATGATTGTGAAGCTTAGTTGAGGTGGAGGACTCAGAGGGAATGCCTTACTGCTAAATCAGGGGTTCTCAAACTGGGGTTCAGGACCCCTATGGGGGTGATGAGGTTATTGCATGTGGGGGTCGTGAGCTGTCAGTCTCCACCTCAAAGCCCGCTTTGCATCCAGAATTTATATTAAGTGTTTTTAATTTATAAGGGGGGCTCAAACTCAGAGGCTTGCTATTTGAAAGGGGTCACCAATATAAAACTTGAGAACTACTGTGCTAAATGAACTAGCAATCTGCTAGGCCCTCAACAGTTAACACTCACACTCTTCTTTAAGTATCAAGAGTGAGGTCAAAAGTATATTGTTAATTAGATCTGCAAGCCTCCCTCCCTGTTGTTCCCTCTGCTTTATGGAAGATGGGGTAAGCGGGGTGCAGGAGCAGGGGGAAGGGAGACACCCTGACATTAGCTCTCCTCTTCTTGTCCTGCCCCCCAGCAACAGGAGTCTCAGGGAGCAGCTCCAAGGCAGAGGGCAGGAGCAGCACATTGCAGTGGGGGGAAGGGACATGAACTGCCAGCAACTGACAGCCTGCTGGGCAATTGAACTGCTGGAAATTGACAGCCTGCTGGGCAGCTGACAAGGTTAGAAGGGAGAACTTCACAACTTTAAATGAACATGTTCCCTACTTGATTAGCAACCTAACAACAAAACAATGTTAACCAGGATGACTTTAAACAAGGAGTTATTGTAATAAATGAGCATGGTGATAGTTATTATGCTAGTTAACATATTTTATACATGTTTTCAAAGAGAAAAATGCAGGATATGTTTGTTTCTTAAGTTTCTTACTTGCCCTCTTTATAAAAATCATCTTTCCAGATAATGGCAGTGAAAAATAGTACTTGCTAGCAAGAAAAGTTGATTGTATTTTATTTTCTTAGGAAAATTGTAAACTACCCACATGATACCAAAGGGCTAGAAACTTGTACATAGTTGTGACTTGAGAAACAGGATTGTAGGAATGCAATTTAAAAGTTATCCTAGGATATCCTTTATATATATATATATATTTATTTTCTTAATAAATTAGTCTCGAGGTGACAAAAGTCAGGAAGAATTTATGACTACAATATGAGGGATGTGGCACCTTTGCTGAGAAGTTTTTTTTTTTTTTTTAAAACAAAACAGCAAGCACTGAAAGAGGGTGAGCATTCCCAAAACAGTAAATACTTTTTAAAATTAAAAACAAGGTTGGATCTGGGAAAGCCACTAAACCTATTTGATAAACGAATCATCTTTTATTATGGCATCCACCAGGTCCTGGTCAACAAAACTGTCCCTAGTGGGTGACAGGGAAACTAATGGATAAGATTAGATTCAGCCTAAATTGGCTAAATCAATACTGGCTCTGCTTGGTAAGAGAGGATAAGGGTGATGTCTTCAGACATTGAGTTTCAGTTTTGATCACTTTCAGCTTTGACCTACCATTTTGGATCCATCCTATTAATGTCTAATTAAATCTATCAGGGAGAAACTGGTAGACATGACAGGCAATGCATTCCTATCACTTGGTATTTAAATTGAACTGAAGTTGGGGAGGAGGAGAAGGGAATACGGCAATATGGGCTGTGGTTTCATCAACATGCGGGTGATACTCAGCTCTGTCCCACTTCCATCAGGTCTTGATGGGATAGCTAGACAGAGAACAGAGAAACTGAGATCTGGACCTGGATGAGAGCTAGTTGGTTGAAGCTCAATCCAGAGAAGATAAGTGATGCTTGTTGGCAAGGAAAAATACCTGGAAGAGACAGCAATGTTAATTTGTGCCTCTTTGATCAGCCATTTCCCATCATTTGTTACTGAAGTGTGTAATCCAGGCAGGGTCTTGTTAGATCATCTGCTTTTAAATGATGAAGTAATAACCAAGAGTGTTTTTTTCATTGAAGTTTGGCAAGGAGAGTGCAACCCTTTTTCTACCATATCCATGTCTTTACCACCTCCTAGACTGGATTACTGTGTTACGGTGTTTGTGATTTGTGGCTAGTCCTGATGATCATTCAAGAATTTCAACTAGCGCAAAATGTGTCTGCCCATTTGCTCAGTTAGAGACAAATAATATCTTTTATTGGCTCAACTTCTGTTTGGTGAAAGAGACAAGCTTTTGAGCTCCAAACCTGAAAAACAGCTCCGTAGAGCTCAAAAGTTTCTCTTTCGCCAACAAAAGATCATCCAATAGAAGATATTTCCTCATCCATAGTTGTCTGTCTCATATCTTAGGATCAACACTGCTATAATAATACTACAAACATATACCTCTTAGTGTGCAGGTAGGGAGAATATGGCATCCAGGCTCTGTAGCCTGCATTGGTTTTCTATTAATTTTTTATACAATTCAGCATGTTAGTTTTGACTTTTTAAAAGCTTAGAGATTGCGTTTCGTTTTGTGTTTTTGTTCCATCAGCTGAAGTCATCCAAAGCATTCAGGCTAGTCAGTCCCAGATTTAAAGGGGTTGGGACTTCAGACAGTGTATTTTCAATGACAGGCATTCAGCTCTGGAACTCACCTTTCATAGTTTAATGAAGCACAAGTTTGTTGCACTTCTGGGCATGCTGCAAGGCTCATCTGTTTACATGGACTTCTGACTGTGAGAGTGAGGTTGGGACAGGTTCAAGGTTTGCTTTAATTGCAATGAGGTCTTCAAGTCTTTTAATATTGAGTCAATTTAGTTAACTGTTAACTGTCAATATTGCATTTAAAAATTATTACCCATATGCTAAGATTTTGTAAAGTACGTTTTTTAAAAAATTTAATAAATCAGTCAAAATAAAACATAAGTGGAGATGTCTTAGATAAGAACGATAACTTTTCAAGATTATCTACCCTTTGTTGTCTTCAAACAAATTGGTGCTGCTATGTTCAAAGTAGAAACATGAAAGCATTCCTTAGTTAATTCAAATCATATTGAAGAATCCAACTAAGTAACAATAAGCGATACTTAACGTGATTCAAAAATCTATGTGATATTGGACTTAAGTAAAAGTATAAACCAGATAGATGAAAATGCAGTCACACATCCTAGTTTTTACAAGGATATAAGTAACAATGGAAGTAATTACAACTGATGTAAAGTACATTTAAGGAAACCCATTAGAAGAGAATTAGAACTGGAACAGATTAGCTGTTCTTTAATGGCCTTGACTGTAGATCTTTTGATGCTTTGGAAGCTTTTTCTAACTCCCATTGCTCAGTTGTCTTGACTAAATGACTGAAAAGCTGTTTCTAGTTTCACAGTGTGGTGTTAATGTCAAAAGCATTATTTTCAGTCCGATACAATGCTAATGTTTTTAACATGAAAACTATGCTATATTCTATAATATTTGCTTTTGATATTTAAGGAATTACTTGAATACTCCTAGTGACTCATAGGAAGCACAGTCTAATAGATTTCCATGTACATATTAATTATTTACTTTCTTGAAATACTGATCATAGACATTTCTACATTACTTGCTTTCTCAGTCATCCTCTTTAGTCTCTCTTTTTATTTTTGTGTGCTATGCAAGCCTTTAAGCTCTTTATCACTGAAAAGGGAAATAAGTAACAGGAGCTATTGCAGCTGTTTCACACCTTATTTCAATTTCTAACAAATAGGGCTCATTCCATTGCTGAGTACCTCTGCAAAAGATTAAGTTTCACAGTATCAAAATATGATCCAGATGCTTTATGCTTTATGATCAGAAAAAAATATAGTTTGTAGAAGGCCTAAAAATAAAAATGTGATGTCATATGAGGACATAAGAATGACCATACCGCTGTGGTGTATAAAGGCCCATCTAGCCCAGTATCCTCTCTTCTGACAGTTGACAGTGCCTGGTGCTACAGATGGAATAAACAGAGCAATTATTGTGTGATCCTTCTGGCAGTCAGAGGCTAGATACACCTAGGTCCTGGGATTGCATCCCTGACCATATTCACTAATAGCCATTGATGGAGCTATTCTTTTTGAACCCATTTATAGTTTTGGCCTTCACAACATCCCCGGGCAACGGGTTCCAGGTTGACTGTACATTGTGTGATGAAGTACTACCTTTTGATTTGTTTTAAACCTGCTGCTTATTAATTTCACTGGGTGACCCCGGTTCTTGTGTTATGTGAAGTAGTAAATAATACTTCCTTATTTCCTTTCTCCACACCAGTCATGATTTTATAGACCTCTAATATTCTCCCTTAGTCATCTCTTTTTCAAGCTGAAAAGTCGCAGTCTTTTTAATCTCTCCTCTTATGAAGGCTGTTCCATACCCTAATGATTTCTGTTGTCCTCCTCTGTACCTTTTCCAATTCTAATATATCTTTTGAGATGTGATAACCATAACTGCTTGCAGTATTCAAAGTGAGGGCGTACCATGGATTTATATAGAGGCATTATGATATATACTGTCTTATTATCTATCCCTTTCTTAATTGGTTCTTTTTATTAGGGCTGTTGATTAATCACAATTAACTCATGCAATTAACTCATTCCTAGTCATCCAGTCTTGTGAAATCCTTTTGTAACTCTTCACAGTCTTCTTTGGACTTAATTATCCTGAGTAATTTTGAATCATCTGCAAATTTTGCCATTTCACTGTTTATCCCTTTTCCCAGATCATTTGTGAATGTGTTGACCAGCACTGGTCACAGTACAGATCCCTAGGGGACACTACTATTTACCTCTCTCTGTTCTGAAAACTGACCATTTATTCCTATCCTTTGATTCCTGTCTTTTATCCAGTTACTGATCCATGAGAGAACCTTCCCTCTTACCCCAGGACTGCTTACTTTGCTTAAGAGCCTTTGGTGAGGGACCTTGTCAAAGGCTTTCTGAAAATCTAGGTGCACTATATCCACTAGATCACCCTTGTCTATGTGACCCCATCAAAGAATTCTGTTAGATTGGTGAAGCATGATTTCTCTTTACAAAAGCCATATTGACTCTTCCCCAACAAATAGCCTTCATCTATGAGTCTGATAATTCTGTTTACTATAGTTTCAACCAGTTTTCTTGGTACTGAAGTTAGGCTTATTGGCTTGTAATGGCCAGGATCATCTCTGAAGCCTCTTTTTTTTTTTTTTTTTTTTTTTTTAAAGTCACATTAGCTATCTTCCAGTCACCCAGTACAGAAGTTTATTTAAATTATAGGTTACATGCCACAGTTAGTAGTTCTGCAATTTCACATTTGAGGGCCTTCAGAACTCTTGGCAAGAACTCTTGGGTGAATACTATCTGGTCCTGGTGACTTATTACTGTTTGTTTTATTAATTTGTTCCAAAACTACCTCTACTGATAACTCAATTTGGGACAGTAGATAGTTTTGCCAGTTAAAAAGAATGACTAAAGTGTGGGAAACTCCTTCACATAGTCTGCAATGAAAGCCAATGCAAAGAATTCATTTAGCTTCTCAATGGCCTTGTCTTCCTTAAATGCTCCTTTAGCTCCTCGATCGTTTAGTCGCCCAATTGATTGTTTGGCAGGTTTCCTGCTTCTGATGTACATAAAATGTTTTTACTGATAGTTTTTGAGTCTTTTGATAGTTGCTCTTCAAATTCTTTTTTGGCTTGCCTAATTATACTTTTACACTTGTCTTGCCACACGTTATGTTCTTCTCTGTTTTCCTCGGTAGGGTTTGACTTCACATTTTTAAAGGATGCCTTTTTGCCTCTCACCACTATTTTTTACTTTGTTTAGCAGTGGTGGCACCTTTTTGTTCTCTTGCTACATTTTTAAAATTTTGGGGTATACATTTAATTTGAGCCTTTATTTTAATGGTTTAAAAAAGTTTCCTTGTAGCTTGCAGGCAAGTCGTTTTTGTGACTGTACCTTTTAATTTCTGTTCAACTCGCTTCCTCATTTTTGTGTAGTTCTTTTTTCTGAAGTTAAAAGCTACTGTAGTGGGCTTCTTTGGTATTTTTCCCTCCTCTCCCTTCCAGATGTTAAATTTAATTCTATTATGGTTGCTATTACTGAGCTGTTCAGCTATATTCACTCCTTGGACCAGATCCTGTGCTCCACTTATGACTGAATAAAGAATTGCCTCTCCCCTGGTGGACTCCAGGACTAGGAGCTCTAAGGAGCAATCATTAATGGGTTATTTATCTTTGCATCCCATCCTGAGGCGACCTAGTCAATATGGGGATAGTTGAAACCCCCCATTACTACTGAGTTTTCTATTCTTTCTATTCTAGTCCCCTGGAGCATGTCACAGTCCCCATCACCATCCTGCTAAGATGGTTGGCAGTATATTCCTATTGCTAAGTTCTTATTATTCAAGCATGAAATTTGTATCTATAGAGATTTGTGCTGATGGGAAGAACCAACTGCATGGTGAGTTACCTGGTGGGTGCAAAGGTTGCAGATCTTGCGAGACATCTAGACAGGCTTATGTGCAGTGCTGAGGAGAAGCTGGTGGGTATAATACATGTAATTCCCAATGATATAGGGAAATATTAGGCTGCTAGGTAAGAGATTGAAGTCCAGGCCCTTTATGGTAGCATTGTTTGAAATGCTTCCAGTTTCACAGACAGGGCCAGTTAAATAGGCAGAGCTACAGAGTCTTAAGGCCATGGTTACACTTACAGGATTATAGCGCTTTTGGTTATAGCTGTACCCATATACAGCAATAGGTATAGCGCTATAACGTCCTGGCGTGGTCACATTTGCGGCACTTGCAGTGGCACAGGGAGTGGTGCATTATGGGCAGCTATCCCAGCATTCAGCTGGGTGCAACGTGCTTTTCAAACGAGGGGGGGTGAGGGGTAACATGTAGTACGTATGCAGAGAGAGAGAGAGAGGGGATTTCTATGGGTGACCGTCTTTGTCAGTGGTTTCCTTTGAAATCAGAGCCTGCTTTATAAGTTTCTCACCACACAGCTCCCTTTGTAAACATTTGCAGTGCTTATCTGCTGAGTTAAAGAGAGAAACTCTGAAAAGGTACTTCCGCATTCCTCCTGCTGAGATTAAAACAACACAGAGACGTCAATTGCCTTAAATGGCTCGGAGGCGTGCCAGAGATCACTTATAGCGTAATGACTGTTTACACTTGCCATAACATGCTACAGGGAATACGCAACAGCCCTTATTCCCCATGCGGAGGTGGTTTGCCACGAGCGCTATAAACTCGGACTTATAGCGCAATATGTGCCTTGCCAGTGTGTATGGGTAAAGAGTTCTAGCGCTCCTGGAGGCTTTGTAGTGCTATAAAGTGTCAGTGTAACCAAGGCCTCTGTGTATGGATGAGACAATGGTATGGAGAGGAAGGTTTTGAGTTTACTAGGAACTGGGGAACTTTTTGGGAAAGGAGGAGCCTATACAGGAAGGATGTAAACCAGAACAGCTGGCATGTAAAATTAAAAAGGTTGTCGGAGAGTATTTAAACTAAGGGCTAGGGGAATGCTGACATGTTTGGAGGAGCGCACATTTTGGGCAGAAACATCCATTAGGGGAGAATCTATGAATAGGGTGCCTGTAGTAAAGTAGAGAGCATGGAGGTTGATAAAATATATGTAGGAACTGAAAAGAAAGTCAAATGAAAAAGAGGCCTATTCACTTACGTTATGTAAATGGGAGACCTCTAAAAAGTGACAAATTTTATAAGTGCTTGTATACAAATACTAGAAATCTAAATAGTAAGATGGGTGAACTTGAGTGCTTGGTATTAAATGAGGATATTGATATAACTGGCATCACAGAAACGTGGTAGAATGACGATAATCAATGGGACATAGATATACCAGGGTAAAAAATATATAGAAATGACAGAGTAGGTCGTACTGGGGTGTATGGGATGAGGGGTGTGGCTCTACATATGAAATAAAGTAAAAATCTTAAATGAATCAAACTGTACCACAAAATCTCTATGGAAAGAAAATGGAAAAGTATATTATCCAAGTTTTGAAACATTGTCTTAAGAGGTAACAGAGTCCTGTGGCACCTTAAAGACTAACTAAAATATTGAAGCATAAGCTTTCGTGGGCTAAAAGACTGCAAAGGGAAACTGCAGAGCTGCAATTCATTTGCAAATTTGACACAATCAATCTGGGATTGAACAAGAATCTTGAATGGCTTGCTAATTACAAAAACAGCTTCTCCTCTCTCCGAGTTCACACCTCCAATTCAGCTACTAGAAGAATACCTCATCCTCCCTGAATTGAGATAACAAGCTGGTTCAGCCTGATTGGACTAACCTTGTTACCTCCTACCTGGTTCTTGCCTACTTACCTATACCTGCCCTTGGACACTTCCACTGCTTGCATCCAATGAAGTGGGTATTAGCCCACGAAAGCTCATGCTTCAATATTTTAGTTAGTCTTTAAGGTGCCATAGGACTCTTTGTTACCTCTGCTATTCCAGACTAACACGGCTACCTCTCTGATTATTGTCTTAAGAATTATTTAAAAGCACCTGTTTGAAGCAGCATAATAGCTAATCATTTTAAATAGAACTATAGAGTTAGGGAAACAGTAACACAAGAGTATTTATTCAGTTGGCTCATTGAATATTGTTTACATCTGTTAAAATATAAGATGGTTTAGCTTTTATTGCATATTTTTCCCACTTTCTGGCACTGTAGTGCTAAAAAAAATTTGCTATGATAAATCATCTCTTTACTTATAAATCAATATATAATATGTCTACTCAGAAAAGTTTGATAATGCAAATAGAAAAAAATATCAAGTAGATGGAAATATTATCATAATGGTCCATTGAGGTACATGTAGAAATCCTATTGAGCAAGTGTTAAAGTTCATATATGAACTTTTTACAGACCGTTTTGGGGAAGAAGTTAATGTTTTAATTTTACTTTTTTTTAAAAAAAGTAAATACTTTTATAGAAAGTAATACAGTAGAATCTCAGAGTTACAAACACCAGAGTTATGAACTGACTGGTCAACCACACATCTAATTTGGAACCGGAAGTACGCAATCAGGCAGCAGAGACAAAAAAAGGACAAATATTGTACAGTGCAGTATTGTGTTAAATGTAAACTACTAAGAAAATTAAAGATAAGTTTTAAAAAAAAAAGATATAACAAGGTAAGGAAAATGTTTCTGTGCTGGTTTTATTTAAATTAAGATAGTTGCTTGTCTTATTTAAATAAAAATGGTTAAAAACAGCATTTTTCTTCTGTATGATAAAGTTTCAAAGCTGTATTAAGTGTTCAGTTGTAAACTTTTGAAAGAACAACCATAACATTTTGTTCAGAGTTACAAACATTTCTGAGTTATAAACAACCTCCATACCCAAGCGGTTTGTAACTCAAAGGTTCTCCTGTACATTACAAAGAAACCTTTTATGCTTACTAGGGCATTTCCAAATAGTGGGCCAAATTGTGTACAACAGTGGTGGGCAACCCGTGGGCTGCTCGCACCCCATCAGGGTAATCTGCTGGCGGACTGCAAGTCAGTTTGTTTACAGTGGCCATAGTTTGCCATTCCTGGCCAGTGGGAGTTGCAGAAAACAGCAGCCAGCATATCCTTGCGACCTGTGCCACTTCCCGCAGTTCCTATTGGCGGGAATGGCAAACTGGGAGCTCTACAGGGAGGTGTGCCTACAAATGGTTAATTTAAACAAACCGTCTCGCAGCCCCTTAGTGGATTACACTGATGGGCCACGGGTTTCCCACTGCTGCTGTACAGCCTTTAGTTCTTCAAAGACAATTTTGCTTGAGTAAGTCAATGGGAGTTTTGCCTGAATAAAGACTCCATGAATTAGCCAATTCATTGTAATCCAACTTACATCAAAAGTTGACTGCTAAACAATAAAATCAAGCTTCACTAGCTTCTTTTGTAATCTTAATAGATCTCATTATATTGTACTTCTGTTCCTTCCTCCCTATGCAGTATTCAGATTAATAACAACCACCTTAATGTAACCATTTGGTTAAATGTTTGCTGCTTTAAGAGGCTCAAATAATTTTTTTTTTTTGGATAGACACTAAGACTACGGTGATCAATCTCTCCTGTAGCCATTAAGCAGAGTGAAATATTTTAAGGTATCCTGTTGGGCATGTACAATCTGATGGATTGAGGGCATCCTCAGTTTTTGAGAGGTCCTAAAATCTGTAGGACTCGTCCTGAATTTAGTACAAGCCAGTGGGGGGCCTGCCCTGTCAGGGTGTACTGATTAACATTCTCGTAGCTGTGCCTTGTTTTAAGTAACATGTGTGCTATGTTGTCCTCAGCCACAGTTGCCAGGCCCTCACCTTCTTTAGATCCCCTGTGTTGGGGAGCAAAGGGAAGACAAGGTCTGCCTCCTTATCCTTCTGATCATGAAGAGAGAGAAAGCAAGGGGGGCTGGGGATAGGGAAAAATGATGGGAGAGGCTGAAATTTAAAGGGGAGGGAGATTGGGGAAAGAGACTGAGGGAAAGGTGACCCTAAAATAACATCACTGGGACCTCTCACATCTCTGAATCTGACCTTAACCCAGGAGAAATGCATGGCAAGCACAATTAAGGATAATAATGAGATTTAAAGGTGACTCTGAAAAAGATTTGGGGGAGGAGGTGAAAGGTTGATGGATAATCAGCTGGCCATGAGCTCTGAATGAGACATTGTGTCCAAAAGAGCTAATGCGACCCTGGGATGCATAAACAGGGGAATCTCAAGTTGGAATTGAGAGGTTATTTTACCTCTGAATTAGGCACTAGTTCTGTCACTGATGGAATACTGTGCCTGGTTCTGGTGTCCACAATTCAAGAAGGATGTTGATAAATTGGAGAGGGTTCAAAGAAGAGCTACAAGAATAATTAAAGGATTAGAAAACGTGCTTTATAGTGATGGACGCAAAGAGCTCAATCTATTTAGCTCAATAAAGACAAAGTTAATGGGTGATTTGATTACAGTCCACAAGTATCTACATAGGGACCAAATATTTAATAATGGGCTCCTTAATCCATCAGAAAAAGTTATAACATGATCCAATGGCTAGAAGATGAAGCTAAACAAATTCAAACGGGAAATAAGGCATACATTTTTAACAGTGAGAGTAATTAGCCATTGGAACAATTTACCAAGGGTTGTGTTGGATTCTCCATCACTGACAATTTAAAGTAAAGATTGTATGTTTTTCTAAAAGGTATGCTCTAGGGTTTATTTTGGGGAAGTTCTATGGCCTGTGTTACATAGGAGGTCACAGTGGTCCCTTCTGGCTTAGAATTTATGAATCTATGAACCCCTCCCTTGGAAGTCATCTGTAACTGTCAGATTTTTAGAATATTTTTCATCTGGAGACATAAGTGGAACAATATGTGTAATGGTTGCAAGATGTGTAGTTTGTCAAAGTAACTAGAAAAGTGAGTTCTGCAATATACTAATATGCAGAGCAATGTAAGCACTGGGGGAAAAAACAGAATAAAAATGATTGTGTGTTGAAGAAAGGCAGGAGACAGAAATTGGACGAAAAGTTAAAATTAAATCTGAGGGCTAAATGATATTAAATTGTACTGGCATAAAGACAGCCCTTAGGATGAAACTCAGGGGCTGAAATACGGACCTCACTGAAGTCAATGATAAAATTCCTGTGTAGTTCTTTACACATGAGCTAGCTGACCCATCCTCAGTTGATGCTAAATCTCAGGTACTAGTAACCCACCCACTTTGCAGTGATGTTGCTGGCTAAGCCACTTGAGAGCTGGGAGTCCTTTAGTGCCTTTCCACAATTCCCCATGTGCCAAGAAGTTCTCCCACAATTCATTGAGACAGAACAATAGAGTGACTCAGGTTACTGCAGTGCTAAGAACCAAAGACTATTCCCCCAATAATCCTAGTGACACACATGGGTGAGTACATCAGCAGTGTAGGCTGCAGTTGAGTGGACACATTTGGGCATAACTTTGTAGCATGGCTGCTCCTAACCAAGCTAGGCTAATTAGATGCTTAGACCCCAGTGGCGATCACACAAGTGATTTTCTGAATCTGAAGTCTGACTTTCAACAATGACTTGGGCACTCAGGAGTCCACATACACCCGTAATCAAGTCTGATAGTGCTTTTAATTACATTCGGCTGGTCCAAGAGGGGGTATAGGTTACAGTTCAAGTGAGCACAACTTGTCAGTTGCTAACATAACTGCTCTTGAGTGCTGCTAGTCCTCCAATGCCTTTCCACAATTTCCCTCATGTGCCCAAAAAGGACACGCAAGTACTCCCAAAATATACTGGTAAAGAATTCATAGAGCTGCTCAGTTTACTACAGTACTGAGAACCATGGGATGTGCCCCCAGAAGTATTAGCGCCAATATCAAGTGAGTGCAGTGCTGGTGTGGACACAGAAACTCAAGTGTTATTTTGCAGTGTGGACACTTTCTCTTGAGCTAGGATCATATGAGAAGAGTAACTCAAGTGTAAGTAAGTTGAAACAGTGCCACAGTGAAGACTTACTCTTTGTCACTTAGATGTTATTGAAAATTTTATCCAAAGTCCTTCCATGCAAGAGACATTTTAAAGTGGGCAGTGAACCTTAAAAGGATGGAGGGCAATCTATTTCTAGGGCAGTGGAATGCTAGCTTTATACAGAAAAGGAAATGTAATTTAAATACAATGAAGCAGCTGTCAACCTCGTAACTACTCCAGTTCAGTATACATGTTTGACTATTTCTAGCCACAGCTAAGTTAGGGATGTGTTACCTAAAGTTTTTAGTTAGGTTTTCAGAGCAGTGGGAAAGTAGGGAAGGTATTTTGCCTCTCAGAATATCAATAGTGAATTCATAAGGAAGAGTATATAATTTCAGTATTGTGTATAGGATCCAGAGTTGTCCTCAAGTCAATTTTTTTTGTGTTAAAAATATTCTAAGGTTTACAAAATATTGTACAAGGAAAGGGGCTATTCTTCCTTATCACTGCTTCCCTCTATTAAGAATAAAGAAGTGTGGAAAAAAGTCAAAGCAGTACAAAGAGAAATTTAGCAAGTACAGAACAAGACCTCCTTGTGCTTCCTCTCTAGGGCTTGATCTGACTACTGAAATTGATGGGAGTTGTTCTCATCGACTTGAATGGGAACAGGATCAAGTCCCTATCAAGGAAGGTGACAGCAGTTTTCAGACTCTAGATTGGAACAGGCTCCTTTTTCCTGCCCTCCACCCTGCAAATTTCTTTGAGTGAAAGGTGAAAAGGGTCTCAAAATTGCAAGAATAGGAGTATAATTTATAATAAGATAAAAACATTTCCCTTTTTATTTTTATTTTCTTTGGGAAAGCAGGCTTCTTTATCATCCTGATATGGGATGAATTGAAATGAAACAAGGACTATATATCACAATGTGTTTAAAAAGAAGCATATTCAAGGGTGAAGTTGCCAGCATTTATACTGCCTTCAATAAACCAGAAAGTGTTTTAAGATATTACTAGATCTCATGGAGTTATAGTCACACTTCATAATAGGAGATTTCTATGATTATTTTGCCATGGTTTTCATTGCCAGTTCAGGATACTGTCTTTAGGTTTGTGAATAATGCCTAGAGCTTTTACCAGGATATTGGTTATAGTAATAGCAACATTCAAGTTGAAGGGAATTCATGTCTGTCTTTCTCTAGAAGATATTCTTATCAAATAAACTGCCTTCAGTCTGCCAACTGCCAGAAGACTTATCACACTTAGATAGAGGGTTTATGATGAATATGGAAAACATAATTAATACCACTTTAATCAATTACACATCTAGAAATCCTGATAGATTACAAATAAAGGAGAGCTTTTCTTACAAGAAAAGATTTTGGAAGTTGCAGCAGCTCATAACAGAAATAGAAATTAAGAGAGAAGCTTTGAGAAGATCATTAATAAGTCTATGGCACGATATCGTCATGCCGTGAAGTGCTCTTACAGGACACTCTGTATATGATGAACTTGCAAAGATTAATCTCTAAATGGTCACACAAAAGGAACAAAGACAGATTACATGAAGTGCTCTGATATGGGTTTCGGTACATGTTAACTCAACCTTTTGGAGAGTATACATGAAACTTTTCTTAACTTATGATTTATGGTCTTGCTAGCAAAAAGTCAGTAGTATCAATATTTTTACTCAAGTGGACAATAACCATCTTGCTCTTGATAATGGCAGAATGTGTTAGAAACTCTTTGAATATAGCTATAAATTTGTTAAGTAAAAGTCATAACAATGGATTAGAGCTTAAATCGTGAGACATGCACTAGCTTAACAGGCAGTGGGGGAAGCAGCAAAAACATGTTGACCACTTTGCTTTGAAGGTCTAGTATTAGAAAATAAAACGCAGTGGATATTCTAAAACAGAGATAAGCTCAAAACCTCTTGTATGCACTTCCATTCCTTTTCTTGCTGGCCAGGGCATCTGACAAATTTAGAAGGGGAAAGGATAGCAAAGTATTGATCTGGGAGACTCTGCCTCCTGAGCTTGATGGAAATGTCATCAGACTACCAGTCACAAAGGACTTTTTACAACAAGGTAGAGTCGTCCATCTAAACCTAAACTCTGTTATCTTAATAGTGTGGTTATTGAAAGGGAGGGAGCACTGAAAAGAAAAAAAATCGATTCAGGTGCAGTAATACTCAGACAATGTTATTGCACAGCAGAAGTACAAATTAAAGGAACACTTAAGAATCTTGGAAATACTTTGGTCATGGATATAAAGAAAAGAGCAAACAGCTCTTGAAGGCCAAAAATATTACACAGTAATCCAGAAAAGGGTGTTCATTATAGACTGAATTAATACTCAGGTTGATACTGAGACTGCTACTAAGACTTTATCAGCTGTATAATTTGAATCATTAAAATATTTTCATTATATTTATCATCAAGTATTTCTAATCGCCACTACATCAATCAGAAGTATCTTTGGATTGTTGGTAGAAGACTGATGTTGATTTTGTTGAACCAACTAGTTTGAGTTCATGCTAAAAGTGAATTCAGCTTACCACAGATGCACAACAATATGTAGATGTCTCAAAGCCTAATTTTTAGGTGTCCAGTCTCTCCATACATACAATGCATGGCAAGAGTTAGGTGCCTAAGAATGAGATTCACAAAAGCCAGTGCCTAAGCCACTCACTAGAAAATGATGAGGAGAGGAGTTAGGCACTTATCTCCAGTCAGGGTTCACAGCCATGAATTCTCTAGAAGTTAGGCACTGAAACCTGGCCAGTCCTGTCTCTCAAAAAATGGAGGCGGAATAGGAGATGCTGCTGCCTATTATACTCAATAGCCCAGTGGCTAGACATTCATCTTCTGTGCCTGATTTGAAGCACAAGCTTGAATCAAGATCTCCTACCTCCCAAATGAGGACCCTAACAACCAAGCTGTGTGTTATTCTAGGATGGGTCTCTCTGTCTCTCCTGTTGAAGCTGTTCCACAAAATACTTACATATTCATTTGACCAGAGAGAAAGACTCTACTTTAGTGGTTAGGGCACATGCGAGACCCAGGTTCCAGTCCCTCCACCCATGAGAATGTAAATGGTTTATACAAAGCGGAACAGTGTCAACAAGAATGATTTGGAGAGTGCTGTACCCCAGAATGCCTTATGGCCTGGAGGTCAGAGCACTTACCTTGATGAACTGGGTTCAAGTCTCTGTTCCAAATTAGGCAGAGTGAGGATCTGGCCTCCCACATCCAAGGTGATTGACCTAATCACTGAGCTATTTGGTATAATGGACACCATCATTATTGTCTTTTGTGTGTGTTATGACTCCTCTGAGAACCTTAACCCAGATCAGGCCTGGCACGTGAGATAGGTGGGAAACACCAGTATCAGGACTTAGGTGGCTTTGCACATGCCCACCAGCAGGAATTTAGGAGCCCCAGACCCTTCAGAAGCTTAGTTGCCTTGGAACTGAGGAACCTTTTGGGAAAAAACATAAGAACGGCCATACAGGTCAGACCAGTGCCCCATATAGCCCCGTATCCTGTCTCCTAACAATGGCCAATACCAGATGCTTCAGAGGGAATGAACAGAACAGGGAAACTATTGAGTGATCCGTCCCTCGTCTTCCAGTCCAAAGCTGGTCGGTGGCAGTCAGAGGCTTCGGGACACCAGAGCATGGGGTGGCATCCCTGACCATGTGGGCTAATAGCCATTTAATGGACTTGTTCTCCATGAATTTATCTAATTCTTTTTTGAACCCAGTTATGTTTTTGACCTTCACAACATGCCCGGGCAACAAGTTTCACGTGCTGACAGTGCAAAGAAATACTTCCCCAAATTTGTTTAAAACCACCTGCCTATTAATTTCATTTCCTGATCCTTGGTTCTTGTATTATGTGAAAGGGCAAATAACACTTCCCTGTTCACATCTCCATACCATTCATAATTTTATAGACCTCTATCAAATAATTTCCTTAATGGTCTGTTTTCTAAGATGAACAGTCCTTTTTAATTTCTCCTCAGTTGGAAGCTGTTCCACACTCCTAATAATTTTGTTGCCCTTCTCTGTACCTTTTCCAATTATAATATATATTTTTTGAGATGCACACAGTATTCAAGGTGTGGAAGTACCATGGATTTTATATAATAGCATTATGATATTTTCTATCTTATTATCTATCCCTGTCCTAATGGTTCCTAACATTATATTAGCTCTTTTGATTGCCACTGCACATTTTGCAGATGTTTACAGAGAACTCATGAGGGCTCCAAGATCTTTCTTGAATGGTACTAGCTAATTTAGAATCCATCTTTTTGTATGTATAGTTGGGATTATTATTTCTAATATACATTACTTTGCACTTATCAGTGCACTGAATTTCATCTGCTATTTTGTTTCCAAGTCACCCAGCTTAGTGAGACATCTGTGTAACTATCCATGGTCAGCTTTGGCCTTAATTATTTTGTATCATCTGCAAATTTTGCCACCTCACTAATTTCCCCCTTTTCCAGATCATGCATGAATATGTTGAACAGCACAAGTCCCCAGTATATCATTGCTTCTGTTTACCTCTTTCCAATATAAAAACAGACCCTTTATTCGTACCCTTTATTCCCTATTTTTTAACCAGTTACTGATCCATGAGAGGACCTTCCCTCTTATCCCACGAATGCTTACTTTGCTTAAGAGTCTTTGGTGTGAGACCTTGTCAAAGACTTTCTGAAAGTCCAAGTACACTATGGGTATGTCTACACTGCAACCTAAACCCGAGCTTAAGCCTGGTCTCAAGCCGAACCCACCGTGCCTCTATACTGCAATTGCACTAAGCCAGGATGTGGATCCAGGTCTGAGACTGAGGACTGGGGACCAAGCACTATTGTTCTGCAGTTTAGACACACCCCTGTCTTGCAGGGTCCTAGAGCAGGGGTGGGGAACCTCTGGCCTGCGGGGCTTATATGGCCCGCTAAAGCCTTCCATCCGGCCCGCGCGTGTCCCTGGCCGGCGGCTACCCCAGGCGCTTCCCGGCCCCTTTGCTGAATGCGGAGCCGCCCCCGCCTCGCGGTGCGGGGCGGCTCCACGCTCGGCGAAGAGGCAGAAGCGCCTGGGGGAGCCACCGGCCAGGGACACGCGCGGGCCGCCAGGCGGGGGCGGCTTCCCCAGGCGCTTCCCGGCTCCTTTGCCGAACGTGGAGCCGCCCCCGCCTGGCGGCCCGGGGCGGCTCCGCGCTCGACGAAGAGGCCGGAAGCGCCTGGGGGAGCCGCTGGCCAGGGACGCGTGCGGGCTGCCATGCGGGGGCGGCTCCATGCTCGGCGAAGGGGCCGGGAAGTGCCTGGGGGAGCCGCCGGCGCCGCGTGGCCACCATTAGCTGGGCGGGGTAAGGAGGAGCCGTGAGGAGCCGACGGTCAAGGGTGTGTGGGAGGGGAGGCTGGGCTGGGGGGCAGGCAAGGGGGCGGTGGGGGGGAGGCCAGGCTGGGCGGGTGGGGAGGGGGGGCAGGAGACTAGGCTGGATGGGGTGGGTGCGGGAGGGAAGGAGGTTTGGTGGGGGGGAGGCTGGGCTGGTCAGGCATGGGGGGCAGGAAGCTGGGTTGGGAGGACGTTAGGTTCGGTGGGATGGGCCGGGCCAGGCAGGGGTGGGGGAGGAAAGGTTTTTAGATGGGGGGAGGTTGGGTGGGGGTAAAGGAAGGTCACCCCCTACACCCAGGCTGATAGCAGGAGCTGACTAGGGCAGGCAGCAGGACCCTGGCTGGCAAGGGGCCAGCGGGGGAAACCCCAAAGCAGTGCAGGGCTAAGCACTTCGCCTGCCACTGCTTTAGGGTTTCCCCCGCTGTTCCCTTGCCAGCTGGGGTCTCAACCCCCACTGCCAGCCTGGGCTTCCTCGGGGGGGTGGGACCGGCCCATGAATGACATTATAAAGGTCCAAATGGCCGTTCGCAGAAAAAAGGTTCCCCACCCCTGTCCTAGAGCCTGGGCTGCAGCCTGATCCCAAACACCTACACCACAATTAAAAAGCCCCTTAACTGGAACCCCACAAACCTGACTCAGCTGGCCTGGGCTAGCAACCCTGTAGAGCTAGCTGGGGTTTTGGATGGCTGATATCTGGCCAGGTAATCAGTCTGACATGATGGCTTCTTGAGGACAGGCCATGCAAGAGCTTAGTTAAGAAAACCAGCAACAATCCCTCCTTAAGGGAGGTGCTGACTGTCTCCCATGGCTGTGAGCCCAGTTCTTCTTTATTGCCCTTCACCAAGCAATAAAGAAATGGGTTCAGAAGGCAGATTGTATAACAAAAAGGCTCCCAACACCTGGAGTACCTGAGCCAGCATAACTAGTGTACTCAGCTGGAGAAAACTAGGGAAAGATTGTCCTCCCTGGCCAAGTTCTGCTCAGTTGCAGTGGAGAAGCTGGTACTACAAGGGGCTGTTTGTGGTTCCCTGATCCTCAGCTACTCAGCCCTGGCACGGATTAGAGGTGCAGCTGGGAGAATCTGGTCTAGTGTTGCTTTACTCTGTTATGTTCCCTCTAGTTCCATCCTCCAACATGTACTGTCTTCCCTTTACTCTCATAGCAGTGGTTATATGGCAGCAGAGCCGTCTTCAGCTTTATACTGGTGGAGTGCTTACTTGTTCAGGAGAAATTCTTTAGTGGCATTCTGTGGTTGCTTTAGGTGTAAAATGGCCTTGGAGAACTGAAAAATACAGCCCTTAGCATTTGTCCTCTCCAGATCTCATCCTGCTTGTGGAGTAGGGTACTATTTACCATGAATAAGGTGGTAAAATCGGGTCCTTATGCTGCTGTGGAACATTTGTCTCTGTATTGTATAACTTTAAAAGCTATCTGCATGAACTACTTATACCGGTGTTGCTTTCTCCAACCAAATAAACCAATATAATCCCTATGAACAGACATTTGAATTAAGGGCAGCAAGAACCATTCTTTTCATTTTTAACTTCTAACCTATGATATATAACTTGGCCCCCATTTGAGAATAAGAGGTTGGTGTCTTATTGACTTGGCTCTAAATTTCATTTCATTGTATTAAAGAGGATCTACCATTTTTCTGTGAATCTAGGAATACTATTATGTATGAAATATTTTTTTGAAAAGCAGTCATCTATGAAGCTAAAATGGTATTTAGTGAAAACATTCTAGAGGATTATTATTTAAAATGGTCTTATTCACAATTTGATTTTATGTAGTTTTGCTGATCATTTCCTTTGTACTTTAGGATTTTAAATTGATTGGACAGACTGCTTCATGTGCACTGGAAGTAGGATTGGAACTGAGTTAATAGCTTACAAGAGTGTTGTACCAATTCAGGATTGAGGCTAAAATGACATGATAGAGAGAAAGGTTACCCCTTTCCTAAGGTTGTCACTCCTGGTCACATTTTAATTAGAATTTACTGGACTGAAAGAGGCTAAAGAGGTGATTCTGAACAGGAACAGAGAAATTTCTAACATAAAATGGAACGGATCAATATTCCTGTTGTCTATAGGAGTTGTCAGCTTTCATAATATTAACCCTGTAATTAACAGGATATGCGGTGATATGTTTTAAAGTAATGTATATTTCAGATGCCTCTCAGTATATTTCTAGCGCCTCATTTTTCTCTCTTAGAATCACTGCAATCCCTCTTTCCCCCTTTTCTTTCTATATAAAAAAAGAGCTTTCAGAGTTTCTAAATAGTGCTCATTCCCAAGGGTGACTTAATGGACACAGTATGGATAAATCCACATGACAATCCACTTTACATTATGGCACAGCTGGCATTCTCTGCTCATGTTCAGCTCAGGAATAAACTCATACAGAAACTGCATCAGTGTAGAGTGTGGGTCAGTGCATACTGCTTCATCATGTCCTGGAAATGACCTCTTTTCCTCTTACAGATGATGGCAATACATGAAAGTGTGTGTGTGTGTGTATATATATATATATATAGTGCAGTTAAGGCACTACGAGTCATTTGCAAGCCATTTTGGGTGAGAGTGTGCACTGGAGTTGCCAGAGCTTTTACCCAATAGTTAAAACCTCAAGTTTTTTAGTCTTCATTTGTTTAATAGAAGTACTCGTATACTCTCCGTACTATCAATTGTCAATATTCCATATTCTTTTTAAAAGTATAAATCATTTAAGTAGAAAAATGTTTACAGAACTAGACTGGATTAAAAATACCTGCCACTCTGGGAAACCAAACCCACAGGGTAGATGGTGAATAAAGTAGAGGTTGTGTATCTGATAAGCAGCCTGAAACTAACATCTGCAGGAAAAAGATCTTTTGAAATGAATGAGGCACTTTGGAACAGGCAGACAGGTTAGCTGTGCAAGGTAGTGGCTGTGTCTTTGTACAGGACCTAGCACAGGAGACTGACTTGGACCTCTGATATGGATATTAAACAATAACAAAAAGAGAAAAGAACAGTGGAAAATGTCAAGTCTTAGGTTCCTAAAGCCATTTGAACTCTTCACCTTATACCTCCAAACCTGTAATGGTGAGCCATATACATTTTAATTGGAATATATTGGATTCATAAACTAACCCATCTACTTGATACACTACAAATTACACTTTGTTGTGATTCAGTGTGCAAATGCCTGATCTACTTGTAGGACACTGAGTATGCCCCTGCTCAAGGAGTACCTGAAGTGTTTCAAACTGGCTTGTTCCTCTTTTACTACAAGTAAAATATGAAAAAGTTCTATTTTTCATGTCTGGTAATCATAGTAGACACAATTTTGTCTTATAGGTTTAACAATTTTCACTGCCAGAAGTAAAATAGTAGCATTTTAGTTGTACTTTAAGAGTGATAATATTTCTGTTGAATGTCTACAAAGGACAATATTTTATTATTGCATTTGGAGGGTATAAGAAGTAAAAATATTTTTCTCTCTTACACTGGCCATGCTATTCTGTAAACTCACTTGTGATAACCACTTACAGCAACTGAACAATAAAACATTTCAGTCACACAAGGTCATTTTCTAATAATTTAAAACTGCCTGTTACAACCAATAACTTGAGTGCTGAAAATCAGTGCAGCAGTTATAATGTCTTGGAATATAACTTTTCATGCAAGGCAATGGTTTTAGCACAGCCAGGGACATGCAAGTGACCTGGGGCATAAAATTGCTGCTAAAAATGATATATTTCCACAAAATGCTCAGATATCTACTTATAACAATTACAACAATGATGATTTCACATCTGTTAGGCAGACAGTTTTAATCTGTAAAAGGTTAAGTATTTGACAGTTACTTGTTCTTACATACAGATTAGCTGCTTGAGGCTTAACCTTTAAGATGTACTTAAGCAACCACTCTTTAACATTTATTGTGTAAAACCACCCAAATAGAAATGTTCTAATCACTTGTAATTAAGAATACAGAGATCTGGGAGACTTTTTTTCCCCTTCCTTTCTCATAAAAATCACTCAAATAACCTTCCTTTCCTTTTGTGTGAAAATATTTATAAGACTTTATTTTAATTTCTGGAGACACAGACTTGTAATTAAGGATTATAAAAGGAGGATTCTATGACTAAATGTGTAGAATTAATTACCTAGTCTTAATAAGGATGCTTCTGGAAGAACACAATTATTCTTTCACATTGAATTCTGTGAAGTACATTGAAACAGGGTGGTTGGGAATCTGAATCATCTTGTGGACTTTACATTTGTCTCAGAATGGAGAAAAAGGTATTTATATAGTAGCAGAAAGCTCTCCAGATTTCTGTAGTTTTATATTAGTCTTTTCCTAAGTGTCATTAAACATGTGATGCTTTAAACCTTTTGCAAAGGAACTGAATTTAATTAAAACGTATCCTGTGGAAGTTAGGATTTTTTTTCCTGGATGACATTTATTTAGCTATCAAGAATATGTACCTGATTCAAATTAAAAGGCTTATTTCATTGTATTTTTGATTACTGGCAAAGGAATAAATAGAATTTAAAGACTCAAACATGCATACATGGGGATTGGACACTTGTTTGTTGCTCCTGTGTATGTCTGCTGTCTGATTCACAGAAGGGCAGCTGGAATGTCCTTATTGTCCACCCGCTGGAATGTGAAAGCATGCAAATTCCCATTTCAGGAACTTTATAACTGTGTCTTATAGTCCATTACTTTCTCCCTACCCAAAAATAGACTCTCTGGATTTTTGGTCCACACATCCAAATTAGGTCTACAAGATAGCCAAGTCAAAAATGAAGCAATAAGTTCAGGGAAGAGGGAGGTTGCATCTCAACAGCTTGATCTTGAACCATTCAAGTCAGTGAGGGTTTTTTTCATTGATAGGAATGGGAGCAGGATCATGTCCCAAATAAGTAAGTTGCAGGAATTCACAAAAACGTAGCTTAAAACAGTTCTGAAAAAGTCAGACTCCTGTGTGCACAATTTTTTTATTTTTTTATTTTGCACCAGCCATATGGGTCTCCATGTTTTTTGGTTTGTTTTGAGCAAATATTTATTGTGAGTAATGCAAGCAATGGGATCAATTCATCCCTGGGCCTCAGAGTTTTCAGCCTTGCCTCCCCACCCACTTCCAATGTGCAGAACTGCCACTGCCTTTTGACAGGGTGTGACGGGTAACGTGACACAGGGAAAGGCAACTTTAACTTTCAGCTAGTGCTACATAGTTCATCTCCTAAGTACTGTGTCCCCTCCCCATCTATAATCTGTTGTTATGCTACCATCTTCACACTTTTCCTCTTTATTCCGTATTTACTGTGTTATGTCTAAATACACAGGGAAGGCAGATATTTCCTGGGTCTTCTATAGAAGGTCAAGTTTATCATAAAGAGGTAAACAATTAGTGTGGGTGGGGCAGATGTGACATGGGGGAAACCTGCATGAAAGGGCGCATGTCTTGTGGAGTGGCCTTTGGCAGGTTGGGAGCACCCAGGAATAGATGTGTTCCTGAAGCAGAAGTGTGTTTCTATGGGAGGACACAGAGAGGCTGAGCATGCAGTAGGGTGGTGGTTGTGTGTAGATTTCATTAGTTACACAAGGGAGTATGTGTCTCTGAGTGGGAAGAACACACACCCAAATTAAGTGTCTTGACTAGAAGCTATTTATAAGAGATTCTAGTATGTCCACTTCTGAATAGTTTAAAGAAGATGGACAGAGATAGGTTTTTAGTCTTTGATTGGTATTAACCGTTGTGTTCTTATGCCCTACTTAGCTCGTATCATCATGAGTCATTATAAATGAAGAAATAGATGAGGTCTGCCAGAGCCATAATATTATAGACCATTACAAACACATTAAAGAATAATAGCTATCTAGTAGCTGTAAGTCTCCTATATGCCAATTAGTATATTTAAACTGAGCAATAAAAAGGAGTTAATAAAATACATCTTAGAACTTGAACATAAGATTAGATAGAGATGACATTTTGGCTCTTCTTCAGATTGTTGAACAATGTAGTAGGTTTGAAAAGAAGGTCATTATTTTATTTAAAGTGGAGGAAGGTTTCATGGCTGAAACATACTCCCTTTCGTTATTTTCTTAATGGTGATCTACATTTTGTTACATATTTAGCAGCCCTCATTCAAGTCCAGCAAGCTTTGTTTGAAAATTATTATTAACTGTTTGAACATTGGATAACTAATGTGGTGTTGTTCTTTAAAACATATTATAGTTCCTAAATATACAGAGAGAAACTGCAGTGGAGGTGTAGAAAGCCAATGATGCAAAGATTTTGATAAAAGCTTGTTTCAAATTATTTAATCACTTTGGTGTTTTCTGTCTTTGTGATTGCCAGTGATATAAATCTGACCTTTAATCCATTGTATAGCTATCCTAATTGAAGAATAGATGCAAGATGTATTGGGGCTCTTTGTAAATCAAGTAATATATAATATAGAATTTTATTTCCTATTCTTTTAGGTTTCTGGTAGCTTGTATTCACTGTGTTTCAGTGAGAAGTGTAAAAAAAGACATCTAGTTAGTTTATTTTAAGAGCTATGGGATCAGCTAGATTTTCAGCTGGTATAAATCATTGTAACTCTATTTAATTAAATGGAACTACACTGATCTGCACCAGCTAAGCATCTCGCTCTGTATCTTCATGTGAAATAATGAAATTCATTCATTAGTTATAGTTGTCAGTTGTGGAAAATATTATTTAGGTTAATTGAATTAATTAAAATAAATATTTGTGTTTTAAGCAAAACAGTTTATGTTGTACTGTAATAAGATAACAGACACATTTTCCTTTCTGGATTTTGTTCCTTACAGATAATGATCTTTCAATCTCTGTTCCATAAATATGCATGTCATGTTCAAGTTTCTATTTAATGCATGCATGAGTAAGAAGCACTGCATTTGATTAACTTTATTAACAATAAATAATCAAGTGTACTGTTTTATGTTAACCCCTATTTAAGGGAAAACACGCATGTGAATAAGTTTACTCATGTGAGTACTGCCATTGATCTTAACAGGATTACCCATATGAGTAAAATTAGTCAAGTGTGTAAGTGTCTGTAGGATCAGTCCTTTATTGTGTAGCAGCCTTTAGAGCTTTTACTATCTGGCAAGCAATCATTTATATCCTTTAAAAAATATTTATGGCTTTTTTGACTAATTGCTTCTTACATGACTTAGAGCATTTTGCATTGTTACCATTTGTTAAAACACATCCAGAAGCAGGCAGAGCAGAATCATTTTTCAACTTTTTAGTGTCATTTTTATAGACAAATAACACTTGTAAATGATGGATAATAGCCAGTAGAATGCTGTGTTGTATAAAATGTGCATGAATTATATTTGCTGGGAGGTAGAAGGTTAACTTGTGCTATGAACTAATTGAGGAGCTTTATGGTAAATGCAAAGTGGTGTGTGCACATTATAAACATGACTTAAACCAGATTAACAAGGGGTTTTCCTTCTCTTGGGGGATATTTATTGTCTCATTCCTTTTTTGGGCAGCCTGGTATTTAAAAAATGAAAGTCTAATCACAATGAATCCATAGGAATTAGAACAGTGAGAACAGAGCAGATGTGCTTAATGATGTGACATATCAACACTTTACAACCTTGGCCCCAATCCTTCAAGCCTTCTGTGCTCAGAACTCCCACTAATTTCAGTCGGAATATGTGCGCTGAGTGTTTGCAGAACTCAGCCTTAATCGTCATTCACTGTCATGCATAATAAAGTTTACTAGGCTAGTATTCAAAAAACTGTTGGATTTTTTTTGTTGGTATTCTACAATCCAAATTTTACTTAAAATGTTTATTTTCATGGTGTCTCTTATGGAAGAATTCAGAATAACTGCCTTTCCCTTACTCCAATAATATATAGTTGTGTATTATGACCTGTCCTTGTCAATAGAAGATTATATGAATGTCTTTGACCAATGTCAAGAAGTGGCAGAATAGACAAATGGCTCTGTTTGCAAAAAAAATATTCTTTGCATATACAATATAGGACCTGAACCCCAAAGACAATTAAACACAGGTTTAACCTTAACCCTAACCCTTAACTTTAACCTTAATTCAGTGATTTAACCCTAATTCATTGACTTCAAACACATGTTAAAAGATAATCTTTGTACATAATTCTTTGCAGGTTGGGGTCGGCTGCAGGAAGGAAGGGAGGAGGCAGAGAAGCAGATCCCTTGCTCAGATGGGAGGTGGGGTGGAGGGGGTGGGGGGGGGGAGTGGGGTGAAAGATAGGGAGATAGAACTCTGATTAGTTGCTCCACCCCTGGAGGAAGCTGGGATAGTGAGGCAGACAGCCAATCAGAAGGCAGCTTCCCTCTCTTGTTCTCACATGTACTTTTTCAAAAAATTCCACGGCACACCTGTTTGGGCTGGACGGCATACCAGCGTGCCACGGCACACCGGTTAGGAAACACTGCTCTAGCCTTCTTCCATTTTCCTCCTTTACCCACCCTGAAAGGCCCAACATCCTGATCACTTTCTCCCTAGCCAAGGAGTGCTAGTAGTAGTTTATCAATCTTACCCCATGCTTTGACTAGAGGGAAATGTTTATTAGAGAGCAACACAAACCCCCAGTAGCTGAATGGTTTTCCCCAGGTTCAGTTTGGGACTGACCTCATGATCCAGACTCGTATCCTCATCGAGTTCTGCAGTACTATAACATGGCAATCTTTATTCCCAGTTCATTGTTTTAAGTATTTTACCTTTTATTTACACATCTTGTCATTTAATTTTTGCAATGGTTTTAATTTAACATTTAAATAAATATTTGGGGCACGGGTAGAATTTCAGCAATTTGTTGCTAGGATTTAGTAGAGTTTATGCCAGCATGCAGTCTTTGTCCTTTTTCAAAGGTACTCAAGAGACACAAATGCAGAACTCTGGATAATATCCTTCTAGCGATGGCATCTGGCTTCTTGGCAGACTCCTCAGGCAATTGGCAGCCTTGCCTTTAGATCCAAATCTGGTTCTCTGATAGTTTTTTTTTTTTTTTTTTGAGATGTCTTGTCCTTCTGGTTGTCATTTTTACTTGGCTTACCTTTGATTCTGTGGAATTACTGCATTGTTGATTATTTGAGAATGTGATGCTTGTCTAATCTGTCATGCTAGTTGAGATTTTATGGTAAAAGAGGTGCTTTCATATTATCTATTGTGGACACATGACTATTTATTGTGGTCTTTGAGTATGTATACACCCGTGTCTTTTCTCTGAATGAATCAAGAGTCAAAAGTACAATATTCTATTGGATTGCGGGTGCATGTATATTATGGTGTCAGTAGCGTCTGCATAGCCAAGGATGTGTTGAGATTTGCATTCCAAATCTGACACAATGACTCTTCAGAAGACAACTGAATTTTCTGTGTAATTTTGGTTTGGTAAAATATTTACTACTTGGCAGTGGAAACATTCTTTGTCTTCTCTCTCTCTTTGCCGCATGCGTGCGCACATAGATAACATCTCAGGGTTAGGACACTCTGAACTTTTAAAAATTAAACACATTAAATTATCTTGAATGCAGGAGATTGCTTTACTGAGCTACATCTACATTAGTTGATGGAGCTGCTTAGACCCATCACCTGTTCCATTTTCAGACATTGCCCAGACTGCCTCCAACTCATCAGCAGCCCTGGTCACAGAGACAATGGGAAGCTTGAGACACGGTCTGGACAGAAACAGGTTGGGAGGAGGCTGAACTCTGGGGGAAATGGGAGGTGAGGAGGTGGGTGGCAGGCAGAGTGAAGAGAGCATGGAGGAAGGCTTTGGTGGAAACAGGGGGCTTTAGAAGGGATATGTGGTAATTTTGGAAGAAGAGGCTCGTGTATGTGTGTGGGGAGGAATAAAGGTCCATGGTTGAAGGGTTCCCCTGATGCCAGTGCCACTGCCATCTTATGGTGAGGTGAGAAAAGGAAGTGTCATAAGTATGTAGTGCCTAAGAATTACTGTTTTACCTGTGAAGGGTTAACCTGAAGCAGAAGAGGGAATGACATTTCGGGGATGCAAATTCCTGGAGACAAAGGAGTTTTAGTTTCACTTTTTTTTTTCCCGGGCACTCAGCCTGTCTCCATCTTCTCCCCGGCTCTGGGGAAGTGAATCATCTTTCTACTCATCCCTTGATAAGTTTCTAAGTCAGCCTGGCAGTAAGTGAAATTGTTAATTGTATAAGCTTGTAATCAATCTATGGTGTCTTTAACCTCATCAGGGAGAGAAATCCCAAGGGAGGGGTTAAGGCGGGTTAAGGCTAGGAAACTGAGTATCTGTGAAGTCTGTATAAGTTGTATGCTTTTCTCTTTTCTCTATTAAAACTTTTATTGTTATAAGAATTGTCTGTTTATTTCCCTTGGAGTTGTCCTAGCTTTGGATCGGCTTAGCTCACAGCTAGTGAGGGTCTGTGTTCTTTAATCTCTCCCAGGTAGCAAGGGGGAGGGGGTGTTACTATCGGGGTTTTAATGTGCTCCACCCCATAGTTTTGGGGTAATCACGTTAATGGTGATTAACCCAAGCCCCAACTGGAGAAGTTTGGGTTTTGGGGGAAAAGATTTAACCTAGGCTGGGAAAAGTAGCTTGGAGTTAATTGGTCTTTTATGCGAGATCCCCACATCTTTACCCTAGAGTTTAGAGTGGGGAAGAAAATCTCTGACAGGAAGAGAGGGGAGGGAACTTTCCACTGAACCTACTTGAGAAACCAAGTTAGCAGTAGTGTGTCGCTGATGGCTTGATGCAAAGATACTGGGATCTCCTGGCCACCCCAGCCCCACTATTAAAAATATCTCCCTGGCCCTCTCCATGCCCCTAAATTCCCAATGGCTTCTTAATCATGCAGAATGGGCAGCCTATTGTGTATGTGTGTGGCAGCGAAGGGATCCCTTTGGAAAATTAGTGAGGGTATAGGATATGCTAATATACATACACAATATATAGTATACTTCATAGCGCATATAGTTTATATGCATTAAAGTATGTATGATCAGCAGTTACGAACCAGATTGTAGGCTGTCAGGCCTAGTGGTCAAAGCATGCGTCCAGATTGGAGAACAGAATCTGGGGTCAGGGCCGGCCTCAGTTGCCAAATACCAGAACAGAGACAGAGTCAGGACCAGGAATTGAAGCTGAGGATCATAGCCAGTTTTAGATACTAAATGCCAAATCAAGGGTTGAGCCTGAGTCAGAGTCAGAAGTTGGAGCCTATGGTCAGGAGCAAGGTGAAAGGGCAGGAATTGGAGAGAGGCTAAGACCAGGCATGGAGCAGGAGCAAGGTAGGAATAAGGAGTAAGGAGCGGGACAATAATCAGGAACAGGGTTGGATAAGAATTGCAAGAGGCAGGC
Source organism: Sternotherus odoratus (assembly GCA_032164245.1). Classification (NCBI taxonomy): domain Eukaryota; kingdom Metazoa; phylum Chordata; order Testudines; family Kinosternidae; genus Sternotherus; species Sternotherus odoratus. The sequence goes on along the minus strand of JAVMKO010000001.1, from coordinate 202,679,872 downwards.
AACAGAAGGATCCAATGTGACAGCAGCTGTAGCAGCATCAGGAAGTCTTCACAGATGTTCAGAATGGCCACCTGGCTTACTTCCTGGCTTAAGTAGCTAGTGTGAATCAGTTAGGTGGCTGCAGGCCTTGGGTGCTATGATAAAACTTCCTGTGGATCTGACCATCCAGGTTTAGCAAGATGTTGCTTCATCCATCTTCCTTCTTGGCAATGAGGGAGTGTCAGCGATCCAGCCCCTCCTCCGCACCCAGACCCGTTTTCTAGACTTGCACCCTTATGCCAGATCTACAGTACGCAATTATGTTGAATTTAGCCACGTTAAATCGAAATAAAACTAGATCTGTCCACACAACCAACCCAGTTTTGTTGACGTAAAGGGCTCTTTAAACCAGTTTCTGTACTCCATCTCGGCAAGGGGGAAGAGTGGCAAAATTGGCATTGCTGTTCCGAATTTGAGTTACTGTGGACGCAATTCGATAATATTGGCCTCTGAGAGCTATCCCAGAATGCTCCATTGTGACTGCTCTGGACAGCACTCTCAACTCAGATGCACTAGCCAGGTAGTCAGGAAAAGCCATGGGAACTTTTGAATTTCATTTCATTTCCTGTTTGGCCAGCATGGCGAGCTCATCACCACAGGTGACCATGCAGAGCTCATCAGCACAGATGACTATGCAGTCCCAGAATCGGAAAAGAGCTCAAGCATGGACCAAACAGGAGATACTGGATCTGATCATTGTATGGGGAGAAGAATCCGTGTATTCGCGGCCAGTATAGCTACTGGAAAAGTCTGTTAACGTGTCTGGGGATGAATCGGAAATCCTCCAGGGACATCTCTGTGAAGCTCTCTTGAAGGAACTCTAAAAGCCCTTGCCATGCGGAAGGTGGAGGCCCATTCATGCTGAGCTGCTTGCGTTTGACTGAGAGGGAGCTTCCCTGATACTAGCCACCCAGTGGAGATGGGGTTGTGTGTGTGTGAAGCACACATGTTATGTAATGTGAATCGCTTGATTCAGTGTGAAATAATCTTCCCTTTGTTCTCTAAAATGTATCTTTTTAAATACTACTCTCCCTTTGTTTCCCTCCCGCAACTGAAAATGTTTCTACGCTTCCCTTATCACCTCCATCCCAGAGGCTAATGAGCCTAATGTGGGAGCAAACCGACATGCTCAGGCATCTGGTTGAGCTGTAGGAAAGGCAGCAGGAGCACAGACCGCCCCTGCAGCCCCTGTATATCTGCCTGCACTTCTCCCCAAGTTCCATATCCTCCTCACCCAGACACCCAAGAACGCGGGGTGGGGAGTCTACGGGCACCCAGCCACTCCACCCCAGAGGACTGCCCAAGCAACAAAAGGCTGATATTCAATAATTTTTTAACTGTAGTGTGGCCTTGTCCTTCCCTCCTCTTCTCATCCACCACCCCACCCAGTGCTTCCCTCCTCACCCGCCCCTCCCAGGCTACCTTGCAAGTATTCCCCCTATTTGTGTGACAAATTAATAAAGAATGCATGTTTTTGAAAAACTAATGACTTTATTGCCTCTGAAAGCAGTGATTGAAGGGGGGAGGTCGGTTAGCTTCCTGGGAAGTAGAGTCAACCAAGGGGGTGGGTTTTCATCAAGGAGAAACAAACGGAACTGTCACACTGTAGCTTGAACAGTCATGAAACTGGTTTTCAAAGCTTCTCTGATGTGCAGCACGCCCAGCTATGCTCTTCTAATTGCCCTGGAGATTGGCTGTGCGTAATCAGCTGCCAGGAGATTTGCCTCAACCTCCCACCCCGCCATAAACATCTCCCGTATACTCTCACAGATATTGTGGAGCACACAGCAAGCAGCAATAACAACGGGAATATTGGTTCAGCTGAGGTCTAAATTAAACTGCGTAAGCGAGCTTTTAAACGTCCCTATGCACATTATACCACCATTCTGTACTCGCTCAACCTATAGTTGAACTGCTCCTTACTACTGTCCACGGAGCCTGTGTATGGCTTCATGAGCCATGGCATTAAGGGGTAGGCTGGGCCTCCAAGGTTAACTATAGGCATTTCAACACGCTGCTGACTTAATGCGCTTAATGCGCTTAGTGGGGACACACACAATCGACTGTATAAAATTGCTTCCTAAAAAGTGACTTCTATAAATTCAACCTAATTTCGTAGTGTAGATCATACCCTTAGATCACCTTAGTTCACCTACAGCTGAACTGGGTCCAGTGGGAGGAGCACTATGTATGACACAAGTTAACACTCAGGTTGGAGACTGAAGAGCTTTGTTTCTCTGATATTTGTAGAAACCCTCTCTTATCCAGGGAGAAGTACTTTAATGCCAGGGTCACTGCTAACTCACATTTTCCATAAAATAGCACAAAGCACTAGTATCGAGCACTCCTCCTCCCCCAAACTATTACAGAGCTACTATTCTTCTTCTTCGAGTGGTTGCTCATATGCATTCCAATTAGGTGTGCATGCGCAGCATGCACGGTTGTCGGGAAGACTTTTTACCCTAGCAACCCCAGACGGGTCGCTCGTGGAGCCCCCTGGAGTGGCGCCTGCATGGCGCTGTATATATAGGGGAGCAGACCTGCCCCCCCCCCCAGTTCCTTCTTGCCGGAGCTCCGACAGTGGGGAAGGAGGGTGGGTGTGGAATGGATGTGAGCAACACATCTCAAAGAACAACAGTTACAGGTAAGTAACCCTGTTTTCTTCTTCGAGTGGTTGCTCATATGCATACCAATTAGGTGAATAACAAGCTCTTACCTAGGCGGTGGGATCGGCGCCATCAAGCACCGTACTGAGGACAGCTGAACCAAAGGCAGCATCGTCTTTCGACTGCTGGACCAACGCGTAGTGGGTCGCGAAGGTGTGGACGGAAGACATTGTGGCGCCCTTGCAGATTTCCTGGAGCGGGATCTGTGCCAGGAAGGCCGCTGAAGAAGCTTGAGCCCTCGTGGAGTGGGCAGAGAATGGCTTGACCAACGAACCTGCCAGGTCATAGCATGTGCGGATGCAGGCTGTGATCCAGGTGGAGATCCGCTGGGTAGAGACCGGGAGACCTTTCATACGGTCTGCTACCGCAATGAACAGCTGAGGAAATTTGCGGAATGGTATCGTCCTATCGATGTAGAACGCCAGGGCACGCCTAACATCAAGGGCGTGCAGGCGGCGCTCTCGCGATGAAGCGTGCGGCTTCGGACAAAAAACGGGGAGAAAGATCTCTTGATTGACGTGAAACGCCGACACAACCTTGGGCAGGAAGGCAGGGTGGGGCCTGAGCTTCACCTTGTCCTTGTGGAAGACAGTATACGGGGGCTCCGAGGTTAGCACCCTGAATTTGGACACCCGCCGTGCCGATGTAATGGCAACCAAAAAGGCCGTCTTCCACGAGAGATACAAAAGGGAGCAAGTGGCCATGGGTTCGAAGGGAGGACCCATGAGGCGGGAGAGCACCAAGTTGAGATCCCACGAAGGGATCGGCTGTCGGATCTGGGGGTACATCTGATCCAGGCCCTTAAGGAAGCGAACGACCATCGGGTTGGAGAATATAGAGCAGGGGTGGACTGTGGGCAGGGCCCCAGTGTGTCCCGATATTCTGGTCCTGTGATCTGGTCACCCTAGTGGTACAAGGTAAGTAGGCCAGAGTGAATGTGTGGCTAGAAATTCTACATATTTAGTCTCTTCCACATAAAATAATCCCCTTTGGGATCCGTGCTAAGGAAGAGCCAACATGTGGTCATTAATTACACTTGCCGCAAAAATAATATATTTTAAACAATCAAAATACCAACATCTTTCTTATATCAACTGAGATTAGAAAAACCTTACATTTTAAAAACTGTAGATCCCAATTCTTGAGGTCTCAGAGCTATGATAAGTAATGATTTTATTTATCGGTACATTACTTAGGTCAACCAAATAATGTAACTAATCAGCTTTAATTGATCATATCTATTGCACAGCGTTGGAAAGATAGCAATCTAATTACAGTGGTTCGTTATTAAATAACTGCAATAGTTACTTTGGTGGAATATAACTATCTTTGATAACTGATCCAATCCTACCACTTTATTCCTTTAAGAAGAGCTGCAATTATTTTTTTTATTCAAGTTTAGAAATGAATTATAACTAGGGTTACCAGATAGCAACTGAAAAAACTGGACAAGTAAGAAAAAGTCCCAAAAAACGGAGCTGTCCCTTTGAAAATGGGATATCTGACCACACTAATTATAACTCATACTTGAAATATTGCCTTACACTTCATTATTGAGGATAGTTAGCAACTGGAACTTGCTAGTGTACTTACTTTTTTTAGGTGTTGTAAATATGAGATGAAGTGATGGTAATGAGAAGGTCATATGGTGGCTCCAATAAAAAGTCAGTATTTGCTATCAGTCACCAGACAATGGAATCTCAGTTACAGAAGTATTTTTCTATTCTTCTCATACGAAACAATTGCTAAAGCTCAGATACCACTCTGTATTCACAGTTTAAAAATTGTTAATAAAAGTCAAGATTTTTAAACAACTACATCTGAACTAGATCCAGCTTTATATTTGTACACTGTTCTGTTTTCTCTGTTTTGGTTAATGATTGAAAGATAGCCACACAAACTTTGATAGAACACTTATTCATCGTTTAGATTTTCAGGATTTTTTCTTGTCAACTTTTAATTTTTGTAAGGTGAAATTTAACCACAAATGCCCTTTGACTTTCTCAAATTGAATTTTCTTTCTGGAAGAGGTCCTAAAATGTGAATTGGGTAGTAATGTGAATTGTTTGGTTTACTAATAACCAGAAAATAATCTAACTTCACATATTTTAATCATGAAGTATACCATTGCAGATTCGCAGAGCTGTTTTTTCACAGCATTGCCTGTAAATCTTGCCTTGAGGAGCACTGGTCCTGCTGTTAATTCATGTTAGTAAACTATAACCATGCAGCCGTCATGGACAGTCTGTCAGCATTGACTGCTCTGTTTAAATTAGTGGATGCCCTTAAACTGCTATGCATATGCATAACAGCATGATGATGTAAACACTAAGTATTAAACTTGGTGATTGCATGGTGACTGAGGCAGATAGACGTACAATGTCGAATTCACGGGGATTCTCACTAGCTTAGTAACATTGAAAGATACAGCGTTTAATCTTAAAAAAGATTGTATTTTGTTATTAGTAATGAATAATGTTAACCGAAAGCAGCTCTATACAGTAGTACCTGTCAATACCATTTATACAGATTAGAAACAGCAAATATTAACTAAAAACATGATCGGTTTACATTTTAATTCTCACTTTAAGGCATAAAATATATTAATTGGCTACAGGAAAATCATTCTACAGGGAATGCATTTTTAATGGCTCTAATTCTTTGTAATCTGAGGGTATTGATAAATAATGCAACTTTCGCTGGAAAAGTGTTCAGCATTACTAAAATACACATTTATACAGGATAAAGAAATTAACTGTTTATACGTAATTTAAATGGAACTTGATTTTTTTAAATTTTGAAACTGGTGTATAATGCTGTATAAAACTAGTACTGGATAGCACTAAATAAAAATCTCTACTAGTTTCAAATAATGCAGATAAGTGAGCTGAATGATTATTATGTATTGCCTTTGAGTTTATGAATGCTAAGGATAGTTCAGCTTAAATATGTCATTGGTTTAAAATCTTTGACTAAATCAGTCTGCTTACAATTTAAATAACATGTAATTCTGGTCATTTGGAATTCCTACAAATTTACAAGCAAAAACGGGAGGAAAGCATTGAGGTTTTGAAGAGAATTGTATCCAGTCAGCATATGTATTTATTTAATGTCACCTAAGGAATGTATGAAGCAAAGTAGCATTGATAGAATCTGCTGTCTTTCTAAAGCAATTCTCATTTGAGGAATTGCCTAAGATAAATTGGTCTGGCTAATTGAAACACACATTTCTATAGTATGCTGCATATAAAACTAGACTAGGAAATAAATATAATTAAAGTAAGCATGCCCTTCTAATTAATAATTGTTTCTACCTTTTTAAGCAAATTTCAGTAGCCCAAAGTAGCTGTTTTAGTATCAGCTTAATAATGGAGGCTGTAATAACAGGTATAAATTACATATACATTGTTCAACCCCTGACAAGATAATGTAGTACAAATACTAGATTATTTTATTTATAGCCTATGATATTTTTCTTGCTTTTTCTTTACCTTTGTTATATTGTAAATGAGGCAAATGTGCTCTTTTTTTCTTCTTCCTAGAATATGCCATGTGCAGACACTGACAAAAAAGAAAAAAGAAAAAAAAAGGGGTGGGAGAAAGGTGGAGAAATATAGACACTTATGCAAAGGCATTCCTTTTGTAAGTAATATGTCGGAATTGTTTGAGGACTTAAAGGTATCATCATAGTAGCTGTTCTTTCTTGTGTATTGTTAGAAATAAAATATTGAGAATGGTTTAAGTATGGAGGATGCAGGTACAAAGGTAATAACATCCACGATGCAATAAAATATTTTGATTCCCCTGAGTGCCTTCTCAAAGAAAATATACTGCACTACTAAGTGCTTTGCATTGATGTTTGCCACGACAAATAAATATTGCCAAAAGTGCTTTCTTTTTATAATGGCAGCAAAAATAGAAAGCCAGGGGTAAGAGCAACAAAAATATCCCTACAAGAAAAAGTGTCCAGATTTTAATTTGCAACAAAGGATGTAATTCTTTTCACATTACAGAGGATGCTACACCAGAATCCAAAATAAAGGGCCAGATAGTGTACCACCAACATACGTTCAGACCTTTAACTATAGATTTTTTAAAAATTATTATTATTAAAAAAACCCCAACAACCCTGAGAGTAGGATCCAGTTTTTTGGTCTTGATTTCATTTTAGCAATGTTATTTTGTTTGTTTTTTAAAGTTTGTATTTTGGTGTATCAGGTTGAAATGGAGAATAAAAATTAAAATCAGAAAAAGTCTTACTGCATTCTTTCCCTCCCCCCAATATCTTGGATGTATGCAGTCATACCAGAAGACAACATGGAAAAGCTCTCTCGGTTGTAGATATTAAAGAGGTTCTGCAACTTGATAAAGTAATTGTTACTTGTTAAATAAATTGCTCCTATGGTCCAAAACTGGACTCACAAAGTGTGTTCAGTTCATGTACAATTTTTGAGCTGGAGTAAAGTTGGTAATAGTATGTAGACTATGCATTACACTATATAGACTATAATGTACTTACACTTCAGAGCTCTCCCTGATGTGATGACTTCTTGCCCCACATGGTGCTTAAATCACCCAGTTCTATTATACTGGGTGATTTCAAAGTCCACACTAATGATAGTTCTCTTGGGCTGACTCAGAACTGCATGGGATCATTTCAGATAGCGTTTGGCTCTACACATACAGCTGGGCACACTTAAGATCTTGGGGCCAGATCCTCATCTGGTGTAAATTGGCATAGTTTAATTGTCTTGAATGGAGATATTCAGGTTTAGATAGATGAGGATCTTGCTCTTGATTTTTCATAGAGTTAGGTTACAGAGTTTGCATAGAGTTTTGTAAAGAGCTGGAAATATACCTTTTGGTTATGCATCTTTGGAGAAGAGCATCTATTTCATTGGCATACCATCAAGATTGATGGAACAATTAGGTTTCAGAATGTTCTAAAGAAAAATAAGTTGTAGCTGGTGGCCTACTCTTTTGAAGACTTGATAGGAGTTTGTTTATAAAGTGCACTTGACCATTGCTATGGTGTCTTCTATGAGTTATCTATCAATTAAGTGTTCATACATGTCTCTCTGGTGTGTACAAATGACCTGCAAAAACTAAAACATACAAGGCAGAGTTTAGATTGCAGTTGATGGAAAGGATATTATAGGTCTCTAGGATTGCACTCAGTTCTGCTCATTGAAGTTTAGAAGATACAGAAGGTGCTTGTACCCTTGAGGTTTGTAGAAAAACAAGTGAGAGAAGAGTTTTTCACTGATAGTTGGCATGGATAATAATCCCTTAGAGAAGAGTAAAGCTTCCTTCAGGTAGTGGTGGTTAGGACCCATTCTCAAGAAGCCCATCACTTACTACTGGTAACTTTATCCATTATCAGCCTTTTCTTAAACTTCCCGTTTTGGGGAAGATTATTGAGAAGGTTGTGATGAGGAAAATGAAGTGTCATTTAAAGTCCCCAGATGTCCTTGATCTCCATCCCTTGATCCATATTGAGATCTGGATTTGGCAAAGAACAGCCTATGTCCTGGGTTCTCTGTCCGCCTCTGCTATGGTCAATAGCCAGCTATACATGCTGATTCTTTTAGATCTACTAGAGTCTTTAGTACCGGATGCCATGACCGCAAAGCTTTCTCAATTTGCTTGTGGTCCTTAGCTGACGTAGATAGAACTGTTCATTCTTTCTGATGGAATCCCAGAAGTTGGTTTGGGGCAGGTGCTTTTCCTGTGTGGGGATCTGCAAGGCTCCATTTTGTGTCTCTTCCTGGTCAAGCTGTTGGTGAGATTGCTACGTGAGATAGTGAGATACACTGATGACCCTGCAGTTGTCTCATTGTCATCATCTTCTGATGGTGGTGCTGCATCTGTGTTTTCTCAGTGACTGGCTCAAATAGGGCTTAGTTGAGGATCACTATAAAAAAGACAGGTGATGATAGGTGGATGAAAATAGGATCTTGAGGGTATGGTAACGTTTGCTGAAATATGTTTTTCATGGGATTATTTCAGATCATTCAGAAGCCACCGCTGATACAGAAAACAGCTGTCTACCTGTTAGGCCATATAAAATTCAGGGAACATATTGTATTACACTGTTCTCCAAGAATTGAACCGGTTTCTTGATTGCCTTCAGATACCATTAAATATGAGATCTTCATTTCTGAAGTTGTGTATGGCTTTAAGCCCGGCTACCTGAGAGACAGCCTCTCTGCATGGGCCATTGTGGCAGCTGAGGTTAAAGTGGTGTGCACAAGATAATAAGCTCTACATAAATATCATGGGGATGGTGTCTGAATATTCTAAGCGGAAGGCAAGCAGCTCTAGAAAGTGCTTTCCCCATTGTTCAGACAGTTTCCATTGACCATTTGAGCTTATACATTTTCTCACACATTTGAGAGAGTGGATGCATTAAGGGAGAAGAGAATGCTGTTTTTTACGGAATGTCCTTTGTACTGCAACTCTGGTGAAAGAGACAAAAGTTGCATGCTTTTTGTTAACATTTTGCATATGTGCCATGAGATGTAGGGTAGGGATAGGATACAGGGATAGGAAACAGAGGAACCTAGACAAATTAGAGGACTGGGCAAAAAGAAATTTGATGAGGTTCAACAAGGAGAAGTGCAGAGTCCTGCACTTAGGACGGAAGAATCCCAGGCACTGTTACAGACTAGGGACCGAACGGCTAGGCAGCAGTTCTGCAGAAAAGGACCTAGGAGTTACAGTGGATGAGAAGCTGGATATGAGTCAACAGTGTGCCCTTGTTGCCAAGAAGGCTCATGGCATTTTGGGTTGTATAAGTAGGGGCATTTCCAGGAGATTGAGGGACGTGATTGTTCCCCTCTATTCAATATTGGTGAGGCCTCATCTGGAGTACTGTGTCCAATTTTGGGGCCCACACTACAAGAAGCATGTGGAAAAATTGGAAAGAGTCCAGAGAAGGGCAACAAAAATGATTAGGGGCCTGGAGCACATGACTTATGAGGAGAGGCTGAGAGAACTGGGATTGTTTAGTCTACAGAAGAGAAGAATGAGGGGAGATTTGATAGCTGCTTTCAACTACCTGAAAGGGGGTTCTAAAGAGGATGGATCTAGACTGTTCTCAGTGGTACCAGATGACCGAACAAGGAGTAATGGTCTCAAGTTGCAGTTGGGAAGGTTTAGATTAGATATTAGGAAAACCTTTTTCACTAGGAAGGTGGTCAAGTATTGGAATGGGTTACCTAGGGAGGTGGTAGAATCACCTTCCTTAGAGGTTTTTAAGGTCAGGCTTGATAAAGCCCTGGCTGGAATGATTTAGCTGAGGATTGGTCCTGCTTTGAGCAGGGGGTTGGACTAGATGACCTCCAGAGGCCCCTTCCAACTCTAATATTCTATGATTCTATGTGACAAGACACATTTTATAAAACTTTAAGACATAAAATGTTCACTGAACAAAATAATTTTGGGAAAAAAAGTTTCAAATAATTTTATCTCTACCTTGATTGTCAAATCCCTTTGGCCCAAAGTGGATGCATTCAAAATCACTATTACATAATTTCTCTTCTGAAATTCCACTACAGCTTTTCCCCCTTCATTATACCTTGCTAATATCATATTAGGTGTCCATTTTATTCCCACAGCAAGGTAAGCAAAGTGCTTCCTAGGGTCTATACAACCTTAGACGCTCTACATATCTTTGTCACCCAGTTAATAAAATCTTCTGTTAATTCAGATCAGAATAAAATATTGATTATTTAAAATTTACCTAGAAACAATCCCAGATACACTAAAAACGGACTGAAATAGCTTTATGGGATTCTTTTACCTCATCCACTCTAAAAATTAGTAACTCTGCCATTCCCTCAGCTGCTTAGAAGCCATGTTAGCATGGTTACCTAGGGATGTTTTCAGAAAGGATCTTTGTAATTGCAATTTACTATTTAAAAGTATGTATCATTTAAAAATGCTCTTTGGCTAATAACTTCTGTTCACTTTTGCATTGGGGTATCCCAGGCATCAGCAGGTGGATTCTACCTTGTTGCACTTGGACCTAAACCAAAAGCCAATTCACTAACAATGTGCTGGCACCCTGAACTGTGTTGATTTTGGAACAACTTTTATCCCCTTCCAACCTATAGGTCTATCCCTACGCTTGTCAGGTTATTTCCATTGCAAACCCATCCGAAATGGAGGAGAGGGGTTCGAGAACAGCCTTCCCTGGTTTTTCAGTGCTACGTAAAGATTCTGCTAGCAGGCAGTACTCATGTGGTTTGTCTTCACTGCAGAGTTTGCCTGCTCTAGAATTCAAGTATTGCGCCTAACTCTCCTTCCAGCCATGTAGAAAAATCTCCAACCTAGGTTTTAGGGTCCTTTAAGCCCACTGCTATTAGGCAAGGCTGAGGGTGGAGGCTTAAGCTTGGTTTCATGTCACCTGTGCTCACACAGCCCACCTACTTTGCAATGAGAATGCAAGTCCAGGTGCAGAAGGTTCTCTAATGCTATCCCACCATTCCATCTAGGCTGTACTTTCTTCTCCAACTCGTCCTTTCTTCTGCACTGCATTTCAACTCCATGTCTTCCTGTTCCATTTCTGCTGAATTTCTCGAGTATTTTGAACAGAGCTGCTATCCAAGAAATTGTTCTTCCATGCTGCCAGTTGGCCAGAAGCTAACACCAGCCTTCTGATAAAGCTTTGGTGTGATATCAGTAAGACCCATTAGAGCACAGGAGGGACAGACAAATTCTCCCATAATACACAGAGTGGCTCAGTTTAATGCAACATTAAGATTCGTGGGATAGCCTGCTATAAATCTAGTCCAGCACACACTAGTCTGGCACAGGTAGGGCTTTGCTGTGGGGAGACTCCCCTTGGGCTAGGCTTGCCTGGGCTAACTCTGCAGATCAGACATATCTGTGGAGTGCACAGTTATCACCTTTCTGCCCTTTTCTGGCTCCCTCTTCAACTCCCTGTCTCCCAGTCATGAAAACAACTTACAGTTGCTTTAACCATAAGTGAAATAAATGTTAATGAGGCACAAATTCCTTACACCAGCACAATCCTGTGTGTTAAATGTTAACACACCTTCCGGCTGGTTTCATAAGTTATGTTCTTGTAAAAAAATTGGTGTGCATTTGGTAACTAGTCCAGCGTCTTGATAGTCATCACTTTTAAGTTCAGACCTTGCGGTTGCAGAATCTGCAACAATTAAAGTAGGTGTAATCACATCCCCAACCAGATGATTATAGTTCTTATAAATGTTTACTCTCATTCATAAAACTCCTCACCCACCATTCAGCAGCCACAGCAGCATGCAGCATATATCAATAAGCAGCACGACAAGCAGCCAGGACAACCCACAGAAGTTATAGATTCCCTTGGGGAGTTGTCATAATTCTATGCATTTGCAACTTTCTGAGCCCACACAAGACCCAGAAGAGCCTGGATACTAGATCGATTGTAGGCTGATCTGTACAGAGAATAGCTGCAGGAGGGAGATAGGATGGGTTCCTGGCATAGGACATTTCTTTGTAAATTGTAGAGGAGGAGGAGGCTACTGTCCTGATTATCATTGTTTTGGGGCCTCTCTGGAGTGGACAGTCCTGAGGGATTTCATTCATCATGGATTGTTTCCCCCCTTTTTAGATAGTAGGAAGGAATCTTTTAGCTCCTTTTCTCCTCCATAATAGAATTCCAGGGAAATATTTAAAAATATTTTAAATCTATAGCTACCTAGCAGGGAAAGAATTTCAGTAGGTCTCTTTCTGTGTCATGACCGTGAACCTGATTTCAGTGGGTTTTTGGTATATCCAGTTGGCCCAAATAAATTGGGGCAAATTGAAGCCCAGTAGAAACACTGTAATAAAGATTTGTAGTGGAAATAGATCTAGAGTCCTCTAAACTGTCTAGAGTAATAAAATAGGAATTTTGACACACATGAGATTCAAACACCAACATTTTAGGTATTTGTTATTCTGCTCTTTTACATAGAACGTAACACCTTCAAAGCAATGTACAGATTAATTTTACCGCTCCCCAGTGCTATAGAAAGATGGTTAATATTTTTCCTTTGTACAAACAAGACACAGAAAGGGTAAGTAATATGCCCCAGGATAACACAATTAGTTAGCATCAAAACTAGAACTCTGGAATACCTTGCTCCCAGCCCTGTGTTTGTCTATTAGACCATACTGGCTATTTGATTAGGAAATAATAAAGTTTCACTCTCCTTACATGATGTTTAATCAAAATTCTGGACAACTTACTCTGATACAGGTGTGTATTTGTGAAAATATGATTTAAATATAAAGTATGAAGAGCTTCCCCCATTGCCCTTTTATTTTCTTGGAAGCTATTCCTCCCCCCCCCCCCCTTCAAAACTACTAGGTATTTTAATATTTGTTGAAAGAAGTCCTGAGACTAAAGCAGCTGTTTGGGATATAGGGTACCATGTATCATACTTCATCAGACCACTTGCTTACCCATTTGGATTGGAACCACAGGACTTTGAAGCCAAGCTGATACTCTTTTATAAGCAGCATCTGGCTCTTTGGCAGGCTCCCCATGCAGTTATATTGGAGTCTTTGGAGTGGCTTCTGCATCTATCACATGGTTCAGCTGCTGGATGGCCGCCTCTCATTTTAATGTCATTTTGTCAAATGCTGAGTTATTTAAAGAAATTATAATCTGTCAAAATTGAGGTATTCCTTAAAATTAGACATAATGCCTCTGTGTAATACCATATTTAAAGGGTTTTAAATGATTTCCCCCCATTTTGTTAAGTTACATTAGTTGGTGTAGTGCTCTAGTTTGCTTTCTGAAAAATTTCCTTTCTTGTTGGGTTTGTAAGCAGGCCATATCCTGACATCCTTTTTAAATAAAAGCAGAGTAACAAGACAGACACAAGCCATTAAAGAGAAAAATGTGTTAATTTGAAATCTTTGTTAGATAGAATGAAAAGTCAAATACTGCATTTCCCATTTCGTCTCACTTAAGTAATTAAGTGCTCATATGTATAAATGGGTGCTCCTGCACACAATTTCAAAGATGGGCAGTATGAATTTTGATACAAATTCTCACCTCAGAGGCTCAATGAATAGTGAATAAATAACATGATGAAAAATTCTGTGTAAGAAGCAGAAATTAATTATACTTGTTCCATTGTACAAAAGCTTCAACATATTCCTCATTTAAAGAAGAGGTGCATTTTTTATTCCTGTATGGACATAAATTGTTGTTTAGAGCTGTGTATGACAGTTTTGCCTAACTTCTGTTTCTAATTTTGTTTTTTTGTGCCCCTTGGGGCTATGTGTCAAAATATGACAGAGTTGCAGAGGCCAAGCAGGATTTAATGAACAGGAAACTGGATTTTATATTATTTTTGTGTGTTTTGCACTTTTCTCATTTAGATTCTAAGAATAAGTGATATGTGGTTAACTTGTTAATTGGGCAAGCATAAACTCCAGCTTCTGTTGGCATTTTCAGTGTTTGAAGGCAACGATTTGGAATAGCATTGCATTTAATTAGCTGCAGTTAAAATGTGTGCAGTTGATTTTATAGAAACTTGTGAGTTGTATAGTGCAACACAATCTGTTTAGCTGGTAACATTTACTTCTTAAAGGAACACAGTATACTTATATAAAGTACTTTCACTTCTGGAGTAAAAAAATACATAATAAAACACAGCTTTCTTGTTTCCTTGAGACCAGACTTTTTTGAGTGGAGCCATTATTATTTTTGTCAAAGTATCTGTGTACATAGGTACAAGATGTGATTTTTACTTTCCTATATGCAGGATGCTGTTAGTCTGAGTCATATTTCACTTATACCAGGTTTAAAATGGTATCTCATTATTATTACTTATATAAATGTATAATCCTTGCATGCTCATGGTACAAACATAGGAACTATAACTGAGGGCAGACCCGGCAGAGAGAGAATGTTTCTTTTTATAATAAGCCACAGTGTTATGTATTTGTATGAGAGAAAACCTTATTGGACTTCTTTCTTAGACATTCACTGAATTTGTTTTTTGTATATGTGGAACTGGCATTGGTTTTGCAATACAGTAGACTCTTGATTATCCAGGATGATAGGAAAAAAATTAATCCTGGTTAATAAAATCCCGGATAATCACCATCCATAGGAAATATGGCGAATGGGAGGTTGGTTCACCAGCCACCCTGCACCTTGGGGGGAGGAGGTGTTGGTTCACTGGCTGCCCTGCGCCCTGGTGGGTTTTTTTGGGTGTGCTTGGGTCGGCAACAAAGCCAGAGCCGGTCCTGTGAATTACATGTATTTTTTTTGACGTCCTGGTTAATCCACATTCTGGTTAACCCAATCCTGGATAATCGAGAGTCTACTGTACTTTGGTTTTTATTTATTTTTCGTTTGCGTTCATTTTGTGGGTGTATGCATATGTGTATTATAATATATACATGCAAAACTCACCTGGACCTTAACTATGAGCCATGGTGGTTGCTCTGTAAATAAAACCTCTCTTTATAAAATAATGTAACTATCTATGAATTAAAATGACAAATAAAGCACAAGCAAAATACTGCAAAACGTATATCTATTCTGTAAATTCAAAAACAAACTCAATGAATGTCCATTGAATGCCCAAGAAATAAGTGTTTTTTGCATATATATAAAATGTGATGACTTACACTGTGATATGTTCATTATTTGTTTCACATTCCAGCAATTGTGTAGTTTCCATAACACTGTAAATCATGATTTAATGCACTCAGAAAGGCTGTCACACATGATCCTTTTTAAGCCTAGTAAAACATAATATAATACAAAATGTACATCATTTTCTTGATTAACCCTGATGAACCTTCAGTCATTATCCATTCTAGTAACAGTAAATTGGAAATGTTGCTTTGTTAATAAAACGCATTTTCATGAGTCATAGAATTAATGGTTACTAACAGCTGATATTTGTAATAGAATACTGTACTTTATCTTTCCTTGAAAGTAAAATATTACATATAGCTGCAATTATGCATCCCATGTTTCGTGCAGGAGGCAGGCAGTACTGTATTTTGATGTCTTCATGAATTTTATTTCCGAATTAAGGCAGTGATAGCCAAGAGTTTTTATAGATTTGTACACATTAAAGCTAAATACCTGTTGCACATTTTTCATTCACATTTTGTAGACTTAGATTTAACTATGTAGAGGCATTGTTAGGGCTAACAAACAAATTAAAATTATCCTGGACTGGTGTGGCAGTTGGAGGCTGAACTACTGGAATGTGCTCAATATGGTCTGAGACTCAAAGACCACTTAGAAGTTTCAGCTAGTGCTTAATCCTGCAATGTGCTGAGTGCTGTGATCCTGAGCCAGCGAAACACTTAAGCATATACTTACAATTAGGCATATGCTTAAGTGCTTTGCTGGATCAGGGCCAGAATGCTTGCAGAAGTGAGCCCCAAGTGTAGAATCCAGCTACCCTTCTTTTAGACATAGGGTACATCTACACAGCAATTAAAGACCCATGCCTGGCTATAGCCATGCTGCCTTCTTTTATTCCAGTGTAGATTTATCTGAGAGCTCATTACCCTATATTAATTACTATTTATTTTGATAGCACCATAAGTAATACATGTCACTTTACATGTGCATAAAATTAATAGAGCATGAGCTGAAGAGCTTGCACATCTAAATTAAGACTCAAGATGAAAAGGGATTAAAAATATTAGCTATTGCCTACACTAGAAAAAATCAGGTGCTTAATTTTTGGGGCCCTCTGCTGGGGACCCAGTCAAGAAAAAGAACATTCTCTCTTATCTCCTCCTCCCCCCCGTTTTTCATTCTTTTTTTCTCCATCCTCCTCCTATATTATAACTAATGGGAAGTAAACAAAAATAAAGTGAGGTACCTTGATTGGGGGAGTGGGTTGGGGTGCAGGAGGTGATGTGGGGGCAGGCTCTGGGAGGAAGTTTGGGTGCTGGGTGTGCGCTCTGGGGTTTGTTGTTTTTTAAAGTTTTAAGGAAAAATTGAAGGCAGAGATCATCATAACTTGTCAGATTAGAATTGAAATGGTATGCCATATATAAAGGTGTCTAGTAAAATTAAAATCGTGGGAAAATTAGACAAATGGAGTGTTGTGTATGAGCTCTTTGGCAGTGACTGGTATAATAAGAGACTAGATTAGATATAGGCAGGAGCAAAGGCATGAAACTGCCTTTCATGCTCACCATATTATCTCATTGTTTCCTTGTTCTCCCCTGTCTATCTGTCTCCATCTGTTGTCTCTTGTCTTATATTTAGACTGTAAGGTCTTTGGGGCAGAGACTGTCTCTTTGTTTCATGTTTGTGCAGTGCTTACAATGAGGGGTCTTGGTACAAGTCTGGGGGTGTTAGATACTACAAGAGTACAAATAATCTCTATATATAAAAGTCAAGTGGTGTATGTATGTATGTATGTATGTATGTATGACTGCGAACTCCTCCCGCACCGTTTGAGCCAGAGACTTGAAATTTGGTACAGTTAGGGGTCTTGGGGTCTAGATGCTGGTAAGGGTCGAAAAATTTTCGGATCTCACCTCTGACACCCCCCCGGGGTGAAAGTCTTTCAGGGCCAATCACATCGGCTGGGCGGTTAGGTGGTGATGATGTCATAATACTCCCTCCAACAGACACCGCACTCGCTCAGCTCACTGCCCCTCCCTCCTCCAACAGAACCCCGGAGATCCCTCAGTTCTCTGCCCCTCCCCCCTCCCCAACGGAACCCCGGACTCCATGAGCTCTGTGCCCCCCCCCCCACCTGCGAAGGTCCCCGGAATCCCTCGGCTCTGGGCCCCCTCCCTGCCTGCGATGGATCCGAGTTGGGTTTGGTGGGACGGTAAGTGAGGTGGGGGTGTCGGGGTTTGGTCGGGGTGTTGGGTTTGCTTGGGGGGGGGTCAGGTGGGGGTGTCGGGTTTGGTTGGGGGTAAGTGAGCCGGGGGGTGTTGGGTTTGGTCTGGGGGGGGGAAGGTGTCGGGGTGGGTGCCCAGACCAAACCCGACACCCCCCCCCGGCTCACTTACCCCCCCACCAAACCCGACACCGCCACCTCACCCCCCCACCAACCACAACACTCCCTGACCAACCCCAACACCCACACCTCACCCCTCACCCACCCCGACACCTTCCCACCCCCCGAGACCAAACCCGACACCCCCTGTCTCACTTACCCCCCGACCGAACCCGACACCCCCACTTCACCCCCCCCCACCAATCGCAACACTCCCAGACCAAACCCGACACCCACATCTCAACCCTCAACCAACCCCAACACCTTCCCACCCCCCCAGACCAAACCCGACACCCCCCAGCTCACTTACCCCGGACCGAACCCGACACCCCTATCTCATCCCCCCAAGCAAACCGACACCCCCACCTCACCCCCCACCAACCGCAACACCCCCTGACCAACCGCAACACCCATACCTCACCCCTCACCCACCCCGACACCTTCCCACCCCCCCCAGACCAAACCCGACACCCCCTGGCTCACTTACCCCCCGACCGAACCCGACACCCCCACTTCACCCCCCCCACCAACTGCAAAACCCCCTGACCAACCCCAACACCCACCCCTCACCCACCCCGACAACTTCCCACCCCCCCAGACCAAACCCGACACCCCCCCCCCCCCCCCCGGCTCACGGTGCACTGTGTAGCACACAGATTATTAAATACACTGTTCGGTCGGCGGGTGAGGTGGGGGTGTCGGGTTTGCTCAGGGGGTGAGGAGGGGGTGTCGGGTTTGGTCGGGGGGTCAGGTGGGGGTGTCTAGTTTGGTCGGGGGGTGAGGTGGGGGTGTTGGGTTTGGTTGGGGGGGTCAGGTGGGGGTGTCGGGTTTGGTTGGGGGGTAAGTGAGCCGGGGGGTGTCGGGTTTGGTCTGGGGGGGGTGGGAAGGTGTCAGGGTGGGTGAGGGGTGAGGTGTGGGTGTTGGGGTTGGTCAGGGGGTGTCAGCTGTCTGCCCCCTCCCCACCTCTGACTGACCCGAGCAACGCCGGGCACTTTTGCTAGTAATCTATATATATAAAAGTCAAATGGTGTATGCGTGTATGTATGTTCACTTACTCCTTCCACACCGTTTGAGCTAGAGACTTGAAATTTGGTACAGTTAGAGGTCTTAGGGTCCTAATCAGGGTAAGAGTCGAAAATTTTTCAAATCTCACCTCTGACACCCCCCAGGGGTGAAATTCTTTAAAGGCCAATCACATCAGCTGGGCAGCTGCTCTTCTCTGTGACATAGTTATGATGTCATAATATCCCCTTCCAACGGACCCTGCACTTGCTCAGCTCTCTGCCCCCTCCCCCCTCCAACGGACCCCGCACTCGCTCAGCTCTCTGCCCCCTCCCCACCTCCGACGGACCCGAGCAACGCCAGGTATTTTCGCTAGTAAGTAATAATAATAAGTTTTAAGTTAACTTGGAAAGTGCTTCCCTTTTGGTTTCTAATGATTTTTTTTAATTACAAGGAAAAATAATTGTAAACAAAATAAAATACAAAGGTTTAAATCAAATACTTTCCCTATTGTGTTTACACTGTTTCCTACGCATTAGCTACAGTGTCAGAATCTCCATAACTAAGGCACCTGTTTAAAACATTTTTGTTTTTGTTTCATATATGATGATTGTTTTTTCCTTGCCGATAATCAAAGGGGAAAATTCATTGCTGGTGCAAGATTATGAAGGCGGTGAATTTACTGCCCATAAGAATAAACCTTCAAAACAACATATCAGGGCAATAGTCCAAAATTCCCATCAAGTTTAAGATTAGCAGCCGTGTTAGGGTATGTCTTCACTACAGCAGAAGTTCGATTTACTTTATGTCGATGTTGTGAACGCGACTGAATACAGTCGATGTTGTGTGTCTTCACTAGGCACAGCTAAGCACAGCAAGTCGACAGTGTCTGTCCGCAAAACTTTTGCAAGCGTCGACATGACGAGCGTTGCACTCTGGGTACCTATCCCACAGTTCCCTGATCCCCCAGCAGGCACCATTTCGAGTGCTGCACTATGGGTAGGCATCCCATAATTCGCGCCCTTTCTCCGCCGTGCTAACGCCATAGCATTGCAAGCATGGAGCCCGCTGACACCACGGCTGCAGTAATGGCTGTTGTGAGGACCTCGATCACGGTTGCTGAGTTCCTGCTGCACCGTCTGCAGAGGAGGAATGCGATCCGGGGAGAACTGCGCTTTCCGGAACCCGACGACAGTGAGGAGGAGATGGACGAGGACGTGCACGAGATGGACGAAGACGTGCACAGCGGGGACGACATGGACACTGCCGTTTTTGCAAGTAGGGCGACTGACAATCTGTCAAAAATGGTGGCAATGGGGCAGGCTCATGCCATCGAACGCCGATTCTGGGCCAGGGAAACAAGCATGGACTGGTGGGACCGCATAGTGCTGCGGGTCTGGGATGACTCCCAGTGGCTCAGAAACTTCCGCATGCGAAAGGGCACCTTCCTGGAACTTTGTGACTTGCTGTCCCCGGCCCTCCGGCGCAGGAATACCAAAATGAGAGCGGCCCTTACAGTGGAGAAGCGAGTGGCGATAGCCCTCTGGAAGCTTGCAACGCCAGACAGCTACCGGTCAGTGGCGAATCAGTTTGGGGTGGGTAGGTCTACAGTGGGCTTTGCTGTGATGCAAGTAAGCAGGGCAATCGTCGAGTGGCTGCTACACCGGGTTATAAACCTCGGAAACCTGCAAGCCACAATAGATGGCTTTGCCGCCATGGGATTCCCTAACTGTGGTGGGGCTATAGATGGGACTCATATCCCTATCCTGGCACCGGACCACGAGGCCGCCGAGTACAGAAACCGGAAGGGATATTACTCAATGGTCATGCAAGCAGTGGTTGACCACAAGGGACGTTTCACCGACCTGTACGTGGGGTGGCCGGGAAAGCTTCATGACGCTCGAGTGTTATCGTGATCATTGGGGACCCAGCCTACCCCCTAATGCCCTGGCTTATGAAGCCCTACACAGGAGCCCTGGACAGGGGTCAGGAGCTGTTCAACTACAGGCTGAGCAAGTGCAGAATGGCCGTAGAGTGTGCATTTGGCCGCTTGAAGGGGAGATGGCGTTCCTTACTGATTCGCTCAGACATCCGCGAGAGAAATATCCCCATTGTTATAGCTGCTTGCTCTGTGCTCCACAATATCTGTGAGAGCAAGGGGGAAACGTTTATGGCGGGCTGGGAGGCAGAGGCAAATTTACTTTCTGCTACTTATGAGCAGCCACACAGCAGGGAAAGTCGAAGAGCACACCGTGAGGCCCTGCGCCTCAGGGACGCCTTGAAAGACAGTTTTATGAGTGCCCGAGATGGCGTTTGAGAATCTGCTCCCTTGCTGTGCTCTAAGCCTGCTGCCCTTGAACCCTCTTTCCCTCCCTCCTCCCCATGCTTTCCCTCCCCCATCCCCATGCTTGCAGAGGAAATAAAATCACTGTTTGAAAAATCATGGTTCCTTTATTGGTTAATTGGAAATACAAATACAGGGGATCACTGTCCTGGTATCCTGGAGGGAAACCGGCAGTCGCAGTGGGGGAGGAGCGGGCAAAGGAGGGGGGGGGTGAGAAGGGGGGAGAGGAGGGGTGGGCAAGACACAGCAGCTTTTAAAAGTTTTCCGAGAACGTCAGCCTGCTGCTGCTGCTTCTGCTGGCTTGTGGGGTAGAGTGGAGCGGCCCACGGAGCTTGCCCCCCCCGTGTTCTCACCCCGCGTCTGGGTGGGGAAGCTATGGGAGTTGGGGAGGGGGGGGAGGTGGTTACACAGGGGCTACAGAGGTGGTCTTTGGGCATGCTGCAGCTCCACCAGAGATCGCAGCATGTCGCTCTGGTCCTCCATTATGCAGAGGAAAGCATCCATGCGTCTTTCCTCACGCTGTTCCCTCTTTTCTGCCGCGGCTCTCCATTCCTGCCTCTCTCGATTCCTTTCCTCTCTCTCTCGATTCCTTTCCTCTCTCTCTCGATTCCTTTCCTCTCTCTCTGGATCCCTTGCCTCTATCATTCTTTCCCTCCAGTCTGTCTGGCGGGCTGCCTCAGCGCGCGAGTTCTCCACGAGTTCAGTGAACATCTCATCGCGCGTTCACGTTTTCTTTTTACGCTTTCTTATCTGCGGTGCACGGCGGGAGTAGGAGCAGGACGGGGGATTCTCACATACTTGTTCATCTGTGGGCGAGTGTGGGAAAATAAAGTTTGAAAGTTATGAGACAGATACATTCAAGGTTAGGAGGCAGATGCAGTCTCGGACGGTACACAATGGGAGTACTATGCCATTTGCAACCTCAGTATTCAGAGGCCTGATATGATTTCTGTACAAGGTCATGTTCCACACCTAAAAGTGACTGAGAAGCTCACAGAAAAGTCAGAGCATCTCAGACACATATGCGTGCCTCAGCCCAAGACGGCTTCTGAAATCACCGTGCAGCCGGCCATGGTAAGTTAAAAGTGGCGCCTGCATACTGTAGAGCAACCCCGCCCCCTTCCCTCCCACCGCGTGGCTGGCTCCCACTGAAACCGCAAACTGCAAAGCAAATGCCAAAAAATCTCTCGCTAAGGGCTAAGGTCTTTTTGGGGCTCTTCAGACCGCGTGCAGACTGCTCAGATTCCCTGCTAGCTACCGCTACGGGCTGGGGGGGGGGCGGTTGGGTGCATGTTGGATCTGAAGCGGAAGCAACCGCGTGCAGACTGCCCAGATTCCTTGCTAGCTACCGCTACGGGCTGGGGGGGGGGGGTTGGGTGCGCGTTGGATCTGAAGCGGAAGCAACCGCGTGCAGACTGCCCAGATTCCCTGCTAGCTACCGCTACGGGCTGGGGGGGGGGTGTTGGGTGCGTGTTGGATCTGAAGCGGAAGCAACCGCGTGCAGACTGCCCAGATTCCCTGCTAGCTACCGCTACGGGCTGGGGGGGGGGAGGGGGCGGTCAGCGGTCGTGGGGTGGGGGGTGCGGTTGGTCGGTCCTCAGCAGAAAAGATTACTTTGCAGCTGGGAATCTTTATCTCCCTACTAATTGCAGTCCGTATCTCAAACAGGCAACCCTGAATGACATCACTTTGCTGAGAATTTCTCGGAGAGATAGGGAGTGCATGCTCCTTGACTCCATGCAAAGTCCTGGTCCATACGCCGCAATGCTAGCCTGCTCAATGATACCAGACAACTTACTACTTTCGTGGCGTGGGTTGGTGTCCTATCACGGGGGACCACATAAGGCGGCTCTCCCCAGAAATCTGCTGCGTTGGATTCATCGCTACCTCCTGGATAGCTTCCTTGAAATGTCCGCGGAGGACTTCTGGTCAATCCCGGAGTATATTGACAAACTCTTTGAGTAGAAATTGACCAGCAATGAAAGCACGCTAAGTCCTTAGGGCAAGTTACTCATTAATAAATGCTTCCTTTACAAAATCACGCGTCATGTAATCACTTAAAAAAGAAACACTTACCCCCCTGGGAGGCTTGGGAGGGTACTGGCTCCAGGGTGACAAACAGCTCCTGGCTCTCTGGGTACACGGGTTCTCCGCTGGGCTCCTGCTGCTCCGTGAGATTTTCCTCTTCATGGTCGTCCTCCTCGGAATCAGTCTCCTCCCTGACGATGATCCCATCGGTGGAGTCCACGCAGACCGGCGCGATGGTGGTGGGGGCGCCCCCCATTATCGCATTTAGTTCATTGTAGAACCTGCATGTCCGTGGCGCGCCCCCTGATCGTCCGTTTGCCTCCTTGGCTTTCTGGAACGATTGCCGCAGCTCCTTAATTTTCATGCGGCACTGTGTGGTGTCCCTGTTGTGGCCCCTTTCTAGCATGGCCTTGGAGACCCTTCCATAGGTGTTGGCATTCCGTTTGTTGTTTCGTAGTTCCAACATCACGGATTCCTCTCCCCAGATAGCGATGAGATCCAGCACCTCACGAGTGGACCATGCTGGAGCTCTTCTCCTCTGGCTGGTCTCCAGGGTAGATGAGCTCTGCATGGAGTCTTGTGATGCTGAGCTCTGCATGGCGGCTAGTGCTGCTGTTAGCTCTGAATGGCGACTGAGCAGTTCAGGTGAGCTGGCCACGCTGACCAAACAGGAAATGGCATTCAAATGTTCCTGGGTCTTATCTACCTGGCCAGAGCAGCGAGTTCAGAGTGCAGTGCAGAGCGGTCACAGTGGAGCAGTAGTGAGGCAGTCCAGAGCGGTCAGAATGGAGCATTGTGGGACAGCCTCTGGAGGCTATTAATGTCGGGTTCCATCTTCACTAGCCCACGGTCGAGCTTGGAATGTCGAGATTAGCCTTATGTCTCTGGTTAGGCTGGAGTTCCAAGATCGATCTTGAGGGCCCTTTACATCGACGTTAAGGGCATGTATGTGAAGACAGGTACACGTTTAATTCGACCTAATGTCGTTAACATCGATTTAAAGTGGTAGTGAAGACATGCCCTTAGTCTGTATCCATAAATAAGACAAGGAAGACTTTGTAGCACCTTAGAGACTAACCAGTTTATTTCAGCATAAGCTTTTGTGGACTATAGCCGACTTCATCAGATGCATAGAATGGAACAGAAGTAAGATGCATTTATACATGTTTTTCTGTTTCAAAAGAAAAAGTTTTTCTGTTTTTCTGTGTCAGTTTTGAAACAGAAAAACTTCCAAAACAGACTCCAACGAGAAACTGAGGAACTGGAATTAATTTTCAAATTGGACACAATAAACCAAGGGCTAAACAGAACTTGCGAATGGCTCTCTCATTACACTAATTGATTGCATTTCCCTAGTTAATTTACTTACCTTCAATAGGTGTTATCTACTGCCAGACACACAAAACCATTTCAAAAGGTATTTTTTTCTCCTGCTGATAATGGCCCATCCAAATTAAACAGCCTCTTAGAATTGGTGTGCTAATGTACAACTTTTTTTTGGGTGCTTTCTGTGTGTATAAATGCATCTTACTTCTGTTCCATTCTATACATTCGATGAAGTGGGTTATAGTCCACGAAAGCTTATGCTGAAATAAACTGGTTAGTCTCTAAAGTGCTACAAAGTCTTCCTCGTCTTATTTATATGTAGTAATAGTAAAGCTCTTTTCTATTTTGGCTCAAGTCACTACTGGGGTCTCTTTCAATTTTAGGTCTTTTTGGAGGTTTTAAATATCAGAAAGTTAAAAATGATCAGTGTTATGATAATACATAAGTGGTAAGGTTGTTTGTCACAACTGAAGAATTGATGTGTATAAGTTTTATGTATATGGAATGGCACATTTTAGAAAGTGATTAAGTTCTTTCTGAAATAAAAATGATACTAAAATGAATGGGTGGATTAATTAGCGGGACATTGTTGGCTAAAAAAAAGTTGCTTTCTCTTCCAGTGGCAGAGCCAAAATAGTGCTTTTTACCTAAGTAAATGTCCAACTTTGCTAGAGCCTCTGAACGCTCTTATGTTCTCAGATTTGTTGAACTAATTCAACATATTTCTAAATCCAGATTTTCAAAATTGGCCAAATCAACTGAGCATAAACCCTTTGCATGCACAAAACTCAAAAGAATGTCTGCACACATAAAATAGTAATTGCACACAAATGATACTTCGCAGTTTGCATGCTCAGAAGCCTATATTGTACACTCAGGTGTAGGTTTTGCATGCATTAATTGCATTAATTTCGTGGATGCCATTTAGGTGGCTCTGAAAACATGGCTCCTAGTTTCAGCCCTTGAATTTTCAGGAAGGTAATTAAAGCAAGTTCAAGCTGGCACCTCCCACTGAATGAATGGCTAGTACTACAAGACTCTTCATATTCATGTTTGTGTGGTAGTGTTTCATGGTTAATACAAATCATAAACAGGCTATAAAAGATGAAGCATCAATGAATCCTGTCTTTAAAATTGCTGGGAGCTAAAGTTTTAAAACTGATGCTGCAAAGTGAAAAATGAAATTTAACCGGACATTTTTGTAAAGAAAAAGTAATTTATTGGATGTAAGATGAAAAGCTGTGAGAGTAAACATCAATCTCGTCTTAGACACATGCCATTGATTTGATGTTTGCTCTGTGTTGCTGCCTGGAGGTAAACTCTTTGAAATAGCAAGGTAGGTGCTTTATCTGTCTGTGGATAGGAGCACAGCTTGTTAAGTTACTGCTTTTTTGAGACCCCGTTACATCTTTATATTCAATCAAGGAGAAAACAGTAAATCAGAGTAATTGCTTTACCCCACGGCATTTCTATTTTGTAAATGGAAAATATACTGTAAAAATCTTCAAATTAACTTCTGCTGTTTAAACCAGATGAAAAGTCTAAAAAAGTCACTTTCAGCCCAGTATAGCAGTTTATTGATTATGTCACTAGTTCATTAAAGGCTGACTCTGTTCTAATTGAGCCAATGGTTTAAATTTCATTAGGGAAAGCATGTAACGCTCAGAAATGTAGAACTGTCATCTTGAAGAGCTTTTATTAGCAACTGGGTTTTGAAATGATTATTTTTATTTAGGTAAAAATGGAACTGATACCAGTAAATTGGCAAGCAAAGAATATGGAGGTAACCAATGAAATGGAAAGCAAAACAAACATGAAATAGGAGTGCTGTTATGCTACATAGCAATTTAACAAGCCAAATACACAGTGCTGTAATAATTAAATTGTCGGTATTAAAATGTTTTCTAAAAATATCTTGTGCTGTTTCCTATACATTGTTTCTGGATGGCTAGTCTTTCTGTGGTTTAAAATACGATGGGAAACAGTAATGACACCATTGTTAAAGTTGTAAAACAGTTTCCATTTTAACCTCAGTTTTTACAGCCACCATCCTATATCAGGGCTAGATTGATTCTCCCCTGCATTACACAAGTTTTACCCGGGAGCTACTCAATTAAGTTACTCTGGCATAAAACTGGTGTAATACAGCAGAGAATTAGACCATACAATTTTAAGAAAAAAACCCTTTTTCAGTCTGAAATTTTGTATGTTAAGTCATAGGTCCATTGAAAATTTTTGGAGAAACTTTGAGGATAGTTGAATAAGCCATTTTAAGTTATGAGTCTTTGAAGTATTATTTTTTAAATAGTTCTAACTTCAGCTGCTCATAATTAAAAATGGCTTGGGCTAAATGCTTTTTATGTATTTATCGTCACTTGTACATAGGTCTAGCTTAATGGTTTGGAATTCATAAATCTTTAGTTATTTTTTGTTTTTGTAAGGTTTTTTACTGTAAACATTATAGGTTCTTTATACTACCATGCAGTGTTTAGTAGGAACTTAACATGGAAATCTACAGACATTGTAATTTCCGGGATCTTGAAAGTAGGCAAGATTTATGCCGTCTATGGTGCTTCCCTGTGGAGATTGTCAATTCTGATGTGAGAAGGAGAGGAGGGCTCTGACACAGAAGAGGAAGTCTGGGTTCACTGAGGACTTTGAACAATGAGTGGAAAAGAGGATTTTATCCCAAAAAGGATGTCTAGGTGATGTTCAATAAAGGTACAATGGCAGTCCCTGTGGATTTTATATGCTGCAGTTTGAGATGTAAAATTAGCTATGTATTTGCCACCTTAAGAAACTATTCCATATTAATGTAAATACGGATTACACTTTTGTTCTGTTTGGATTTGAGATTGTAAAAGTTTTATATGTATAATATAGTGTATGACTGTGAACTATTAGGAGAAGAAATCTGAATAAATAATGTAGCCATATAATAGTGTCACGACTAGGCATGGGTGGTATGACCTTAGTGGTCAGAGCAGGAATCAGACTGGGTCAAATACAAGGAGGTTAAAGTCCAAGACAGTCCAGAGGGCAAAATAAAGTGTCAGCAGAGTGAGGTTACTAGGAGATGAATAGGAGCAGGTATTGTGGCGTTTGTACAGTAGTCCTAACCTGCATGGACAACTTCCTATTCCTGTGGTTGGGTTAAATAGAAGCTGGGGACCAACCAGGAGCCCCTAATGTTCCACCAATCAGATTCCAGGACTGGAGTCCTTTGTCAGAACTCAGCTGCTCTTCTGGCAGCAGGTCACTGGATGGCAGGATGGGATTAGCTCAAGGGTCAGCAACCTTTCAGAAGTGGTGTGCCGAGTCTTCATTTATTCACTCTAATTTAAAGTTTTGCGTGCCAGTCACATATTTTAATGTTTTAGAAGGTCTCTTTCTAAGTCTTTAATATATTACTAAACTATTGTTGTATGTAAAATAAATAAGGTTTTTTAAATGTTTAAGAAGCTTCATTTAAAATTAAAATAAAATGCAGAGCCCCCCCAGACCGGTGGCCATGACCTGGGCAGTGACAGTGCCACTGAAAATCAGCTTGCGTGCTGCCTTTGGCACACATGCCATAGGTTGCCTACCCCCTGGCCTAGCTCGTAGGGGCCCTGTAGACTATTTTTCAAGACTCATGGTTCATGATAAATAAATATATTTCCCAGATAAAACACTGGGATAAAATACAAATAAGGTTACAATATTAGATCTGCTAAGAACTATTTTAGAACATATATAGTTTTTTTTAAATGAAAATATCTTGATTCCAAATCTCTAGAATCAATAAACAAACATTGAAAGGTCTGGCAAGTCAGAGTTAAGCTTCTACATTTTGAATAAATGCCTCCAATCATAGCTAGGCTATTCTACATTCACGTGAGTGTGTTCTCTCACCTGGCAGGTAGATCAAGCTGAGATAGGAAATGTTTTGTGTCTCTTTTCCCAAAGTTCCTTTACAGCTGGAGAAGGTCCCCTAAGGATGGACTGATACAAAGGCCAGAACCAGGATGCAAGAGAGATTTGCACTTTTTACTTCCTTGTGAATCTTATGCTTCCTCCAAAATATCAGATAGTATAAGGACGGAGGTCTGGTAGCAAAAGTCTGACATCTATTTTGGAGCTCCCATTGGTGCTCTCTAGCAATTTTTATGGCCTCGAAGAGGTGAAGTAGTGCTGGTGATGACAAACAATATTTGGTATTAGCATGAAGTATCTCAGAAAAGAGGGATGATTTAGTTTGTAGAAAGAGTCCTGTTCCTTTGGAGTGAATACCACCTTTATCATTTAGGAACTTGTGATCTAATGAGGAAGGGGAATGTGTTGATGTTCTCAGATGCCTCTCAAGTTGGAATTAGAGAATAGTCCTTTCAATTTGAGTTGTTCAACCTACTGGGTGGGCTGGTTCTGGAATGGTTCACCCCAGAAGACAACAAGAAACTCCTGAGGTAGTGAAGCTGCAATGCTTAAAACCTCAGGCTTTTCAGGTGGATGTCTTCTCCATCTCCTGTGACCCTGTTATTATTTGGATGATTTGTGAGAGATTAAATTCAGTTTTTGTTGAGCAAGGTATTTCAGGTAAGCTTATGACTACCCATTTTAGCTTTCTCATGAGTTGTCTGTATCTATTTCTAATGATAGAACTGGGGGGGGGAGGGAGGGAGGAGGGGAGAAATTGTTCCTTCTGATGTCAATTTAAGCAAAAGACAGCCCATGAGCACTCCTGTCAGTATTGTGAAGGGGTTTTTTTTAGGAAGGCTTGGTGTTGCATTGGGTTTTCTTTCAAATTCCATCTATCCTTAATTCTTTCCAGTTAGGGCACATGCTTCAATAGTACAATCCTGAAGAGAACTTTCAGTCTATCTATGATTTGTATAATGTCCACTGTACATTGTCCAATGTCCATAGATGCTTATGTAAATATATTTATTTTTAATTATCAAGTTTTTTTTCATAGTCATAGTACTGTAAGCTAGAAGAATCGGTGAAATAATCACTCTCTAATCCAAGTCTAAATTCCCAATTTTCCTTAAAGACTGGGTTCAGAAGAGATTGCTAGCCTTTATTCTGAAGAGTTTCCATGTAATTCCAGGAAATGGCTCTTCTTAGTTTTGATCCTGTTTTCCTTCTTAGAAGGAAAAGTTTGGCATTTTCTGGATGTCTGAGCTGCAAAGTACCTGGGGACTCCATAGACTATTACACAGGAAATGTGTATATTGGGGGTTAGGGAATAGTAAAGGGGGAGGGGGATGTGGGAACTGGAGAAGGGAAGAAAGCCATGTAAAGCCACTATAGCCATAGTAATGATGGTGTGCTAATAATCCATTGAACATGAAATGGTAAATGTAATTAACAGGTTAATTTTTCCTCTTTTAGTATGTGCTTTGGCAGAGCTGAAATAAATCTATATGTGTTTATAAAGCAGATTGAAATACCTAGGATAATATAGAGACAAAGTGGGTGAAGTAGGATTTTTTATTGGACCAACTTCTGTTGGTGTGTGTTGAGAGAAAAGCTTTCAAAGTTGGTCCAGTGAAAGGTACCTCACCCACCTTGCCTCTCTAATAACTTGGGACTGACAGGGCTACAATAACACTGCATAGCATAATATAAGCATTAGATAAATGCAGCTGTCATTCATTCATGTACAGATGTCAGTACTGCATACATTTGGACTGAAACCCATGTGCCAATTAATATCTTTTACACATGAATTCAGAATGTATACAGCATTTTAAAAATAACCACGTATGTCTATGAAAACCATTGAAACCTATCCTTTTAGTGTTTGACTTAAGTGTATAATGTACAATAAATTTATTTTAAAGTTTTGAGGCTAGTCTGCTGTTTGGTTGTCTAGTTTTGCCTAACTGCCTGGACATTTTGGCCTATACTCAAAAAGCTGCATCAATATATTTTTGAGATGCATATGCGAAAATTCTTGAAATGTTAAAGAACCTGTGCCGTATGGCTCAGATAGCAGGGAGATGAACATAGTATAAATGCCTAGATAGGTATATGTACATTTTTTTAAAAATTACAGAGTGAGGAGCTTTGCCCCTGCTCTAAACGCCAGAGGCATAATGGGAACATGATGATAATGATGATGAAAATGTGCTTTTTTGAAAAAAAGGAAACTGCTAGACTCATTTTTCATAAATTAAAGTGTTTGCAATAAATAAAATTACAGCAGTTGGCCTATTCTCTTTGAAACAAAATAAATAAATACATTTGGTGACATATGTCCCTGGAAATATGATTCTTGTAGTGTTCTTATAAATAAGGAGCAGTTTTACAAATATTAGAGATTTGCCATCTGCCATTAACAAAGGAACATAATTTTCAACTTGCAGCTGTTTCTAAGGTACGGTTTATAAATGGCATATTAGTCATCACGATGCTGCTTTGTCATTTGCATAGTCATTTCATATTGTTGCAAGTTATGAATTCCATTGCTAAGTCAATATCTAATTCAGGATGTGTAGATGGGTATTCAAAGATCTAGAAACTATGTTTTTATTGACTTTTTTGCATCAAATAAGGGGAGAAAAAAAAAAGACCCTCAGCTTTAGCAGTGAATGCCATATGGGTGATTTTTTTTAATCGGTGGGTGCCAGAGTGAAGACTCATGAGGTCATTTACTTTCTAGAAACTGGTTAGGGACCAGACATATAACAGTCTCAAAAGGAGATGTCTGTGTGAACATCTGTCTACAGATTAGATGCCCTGCTGCCCAAAAGAGGGACCTCTATGAGCTGAAGAATTAGCACCAGTGTCACTCCTCAACATACACTATAAAGTCACTGTGACATTGCACTCTATATGATTTTAATGAAAAATGCTAATGAGTGTGAATATATTGTAACCGGAATATGCTTAATGAAAAAGGTCTCTTGTAAGGTATCATTACAAATCTTATAATCTACTGAGTGTAGTCATCCTGTTTGTATAAATGTATCACTCTTGTATCTGAAACTGGAAATATGAAATATAAATCTGAGGGCCTATTGTAGTTATGCAAAGTGTAGACCATTAAGGGTGGTTTGGAATCTTGATGGCTCCCATCAACCAGGACAATTGACTGTGGATGGTTCTGTTTGCTTGCAGAGCTTCCTGTGAGCCAGGCTGGGAGGAATGAAGGCTTGGGGTTTCACAGGACATGTGACCATGTCACCTGATACTGAAATCCATCTTAAACCTGGTGCTTTTCCATTTAGAAGGGGGCTGGGAGTGGAAACCCAGAGAGACAGAAGATTCCTGCCTTGGTCCAAAGCTATATAAGGCGGTGGAACAGAACAAAGGGGGTTGCAAGCATGAGAAATCCCTATCTACCACCTGAGCTGGGAACAAGGGCTGTACCGGAGAAAGGATTGTGTCCAGACTAGGAAGGCATCCAGTCTGTGATAGAAATTTAATGAAACATCTGAGGGTGAGGTTTTATCTGTATTCACTGTCTTAATGTATTGAGCATAGGCTTGCATGTTTTGTTTTATTGTGCTTGGTAATTCAGTTTGTTCTGTCAGCTATTACTTGGAACCACTTAAATCCTACTTTTTGTATTTAATAAAATCACTTTTTACTTATTAATTAACCCAGAGTATGTATTAATCCCAAGGGGGGGGGAGGGAGACAAACAGCTGTGTATATCTCACTATCAGTGTTATAGAGGGCAAACAATTTAAGGGTATGGTTAGACTGGCGCTTTGTAGCGCTAAAACCCTTCTTTAGCGCTACAATTACACCGACCGAACACACTTCAAAGGCACATTTTGCGCTTTTACTGACTGTTTAAAGCGCTACTGTTAAACCTCATAAACGAGAGGCATAAAGCTTTTAGCGCTACCGTTTTAGCGCAAGGGTTGGAATGTGCACACCCCTTGCGTGATAATGAGCCTCCAGCCTCCAGCATCCTGGCCCAGAATTCCCAATTACATCCTCTCTGGCCACCATTTAGAACTCTTCTGT
Source organism: Sternotherus odoratus (assembly GCA_032164245.1). Taxonomy (NCBI): domain Eukaryota; kingdom Metazoa; phylum Chordata; order Testudines; family Kinosternidae; genus Sternotherus; species Sternotherus odoratus. Next base: position 202,647,503 of record JAVMKO010000001.1, on the reverse strand, counting down.
CGCGTCCTCAGGTGACCCCACGTCAGACCCTCCCCCACGTTCCATTTGAAATTAGAAAAACCGGCCCGCCGCTGCGGCAGGGCTGCTGGATCCCCTGCCTCTGCGGGCAGCTGGGCTGCCGGGTCCCCGCCGCTGTCCCGGGTCCCCGCCGCTGCGGGCGGCAGGGCTGCCGGGTCCCCTGCCTCTGCGGGCGGCAGGGCTGCCGCGCTCCCAGCCCCTGCCCCGGTCCCCACCACTGCGGGCGGCAGGGCTGCCGGGTCCCCGCCACTGTCCCGGGTCCCCGCCGCTGTGGGCGGGGCTGTGGGCGGGCTGCCTGGTCCCCGCCGGTGGCGGCAGGGCTGCCGGTTCCCCGACGCTGCCGGCGGCAGCCCTGCCGCGCTCCCAGCCCCTGCCCCAGTCCCCGCCGCTGTGGGCAGGGCTGCGGGCGGGCTGCCTGGTCCCCACCAGCGGCAGGAGCTCGCGACCCCCCGGGGAGCATTCCGCTACACCCCCCGTCTCGACCCCAAGTTTGAGAAACCCCGAATAAGGAAGGGAGGTATGTGTGCAGAGCCTGTCAGTTTTGGAAAAGTAACTGACAGCCGGAAGTTCCTTCCCTACGCACAGGTTCCCAGTTCCCCCTCACCCCACTCCTTTGCAAAGCAGGTTGCACCCAGCTGAATGCTGGGATACCTGCCCTATCCCGCTACTCTCACTGCCGCCAGAAGCTTTGCAAATGTGTGCATTCTTTGGCGCTACAGGGATTAAATGTGTACAGCCTCTAGCGCAAAACCTATTGCGCTAAATTGGGAAGCGCTATAAAAAAACCCGCTACAATCTGTAGTCTAATCATACCCTATGAGTTTACCCTGTATAAACTTTACACAGGATAAAACAAATTTACTTGGACCTCATTAGGAGCTGGGCATCTGAGTGTTAGAGACAGAAACACTTTTTAAATCATTTTCAGTTAAGCCTGCAGCTGTTAGGGGACAGGGTTCAGACCTTGGTCTGGGTTTGTAGCCAGCTAGCATATCTGGGTAAACCAGGCAGGGCTCTGAAGTTCCAAGCTGCCAGGGACAACAGATTTAGAAGTAATCTCAGCACATCAGTTGGCAGCCCCAAGGGGGTTTCTGTGATCCAACTCATCACAATCATACCAAAGGTCATCTTTGTGGCTTAAATCTGTGCCGGTAGACATGATCCACCCTAACCTGATTTATGCCATCCCAGGGAGGACCATCTTTGACAATTTCCGTCTGGTTTTGGACAGTCTCCATTTCACATGTAGGGATGGTCTCCTGTCCCTCTTCCAGGAGAAAACATTTGACAGTGTGGATCAAAGGTATCTCATAGGAACTCTGTGGGCATTCAACTTTGGTCCCTGCTCTGTGGGGTTTCTCCAGGAGTGAAATGCTGTAGCAGAGTGTCTGGTGATGCTCAACTGGCCTTGACCAAACTTACCACCTTCAGTTGATGGGTGCATCAGGGCTGCCTGCCCTCCAGACAGCTGTATGCCCTCACCATTGAGGCCTTCCTCCGTAAGAGAATGAAGGAGCTGGTACTTCAAGAGCTGGACTTGTGGGTAGTCCTGTCTACGTGTATCAGTGACGTGCTCCTCATGACCCAGGCCCTGGGAGACCTGGTGTGGGTGGAAGCTTGCCAAGCCATCAGTTTGGCAGCTTCCACCACTTGAGTCAGCTGGGTCAACAATTCAGCTCTGGGTAGACCTAGGCCTGCCGATCTCAGTACCATCAATAGATGCACACTTTTAAGCTTCTGCAACAAATGAGGTAGAGTCAAGATTCTACAGCGAAATATCTGTCTTCAGTACACAACTTTGATTCATCTCCAGAGCAGGTTGGGAAATATAGTATGTGATCATGTAATTAAATACTGTACCACAGGCGCCAGCTTCCTCCTTTCCTTGGGGGTTCTCAATCCCCACTCAGCCACAGGCCCTGTCCCCACTCCACCCCTACACCTATGCTCCTACCTCACCTCTTCCCACCCTCACTCTGCCCCCGACCCTGCCCCCCACTCCACTCCTTCCTCCTGTTACAAGTCACTTATCAATTTACAACACTGGGTCATCTCAGATGGTATGGTATAATGATTGTTGTCTTTAAAATGACATCTGCTCTCTCTCTCTCTCTCTCTTTCATGTGTCTGATATATGTTCTTTATTTTCTCCCATAATGGTTGCTAAATGGAATCTCACCTGTACAGGGCTGGTTCCATTGAAATAGTAAGACTTTCACCAATGTCTCCATATAATCTAAGGGACTAGTCTATGATTATCTCATTGGTACGAATGGGTCAAGTCCAGTTCTTTCAGAAGATGTATTATGATGTATTATTTTAAGTACATTTATTACACATGCAAAGTGAAAAATTGCACATACAAAGTGAAAAAATATTCTTTAAGTGAAAGAGCAAGTATATCTTAAGCAGCAGCTTTGCCAGCTTTCTCTGCATTAATGTACCTTAATTTTGCTTTGAGGAGAAATTTCCTCTGGATTAGAGCACTCTGAAGTCTGCATGTTCAGTGTTTGGCCTCTGAGTTGAGACTGCAATCAGAGGTGTAAGCTGAGATGGTGGTGAACACCTGTCCATTAAGAATTAGGCTCAGACGTTCATCTCACACAGGTCAACAAATGGACACTGGATTTTAGTGTCTTTTGATCACTACTAAGAAATTATTTTAAAATACTAACAGTGTCTACATATTTGGGGTGTTTTCAGTATACTCATATCTTAATATTAGCAGCTTTGGACATTTTAACAGTTTTCCCTGACACATGTTAAGTCAAGTCACTTGGGTAAATGATGTAAAGTCCATTTTGCTTAACTGGGCAGCTAGTGAGAAAGATAAGCTCAAGTCACTTGGGTAAATGATGTAAAGTCCATTTTGCTTAACTGGGCAGCTAGTGAGAAAGATAAGCTTTATTTTATTTATAGCCAATAGACTTACATGGTACTAATGTATTTTCCGCTTTACAAAACTACATCACAAAAAAAGAGGAAATCATTAGCTGGAAATAGCAAAATATTAAGTCATTCTTTTAATCTAATAATTGTAAACACTTGTAAACCTGTTTAGGCATTTAGGTATGTTTTGTGATGAGGATGAAACATAAGAGACTGAAGTTTGCAAATCTATATATGTTGTTTGGAGGTGATATGGACACAATGTTCTTCATGTCTTGGACCTCTAAAATAACATTTTCGATATGTTTTTGATGTTTGTCTTTCAATACTGGGACCTTTACTTTAATTCCAGAAAGGACACAATTGTGTCATCCAGTGATACCACTTAATCTCCAGCCCCACCTCCACCCTGACCCCATCATTAGAATATTCATTTATTCATGCTCTGAAGTTGTGATGCTGTCAAATCAGTTTGTAGTAGAACTTGATTGAGCAGTAGTTTTGTGACTTGGCTGATTAGCAGAGATAAGAAGAAGGAGCATAACTGGGAAAACCACTACAGCATGTAGTTTTAACTGCTCCTTGGGGAGCTTGTTAATGAAAGAATCACTACAGAAACACAGCTATGTAAAAAGGAGCATTCTATTATAACACACTGAGGATATGTCTTAAGTGGAAATATGTTCATAATTTCTATTTACTCTTAGCTGTAAATACCCTGTGTTTTAAGAGAAATCTCAGTGCTCTGTCAAAGTTGCTTTAATCTTTTTTGCATTATATTTCAGCAGAGAAACTCAGTACAGTACGGGCTAAAACTTGCCACAGGTGTTCTTTTTTTTTTTTTTTTTTTTTTGGTGTGGCTTCCTTAAGAATTTAATTATCTGTTTTCTGTGTGAGAAAGCACTGGCATACCCAGAGACCTGAGCTTCCACTGACTGATTAGACTGGCATTATTCTTATTCATGTTCTTGTTATCTTTGCCATGTGTCTTTGCCATGTGAACCACAGTTAATAGATTAACATTGGTTTATGTGTTGCCCTCTAATTTTTTTAAAATTCTCTCTTTCCTTTGACACAGTGCCTATGAACCAGACAGAAATGTTCTGCGGAAGAAAGAATGGGAGAGGAGAAATCAGGAGGCACAGCAGGAAGATGGTTCATTTAATACTAGTTACTCCCTCTTCAGTGAACCGTACAAGGTAGATGTTTCCCAACTGTACTGCTTTTTATTTATTTATTGAACAATAAAATGTAGGTTGTACACGATATTGCTCAGAGTTCAGTAGTCTCCTACAAGTGTTGGCCTCACAAAACTTGTATATAAACATTTATGGTTCATTGAGAATCAGGTACTTTTAGATTGGTTTCTTACAAGATTGAGTAGTAACTAAAATGAAATACCTTGGTGATATTGTATTGAATCTAAGAGATTGCACTGAATCTAAGAGTAAAGGTGATGAGAAGGTCCTCTACTTCTCAAGTATTTAGGAAAATAATTGTGTTAGAATGTGGTCAAGCTAACATAAGAACATCAGAATAGTCATATTGGGTCAGACCAATGGTTCATCTAGCCCAGCATTCTGTCTTCAGCAATTATCACATGATCCATACCCAGACATCCAATCCCAACCACTGGCAGTCAGAGGCTTAGGGACACCCAGAGCATGAGGTTGTCTCCCTGAGCATCTTGGCTAATAGAACTTATCTAGTTCTTGTTTCAACCCCAGTAAAACTTGTGGCCTCCACAACATCCCCTGTTACAGGATGACTGTGTGTTGCGTGAAGAAAAACAAACGGAAGAAGTGCTAAGTCTGCTGTTCGTTAATTTTTTTGAGTGACCTCTAGTTCTTGTGTTATGTGCAGGGGTGGCTCTAAGTGCGGCACTATGGCGGCCTTCAGCGGCTTGCATGCTGGGAGGTCCGCTGGTCACGTGGATTCAGCGGCGTTTCTGCAGGAGGCTCACTGGTCCCACAGCTTCAGTGTACACACCGCCGAAATGCTGCTGAATCCATGAGACCGACGGACCTCCCGCAGCCGTGCCGCCGAAGGCTGCCCGACTGCCGCCCCGACAGCGACGGGCAGGCTACCCCCTGCCACTTGCTGCCCCAGGCACGTGCTTCCAGAAGGCTGGGAATCAGGCGCCTGGGTGCTATGAGCCTGTAGACCTTCAGTACTAAGGCTGTTGGTCAGGGGCAGCACACCAGTGCATTACTATGGTGCAGTAGCTAAGGCTGCTGTCTAAGCACCCTGTAGGCCTCAGTTCAGTACTTGGCTCCCAACAAAGGAAATTTCTTTATTATGACCAGATTTAATCCAAATAATTCTGCATAGTCACAATAATAAATTTTCTAGTTTCCAGGTTGTATATTTTAATGACCGTGTGATACCGGTGATAGATTTCATTTTTATATACTGTGAGGCCCTTTACAGCTTTTCCAGTTCAGGGTAGATTTAAGATGTTGACAAGTGTCTTCGGAGACCATAAGGATTTTCAATCTCATTCCTCAACTGTGTTATTGTATAAGGCAGTGCTGCTTCAGTAAGGAGTGAAGCATGAATGGAATTATTTCCTTTTACTTTAATTGTTACAGAATGTTTGTTTGTTTGTTTTGCAGACTAACAAGGGGGATGAACTCTCAAATCGTATCCAGAATACATTAGGCAACTATGATGAAATGAAGGACTTATTGACGGATCGATCCAACCAGAGTCATCTTGTTGGAGTTCCAAAACCTGGGATTCCACAGGCATCTGTGAACAAAACTGATGAACATTTTATTCCAGATTCAAGACAACAGCCTCAGCCTTCCATATGCAGCACTTCATCATCCATACCAGCAGCTCTATCTGGTCAGCAAGGCAAGAGCCCCACAATGGGCTGGCAAAAAGCTGGGCACAATGCTTCTGATGGCCAGCAGAGGGCAAGCAAGCATGGGCACAGATTGCTTGAGTCACACAACTGTGACTTCAAAATGGCTAACCAAAAAACCAGTCTGGAAAAGCTGAAACACTTTGCATCGAGTCCCACATCGTCATCTGTCAGTGCTGCACAACAAGGTACTTTAAGATCTGTGCTTGGAGACAGTGTCAGCAAAGCACACCAGCAGTCAAAACTAAATTGCAGTGTAGAAGTAGGGTCTCAAGCTCAAGAAAGGCCAGCAAAACACAGCACTGGGCACTGTGTTCAGAACTTCCCTCCTTCACTTGCTTCAAAGCCTAATATAGTTCAACAGAAACCAACAGCTTATGTAAGACCCATGGATGGTCAAGATCAGGCTCCTGATGATTCTCCAAAGCTAAAGTTATCGGTAGAAGCTAACAAGCACTGTACATCATATAGGGGAGTACCTTCTACTAAGGATGACCCAGCTATGGCCAAGACCAAGATGGCAAAATTTAACATTCCCAAGCCAGAAGAGGTAAGCATTTTTAAATATTTCATGACATTGCCAAATAAACTGGTATTTAAACTTTGCAAAGTGGACCTCTTTTTAAACATTTTTATATATTTTGTTTTGTTTAAAGCCTTTTGTTTGTTTTAAATTGGAATGTCATGCACTGCAAATAGTAACCCAATAGTTGCATCAGAAAGGTATCTGAGATAAAGGCTTAGTTATCTTCAGAACTGAAACACATTTTACAGATGCATATGTTCAGTTAGCATAAATAATGCCATATTAATCACTAGACATTTCTCTGACTATCTAAGCCTTTCTGGAGGAAACCATAGTGACATAAAATTTATATTACTTGTTCAAGAATCCTGCACATTACTTCTAGATTTTGCCATATTTTAATGGATTTATCCCCTTGGCATTCATTGAATCATGACAAATGGCCAAGAATATTTGCACAGGCCTCCACAATGTCAAAAGAGCTACACCATGTAAATAACTTATGTAATCTTATGTAAATAACTTATGTTATTATTATAACGCAGATGAGAGATTAATAATGGTACTGGCTATTCATATCTTTAGCTTTCATAGCAGTTGACTCAGTTTCAAAATGATTTGTAAAGAGATTAAGACAAAAATACATGATATATTTCCTCAAGAGTCATCCTTTTGTAGAAAACCAAATAACATACAAACTGTACCATTTGCAACAAATAAACAAGCTTCCAGGCAACATTTCTGATAACTGCTCTAGTTGAAGACAATTTCTTTGTTTTGGGGAAATTTCAAATTTCGTCATTGTCCACATCAGAACCTTGTGCTTGATCAGAACCATATTCTGTGATTTTCTTGATTTTTTTTTTTTTTTGGTGTTTAAAAAAAATTAAAAATTGGCAGACCATATGTAGGTTTTCTTCATGTTGTATTTAAGTTTGCCAGGGTAAAGTCGGAAGCCTCTTTTGCCAGTTTCACATTCTCAGCTGGTGTAAATTGGCATAACTCCATTGCGTTTCAATGGACCTATGCTAATTTACCCACCTTATAGATCTGATGTATTTTCTCTGTTTAGCCTGAATGACTGGGACTATATCAGAGCAGAGACAGTGACTGTGTTACTCTTATTTAAAGGTATGGTGTTTATATAGCTGTTTTAATTTTTTTGTCTCTCATGCTGGAAAATGAATGCTTTTAGGGTCTCCCTTGGTTTGCTGCTTCTCACTGGGATTTTAAAAGGCATATTCTTCAAAAATTGGGTTGCCTGCTGTATGCCACTTAAATTTTTAGGAAACCAAATCTCTATGAAAGCAATTGCATTGTCTCAATCAGTCTACTCAGTCACTCAAAACTACATAATTATTTTCTCTAAGTGAATTATACACCATTTCAAAGTAAAAGTGAAGTGATTTGTTGGCCTTGAAAAGTGATTGATTTAGACTCAAGTCAAATTTTCAAGAGCCCTGGAATGCGTCGACCACACAAAATATCTTTGCACTCACAAACTCCCATGTTTATGCATAGAAATTCAGGTAATGGCATGTGCTGCTGCCCATTTAGTCATGTCATTCCCTGATTTTCTAGTGGCAAACACATGCTTGGATACCCAAATGAGGGGGTGTTCGAGGAATAACAGAAGCATATACTCTGTCTGGCTCTGTCAAATTTTCTCCTTAAGATTGATTTGCAGAGGTGCCAGTAAAGAGTCACTTGCTTGTTTTAAATTTCAGTTTTGGCATCAGGATTTTTCACCTGTTTTCTAATTTTGACTTGTCTAGTATCCAGTAAAGCTACATCTAATTATATATTGTTCATCCTTTCCTCATTCTGTTCAAAGAACAGATACTAAATTATACAGTCTGTGATCCAGCAGGCATTATGGAAACTTACTGGAATGATTCCGGTAATTAACTGTCCAATTTATAGAATTACAAAATTAGTGGGCGAGCGTGACAAGATGTAATATACTTGAAATTTAGTAATTTGATACCATGTCACATGAAATTTTAGTTGAAATCAAATTAGCTGCTTAGAGGCACTGGTGGTCTGATAAATAGTCAAAATACTCTTGAAAAATTCTGATGTATTGAGTTGGACGGAAGTGTCTAGTGGGGGTATCACAGAGATCTGTGTTAGGGTTTTGAGATGGACTCGAAATATTGAAAAGATGGTATGGCAATTTCATATGACCTAAAGCTATGGGTCTTTGGGTTTAAATATTATTCACATGCGATTTGCTTTATCTTATGCTAGCATTTTCCATTACAAACAATGCAGAGAAATTCTCTACACCTGGGTGTCACTGCAGGGAGATGTATTGACCAAAGCTGATAGGCTATTCAACCAAAAATAGCTCCATCCTGGGGCCTTGATCTGTAGTATCTTGCCTCATCCATCCTCCATGCATAGCATTTATCAGTTCTAAATTGTAATTCATTCTCTTTTTCTGTTTAAATATTTCAAGCTCTTGTAATTTTATCAACTGTCTCAAGATGTTTGGGGGTTTTTAAGAGTCTCAATGAATTTTTTATTTCTGCTTTCAATATTGCAAAGTTTTGCCCTCTACCCAAAATGGCCGCCATCTCCCATTACTATCAATAAGACTGAAGTCAGAGGTGCCCTCAGCACAATAACTCTCATGTCCCTTTACCCTTTACAGAGGAAAATGAGGCTTCAATTCTCTCCAGTGGAATCAGGCTGTTCTCAGAAGATGGCAATCCTCTAGTCACCATGTGAGAGCCTGGTAGGGGCCAGACATGAGGAAAATTGGGAAGAGGAATGTGTTAAGAAATAGGGCAGGAAACAAGGAAATGTGGGCAGCAGAAGGCACACTGTGGGCACACAGATGTATATGGAGATTAGAACAGAGGCAAAAGATTGGCGCAACAAAGTATCAAGAGTAAGAGGCAGACTGAGGCCTTATCAAGGGCTGGTCTCCACTACGGGGGGGTGGGGGTGGGGATCTGCAGCCGACTTACCTCTCGTCGACTCCAGCTTGCGCCTCCCGGCAAGCTGGAATTACGCAGTCGATGGGGGAGCCGCGAGCGATCGATTTCTCACGTCCTCATCAGACGCGAGAAATCGATCGCCAGAAAATCGATCGCTACCCACCGATTCGGCGGGTAGTGAAGACATACCCCTAGGCTAGAATAAAAGATGTGATGTTGTAGTGTGTTAGATACTGCATTCTTATGACCATGTTTTAAGAGAATAGTGCAGAAAAAGCAGTGTATTCTTTAACATGTGATAAACCAGGGGTGGGGAATCTTTTTTCTGCCAAGGGCCATTTGGACATTTATAATGTCATTTGCGGGCCGCTCCTCCCCCTCCCCCCCCCCCCCCCGGAAGCCCAGGCTGGCAACGGGAGCTGAGACCCCAGCTGGCAAGGGGCCAGTGGGGGAAACCCCAAAGCAGTGGCAGGCGGAGTGCTTAGCCCTGCACTGCTTTGGGGTTTCCCCCACTGGCCCCTTGCCAGCCGGGGTCCTGCCGCCTGCCCCAGTCAGCTCCCCCTATCAGCCTGGGTGTAGGGGGTGATCTTCCTTTACCCCCGCCCAGCATCCCCCCATCTAACTGCCTTTCCTCCCCCACCCCTGCCTAGCCCTGCCCATCCCACCGAACCTAACCTCCTCCCCCTCCCACTCCCAACCCAGCCTCCTGCCCCCCATGACTGACCCGCCCAGCCTCCCCCCACCAAACCTCCTTCCCTCCCACACCCACGCCTCGCCCACCCCATCCAGCCTAGTCTCCTGCCCCCTCCCCCCCACCGCCCCCTTGCCTGCCCCCCAGCCCAGCCTCCCACACACACCTCCTTGACCGTTGGCTCCCCGCGGCTCCTCTTTTTGCCGCCCGGCTAATGGTGGCCGCACGGCGCCAGCAGCTCCCCCAGGCGCTTCCCGACCCCCTTCGCTGAGCACGCGGAGCCACCCCCGCCTGGTGGTTCCGCGCGCGTCCCTGGCCAGCGGCTTCCCGGCCCTCGCCTGGCGGCCTGCACGGGTCCCTAGCCGGCAGCTGCGGCGCGTCTTCTCCTCACGCGCCAGTGCCTGACTCAGCCCCGGCCCCGCTGCGGGCCGGACGGAATGCTTTGGCGGGCCGTATAAGGCCCAGGGGCCGGAGGTTCCCCACCCCTGTGATAAACTAATCTAGTTTTAAAGCCTAGGGAATTTAAGTTGATCAGTTTAGCACATGTTAAAGAATACACACTGCTTTGTCTACACTAGATTCTTAAAACTTGTTAGTTCACACGTGTTAGGTAATCCCTTCTAACACACTTTAGTCTAGCCTACAGAAGGTCTGAGAGGGCATGCAGGGGAATTGGGTTCAGGAGGAAATTGAGGGGGTACAGGGAAATGTGACAGGGAGGAAGAGTGTGAAAGGCAGAAGATTGTGAGGGAAACAGAAGGGGAATAAGGGAGCCAAGTGAATGTAGGGGGGTAGGTGGGAGACTGGGGGACCATGAATTGGGCAGCTGTCTAGCCTGTCCAGTTATGGAAGGATATAGAAAGTGAATGGAAGTTCCCTTCATCGCATGGGGTAAAATTGAATAGAGTTGGAGAGAGAACTGGGAGGACAACATTTTTTCTGTGGGCATTTGAGGTTTTATTTTGAATTTGATGTGATTGTTCACAAGTTGGGTATGGGCATCATCTAAAGGTGAAAAAATCAGAAAGAAGAGGAAAAACAATGATTTATTTAATTTCTTAAAATCTCATGATTTAAAGCAATCTCTTCAGTTTTTGAGGTCTGAGTCATGGTTTTTGAATGCTCAAGTTTTGTCTTCTTGGTAGATCTAACATTTACCAGTTTATAGGACCCATCAGTTGGAAAAATAAACAGATGATAAAACAGTCAAAGTTAGGATCAAATGTAAAAAATACAAATAGGAAGCAGTGTTATATGAAGTGTGTCTCTTCTGTTGTACAGGCTCTTCTATGGTATATCCCTGGAGGTTTTCAGTTGAACAGGTCACAAAGCTGGCTGAGGTACAATTATCATTAACTGGAAATAAAAGCACTTGAATAAAAATTATAGACCATTACTTTGCAATATGCGAAAAGGTTGATTTTTAATGTAGTTCAGTACCTCATTTAATATTTGTAGTCAGATATGGAAAGCCTTCAATATCTTGATACAGAGTGAAGCTTAAAACATTAAAAAAATTTTTTTTAATAAGAATAGCTTGGGTAGACTGCATGCATAAAGGTATCAGTTTCCCATTCAGGATATTAGTCTTTAGGAATCAGGTTCATCAGTGTTAATCAGAAGCCATACCTGACCTCTTGGTCCTTTCAAAAATTATGACATTACTCTGCATAAATGATGGTCTCTCATCTAAAGTACTTGTTTCACATTTTGAATTTTACTGTAAATTATTTGTGAATTATATTACTGTAGATAAAAACCTAATGTACTGAGCAGAAGTAGAGAAATGTGATACCATAGTATAGAGGAAAAAAAGGCAAGAAAGCAAGTGCCTCATTTCTAAAAAAAATTTATGCTAGAAACAGAAACATAAAAACTGAGATGGCAAGTAAGCATTTGTATTTGAATTGTGTTTTAAAATACAATATTGTAATCTATATGTTAGTTTTTATTATTATGCTGAAAACACATGAGTTTAAAATATGCATTGTCCTCTGATAATTCTACTTTGCTTAGTAGAGTGAAACAAGAAAATCCAGGAATTTGAGAATGAGAAGTGACTACTAGTCTAATGGTGTGAAGCAGTTTTTTATCAAATATGTGAACATATTTATGTGAAATTCAGATAAGAGCATATTTGGAACACTTTTTTATTCCACTTCATAAGGTGCTTTCAGAATTTCTGCAAAAGTTATGCATAATGCACTACATGTGGAGTTCCTTATTCCAATCTTCCTCAGTCATTATTTGGGCAAACTCCTATTGAAATCAGTGGGAGTTTACATGGATAAGTAATTCACTAGGATTGGCCATATTGAAGTAATTACTTGCCACCTTTAGAGCGAGGAGAATTTTTTTTTTTGGCTGGAAATATTTTTCAGCAAAAATGCAGATTCATCAACACCAAAATATTATATTAATTTGTGTCAGTTTTGTTAAATTTGTTTCCAAAAATAAAAAACAAAAATTCTGAAAAAATTGAAAAAATTTCCCTTGACATTTTTGAAACAAAACATTTTGGTTGGATTACTTGATGATTACCAGTTTTGTTCTCTGAAGTACCTGGCACTGGCCACTATCAGAAGACATGATACTGACCCAGAATGACCGTTATAATTTTTTTGTTCAAAATAATTTTTTGGTTTTTTAAATTTTCATAAATTTTATTTTTAATAACATTAACACAAGCTCAAAATTGAAATAAAATGTTTAGTTTTGTGTCAAACTAAATGTCTAATTCAATCCATTATTTTTTCTGATTTGTTTCGGAATTGCCAGGAACTGAAGCATCCATTATTCTCCCAGTTGTAGTCTCAGTAGTGTCTGGCAGCAAGCACTAGCCACCATTCTTCAACAGTGCATATTAGTTAGGGATGTCCTTAGGGACAATATTTTCTCAGTCAGTTTTATTCAAGGATGTTGGAATAAACAAAACAGCAACAACCAAAAATTAAACTGTAGACCAGCAATTCTCAAACTATGGGTTGGGACCCCATTTTAATGGGGTCACCAGGCCTGGTGATAGACTTGCTGGGACTCCGGGGCCAAAGCCTGAACCCCACCACCTGGGACTGAAGCCCGAGTCCTACCGCCTGGGGGCTTCAGCCCTCTGTAGCAGGGGTCAGGCCTTGGCTTTAGCCCTGGCCGGCGGGTATCAGGTTACAGACTCTCTGCCCAGTGCTGAAGACCTTGGGCTTTGGCTTTGCCCTCCTCCCCGACCCAGGGCAGTGGGGCTTGGGCTTTTGGTCCCCCCTCGTGAGGTCGTGCAGTAATTTTTGTTGTCAGAACGGGGTTGCAGTGCAATGAAGTTTGGGAACTGCTGCAGTAGACACTAGTGTGAAAAACGAAATGTGGCTACATCTCATTTAATAGTAATGTAATGACTGGGACATGGGTGGTCAGGCCTAGTGGTCAAAGTGGGTATCAGGCCGGGTTGGGTACTAAGAGTCTGAGACAGGCAGTAGGGAAAACCAAGAGCCAGGTGTCAGAAGACAGGCAGAGTTGGAGGCCATAGTCTGGGGTCTCTTACACGCAGGGTCTCAAGCAAAGACAGGCAGGCAGTCTGTTTTATTGCTCAGACAACTCCCTGTCATGGCTACCTGGTTTAAGTGCTGGCTCCAGCCAATCAGTGGGCTGTGAAGAGCTGCCACTCAGGTGCTGCTTGGTGGTATTTCCTGTTGAGCCCAGCCTCACAGCATCCTCCCACATGACCCTAGCCCAAGCCTCCTGTAGTGATGTGGAGGTGTCTGTGGTCCAGAACCCCCATGGTCCCAGCTTCTAGTCTGGCAGGTTCTTACCAGTAGAAACTCCAGTACATAATAGATGGGAATAATTGTCATAACCAGTACTTGTCATAAAGACTGTGTATCAGCGAAAAATATGGAAGATACTCTGCATCATCACAAAGAGAGGCAAAGGTCTGCAGTTTCATTCAGGAGCTCTGATTCTCTGTGTCAGTGCTAACTTCAGGGAAACAGTAGAACAGCGCTCTCTTCTTCAGTGCCACTATCGAGTCCAAGCAACTGGCAGGGTTGGGAAATGAACCGAAGCTTTTCTCCTCCAAATGATGTCTCATACAGGCAGGGACAAAAAACAGATGAGCAGATGAAGGTGTTTTTTTGGATCCAACTAATGTGGACACATTAACGATAAATCAGTAATTCTTTTGAGATTATTTAAAATAGGCCAAAAGAGGTTGAAAGGTTTGTTCTGTTATGTAATGGAATTAAGTGTGGTGTGAGTCTTGTAACAGTTGTCAGTTTTACTGAAGTACTGCAGTATTTGGGAAGCCATTCTACAATCACAGAACTTGAGTACCGTACTATGAGTAGTTAGGGTTGTCAATTTTGGTTGGACATATTCCTGAAGGTTTCATCACATGACATAATTTTTAATTAAAGATTAAACTTTAACTCCTGGAGACTCTAGGACAATCCTGGAAGGTTTGCAACCCTATGAGTCATAGGAGCAGTTGCAAATCTTTTATTTCCCAGATATTAATGAAAGGAGTTTAGCAAACTACTTGCATCAGAAATAGATCAAGAGTGCAATTTGACTGTGTAACATTAAACACAACTTTTCACAAGTAAAAGATATTTTCTCTCAATAAGAATTAATCAACAACAAATGCACAAAACATTGCTCAGTGATCTGAAACAGTCATAGGTTTATTTAAGTCCTTTGAGTCCATGTGGGGGGTGTATAGAATTTTGTGTTTTTATTTAGGAGAATGCAATAGTACAGGTTTCAAATAGGGTGACCAGATGTCCTGATTTTATAGGGACAGTCCTGATTTTGGGGTCTTTTTCTTATATAGGCTTCTATTACACCCCTACATACCCCGTCCTGATTTTTCACACTTGCTGTCTGGTCACCCTAGTTCCAAAGAAGGAATGGGTGAGTAGTGTTGAAAGTCTCAAACAAATATAGGTCTGCCAAATGTGCTAAGACTTTTGAATGGGTAATCATTATTTGATTAAGTAAGCTAAGGTGGCTTTTATGAATTCCTCTTCTAGGATCCTGCAAACACTGATGCATATGGTAACTTTAAACCTATGCGCAGGCTCATTGAACTCAGTGAAATTAATGTATAAAGTTACTCATCTGACAGTGTTTGCAGGAATAAAACCTTGTCTTCTAAGCTTTTACTTGATATATATTTTAGTGCTCTCTACTTTTTACTATTTCCATCCCCAGCAGAACAGTTTCATTTCCCTTTTGTATCAAATAACCATTTTTTGTGGGGAAAATGTTACACAAACATATTTAACATCTTTGAAAAATCAAGAACTATATTGATTTGATTCAAAATGTTTTGTATGTATCCCTTTCCATATGGTGTCTAATCTACATTGGTTGCCGTGGTGAGTTACTTGCTATTCCTCATTAATCTTGACTAGTATGATAATCACTGTAGGAAAATCTCTGATAACTGTATATATAGTTATGATTGTCAAGGGACTTCCTTAATTCATGCATCTTCTTGCTAGTTTTTCCCAAGTTTGCTTTTTGTATTTAATAAAAGATGTATATTTTGAGCATTGTAACAGGGCAGGGTAACATTGTAATCGCTTTTACTCAACTCCACTTGTCAGTAAAATTGATCTTTCCTGCAGGTATCAGTTTTAAAGGTTGCCACTTTTAGGATGAGGAAGAGAGCTTATTGAATGTCAGAATTCTGTATTTTATTAGGAAAAAGTGCATTCCACCTTTCTCCCCCAAATGAACTGAATGTTTTTGCTTTGTGAATCATCTCTAGAGGTAATACCATATACATGTACATGAACAGCGTTCAATTATACAGGATTGCATTGCTTCTTTAGCTCTTCCTATTAAGATAATAGCATTGTTGATGAAAGAATTAAGATTTCTAAAACTGAAAATGCTTTTTTAATTAAACAGAAATTTGGTAGATTTTTAAAATCAATCTGTAGTGCTTAATATGATGATGGGTGGATGTAAAACAAATCCTGACTCCTAAATATAATCTAATAAATCTTCTTAATGAAATATGTCTCACAGGCTAATTATATATTCAAATATCTTTTTATTTGCTTTAACATTCTCTGTTTTTAATGACTGCAACTGCATTGGGATGTTTTAAAATTTAACACAAAATTCTGGATCTTGTGATCCTGCAGGGCACACAGCAGGAACCACAAGTTGTTACTCTTTAATGCAGTGTAAATGAAGGTTACTTGTGGACTCATATAAGATTTAACACAGGGCATTATTGTCTCCAGTGGGCAGGGTTCTCAAGCTCCCATTGTATGGGAGTCTCTATGACTCTTAAGAACATGGATTTTAATAAAGAGGTTGGATGAATGTGTGTGGAGCATGCTAGATCTTAGGAGACAAGTGTAGGTGTCAACTTAATCTTGTCAACCTAGTGCTTAGATACATGCTGTCCTGCAAGGCCTTAATCCTGATGTTAGGCCGAAGTAACTTGACAGATACAGCAGTGCTCGTATTCATGCAGGACATCCTCTGTCATCCCCTGTCGCAGTAATTATAATGATAATCCCAGTCTGCTCATGCACTTTACCTTGTACTCATAGGCACATCAGTTTGTGCAGGAGCAAGCCCTAAAGATGGCCTGGGATTTTTTAAAAATTATCCATGAAAAAGATTTCCCTGTCTTGGTCTACAGTTTCCTTTCCCAGTCTTTAATTAGTTAGAGTGACATGAAGTTGCTGTCTCTGAATATATGAGACACTTAGGGTCAGATATGATTGAAGAGTTGGAGAACCAAAGGAAAATGTGAAGGGCTGGACAGAGACTGATAATTTCAACCAAAGAAATGACCAATGTGTGCCATTTGATAAATGGTGTTAAAAAGGTAAGATCTTCAATAATCATGGTTAATGCATCCAGCAGAGTCAAAGACCATTTACTGTTGGTCACACTTTCAATTAGTGTTAATGAAAACAAAACATCCCCAATATTTGCACACCATTTTCAACTTGCACATCTTAAAGTTTCATTTCTTAGTGTTTCAAAATACAAAAGATCTATCCTTATGGTACTACAAAATAGCTTCCCAGAAAAGCAGTTAACAGGAGGGGGGCTTTTTATTGAAAAAAAGTTCAGAAAAGATAAATAATGTAGGCATCTGATTTCCTGTCACTCTTGGTTAACTTTGTGTGAAAATGGATTGCTTCCAAATTAAAGCAGGCACTAGCCTGTCTGAAGAAAACTACATTTGTAAAGAAGTATGTACATTATATATTAATGCAATTCAAAAGTTCTTAATTGTATTTGATATATGTAACAATTTAATATACTGAAATATGGTACCGTATTATTTCATGTGTTAAAAACAGGATGCTGTAGGCTCAAGTTATTGTATGAAATAGCATACAGTACTACTGTCTCCTCCCAACCCCCTCCCAGTAATATAGAGACAATGTTGTATGCTGCTCTATCAGTGAGAGAAATATATGACATCATTCCTGCTGATCCAGTTATTACAGTTACTCTCATTTCTTACAACAGATATTAAATACTAGCAAAAATACCCGGCGTTGCTCGGGTCCGTCGGAGGTGGGGAGGGGGCAGAGAGCTGAGCGAGTGCGGGGTCCATTGGAGGGGGGAGGGGGCAGAGAGCTGAGCGAGTGCGGGGTCCATTGGAGGGAGGTATTATGACATCATAACTATGTCACAGAGAACAGCAGCTGCCCAGCTGATGTGAATGGGCTTTAAAGTATTTCACCCCTGGGAGGCGTCAGAGGTGAGATTTGAAACATTTTCGACTCTTACCTGATTAGGACCCTAAAGCCTATAACTGTACCAAATTTCAAGTCTCTAGGTCAAACGGTGTGGAAGGAGTAAGGCAGCATACATACACGCACGCATACACACACGCATACACCATTTGACTTTTATATATATATATATAGATTTTATAGGTTTACTTGTGAGGGAAAATGAATGTAGAAACGACAAGAGAAGTGGAGAAGAACCACAGGTTCCAAATTGTTGAGGTCCAGCATTTTCTATCTGAACCAATCTGTTGGTGAAAATTGCTATTCATATCTTTCTATATATTTTCTGCAAATGGCTGTAATGGAAGTTGGTGCAGTGAAAATATTATATCTTGTTTACATCTGCATGTAACCCACCACATGTTCAAGAAGTGACAGACTTTAAAATCGCATCTCGATATTGTAATTTTTTTTAAAGTTGTAGTTGAATTTTTTTTCTTGTGCATATTGGAGATTATTATTGCAGTTCAAATAGCTACAATACCATCTATGCAGCAAAAATCTATTTTTGCATGTATGTATTCCAACATGTTAGATATTCAAACGTATTCAGATATTCAGTTAGTGCAGCTTTGTGCAAATAGAACTATACCTCATAACAACAGGTAGGCTTTTTCTGATTGAACAACTGTGCCTGACTAAAACCCATAATTAAGAAAAAGGAGATTTGGCTAAAATAAATAGAATAACGATGGGTTGGCACTCATATTCTTTTGTCTTAAAGGTTGAATTACATCCCAGAGGACAAACTGACTCAAGGAAATACATCAGCCAGTTTATTTCTCACTTTGTAGAAGTGCCAGCCTAGAATGAAATCATACCACCGAAAAAAGGACATGGAACTGGTAGTAATTTGAGATGGGGGAGGGAGAAAGAGAGGGAGAGGTGGAAAAAACCCCCAACATACTGTAAGCAGAAGGCAGCTATCATAGCAGGGCAGAAGTATGGTTCTCTAGTTTGGGAGCTAACCTGGAGCTGGGAGACCTGGGTTTAATTAACTGCTCTGTGACAGACTTCCTGCATGGTCTTGGGCAAGTCAGTTAGACTCTCTGTGCCTCAATTCCCCATTTGTAAAATGGGAATAATATTACTTCCCTACTAACTGGGGTATTATGAGGTACTCATAGTATGGTAATTGGGAACATATAAATAAATTTCAGGGAATTATCTACACTTAAAACATGGCAGCAGTGGAGCTGCAGCACTTCAGGGAAAACATTACAGGTGTTCCTGTCGGTGTAGGTAATCCACCTTCTCAAGAGGCAGTAGCTAGGATGATGGGGGAATTTTCTAGGGTCCATACCAATTCTCCCATCAACCTAGCACTGTCTACACTGAAGTTATATCTGTTTAGCTGTGTTGCTTAGGGGTATGAATTTTTCATACCCCCTAAGAGGCATAGTTATACCAACCTAATTTCCTAGTGTAGACCAGACCCAAGATAGACAACAATATTAATCTACTGGGCTAACCTGTAGTGCAGTGAATGCAAAATTTGCAAAGAATACAGGGGCACGGGAACTGTCTGGGGAAGAAAATGTATGTGGGATAATAAGGTAAGAACAACATGGAATTATGCATGAGAAATCCACCTAAATTACTGAGGACCGTGTAAGCATTAGAGCTGGGAAAAATTTTATTGTAAAAAAAAAATGCAGATTTGAGTTGACTAAAATATTTTGTGATTTTTTTTTTGGACAAACCTCCCCCCCCCCCCTAAAACTTCAGGAAAATGTCAAAACATTTCATTTATCAAAATGAAACAAAAAATTGGTTATTCACATAGCTCTAGTCAGATTTCTGTGTCCAAGATGTTCCAGGCACTCTGGAGCTGGTCTGTAGTATTCCCTGCCACCCTTAAGCCTCCTGTCTGTTGGGGATATCTTCAGAAGTACATTTCTCAGCACAGTTTCTCCCTTCCACACAGGAATGAATCCAGAAGGCTGCTCTCAGCCTGCCCAGGTTCTTACTCCCCTCTGTTTCTCATTGGCTTCTGCCACAGGATAACCCAATCCCCCACCTAGCATCCTACCTGGAGAACTCGAGCTTCAAAGCTGCAGTTTTTTCTAAGAAATGTGTCCTCTTTCATGAGTTTGTCCACAGGAGAGTATGCTAGGGCTCCTAGAGAAGTGTATGAAAAAGAGACTGTTTTGGATGACATTAAGCAAGTTTAAGGAGTCAAACATAAAGGAGCCATACTTTTACCTTTAAGTGAAATGCTTACAACATTCCTTACCTTTCAAACTACAGACCTGGAACACAACAGCATCCTATTTACATCCTATTCCAAGGAGAATGTGCCAGTCACCTATTTCTTAGCCTTTTTGTATATGAAATACCATATATATTTCATATAACTTGATGCTGTTATATAAATCAAGAAGCAACTGGCATAGACTAAATCCATATAGCATATAGTCTCACAATTATTAAAAAGTCAGACTATGACAATCATCCTCTTGCCATGGAACAAAAGGAAGGTGTGGTATCAGCTGTGATGCATTGGGAGTGTAATCAACATTCTCATTCCGTCATCCAAAATAAATTGTATTATGATATGAATGAAATGGGGATAGGCAGTAGATGCAAGTTCCTTGAAAGCAAATCAGGTGTAAAACAGGTTTATACAGTTACATGCCAAATATCTTTGGATTTTCTCTAAAACATCGTTTATTATCACATGAGACCTTGAAAATTAGTGCTGTGCACACAGTTATCTTTCTTGGTTTGCATCCCTTAGTTGTTGGCAGACTGCTTAGTGTTGCTAATGCTTCCATAGGTATGCAAGAGAGTGTGCGGTATGCACGAGTGTGTGCAGTATACTCGATCATATTCGCTTTCTATCTGAAATATATACGATTCTTTTCTGGTTAGGTATTATAGATATTTGACCAGCTATGATAATATCCAGATATCTGTACAGACCAAAGTAAATATACCAGTTGTATTATTATTATTAACACCATTTAGCCAAAGCTCTCAAGGTATAGTGTGTAAGAATTAATTATTGCCAAATAGTTCTAAAATAGGTGATACTAATCCCACTTACCGAGAAGTAAATTTAGGCACTATCAGGGGCAGTCACTTTGCTAAGGTCATACGTAAGTGTCATAATGAGGAATAAACGAAGCAGAGTTAGCTCCCAGTTCTGTAATCCAACTTCTATGTTACAGAGGTTTATATAATAATAGATTATAATGTAAAATTCTTCTCTAGCCTTTATCTTGAAAGTGAAAGTTACAGAAAAGCACAAGCAAAGAAATAATGTTACACTTTGAATTCATGGTCTTATCACCATATTTCTTGATAAAAGAAGCTCTTTAGTTTAGTGAGACAGAGACAGTTGCCATGTGGTTATGTCACTCATGGTTTACCTCTACCACGTGCATTATTCACTGATCATTCTCCAGTTCAAATTAATGGGAGTTTTGCCATTGACTTAATTGAGAGCAAGATCAGGGCCCAACATGAATGGATGTTATTTTTATACATAGTGAAAACTTCTTTTGATCAAGACAATATTGCTTGAGGGAAGACCATATGCTTACCTCATTTTTTAAACTTTTTAATGTTTTGTTCCAGAATCAAGAATGTAATACTCTTGGTTGTTACTGATAGAAACTCAATATTTGCAATAGTAACACAGTATCAAGATCAACTGCTGAAAATGGCAGTTGAATTCAGAAATCCATTTGAAATGCTGTATTTCATTAACCTGGCAACTTTTAAGTTATGTCTTTAGCGCATCAGAGTTTTCTGACCAATCCCAGAGGCTGGGTTGCCTCGTGTATGTCTTAATTAAAGTTTTCTGGTTTCCTGTTCAGAACCAGTTTCCTCACAGACTCTGAGTAAATAAATCCACATTTGTGATTTCATGACATTTCTACATTAGGAATGATCTGCTCGTAACTTTTAAAACTACCTCAATACACAGAGAAGAGACTGTAAAACATACTGAAGGGCGATTTGTCAGATATGCTAATGATTGCTCTATAAAGATCATGAGATGAAGAGCTGACTAAAACTACTGCTACAAATCTTTGACGATTCATTAAGTAGCAAATCCAGCTGCCTCCTGTGTAACCCCAGAGACCTGGGGTTTGGCAATGACACTCAAGTAATTCCACTGCACATGGAACAGGGCTAGATGCAGGGGTTGCACAGAGGTTCCAAGCCTTGCTCGACACAGAGGTCCACTCCATGGAAGTTTCCGCATGACATCATGGAGCATGGGAAGGATCATTGAATCCACGCTACACAAATCCTCCCACCTGCAGTGAAGAAAATGCAGTTCAGGAAAGTTTTTAGTCAATTGTATTAATTATACTTGTGTAGCCTTTTTTTTTTTTTTTACAAATAAACCACTTTTTATGCATCGGATATATAGTTGGTTATTTTTGCACTGTGTGGAGACTGGACAACTGAACTCATTTCAAATAATCCACTAAACATAATCAGATGGCAGTGATTTTCAGCCATTATATGCTGTGGCTGAATTTGACCTGGTGATCTAGATTCAAAGCCTCTGAGTCCCATCACTTAAACCAGCTGGCCTTTGACACCAAACTATTTTGTTTGTCACTCACTTGTACTGTCTGTGAAAATGCATCCTTTTGACAACTTGGTATTTAATTTAGAAAGATATAAGATCAAACAATGATCATTCAATAATTTTAAAAGAAAATATTTCTTTAAATAAATCAAGTAGTGAAATCAAACACCATTGTATTAACATCCATGCTCCTTGGGAAATTTAGTTAAAGAGCGTGAAAGAGTTTGTTCCTTCATGTATGAGAAGGTCCACTTAATTAAAAAAAAAAAAGATAAGTTAAACCCGGCTATTTCTCTCCCTATTTTAAAATCATGGTTATGGGCATTAAGCATGTATATAGAGGGTAACTTTAAAGTACCTGTGTAGTTTGAAATGTAAAGCACAATACAATTACCTTTTAAAATGGTAAATTGTAAAGCTATTTAAAAAATTCCTTCTGCCTTCCAGGTGTGAACTTTCTTTTAAATTTGATGAAGTCACCCTCTAAGCTGTTAAACCATTATCAATGAGCAGACTGTGCATTTTCTAATGATTACTGTGGAGTTGAAAAAGACTCCATAACGTTCCTTTAGTTTGTTCATCATTTTTGTTTGATAATTGTCCTAAAAATCAATGACAGCAAAAGCGTATAGAAATTGGATTGAAGCAAGTATAAATATAGTCAGCAATTTAGGTTGCTCTTACTCAATATGAAAATGTCTTTGGATAATAAGTGCATTCCTATCTAAATTCATGAGTTCTTTTATGACACTTTTGGTTAAGCCTGAAATAGAGTAATCTTTTCCTGATAAAGTTTCATAAGCTGTGATTTCTCTGGTGACCACATTTAATTGGATATTAAATAAAGTGCTTATCTTTACACCAACAGATTTTATAGCCTGGATAGTTTTTCTGAACTGTATTTCACAGATTAAGTAACAAGTAGTAGGCACACAAAAATGTTGATTTAAACCATAATATGCTTAGATTAGATATTAGAATATGTTGATTTCTGTATGGTTTTGAGATACATCATTGAAATATAGGTTTAAAATTAAAGGATTGAGGAAACTATAGAATAGTCCCCAAAATCCATGCAGACAGATATGGTAAATTTACTCTCCTTACTTCCTGTTACATGCTGCTCTGCTTGCAGTTTTGTGAAATTTATGTTTCAGATTATGGAAGCTTAGAAGAGCAAAGCAAAAATGGCGACACCACCTAGAGAGGTGGTATCTGGAACCATCCAGAGGGGTGGTATCTGAGTTGGTATCTGAAAACAAGTCCGAGGAAGAGGTTTGTGCTTAGCTACTACACTGCTTAACCAAACTACGCAAAGGACAAACCTCTTGGCCTCTCTCTCCAGCTCTTCCCACTGGCGAGACAACAGTGTGGCTGTCGGGGTTGACAGTGAGTAGATGAAATACCTCTAAGTAACCAAGCCCACTTTTGACTTTCTGTGTGTGGAGCTGATGGTCACTCTACAGCAAAAAGTTGCCTATACAGGAACTCCTGTGCTTGTGGACAAGAGAATTGCTGTAGCACTCTGGAGACAGGCTAAGAACACGAGCAACTGCTTCCTGGCAGAGTTCCTTTGGCCAGTGGAAGACTAAAGTGGGAGACATTGTAAAGGGCATGTGCTTTGCAGTAAAGCAAGTGCTACTGACCAGTCTGAGCAGGCTTACCAATGATCCTGAGATAATGGAAGACTTTCAGCATTGCTAGGGATTCCCAGACTGTGATGGGCCTGTTCATGGAGCTCACTTTTCAGCCCCTTGCTTCCCAAGTCAGGTGAAACAGTTCTACACTACAGTAACTGTGTACTACTCTGTGGTCATCCAGGCTATAGTGATTCTATAAGGATGCTTTGTGGATGCCAGCATAGGTCATGCAAGGTTCACGATGCCAGAGTATTAAAGAATTTGAGCTTGTATAGCAAGGGAAAGCGGAGATACTATTTCCCCAACACAGCAGGGACATTAATAGTGTTTCTGTGCCAAATGTGATTCCTGGAGAATGGGACCATCTTTTGTTGCCATGGCTGATGAAGCCATGCCCAGATGATGATGATGTCAACAATGATCTTCTCCATCCATGAGGGACTGCATAAATCAAGAGTTATTTTATGTCTTCGATTTGCCATGAGCTCTGAACCTTTTGCAGGCCTTTTCCTTGAGCCAGCCACTGGATGGGATATGCTAGGCATGCTGCCATCATTAGACAGCATGTTCATATGCCTTCCTGTGGCAAAGTCAGAGAGATTCTGAGTTATTCACTATAAGCATGTTAATTCCATAGCATGGATATATCGGGCCACTTTCTGTATGAAATGTTCCCCTGGACAGATGTGCAATCTTGGTTTTCTGTAATATAAACTTTATTTTAAGATGTTTCTCTTTAGAGTGCTGTTCATTCTGCTGCCTGTCACGAAAATCAACTAATAAGCTCTGTGCAGTAGGCATTATTTCACTTACGGCTTCCGGATGGTGCTAAATCATTTACTTTTTTTCTCAGTCCCATTTGATTTCAAATAAAGTAACAGTGTTAGGCCCAAGAAAGGGAAGACAAATCCTTTGGGTTTTTTTATAGGCTATCAACTCTGGATTCCAAGGTCATCCAATGCACGCTGTGACATTACTAAATGTTTCTCTGGATGCTTGTGACCTAATCTACCAGTAAACCACAAAGAATCCAGACCGCCATACCATCAGAATATTCAGGATACTGATAAATGATTATGTGAGACATGCTAAGAGATTATGAGTGTAGTATGCGGGTTCAGCCGAGAAATATGCACTGCCTGTGACTCTGATGCATAAGCTAGACTGGTAGCTGTCAGAAAAGATTTCTGCAATACCTAACTGAGATCAGAGAAAGATACAAACTATGGTGAACTTGTGCATTGGCTAGATTTCCAGGGTCCCAATGTAAGGGGGGAAGGGATGTGAATTCTTGTGATACCTCTATCTACTTGCCCAAATACATGGATTTGTGGATTGACTCTACAACATTTTTTTTGTTTTTTGTTTTGTTTTTAAAATGTTCAAATATGGAAATTATGCTTGCCATTGTGGAGAAGCTAGGCCAATGAACTTACAATATTGAAGGATGTTCCACTTGGCTCTGCCTTACCAGACATTGCTTTCACCACCTCTTCAAGCACTTGAGTCAAATTTTCTAGAGATGTAAGCTGAGGAGTAGTTAAGGGTGTCAGGGACGGCTCCAGGCACCAGTGCAGCAAGCACATGCCTGGGGAGGCAAGTTGTAAGGGGCGGCCGGCCAGTCACTTGTAGGGCGGCAGTCAGGTGGCCTTCGATGGTATGCCTGCGGGAAGTCTGTGGGTGCCGCGGACTCAGTAGCATTTCGGCGACAGGTACATCAAACCTGCTGGACCATCGGACCTTCTGCAGAAACACCACCGAATCGGTGGGGCCAGGAAACCTCCCGCAGGCATGCCACCGAAGGCCGCCTGACTGTCACGCTTGGGGCGGCAAAAACCCTACAGCCGCCCCTGAAGGGTGTTACTATATTTCAACCTTAAAATTATTAATTATTGCTACTAATTGCTATTTATGGAGTGAGCAGATTCCAGGGGTGTGGAAAATGCAAGGCAGGATAGCCCCGGGCAGCCAGGACCCTGAATCATGCTGCGCCAGATGGCAGGGTAGCCCAGACCCTGCCACAAGGGCCCTGTGGCCTTTAGTACACAGCTTGGGCCTCAGCTGTGTGCTAATGGGGCCATATGCAGCCCGCAGGTTGAGAACCACTGATCTATACGATAAAGACTTTGTATGGTGACTGAATTATCTTGTTGCCACATCACTTCCTCATTCCTGCTTTCCTTCTCTTCAATACCACTTCATCTGGTTCAAATTCCCCGCTGTTGAGGTTCAGTGGCTGGTCTGTTTGAGTGCTTTATCCGCAACACAAGTTACAGGCATTTTAATCTGCTCCAAGGCTTCCTGATGATGTAGCCAGAGAAGCCTTCTGTGATAGCTTACAGGTGGGAGATAGAGTCCTTGGAAACCAGGCACATAAGAGTGACAACTTCTCATCCCATAGCAAAGTGCACTGTTAGAAGTCTAACAGAACTGAGGGAAGAGGGAGGCACTCATTCTTATGGTTATAGCAGTATGGGTAGGAGCTGCTTTTGCACATACCAGAGGAACCTGTTTGTAGCTAGTTGCAAGACTAGAGCTGTGTGACAGACTAGTGGGAAGGCACCTGGTTAAGTATTACTAGTTAATAACCAATTATTAACTGTGTTCTATCCACTTTTAGTAAGCCATGCCTGTAACCAATTAGAGGCATGTTAAAAAGTTGCTGTGTGGATATGGGGCCTGACTCTGTACGATGACTTCCCTTTACCTCAGCCTGACAGTGCAAAGTGCCTTAAAGCGGGCGTGGTCTTGATGTAAATGAGAATCAGGCTGCTGGTCTGTAACTTGACTGTTTCTCCTTCATTGAAGGACTTGGCTTGTAATAAACTCTTTCAAGCCTTCTGGCTGTGGAAGATGAGAGAGTCATTAATCTGTTATCGTTGTACAGATGTTAACCAAGGGATCAGTATAGTAAAATCGTGTGTGGTCTCCTGTGTGGTGCCTGTACTGAAAGGCTGTGGAAAGGGAAAGAGTCAGCCTGCTTCAAAAACTGAAAACAACCCCTCTGAATGCTGCCCACCATGGGGAGTCCTGGAATAGGGAGGTGGATTGACATGAACAAACTCACCACTCCCTGGCAGCTCTGCAAGGAGCAATTCTGTCAGAAGTGAAACTAGCAGATAGATCAGTGGTTCCCAAACTGGGGTTTGTGAAATGCTAAAGGGGTTCTTGGGAAAAAAATTCCTAATGGCGATAGAGCTGTCCCTGGGAATCCCTGGATTCCAAGAGCCAAGCAGATCAAAGCAAGCATATCTATCACACTGAGGAGATTTCAACTTAAGACTCCTTATAAGAAATGGAAAGAGGGATGGATATTTTTTGCAGTTTTTTAAATTAAATAGGCAGCTTTTGTTGTTTTTAAAATTATTATGAAGAACAAGTTTAAGCTTTGTT
Organism: Sternotherus odoratus; assembly: GCA_032164245.1. Classification (NCBI taxonomy): domain Eukaryota; kingdom Metazoa; phylum Chordata; order Testudines; family Kinosternidae; genus Sternotherus; species Sternotherus odoratus. The sequence continues at coordinate 202,620,217 of JAVMKO010000001.1, read as the reverse complement.
GTAATGTGTGTTGTTTGTCTGGACTGCTCAAGACCTGAATCCTTGCATAGGAAGAATTCTTTTAGTTGGCTTCTTAAATACGTTCATGCAGTTTCACATCTGACACTCCTTGGAGAAACATAGGAGCCTTGTTTTATAACAGACTTACTCAGAGTGATACAAGTTACGAAAGTGAGATCTTGGAAGAGTGTTGCTGTTTTCATAATGTAATAAAAATACTGCAATGATTAATAATATTTATAATAAATAGCGTGTAATGATGTCAAAAACAAATCTTATATTATCAAGATCACTGCTTTTGTAATTTACACTCAGGTAAAGAAGAAAATCCCTGGAAATATTAATTTTTAGGAGGGGGTTCGTGAGACTTGACATCTTAGTGAAAGGGGTTCACAGGTTGTTAAAGTTTGGGAACCACTGAGATAGATCAATGTAATGAATATATCCTGCATTCAAACAATCCATGGGTCAGATTATCCATGGGTATAAATCAGCATAGCTCCACTCACGCTGAAGAGCAGCTGCCATACGGGATGTTAGAGCATGAATTCAGTTGGGGGATTGATGTGCTGGATGAGAGGTGCCGATGCCTCCGGCTGGTCCCGTTCAGCAGCAGACATTAGCCAAGGGCACATGCAGAGTACTCCATTCCATATTAACTACATCCTGCACTGTGGGCCACATATGCTGTTTGTATCACCCTGCTTCTCTAGTTTTATCACTTTATTTCTGCATTTAATTTAGGATTAATTGATAACTGGATATATAAACAGTGCAATTCTTTGCACATTGCTTCCCATTAGAAACTTGACATTTACCACTGGCACATAATTTAACTTTACTACAGCATAGCACTAATGATGCATTAATTACTTGCATGGCAACGATGCCCACTACATTATACAATACGAGACTGATTTTCGAGCAATGGCTGCCTTTTACAAGCATGCAAAGTTATGGTAGTGCACCCACCTGCCAAACACTAACGCCTGTGCATGCCGGTAACAGAACTTACAGAGTGAAACTCCGTCACTTGCATATGTAGCTGTTAGACTTTATCAACTCTATGCAGAGTTACTAGTGCTTGAAAAGTTCACTAGCAGATGATTTTGCCTGTGCAACTCTGTTCCCATAATGGAGGGCAGCTTGGAGCCTTTTTGAAAATAAGGTCTATATATATTATAATTAAGGCTATAATTTGGCCACGGAGCTCACAGAACTCATGGAATTCATGACTTTCAGCAAACTCTGTGACCCCAACCTGTGGAGGTTGGGAGCTCCAGGGTCTCCCGCCACCCACAGGGTCAGGAAACTCCAGGGTACTCTCGCTGCCTTTGGCGGCGCCCAGAGCTTCAAGCTGCTGCAGGTGGTGGGGGTATCAAGCAACTCCTGGCCTCTGCGCTCAGTGGGGAACTCCTGAACTCCTGGTGGTGGTGAATGGTGGGGGCCCCTGGAGCTGCAGGTGGCGGGGTTACCCCATAGCCCCCAGCTGCTGCAGGCAGCGGGGACCCTGCAGCTCCAAGCTGTGGGAGGCAGGGAACTCTGAAGCTCCGATAGCCAACCCATAGTTAGCCACTGCACAGCTGCCCTGCTGCGGGCAGTGTGGGAACCTGCAGATCCCCATTTTGTCACAGATATTTCTAGTAAAAGTCATGGATAGGTCACAACTTCCATGAATTTTTCTTTATTGCCTGTGACCTGTCCCTGATTTTTACACAGCATAACCGTGACAAAATCTTAGCCTTGCTTACAGTGGTTAAAAAGTTTACTTTACTGTAATTGTTGAGCCCTGTTTACCATCTAAAATAAATTGTTTAATTCTGGACATGAACATGTATTAAATGAACATATTCACTAGGAAAAAATCTAATAGCATACTGACTGGTTTAACATACTCTTTAGAACAAACCCATTCTTGAAAATACCAACAGAACTGCTTAATTGTCCCCCCAATAAATTGTCAGCTTATGTGTTTTACATTTACAACCTATTTCTGTAATTGGCACAGATTTCCAGAGAAGAAATAGAAACGCTTAGGATTTTATTGTGGGATTTTATGTAAAAAACCAAATAGCCTGTTTTGAAATATGATTTACCCTTTGGGGGTTAAAGCCTTTAGAGTAAGCAAAAGGGAAGTTTGGGCACTGAGTAAAATTTCCCCATCCCTTTATGTTATCAGAAACACACTCAGAATTTTGGGTGGAACATATTATGCACATGCACCAGTTGTAGGATTTTATATTTTATATTAGTAAACTCATTTTATTTCCCTGTGTTTAATGATATACCTCTTAGCTTTTAAAAGGTCACATGATTTCCCTTTAAATAGATCAATCCATGTGACCTTTTAAAATGTGTGGCTAAACGAAGCAGCAATAAATTTGGTGAATTTTATGATTAAAAGGAGCCTTTGTCACATTTCATTAAAAAAATTAATTTACATACAGTAGTGCTGCACTACAGTTCAGAAAGTGATCAGAAAATTGCATTTTATAGAATAGGATAATAAATTTTGGTGCAGGATTGAAATGTGGTCTTATGTTCTATTATATTTCATACACTGACTGAATGATTTTGATGAGCATAAGCTGAGGATTAGCATGTAAACTATCCTCATTGTTTCATATTAAAAAGTGAATATTTAAGAGCAGAAAATGCAAATTTGTTTCAGTAGCATGGTGCACATTTTTCAGTATGTAAATGTGCCACATCTGTGTATTTGTTTTGCTGCAGACATAACCAGCAAGAGTTTAGTGATGAAATCTGTTCTTAATTATGATAGCAGCTGTTGGAGTAGTAGCCATTTTTTTCCTCCTGATGTGAAGTTGCCTGATTTACTTGTTTTTGTCTGCATTTGTTAGGGCTGCCAGCGCAAAGAGAGAACTCTTTGTGAGCAGTTGCAATTTGTTTTCTGTGTGAGAGCTCTGTGCAAATTGACTAAATCTGCACAGCAGGCTAGTTTTATCTTTCCCCTTCCTGCAATGCAAGCTGTTGTACCTCTGCTCCAGCACAAGAGGCCTATAAAACTACCAAACAAATGGGTGAGATAGTAAGTGCTCTGGCAAGCATCTTAGGCAGCAGTTTGTGTACATTAACTATGTCTTACTAAAATAAAATAATAAAATTACTGATGAAGAAAAAAGTTGGGACACTCTAGATCTGGGACATATGGTATTAAAATATTATTTTGATAAACAGTTTGTAAGTTTGATACCTTTTTCTTCTCCAGTTATTTTGTTTCCATATATAAAGTTACTAGAACTCTGAAGTTCCTGAGCCATAATCACACCCCAGTTGGTTGAATGTATTTGCTCAGTATTCTGGTGAATATGAGAGAGAGAAAGTATAGAAGGTTATCAAAAGGTGATATAAGAAAGTCAGTTTTTGTTTGAAAATTATGGATCTCTCATTTTCATAAGTAATTTACTTACGATGCAGAGCAGTGGCAAATCAACACAGTAAAAGAGCATCACGTGTCTTTTGCACTTTAATGAAATATAGACTGCAAATTGACTTGGGAAATGAAAACTGGGTTAAGAGAACGCATGTTTGAATTAGTAAAACTTTTGTACCAAGTTCCCAATTTACAAACCATTTGTGATCTCCACACAAACAGGCCAATGATTTATTTCACAAATAGTTTATTTCACAGTATAATGTGTCTTTTTTGGAATTCAGTCAGTCCTGGTCTTAAGTAGACTTCATCTATGCTCCTTTTGGGTTCTGAGCTTTGAGAGTAATTGCAGCAATGCAACTTGTAGCTTCTTGCTAGTCTTACACTGGTGGTTTGTGCCAGTGTAGTTACAACACTGCTGGTCACTAATGGCTGAAATCCCCAGGCAGTCCACCCATTTCTCTTCTAAAAAGAAAATAACCTACTTAAGACCAAATCGTCTCAACAATTCAGAAGTCATAAAAACACCTACCTACCTGCTTTATAGTTTTCAGTACTCCTGTCACTACAGCATCAAAGGGCTTGTCTACACAAACATTTAGTTTGTGGCAAACTGCAGTGTTACGCTACTTCATATTTCCCCTTCAAGCTGCACACATAGCTCTCATCTATTCACTGGCAGAATTTGGCCCTTTAGCTCTTACGCACCCTATGAAGACTTGGTGCAATAGTTGAAAGTTCTCCATAGTCATTGTTACCCTTTGGTATACTTTCAGAAACTTGAATCAGAGAGGTAGCTGTGTTAGTCTGTAATAGCAGAAGTGACAAAGAGTCCTGTGGCACCTTTAGTTAGTCTTTAAGGTGCCACAGGACTCTTTGTCATTTCAGAAACTTAGTACTTTTCCTTCAAATAATTGTTCATATCCATATTCCACTATCAATGTCTATAAATCAGATGCTACATTTGTCAAGCCTGCTGCAATCTTCTCCTAAGACTTCAAACTTGTACCTTCACTACATTGTTCTACTACTTGGGATCACTTGTAGTGCAACATGCACATGGAGCATCACTCGAAGGAGAATGAAAAGTAAATTACCTGTACAGTTATTGAGTTCTTTGAGATGTGTTGTCATGATGCACGTTCCATGATCCCCCTCCACCTTCTCTACCTCAGAGTCCTTCACTTCAGGGATTCTGTGGTTGCAAGGAAACTAAGTGGTGGTTGGAGCTCTCCTCACTTTTATGCTCTATATTCCAGATGCAAAGAGATTTTTTGAGGGGATTTTCAGGCTTAGATAGCATATCTTCTCCTGAATGGGATATCTGGCTTCAGAGCTACATGCAGTGTTATGGAGCCCTGTTGGTCGCAGGATATTAGTGAGACAAGGTGGGTCTTTTATTGGACCAGCTTCTGTTGGTGAGACAGACAAGTGTTTGAGCTTGTACAAAACTTTTTTTCAGGTCTGTGAAATGTACTCAAGAGTGCATTTCCCAGACCTGAAGAAGAGCTCTGGGTAAGTTAGAAAGCTTGTCTCTCTCACCAACAGAAGTTTGTCTTATAAAAGATATTCTTACCCATCTTGTCTCTTTAGAGCTACATGACTTCCACAGCCTTGATTCAGAAACCAATTGGTCCAAAAAATGTACCTGGGCTATAAAGTCCAAATCCTAGACAATTGCTAAATTCAGAGCTGTTTGAATATGGTATTTCGGCTCAATTAATTATAGAAATAAAGCTCTCTAATATTCACATCAAGACATGAGGTGAAATCCTGATCCCATTGAAGTCAATGGCAAAACTCCTATTGACTTCAGTGAACTTTCTTAAAATTTAGACTAGTCATAATTAGGGGGTTTTGTTCTGTTCTGGCTCACTGCTAATGGACACTGTAACCTAGATTGTACCTTACTCTATCTGTATTTCATTCTGTACATTACTTAAAATATGTTCAATACTTACAAACTCAAAAAAACTCCAGGACACAGGTAACTAGCATATAACATTTGTTTTGTGAAATAGACTTAACGGGCATAAACTTTGTGCTATACAGAAAGAATAGTTATAAGTATTAAGATCATTTTGTGAATAAGTCACTTTTCACAACTATGTAACCAGCTAAATTCCACCCCTGCTTTAATTAGTGGATATAAGGAATATCAGTACCGGTAGTATAAAACAGTGCTTTATTATATGCAGTGTTGATTTTTAAAAAAGGCAGAGGATATGTATTGTTCTCCACATGTTGGGTCATTATACATTAAGCTACTCTAAATGTTTAATTCATGACCAAGAAATATGTGATTTTAGTAGGTTTTCCTGCTGGAGTACAGCTTTCTGTGACTTAATTGGAAATTTAATTTAATTTAAATTGAAAAGTGTTTTTCATTTGTCAAGTATTCCCATCGGAAATCTAGGATATCTTTTAGAATTTAATTTTGTATCATTGTCACTATGTTAAGCTCTTCCTTGTCTATTTCTCTTCTGTGTTCTTTCTGACACATAAGAGTCTGTGTGTTTGAATTTACTTTTGATGAAACATTTCTTTGTTTAATTAATCCATTTTTCCTAAACAAAATTTGATGGTAAATAATGAATAACTAACAACAAAGTTTGAAAGCAGTTTATTTCTTGAGCTTTTGCAGAGGTAGCAAATTGCAATAAGCATGGAATTTAGTTGATTATTTTACTGAGCATGCTAATACAAAGGTTTCCAACTTTGCCCCAGGGAACCATATTGTCAACTTGCCAGGAGGCTCAGGACTGCACCTAATTTACATTAAATGGGGTGAATGGTAATTGCCATTTTCTTTAATATGGAGATAAGGTCTCTAGGAACAAGTCAGAGTATACCATTCTACATTTTTTTGGGAGCAGTCTTCCTTTCAGTTCAAGATGGAACATCACTTCTTGGAACCTGTAGTCACCATGGGCTGGGCCTCTCAACTAAAGAGAAGAGGGCCTCAAACTACATTGCAGAACTTCACACATTTGATCACACTTCAGTCTACTCTATGTTACTCTATGTTATGTAATGCCCAGTGCACAAATTAGATAGTACCAATGAATCTTAGTCACCACAGAGAAGCTACCACATTTGCTTTGCGGAATGTGATTCCTTGCTCTCCAGCAATTTGACTTGCTCACCTTTGCTTGTAGAGCTTCAAAGTTCTTTTAATCAACAAATTTTCATGTACTTATCTGTGTACTTAACTGGCTCCACCCTTACTACCTGCACACGGACAATATATGTATGTGCACACCTGTACAAATAAGGAAATTTTCTACTATGATTACTCAGTATACAATTTTTAAATTGTCATATCTTTGTTTTTTGAAACGAGAAGCACTAGTCCTCAATGAGAACTATATTCACAATATGTGGAGACTGTGCTTATGCACTGTGAAGTCAAAAGTTAAACTGTTTTTGTTGTATCCTTATTCAAACGTGTTTATTACAAAGGGAAAAGTGTATTCTTCCCCACCATTCTTTGTAATTCAAAATATGTCTGAAGGGATTTAGCTGAAATATTCAAACTAATTCACTTTCAGGTGGAGAACAAACTTTTCAGCCCCAAAGATAAATATCTTGGAAAGCTATTAACTTGCAAAAACAGGAGGTTATAATAAAAAATATTTTGCAGCATTAACTGTTTTGGGACTAGAAAGTGGCCACTATAATACTGAGTGAAGAAATGTTAATTTTTTCCTCTCGTTTATGATGTAATGTGCATTAAATGCGTTGGATTCCCTTGTTACTTTAAAAGTGACTTTCTGATTGTACCTAGAGTGACCTTTATTACATAAATAAATAAAGTTTCTAAAGTACAGAATTATTTGTATAACTGTCTCAACTCAGCCCATTAATATTTTCTCTCTAATACCAGTGAAACATCTTTTGTTTCTTGTACAGCTCTATTGCAGGCATTGGCATTTAGATGTAAAAAAACGGCAAGTACAAATTTCTGAGCCCTTTCTTCTGGGCATGATTTTAGTTTGATATGAAATGCATCAGTGCTAATATGATCAGTTAGTGAATATAGAAATAAAATTTGGATTAATGATCAATGGCTTGAATGTCTCCCTATCCGTGTAGGTGTGTGTAAAGATAGATTTTGTTTTCTAACGAAAAACAAAAGCATAAATCCCTTGTACAGAAATTAATAGAAAACAACCCACTAGCATCACACAGTATCCTGACCCCCTCCCTAGGAATTCTTCCTCTGCTAAAGCTTACAGTATAAGGAACACCGTGGTTCAATTACCAAGTGATACAGTTCAAACATATAATTCATTTACTACTGAACTTGACTTGTTAGAGGATTATAGATAGATAGGAAGAGATATAGATGTGGTTCATCCCATAGCCGGGGCGAACAGTGAGAGAGAAAGGGCTTGTCCTCACTACAGCAGGGAAGCATCGATTTTTTGGCGATCGATTTATCGCATCTTGTTAAGACGTGATAAATCGATCGCCAACGGCTCCCCCTTCGACTCCGGAAGTCCAGCTTGTCAAGAGGCGCAAGCTGGAGTCAACGGGACTGCGCCGCCGAGATGCAGAGATGTCGATTTCAGCTACGTTATTAACTTAGCTGAAATTGCGTATCTACAGTCGATTTCCCCCCCTAGTGGAGACCAGCCCAGAGAGAGCTAAACTGAAACTAAAAAACTCTCTTTTGTCTCCGAGGTTGATTAGCATCTCCAGTTCATCATCCCCTCTCAGGTTCCTTTCAGGTTAACCCTTTATAGGTAAAACAGTAATTCTAAGCTACTTTATACTTATGACAGGTGTGTATACAGATAGATTTTGTTTTCTAACAAAGGTGATGTGACGATTGTAGGTGCATGTATGGGCTTTATTTTAATGAATGCTTTTAGGTTTCTCTACTCAGGGCAATCCTGTAGTTGTACTGCACTGATGTGTAAAAATTGTTGAAGAGCACACTTACTTCTCTTGTTTGGGAACACTTAGTGATGAGCTCACAGGTGTTATATAATAGATTGACATTATTCTAATTTTAAGCCAAGCACCAATTAATTCTGCAGTCTAGGATTGAGTAAAGTGAAGACTAATCAGGTAGCAATTTTAAAGTCATGTTTGAAATTGCTTCCTTATTCCAGTGCACCATTGACATTTTTTAAAAAAAGCATGACTAGTCATTTAAATATGAAACATAACTTCTGTATGACAATATAAGTTTAACTAACTGCATCTATTACTGTAATAGGTAAACAGATTTTTACACCAAAACACCGCTGAGGTTAAATTATTGAGGAGTAATGTTTAAATTCAGATCAGGAATGGCAGCTTCTGGAATTAACGAATGTTTGTGCTGGTTTGAGTGTCTCTAGTGCTCTGATTACAGATTTAATGCAAGGCTTTTCTTAAGAAAACGTCTCATTGATGGGGACTTCTAGAAGGGGAAAATCTTCAGCACACATACTCTCCCATTCAGCAGATCACAACATAAGGTCCATGTCACAGTAATTTAAAAATTAAATGGAACCAAGCAACCTAATTACCTAATATCGGTGGAAGCAATAAATGCCACTGAAGATTGACATGTGAAGTAGTAATTTTTTTAAAAGTAATTCATAAATAGAAAGCAAAAGAAGAATCTGGTTTAAAATAAAGGCATGAGAATCTCAACAAAGCTGTTTTATGGAACAAAATGCTGTTCTTAATTTTTTTTAAAACCCCTCTTCTACAAAATACCAAATCAAACTTTTGCTAAAATTAAAATAACTTGAGAGAATGTATATGTTTTGTTCTCCAGTGTATTATCCAGATAATGTCTTCCAAAAAAAGTTCTATGTTACAAAAAGAGGCCAAGACTGATCAACACCCTGATACACATTTCCTTAAATGAACATAGTAACCTCAGCTAGTAAAAATGTCTTTAAACCATATTCTTTCAACTACATCCATGTATAGTTAATGCTGATATAGAAGTATTTTGTAAAATGATGGCAGGAAAGGGCTACTTTCAAGTCTCAATGATATAGTTGATGACAAGGAATGATAGAAGTTCTGTCAGAAATAAGCACTACTGAAGAAGGCTGAGAGGAGCAGCTTAAGCTTCAGTGAGCTATCGATACACAACCTTTAAAGGTCAAAATAATCCAGAGTGTTTGAAAGGTATATAGGTATATCAAGAGAAACTTGAGGAGGCTACACACTGTAAAGTCTTTCTTTAAGTGAGTTGCTGTTTAGATTGTGTATCTGCTGTTTTTTTCTCACAATATATTTTACCAGGCTATGTTCTGATGATAGTATGAAGGCCAAAAATGGCCTGCACAACTACTTATGAACAAACACTGCCAAATGTACAGTCTATTGCACACAATATATTCAGAAACAGATATCTTACACGGGAATGCTTATTCTGTTTACCACACCTGTTTTGACTTTATTAGCCTTTTAAATAAGAATGTTTTAACTCTACTGTCTAGATATCTTGAAGTTTCATAGATCTTTATGCATGAATAGGGCAGCAAAAATCAATGAAGACACTTCTATCTGCAGTGCATATCTGGTTGTGGGCAAGATGCACTGCTCAAAAACATAGCCAGTATTCAATTAGCAATTAGCCCCATAGTTACACCTATAAATGTTCACTGTTGATTCAAGATGCCTTGTTCCAGCTGCCATACACAAGACTGGCTCCATAGTTATTATCTAATATGAATTTACATGTAACATTATCCTCCTAACTGAACTAACATTATCTGAATCACATTTATGTTTGTATTAGATGTCCAAGGTCACAGAAGATAATTTAAATTAATGTTCCACTGTGTATTATCCCAGATAACATTTTCCAGAAATGTCACATATTACAGGAAGGCCAAAGGCTGATCAACATTCTTGACATGATCTATTTATTTTCTTGTTTGGTTTTTCCAAAATGTTCTGTGCTTGCTGTATTGAGGCTACAACTTAGTCTCTCCACCTTTCTCCCACACAAATGGTGGAAAAACAGTAAATAACATACCAATGCTTATGTAACAAAGAAAGAAGCAAACATTTTCCCCTTGACTGCTAGGAAAGGGTGGGAGGGAAGCATATGTAGTATAACTTATATTGGTAGATGTAAAGCTGTAATAGAAAATTCATATAAATAAAGGATAGGAATTTTTAATGGTTCAGTATTGGCCTAAACATGCTGACATTGAAACCTATGATAAAACTAACACTCACTTTAGTGAGAGCAGTTAGGTCAATGCTGAGTGCTTTTGAAAATCCCACCAAAGTTGGTTTGTTTTTTTTTTGTTTTTTTTTTTGCTTTAAAAAAAACAACAACCAAAGAAGGGTTAAATTTTGTACTGCATTTCTAAGTTATCATCAGGCTGGGAGGTGCTTATTGGACTGCAGTCACACAGACTGTGATGCAACAGACTATTATGTGGAGAGAGAGAGAGAGAGAGAGAGAGAGAGAGAGAGAGAGAGAGAGAGAGAGGGGATGTCAGCTGCCTGTGCACCTGGGTGAGAGAAAATGGCATCTGCCTATGCTACTTAATTCTGCTGCATCTGTGGGCTGTGCCAGGGAAGTACAGCTTTAATTTTTACCAGGGGCTCCATGGGACCCAACCATCAGCGGCTACAGTGAGGCCCTCCACTATCACCCAGCTCCTCAAAGCTATCCAATAGCTAATTCCCGTTATGGAAGTTAGGCATCTAAATACCAGCTGTTATCTGTCTATAGGTCCTCCACAGCCCTGTTTGCCAGAAGTATGCATCATCTTTAGCTAGCACAAACCCTGGAGTGAACCTGGTCCTTGTCTCTTGAAATTTGAGTATGACACTCTGCAGAAAGTGAGTATTGTTTCCCTGCAAATAATCTGAAATACATGAAAGGAGACTATAGCAGCCTCAAACATTCAGACTTTTGTTAGTGCTATAAAGTCCTCCAGTGTGAGTTCCAGATCAGATGGTAACTCTTCTTAATTTGGAACCTTTTTTTCATTAACAGATATATGTGTGTGTCAGGGTTCCCTCCCCACTCTGAACTCTAAGGTACAGATGTGGGGACCCTCATGAAAGACCCCATAAGCTTATTTCTATCAGCTTAGATTGAAAACTTCCCCAAGGCACAAATCCTTTTGTCCTTGGACGGTTGCTGCCACCATCAAGTGATTTAGGGAAAGGATCAGCTACCTTTATGGTTATGACAGTGTGAAAGTGCATTTTTCTTTCCATCTATTCCTTCTGTGTCCAAAGATGCTACTGGTTCACGTATTTCATGTGCAGTAAGAGGAGGGATATTGTTTCTCCACAAAATTATCATAATGGGTCATCCACAGCAATTTTGTATAGTTGTAGGCATTTGGTTCTATGTAGTGTTTCAGAAATATTTGAAAAGATGTGTTAAAACATACCAAATATGTTTTTGGTTTATCCTATGTTTCTCCAAGTACATGCATTTTAATTGTTTATTGTTTTTGGAGGGGGGATGTGGAAGGTTTGGGGGAATATTTATCTTGGAAAGAATAGTAAGCAAATTCTGTAAGTCAGCACAAAGGGAGCTGTCAGATATGCTAATGACTTCCATGTAAGGAAGTTGTGTTTGAAGAACCCAGGGGAAATTTGACTAAAACTACTGTGACCTTGTGGGTAGAGTATTGGAATGGGACTCAGGAGCTCTGGGCTCTATTGCCAGCATTTCAGAAGACCTACTGCTTGACCATGGGCAAATCACTTCCCCTCTCTGTGCCTCAGTTTCCTCCTTTGTAATATAGGGATAATAATTCTTACCTCCTTTGTAAAGCACTTTGAGATCTACTGATGAAAAGTGCTGGGAAGTAGCTAACGATTATTAGTACATGCTAGACATTTTGGAAGAGTCCCATAAACAAAAATGTTCAGGAAATGGCTGCTAGATACTCTGGCTGAACTGGTTGTGCCAATTTGCTCATTCAAATTTTTGGTTTTTTTTTCTTCACTCCAGTTATCTCTTGAAGAAATAACACTATGTTGTTTGTTAACTATGTATGACAAAATATTTTTGTATACTTTGATCTCTCTCATCCATCTTTAAAATTGTTTGGTTTTCACAAACTATGGTTGGGAAAAATCTTTTTCTCCTAGTACTTTCCCATGTGAAAATCCAAGGCCACCTCTCTCTTTTCCTTGATAAAAGTGTTTTCAGATGTTCTCATCATCGTATAGAAGCACTGTTTCACCTTTACCTATTGAAATATGTCCTGCTGAAAAGGTTCATGCTGAGGCAGGCATCAGGAATATTTCCTGAACGAAGAAGAGACGATTAATGAATGGTAAAGATTAATTTTTTCAGGTTGAAACATATACACATTACATTTTTTTGTTGTTGTTTATATAGCATGATTGGCATTGGGAAACTAACAGGCTGATAACGGCAATAGTTTATATACCCTATTTATAAAAACTGCATATTAATGTGGAAAAATTGGAAAGTCCAGTGAAGGGCAACAAAAATGATTAGGGGGCTGGAGCACATGACTTATGAGGAGAGGCTGAAGGAACTGGGATTGTTTAATCTACAGAAGAGAAGACTGAGGGGAGATTTGATAGCTGCTTTCAACTACCTGAAAGGGGGTTCCAAAGAGGATGGATCTAGACTGTTCTCAGTGGTAGAAGATGACAGAACAAGGAGTAATGGTCTCAAGTTGCAGAGGGGGAGGTTTAGGTTGTGTCCAGGATTACCTCCCCACTCTGAACTCTTGGGTAAATATGTGGGGACCCGCATAAAAAAAAAGAAATAACCCCCCCCCAAGCTTATTTTACCAGCTTAGGTTAAAACTTTTCCCCAGAACACAAACTTCTCCAGTGTCTGGACTTGGTACCAGCTGCCACCACCAATTTAAGCCCTCAAAACAATAGGTTTGGGTAAATTGGAACTCCCCTTTAGCACCCTCCAAATCTCCTCCCTTTACCTGGGAGAGGCTTGATAACACAAAGGAAAAACCCCTCACTTTCTGTGAGCCTTGCCCAATCCAAACCAGGATCTATCCAAAGGAAACAAGCAGTCAGGTCTTAAAAGAAAGATTTTAATTAAAGGGAAAAAAGAAGGAATGTACAGAAATCAATAGAAAAAAACCCACTTGCATCACACAGCATCACTGACCCCCTCCCTAGGAATTCTTCCTCTGCTAAAACTTAACAGTATAAGGAACACTGTGGATCAATTATCAAGTGATACAGTTCAAGCATACAATTCACTTACTACTGAACTTGACTTGTTAGAAGATTATAGAAAGGTAGAGTAAAAGACATAGGTGTGGTTCATCCCATAGCCGGAGAGAACAGAGAGAGAGATAAACTGAAATTAAAACTCTCTTTGTCTCCGAGGTTGATTAACATCTCCGGTTCGTCATCCCCTCTCAGCTTACCTTCAGGTTAACCCTTTACAGGTAAAAAGTAATTATAGGCTACTTTATACTTATGACAGGTTGGATATTAGGAAAAACTTTTTCACTAGGAAGGTGGTGAAGCACTGGAATGGGTTACCTAGGGAGGTGGTAGAATCTCCTTCCTTAGAGGTTTTTTAGGTCAGGCTTGACAAAGCCTTGGTTGGGCATTGGTTCTGCTTTGAGCAGCGGGTTGGGCTAGCTGACCTCCTGAGGTCCCTTCCAAACCTGATATTCTATGATTCTATGTTCTGTATCCCTTACCCCCTACCTGCTGTTTGTATGTCTTTAGGTTTGAGCAACTCAGAACAAGGACTGTGTCTTCTTTTTTGTTTGTGAAGCACCTACATATTTCAGGTACTACCAGAAATAAATAAAATAGAAGCAATAAATGTGTATAGATAAGCTACACGACAGATCACTGGCCCCAAAGAGCTTACAGTCAAAACATGAAAATTATTCTCTAATCAAGTAGAGAAAATGCTGAGTCCCCCCACCAGCAACTTTCATAATAGCTTAGATTATTCTCTCTCGCCTAGCTAGGGTGACCAGATGTCCTGATTTTATAGGGGCAGTCCCGATATTTGGGGCTTTGTCTTATATAGGCACCTATTACCCCCTACCCCCTGTCCTGATTTTTCACATTTGGTGTCTGTTCACCCTGCTCCTAGCTCCAAACACGAAGTATTATGGGAGTTTTGCATAAAGATCAAGAGTATAACGGGGCCTTTAGTAAAACCAAATATGAAGCTCTGGGTCAAATTCTCCTTTCAGTTATACTCATGTGACCCACTCCCACAAGTCAATGGGGGCTTTTTGGGTGCAGAAACTGATCATCAGAGTTCACATTTCTATTGGAAGTTAAGGTGAAAGACTTCTGTGTCTGGTTATACTGTATATCGAATTAATTTTGCACGTCTGTTGTGTCTCCCAGGTTGTGTTCTGTGACTTATTGCCTTCATGTTTAAACTGTTAACATCTGCTGTATTACTAAGCAGCTATCACTGTAGCTTTGCTTTGCATTAGCAAAAACAAGAGCAAAAAACCCTCCTAACTGAGGACTGTCAGGGATTACTGTGTGTATGCTGTGACAAACCAAACAGCCTCCAGGGTTCTTATCTCTACTGCTGCTCACTTCATGTTTTATCCATTAAATAAATGTGATGAAGGTATTTTTTTTCTTGTTTCTTGACGTTACTTTTTCTACACTGGAACAATTTAACATGCAGTAGTCTCAGCTCTAGTTTTACTGAAGCAGAAATGTCATCTAAATTGTCATTGATGAAATAATTTTCTATTTAATTGTGGAAGTCTATTAAAGATGAACTGTCTCTTTAATTGTGTGCATTTTGAGTACAAAGACGGGTTAAACAGGTTTTAAATTTGGCAAGATTGTCATTTGCAGGAGCTTTTTAACACTGCAGGGTGTGTGCGTATTTTCATGGAAAATATTTTTAAAATATATTTCATTCCAGTTATATTAGATAAGTATAGAGAGGATAACAATCAATATAGCTCATTGCTACTAAGATTTATAGCTATTTTAAAAGAGAGTATTCAAAGAAAGAAGTTATTCAAATAAATTATTTTTTATAAATGTATTAGGTTTAAACAGGAAAAAAGGTAAGTTTCAGTTACCCCCTCAAAAAAGCCTTCCCCCTTCTCCTTTATTGCTTTAGCCTGTTCCTATTTGCATTTTTAAAACATCTCACTAGCTCTCTGTGGAATTCCCTCACAACCTTGAGATGGTTTTACACAGATGAAAATGATATTTGTGTCACAATTATTTATGAAAAGCATAAAAACGGTTACTGATATGGCAGAGACGTTCTGATTGTTGGGTTTCCCCATAATGTTAATTACAATAATGCATATAGCCTGGCACGTTAATCTTTGAGATGCATTCTCGGTTTGTTGTGACAGGATGAGAGGGCATACATGCCAGGGCTGCCAGATGGGATTTGTATTAGCAGGACTATTCTGCTTTTGACAGGGCTATCAAAATGCACTATTGCTTGCCTCCTTCTACACTGTGCAGGCTGCTCTCTTTTTCAAAGGTTGACTCATCTCCTCTGCATGTAATGTAGAAAACCCATCAGGCACCACAAGAACTTCCTAGATCCCGAGAGAGATTTCCCCTGAAAATGATAATGTGCAGTTTTTATCTTCAACAAATCTTGGCAGCTAGTGTTTTCCAAGTCTTGCTTTATATGAAGGGTACTCTCACCTAACACGACCCATTTGATCCGGTAAAACTTCAAACATCTTTGGTAGGCTACTGCTTTGCAAACACTGTCCTATGGTTGACAGAGCAATTGTATTGCTCTCTAAGAAAAAAAAATATTATTCCTAATAATCATAAAGCGTTGCATTTTTCTAATTTTGCAGTATAGCAGGCTATTTTATTTTCTATACTTAAATCCTATTTTACACATAACTAAAGATAATGAGATACTGACCGTTTGGTTGTTGGTGAATGGGTGTAATAAAAGAGTGAAGAGCATATGGTAACTGGACATTTAGGAAGGAAAGAACTTTCACTTAATGTGAGACTTGTTCATTGAATTAATCACTACAACACATTCATTGTCATTCCAGAATTGAATCCAGGATTTTAATGGCAAGAGTTCTTTGCTCAAAACTTTATATATGTCTTAAAATGGAAACCAAACTAAATTTGAAAATTACAAATTGCTATATTGTTTTGGATATACTTGAATATTCACCAATGAGTAGATGTTATCCATAGGAAAAGTTGATTTTGGTTTGATTTTATAATTTAACCACTAGATTCTGCAAAAACTTAAGTAGGTGCATAACTTTATTCATGAGAGTAGTCCTGTTATGGGACTAAGTTTATATTTTTAAGTTGTCTTTGTCTAAGCACGATATGGCTATGACACTATACCTCATATTTTCATAGTTCAGTAAACCCTCGATTTAACGGACCCCGATTTAACGGACTTCGGATGCAACGAACAAAATTTCCGATGCATCTGAAATCCGTTATTCGGGGGCTGCCGGCTCCCGCCTGCGGGTGGGCTGGCTGGCTGCTGGCTCCCGCCTGTGGGTGGGCTGGCTGGCTGCTGACTCCCGCCTGTGGGCGGGCTGGCTGTCTGGCTGCCGGCTCCCGCCTGCGGGCGGGCTGGCGGGCTGGTGGCTGCCGGCTTCCGTCTGCGGGCGGGCTGGCGGGCTGGCGGCTCCCGCCCGGCTCCCCACAGCGGGGAGCCGGGCGGGCGAGTTGACAGCTCCCGCCCGGTTCCCCGCTGCGGGGAGCCGGGCGGGAGCTGTCAACCCGACCGCCCGGCTCCCCGGATCCCCGCAGCGGGGAGCCGGGCGGCCGGGTTGACAGCTCCCGCCCGGCTCCCCGCAGCGGGGATCTGGGCGGGCGGGTTGACAGCTCCCGCCCGGCTCCCCGCAGCGGGGATCTGGGCGGGCTAACAGCTTCCGCCCGGGTCCCAGCAGCTGGGGTCCCGGGCAGGCGGGCGGGCTGCTGGCTGCCACTGGGTGGGCTGACTCCCGGCTCCCGGCCCTGATCAGTAAAACCTCGATATAACGGACTAATTCGGGCGAGGGGGGTGTCCGTTAAAGCCAAAAGTCCTGTTATTTAATGATTTAAAAAAATTATTAAATAACGGACTTTCGGCTTTAAATGACACCCCCTCGCCCGAATTAGTCCGTTATATCGAGGTTTCACTGTTGTATGATTATCATATAATTATCATGCTTTTTACACAAGATGGGTCATGTGAGGGGTCATTGGAAAAGTTATGATGTGCTGAATATGATTATCCTATTTGTATGCATGTATCCTTTTTGTATCTGAATTTATGAATATTGACTATGTATGTATTTCAAATGTGGTTACACCCGGGTGACACCCACTAGACAAAATGCTTCTAGTCTAGACACCTGTTTGGGAAGTACCTATTCAAGGTAATGGGCTGTTTAGGTAACAATAGCTATAGAAGAAGCTTCTCTCCTAGCCTGTAAGTAATGGCTGCTATGACTCAGCAGGGCATGCAAGAGCATGTTACCAGACCACATGACACTGAACTCTATTTTGAGTACCTGTATTTTTCCACAAACTGGGCTGGGAACTGTTTTGGAACAAAGCCAAATAGTAAAGCTATATAAGGTGGGGTATGACAGCATTGAGGGGCCTCATTCCCAACACATGGACACTCCTGAAATCATTTGAGAAACAAAGACTGAGCTGGAGGAAGTGCTGGTCCCAGGCTAAAAGGATTTCTAGCCTGTGTATGGAAACTGGTGAACTGCTTGTATCATCAGCCAGGGTGATAAATTGCTAATTCATTTCCAATCTATCTAGTATGTTAGACTTAGTTTGCAATTTTGTTATTTGCTAGGTAATCTGCTTTGCTATCACTTGTAATAACTTAAAATATATCCTTTGTAGTTAATAAACATGTTTTTTGCTTTATCTAAACCAGTGTACCTTGGACTTAACTGTCTGGGGAATATCTCAGCTTGGTTTGACACAGGCTTGTTGCATATTCTTCTCCACATTGAGGGAGGAGCAAACTATTTATTAGCTTGCATTGCACAGGGATCTGTACAATGTAAGATGGTATAATTTTGGATATATACTTCAGTGGTGGAGCCTGCCTAGGGAGCTGGGAGTTATCTTGGCTGTAGCCTCTCTATTGTTGTTGTTTCAAGCAGTGGCTGGTCAACCTGCATGCAACTGCACCTAGGTATGTCCCTGCATATGCAAATGCTGGTGAAAGTGTAGGACTGGGAGCAGTCTACAGTTTGTCACAGCAGCATAGTGTGAGTCAGGCAGGTGAGTCAGAAGGCTCAGTGGTACCCCAGTTCCAGGTGGCACCCGCAGGGAACTCATCACAATGGCAGTGTGTGGGTTGGTTGGTTGGTTTGTATTAGTGCCTAAGGGGCTTATTCATGGATCAGGACCCCATTGTGCTTGGCACTATACAAACACCGAGTAAAAAGACAGTCCCTCTTCTAAAGAACTTGCATTCTAAGTATAAGACAAGAGATAAATCTAGACAGATCAGGAAGTATAAGTAAACAATGAGACAATATTGGTCAGCATGATAACTGTGGTGTCAGCATACCAGCAGCCTACCTGATGTCAAGTTTTGTAGCATCATTACAAAGGAGACATTTGGGGTAGCAATTGTGTGAATATTATTTCTATTAAAGAAATAGCAGATTTTATATAATTTGTACTGTCAAGAGAGGACCTGACAGTACAGGACTTACATTTCTTGGGGAAAATCAAAGATTGGGGGGATGTTGGAGACCACCCTGTAGTCTAACCGAGGCTGGGGAGAACCAGAGTGTAATCCAAGTGCAAAGCCAATTCAGAACCAGCCCCACAATTAGGCAGGTGGCAGTTGCACAAAGATACGCAGGGTATGGCTTGCATGCTAAAAGGCTGTTTGTGAGTGACCCAGGAGTGAGCTCCTTCAGCAAGGCATCATAGGTAAGGCTGCGGGTTTGTCACAGAGGTAACAGAAGTTATAGATTCCATGACTTTCCGGGCCCTCCGGGACTTCTGCAGTGGCAGAAGTGGCTGTTCCGGGGGCCACCTAAGTAGCTGGGTCAGTTGGGCCACCACACCTCCCTCTCCCAGCAGCAGCAGGAGTTTGGGTGTTTTTGGGAGGGGGTTCAGGACAGGCGGTTAGGTGGCGGGAGGGGGTGAGGGCTCTGGGAGGCACTTACCTCAGGGGGCTCCTGGAAGCGGTGACATCCCCTTATCGCAGTTCCTAGGAGATGGCTCCACGTGCTGCCTCCACCTGCAGGCACTGCCCCTGCAGCTCCCACTGGCCACAATTCCCAGCCAATGGGAGCTGTGGAGCGGATACTTGAGGCAGAGACAGTGTGAGGAGCCAGGTAGGGACCCTGCTAGCCCCACTAGTCCCCCCAGAGCACCTGCGGCACCCTGGGCTGCTTCCCCTTAAACCATAAGCTTAACTTTAATCACATGCATAAGACCCATTAACTTCAATAGGATTTCATATGTTTAAAGTTAAACATATGCCTAAGTTCTTCATTAGGTTAAGGCCAGAGTGCTCAGCACATTGCAGCATTGAGTCTTAAATTCCCTAAAAAATAAAGCACAGCACATTTCCGCCATTTAAATGTTTATAGGCGATACACCAAATGATGTTTACACTACTGTTGGCAGTGACATTTCAGTCTCTGGAGAATCAAAAAGACAAAAGCTTCAAATACTATAGTGATTATTTTCACGACCAAAATTTCTTTTTGAAGTGAACGATGAGCATGAGTGGATTGTTGATCAATGTGATGTGCCACAGCAGCCTTGATTGATGTGTGCGCATCACTTCACAATTCTGCCTGCAGGAAAAGGAAGAGATGCACCCTTCTATGGTACTCATAGCAAAATCAGGAAGTCTCCTCCATTAAAAACAAAACAAAGCTCAAGAAGCATGATGAACAACATTATATCAAAAAGAAACAATTAACCTTTGTATGTAATCAGTGGGGTAATTACTTGTGCAAAAGACATTTATAGTTTAGATAGGTTCAAGAATAGCAGCCGTGTTAGTCTGTTTCCTAAAGGAAGCAAGGAATACTTGTAGCACCTTAGAGACTAACTAGTTTATTTAAATAATAAATAAATAAATTAAATCAACTAGTTAGTCTCTAAGGTGCTACAAGTATTCCTCGCTTTCTTTATAGCTTAGATAGTTACTCAAACTTGGCATGGCTAGTATGTGTAGGAATGTCATAGAAGAATTTCAGAAGAACATTTCAAATAAAAGGATGTTCTTTCTACTTTTTTGTCATTCTAATGCAGATATATAGTTTCTTTATATTTAGCACTGAGGCCAACATAGGGCATGCACAAACATTACCAAATAGCCTCTTCTGCCAGTCCTTGTGCTGACACTTGGAAACATTTTTCTTTGAGTGAATGAACAACCTAAAAGCAAAACTGGTTGGTGGATTCAGGGCTGGTGAGTGGATACATGATTTAAAATTTTTATTAAAGCTAATGTTGAAAAAATTAACCTGTATACTAGATAAGAGAAGCATGTCTGTACATCTGGGTATAGAACTTAGATTATCCACAAATTCAAAGTTTGTTTTAAAAGTTATAAAATACATATAGTGCATAATCAGCAATAACCCACGTTTAGGTGAATAAATTTAACAGTACAGTTTAGATATTAGCATCTACTTGGATGTTATATAGAATTGATTGTAGAAAGCATCAATGTATCAATGGGTGAAAATTGTCCCTCAGTAGCTGAGAATTTAGGGTAGACTGTCCATTTAGAAAATACAATGCATCAGGGAAGTATATCAGTTACTTTCCCCACTATGCTTCTCGCAGTAATACCAGGAGGGATGAGCTGGAGTGCTGATGTCTGGTGATGTGTTCTAGGTAGATGTTCCTCGACCACGTGATGGTGTCTGACACTATGAGTTGCCGCATCAGCCGAGCATAGCGTTGATTCTGAGTTCTAATGTTAATGAGACTCATTGACTCATAGACTTTAAGGTCAGAAGGGACCATTATGATCATCCAGTTTGATCTCCTGCATAACGCAGGCCACAGACTCTTACTCACCCACTCCTGCAATAAACTTGTAACCTATATCTGAGCTATTGAAAGCCTCAAATCATGGTTTAAAGACTTCAAGGTGCAGGGAATCCTCCAGCAAGTGACTCGTGCCCCACGCTGCAGAAGAAGGTGAAAACCCCCCAGAGCCTCTGCCAATCTGCCCTGGAGGAAAATTCCTTCCCGACCCCAATCAGCTAAACCCTGAGCATGTGGGCAAGACGCACCAGGAAAGAATTCTCTGTAGTATCTCAGATCCCACCCCATCTAACATCCCATCACAGGCCATTGGGCATATATACTGCTAACAGTCAAAGATCAAGTAATTGCCAAAATTAGGCTATCCCACCATACTATTTCCTCCATAAACTCATCAAGCTTAATCTTGAAGCCAATTAGGCCTTTTGTCCCCACTGCTCCCCTGGAAAGGGTGTTCCAGAACTTCACTCCTCCGATGGTTAGACACCTTCATTTAATTTCAAGTCTAAACTTACCGCTGGCCAGTTTATATCCATTTGTCCCCTACAACCATTTCTTCTATGAGATCCTCACTACTAACCAAAACCAAATCTAAAATGGCATCCCCTCTTGTTGGTTCAGCAACCACTAGATGAAGGAATCCATCAGCTATCGCATTTAGGAAAATCTGAACCCTATTATTATTACTAGCACTTGTCCTCCAATATATATCTGGGAAGTTAGTCTCCCATGGTCACACAATTCCAATTACTATTTACTTCATTAAAAACATTAACGAGGTCTCTCTCCATAACCAAATTAGATCCCATTGATCTATAACACACTCTGAGCACTATCCCAGGGGAGGCTCTAGTAGCTTTCTTCCCCAGTGTGATTTTTGCCCAGACCGACTCTGTCTTATCCATTCCATCACTTCTTATTTCTTTACAGTCTACCTCATCATTGATATACAGTGCTACTCTACCACCTTTCCCTTTATTTCTGTCTTTCCTAAACAGCACATACCGTTCAATACCTGTACTCCAGTCACTGACAAGATGGGTGAGGTGGTTTCTTTTATTAGATTATCTTCTGTTGGTGAGAGAGACAAGCTTTCAGTCTACACAGAGCTCTTCTTCAGGTCTGGAAAAAGTACTCAGTGTCATAGCTAAATACAAGGTGGAGCAGATTGTTTGTTTAGCATAAGTAGTTAACACATATTTCAAGGTGAAGTCGCCCATTAACATCCCTCCAGTCATAGACGGGAAAGGAAGGGAGAGGGAAAAAAGGCAGCTGGAGAGGGCATTAGTGGGCTATAAGTTGTTGTAATGAGCCATAAATCTGGTGTGTCTATTCAGTCTGTGATTTTTGGTGTCCAGCAAAGTTATGAATTTAAGCTCCCAGGCTTGTCTTTTGAAGGTGTTATGCAGATTTCCTTTGAGAATGGGGCCTGAGAGGTCAGATATAGAATGATAGTTTTGTGAAAAATGTTCACCCACAGGTGATATGATGTGTTTGTCTTTTATCATTTTCCTGTGTGAGTTCTTTCAAGAGTGTAGCGATTGTCTGGTTTCCTAATGTTAATGTAATCTGAGGCTACAGATGTTAATGTAATTGCTTCATCATCTCAGTTGACTGCTCTCTTCTCTCTTTAACAGTTTGTCTTCTAAGACAAGCTCAGTGCATCATGATATTGCAGTCCATAGGTATATGGACTGATATTGCAGTCCATATGATGTCATAATATAATTGCACCACCATCAGATCTGCACAAAGTAGTTTGCCAGATTCTTTATTGGTCCTGCAACATAACGCAATGTTCTCTTCTCAAAACTGTTATCCCATGAAAAATGGAACAGGTTTGCAAGCTTTGCTGTTGTTCTTTTATATTCCCCTGGGTATGCATGAAGCAAAGAAACAGATTTAGATAAAGCTGCTCTTCCTCTTCTTTACCTCTTCTGCTGCCCATAATTATTTCATTAGTGCCACATAAGAGGTGTTAGAACTCCTCTCCATGGAAGAAGAGAGGGTGGGGTTTTCTCTCACAAGCATCTTTTCTCTCTGGTTAGGAGTGGAATCAATAGCAAGAACTTTGCCAGATGTATTACTTTTTTTCCAAAGAATTCCATATTCTTGTATGCAAACCAGAATGAAACTTCTCATGCCTGGTCTACACTGAAGGGCCGGTCGACCTTGAGATATACAGCTTCTGCTACGCGAATAGCGAATAGCATAACTGAAGTTGAAGTATGTTAGGTCGACTAACCTGGGTGTCCTCACGGTGGCGAGTCGACCGCTGCTGCTCCCCTGTCGACTCTGCTTCCGCCTCTCACCGTGGTGGAGTTCTGGAGTCGAGGGGGAGAGCGCTCAGGGATCAATTTATTGCATCTGCACTAGACATGATAAATCGATCCCCGATAGATCGATCACTACCCACCGATCTGGCGTGTAGTGTAGACGTACCCTTAGTGTAATTAGAATATAAGAAGAGTAGGTGGGGGGGGGGGAATGGTGCAAATAGTGCATTTTGGCAATATTCAAAAGAAGTGCTCAGGGCATCAGGAAGCCAACATGAGGTGAATAAACAGAGATTCTAAGGGTGATTCACATTACTCCAAAATGTCTCCAACATCAGCAATAATTAGTCCTCATACCCTATTATTACACTCACTCTTACCCCTTAGTATTTTCTGTACCCTTGTCCCTGACTTCCTAACCAGTTGTGCAAAGAGGGCAAAGTCTATAAGATCTGCTCTGGAATGTGACCACAGAAAGTAAGTTAATACCAAGGTGAAGTTCCTGCCCTCTCCCCAAAAAGCAATACATGTCTTTTTGTTTCTAACTCCCTCATTCACTGTTTTTGCTCCAAATTATCTCATCTGTTATCTCAGACAAGCTACTTTGTCTCCTCTGCACCCTGCAACTCTTTTGGCTCTACACAAATTTACTATAAATTAGTGTATTTATTATATATACTATATTTGCTAAGATATGTTTATTTAAATTTATAATTATATATAGTTTAATTTACCTTAAAAGAAAAAACACAGTGGGCCAAATTCTGAGCTCTTAAAAATCAATATAGCTCTTATAATGTCTTATAAAGGAGGTATGTAGTTCTACATCAGTTGAAGATCAGGTCTTTATTTCTTTTAGCTGCTGTTTTTGGCTACCTCATG
Source organism: Sternotherus odoratus (assembly GCA_032164245.1). Lineage (NCBI taxonomy): Eukaryota > Metazoa > Chordata > Testudines > Kinosternidae > Sternotherus > Sternotherus odoratus. The sequence continues at coordinate 202,595,719 of JAVMKO010000001.1, read as the reverse complement.
CAACTGTCTCCATAATGCAAGAGTGCAATCATGTCCTGGGATGCAATGTGCAGGACATCGTGGATGGAACTGTAGCAATGGGGTTTCTGAACTGCAGGGGAGAGATACATGACACACGTATCCATATTTCGGCACCAGACCACCTTGCCACAGAGTACATCAGCAAAACCGGCTACTTTGCTATGGTTATGCAAGAGCTGGACACTTCTCTGACATCAGTGTGGGCTGGTCAGGGAAGGTGCATGATGTTTGCACCTTTAAGAATATGGGACTGTTCAGAAAGCTACTAGCAGGACTTTCTTTCCCGGCTGATGGATTACCATTGGTTATCTTGAAATGCCAATAGTGATCCTGGGCGACCCAGCCTATCCCTGCTCCGATGGCTTATGAAGCCATACACTGGCCACCTCGACAGCACCAAGAAACACTTCAGCTACTGTCTCTGTAGGTGTAGAATGACAGTTGAATTTGCGTTTGGTTGTCTGAAGGGTCACTGACATTGTTTACTCACAAGTTTGGATCTCAGTGAGAAAAATATGCCAATGGTTATAGCTGCCTGCTGCATCTGGTGTAATATCTGTGAAGCAAAGAGGAAAAAAATTCTGCCACAGTGGAAGGCAGAGGTGGAGCAGCTGTCTGCTGAATTTGAACAGCCAGATACAGGGGCTCCCCTCGACACAGAGGTGTACGGCTGAGAGAGGTTTTGAAAGACCATTTTAAGAGTGAGCCAGAATAGTGTATATGGTGTTGTAGTGTGCTGATCTGGCCTTGCTCTTTTGCGGCCTGGTATGGAGTTGTGTGATAATTGCTGCACATGTAGAGATACAACATTGTCAATGTACCTATTGATTTTTTTTGTAAATTATCTTACAAGTTGTGTGTCACTGCAGTAGCAGGTAATTAGTCACCTTCGGAACCAGTGAGCACCAGCCGGCGTATGCTATGAACTAATAAAGATGAATTATGTTCTAAATAACAGAATTTTATTTTGTAGCAAGATCAGTGAAAAACAAAACAAAAACAAAAAATGGGCAATTTAAAAGCAAATACTTTAATAAAACTTAATAAAGTAAGAGAACAGAACTTATGAAGGGGAAAGAACATTCATGTCCATTTCAGGTACACATACACCAACTATGGTTTTCACAAGTCAGAGTATGGGTAAGTGCAGGAATGATCCCACTGTTGTGAGAAACTTTCTTGGCTTATATACTATCCCAGTGGAATTGGCTAGTGAAAGGATCTGAGTCCTTACTCCCACTCCCTTTACCCAGAGAGCTGCCTGACCTTTAGGACTCTCTTTTCGCTCTCCTGTGTGGCAGAGTCCTCATAACCCTGGCAAGGCTGGGCCCTGGAGTCCTGGGGGCTTGATCCCCAATCTCGTCATGGTTGCTTAGGGCAGGGGCTAGGGTGTCTCCATTCTGGGGTACTCTCTCCACTTTGGATGCTTCCCTGACCCACTGATCATTACATATGGGTCAAATAAAATAAATGTATTAAAGGGCAACTAATTAAAAAATAAAGAAAAAACACGGAAGGTAAAAGGAAGCAAGTTAAACCCCTCTCCCTGTGCTGGGACCTCTACCCAGGGTCCCTCCTCCCCCCCCCCCCCCCCCCCCCCCGTGTCCCCAGCTGCTCACTGCACTTGGCTCCAGACTGCTCCAGCCCCAGCTCCGCTCTGCTCTGGAGCTGCTGCTGCTGCTCTGCCTCCAGCACAACTCCATGGGCTGTTTCTCTGGCCCTGGCTGGCACGGCTACCTCTCTGGATCAGGCAGCTCCTCCTCACTCCCTCATTGGCCTGCCTGCCTTCTCAGTCAGGCTGACCTGGAGCATTGGCCTCTCCCCATCGACCCTGGGGACTGTCAGTCGAAGGGTCTTGCTTTCCCATCTGCTCTTCCCCTTTCTTATGGTACTGTGGGTGGCCAACCAAAAAACTCCACTATGTTGCATTAAGGGGTCAGTAGTCCCCTTATACTTGTGAAGCTGTGATTTGTTTTTAATGTCCCCATGAGTGGAGCGGTAAGGATAGTGCAGCGACCCCTGATGCCACATGCAATGTTGGGGGGAGGGAGTATAGGGCGATCCTGATTTTGATTTCTCAGTTGGCTGCTGAGAGAGGTGAGCCTGAGACTGTCAAACCTGCAGGTCCACTAGACTCTGCCGCATCTGTGTTTGCTGTCTGAGAAAGCCCATTATGCGGCACGTCCCTCTCCTGTTCCCATGCCTTTCTCCTCTCCACTCTATCTTTCTCCAGGATGGCTGCAATGTTCATACTCCATGCCCTGTGCTCAGAGTCCGATACAGCACTGGCTTGCAGGATCTCATTGAACATGTCATCCTGAGTCTTCTTCTTTCTCCTCCTTATCTAGCTCAGGCATTCTGCGGGGTGTGGAGGGAAAGACTTTGAAGGCTGCAATGGCAGCATCTGCAGAGAAAACACAAAGGGGTATCTTTGTCAGTGTATTCACTATGGAAAGCAAAACTTAAGAGGTTGAACTCACTTCCCTTAGTCCTCTAACGCAGCGGTGTCCAATAGAAATTCCATGCTAGTCACACTGCTAGCCACACTTGTGCTTTTGAGTTTTTCTTATAAGCCATGTTATAAAAAAGCCACATGCATTACTCACAGTTCAGTAGCCAATTCGCCACATGTGGCTAGTGGCGAACATATTGGACACCGTTGCTCTAAAGGTTTAAGCACCATATTCTCACTTCTGCTTGGGATTACTTGTGCATGGCAGTGGTTACAGCACCAGCCATAGTGAGGATGGCCTATATGGGATTAGGGAAATGAGGAGGGAATTGCTCAATTGCATGATTCTAATAGGAATGGCACTGAATAGTGCCACCGTTTTCCACAGGCGATGGTGATTTTAGCTGATGTCCCCTGATGATAACAAAAACAGAGAAAGCACAGCTGCTGCTGGCATCTCAAAGCCTCCCAGCCCCATACGCTGCTAGCTTGGATGCTGCAACGGTGCCTGCTGAAGCGATTGGTGAGTGATGTGGGAAAGTGTCCTACCATGGAGGAAGAAATAAGACAGCCCTCCCTGGAAAACTTCGGCAGAAGGCTGCAGAGTAGCTCCATGAAAGTTTCATCGAAATCTCTCTGGAGGATTCATGGAACTTCCCTGTGTACATAAACAAACTGCTTCACAGCTCCTCCCCTGCCCCCCACAACTCTACAGGGGAATGAAAAGCAGACAGACATATCCCTGAGTGTCCTAACACACTGTGGGTTCTTCCTTGGTTAACTAACATTATCAGCAATGGAAGATTTATAAGGAGGTTATGGTGCTTGATATCATTTTCCTGGCTAACAGTTGTAAATCAGGATGTGTAAATGTAAATGATTTTGCATTATTGATTTTGCATATCAAGAAGGGAATATATGATACATTAAAATGACCTTATTCTAACTAATTTGAGGGGAATATAACACATTCTTTGACGAATTCTGTGTCATCCAGATTTAGAGAGAGGAAAACATCACCACCAACAACAATTGAACACCCTACTGAAGACAGTAAGTCTGCATGGAGCCACATTGGCTTCAATAGGGATCTAGCCACACAGATCTGATTGCAGTCTTGGGGTGCGAAATGTGTGAGGCAATGATGCTGTATCTAAATAAACCCAAGGCCTAAAAAATAGGGAAATCTTGGAATTGATGTTTTTCCAGCAGAATTCTGAAAAGAATATAGAAATACATGTTTCCAATTTGTTAGCTACTAATCTAATAAAGCAATGGAAAATGTAAGGAGAGCTATTAATTACAATAGTACTTACAATAGTGAAAACACCAGAAGACTGAACAAATTGTTTCCCAATCTCACTAAATGTGGATTGTAAAATATTAGCAAAGTTAATGATCTAACAGATTAGAATTTATTATGCTGGACTTGGCTCACCATAACCAAGGGGGATTCATTAGAAATAGATTACAGTGAACAGTAATAATAATAGAGAATTATTGAATGTAATAAATCAATGTAAAGAGAGGAAAGACCCAGTGTATGTCTTTTTCATTATAGGCAGAATAACTCATTTGATCATGTAAACTTGGGTTATTTAGTTTTTATTCTCAGTTTTTTACAGATGGATCAAACTGCATTATATTCCAGCAGAAAAGCCTGCATAACCACAAACTAACCCCTATTTGAAACAGTGGACTAAATATATATTTTTAAAAGCAGTATATGAATTGTAAATTAATATTTCTGTCTCATCCAGAACATACCATACCTACATTACTCTATTTGATTTATGATTTTGGTTTCTTATCTGATACATTTAAGACTTATGAAAGAAAATGCTTTTTCTATGCAATCATAATTAACACGTATCACTGAGGCCATGGGTTTAATAGGATTTAAAATAGGATGAAGACATTTATATGGATTATGAGAATATCCATAGTCACAGTTACTCCAGGGCATAAGACAGCATCTAGCTCAGGGGTAGGCAACCTATGGCACGAGCTGATGATTTTCAGTGGCACTCACACTGCCCGGTTCCTGGCCACAGGTCCGGGGGGTTCTGCATTTTAATTTAATTTTAAATGAAGCTTCTTAAACATTTAAAAAACCTTATTTACTTTACATACAACAATAGTTTAGTTCTATATTACAGTCTTATAGAAAGAGACCTTCAAAAAATGTTAACATATATTACTGGCATGCGAAACCTTAAATTAGAGTGAATAAATGAAGACTCGGCACACCACTTCTGAAAGGTTGCCGACCCTTCTAACTGATGGCATGAGGAGGAAGCTTCCCTGTGCACATACTGATTCATGACAGTGGACTACCAGGTTATTTTTATTCTGGTCCCCTTACATTATTGTATACCCTTCACTGCTGTAATCTTTAAACATCTGAATTTAGTGTATCTGGTACTTGCTATTCCCACGAACAGGATACTGGACTGGATAGATCATTGGTCTGATCCAATAAGGCAATTCCTTTGTGGTTATAAAATAACTAAGAAAGAGCCAAGACTTTGATAGTATCAAGATGATTACTTTAAAAATCATATGATAAATGAGGATCTAAAATGGCCTTCTTTTATATTGTCCCTGTGTATGCCAAGAATAACTTTCCCAGTTACATATGACAAGCTCTCTCTGCCTGCACTTCCAAGAACTATTTTGTGAAGTGCTCAAACTCTGAAGGCCACACCCAGTTCTTTGTAGGGCTTGTTTATTCAGTTTTCCTGATGTGCCACTTTGTTCCATCTAATATATTTATAGCACTTTGTTCATTATTATTATGATAATGATGATGATGATCAATAACAATAATATGTATCAGTGAATGTAAAATATCTAGGTCAAATTAGCTGTAAAGGTTATAGTTAAAATTAAATGTAGATCAGCTGAAATAAAAAATGTAATTGTCTTGGGGGCAGTAAACTCAGTCTGCAAAGGGAGTGAAAAAAATCCCCGACTTTTCATTAAAATACTGTCAAAATCACTTGTCTGTCATAAAAATCAGTCAGGATTTCTGCTTCCCTGTTACACATTGTTTTTTTGTAACCTCATCTTTCTGACCCACCCCTCAACCCATTTGTCTGGTTCGTCCACCTGTTTGCACTTCTGCCTCACCTATAGTTTGAACGATCTCTGGCCCAGAGGCCACCATCTTTGTTAGTTTTCAGGTCAGCACCTAGAACTATGGATTCTTGATCTTTTATTAGTTTTGCTAGTATTACTGTAATATAAATAATAAAATCAGTGCCTCCAATAGAGTTCATTCTGACATGTTTATCTCCCACCTCCATTTTTATTAAACTGTTTACAAGACTATAATCTGATTCCATATCAAAAGCTCAATTATTTTTATTTTTAAAAGGTACAGAGCTTCATGTCCTTGAGGCAGTTTAGAGATTTATCCCAGACAGACACTTAGTATTCTTCAGAATGACTGACCTTAAATAGACTGTGAAACAGACTATATCATTTGTAAATGTTGGATTTTAAAAAAGTTCTGCTTTAAAAAATCTGTGGAAGCTATTGGGTGAATTTTAAATCTGAATCTAAATGTCTGGTGTCTGTAGCCAAGTGCAAGTAAAAGCTGAGGAAAGCTACTAAATCATTCTCTGATCTGCACTGAACTCTATTAGAAATAGAGCATGGTTTTTATAATGTGTACCTCTTGGCTCTCATTAAAGCCTCATAGAAATGATACACTGTACTTGAAAACCATAGATTGGAATATAAATACATTTGAGTCTGTGTTTTTGGGCTTGTGCCCTGGCTCTCAGTGGTAAATTTAGCTTGTTAATGGCTGATGCTTTAAAGAAATACAAAAAGCCCTTAGGCTAGTCTTGTATTGCACCGAATCTGCATAGCAGCTACAAGTATTAATCAAAGCTTTTAAACTAATGTAATAGATTGTCCTTGATCATCTGTAACTGAGTGTAAACCACAACAGATTGGTCTAGCAGAGACTGGATAACCAATCCTACCTGCAAATGACTCGCTATCTTGTCTAAAAAAATGTTTGACACACTTGCACAACATTGCATTGTACACTCAAGAATAGGATGATGAGCAGAGAGTAATGTAGTAACTTTGGGTTAGACATTCAAGCCCTGATCCTGCAAAGACTTACACACACACTTAGCTTTACGTACTGCAAGAGGTTCTGATGGACTACTTATAGTGTGGTCCCACGGACTTGTGGGCTACAAGGCACTGCCACTGCCACTGCCACGGTATCTCCTTTCACAGTCTTTTGCAGGGATTGAGGAATTCTCTCTGTTGAGAGCAAAAAAGTGAGGTGCTTTGTATCCCTGCTGGGACCAGAGGAGTATGTTCCCAGCTGCTGTGGGATCTGAGATGTCCTTCACTTCCCTCTCCCTTCACTGAGACTGAGGGCAGGGAGATCCAGCAGGATATTTCTATCTTCCACCTAGTGCATTGAGGCCTATGGAGGGAATAGAGGAAGTCGTTTCTCCTCTCTCTGCTTGTACCAGGGGAAGTAAGAAAACTGAGGGGAGCTGCTTCCTGTTACTCCAAGGAGAGGCAAAGGACAGAAGTGTATTGTGCGGAGGGGCTGCCTTTCCTATTCACATGTGTGATTAGGAGGGGGCAAACTGAGTCTGTTGAGGTGGCACATGAGCTGCCTGCTGCCAGTCGTGCTGATCAGATCTGAAGGTTGAAGGGCCAAATGTTTCACTGTGCCAGATATCACCTGGAAATATTCAAGGGACCAATATTCGGGCTAGGAAATCAGTTTTCCCCTAGTTTATTCAAACAATAGCCTGAATCCACAGTCTATTACATCAGTTTTGTGTTGTGATAATGCCGTGGAAATCACAATAACCAAAAGGACAATGGTTATGGTTTAGGCGCAGTATTCCTTTAGTTTCCTTTAAGGGAATTATGGGTGCTACTTTGTATATCACAGGCTCCCTCAAGGTTACTGGCTCTGCTCCATGTTAAAGCCACAGCAACACGGAGTGCCTCATTCTATTGTGTTACATCAATATAAAGCAGGAGTAACTCCACTGAGATCAATTGAATCACACCGGTGTGAGTGAGTGCTGAATCAGGACCCGTGTACTCTTCAGGGAGGTAATTATTCAGATACCTACCTAGACAGTCCTGTTTAGGAAAAGTGTATTTTACTTACTTACAAAAATCCATTAAGCATGTAAAATCAACCTGTCAGCTCCCCTGACCTTTCTCAATCTTGCAAGGCTAAGGACTAGCTAAATGGTTGCTTTTCCATCCTAATAGGTTTGTGTAAATAATTGAAATGTACTTTTTATGAAACCCAGATATCAAAGACAGTCATCTGAGTTATGAGAGTGTAGGCTTCTTTTCCACCATTATTAAGTTTGGAACTTAATTTTTTAAAATAACGGTTTTCATTTACATCAGGTTTCTGGGACTAAACTGTGTGCAGTGTAGTACTATGCATTTAAATTATTGAAATGTATTTCTTTTTAATTTCGGTATTGCATGCTTTCAGCTGTGTGCAGACATTTATTTCAGGATTTACAAATCTGCAATGTAATTTGTTCACAGCTAAGGTTGCATTTACTCAAAGTGAGAACTAAAGAACAGCTAGCGATGCAGCTTGCTATAAGATGGTACAGTGCAGTATTTTGAACGGTCTTTGTTCAAGGCTGCCTTGTTTTCTAACGAGCTTTGTAAGATCCAGTGTTACACCAGATAGCGATTAGAAAGGATATAGAGAGAGTATGGTGAAAATTAAGCTTGAAAAGGTTGCCTTTTTAGCACTTAATGAGAGTCAGGGTTATATCACTTCATCACCTTGTTGCTGGGTTCTCTTCCATAATTTAATTGATTTGGTTATGTCATTTTAATTAGCCATGTGCTGCTTTTCATGCACCACAGTGTTGACGTATCACCTGCCCATGACCTCTGTTGTCTTAAAATAAACAGGACAATAAAAAGATCTCAACATTTTAAATTGTCTTAAATCTTTTTTTAAAAAAGGAAAGGAAAATAAATGCTAAATAATATGAATGCTTTAAAAAGTTTTTTAAAATAAGAGAAAATAAATAAATAATCCTCCAGGGACTCAGTTTGTGTCCCGAATTAGTGGCCTGCAAATTTTCATATGTGTAGGAAAAAATGAAGATATTTTTGAGTTATAAGAGATTAAGAAGTAGCATAAATTGGCACACTAGCAGATGTATAACGCCATACTGTTCTGTTCTTTACCGGATTTGACTGAAGTGGTGTGGGGTAGAGTAAAACCAGTCTCATAGAATGTTCAGTACAGTACACAGCACACTGAATGTGAACAGATGGTTTTGTGTAATTGTAAAATTACATATGACTGCTTCACTTCACAGACAAACTGTAATCAGATTTTGGAATAAACATACAGCAATTGTAAACATTAATACAATACAATTCAGGATACCTATCCTTTCTGAATTTTTTCATAATGTGGAGCTATCTTTCCCCAGCATAAATTGGCATAGGTCTGTCAACATCAGTGGAGTTTGCCAGGTGAGGATCCAGCCTATTAGGGATAGGCTTATTTCCCCCAACCCATGCTTGCTGTTTTAAAATTTTTGAAAAAGATAGAAAACTTTCTCAGGTCCTTGCAACAATTACAAACAGTGTTGGGGAAAATATTACTGAAAGTATATACTTCAGCATGGAGTGTTTGAACAGGGATACCATTCGTGAGAATTATATTTGAACACTTTGGATATTTTTTTGTTTACTGGGCTGTCGTTATTTTAGCTGATTTTACTTATTTTCTCTCCTTCAAGAATTTACTACATCCAGACAAACCCCTTTCTTCTTTTTTATGATTGGATTTCCTATATCAGTTTATTTAGGTCAAAGTTGTTTTGCTATATCTGAGAAGTTTTTATTTTTTTTATCTGGAAACTGGTCAGCGGTCCATCAGTGGTCCATCTATTCCGGTATTCTACCTCTCACAGGAACTAGTACCTAATTTCTAAGGAAGATGTTAGAAACCCTGTAGTGGATGTCTCCTCTTATAACTTTTATCATGTGTGTCCCAGCCCCTTCTATTTCTTTTGCATATGGGGTGCCCAGAACAGAAAATTCTAACACAATGGGCCCTGTAAGGACAGAACATTGATTTAAATCTGCATTGCTCAACTGGCAAGTGCCAGGCCACATTTAGCCTGCTGGGAAATAGTGAGTTATAGAGGATTGTATGGCGGTGTAGAGCTGGGTGGGAATTTTCTGACTAACGAGGTTTCATTGGGAAATGCCAGTTTGTTGAAACTGAAATGTTTTGTGGAAGTTTATCAGGTTTGACAAATTACAGTCAGGATTCGAACAGAAACTAGCAGGAAAACAGTTTATCTGGTGCGCTGCTAATGGCCTGAGCTCCACGGCACCAGGGAGGTCTACCTCAAATTGCTGCAGGCCCTGATACCCCAGGGTATTCAGGATCTGCAGCTTCGAGTCAACACTGCCATCCAAATGGAAATGAAAAAGTTTTCAAAATGTTGGAATTTCCTGTGGAATGGATATTGAGTTTCAGCCAGCATTATGGCTTTGGGAGAACTAGCTTTACTGTGCATTTCCAGACACTCTGACATTTGGGATTTTTAAAAAGGTCGTGAATGTTTGTAAGGAGAGCGTTATATTGTTCGGAGGTGTTAGCTTGGCTTCAGTGAAGCACATTTCTAGCCATAACTCGATACAAGGGAGCTGGGTCCATAGGTAGGGGAGGGGAGGTCAAACAAGGCAGGGGTGGGCAAGGCAACATGTTCTGGGGAGCAACCACTAGGCACTGATCTGTTGCTCAGACAGTTTTCTCTTCCTGTTGTGGCCTTTATATAGTCCAGCTATGCAATCAGAGTGCTGCTTGTCCATCTGATCAGGAGCTTGGGAGTGTGTGGCTGCTGTGGGCCTAATGGTCTGAAGCAGCACGTTTGTTGGTTTGTGGCACGAGTATGGTGTTGCTGTGGCCCAGTGACTAAGAGTGCTACCTAAGGACCTGGCAGGGCTGGCGTCAATACCTTTGGCTTTTGTTTATTTGCTTCTCTGAATATGCACCTGTGCTGGAACCCCTCTGCCTGTCACTAAAATGAACTATTTCTGGGGTAGAACGTGGCAATTGTTTAACTTACAGGTACATCATATTAGCGGGACAAAGTGGGTGAGGTAATATCTTTTATTGGACCACCTTCTGTTGGTGAGGGAGGTTAGTTTTTGAGCTTCATATAACAATTTAAGACAGGAAATTACCTTATAACAGTTTAAGACTACCTAGGGAGATTAGGTAGGTAGCATAGGTCAAATCCAACTCTTGTTAATAGGAGACAGCAATAGCTTGGTTTGGGCAATGGTATTGTCTCCAGTTACACCAGGTCTGAATTTGGCCATGTGAGTGGAACTTAACATGTCTAGGGTGAATCCTGTCCCCTAGGACGGTAGGAGTTTTGCCATTAATTTCAGCGGAACCAAGATCTTGAAAAAGGAGAGGCGGGATCTTTAATGATCACAGATTCTATTGGTCATCTGAAAGAAGATATTTCTAAAGCAAAATCCCCTACCAAACATCATTCTTTCTGGGACACTGGTTCAGTACTAACTCCGGAGGAAGAGTCTACTCAAAGTAGCCTCAAATTACCAGCTGAAGATTACATATTAGAACCTCAGTGTTACGAACACCTCGGCAATGGAGGTTGTTCGTACCTGAAATGTTTGTAATGCTGAACAAAACATTATGGTTCTTTCAAAAATTTACAACTGAACATTAACTTAATACAGCTTTGAAACTTTACTATGCAGATGAAAAATGCTGCTTTCCCTTTATTATTTTAGTAGTTTTTGTTTAATATAGTACTGAACCGTGAACTATATTGGGGTTTTTTTTCTGCTGCTGTCTGATTCCATACTTCCAGTTCCAAATGAGTTGTATGGTTGACTGACTGGTCAGTTCATAAATCTAGTGTTCATTAACTCTTAGGTTCTACTGTATATTGTGCTGAGAGCAGGATGTGAACATAGCGTATGCAAGTGAGTTTCTGAAGATAAGATCTTTTCTCAACAGCATTCATACGGTGTCTCAGAAGGTCAGCAAGCAACATCTATTAGTTGTTAAATATAATTAAGGAAAGTCATTGTATGAAGGTGATCTATAAACATCTGCCTTTACCTATATGTACTAAATTGAGCTTTAGGTTTGTGAGTAAGAAATTATTCCGGGTTGTATGTGCTGCATATTAAAAAGAACTTCACCTATGTTTACCTTCAAAGTTTGTTTTCACTGAACTGTTTGACCTTAAAATGTAATTGCCCTTCCTTTCATTAAAAATTGAGTCACTTAATTTGGTAGTTTTACAGACAGTGAGATGTGACCATAGCCCAGCACAGTCTCCATGATTTTAGAATAGCCAATTATTAAAGCATCTCACCATTTTGTTAATGTATTCTGAATGTGAAACTGATTATTCCAGATACTCCATCTTAATCAAAATGTGCACAGTGGCCAACACCAGGAAGTTAAATTAGGATGGCACAAGGAAGAACAGAAAATGTGGTTTCATGTTCTAAGCTTATTTAACTAAATTAATTTGCATTTAGCTGTTTTGTTTGTTCTTGAGATGTTTCATCATGAGTTTTGGTAAACTAGGGAGCATCATTCCAAATGATAATGTAATGACACTAAATAACAATGGGCTGGATTCTCAGTTAATCTGTTCCTTGTAATGCCTGCTGGCCAAGTCAGGCAAGGGGGCAGTTCAGAGCCATAGTTAAGTGTGCATGGGTGATCAGATAGCAGCCAGGTCAATCGTTAGCAGAGGCAGTCCAGGGCAATTTAGTCTGGAAGACTTGATACAAGGAAGCTGGGTCCATGGGTAGGGTAGGGTAGGTCAAACAAGGCAGCGGTGGGCAAGGCCATATGCGAGAGCAACCACTAGGCACTGATCTGTTGCTCAGACCGTTTTCTCTTCCTGTTGTGGCTTTTATATAGTCCAGCTACCCAATCAGAGTGCTGCTTGTCCATCTGATCAGGAGCTTGGGAGTGTGTGGCTGCTGTGCACCTAATGGTCTGTTAGTCAGTGGCACCAGTGTGGTGTGTTGCTGTGGCCCAATGGCTAAGAATACTACCTAAGAACCTGGCAGGGCTGGCTTCAGTTCCAGCATCCTGACATTACTGCATAAGGAATGGGGGAACAGAGGTAAAGGTACCTTAAAAACACCTTTCTATTTCCTGTATTCTGGGGCTGAACAGGGGTTTACCTGGCCCTTAAATTAGCTTAATTTAAACTAGCTTAAATTAGAGCAGATTTAGGCTTGCTCTAAATTATTCTCTGCTTCTCAATGGCCCCATATAAGCCCCGTGAAGCAGGGAGTAGCTATTGTGTAACGCCCTCGAGTCACACTCCCTAAAGGACCCTCTGTGTCAGGGACTAGGACCAGGGCTGGTGCAGAATCCATACTTTCATTACTGTTACACCAACCAGGCAGGGGGGTAATTTCAGGGGGGCTGTTTATGCCCACTTTAAGGCCCCTCTATAATGCCAGAAAGGGGTAAAGAGGCCTTAGTATAATAGAGAATAAAGCTTAATGAGTTCAAAAGAAAAGTACATCAAACCCCCAAATTTCTGGTGGGTTCAGATTTGAATCCCCATTATTGAAATTACCTTTACATATTTGGTTTGAGGTCAAATGTATGAATATGCCTGTTTTCTGGATTTAGTTTTTTGTGGGGTATTTGATGCTGGAAATCTCACAGAAAAAAAAGTATTTCTTCTGTGATTTCCACTAGCCAATATAATGGAAATCTTGCAAGACCATCTAATCTCACTAGATTTTTATGACTTTGCAGAGAAATATTTTGTGCTGTCAAGCCCAATCCTTACCCTTGTTATCACCTCCTATGTGCAGTGTGAACTCTAGGGTAAATCTGGTACAAATATGAATAATGCCACTTCGGACCATCTACAATTTGGTGTCATTATCCTAATTCCCTTAAACAAGTGAATGGATATTGAATTAATTAATTTGATATGATGCCTCCCAATTTTGTGTGGGTAGCAAATAATTTACCTCTGTTTACCATATATAAATCAGTAAATTAGCACAATACCCTTTGCTTTTTTTGAACTTTCCATTCAGTGTTAAAATGTAATAAGCAAATGGAAAGTGCAGAGCTTACTAGATTATCTTTTATTACAGGATCTGTAAGATGATGTATGGCAGTCCAACAAAGAGTAATAAAATAAAAGATAGGTACATGACAGAATTTCATTGTAGCGCATACAGCATTTATGTATAATTGTTTTTATTTGCAATAGTTATAAGGCAGGTAAAATGGATTCTCTTTGATCAAAAGGAAGATGTCACAGTAGTAACAATATCTTAAATTTATAAACAGCCTTTCCTCATCAGGATCCCAAAGTGGACAGAGGAAGAGGAAACAATGCCATACTTTTGTATGTTTCTGTACAACATTGTTTATTTACATTGACAGTTTCCTGGGGCCATGGACTGTCTCATATCTATGTTCAATGTAAGGACACTCTCAGCAATCAACAAATAATAAGAATATTGATTTGAAATTGATCCCACCGCTTCACTTAGATAAACTGAGCTAAAGTCAAAGGAAAAATCTTATGTTCTCTCAAACAAATTGTATCCTTTTGGTCTGTCTTTATCTTCCTAATACTGATACAGGACAGTAAGGGCTCCTGCTCCTTTATTGGTTAGACTGTGTGATGTATAACAGAGTTTTTGTCATGCTTTCAGCAGAGCTAATTATACATTGTGACTCATTTAAGGACCTTGCCTAGGAACGTTCTTCTACTGTCTATAAAATGTAGTCAGCTCATTCCTGTCTCTCCCTCCCTCCCCAAATTAAAGTTTGAATAAAATAACACAAAGAAGTATTGTACCTTCTAATGTTAATCAAACATGGTAGTCTGAACATCTTGTTTCTTTCCTCACAGCCACATACTGAATTTAAAGGTTCATCATAAGCTAAAAAAACAAAACAAAACAGAAAGGTAGGGTCAGAAGGCTTTGAGATGCCTGTCAGTCAGAATGATCTTTCTCTCTCTAGAGGAAAATGTTAAGTGCTAGTAGAGCTTTCCAAACTGTGTGCCGCGACACATTAGTGTGTCGGCGGCGGTGTGTAAGTGTGTCATGCGGAGCTCCCTCTGCTTCCCTTGGCCCCTCCCCCGGAACTTCCTAAAGCAGCTAATGTTAAAGCAGCTAAAAGCACTACCCGGCCAAAACTGCTGGAAAGCAAGCTGCTGCTGCTGCTGGCTTGGCCAGTGCTGGCCAGCAGAAGGGGGGCGGGAAGGGGTCGAAAGCCCACTCCCCTTCCTCCCCCCCGCAGAGACAGTCGGGGGAAGGAGGACTGCACCGTGGCCGGATGCAGGTGCCAGCAGCGAGAGGGGGGAGGGGGAAGAGCCCAGAGAGCCTCCACCGCCCCGCAACCTGGCTCTGCCCCCCCCCAAGGGTCCCCTGGCCTCCCCTTGCTGCCCCCTTACACCTTCTCCCCAGGAGCAGAGCGTCCCTTCTCTTCCATTCTGTGCAGCAACATGCTGCCTCCGTTGCTGCAGAGTCCTAGTGCCCTCCTGCTTCTGCTGCCTGTGATGGGGGTGAGTGAGAGTGCTGCTGCTGAGGGGTGGGGGCAGGAAAGGAGGAAGCTGACCCAGAGCTTGCTGCTGCTGGCAGGGAAAGGGCTGGGGGGAGTCCTCATCTCTGGCTCCAGTCCCACAGCAGCCTGCCTGCACCCATCCCAAACTCATCCCCAGCCTGCCCTACCCCAGAGCCCACACCCCAGGAAGAGCTTATCCCCACCCCCACCCCAATCCTCTTATTCCACCAAATATTGAAAAGCTGTGTTCATCCCATCAACCTCATACATCCCATTAAAATGGTAGGTAGTTATTGGTGTTATTCAACTTTTTTTAATTCTTGCACATATTTACATACTGTTACTCATAAATGACAACAATGTATGTTATTATCTTACAAATCATATATTTTTAAAAATATAAATGAAAGGTTTTCATGAGATATGTTGTGTCCCCATACATTTCGTTATTACAATTTATGTATGTGTCCGTATCTCTTGTAACGGGTTAGTTTAACCTCCGGTTTGCTAGTAAAACTGAATTACTGTGTCGCGAAATGATGCATGTCTAAAAAGTGTGTCACCAACATGAAAAGTTTGGAAAGCTCTGTAGAGGCTCCACAATCCTGCCACCAGGGCCTTCCTCGACAATCTTATTGTCTTCACAGTCTTGAGGAAAAGGGAATAAGCAAGGCACCAGCAGATGGTTCTGAAGATCTCTGTTGAAAGCAGAGCCTGGTGATATACCCTGCCTTGTGTATGTGCTATTCCAATTAAACATTCCCAGTGGAATCCTGTAGCATCTTCTGAAGCACACAAAGGATTTCTGACTGATGTGCAGCCCAAGTAACTCCTCAGTAATAGGAACACCACCATCAAATGGGCCTGGATCCTCTCACAGAAAGAATGCTCAGAAGCTTGCTAGTTTGGGAACAGGTGTCAGTTTTGAAAAAGTTCAGTTTCTCTCTCAATTGTGATCTTTGGGAGATATCTGTATGCTGCGGCAGTTGAGCAGGAGCAGTACTCTCATAGCTACTGCTTCTTTTTTCCTTTTGTCTGTATATATTTTTCAGTATTGTTAGCCTGCTTCTCTATGTTGCCAACCTGTGCCCTGTAAGTGTCTCAAGTTCTGTTTAACTTGTGTTAATGCAGACTGCCTGTCAACATGTAAATACTCCATTTCCTCCCTAAGGAAGCCATCTTGCTTTGAGCTACTTAGCACTTGGCCTTCCAGAGATGGCAGCTCTGAGGAGGCTTGTTCCCTGGGGAACAAGGTTCACAAAACCCAGCACTTGTCTTGTCTTCTTTTTCCCCTGGTTGCCTTAATGGATGCAGAGTTCTTTTCTTGACAAGGGATATAGATCCCTTACATACATCAGCAGCCTCTATCACTGAATACTGTAAAGCTCAGTTTCCATGGCATTGAATTCTAGAGACTTTATTGCAGATAATGGACCTCAGTTTGCATGTCTGGAGTTTTCACAGTTAGCAGCATCAGCAAAATCTGACCATTTGTCCCATCTGTATCACAGCCAGTCTCATGGCCAAGCAAAAGCAGCTGTCACAATTGCCAAAAAACTATGAAAAGAGGCAAACTGGGATAGTAAAGGCATATGGACAACATTATTGGGCTGGAGGAATATCAGCAAAAACTTTGGGCAACAGTTGCACAGTTTGTTGACGTTACTCAGTTTCTTGTTATCAGAAGAAAAATATTATTAAAGAACTCTATATCCATATATAAAAATAGATAGTTAATAGATAAAGTAAATGTCAATGAAGAATACGTATACGAACTTTTAAAAAAGAGGCTTCAAGTTGTTTTAAAGTTGTCAACCTGTGATAAACAACTTCGATATACACTTGGAATGTCTTCCTGCCTCACCAGAGGAAAAGATATTTACATTTAAATAATATTTTCCACCCAATTGTTTGAATCCCTGCTGAAGATCTGAAATGTGGCAGAGATGCCATGCTTTTGTGTAGACATTTACTATAAAAGTGTAGCTAAGTCTAGAGCAACTAGCTTTAGCACCTGGTCAATGTAATATGAGGAACAACATAGTTCCATTTCCTAAGAAAGGAAATTTAATATTAATGATAAGCACCTTTGACATTAGCATTTTTGTGTAAATCCTGGAAACCATTTTTCAACCTCATCGTCTCCCAGACACAACAGTCTCCTGTCCACCATTTTCAAATCACAATTCACAGAGCTGGCTTTAGGTTTTCTGAGGAAGGTCAGTTAATTGATTCTTTTCAGACACGCAGAACTTTACTCACTTTATGAAGGGTGTAAATCTTTGGGTCATTAGCATCCACTTTCACCAAAAGAAACGAGGGCCAGTTGCACGTGGTGGGATCCATCCACAGCTGTGCACATTAAAACAAAAAGAAGGGCCGATTATCTAAAAACAACCAGGATCTGAGCTATGTGGCATTCCCAGCCTCTGGAGGATTTGGTGTGCAACTTAGTGAATTTTAGCACATACATAGCACTTTACTAATATTAATTAATTGTCATAGGCCCAGAAACTGAACTTCTCACTATCACTTGTACAAGTTTTCCTACTGAAATAAATGCAGCTACTCCTGAAAGCAAGCATAAAAAATTTCCGGCAATAGTTGGCCATTAAGGGTATGTCTACACTAGTCGCCAGATCAGCTGGCAGCAATCGATCCAGCGGGGCCAATTTATCATGTCTAGTCTAGACACAATAAATTAACCCCCAAGAGCTCTCCCGTCAACTCCTGTATTCCACCGCCACGAGAGGCGCAGGCAGAGTCAACGGGGGGAGCAGCAATATTCGACTCACCACAATGAAGACTCCGTGGTGAGTAGATCTAAGTATGTTATTCACAAAGCTGAAGTTGCATAACTTAGATTGATTCCCCCCACCAGTGTAGACCAGGCCTAAGACAGTGAATTCAAGGAACCCACATAGGAAATGCCCTGCCAGCAGCTTCCACTTGTTTAAAATTTGAGGGCTCCTGCTAAAGTTCTTTGGCTGATAGCAAATGCAACAGTGCAGTTGTCGGAGAGCAAGGAGTCTCAAGTCGGTAGAAATCAAACCAATTAATGCTCCTTAGGCCAAAAGCAAGGCCTTAAATTGCATCTGGAAGCCAGCAGGCAGAACACTTGCTACCAGCATGACGTTCCTGTCTATAAACAACAAGAGGTGCGTGTGGGCTTCAGTCCTCAGGTTGGACCGAGGCCCACGCAATGGTTGGATCATGAAGTATTTTAAATTTTCATTTTCCACACTCTGTACCAACCTCCAAACCCAACCCAAATAGCAAATCAAGAATTTTGTCAACTGTGTGAGTTATGCCTACGACTACCTGGGATAGTCCCATGGACAGGTGTACTGACCATCAAATCTTGATGAGGAATTTAATCTGTTCTCACGGGGCCTTTTCAATGCAATGGAGAAATCTGAACCCCAAAATTAGTCTCATTTTCATTCCAAACTCACTGTATTTATACACTGTATATGATCCAGATCTTGAGTGGGAGGCTAGCATTTTAGGCTGGATGGCAAACAGTCTGGCCCCATCACCTTTTGACTCTTGTCAGTTGCAAAATTTTATTCTTAGATATGGAACTTCAGTATAGCTTGTGTTTCCCACATGAAATATTTATAACTAACCACCGAACCTTTGTAAATCAATAACTCAGTGGAGAGTTTGATGCTTCTATTGGCCTGCGTCTTGGTTATGTGCTCACACATTTATTTCCCTTTTAATCAAAATTAATAGTTTCATTTTGAAGCATTACAAACTGACATCTTAGTAAAGCAAATGACACTTGAGAATATGTATAGATTATATGTATGAATAACATAACAAGTAAGAACATTTTTTTAAAATAGCCTTTGAACGAATAACAAAGTTGACAACCTTGTAATAAACATTCTGTGATAAACATTTTGAATGCTTTCCTGCACCATGGGAACCATCAGAACCTGGAAGTGATTGCCAGGGAACGTCAATGAGTTACCTTAACTTTGCCGTTGACAAAGTTTTAATGGAAGGAGCTTTCAATAAGTCTGAAAGCTTTTTAAAATCAATGTTATCTCTGCCCACTTTCTTTTTTTTAAAAGGGCGGCAATCCTGACAACAAGAAATAACTGTTAGCTACTGTTCATTTTACATCTTTGTCTTACTAAATATTGTAGCCTGTCTCTTGTAGTTAAATCTGTTTGAAAATAAGTAAAAAATAAAAATAGCTGTTGGCAATAGCCCTGCCTGGAGAGCCCATTAGAAACATGTAACTGCTGTTCCATTTCATCTATTAGTTTTCACTATGACTGTACTCTTCAGATGTCTGTATGGATATGAGCATTTGGAGAGGCATAGTTGGACAATGCAGTTGTTTTTTTTCTCTTCTGTCAAGAAGATGTGGGTGACTAATAATAATCTAGTGCTAGTCTCCTGCCAAAATGCTATATATTTTTCCTTGAGAGAATAATTTAGAGTGCTTTATGATCATAAAAAAGTGGATCATTCACTAGTTCTTGTAAGTATTGGTCAACCACATAAGTGCTTAATCTCTTTCCACATACTTTGCAGGTACCTGTATAAAGCAGACTGTCTAACAGGTTAGCTTGTGAAAGGTACCAGATCGACCAATCCTAGTGATGATGATACTGTATTTAACCACAGGAAAGGTACAGCACAAGCAGTGGTGTAGTGCAACCTTCCACACATCTATCCACCAATATGCCTCAACCTCATTTTGGAAGGGTCATCACTGGACTACATGGGCAGTTAAGACTCCCTGCTCATCCGATCTTCTATTTTTCTGCAGAGAGACTACCAACACTTTTGCCAATTGTGAAATTTATTTTTATGATATGTATACCAAAGAAAAACTAAGAACTGGTTTGAGGCCACTAACTTAATTTCACACATTTTAAGCCACCATATCAGATCATATAACAATGGCTCTGTCACCGTCAACTACAGATCCAATACTGAAGTGATTGCGGTACTAGGGAGTTTCCATGCCATTGTGCCATGCTACAAGGGGCTATTAGGCAACTGTGCACATTATTGGTACTTAACAAACACTAATTATTAATAAATAGGTAAAGGGAACAACAAACATTAATGATTAGGCATGCAGTGATATTGCCTCTTTTCCCAGAGCATCTTCATATATTAGAAAACCAGACTGGAGAAAAGACAGAAGCTTGTGGGGTGTGGGAGGAGGGTGAGGGAGGGAGTATCTGGTTTATTAAGAATAAATGTTTGTGTTTCTAAGTTATAGAAGGCTTTCATTTTTAATGCAGACATTATTAAAATTATTCTGAACAATCTACATCAAGATATATCTGACTGGCATATATAGGCTTTGAAATAATGGGGAAAAAAGCATACCTCTTCCCAGAGGCTGCAACATCAAGAGGATAGGGCAGGGCTGGCACATGACATCTAAGTTGAAAGTAAAAGAAAAAATATTGCCAAAATGTATATGAAAGACATTTGATGAGGTAAATGCAAATTAGAATAAATTTTTAAAAGTAAGAGGAGGGAAGTGCTGAGTTGAGCAAGCTGTAAATTATTTATTCCCTTTGGACAACTAAACTGCGAGGAAAAAGAAAAGCTTTTATAAGAATTGATTGTGTACTAGCACATTATGACTCAAGCAATACCATACCAAACTAGTTTTTCAAAGCTTTTATTTCTGTAATATTTTTATGTAATAGCCCAAGCAATAAATACGAAACAGAAATTTCTTTGTGCTCTTTGTGCGGTGGCATAATGTAGAACCCTTGTCAAGAAGAAAACTATGCTGTTCATCATTTATCTTATTATTGGATAATATAGTATCTGATGTGGGGATGTAAGTTCTTGAGAAGTCTAGATAGTGAATAATAAGAAAGGTTCTTAATCCCCTTTAAGAAATATAACAAGATAAGGAGAATTAGGAGGAGAGTGTTACATTATGGATGTTAAATGATGGGAAATGTGGAAACCTCCTGTCTGTGGTTTCCATGAAAGTGCATTTATGGCCCTTTGCATATTATTTATCATAATAAGTATCTTTTTTATGTTTTCCCCACACATTTTCTCTCCCTGTAACAACCAGCTCAGGGGCCAGATGGTGAGTGGTCCTGTCAGCATGCATGAAGGGGAAAGCATAGGAAGAATCTCTCCTCCCATGCCCATTCTGTGCAAAGACTGTTATGATTACAGTGTCCAAGCTATATCGAGGACAACATACAACAAAGGGAGCAGGCGTTACTGCATTGTGGTCCTGACCACTCAGAAGAGGTTGTGAGATGTAGTGCCCCTAAAATCACTCCAGTTTGGGCTTTAGGTGCTGAACTAATGAGGACCCAAACCAAAATCTACAACATGAACAACCATGTATTTGACATGCAGACTTCGCAGCTGATTCCTCTTTCACTTATGGGCTAAATCTACACTATTAAGGGTGATTTGAATCCAAATTCAAATTTTGAATCTCTGACCTATCTCCAGTATATAGCTGACAAATATTAGTGACACCAAATATTGTGGCTGAACAAGGGAGAAATTCCAGAGCAATTAGGAAAAATACCAGAATAAGACACACACGTGCCTTTTAAAACTTCACGATGAAAGTGTTTCTTACAAAATACTACCTTAAGAAATAACAAATATTGAAATAGAATATCATGAAAGTAGCCTGAATTTTTTATTTTGTATGGTTCTATAACATTGTGTTTTCAGTTAATTCATGGTTAGACTGGGTAGTTTCAGATTCACTGTGTGATCTAATATTTCTAGAAACTCTGGTTTGAACAAAACATGCTACTGAAATGCTTATTTCTTGTTAGATATTGCTAAACTAAATTTAGACCTCAACACGTTGAAAAATACAACCTTTATAAACCCTTGTTTGCTTGGAAAAAGAAAACTCTCAACTCTTAATTCAGGGAAGTAATTTATTGTTTCTTAATGGTATCTTACAGTACAATTATAAATTAAAAGAGATGTTGAAACAACTAATATAATGTTTTGGTGTAGGCATGCCAACGGTGCAACTTTTTGCTCATAATTTGTACTAATGCAAATTATGAAGTGACATTTATGAACTCTATTTGGCATCAGACATAAAACTTCAGCTAAATGTAGAAGTATTGATCAGCACTTTTATGGGCAAATACTTTTCTACAGGTCAGAGTGGTTTTTGCCCTAAGCCCTTAGTAATGCCAAATTGTTAAGTTAATAAATGGAGGGTTTAAATTTTATAGACTAATCACTTGCAGTACTCAAAATTTACTCTTCTATAATAATATGAACATATTGTTATGTCTTGCACTGACAAAACTTTATATTTCTAGTAAAATTCACTTTACAAAGAGTCAGAACTTTCTGCAGTTAATATAGGCTTATTTTCATCTTGGACATCAGAGAAGATCTTTTATTATTTACCTAATAATGTTTTATTTATTACTTATTTGTTAAGCACAGACAATGTACTTTGCATTGTATAAGACTTAATAACATAGTCCCTGCTATGAGGATAACAATAATAATCCCTTATGCAAGAGAAAATAATGCTGTGGATGAAAGTGGGGTCTTTTTCTTAGGGATTTTTTGTCATTTATTTGTATCAAATATATTTGTATATTCATATTTGTCCAGTTATTGCATTTTGTTTTGGTTTATTATGTTTTGGTAACTTGTGCATTTATATGTTTTTTTCATACTAAATCTTAATGGTATGCCCAGAGAATCTTCATGTACTTTGATTGATTTTTTCTGGTTTGTGCACTCCTCACTGAGTCTGTTGAAATCTAATATATTTCAATTAAATAATGTTAAAAAGAAAATAAAATCCAGGCACTCAGTATATGTTACATTAGTGTGAAAAAATTAACTATTGTAAATTCATTTACTTTAATTTGAATAAAGGTGTAATTAGTGTATGAAATATCTGATGTTAGGGCCATATAGGCAGAAAGGACATACCGAGGAGTGTAAAAATTTTTATGTAAGCAAATGAGAAATTAATTAACCATTATACAATATTGAAACCACAAGAAATAAAAATTACTGTAAAGACATAGGATTGTGCCATGTAGCCCACAATGTAATTATTCAAATTTTCCAACAATCAAGCTTATTTAAGGAGATGTAGATATAAAGTATGGCTAAACTACCCTGAACACACCCAATCCTGTCTGATCTCAGAAGCTAAGCAGGGTTGGGCCTGGCTAGTACTTGGATGGGAGACCTCCTAGGAATACCAGGCTTGACATGGGCATGGGGCTAGCAACTCCACCCTGTAGGGAACCACCTTGCAACTGAAATGCCAACAACAGAGTTGGAGTGCTCTGTGGTTGGTGGCCCATATGCTGCCTGGGGGGTGACAGGCAGAGAGAGAGATAAAGTGAAGATGAGTTTAATTGTGCCCAGAAGTGAATAAGAAGTCATTGCAGTCCTTGGAGCACTAATGTAGCATGTTTTCTTCTGCTATCACTTCTAAGTAAACAGGCCACCATATTTCTCAGCAGTTACAGGTTGAGTTGGGGACCTAAACAGAGTACATGACATAGTCCATAACAGTTTTGGGCCGAGCTCAGATGACAAAAGGTACTTCTAGACTCCAGAGCTACCTTGAATGCCAGGAACAGCCAGGCATATATATAAGTATCCCACAACTGAAAAGCAAACTGAAAAAGAGCTGGTGAACTTCTTTGAAAATGGGGGCAGATTCCAACCCATCTAACTCTAAACGCTTGATCCAAAGCCCATTAAAGTCTATGGAAGTCTTTCCATTGAGTTCAGTGGGCTTTGGATCAGATCCCAACTATTCCCAAAAGCTGACCCACCCTAAAAATGTTTTATCTGGACTGAGTTTCAAGAAACTGTCTCCTCTAGATCTGCATCACTGACAGTCACTGTGAAAGCAAAGACGTCATCCTGTCTGATTGAATTGAAAAAGTTCTACATTATCTGAAGAACATTTATATTTGTATTAGAAAGACAGGGTTGCAACTGATAATCTAAATTTTTTTTCTCTAATGGCTTTTGGATAATGGGTCTGACATCAACAAGATGAAATTCAATTAACAAGTGCAAAGTACTACACTTAGGAAGGAAAAAAATCAAATATACAAATACAAAATAGGGAATAACTGGCTAGGCAGAAGTATTGCAGAAAAGGATCTGGGTGTTATAGTGGATCACAAACTGAACATGAGTCAAAATATAATGCAGTTGCAAATGAGACTAATATAATTCTGGGGTGTATGGATATATGTTGTATTGGGCACTCTATTGGGCACTGATGAGGCCTCACCGGGAGTACTGTGTCCAGTTGTGGGCACCACACTTTAGGAAAGATGTGTACAAACTGGAGAGAGCCCAGAAGAAAGCAATGAAAAATGAAAAAAGGTTTAGAAAACCTGACGTATGAGGAAACGTTAAAAAAAATGGGCGTGGTTAGTCTTGAGAAAAGAAGATGGGGGTGGCTGAGGAGCAAGACAAGAATAGTTTTCAAATATGTTAAAGGCTGTTACAAAAATGACAGTAACCAATTGCACTCCATGTTCACAGAAGGTGGGCAAGAAATAGTTAGCCTAGTCTGCAGCAAGGGAGATTTAGGTTAAATATTTGGGAAAATTTATAATTATGAGGATGGATTACAAAGAGAAGTTGTGGAATCCTCATCATTGGAAGTTTTTAAGAACATGTTGGACCAACACCTTGCAGGGATGGTCTAGGTTTACTTAATCTGCCTCATGGCTGTGGGATGGACTAGGTATCTTGCAACCCTACATTTCTATGATTCTATGGTTTTACATCTAGCTCAGGGGTGGGCAAACTACGGCCCGTGGGCCACAAGTGGCCCACGAGCCATTTTAATCTGGGCCGTGAGCTCCAGCCGGGGGAGTGGGACCACTCCTCGGTGAGGCGCTGTGAGAGCGCCCCAGAGAGCGGGGCCGGCTGCTGGCCGGGCACGCCACCCAGAGAGCGTGGCTGACGCGCCTTCCGCAACAGCGGGCCCACGGCTGGGCACAGTGCCTGAAGAGCAGGCCTGGCGCGCTGCCCGGGACAGCGGACCCACGGCCGGCCGCTGCCCGGAGCCGGGGAGAGAGGCCTATGGCTGGCCAGGCACGCTGCCTGGAACCTGGGACAGTGGGCCTGCGGAAAGCTGCGCAGCCCAGTGCTCCCGGCCGTGGTGCTGTGCCGACCGTGGCAAGCCGCGTGGCCCGGCACTCGTGGTCAGGGGCGCCGGGCTGACCGTGGCAAGCTGTGGGGCCCCACGCTCCCAGCCCAGGGGCTGGGCGGAGCGCTGCGAGCCACAGGGCCCGGCTCAGCAGGTAAGCAAGTTGAGGGTGGGGGTTTAGGTGGTGGGGTCCAGGGGGTGGTTAGGGTGGGTGGAGGGTCTTGGTAGGGGGCAGTTAGGGAACAGAGAGCAGGGGGGCTAGATAGGGGATGGGGTCCTGGGGGTGGTATCCAGGGGGGTGATCAGGGGACAAAGAAGGGGGGTTTGGATGGGTCAGGGATTTTGAGGGGGGCAGTCTGGGGGCAGGAAGTGGGTGGGAGTCGGATAGGGGGCCCTATCTGGCCCTCCGCACAATTTTGAACCCTAGTGTGGCCCTCGAGCCAAAACGTTTGCCCACCCCTCCTGTAGCTGATAAGGAGGTATATAATTGCTTTTACTTCTTCAACACCAAAAATGCTACAACACATACTTCTATTTCTTTTGTAATAGCCCCTTATTAAGCAACGTTTACTGGGACGTGCATGAATGTAGACATTTTTGTGCTATTTAACATGTTTGGCAACTATTGTTGAGGATAACTTATTGGCAGTGCATATCACATAACAGAATGGAACTTTTCATGCTCAAAATACAGAAATAGTATTATATTAGCAGACAAGACATGGAAATAACAAATGGGAAGCTAAGAAATTTGTATAATTTTTAAAAATAGCTAGTATTATTCCAGACTGCATAGCTATCTATTACTTCTTACTGTTATTACTGAAGATAAACCATATTATAGATGTACAATATAACATTATCTGAATTAGAGAATCATAGTTTCTACAGACCCTAAATACCATCCTTTTGACATTTCAGCTGCAGTGGTTCCCAGGTCTTTTGCTTCATCTTTTGTATACAGAAAGCTAAATAAAAAATTGTAGACAACTTCTTTTTCATCAATTTTAGTGCTAAATAACGGTTGGGGGAAAGTGACAGAAACCTGAAAGACTTGATTTGAAGGTTTGAGAAGTCAAAGCAAAAGAAGAATAGAGGGAGGAAAATGCGAAGAGCAACAGGATGAGAGAGGTGATGGGAAAAGGCTACATCATACAGAAGAGAAAAGAAATCTGACAAAAAGTCAATCCAGGCTAATTAATAGAAAATTGGGAAGAAGGGTTGGAAAAAAGCACCAAGTCAGGAAAAAAAAATATTTAAATAAAATTTGCACATATAATTTATAATGAAATAAAATATATAACCACTCCTGAGCTGTCCTTCTTGGTACATTGGTCGCATTAATAACATCACTGTAAATTATCAGTAGAATTCTCACACTCACGCTGATGTGCCTGGAGACTGCTGCAAATCCCACACAGGCCACAGGTAAAAGCCTAAGCCATTGCTGCTAAACTTTTGTGAACATCAGGACAGTCAGTGGACCACAGCATTGCAGGCAAGTCCATCATCAACTTCAGCAGGTGAAGTCCATATGTGCTCCATTATGCCAACAGCCTGGATCATTCGCAAGTAAAGAGATCATTGCAGCCAGGAAACTGGGAAAAGCCTCTAGAAAAGATCTTGTGTTCTTATATGACCTGGGCCCACTGGCACAGAAATGGATGGTGCAGCTTTTCACCAACATCCTGGGGACCAGTACCCTTCTAGTTATAAGCCATTTTCCATCTTCAGCACCATCTACAAGGTGATGGAACATATGATTCTGAACTGAATCGGGCCCACTGTGGACGCCAGCCTGTCCAAGTGCTGTGACCAGATCCTGCCAGCCTGTCCAAGTGCTGCCAGCCTGTCCAAGTGCTGTGACCAGATCCTGGCCTTCACTACAAACACTGAGGCTGGATTCCAACAAAAACTCAAGACCGGTACTGCTTTCATTGATCTGTCAGCAGCATATGACGTAGTCTGGAAGGCTGGTTTGCTACTGAAACTGGCCAAAGTGATCCCCGGTGTGCAGATTCCCAAGCTGCTGAACGCCACGCTTACTGGCTGAAGGATGCGCATATACCTCAGAGATCAAACCTGCAAGCTGCACACTTTGAATAATGGGCTGCCACAAGGCTCTGTATTTGCTCCGATACTCTTCAGCGCACACACAAATGATATGCCTGAAACGTTAGTGTGGAAGTGTGCATGTGCTGATGATTTGGCACACGCAATGTGAGGGACCCTTGCATTTGACCTTAAGATCATGGAGGAGCACTTCCAAAAGTGGCGGCTGAGACCAAATCTGAGCCTGTTGGTAGTTTCAACTTTCCACCGTGACAATAGAATCATACAAAACACTCTGTCGAGTTTTGTGGTGAAATTGTGTGTTATGACCCAGAGACAGCATATCTTAGAGTCATTCTTGACTGCACACTGACCTTTCATGGCCACCTCAAGAAAGGAGTCTCTAAAGTGAAGACGTGCAACATTATTCAAAAGCCAGGGAACAACTTCCACAGTGCTATATACTCATTTGCAGATTACTGTGCACCAGTATGGACAAGAAGCTGCCATATACAACTTGCAGATAGGCAGCTGAATCAGACCCTGCGAATCATCACAGGAACTATAAAATCAGTACCTCTGTTTTGGTTCTCTGTATCCACAGACATCAAACCTCCAGCTATCTGTTGAGATATAGCCACAGCATGAGAACTTAAATGTGGTGAAGACTACCCAAAACTTCCCATATGGCAGGTTATGGATAACATACTCCAACACCATCTGAAATCACAAAAAGCACTAGACCTCATGTCTCAGGATCTGATCAGGGAATGGCAAAGTGTTTGGCCCTCATTTTCCATTCCAGACAAGCACATTATTAGTGACCTCATGAGCTGCCCTCACGGTTTTAACCTGCCTCACAGACTTTGGACCACCAGCATCCAAACAAACCATGATGCACAATTGGAAAACCAAAACCTCCCCTTTGTGCAACTGTGGTGAGAACATCTAAACCATCAAAAACATCATAACACAGTGTCCCAATTGTGGATTCAAAGGTGAATTGAAGGGTATCCACAATATCATAGAGGAGGCCTTAAAATGGTTTATGGACCTACAACTTCATCTATAGAATGTTGCCCTGAAGATGCCATATATGTGTGTACACAAGAGAGATCAGTGAAAGGGCTTATACATCAATTAATGATGCCATTAAGAAACCCTGCATTTTGCTTGTAAATTGGTATTAGTTTTGGAAATTCTTGAATCTTATTCACGGTAAAGTTCATTAAACTAAAATAGCTCTGACCCATAGTGTTGTGTAAGGATGTTAATACTGCTAGTAATACTGCTAGTAATAATTTCCAAATTCTGTAATGTTACTTGGAAATAACGGAATACTGGGGTGAATAAACATGAACGCCAAAGACCAAGGACTTTATTAACTAAAGATATGCTTATTCTTATGTTAACAAAAATAAGCCTCAAGTCTGGATGTTATATTCCAGTTTTTGCCAAATTGTTTAAATATTCTACTCCTGTGGGAATTCTGTGCGAAAAAACTAAAAAGTCTGTGCCAAAAATTAATTTTAAAATTCGGCAAAATTCTGCATATTTTATTTGTCAAAATAACCCTATATAATCACGCCATTTTCAATTATTTTGGTAATTTATTTCAAAATACCTGTCAGCAAGTGTGTCTAATAATACAGACAACAAAAAAGATTCTTTCAGGAGAAGAGTTAAAGAAACCATATGACAACGCAGTTCCTGTTTCTCTGTCCCTCCCCTCACAGCCCATGTGTGGGCCCTCCCCTCTGCCCAGACATTTGCACCCCCTTTACTTCAGAGCCCAGCTGTTGGGTCCCCCCATCCCAGACACTCACACCCATCCCCCCATGAGCCCATCAGCAGGGAGCCCCCCAGCCCAGACTCTCAGACCCTCCACAGCCCAGGGATCCAGAAGGAGAAACAGCCTGATCCTGGGTCCCGGGTTTGTATGGAGTTTCCTTCATGCCACCTCCTTCCCTCAGGGCATGCTGGGAACAGCAGCTGTCAGGAACTCTCCAGCTCCAACCTCTCTCATGGACAGTGTCTTCTATTTGAGAGCTGGCGAGCTGGATTAGTGGTGACCCTAGGGGCGGCCATCATCTCTGACACACCAATTCTGCAGTGAAAAAGGAAATTCTCTGCAGAACAATTCTGTGCAAATTCTGTATTGCACCGTGGCACAGAATTCTCCCAAGAATAATATTCTCAGGGAAGCCAGTCAAGTCAGAGGGAGTTGTATGTTCACATTCCAGGTACTGAGAAACAACCATATGGTAATTATGCAAACCCTTCACTGTCTTTGACTAATACAGTATCTGTCATCCAATGGAAGTACAGGAACTTGCAGACTCTATGGTTACCATTTAGTTATGCAAATCAGACTCCATAGCTAATTAGAATTGCATAAGTGAGGGAAAACTGTTCCATTTTGGATCAATAATGCTACAGCAGCCCTGCACTTTGACTAGCTGGAACAGATCTATTTCAGTGAAATATTTTATAATTTCTGCTATTTCACACAGAGATTAGATCCACCAGAAAATAAACTTGATTCTGAAAGAGAACCATACAGATGTAACAATTAATGGCTTTCTCTCTTTCAAAAATGTGTCATGTTTGCCCCAGCACCTTCCACTACTTTCTTCTAATTCCACCCAGAGGTCATTCCAGCAGCTTTTTGATGAGGCGGGAATTTCTTGGGGGATGCTTAAAATGTGTATTAAAGTCAGCAATTTAATATAGAATGTTTCCATAACAAAGGAGAAAAAACATGACTTTAATAAAGACTCCTGAAGATGATTAAACAAAACATAAATTAAGGGGCTCATTTTCAATCACTTTATCAACCATTCTTATACATTATGGCATCTGAGCAAGACAGTGTGTAGCTATTACAGGGCTAAGCACTACCAATAAGGTGGAAACAGTATTGTCTGGCTCAGGGATCGGCAAACATGGCATGTGGGACCGCAGGGTAAGTACCCTTAGCGGGCCCCACCAGTTTGTTTACTTGCCGGTTTGCCGACCGCAGCTCCCACTGACCGCGGTTCGCCGCCCAGTCTAATGGGGGCTGCAGGAAGCGGTGGCCAGCTTCAAACAATTAACCAGTGACTGAAGAGGTTGTGATCTACTGGACACAGTGGTGGTTCACTCAGGTGGAAATGATCTTGGCCTTACTCCTGCTCTTTCAGTGTATGAGAGCAGATTTGGACTGCAGCATAGATTTGTGTCCAGAAGCTGTGATCATTTTCTTGGATTTGGCTGAGTGTATGAATAATTGCCACAGTGAGAATATGAAGACTATTAATAAGAGTTGGAAGAACATTTATCTGGAAATTAAAGGGCTTATGGCTGCCCAGAAGATGTGTACTGTATGGCATACACACATTAAAAGCCCTGACACCACACTGTTTCTCGGAGATGGGATACATCTGTTGGACGGGTCAGCAGATCTTTCTCTCAAACATGAAACTCGGTGTTTGGAACAGATACTCATCTGTGATTTCTCTCTCTGTTCCTGCCATTAACTCCACCCTCCAACAATTCTGAAACATGACCAGGAACACCATTCCACTGTAACATAGTTCTTCTTCACTCTAGGCACCACATGTGAGTCGGGTTCTGGGAAGAGGTGGAGGAAGTAACAGGGGATTGTATACAAGGGATTGAAGACTTCAGGAAGATGTGTTCCCTTGGTGGGCGCTGTGTACAGTAGTGGGGAAGGAATCAGGTTGGAGGGGGGAGTGCAGTGAATCGGTCAGGGACAGGCTGGTTGAGGAGTACTAAATCAGGGCTAGAGGGGCCCATCTGATGTTGGGATGGGGAGCTGGTTTGATATGCAAATTTTGGTATATGATAAGTAGGGCCCTACCAAATTCCCAGTCCATTTTGGTCAAATTCACGGTCAGAAGATTTTAAAAATAATAAATTTTATGATTTCAGCTATTTAAATCTGAAATTTCACGGTGTTGTAATTGTAGGATCCTGACACAAAAAGGAGTTGGGAGTCGGGGGTTGCAAGGTTATTGTCGGGGGTTGCTGTGCTGCGACCCTTACTTCGGTGCTGCTGCTGGTGGTGATGCTGCCTTCAGAGCTGGGCAGCTGGAGAACGGTGGCTGCTGGCTGGGAGCCCAGCTCTGAAGGCAGAGCCGCAACAGCAGCAGTGCAGAAGTGAAGATAGCATTGTGTAATATTGCCACCCTTACTTCTGCCTGCAGAACTGGGCCCTCGGTCAGCAGCCACCATGGTCTGGTGGTCCAGCTCTGAAGGCAGCAGCACAGAAGTAAAGGTGGCATGGCATGCATTGTTACCCTTGCTTCTGCACTACTGCTGGGAATGCTCTGTCTTCAGAGCTGGCCGCCTAGCCAGCAGCCTCAGCTCTAGGGTGACCAGATGTCCCAATTTTATAGGGACAGTCCCAATTTTGGGGTCTTTTTTTAATATAAACTCCTATTACCCCCCCACCCCCTGTCCTGATTTTTCACACTTGCAGTCTCATCACCTTATTTGACTACCCAGCTCTGAGGGCAGTGCAGAAAAAAGGGTGGCAATACTGCAATCTCCCCTAAAGTAACCTTGTGGGACCCCCCTTCCCCCGCAACTCCCTTTTGGGTCACAAAGTTACTTTGAGAAATGCTGGTCTTTCCGGTGAAATTGGTATAGTATAGAATAAAAGTACACAAAGGACCAGATTTCAGAGGGAAGGCCAGATTTCACAGTCCATGACATGTCTTTCATGGCCATGAATTTGGTAGGGTCCTAATTATAAGCTGCCTAAATAACTAATAATTCCTACCACAACATATACTTTCCTGTTAAAAAACAACAACAACTAGGAAAATCAATAGCAAAAACTACATAAACACAGATTTAAGGTTGGGTGATGGTGTGTCATCCTACTGCAGAACATTGAGCTGAGCAAAACTCAAACCTCTGAAAACCAGGAAATGCCCAGTTTAGGTTGCCTATTTAGCCTTAATTCTTCCCTTTTCCAGCAATGCCCCGGTACGCCCCATTAATACACATACCTTTTCTCCGCCAGCCCCACAGTTGCTGAAATGTACAAGCTCTTCACCTTCCATTTTTTGTCCTGTTTGCTCATCCTTAGAAAAATTATAAAGGCAGTTCTAAGTAGGCTGGAAGAAGGAGGGGATTCTCGGTGGTTTCTGGACGTGGTGGTGGTGGACGTCAGGTAGGCCAGAGGCAGCGGCCTGGAAGATGGTTACACAGAATAAGCTCAGCAGCTTAGGAGTTTAGACTGAAAGGCTGAAAGCCAGGCTGGGGAGCAGCCTGGCACTGACAGGGAGGCCAGTATGGCCGCAGGAGCAGACTGCAAACAGGTGAGCCGTGCAGGCAGGTCGTAACAAGACTGGACTCTGGCTGGGGGAGCTGTAGACTTGTGTGCGATTGCCTCTGGGAGAGAGGTGGTCTGGAGTGACTATCCCTGGTACTAGGCCTGAGGTTCCATCTTTCTACCCCTGTACTGGACTGTCTTTAGGGACAAGGACATGTGGTGTGTTGAGTTTATCATATTCTGTTTGTAACTTTAACACACATGTGCCTTAAGGTGTTTCTCTCTTATTTCTGGCAGCTCCTCTAGTAAAGGAATTCACTTTGCTACTGACCTATGTGAACATTCTTGGGAACCTGCAGGGGCCAGGGCTGGAAGAGTTTTAGTGCTTTGCCTTTGATCATGTCAGACACCCAGCATGGCCACCAACAGCCTGCAGTGGGGTCCTGTATAGTATGATCCCCCTTAGTGGGGAGCTGGGAGGAAGGAGAAACTCTACCTGCGGTCCCTCCCTCCCCCGCCTAGGCATTCTGGACCCTTGCCACTATTGAACAAAACAAGCAACTTGTTAATCATTTTCTGCTGCTGTAAGTTTATAAATTTCTGTACCATTTGACTCCAGAAGAATCATGTGTGTCAGCATTACTTCTTAAGCAGCTTTTATGTGAGTGGTAAGGGCTCTGGGCACCAGCATCAAATATTTAAAAGAAGCCAGAGCCAGATAAATCATACTTCTGGAGACGGAGTCTAGTGAATCTCAGTGCAGTTCATCCTCCTTCAATGACTCAGCCACTTGCTATAGATTTTGAATTGTTTATGTGGACTAGACAATTAGCAGTATTCACAGTTGTGTGCTGGTTTGCTAGCACTTCACTATGCTTTAGGATTATGTACCCAAGGGCAAGCCTTCACCAACCTAATTATTATTATTTTGTTAAAATAATATGTATTATTCAGCAAGTTCTGACTAACTGCCTTTCCGTTATTTAGAATGACAAGATGGGTGAGGTAATATCTTTTATTGGACCAACTTCTGGTGGTGGAAGAGACAAGCTTTCAAGCTACAGAGAGGTGTCCTTTAGGTCTGGAAAATGTAACTAGAGTGTCACATGTTAATACAAAGTGGAACAGACTGTTAAGCATAAAGGGGCAACACATGGTGCAAGAAAACACTTAAAATGAAGTGGGCAATTAACACCTCTGCAGAAATAGGTCACAGGAGGATTAGTAGGGTACAACTTGTTATAATGAGCCATAAAACCAGAGTCTCTGAGACCAGGATTTTTAGTGTCTAGAAGAGTTATCAATTTAAGTTCCCAAGGTGTTGTCCTTTGAGGACGAGGGTTGATAGGTCAGATATGGAGTGAGTGCTTCGTGAAAAGTGTGTGCCCAATGGTGATAGTGTTTTTTGTCTTTCATAACTTTTCTTTGTGAGTTTGAGAGCACAGTGATTGTTTGGTTTTACATGCATTATTGTTGCTGGACATTTGATACACTGGGTGTTTATTAGCAATGGATTTAAATTGGCCTGATTGTGTATTTATTTTGTAGTTCAAAATACTGTGATACTGATAAGGGTGGGAGCTCCCAAAGTAAGCATTCTCTTGTGCCTTCAACCTGAAGTTAGCTAGGCCTACTTTAATATTCTTTCATGGCATAGAGCAAATCTTATCAACTAATTTATCAAGTGAAGGGAATAAAAATGCTGAATTACAATTACATTCCAATGGAAGTGGAGTATGTGATACATTATAACATCTATGTGAACATCAAATTAATTATTATAACTAATTATTATTATAGCTCATCCTTACAACAGTTTATTAGCCCCTGATCCTTCAAACATTTATGCCTGTGCTTAACTTTACACATGTAAGTCGTCCCATTGAGTTCAACGTAAGTGCTGTCATATGAGTGTTTGCAGGATTGGGACCTAACTGACTGGACTGGATTGCTTAAGTGTAAGAAAGTGCAGTTCTGCCATTACCTTTATTAGGAGCAGGATCCAAAAGTTAGCATGATATCACCTGGGATTAAAGTTCTGACTTCAGTATATCTGTGCTCTTATTTCCTCCTACTCTCTTTTCCTCATTTTTTGTTTGTATGCAGTGTTATGCTATTTGACCCCAGCCTGTGAGCCTTGCTACACTTATACCAACCTGCCTTCATATGAGTTAATTGCCTTCCTTGTTCACATTTCTGCTCAGAACATGCTGCTGCTTCTTTAAAGCCTTTCTGTTATGGTAATGGCAACACACAAAGGAGGTAGATAAAAACATAAAGGATTCTTGCTGGAATGTTCCAACATAACACTACTCAATTTCTGAGAATCAGAATGATAACATACAAAAACAGAGAGAGACAAAACAGGCTGCTTCCTAAAAGAGAGGCACAACTCAATCCACTTTACTCTAGGCTGGCTTTCTGCAGACTAACTGCTGCTAAGTGCAGATAGTAGGCTTCCTTACAGAGCACCCTAGCCTACAAGCAGAATCATGAAAATGCCTGAAATTTAAAGTGATAGCACATAGTTTTAATGCCATTTTGAATACACCACACATTCAACAGTGGATTCTTCAAGATTCCTACACTACAGCAGTGTAGGAAGTTGCAGGAAGGCATCTGGAGGAATACACAAGGATCTGCGCAGGGCCTGCAGTCTCAAAAATATCTTTCTGAATGACCAGAGTTTCATTTCCACCAGTTTAAGTCAGTAGCAACAGTCCCACTTCAGTGAGTTCAGGATTGAGCAATGGGAGAGGGAAATAGTGAGCACATTGATGAAATTTGTACATAGGGTGACTAGACAGCAAATGTGAAAAATCAGGACAGGGGGTGGAGGGTAATAGGAGTCTATATAAGAAAAAGACCCAAAAATCGGGACTGTCCCTATAAAATCAGGACATCTGGTCACCCTATTTGTACATGATTCTGAATTGGGAGGAGATGCAAACAGCACTGAAGACTGAGTAATAATATTGGGCATCTCTACACTAGTGAACATACAGCAGCACTGCTGTACAATGCAGCTGCACCGCTGTAAGATGGCTCGTGTAGCTGCTGTACACCAATGGGAGACAGCTCTCCAGTCAACATAAGAAAACCACCTCAACGAGCAGCCCCTCCGTGCTTCAGCTACCATTCCAGAGGACATGCTTCCATGCTGATGATGCTTTAATGAGTGCTTCTGTCTTGGAAATTAAAGAGAATTTTAGAGTTTCCTGAACTATGACAGTGTATTTATCCTAATAAAAAGGGAATACTCACCACTATCAAAATGAATCATAGACAGATATTCGGTGATGAGTTTTTATTAGCCCTATTTTTTTTCCCCGACCTCCAGTTTCTCCCATCAAGCTGGAGTCTTGGCAGCTTTTCTGCCTCTGTCAGGGTGCGCTTTGCCTGCCATCTGCTTTCCCTCCGCTATCCTGCATCTGTGGTTAGCTGGCTTCTGTAGTGCTGCAGACTTCTTTCTTTCTTTCTTTCTTTCTTTCTTTCTTTCTTTCTTTCTTTCTTTCTTTCTTTCTTTCTTTCTTTCTTTCTTTCTTTCTTTCTTTCTTTCTTTCTTTCTTTCTTTCTTTCTTTCTTTCTTTCTTTCTTTCTTTTGGAAGCACCTATGCATTTTATTGCAGATGTTCATGATGAAGCCCCTCTTATAAAACTGCTCCAAAGCCAGCCCTCTTTAATTTCTCTTCCTATCTGCCAGTGACTCTGTGTCAGCTGCAGCACTTTAAGCAATTAACCATTCTCCTTCTCACTCTTCAGTGAAAGCTGGGCTATTTTCCTCTTCAGGTTTTAATACATTTTTAACTGTAAGACAAATTATTTGCTTATGAAGAGGCTCTGGCATGGAAAACCATCTCAATGGTACAATGTAGTTGATCTCATCTATGGAGATCCTACTTCATGTGCAATACTCCTGTTTTTTCTGGGGCAGGAGGAGAAGGTCATTTACTTAGGGTATGACTACACTTAAAGCAGTCCAGCAACACAGCTGCACTGATCTAGCACTTCAGTATCGGTGCTTCTGACACCGACAGAAAGGCTTCATCCATCAGCATTGGTAATCCACCTCCCAGAGAGGCAATAGCTAGGTCAATTCTTCCATTGACCTCGTGTTGTCTACACCAGGACTTAGGTCGGCTGAACTATGTCGTTCATGGGTGTGGATTTTTCATATCCCTGACCAACAGAGTTAAACTGACCCAATTTTCTAGTGTAGACCTGGCCAATGTGGAGAAAGGAGAAAGTCATTGGCTAGCTAAAAGATAGAGGCTTACGCATGAAAGTCAGGGTGTTTCACATAATTGATGTTAGTGGATTCATTCCAACACAATCATATTTCTTTTCATTCTAAAAGTTTAATCACCATCTTCATTTTCAGGTAGAGTTTTTTTTTTTTTTATTGTTTTTAACTGGTGACAAAGGGAAATGGCCTGCATCACTCTTGTGTATTTCCCCCTGTCCCAGTTGTTTGAACATATGGTCTATCTCTCCTCAATGACATTTTGTCTTGACATCATGACAACAATTCCATATATTTTCATCAGCATAATTTTGTTTCAGCATGAGATTGTGGCATTCTTCTGCATATTTACACAGAAATCATTATACTGTAGCTTTTGAATGTCTTACTCTAATTAATAGCACCTTCACAGGTTTTATACTAACATCCTTGCATTAAAATTCTCTTACCGCTTTAATTTCACATCATAATCACATTGTAACAGGTTCTCCATGACTTTGCACTGTAATCTTCATATGATCATTGTGATTTTTTGAAGTGGCTATTACCTCTGGTTTACATTTAAAGCTATATAAAGCAACCTCAGTGTATTCTCATTACTTATCTCACCATCCTAAATACCTAAGCTGCTTCTAAATGTTTTATTTTTAAAACAGTGGAATGAGCTAGAGTGAAGTGGCTTCACAGAGTGCAACTGAGGTACAAATTGCTTGCAATTTTTACATTAAATGTTTTTATATATTTTTTTCCTATCATGAGTCTTCTGTGAGACTTAGGATAGCATTTGTTATTTTGAACTCCTTTCACTGTGCTTCACTTGTGAATAGACATTTTCTGTGTTCGTTGTTAACATCTACTCCTGGGTGCATTGTGCGCCTCTATGCAATGCAGAATTTTGCAGAAATTAATTTTTTTGTGCAGAATTTCCTTTCCCTCCGCAGAAATGAACTGCAGTGTTGTTGGCCATCGCTAGAGGCCCCTGGATCTGGCAGAGGCCAGCTCACACATAGAAGACACTGCTGGGAAGAGGGGAAGGGAGCAGGAAGGTTCCTGGCAGCTGCAATTCCCCGCATGCCCTGAGGGAAGGAGACTGCGGCATGCAGGAAACTCTTCAAACTCAGGAGTGAGCATCAGGCTGTTTTTCCCTCTGGATCCCTGGGCTCTGAAGGTTAGGGGGGCAGGTGTCAGGGCTGGTGGGGGCACACAGTTGTGATCTGGGAGGGAGGAAGGCGGTGTCTGGGCTACAAGGACCCTGCGGCTGGGCTGTGTGGGAGACACAGAGCAGGTATCTGGGCTGTGGGGGGAGGGGGAGCTCTGCGGCTGGGCTCTGTGGTGGAGGGTGGTGGGTTTCTGGTCCCCCGGCTTGGCTTAGGGTGGTAAAGGTGGCAGAGAAGCAGAAACTGGGTTGTCATAGGCATAGGTGATGACATCCCCTTTGCCCTGTGGGTGCTCGACACCTGCACCACCCTCGCCCTACCCCAATTCCACTACCTTCCCCCAAGTCTCCACCCTTGCCCCGCCTCTTTACCACCTGCTCCCCCAAGTGCACCGCATCCCCACCTTTCCCTCCCGGAAAGTCCTAAGTGCTGCCAAACTGCTGTTAGGTGGCAAGCGGGATGCGGTGGGAGGGAGAGGAGCGGGGATGTGGCACACTCAGGAGAAGGGGGTGAGATGGGGATGAGGGGACCTTGGCTGCTGGTGGGTGCAGAGCACCCGCTAATTTTTCCCATGAGTGCTACAGCCCCACAGCACCGACAGAGTTGGCGCCAATGGTCGTTGGGGTTTCTTTAACTCTCGACTCCTGGGGGAAATTGTGTTTGGGTCTGTATTGTTACAGGCATACCTGCTGACAGGTATTTTGAAATAAATTATCCAAATAATTGAAACTGGTATGATTATGTGGTGTTATTTTGACAAATAAAATTAGCAGAATTTTAAAATATTGTGTGCACAATGTTTAATTTTTGGCACATACTTTTTACTTTTTTGGTGCAGAATACACCTGGGAGTATATTATCAGAGCATTCCACACATAATCCTGATGTTCTGCAGTGCATTGGTGATAGACTAGCTGTTTTTCCACTGTCCCAAAAATCTCTGTATCAACAGTATTTCTTTCATCATAACATTTATTTATCAAAGTTTACGCTGCTTTGACTTTTTATAAAATAACAG
This sequence comes from Sternotherus odoratus, assembly GCA_032164245.1. Taxonomy (NCBI): domain Eukaryota; kingdom Metazoa; phylum Chordata; order Testudines; family Kinosternidae; genus Sternotherus; species Sternotherus odoratus. Next base: position 202,556,732 of record JAVMKO010000001.1, on the reverse strand, counting down.
TGAAGATAAATGGATCAATTGACCCCAAGAGCAGTTTATTTATCCCTTTAGTCACACTTCAGTGGCAAAATCAATACTGTTCTGAAATATCTGCCATCAGTGGTTCCAGTAAATACTGACATTCCTGAGCACAGGGAACAAAAATTTATTATGAACTTAGATATTTTAGTATCTGTATTGATTTTGCTGGGGATGCTTGTGAATTTTTATTTATGTGTAGCTAGCAAGTGACCTTTGTTTCAAAAAAAAAAAATCTACAAACACACATCTAACACTGTCAGTGAAAAGGATCTGTTCAGGATTGTATGTCTCTTTTTAAATGATGCATAGCACAGTGGTGTATATTCTTTTTCATATTGTCTGTGTCTTTGAAACTGCATAGTACACATATTTTTTATACTGATACTGTTGACATCCACTTGATATATAACAGTTAAAAGGTTTTTATGAGACCTGGATCGGTGTTGACTTGATATAAGAGAAAGGAATAGGTGGTAGCAATATAAAACAAAACCAGGAAATATTAAGAAGTGTTAGATTCTCCTCTTAATGCACAGGTCTGGTTGATGTTAATGGGAATTAGACAGACATATTGGAGCAAATTTTGCTTCCATAGGCCACTGTCCCTGAAGGATCTGAATGTGGCAAAACGGCTTTTGTTAGGCTTCGTTGGGATGGTAGGATTGAAAGAGACCATGCAGACAGTGCCCCCTGAAGTTTGTGGTCTTTGGGACCTTTCTGTACCCTAGCCGGAATTGTGTGTTGCAGATGGGATGCGGCCATTTCCCTTTGAAGGCAAAGGGGCTGGCGCATCAGTAAGGTTGCCAAAGCAATGCTGCTTCTGTTTTTTATGGCCTGTGGAATATTCTTGCCTTCTCTCATCCACAGAACACAGTTCATGTTACTCGGACTGTACATTGAAAAGAGGATGTAGGACAGTGGTTCTCAACTTATTACACATAACATATATGCGGCCCACAATGTGTTATCTGGGCTTCAGGGGCCGGGAGGCAGGTCAGAGACAGCCCAGACCCCAACCCTGGACCACAGACCCCTGCCGTGTGGGGGCCAACCAGCTGCCTCCCCCAGACTCCGCAGGGCCAGACACCCCAGACTCAGAGCCCTGGCACGTGGCTGCCCTGAACCTCACTCTTCAGGGGCGAGCCAGCTTCCCCAACCCTGGATCCTAGCTGCGTGGCAGCCCCAAACCCGGCGTGTGCAGGGCTAGGCAGGAGCCCTGGACCTCAGAGCTCGCGGGGCTTGCCGAGAGCCCCAGACTGCCAACCCCACAGGGACGACAGGCAGCCCCGACCCCAGACTCCCATGCCCAGACTCCTGTCACAGCCGTGAGCTCACTGGGCCATGTGCAGCCCATGGCCTGCGGGTTGAGAACCGCTGATGTAGGGCCATTTACAATCATATAGAGTTATAGCATTTAAGGCCGGAAGGCACCATCAGATCATCTAGTTTGACCCTCCTGCATATCACAGGCTTCCAATACCACCCAGCAACTGTACACTAAACCCCAACAACTGAGGGGCATGTATATACTTCAGCATGCGCTTACTTCTGTGTGTCTTCATGAAACAGTGAAGCCCTGTAGAATCAATGTGTTTTGGAAGAGTAAAGCTATAACAGAGTTTGAGTTCTCCAGAGCCTGAATTTTTGAGAGATGGAATTTTTTCTTAAGAAATGGACATTTGCAAAGCCCAAGTATGCTGCTTTAAAAGCCTGAAATGTTACCTGTTTGTTCCCAGTCACCTTTAAAAATATAATGGGAATTACACATTTTTATGTCTTCTCTCATATTTTTACCATTGTTCAAGCCACAGTGAACTTTGTCTAAAACACTCTTCAGTTCACCACAGTTGTACAATAAAATAACCACCAACAGCTACTCCGATTTTGTTGTCATGATAATAGCTTTGTAGAGTTAATTCTTGCTGAACCAACAGTTGAGGGAATAGCCTTACAGTTTTTAACTGTCACTTCATCCAATCCCCATAACTTCTGAGCCTTTCCTGGATTCCTTTTTCAACTTTTTCAGAAGTCTCCTATACTAACATCAAGAATTGATGGCACATCATCATCAGGGGTGCTGTAACAGTGTTTATAATGGGGGTGCTGAGAGTCATAGAACCAAACTGTACATTCTATATATGGCGGAAGCCACTTCATGTCAGGGTGTGTGGGAGCACTGCCATTACCCAGAGTTCCAGCAACTATGATCATCATTGTTTCTTGGGAGGAGGATTAGTATTTTTCAAGACCTCTACTGAGAGTAAAAGATGAGAGGCACTGCATATACTAAGGGTGACAGCCAGCCAGCACAAGGTCTGTGTATCAGTTAGTATATATGTGAGCCTTAAGTAGTGCTGTGAATTTTATTCCTTGTGAGGACTTCTTGCACTTCCGTGCTTCCCCAGTACTTATAAATTCAACAAGTCCATCTAATGCAAAAAACTACATTTTCCAAAAGGTTTCTTTCTTCTTTAATTACTGCATCCTTTGGTAATTATTAATATTGTCAAGAAGGACATATCCTCCTGAAAATATCCTGATTTCTTAAGACCTACCAACAGGTGATTGGTGATCCAAGCTTCCTCAAGATTAATCTTCTCCGGAGACACTGGATTCCATAGCTCCATGTAGCCATTGTTCACCAAGAATAATTTCATTGCAAGGATTGTATAATTCAAATATTTTTGCAACGTTTGTGTGTGAAATAGGAAAACTGCAAGTACAGGTCCTGATCCAGGAAAGCACATGCACAATTTGAAGGTCAGTAGTAGTCCCACTGACTTCAGAGATTGACACTACTCATGGTTAAAATTAAATACATACTTAAGTGCTTTGATGGATTGGAGCCATAGCCCTGAAAAGAAAATGTGTTAAATTATATTCACACTGGTAGGGAGGAACACTGTCTTCTAGAAGAAGGATTTTGGGTGGGATGCCTTTCTAGAACTTTCCAGAATACAGACTGCTGCTGTAAATAACCTGAGTCTATAATCATTACATTAAATATGAGCTTACCCTGTCCTGTTGGATACAATATTCAGGAAGCATCTAGCATAGATGTATTGGGGGATGGGGGAAATTTAGAATAATGTGGTTCGGTTTCAGAAAGGCTAATAAGCCATGGTACATTGCTCTTCAAGTGCAGCCAACCTCTTTTTTTCAGAGAGCTTAACTGGTGTATGGCTCTTCCATAAAGAATGATAAATCATAATGTCATACACCTAACTAGAAATGAAGTGATAATAAAATACATGCTGAATTTTTAAAATAAAATGTAGCCCCCAGAGCACTAAATCCTCTGCATATCTGAACTTGAACAAGCTGATAGGACTTTACCTTTTACTGTCACTAAATTACTCACATACCATTTTTAATTAAAGGCTATTGCTCTGAGTTCCTTATTCACTATGTATAATAGACTGCGGATCAAGATGGTTTGATTGCTTGGCATCCCCAGGGAAAATGTCCACTTAGAAAAAAACTTCAAAATTAGTAGGTGATTTGCAACAAGGAGCCATTCCAGAATGAAATGATTCTACGCCCTCCCCCCAGCTTCTGTTAATACCAATGTTGCTGATAAAATAGAGTCAGATCATGAAACTAGGACAGATATTATCATGGTCTTCCACTTAGAAATATTGGCCTTCCCCATGCAGTTCAGGATGTTGGATTTATCCTATGCAAGGCTGTGATGGACCTTTACAAAGGCATATAATAAATATTTATATGGCATAATGTAGGTGCTCAACACCAGATTCTAAGAACAATGGGTGAGGAGCAGGAAGACCATAGTTGCTTTGATTCTTTTGGAGTCAAGCCACATGCGAAAATGAGTAGTTACTTAGAATGGCATTTTCAAAGGAGCCTAAGGTTGTTTGGTGCTCAGCACCCACTGAATCTCAATGGGATCGGGCACCTAATTCCCTGGGGTTAATTTGAAAATCTCAGCCTTAGAGAATATTTTTAAAAACTAAGAATGAGAAAATCTGTGACACTGGGGGACTTCTAAGGACTTGGCACCATGAACATTCAATCTGTTTACCTACACCAGTGCTTTTGAAATTGTTTGCAACTAAGCTAACTAATTGTTTGAAAAATTGTATAGAATGTCTTCTGATACTTAATGGAGTTGTTGTAGGAAATATGGTGTGCATGAGGAAGAAACAAAATCAACTGCTGGCATTTCTAGGCAATGTGCCTATTCTTGTATTTTTAAAAATGTGGAATAAATTTTTAAAAGGTTTAAGGGCATGTGGTTGTATCTTCATTTTTATGGCAGTCAATTTAATTATTTCATGTCAAGTTTGAACCTAATGGAGATTGACTGTCTTGTTTTCCTACAGTAATGATGTGTACTGAGTTGAAAATGAAGATGTTGGGGGATAAAAAATAGTGCTGTGACTGCTATTGATTAGCTGTCTTGTTTGCTTCATTGTTCAGGCCTCATTGGCCTCTTGGGCAGAGGGACACCCAAGTATAACATCTCTGACATTTTTCTGAAAAGATGCATGCTTTAAAAGTGACAGTTTCACTTAAAAAAATAGTAAAGTTTTGATGTATGAATGCTGTAGTCTTTGCAAAAGAAACCTGATGGATTAGAGCAGACAAAAGAGGAAGATTTCTGAAACATTCTTATAGTCAGTTTCGTATCAAAAGTAGATTTAATAGTCTTTGCAATGATGACAACACTTGTAGTGTCCAAAAGAAAAGGACTGCAGACAGTGCAAGAGGGGATGTGCAATAAAAGCTGAGTTTATCTTCAAAGAGCGATTCGGATATTCTTACTTATGTATCCAGCTTTCATTAAAAGTGTCAAGTAATCACACACACACACACACACACACACATAATGGTAAAAAAGAAAGATGAATTCTTGCTTGAAGTAACAAATAGTTCCACGTAAAACTTTAAGAAAATGCTGAATTGAAGATCGTTTTTCATAATCTTCTAACAATTGACTTTTTATGCAGTTTTCTTCGTTCTCTTCAATGTTTTTAATGCTAAGTATGATTGTGTATGACAGTGTTATATAACTCTGTAAATGATTAGATTCAATAAAATTAATAAATCAATGAATAAACACATTAAAATTCCATTATGGATGTTGCTTATACAGATATCAAGCCATACTGTAGCTTGCTTATACAGATAGCAAGGCTGTATTGTCTATCAAGGTGTCAATGGAATCTAGTACTCTGGGTGATTTTATATACCATATGTGATAAAGTATATAAGCATATGAGGATGATTTAAGGACTGAGTGGCAGCTAACATTAGAAATATCCCTGATTTTGTCAGTTTAGGTTACTAAGGGTCAGATTTTTTCACTCTTACTCACAGTATATAGAACCTTATTTTGTGTGGAGTCTCACTGGAGAAAATTATATGATGTGTAACTCTGGGTTAGGAGCAGGTGTATTAAAAATGGGACTCTATCTCACCCTCAATTATCTTGATGGGACGAGAAACAGTCCGTCTCTCACTGCCCTCCCCACCCTCAGCATTACCCAGAGGAACAGGCTGTGCATGGTTTCCCACATGTGGGAAGGAGTGGGACTCTAGTAACTCCAGGGGACTTCTTTCCACCTGATCTTTCCACTTGTTAAGAATGCAGAATGAAGCACACACAAGTCAGGAAATGACAAAGTTAAGGTTACATGATAATCTTAACTGCACCACCGCTGTGTATGCATCGTGATTTAGGCCCATATTTGGAAAGATATTTAGGTGTTGCTGTGCTCAGCATTGCAACACTACTTAGGAACTAAAATCACATTGATAGTGTCCCTTGGGATATAGGCTCTTAAATACCCAAATCCCTTTTGAAAATGAGACTTAGGCTTCTAAATCATTTAGGTGTTCCAATGCTGAGGGAAGCAATGCCTAAATACCTTTTAAAATTGGCCTTAGTGTTTTGCTATATGGTCATGTTCTATTTCTGAAATGATATGTTGTTTTTCTTAGCGTTATTCCCGCACTATGGCAGGGTCCACTTAGAACCAGTGATACAACCGGGGGATATGCCAACCGATGCGTCGTGCCATCTGTTGCTAGAGGCATTTTATACCTACTGCCAGGTGTGAAGCCTACAGCACTTAGTATTCCCAGAAGGTCTCCCATCCAGGTACTAACCAGGACTAACCCTGCTTAGCTTCCAAGGTCAGATGGGATCGGGCGTGTTCAGGGTGGTACAGCCATAGTATATTTCTGAAATTATATACTGCAGTAATTTTCTTAAATACAAGCTTCAGCTACATGTTTATGGTACCTTATAATCATGCATATTACCAAGCATATCAGGGACAAGATCACATACTTCTCAAGTTCTACAATAACATCAGTAGGTACTTGACAGAGAAATATTAGATGCAGCCAAAATTACATGAATGGAAAGAAAACACAGAGTTATTTTATGGAATGAATTATACAAAGCAGCATGTAATGCTGAATAACAAGCTACAGATTAGTTCCAGACAGAATATATTTTTTTAATGTTGAGGACACTCGTTTTATATCTGAAGCTAAAACTCCAGGAGAAAGTCCAGTTTTCCCTCAGGCAGCAGCGGTGAGGAGACCTGAGTCAGAAACTTTCAGTTTTAATTCCTTGTCACTGATAGTTTACCTTCAGTAGCTTTCCAGGGTTCTGCAACTAGCTCTGTTTTTGTGCTTAGAAATAAGGAACATAAATATCTGCCAAGGAAGTGGAGATGTGGAAAACTGCATTACATAAAGAAGTTGTGCTTTCTCTCTCTCTCTCCATCATTTGCATTAACTGACCTTGCATCTATAATGTGTATATAGAATGTTTGAGTCTCAGGGTGAATGGAAAATCCACAGCAAATTCTCTAGTGAGAGAATCTACGATTCTATGAGAGAATAAAGAGCAGCTCATTGTAGCAAGAAGAAGCAAATGAAGCCAGTCAAGGAACAAAAGTCTTTCCTTCCTATTCCTTTCCTGAGTTATGCGATTTTTGCCATCAAATACTTTTTTTTGGGTGCAGTCAGAAATATCACTTTCCACAAATGAAAGAATCTGAAAGCTCTTCAGGCTTCCTATGATGACTAACTGTCTAAGTCTGAGGGTGTTCAGAAAAGAAGGATCCATGTCCTAATGTAGTGGTTTTTTTTCTCCACGTTTGCCTAAAGAAATGTGGTGACTCTTGTGTTCCATTTCTCCATTTTTCTTGGGTACAGAGATTAACAGTACGTCTTCTGTGATGGTCAAATCAGCAGTAAAAGGTAATGAATATCGGTTCTGATGTCAATACAGTGATAAAGGACAAGAAAAATACTGGTAGATTCAGTGTTAAGCCCAGAAATGAAAGAAACATTTTCTAGCTTTGGGACATTATTTCTAACCATGTATTATAAAATTTACTAAAATAATTAGAGGTGGGTCTGGAAGCACCATCTGTTATGAAAGTTGCCCAACAGTTCCTGTTACAAGATCTTTTTCTCAGTTGACAAACTTTAACTGCTTGGGCTGAAATTTTTCATGATGGGTGTTTGCCTCAGGCCTCCTTTTTTGGAGGGGGGCAGGGCACATTTCAGCCAAATCGGTGTAGTTGTTTCCAAGAATGAGGCAAGAGCAAAAATACATAATTTTGGGAAAACATTCTGATGACATAAGAATGCCCATACTAGGTCTATCTAGCCCAGTATCCTGTCTTCCAACAGTGGCCAAGGCCAGGTGCCCCAGAGGGAATGAACAGAACAGGTAATCATTAAGTGATCTATCCTGTCGCCCATTCCCAGCTTCTGGTAAACAGAGGATAGGGACACCATCCCTGCCCATCCTGGCTAACACTTCTTGAAAATATAATAGTGTCCCCATTCTTTGTAGTAGATACTTGAAATATGGCAGAGGAAGGTCCCTATGTGTTAGGGAGGTGCCTTTTATCACCCCTATGAAAATCTGCCCAAATTTGACCAAGCTGCAAGTCTTTGAAAAAATCACAGTTTGCACATTCTCAGTAGAGACTTATTTGATTTTAGCAGCTAAAAGTCTCCAAAGAGTCCATCCTCACTGAGCATGCTCAAGTCTGGTCCGACTGTGCATGTGCCATCCCCACAGAGTAACGGCGCATTCTCCAGCCCAGGGCTACAGGGACAAATCCAGATTTTCCCTGCAATAGCTGCTCTAGTCCAAGGTGGGGTGGAGCATTGGAACTGAGAGCAGGGAGCTTGTCTCTCCTGCTCTTAGTGAGTCCCCTGCTGGCTTCCTGGCAGTGTGGAAAAGGATGTAATCTGATTCTGATGCAGAGGGGACAAAAGCCAGACCTGCAGGGAGGAAAAGGGAGTGGAACTGGACAATTTGTTAAGACTGAAACTGGAGAGAAGGAAAGAGAAGTTGTGACTGGGACTGGCTGGGCAAGGAGACTGGAACTCAGAGCTGGATGGAGCAGGGAAGACTAGGATTGGGACAGAAAGGAAGAGCTGGATGGGGGAGTTTGGGCAAGCAGAATGTTTGTTTGGGCAAGTAGAGTGTTTGGGCAAGCAGAGTGGAGTAAGCAGCCAGGGAAGATGGATAAAGACAAGCCCAATGAGGAGTCAGGAGTGCGGAAGTGGCTGGGAAGGAGGCTACCTGGACAATAGTGTGAAGCAAGATATTTCACCATTTGTCCTGGCAGCGTCCACTACTGAACCTCTGGAGGATGTAGGTTGTGCAAATACTGCCTACCCTTTCCTGGGGGTGACTCCCATTGGGACATAATGAACAAATCAAGCCTCATGTCTTTGCTTCTGAACAGCTTGCTTAGGCTTTTGATCCCAGTTCCAGAATCCTTCCCAAACCAGTTACTGACTACCCCTGCAGTCTTGCACTCCAAGTCCCAATCCCCTCCCCATTTACTATATTTTAACAATCAGTTACGAGCTGATTAAAAGAAAAACATAACCCAGTCATCTTTCAGTAATGCAGAGGAAAAACCCATTTCCTGGACCAGCCTTTGGATGCCATTTCATATAAAGACGTCTTTGAACAATACATTTAAATTTATAATCTCATTAATAAGCTTGAGGCAGTGTTTTATGGTGCATAGTTAGAGAAGGAAACTAGGAGTCAGGAGACCAGGGTTCTGTTGTTCATTTTCTTCTGACTTCTGGTGTGACTGACAGTGCGGCAGTAACAGCTTCATTTTCAGAAGCATTTATTAATTTTATGTTCTTCGTTTTTTGGTAACTGACTTGAGATAACCTCCAGTTAACTTTCAGAGCTGAACCCACGCATCCCACTCTGTGCCTCAGTTTCTACATCTGTAAAATGTAGATAATGAATTATGTTCTTATAAAAGAGTACAACTAGTCAAAATATAGATAATGTACAAATGAGGAAATCATAAAGAATGTGAACTGTAGGTATCACCTCTTGTCATAAGTGTGGAGGGTGCCTTGCCTGGGTGGGGCTATCTTATTTGAGACAAGTGACGTAAGAGTTTCCCTGCCATGAGGGAGGGAGGAGCTTCCTGCCATGAGGGTGGGAGGAGTTTTTCAGTTCAGTTCGTTTCTGGCTTGCCATGGAGCTTGGCAAGGGTCCTAGACCATCTTTGGCTATAAAGATGGTTCTATTTTCTTCTTATATTTCTGATTAGCTGTACTGTGAGTATAATCATTTAATTGTATTAAGCCGGTGCCTTTTGGGGTGTTTCTTTCCATTTCAGAAGGGAGCTAGAGAACCCCAAATTGTAAAGTGTATTGTATCTTTGTTTCATTCCCCTTTCCTTTATTAAATCTTCTAGTTATAAAACTGTCTGGTTTATTTCCCTTAGGGTTTTCTCTGCTTCCAGTCTGGGAAGGGAGAAGGGAAGGGAAATAGGGACCAGGGCAGCTAAGTGCCTAGCTGGAGTGTGGAGACTGTCTCTCCTTACCGTCAGGGGGAGGGAGGAAGCAGCCTCCAGGTGCCTGATTCTGACTCCCAGGGAGGGGGACAGGGTGCAGGGGGGAGGAAAAGCAGCCTCTGAGGGTCTGGCTCTCAGATAGAGAGAGACAGGGTTAGGGGAAGTCTGCCTTCAGCCGGGAAGGGTGAAGAGAAGCAGCCTTCAGGTGTCTGACTTTGGCTCCCAGGGAGGGGGACAAAGTTAGGGTGGGGAATTTCGGGGCCCTCTCCAAGGTTTTGGAAGTACACTCGAATGGTGGCAGCGATTGGTAACCCTAAGAACCCCACTGGTAAAAAGGGGGGTGTCTCAGGGTGTAGGACTTAATTTGGCTGGGAAGCAGCTTGGTTAAGTGGTTTGGCTAGTAAAGAGTCCCAGCTTTTGTGCTCGAGAGCACAGGGCTGGGGTAACAGACTCTTACAACTCTTGTTGCTCTTTGTAACTGTAGTCCAGTCAAGTAAGATGCAAGCTCAGAAAATCTTATGCATCATAGGGCAGGCAAGAAGCTCTAGAGATTTTTTTAAAATGCAGCCAGATGAATAAATATGTGTCTTTAAATATGTCTTCAGTTTCAGCAATCTGTTCTGTAGGCAAAGTCTTTCTAACTCATTTTTGCAAAGTACTTTGATATAACAAAATGGCTGGGGAGGGGATTGGGACCTGGGAATGCAAGCCTCCAGGGGTAGTCAGTAACTGGTTTGAGAAGGAGTCTGGAACTGGGATCTAAAGCCTAAGCCAGCTATACAGAAACAAAGTCATGAAGCTTTAGTTGTTCATTATTCCCCAAGGGGAGAGACCCCCAGAGAAAGGGGCATGTGATATGTAGAGTTCTCATGAAAGTATAATTAATCATTATATTAACTGTAGCTAGTAAACCACCCAAAGGGTCACCTGTCATCAAAAGATGGTCCAGCCAAAGATGGTCCACTTGAACCTGTCTTCAGGTTCTCCAAACTCGATTGCACCTTTGAATCAATTATTTCTCTTTATATGTGTGGTTATAATAAGGAAAGCAGTTGATCTTAGGCCATTTCTGGGATCCCAAGCAGTAAGATACTGTACACATGCTTACCTCTTTCACAGCTGGATGGTTTCATCCTTATCACTTGTGTATTTCTCCAACATTTTGACCCCACAGGATACTTAGATTTTATGATAATTTATTCTGAAGATTGTGGCTTTTGAATCTTCCATATGCAATTTAATGACAACATTCTTGTCATCAGGCAAACTTCACTGCTCTGATTAAAATTTGTATCTTCATTTTCCACACACCAAAAAATAAGCCTGAGGATGATTTACAGCAGCACTAGAGACAGGGGCAGAGACACAGAAAACAAGGCAAGTGAAGACCAATCATGCTAAAATGAGGCATGTTTTGCTATTGTTTTCCTTTTGTTTTGTATTTTTTCTGGATTGACTCCAGAGAAGCTCTCTTCCTAGTCACTTCTGTTGTTGTGTGTGTGTGTGCTTATGCATAAATTCAGGTCAAGTATGAAACCTGGTTTCTGTATTCATGGTAAGAATGTGTAATGTTCTTTTCAACAGATAACAAGAAATCTGAACTAATTTAGCTCATGACCTTATTCTTTCACCATTAAGAGTGGAGATGGTGTTTGCTTAGTTGTTAATGCATTCAGTTTAGTAAATTAGAGCTGCTTGAAATTTTTACTAATCCTTTCCCATTGAGGGTTTCCCAGGACTAAGTGACGCTGAATAAAACAAAAACCACATGCACACACAGGTTTCTGAGATTTTCTGGATCAAATATAATTTAAGGAGCACAACATTCCTAAATGAGATTTTTTTTAAAAAAAATAGTGTACAAAAAGCACCAATGAATAAATATTGTTTATGGAAAATATGCATTACATGAACCTGACCCATAAAGTATCCAAGTGCTGAGGGGTTATTCTGCAAGGAAAGAATTAACCAATATATAAGGATAAAAGTAGAAAAATGGTTTAATACCCAGCACAAAGATGTTTTTTGAATGAATCAGTCTTTGCTATTTAATTTACATTTTGAGGGCTCATTAGGATGATGAATGACACTGCTGGAGAATAAAACATACTTCCTGAACAAAAGAAAATCTCTGTAGCCTAATAACATTTTATACCAGTACTTACATTTGTCAGAAGTGGATGCTATTTATCCCTATGATTATTTAAAAATCATTTTTATTGTCCTTTGTGCTGTGTCCTCTTCTGGGAATTTTAATTCAGAGTTTGACACCTACTTATTAACTTCCTTGAAGTATGGAGTACAAAGGCTTATACTATATAAAGAATTCTACACAGCCATGTTTATGTTGCCTGCAGCTGTACACAAATTAGCTCAGTTTGGATTCATTTCTCTTTGAAATAGGAAGTGTTTCAGAGTTGTGTAACCTTAACCACCTCAGTAAAGTAAATGAGAACTGATTGCTGCTGAATCAGAACTATAAAGAGGAAGATTTTTAAGCATTTATGTTACATATTAGAAGTATACAGTAGCTGCAAACCTTCTGCCTCATTCACCTCACTTTTCCTTTCACAATATGATGAATATTTCAAATTCCAGGTTCTAGCCTCTATTTAATGAGTCAGTAATCATTTACTGTCTTTTCACACAAATGCTTTTACATGTCCCTATTCTGGAGTCACAGGAGTAAAGAACATCTACACAATTACAAACATATAAACTTGAAAATTGACAGCATGTTTTGGTAAATTATGTTTCATTACATAATTGTATTTTCAGAGTTTGTCTCAGAGGATCTACTGCTTTTATATCATATAAACATTAAAGGGTTATAATTTTCTAAGCAGAAGCCATCATTTCTCCCGCCACACCCCCCAAAAATAGTTCTGTACCTCTAACAGTAGAGGAATCAGATCACAAGAATGAAATTAAGTCAAAGATGTCATTTGTATTACAGAAGAAATGCTTCAGCAGCTCAGTTAGCTTTTTGTGGGACCACATAGACTAGATGGCATACAGCTTTGCTTCATTCACTGTGATGTAGACGTGCTTGCTCTCACTCTCATTCCTCTTTGTAAAGTCATTCCCCATTCTTCATGATGGCTCAGGCTGACAATAAACCAGCTAGCAGTATAGCAGAAAAATGATTTTCCTAAGTAGAATTCTGCTATCTATTCTAACTTCAACTTTTTCTACTCGGTCTCTCTAGTGTCAGTATTCTGAGTGCGAAATGAACAAATATGCTTTTTTGGTTTCAGTTTTAAAATTATGTTCTAGGATTTAAGATTCATATTGTTCTTTTGCGCCTTGATTTGAAACATATTACAGTAAAACCTCCATTTAACGGACTAATTCGGGCGAGGGGGTGTCCGTTAAATCAAAAAGTCCGTTATTTAATAATTTTTTTAAAATGAGCTGTCGGAGCAGCAGCCCACCCGCCACAGGGTCGGGGCGGCAGCTCCACAGCCCGCCCGCTGCCGGGACCCGGGCGGCAGCCGGCAGCCAGCAGCCCGCTTGCCCGCAGGCGAGAGCCAGCAGCCAGCCCGCCCGCGGCTGGGACCCCGGCGGCAGCCAGGAGCCGTCAGCCAGCCCACCTGCTGTGTGGACCCGGGCAGCAGCTGAGAGCTGGCAGCCAGTCCGCCTGCTGCCATGACCCGGGCGGCAGCTGGGAGCCGGCAGCCAGCCCACCAGAAATTGATCAGGAATGCATCAGAATTGCACAGAAATTTTGTCCGTTGCATCCGAAGTCCGTTAAATCGAGGTCCGTTAAATCGAGGGTTTACTGTACTAGATAATAACCATCAGTGAAGTATCAAAAGCAACGGCACAGTAATGAAAACTGCATCTCTTTTCCAAATTGTGGCCTCAGTCCTGCATAGTGATCTGTACAAGTGAACTGCGGAGACTCCATGCAGCCTTCATTGATGCACAATAGTCCACCACATAGGATCAGGGCCTATGTTAGCAATATTTTAGTCATGAATCTAGTTTTCCATCCATTCCCCAGCTGCTTATATATGTACTGAAAATGTATAATGCTTATATTATAAAGAAGACTTGGTAGTGGCAAGTTCCTACTGGCAACATTCTTAGAGAGTTGTAGAGCCGGAGGTAAAGGAAAAGAATATCTTTGTTGTAAATTAAATGCATATAAATGTAGTTCACAAAACTTCCACCATGCTGGATATAATTCAGAGAGACAAACATATACATCAGACAAGCGAATAGCCCAAAAATCAATGTGCTACCTTTATTGGAAAATTGTCTTCTGTAGTACTGATGATCCAAAGATCATGGAGAGTGAGCATTTGTAGCAATGAGAAGGAAACATGGGGATGTTTTTTTAGAAGCTGTTATGACACTAATAAATGATGTTGCTAATCACATTATTATTATTTATATACAGTAGTATCTAGAAACCACATTAGTGCAAAGCACTGTACAGACAAGTAACAAAGAACACAGTCTCTGCCCAAGAAAGCTTTGAAATTCCCATAGTAATAGTCACTTGCATCTGTACAATATGTTAATTTTAGCACCCGAATCATGAAAGCATTCCTTTTCAGGACAGCACTTAAACATATGCTTAACTTTTTCGATTGACTTAAGACCCTTAATGATTTGGGGGATTACTCCTTTGATTTCCAATGCGTTCAAATGGAAACCAATTTTTTTTTGCATTCTATTCTGGATCTTGCAGCTGTGAATGATAGCAATTTTCTGTGTGATTATTAATGATTATTTTTTTATGCTAACACACTTGAAATATGTTTAGTGATTTTTGCTTTATTTAATTAGACAAACTAGTGGTGATTAGAATATTTCCTTATTACCCTGATGTTTGCATTTAAACTCCAAGTGGTCATATTAAAATTGTAGGATCAGTCTGATTTGCATTCATTGATGTTTTTGGTCATCATTTTTATAATTATTAAATGGTTATGCACTAATATACAGTATATGAGCATCACTGTTTAGTATTTTACTAGTGTTATAATTTTACAAATATGTGAAATGTGTTTATGGTGACAGTGCATAAGAAAAAGCACAGGGGCATTATTATTATAACAATAGAGAACTAGGCAGATTACTTTTTCCCAAGGTCAGCTTCAGGAAATATACATATCTCATGAAACTAACAGGATCCAAACTACTACCCTTCTCTCCAAGCCATTCAATTGGCAGAGTAGAGCTACTCTGAGAAAGCTAATTCCATTCCGCTGATGATTTTGATATTTTGAATTGTGGTTTCATTCCAATTCAAAACAAAATCACAAAATTGTTAGTGAAAGGGAATGGAGCCCCTGTATGGGGGCTGTCTGTCTGGAACCCCAGGGGTTCCTGCCTCAGAGGCAGTCCACCTGGCAAGCTGCCCCCAAGCTGTGAATCTTGGAAGCCCTGGGGTTCCCAGCTTGGAGACAACCTGCATGGTGGGCTGCTGTGAAGCCGGGCAGGCAAGCTGGCAGACAATCAGTCAGGTTTCAAAACCGGCCTGGCTGGCAGGGATCCATCAGACCCCTGCTTAGTTTCTGGAAGAATTTCATCAAAATTGAACCATCTCCAGACCGTTTCAATTTCAATGAATCAACAAGTTCTGATGAAAGAATGTTTCATCAGAATTGTTCCCACCAGCTCTATGGCAGAGTCAGTATGGAACTAACAACTCCTAAGTTGCCAAGCCTGGTCTCTAAGACACAGAATATGTTCATGAATAAGTAAATGTTTGTGTATTTCATACTGGCTGGAGTAGCTTGTTTGATAACAGGTAATTATACAGCAAAAACAGGTTCACAAAAAAGCTTTGACAGGGAAGTTTTACCTTGTGCTAATTCCACTTTCCCCAGCTCAGTGCAAGGCTGAATGTCTGGTGCTGAAAATAGCATGGAACATTTGTGTTCCTTTTGGAGTCTTGATTCTCCACCTGGCCTAACAGATTTCTATTCTAGCAAAGACTAAGAAGTCACATGAACAAACAAAACATTTTGCAAGTACTAGCAGAGCTATGAACAGGGAAAGAAACTGAGCCAGAAAGCTGAAGGAAGCATTCCAAGTATGAATAATCATTGCATCTGCCTGCCAGGTATGAGATGTAGCTCTTTCATACCATATGATCAGCTTTCTCTTGTATTATATTGTATTCATAAATTGTAATATTAATATGGAATTGCAAATAAGGACCAGCAAAAGTTGTGTGCTCCTCATCTGCAGGGAATTATAACATCCAAAACCTCAGCCCCTGCTTCCAACTGTTAACGTACAATGGGATGAGAAACTCATCATTCCTATAACAAACAAACAAGTACCATGTAAATATACAAGAAGTTGATCTTTATCATTCATATTTTCTGAAAACAATGAGTGCAGAATAAACATAATTATTGGATGATTACAAATTATTCGATCCAGACTCTTAGTTCAGGTGCCAGTTAGGGTTGCCAGGTCCCCATTTTGACCAGATTTTCCAGTTGAAAACTGGACACCTGGTAACCCTAAATGGCACCTCGACACAGAAGCCATGGGTGGCAACCATGGTCCTGTGTCTTACATTCATTTTTTTAATTCCAGAATTCAGATTTAGGAAAACTAACATTTGTTATATCTGAAACACCCAGGCTTTTAATCACTTAATTGTGCATATTTTATCTATCATAATGGCTGGCTTATAAAACAAATTACAAGATGTTAATGTAATCAATGGGTTTCAGATAGCTTTTTATTCTCCCAGGTTAAGGTATTGATCAAAATCTCTGTTTTCTATAGCTGGCTCATTTCAGAAGTCAAGCCTCCTACTTTGCTATTGACTATTGAAAATCTCTCCATATAAATAATGATAGACCTACTTCAGGGGAAGCTTTGATCCCCAGAACTTAACTAAAATATTTACTTTTTAAAAAGTTCTTTTAAAAGTGTTTTAGTGTTTGTAATATAAATTCAAAGGCGTGTAAACACTATCCCTTTTACAGTTTCAATCATGTTACTTAGATTAAGGAAACCTGTATGAACCATTTTTGAAAGTGAGACAGAAAGATGAAACCAGTATAACTTGACATTTTGAGAAGTCTTTTTGTTTCTTGATCTTTTGGTGCCCAATAACAATTTACTCCAGGGCCATACCGGATTCACATGAAAGGATTTTTTAAAAGATAGACAAAAAAGTTTAATGTGTTGAGAACAAAAAACTTCTTTCTTGATTTCCACAGCAGGATCAAAGAGATGGAGCATAATACCTTTGGACTAAATTACCTGCAATTAGGCTGGGGGATTAAATAAATAAATAAAACAGTTAAAAGCAGCAGAGAAACCATAAAGAAAATAGTAAGATGTTTATAGCATTTATTAACCTGGAAGTATCAACATGAATAAAATCAGGGAGTACATATAACAAAAGCACCATTGTTTCTCAACCTGAAGACTTCCACTTCTTTTGCCACTCTGAATTTCTTCTATATCTATTTATTTTCTCTGCCTCCTGTAATGATTCTGTGGCTATACAGAACGTCCTGGTTATCAGTGGAAATGGAAATCAGGATCTTCCGCTCAAAAAAAATTCATGCTCCATGTACTTGATCTAAAGGAAAAGTATGTCTACACTTAAAATGCTACAGCAATGCAGCTGTGCCACTGTAGCGCTTCTGTGTAGACACTACCTAAGCCAATGGGAGGGCGCTGTCTGTTCCGGGGGGTTAGCTGTCTCTCTGAGGTGTAGATTTTTCAGTGTAAGTTCCTAGTGTAGATCAGGCCTAAAACTTCTGTTAGCTGTGATAGTATTAGGGCTATTTTCCTTTTTTCAGCTTGCACCTGGAGTGAAACTTAAGTTATGTCTACACTTGGGAAGCTTGGGGTGTGATTCCCAGCTCATATAAACATACTTGCACAGTCTCTAATCAAGCTCGCACACTAAAAATAGTATGTAGCCAGAGTAGTGCAAGCAGCAGCACTGGCTAGCTGCCCCAAGTATGTACCTATATGGTCCAGGTGGGTTTGTACTCACGACAGCAAGCCTGTGCCACTTCTTACTGCTACCTGTGCTATCACAACTCCACTGTTATTTTTAGAGCAGTAGCTCAATGAGAGCTAGTGTGAGTATGTCTACATGAGCTGGGAATCACACTCCTTGCTCCGTAGTCGTAGGCATAGATACACTTAGCAGGCCTGGCTTTCCAGCCAGGTACGTAGTGGTACATATACATTGACCAGAACACTACAATCCTCATGGTAGACAAAGGCTAACTGTGGTTTGTAAAGTGTAAAATTCCCCAGATATGGTACTGTGTTAGTTATTTTTCCTACTAATTTTTCATATTAAAAGGATAATGTCAATTTGAATATTAAAAGTGGTTTTAACCCTGAGTCTGCCTGAAAATTCTTTTGTAGTTCTACAATTTTATTTTCCCATTAATAAGAAAAAAAATGGTTTTCTTCTCCCTGGTTGCTGTATGAAAGACCCATGCAAACAGGAGGGGAAACAGGCTAACTACCTAATTCTACAGGGAGAATGACTATACATAAAGTACTGTCAAATGCACAAAGTAAATAAAGTGGTAAAAATAAATATTTTTTCTCTCTAATCCCTTTCAATACTTGTTACTTGTGACAACCACAAGTAACTCATTATCTGACAGTAATATGATTTTCAGATAATGATATGCCTTTAAAAGGAACATTGCCATGTGGAAATGTATGAATGACATCAGCTGAAGATCCAAGGAGACAAAAGTACAGGCCTGAGATTCTGTACTACACCTGGAAGAGATGCAGCACAGAAAAGTGCAAACCAGAAGAGCAGAGGGCTTAGATGACTTGAAGCCACCTTTGCTCCCAGCCAATTCTGGACTGCTTCAGGGACCAGCGTGTTCCCCAGCATAAAGCTCTAATTTATGGTGCACTCCCAGGCTGCTTACGGGCTGCTTTGCTGTCTGTAGCACCTGAGAATTTCTGTAGCTGTACAAACTCCATGGACTTTCCTCCCTCCCCCAACAAATACTCTTCCCCTCCACCTTACATCCGGCACACCCCTTCCATGGGGGCTTGCATAGATCAGCATGTAGCTGACGAATGCTCCCTGGCTAGCTAAAGGGCTTCTATGGCCCTACTGTACACTGCCACAACACTGACCAAGTGCTGCTGTGGAAAGGGGAGTCTCTCACCATGTTTTGTTTGTTTGGTTGGTCTTTGTCCTTGCAACCCCATATGGTTGCTGAAAATATTGATTCTGGTTCTAAAGTTCCTGGAACTTTTAGATTTGGTGCTGGCTTTTTTGTTGCTTTTTTAGTGATTGGAAGAATAATTATTTTAAAAGACTTTTGTATGATATTGCTGGAATAGAACAGAGAGTCATAGTTGTAGTTATAGTGCTAGCTGCATTCTGTTCCCTTTCTCTTCTCTCTGAATGCACCTGCTCAGACGTCAGGCCTTGTATCCTTCCTATTCAAGATGGATTGGGCACTTTTAGCTGAGCATGAGGACTGGTCAGCCCAGCTTCCAGGCAGATTAATGAGCTCAGCTGGTTTGCAATAGGACTGTCTGATTGGCTGACCCACCCAATTGGCTGAAGAGAGGCAGCAGCCTGCTTTTAAGCTCAGCAGAAGCAGGTCGCTGTCCAGTCGTTGTTTGGTCCGCTGCTGTAATCACTCGTGTTCCAGCCTTGTTCCTGCCCTGCTCCAGCCTATATCCTCCTTCCTTGCTCCTCGCTTTGGCTCTGACCCTTTGGTTCTGGTTCTGGTTCCTGACTCCTTCCCCTTCAGTCCAGTTCTAACCATTGAGCTGGATTGTCAGGGCCCAAGCCCCTGACAACATGAGCTGCAATCACACCTCTTCATTGCAGAGCAGGCATACTCTCAGGCTGGCCAAACTTTTTCAGCCACTCACAACAGGGTGTTGTGTATCTCAAGGCTTGTCTTCATGGTACAGCAAAGTGTGCCAGAGGTTTGTAAAGCACACTAGTATGCTGGGTTCTTAATTGTCCCGGGTAGACCCTGCTGATGCAATGTAAAAGATACTAAGCTCAAATTAACATACTCTAGTGCTCTTTGCTGATTCTATGTAGTCATAGAGTTTGAGGCCAGAAGAACCACCAGATCACACAGTCTGACCTCCTGTATATCACAGGCCATTAACAGCATCAAGCATCCACACACCATACCCAACAACCAGAATTAGACCAAATTATTACAGCCCACAGGAGGCTACACTGTTATGTGTCACAGAAAACAGGGTAGGAATCAGTGGTCAGTTTTCAGAATTGAGAGTGGTAAATAGTTGTGTCCCCCAGGGGTCTGTACTGGGACCAGTCCTATTTAACATATTCATAAATGACCAGGAAAAAGTGTAAACAGGGAGGTGGTGAAATTTGCAGATGATACAAAACTACTCAAGATCATTAAGTCCCAAGGAGACTATGAAGAGTTACAAAAGGTTCTCACAAAACTGGGTGACTGGGCAACAAAATGGCAGATGAAA
Source organism: Sternotherus odoratus (assembly GCA_032164245.1). Classification (NCBI taxonomy): domain Eukaryota; kingdom Metazoa; phylum Chordata; order Testudines; family Kinosternidae; genus Sternotherus; species Sternotherus odoratus. Next base: position 202,536,417 of record JAVMKO010000001.1, on the reverse strand, counting down.
TTAGTTGTTGATAACTGCAAAGTAATGCATACTGGAAAACATAATCCCAACTACACAGATAAAATGATGGGGTAAATAAGGAAGTGCTATTTACTTCTCATAACACACAAACTATGAAACTATTAAAATTAACTCCTTTTCATAACACGCCAAATGAAATTAATAGGCAGCAGGTTTAAAACAAACAAAAGGAAGTATTTTTTTCACACAATGAGCAGTGAGCCTATGGAGGTCCTTTCCAGCAAATGTTGTGAAGGCCAAGACTATAACAGGGTTCAAAAAAGAACTAGATAACAAGATGGTCAGAGATGGTGTCCATGACCTCTCTTTGCCAGAAGCTGGGAATTGGCCACAGAGGATGGATCACTTGATGATTACCTGTTTTGTTCATTCCCTCTGGGGCACCTGGCATTGGCCACTGTCAGTAGACAGGATATTGGGCTAGATGGACTTTTAGTCTGACCTAGTATGGCCATTCTTATGTTCTTATGAAAACCTACGTTATGAGAGGAGACTCAAAGAGCGTGGCATGCTTAGCTGAATCAAAAGAAGGCTGAAGGGAGATATGATTGCTCTCTATAAATATGTCAAAGGGATACATGCCATGGAGGAAGAGGGATTATTGAAGTTAAGTGCTAATGTGTTGTGATAAAGCTCCGCATCTATATTTGTGGGTCCCATGCTTCCTGGCGGATTAAACGGGCCTCAGAAACTCATTTAGGCCCCAGAGTGACCTTTCTTTCTCAGTATATTGGCAAGAGTCACTGCCTAGTGAGTTACCTTCATCACAGGCCAGTATGGGGGGTTGAAAGGGGGAATATCCCACAGTCTTTGTTGCTCCAAAGAACTCAGTAAGCACAGTTCAGCCTCCTGACTCTACTGAGGCTCGCTTCTCCTCTCAAGAGGATTTCTGTAGAGTATGGGGGCGGGGGGAACCCGGGCCCGCCCTCTACTCCAGGTTCCAGCCCAGGCATCCTAATGGTAGCAACTGTTGGTGGCTTCCCCTCCACCACTAATGCTACTTTGATTCCCTGGGCAACTTCCCCAAAGTTCTCTCTTCCTAGCTTCACCCTTACCTCAGGCTACAGCAAAGCGTCCTCTCCTCCAGCTCCTTTCTCCTTGGCTCCCTCTGAGGGAACTGGAAAGGAGAGCTCTTAAACAGTCTGAGTGAGACCTTGATTAGCTTCACCTGTCTTCATTAACCTGACAGTCTTAACTGACCTTTTGCCAGTTAATTGGGATCAGCTGCCAGCATTAGCCTAATGACCTTAACTGGTTAATTGGCATCAGGTGTCTTGATTGGCCTGGAGTAGCCTTTGTTTGGCTATCCAGGGAACAGGGCCCTGCACATCCTGAGGCTGATATACCTGCCTTCCAGCACTCTCTTATATCCTTCTGGTCTGACTCCATCACAGTGGACATAAGAACACATGGATATAAACTGTCCGTTGACAAGTTTAGGCTGGAAATTAAATGAAGGTTTCTAACCTTCAGAAGAGTGAAGTTCTAAAAGAGCCTTCCAACGGGAACAGTGGGGGCTGATCACCATATTTGGGGTCAGGAAGTAATTTTCCCCCAAGTCAGATTGGCAGAGACCCTGTTGTTGGGGGTTTTATTTAGTTATTTATTTGTTTGTTTGTTTTTTGCCTTCCTCTGTAGCATAGGGCACAGATCACTTGCAAGTTTAAACTAGTGTAAATAGTAGATTCTCTGTAACTTGATGTCTTTGACATCTGATTTGAGGACTTCAATGACTCATCCAGAAGTTAGGGGTTTATTACAAGAGTGGGTGGGTGACATTCTGTGGCCTGCAATGTGCAGGAAGTCATACTAGATGATCATGATGGTCCCCTCTGGTCTTAAAATCTGAGTAAGTGACCCACACTCCATGCTGCAAAGGAAGGTGAAAAGTCCCCAAGATCACGGCAGTTTTGACCTGGGGGAAAATTTCTTCCCAAACCCACATATGGGGAGATCAATTAGACCATGAGCATCTGAACAAGAGCCAGCCAGCCAAGCACCTGAGAGAAAGAGAGAGAATGCTTGGTACCATCGCAGAGTCCTGGCCCCACCAATATCCCATGTCAAGCCGTGGCCATGACTGATACTTCAGAGAAAGGAGACCAAAAAAACCCACCCAGGAATACACTTAAAGTAAAAGTCCTTTCCTGACCCCAGCAGGTGACTGTCTGAATCCCTGAGGATGAGCTTTTAGGAACATAAGATATAAACTGGGAAGGGACCACCCTTCACCATCACAAGCAACCCAAGCATAGAATCCCACTCATAAATGTATCCAGCTGTCTCTTAAACCTAATTAAGTTGTTTTTTCCCACAACTCCTACTGGGAGGCTGTTCCAGAACCTTATCCCTCCAATGGTTAGAAACCTTCTTCTAATTTCCAGCCTGAATTTGTTACGGGCAGTTTATATTCATTTGTTCTTGTGCTAGCATTGTCCTATAACTTAAATAGCTCTTCACCCTCCTCGGTGTTTACCCCCCTGATATGGTTACACATATTCCCTCTGTCTTCTTTCTGCTAGGCTAAACAAGCCAAGCTCTTCCAGTCTCTTCTGAAAAGATAGGCCCTCCATCCCCTGATAATGCTAGTAGCTCTTCTCTGCACTCGTTCTAGTTTGAATACATATTTTTAATGTGGGTGGCCAGAATTGTACGCAGTATTCCAAATGAGGTCTTAATAGTGCCTTGTACAATGGCATTGATACTTCTCTATCTCTAATGGAAATGCTTCTCCTGATATATCCTAGGATCACATCTTCCTTTTTTGCAGCCACATCAAGTTGGTGACTCAAATAACATGCTGTGATCTACCAGAGCACCTGTGTGTCTTTCCTCCTCTGTCACTTCCAGTTAATAACTTCCAGTTGGAAACCCAATTGCCCCAGCTGGTGCCAGAGTTTTCAGGGCTTCCAGGCTCCCTGCAGTGGAGCTGGGAACTCAGCCCGGATTAGAGCCAATGATTCCAGGATGTCCAGTCCTCCCATCAGCTACAAGAAGCCTGGAACTGCTGTGGTCCCCAGCGACAAGTCAGACTGCATAGTGGAGCTGTTCCAGGCCTCTGGTCCTTGAAAATCTAGGTTCTGCAGAAGCTTGTTAGGTATGTGGGCAGGGAACCAGTAGGTTTCCATTGGAACCCAGGCAGGCAGGGTTCTGTCCAACTCCTTTGTGCAATTCTCCAAAAATTGGTTGAACCCAAAGAGTTTTTGTGGGTTTGATGAATCATCATGTTCTAATGAAACATCAACCAGTTCTAGTCTCAAGGACCAGTTCATTCCACTGCCCTAGAAAAATTTTATGTAGAAGTATGATTTGAGAGAGAAGAGCCTTGGCATATCTTGGTTGGTCTTCCGTATGATAGACACTCTGCTGTCTACTTCTTGGGCTAGTGAATGGATATGGTTGGAAAGCCAAAATGTGCTGGCTTCTCCAGGTCTTGGTGGTGTTTTCAGTTAGGATTAGATAAGGGTCTCTGTCTCAGAACACTGAGAAGGGAGACTTCAGCAATATAGCACCCCAATGAGTCTCTCCCCCATAGAGATCCTGGTTTTTCAGAACCCTGAAGCAGATGTAGATGAAGACTAGATCAATTTTACCTGCTGCGAATATAGACTACTAGCGAAAATACCCGGCGTTGCTCAGGTCCATTGGAGGTGGGGAGGGGGCAGAGAGCTGAGCGAGTGTGGGATCCGTTGGAGGGGGGAGGGGGCAGAGAGCAAACCTGACACCCCCACCTCACCCCCCGACCAAACCCGACACCCCTACCTCACTTACCCTCCGACCAAACCCAACTCAGGTCCGTCGGAGGTGGGGAGGGGGCAGAGAGCTGAGCGAGTGCAGGGTCCGTTGCAGGGGGGTATTATGACATCATAACTATGTCACAGAGAACAGCAGCTGCCCAGCTGATGTGATTGGCCTTTAAATAATTTCACCCCTGGGGGGCGTCAGAGGTGAGATTTGAAAAATTTTCGACTCTTACCCTGATTAGGACCCTAAGGCCTCTAACTGTACCAAATTTCAAGTCTCTAGCTCAAACGGTGTGGAAGGAGTAAGGGAACGTACATACACACATGTATACACGCATACACCATTTGACTTTTATATATAGAGATTTCACTGTGGTTGTTTCATTCTCTGTGCTGCTCCCTTGGATGTTCTGGTGTCAGTATCCTTATTTTGGCCCTCAATGAAAGTGGCCTTTCTAGTGACCCTTAGTATCCACACGGATAGTCAATGAAGCTAGATTTCTTGTTTCCCACAATGACAGAGTAATCCTTTGCCCTACTCTGAGATTTCCCCCAAGATTTTTATAGGAATCTAAATATTATTCTCCCTTCCTTTTGTGCTAAGTGATATTAGGGCCCTGAAGCTTACTTTACCAATGGGATGAGGAATTCAGGTTCCCTTTGTATCCTTCTTCAGATCCCCCCCAAATGGCCTTTTGATTCCCATTTAGTCACTGCTGAATGGATTTGAGTATGCTTAAGGGAGAGCCTTTCATGCCCCCACAGCATTAGAGTTTCAGTCAAACATTGTTTTGGGGTCCTTTTAGCAGGGGGCCCTTTTATTTAGGAAAGGTTTCCACAGAATTCCTTATTCCAAAGCCTTCCACTGGTAATAGGTTTAACCCTTTCTTTGCTACACTCTGTAATCACATAACCTTTAGCTCAGTGGGAATGAATACCAATTATCATTTATAAACAGTTCCTCTCATTATGCTCCTATTTATGGCATCTTTTATAGCTTGCTAATTACAAGCACACAAAACAGAAATGTTTGGAGTTAAATAATGTAAACTGGAATGTAATTGATTTTCATGTTGAATAATTTTATTGATTTATTGTTAATTAAAATCTTTTTAAAAGATCTTTTGGCAAATTAATCCATTTAATTAATTGGATATTGTCATAGCTGGTGGTATGTACATATTAAGTTACTGAAAGATTAATACTTCTATAATCTTTTTTCTAACTGTTGCTGCTTTACATGTGTGTATTAGGTTATTGTATATTCTTTCTGGACAAATACACTCAATATATTACACATATATGGTGATCTCAGTTCAGTTCCTAGTGGGTAAGTGTCCACATCCCACACAAAAAATACTACATTCCAATTGACACTAATTGGCAATGCTGGCATTCTCTGTAACAGAGAGGCCAAGAATTGAATGGGAATGGAGACTGAACTCCATCAGTCACATAAAAGGTCTTTCTAGGTTACTGTTGAGGGCCTTTGTGGGCTACGTGAGACGCTTGCACTTTCACTAACGGTGCTTTACCTATTACAGAGACAAAGGACTCCAGTTTCCATTATGGAAACTTTCCAAGAAAAGACTTATGTCAAACAACTAATCAATTTAATACACTTACAGTATGCACTAATATAATGCAGTCCAGTAGTAAATGGACTGTGCAGAAGGCATTTCAAAAGGACTCCAATTATCTCTTTTGGAATGACATAATTTTTAGTGGTGAAGGAGGCATAAAGGTTCAATTCTGCAATCTGTTGAGTGCTTCCTGATAAATGCTGAGTGCCTTCCACTCCTGTTGACTTCAATGGGAGCTCAGGGCCCTCATTCAGCACCGCGCAGGATCAAGCACCCTATATTGCAGTGGCAATTTTAATTAATATTATCTTATTATGTTTTTCAGCTATGTGGCAAGAGAGTATAATCATCAGCATCCATTGTTTCATTACTGAAGCAAAAATATTAATATATTATGACACACTATTGATTTGATAGTCACTCTTTCCCAATAACAATAAAACCTTTATATTTTATTAATAGTACAATGCAGTTCTTGTCCTTTACTCTCCCTTTGATTGTTCCTGGGCTGCAGTGTTTTTTATGAATAAAATGTTGAAGTCAGTCAAATTGCTTAGCCCATCTGCCTGCGCCATTCACTTGACGTTCCCAAGCTACTTTTATAGGAAATGTTACCAGTGTAGCTGTGATAATTGATTGTTCCATTGTTGCTAGTGATGGATAGAAGGGGGATTTGAGGGAATTTTGTTTTTTTAATGTAAAATTTTAAAGCAGCCACCATAAACTGGGAACATACTTCCTGACAATGTCTCTCTTGCTATTAGTATCCTCACATTCTTAATTCAACTGAAATGGAAAGAGGGAACCGTTAACACAGCCTAGGTGTTCTTTTGTTCTCACCCACTCTGTGGAGCCACACTACAGCATGAAAAAAAGAAACATTCCGGATGTCTTTATAAATAGAAAGCACAACTTAAGTTAGACACAGGGCCAGCCTGGATGGCGAGATCCTCCCCTCTGTTCTGTTCCCTTTGCACTAGGTAAAAGGGCTGGAGCGGTGTGAAGGGACTCCAAAAGCCCTCTCTCTGGAGAGAGGATTGGCCCAGCACAGACACTATGCAAGACAGGCGTAAGGCTGTCCTCCACAGGCCCCTTCACAAGCCCTGGTATATGGGCCATACCAGGGCAAAAAGAGTTATGTTGATGATTGGGCCACATCATGTTGCGCTACAGCAATTTTGGGCAGCACTAAAGCCCCTAAGAAAGCCCAGAGGCTGCTGTAACCTAAGCACACGGGCTGTCTAAATTGTGCCAGAGGTCACTCCAGCCTCCAGAATGGCCCAGAAGTGAGAGTGCAGAAAGGTGGCATAAAACCAATATATCCCCCCATCACCTTAGGCTGCATGTTATGCACTATGGCTCTTAGAATATATCTGCACTGCAAGCAGAGGTGTGACTGCAGCACTAATAACGTACTGGAGTTGCTCTTATCTAGTAACAATGAAGCTGCAGGGGCATGGACTAGCCACTGGAGTACATACCTGACAAGCCTGAATACTCGGTGCAGCTGCCCATGCTGCTGAGGCTTCACTGCGATTGTCATTCAACATCGCTAATCCAAGCTAGCTTTGGTCATGTCCACACATGCAGCAGTCACCCTTGTGATTACAGTGCAGACATATCCTTACAGGCATAGCACAAAATCTCACCCAGAGTCCTTAAACAGCCAAGTCTCCCATTCACAATGGAAGTTTGCTAGATCAGGCCCATAAATTGTCTGGACAGTTGGATAATACAAAGAAAAGTGGATTTCCAAAGTCATTTTCTGTGTGGCATGTGCTATTTCTTAAGCTATAGTTTGCAGAAAATGTTTTCCCCATTATTAAATGTCACTTCTTGTCCCTCTCCATTATATGTCCTTGATAGCGGTTCCCAAACCGTGGTCCATGGGTCAAAAGACAGACAGGTTAAAATATTACTTACTTTCTTAATAGTTCTTTTCCGTGAAAGCAGTTGCTGTAGTTGTCACAGGCATGTTATCTGAGCAAGAGTGGATGGGGAGATGTGTCCAATCAATCATTAATGGAAGGAGAAGTGGTCCATCAGACAATCTGATTACTACCAAGTACAGAAGAATCTCTATTTTGTAAACTAACTGAAGATTGCAGAGTTCACAAAATTGATATCTCAAAATTATAGGAGGTACAATGCCTAAGGGTATGTCTTCACTACCCGCCAGATCGGTGGGTAGCGATCCATCTTCTGGCGATCGATTACTCCCGTCTTGTGAAGACGCAAGAAATCGATCTCTCGCGGCGCCCCCGTCTCAAGACTCTGGAACTCCAGCTTGCCGGGAGGCGCAAGCTGGAGTCGACGGGGGAGCGCGCCTCCGACTGCCGCTGCCGTGAGGACGGACAGTAAGTCGGCTGCAGATACGCAAACTTCAGCTACGTGATTCACGTAGCTGAAGTTGCGTATCTGCAGTCGATCCTCCCCCCCCCCCCCCGTAGTGGGGACCATCCCTAAGGTGAAGTGTGGTGCACTGTACTGCTGTCCTCTTGTCCTTCACACCGGTACAAACCAATTTCCAACATACTGAAAGCATCAGAATGTAAAGGGATGTTTACTTTTACTTAATCGATTTCAGTTTCGTTATGTGATATTTTTTTTCTGGCAAGAAAAATGGTTAATGTAACTGGTCTGTTGAACACTGGTGTTTGTCAAGCTGAGGTTCTACTGTAATCCATTCTGTGGAGAAGTTTGGGAACCACCATGTTCTATGTCTTTTCAATATCCACCATTATCTTTCTTCTCTGATGATTCCCCATCGCCACTTGTCACCAAATCTCATTTTCTTTACCCAACTGGAAAGTCCCAAATGACTCTCTGAGTTGCTTGGAATATATCTCAGTTATGATGAACCAAACAGGCTCTGTCCAACTAACTTGTTCTAAGCAGCTTGCAGTCAGTGCATATCTATTTGATCATTTTGTGTTCCTATTTGCCTGTAGATTTTTTTTTTTATTATTCATCTTCTTCCTAGCCAGAGAGTCTCTCAGTTCCTGGTACAGTTCCTGAGTCATGTTAGCACTTGAATTGATTTGTGATCCAGGACTGAGATATCTAGATCATTTCCACAGAGAAAAGATGTTTTTTTAATACACACTTCTAAGCTGCCTTAAAAGAAAATCCTTGTAAATCTTTCTCCTCCTCCCTTTTTGAGGAAAGAGCATTGTTGCAAGGTTCAGTTATATGAAAAATAATCCCCATAATAAATATAAAGAATCCATTTCAGAAAGATAATTAATATAGTAATTAAAAGGATTGAGTTTATTAACAGTCACTGTAAATTATATGTTTTTAATAACTTTTTTCTTTTAATTAGTACAATACTTTCATCACAGAGCGTGAGTAAAATGTTGCTTTCTACTCCCAAGTCCCAGCTTTTCAATTTAGATGCCTTCCTAGGAAAACAGTCAGAGGTCCCTTGTAAAATTAGTCTTAGGTCCAAAACAGAGTAATAAAAAGCCTAAGAATGAATAGCTGTTGGGTTTTTTTTTGGTTTTTTTGGTTTTTTGCTTTACAGATTGTAACCAATAGTATTTTAAATTACATGCAAAGAACTAAGGTTGCAAAGTAAGGCACTGAAAAGTTAAGAAATGCCAACTAAAGCTTCCTGTGCAACTTTGTCTTTTTGATGTATGAAAGTTGAAATTTTGGAGAACAAGATGTCACCAGAAAATAATGACTGGCTGCTAACCATGTCTGACCTATCCCTATTCAAGCCCTGCTTGTCTGCATCATATGGTAGGGGCATGAGACCTTGTTGAGTAATATAGATGGTGAAATACCAGAGTTAGCAACACTAAAGAGCAATAGACTACAACTCATCATCTCCTCCCGACACCCAGCACATTGTGTCATACTGGCTAAAGTAGATTCAAACAGGGAGCTGTCAATGCAGGCGCAAGGAGGAAAGGGAGCTGTGGAGGAATGCTGTTCTTATGACACAGGGAGGAAAAGGAGAGGTACCCCTTTGCTTTTAGCAATGGAAAGAGATCAGCTCATCTAAGAGCTGGTTAAAAAATTTCCAATGGAATGTTTTCCTTGAGAAAATTCAATTTAGTTGAAATTGAAATTTTCTATGTTGGTTTTTATTTAAATTTTGTGTCAAATTTTTAAAAAATAGCATTTCAGTCAGTGAATGTTTAGACTTTATCAGAGTGAAAGATTTCAGTGTTATGTTTTGAATTCTATTTTATATTTAAAATTATGCTATAACATTTTTTTAAAAGTAGAAATTGGAACAAAACATTTCCATTTTCTTTGAAAAGAAAACAAAATTCAAAATATTGGAATTTTTCATGAATCGGAAATCACGAGTTTCAACCATCTCTGGTTGTGGCCCTTACCACAACTCTTGCCTTCCCATAGATCAAAGGGGTAGATGCAATTGCTGCTCCTGCTGTTACGTTATCTCCTCAGCCTGAGCTCTAACTCTATGCCAGGGAGCATGCTCAATGCAGTTGTCACATTAGGGAGGTTTTTGGGGCTGCAACATGCTCAGTATAAATGGAATTTTCAGAGATCTAACCAGCAAACTTCTAACAAACCCTATTAAGCATGGGCAAATGGATTCTTCCACTCTTATGACTCTGCCAAAGCTAGACACATTTTCATGGAAATGGTAAAAGTCACCTCTCTGACCCCATGAACATCCACATGCCAAATTTAATTTTCCTGGTCCTTGTAGGCATTAAAGCTCTTCAAAGAAATGATTACGGGGGAGAAAATTTAACACTGGCAAAACTCCCCATTTTTCCCTAGCCTTATCCTCAAAAATAGTTTAATTGTTTTTGCTGAAATTTTCCTGACCCCCTGTGGCAGGTCCTATTCCACAGCGCCCCCTGAAGGCTGGGGCCAGGCGTGGCAGCGGACCCCCACCTGTCTCTAACTCCCCCCTCAGGGGGCAGCGTGCCCCAATGTCCGGAGTCAATACAAGGGCTCCCCACTCCCGGGGCAGCGTGGCCCAGTGGCCAGAGTCAATACAGTGAAACCTCGATATAACGGACTAATTCGGGCGAGGGGGTGTCCGTTAAAACCGAAAGTCCGTTATTTAATATTTTTTTTAAATTATTAAATAACGGACTTTCGGGTGACAACGGACACCCCCTCGCCCGAATTAGTCCGTTATATGGAGCCGTGAGTCAGCCCACCCCACCCCCTCCCCCGCCCGGCTCCCCACTGCGGGGAGCCGAGCGGGGGGGGGGTTGACAGCTCCCGCCTGGCTTCCCGCTGCGGGGAGCCGGGCGGGAGCTCTCAACCCCCCCCCCGTCCGGCTCCCCGCTGCGAGGAGCCGGGCGGGGGGGTTGACAGCTCCCGCTCGGCTCCCCCCAGCGGGAAGCCCGGCGGGAGCTGTCAAACCCCCCGCCCGGCTGCCGGGCGGGAGCTATCAAACCCCCCCGCCCGGCTTCCCGCTGCGGGGAGCCGAGCGGGGGCTCTCAAACACCCCTCCCCCCCGCCCGGCTCCGCGCTGCGGGGAGCCGGGCGGAGGGGCGGGGGGTTTGACAGCTCCCGCAGGGGTCCCCGCTGCGGAGAGCCGGGCGGGAGCTGTCAACCCAGCCGGCTCCCTGGGGCGGGAGCCGGCAGCCCCCAATAACGGATTTCGGATGCATCGGAAATTTTGTCCGTTGCACCCAAAGTCCGTTAAATCGGGGTCCGTTAAATCGAGGGTTTACTGTACAATGGCTCCCCGCTCTCGGGGTAGTGTGGCCCAATGGCCAGAGTCAATACAATGGCTCCCCGCTCCCAGGGCAGCGTGGCCCAATGGCCAGAGTCAATACAAGGGCTCCCCGCTCTCAGGGTAGCGTGGCCCAATGGCCGGAGTTTATACAATGGCTCCCCGCTCTCGGGGCCGCGGGGCCCAGTGACCAGAGTTTATATGGTTGCTCCCCACTCTGGGGCAGCGTGGCTTGACAGCCAGAGTCTATGCGGCTGCTCCTTGCTCTCCTGGTAGTGCGGCCTATTGGCGGTAGGGGGACCCGGGCCCGCCCACTCCACCGGGTCCCGACCCAGGGCTCACCTGTCAGCGGGGCCGGCCTTGCCCCACGCTCGGCGGGGATCCGCCCGCAACACGCCGAGCTAGCCCGTACCTTTAAGGGCTACCCTGGGTCTCTTCCTACCCGCACTGCCTTCGGAGTCTGGGGGTCTGTCGGTGTTTTCCCCTCCCTGGAGTCGATGGCAAGCTGGGCTTCCAGCGGCGTCCCAGCAGGGCTGTCGTCTGGGCCCCAGAATCCAGGCTGTGCCTCCTTTGGAGCTGGCAACATGCATCCTTCCCCTCTGGTGGTCCACCCCTACTGAGCAGCTCCGCTGGCTTTTATGCTGGGTCTCCAGCTGGAGCATGCCCAGCAGAGCTTCCGGGGTGTGGCTTCCTCTGCCCAGAGAGAAGGGTTAACCCCTGCTGTACCGGTGCGGGGCCGCTCAGCCCCGTCACACCCCCAATAAACAAAGAAACAACAACACTGAAACAGAGTAAACATGCGGTATTGTAACCCCAACAAATCAAATTCTGCAACTTATAAAGGAGTGGAAACAGGGTGTATCATGGAAAGTATTAGGCATCCTTAACTAGGGCCTCCTCTAGTAGCTCTTACCTTAAATCAGAATGCAGCAATTGCTTTTTGTACATGAGGTAAGGAATGTTGAGTGTAGGCATGAATGCAACACCTCAGGAAGAATGACAGCAAGAAGACGGAAGCACTTATTATGAGGCATGTTGGTGAGTCTGAAGTTTCATTCAATAATGGTAATTGATGCCTTTCATTTCATTAACAACTGCTGTAATAAATTGGTTAATCTCTAAAGTGTCACAGGTATTCCTTGTTTTGTTTACGAATACAGACTAACATGGATGCTAATCTTAACCCTGGTCCACAATCCTTCTGTACACTTCCTTTAATATTATAGGCCCTCTATTGATTTCAATGGGTGTTAGGCACTTAACTGTCATTGAGGATTGAGTCCATAAGCAGTTTTTTTTAAAGCACCAGTGGTTCCCATGCTATAGTACTTTCCATCAAGATGTCTTTTATTCCTCTTAAAATTTTGGAAGTTTTCTGCATTGAAATAAAGATTCACGGTCTTGTAGACATTGGAAACCAATTTTTGATATATAGGAAAATCCAAGTTCATGCCCATGCATTGTTTTTCTGTTTGTTTGTGTTTGGTTTTTTTAGAGAAGAAATAATCAGTGCAAGTTGTGAGCACTCATTAGTTACCGAACAGAACTTTAATTTGCTCTGCATGTATGAATTCCAGCAACATAATCTTACATTGTTTGATAATGTAACCTCCACCTATTATTCCAGCCTATTATAGTGTTTGTGTGGGGCAGAGATGTGAGTAGAGAGGCACTTATGTATCAGGAGGGTGTCAGAACAGAGTATTGAATCCTTGCAGTCAGGAACCCACTTTAGAAAGGACCCCAAATATACCACCAGCTGACACCAAGCTGGTTGCTGATGTCCAGCTTCTTAATGCCAGCATGGCAAGAAAGACCCAGACTGAGTGGACAGAGGCCCCGGACGTAAACTGGGTATATCTCAACATTTAAAATATTTTAATAACTTTTAACTTACACTGAAGACAAAATGCAATAACTGTAAAACACAAAGAGTTATTGGAAGTAGTTAATGCAACACAAATAATGATATAAAAAACTTTTGCCATAACAATCTCTTACACTAAGGCTACGTCTACGCTACAGTTGGAATTAGGGGTGTGATTCCCAGTTCATATAGACACACTTGCACTAGCTCTCATCTTACTAGTGTTCCACCTGCTCCTTCTGCCCCTTGTGAGTACATACTTGAGGTGGCTTGCCCATGCGGCCACTCGCCGCTGCCCGTGCTACAGTGGCTACATTGCTTTTTTTGGCATGCTGGCTTGACGAGAGCTAGTGTGAGCATGTCTGCGGAAGCTGGGAATCACACCCCCAGCTCCAGGTGTAGACATAGCCTACATTTAAACTAGATTGCCGTGGGAGATTGTTCTCCCTTTTTTCAGTGTAAAGATTTGAGAGGAGGGGAAAAGTCTCATCAACAGGAAATTCTTTTAATAGAAGTCCCTTTATAGATCATTCTGTGAAAGCTGTTGGTAAGAAGAAAAAAAAAGGAATGTATATAATAAAATATGTACAGATGTAGCTTTCTTGCAGTTACATCCCCTGTCCCAAGAATTCAGTGTAGTCTTTATTCAGCCTCGTTTCTTACAGCACTCTGTGCTTTGCATGGTAATTAGCTCCTTGTGTTATCAATGATGTGATGCCCCTGGCTATTTCTTCAGTAATAACTGCTGTTATCCTCGGCTGCAGATCCTCACATCTTCCTGCCAGACTCTGTGTGTGCATGTGCGTACAAGTGTTTGGTGTTTTGGGGGGCTGCCTTGACTGAGAAATGTAGGTAATGGGAAAAGCATCAAAGAACTAAAAGAATCATGCCCACTGCCTTTGATAAGTGAACTAGAGTTGCCAAAATTTCACAGAGAATTCAATGGAGGTTCAGGGAGGCGAGTCTGTTATGACAGATTTCAAAAAGCAATGATAGGCAAATGAGTTCATCAAAGCTAGTATAAATAATAAGTTAGTAACAGCTCAGAAATTCAGCATGAAATAACACCCACAAACCTCACACAACCCCCCAAACCAGAGTAATTAAAATGTACATTGCACAAATATTTTGCTGTATGTACATTATCATGAGGGAGAAAAAATTACATCATTCAAATTATGGGCACTTTTTGTATAAATATATTCAGGCACAGGGTCATGTCGTAAACACTGAAATAATTGTAGAAGCAGAATGCAATTTAAAATGGGCAGATCTAACCATGTGAATAGTTGAAATATAGTATTTACTGCATGCAAGTCATAGGTGATTTCAAAAAAACTTTTATAAGGCAAAGTTACAATAAAACATTAACATACTACATTGTATATTATTTATTCAGGATCAGATTAATATTCAGAGAACCTGTCTAAAGATTCTGGCCTGCTTTCTGGGGAGCCCTCTTCTTCTGCATACACTAAAAAGGGTGATCAAATTTCTAAGTACCTATCTTCTTTTTTGGCACTTCTCTTGTGTACGTTCTTGGTGTGAAAGTTTTTTCCATTACAAGACAGTTCATATTTTACTATACCACAAGTCCATAGTCAGAGGGGTTACATTTTTTAAATAGTATGCAACACAAAGTCTAAATGCTAACAATAAAAATTAATTTTATTGTCTTTCTGTTTAAAATGTAGATCCTCTACTGAAGCATTAAGTAAGCAGGTCAGGGGATCTTTAGAAAGCTGGTATTTTGTTATAAGATTAATATCTTTAATAATTTCCTCCACAAACCATCTAAATCCTGGATACAACCACCATATTTGCAAGTATGTTCCTCTTTCTCTGCAAGCCCTCCAACAGATCGCCTCTTGATGTAAATGGCAGGTGGAATTTATCACCATGTAAAATTTTTATTAAAATATTGTTGCAAAGTTAAATTCTGCATGCTGAGCTCAGAGACTTAAGGATGTCAGTGCCATTTTGCAAAGTGAAAAAAATGTAATGCAGTGTGAGCTTCTAGATACACTTATATCAACGGTGTTGTCCATGGGACAACAGAGTTCAGAAGATGAACACTGGGCGCAATGATGAGTTCAGAATGGGGCTACTTGCAATTGACCGTAGTTCCTTTTAAGTGGTGATTTGTCAAATATGAGTAATTCTTGGAAGGCACTTTATGTTGCACCCTGTTCTTCTTCTGTTGAAGTCAATAGCATAACTTCTATTGACTTTTAAGATGACAAACTGTATTGCAGCAAAAGAGTTAAAGACAATTCATTTGTTTAATAACCAAGGGCCATATTCAGCAAAAAATTTCAGGAGTGCTGACAATAAAAGACTCATGAGTTCCCATAACCTGGCATGAAATAACAGCCACAAAAAAATTATGAAACATAAATTATTCTCTGCTTGCATATGTCTGCCTTAATTCTGACTTTGCTACCCCCTTAGACTTCCAGAGCATATGAATTCAAATCCTCCCTTCACTCTGCCAGGAAGCACACTATCACGGTTATTGTATTAAGATCTGCACTTAGCATGGTCTTCCAGGAGAAGCATGGTATTAACATACAGGAGTAGGGCAAACAGTATTTGGCTAACAATACAATGTAAGTATGAAAAGTATAAATTTTCAAAAGTGGCTAGTGATTGTAGGTGCCTAAATTGAGACACTTTAGGGGAATCTGATTTTCGAAGGGTCGGTGCTCAGCACTTCAGAAGCTCAGGCATGGATCACAAGTTGCACACCTGAACATTTCTCTCCCACTCTTAAACAAGAGTCAGGGCTAAATTCTCCCATCTGCTAAGTTCTGCATAAGCAGAAATCATTTCACTTGGTGGATTCTGCAGTGTAAAGTGAATTTAAGCATTTGGAGACACCCCACCCCTCAGAGAGTTCCCCCTGGTTAGCAGGAATCTCTAAGTCATGTAAAGCTGGCAGAGGCAGCTAAACCGCCTCCAGCACCTGCTACCCCACTCGTCTGTGCTCCTGCTTTAGTAGAGCTGCACTGCACAGCATAAGGAAGGAAGAGGGTATGTTGGGGCAGAGATGGGAGGCAGGCTGTCGGGTTAAGGGAGGGGATGGGGATAGCAGAGCGAGATTCCACTGCACCTCATTCTCTGCTGGTTTCAATGGATCTTAAGCGCATGCTTAAAGTTAAACATGTACTTGAATGTTTTGCTGAATAGGGATGGATTTAAGGATCTGTACACAGAGGTGGATTAGGGGTTTGTGGGGCCTTGGGCCAGAGCAAGTGGGAGGTCCCTCTTCTCCCCTTCTCCCTGCATTCTCCCATCCACCCCCCGTGCCTCTACAGGGGAGTGGGGTCAAGCGCTGGGGCTACCCCTGCTCTCCTGCAGGAGTGCTGGATGGGCAGACTGGGACAAGCTCTCATGCCCTGACTCTGTGCTAGTGGACAGGAGTGCTGGGTGGGCAGAGTGAGTTGGGATATGCCCATTTTTCCAGACTTCCCGAGTTGGCCAGGGTTCCTGGGTATGGGCCCCATTGGCCCAGTGGCTAATCTACCACTGCCTGTATAGGTAACTCCTCACAATTGTGAGTAAGATGTTCACTATGGTTAAGTCTGTGCTGCAGTATCAGCCCAGGGTTAAAACTCCAGTTCAAGCCTAACCCCCTTTCCATCTACACACAAATTGTGCTTATCCAGGGCTCAAACCCAGGGTCCCAGGACCCCACAAAGGTAGAGAATCTCAGCCTGAGTCAAGCCAGGGCCTATGGTTCAAGCCCTAGTGCTTTGCAGTGTAGACTCAGCCCCACTGAACTCATACACTGGGAGTCTTCCAAAAGTATCCCACAATCCCACTGACTTTCTTTGTCCTTGGGACAGTCACGTTTGGTGGACAGTCAAGTTTTCTCACACTGTACTATAAACATAGAGCTAAAACAACCACTTTTGGGGAGGGCACTAGGAAGTCTGGGATATGGATTGTTGCACTCGGGTCTGCATAATGCAGTGTAGACACCGGAGTCCCAGGTTGGGATCCACGGTTCAGCAGTTCCTAACCAAGGGTTACAAGTGAGTGTAGGTGCTCATGCCCTAGCTTACAAACCCAGAGTCTGCTAACTCAAGTTGAACTAACCTCGGGCTTACATTGCAGTGTAGACATACTCTGTGTGGTCCTGTTCGACCTCTGATTTAACCATTGAACACAGGTTCCAGTTTAAATACTTGATTCCATGAAAGTTTCTATAGTCAATAATGGGCCTAATCCTTATGGAAACAAAACTACCTGGGCAACCAATGGGAGTTTTACCTACAAGGAGGAGCCAGTCTGTTGCTGTTAAGTAATAGTAAATAAATTTATTGTAAATATACTAGGTCTGTGTATATACAGTAAATATTTAACCTATATGTATAATATATACTCAAAGTGAAATGAACCACACCTAAAGTAAATGTAACCAGAATCTTATAGATTAAATAAAAATATATTGTGATCATTCATTTAAAGAATAAATATTTTTAAAAATTGCATTTTCCTACAGAAAAAGTAGGAAATAATTTTTGAATTTAACACACCACCAGTATTCTGCTGCTAGAAACACTTGACATTGACTTGAAAATATACACAAGTATTGAGTATATCTATCATGTAGCCCCATATCCTCAAACTGGCCATTTGTTATCTCTTACTTTAAAAGTATTTTCCTCTTTGTTTACAGGAGAGTGGAACAGGAGATAACAGCTGTATTGAAGAAATTTTGCGGGTAGGAACTCTTTAATTGTTCTGTTGTTATTTCATTAAATTTACCCTAAGAAAGAAAGAGAAATTTTAGATAGTAGAATTCCTACTTTAGTACCTGTTTATTTTTTTAAATGTCACCTTTCTAGAAAACATGTAAAACATATAAAAACAACCTCTTGTGCACTGGATTTCACTGTTGCTGACTAACCGTACGTTCACCTGGAAGCGGACAATGGGGCTGTAATGTATAAGTACGTTTCAGGTTTACAAACCGTGAAATGTGTATGTTACCATTAATCATGACAGTCAAAAAAATTAATGTTGAGGAGGTGTCCATGAGGGTCTTTTTCCACTTGGTTTGAATTAAAATCCATGGTATGCTTATGTTATTAATAACATTATGTTATGTCATTATATCTATTATAAAATCACAACATACAATAATGGCAAAGTTATTTCCATATTTTGTCATCATTATATTTCTCTGCCACAATAATTTCTAGTTTGCATTCATGGAGTAAATCAGTTCACTTCTGGACTTATCTAGTCTTGAATATACTTTGATATTGGATATTTTCTTAAGTAGACAAAGTTAAAAGCAGTGTGTGATTTTTCCATGTATATTTAACTCCTATTTTATGGGTTCTCTTTTTAAAGTGGTCATCTAGTAATTAACATTTTCTAGAAAGCTGATATTGAACCAAATAAAGCACCAAGACAAATTAGACCAGATGGCATGCCAAAACCTCAGTAAAAACACCTTTATTTTAGCACGTTTCTACCTTTTGGACATCGTAGACACACTTATTTTCGAACGGTTTAAGAATTCCAGAATTACATCTCACTATTTGAGTTTAAATTCTACAGTGCATCATTAAAGACCATCCTTTCTCAAAAAATGTATTAAATACATCTTTTGATTCTCAGACTGGACAAATAATTTTTAGAAGAGTGATTATGATGGATTTCTTATAACTGTATTGGCAGAGCTTTTACTTAGCTTCCACTTATAGAGTAGGCTTTTCTGAAGATGAAACGCATAATGCATAATACTATAGCCTTGGTCTGTTGCTTTGTTACAAATTAGGTAGCAAATAATATAAATCTTAAACACTTTTTTACATTTTCAATATGCACTACGTGGTGGATGTCAGTCTAATTCACCCACTTTCACAGTTTTTTTATGCAGGAAAATTGAAGAGAACAGTTGAAGTTTCTAGTCTCACTCTTGTTTAATTTTTGAGGTGAAGAGCATAGACAATATGAATGGTTTAGAAATATAGAGGAAGACATGGTCCCTTCCCTCAGGGGCTACACAGACTTATAAGACAATAGAGTTGAGACACAAAGTACTCTGTATAATGAGGAACTGGAAGGTGCGGTCTCAAAATGGTAAAGACATCTTCTCTCTCTCTCTCTCTTCCCCCTCCTCCAATTTCACATTCTCCTGAAGAATTAGTGTTGAAAAGCTTCATAGTAAAATGTATTTTAAGGAAGAATTTATGCAGCACATCAGTGGAAGAACAGGCCCCTTGTGCTGCTCACAAATTATTTCATTTTGGATTTAAAAGGGGAAAAATTCACTATACGCAATTTTCCCCAAGATCTCTTGCTTCCTTCCCAGAGGTCATGACGTTAGATGTAACTTCATCTTCCTCCAAAGAAGGGGTGCCTGGGAAAGAAAATACAAATTCAGTGCCCTGCCAGAGTAACCAGCTCAGGAGCTGAACAGATGTAGCCTGGAGTAATTTTTCTCTTTCCAGTCTGCAGAACTGTTCCACAGAAGCCACTGCCACCCAAACACTCACATGACACTAGAATCTTGGACCCACCCATACACTGTCCCCTCCCTCTCTTACGCATTGGCATGCTGGGAGCCACACTGATGCTGAGCAATTCAGACATCACCTGCAGTGTCCATTGAAATCTTGACACACACACACACACTGGCACAGTAGGACTGCACCAAAGCTACTGCCAGGGGACCTTCTGCGGCTTGGAATCTAAGGGCTGGGCCACACTGGGAGCGGGTGGGGGGGGGGTCGACCTAAGATACTCACCTTTGGCTACGCGAATAATGTAGCTGAAGTCAAAGCATCTTAGGTCAACTTACCTGGCCATCCTCACGGCGGCGAGTTGATCACTGCTGCTCCCCCGTCGACTCCGCTTCCTCCTCTTGCCGAGATGGAGTTCCGGAGTCGATGAGAAGCGCATTCGGGGATTGATTTATTGCGTCTATATGAGACACGATAAAGCAGACATAATAAATCGATCCCCAATACATCGAACACTACCCGCCGAGCCGGTGGGTAGTATAGACGTACCCTTAGCATGTGAACACAAAAAATAAATTTCTCTGCTGTTTTGATACTGCACATTGCAACATTCCTAAACTGCAGAATTCCAAAACCACATTCCAGAACCATCCTCATTTGAATAGGATCATCTACATATGGGAACCAAATGTAACTTTCATTTTTATTAAAAATGAAAAGACTAT
Source organism: Sternotherus odoratus (assembly GCA_032164245.1). Lineage (NCBI taxonomy): Eukaryota > Metazoa > Chordata > Testudines > Kinosternidae > Sternotherus > Sternotherus odoratus. The sequence goes on along the minus strand of JAVMKO010000001.1, from coordinate 202,516,316 downwards.
AAAATTACCATTGCTGATGTTGTCAGAACAACTCTACTGCAGCAAATAGAGACTGATATGTACTAAAGAGGAGTTTGTTTGCATACTGACTAATTAAGACATTATTGAGAGGTTCTCTTGCTTTCATTTTTTCATTGTTCTTGTTTATTCCTGAAGTTTCAACCCCTTGAACCAAAATCACCCCAGTGGAACCTAACTGACATCAATAACGTTACACCAGGTCCCTTATCCTCAACCTTCTTCTGATGGTTCTCAGGGCGTCCAGGACCATGAGTCAACTTGTTACCCTCTTTGCCCCCAGCTAGAAGGAGTTTTTCTTGTGGTAGCTGGATGTCAGCTCCATGACACTGACGGTCCTTCAGCCACTCAAGCACTTTCCTCTGGGCTTATGCCAACCCTTCCTTCACCTTGCAGGTTAACAATCAGTGCACCTCAATCCCTAACCTCCCCACTCCCCTTGAGTAGTTTCCCCATGATGTCCAGTTCCTGACACTGGCTACTCACAGAAGTTCCAGATCTTCTGCTCCCAAAGGTGCACAGTATATCAATTTACAATTTTTACCTCAAACCACCACTCCTGTAAACCACTCAGCATCTGCAAGCCCTGACGTTCAAGCAAAAGTAGTTTTATTTAAGAAGGAATAAAGATTTAACTAGAAACAAGAGAGAGTGGTGGAAACAAGTGTTTACAATGTAAAAACCAACAACATAAAACATGAACCTGAGTGACACACTTATTAATAGCTATCTTCCTATGCAATAAAATCGATTTTCTCCCAAAAGGTCAATATTTTGAAGAACTAGCTGGTTTCTGACAAACCAGGATCCAAGCATTCATAAATGTGCCCTCTGCCCCATGCTCCTCCAGGGGTTTCCTCAGTGAATGGAGTGTTCTTCCCCTCCCTGAGTTACACTGAAAACAGTCTTTTGTTTCTATTCCTAGATAGGGTGAATCCCTGTCTTGTTGTAAAGTTTCTTTTTTACCTTTAAGAGGTTTGGATTGTTTGTCATTCCTGCTGACGGTTTCCCATTCAAAATCATAGTATTGCACAAGATTAAATAGTTGAGCCTGGCATTGCATCATCTGTCAGACAGGACAGTGTAATAGCTCCCCATTGCCCAAATAGGCCATTAGTGAGACATGCTGATGACTAATCTTTAGCCTTAGTTATTTTGGAACTGTTTAAGAATTCCAGAATTACATATCATTATTTGGGTTAAAATTCATGTTTAATATAAATACATTATTCCTTAAATATTACCTGTATATATATATCACGGTGGTTATGAATGTTGACAAGTTATGAGCTTTCTATAGATACCTTCCTTACACATTACTGTTTATGGATAAGTATCACGTGAGACTTGTTTGGTGTAATGAGTTTATCAGGTCTGAGGTGAGACTTATTTGCAAAGGGAACCCTTTTGCCAAGCAAGCTCTGTGTCAGGCTTCTTCAGTCTGTTTACTCAGTTTTCAGCCTGCCTACTCAGGTTTAAGGATTCTGAAAAACAGTGTTTAGGTGATAAATAAAGAGTCCTTAAACCTGAGCAGGCAGGCTGAAAATTCAGTAAATAAACTGAAATTGATTTCAGTTGAGGAGATGAAACAACCAAAATAAACAAAAGCTGCACAGCTCCAAAGGCAAACTTCTCAACTACTCTTCATTGATGTATAGCAGCGGGTCTCAAACTTACCTTTACCGCGACCCCTTTTTTCTTGATCAGCCTGGCGGCGCGACCCCTTGTGTGTCCGCCGAAAAGCCACCGAATGAATTACTTCTGCATTCGGCGGCTATTTTTGGCGGACATGCCGAGCGCTCCCGAAATAGCTCGGCATGTCCGCCAAAAAGCCACCGAATGAGGAAGTAATTAATAATTCATTCAGCGGCTTTTAAGCATCGCCGGGAGCTCGCGACCCCCCTGGGAGCGCTCGGGGACCCCCAAAGGGGTCGCGACCCCCAGTTTGAGAAGCCCTGATGTATAGTCATCAGCACAAGCTCAATATAGCTAAAACTGAGCTCTCCCCCCCACCCCCCAAGCCCTTGCTCACACCTTCTTTCTCAACCACTGTGGACAATATCATTATCCTGTTTGTTACTCAGGCCCATAACCTAGGCATCATCTTCAGCTCAGACCTTTCTCTCGATCTTCATACCTAGGCTATATCTAAACCTTGCAGATTCTGTCTGTATAACCTCTCTAAGACATAGCGTTTCCTAGCTATCCCCACAGCTAAAATGCTCATCATCTTGCATCTTGATTACTGCAACATCCATTTTTCTGGCGTTGACAAATGCAGTCTTGTTCCACTCACATCCATTCAGAATGCTGCTGCTGCGGCGGCTACAAAGGGCATTTTCATAGCCTCTCACTTTGCCCATGTCAGCCCTCCATTGGCATTCCTCCATTGGCTCCTCTTCTCCATCATATCAAACTTAAGCTAGTTGTCTTCACTTTCAATAATGATACATATGTATATCAATATCTTTCTAAACATAGATGGAGGGAGAGAGAGAGAGAGAGCTCATAAATATTCACTTCATAATTTACCAGAATCCTAACTTTGTCAGCTACTTTCCACTAAAGCCTTTCGTTTCACTGGACAGACAAATCAGATAGAGCATTGATTTCCTGGATTTCAGAAATAGCATTTTTTTTAAGCGATGCTGTTTCTGTGCTTTGCTTGAGCACACATAATACAGCAAAGATTTACCTTCTTTCAGAATAGGGACAGATGAATAGGGATGGAAGAAGGCTCAAGGAGCGACAGTCCTTGTGCTCCCCTGAGTATAACAACTGCTCCTGGCTAGCTACGCAACAGGAGTGGTTGGAAGGTGGAGCCACAGTCTGGTCTCCCTTCTTCTTGTGCAGGCCAGTAGTAGCTGGAAGGACGTGCTGCAGTTGCACCCCATTAAGGAATAAGATTAGCAGCCATGTTAGTCTGTATCCATAAATAAGATGAGGAAGACTTTGTATAAATGGACACAAATCTGACATCAGGAATCAGAACATTCAAAAACCAGTATGAGAACACTTCAATCTTCCTGGCCATTCCATTAAAGACTTGATGGTGTCAATTTTAAAACAGGAAAACTTCCAAAACAGAGTCCAACGAGAAACTGAGGAACTGGAGTTAATTTTCAAATTGGACACAATAAACCAAGGGCTAAACAGAACTTGAGAATGGTTTTCTCATTACATTAACTGATTGCATTTCCCTAGTTAATTTACCTTCAATAGTTGTTATCTCCTGTCAGACACAGAGATCCATTTCAAAAGGGGTTTTTTTTCTCCTTTTTTCTGTATATATAAATACATCTTACTTCTGTTCCATTCTATGCATCCAATGAAGTGGGCTATAACCCACGAAAGCTTATTTTGAAATAAACTGGTTAGTCTCTAAGGTGCTACAAAGTCTTCCTCCCATTAAGGAATATAGCACCCGGTCAAGAGGAATCCCCTACTATACCTGGTGTTGCGGAAGTCTTTCTTCCTTCTTGAGACACAGGGCTTCTATTAGGGCAGCATTCCTTACCCTGTCTAGCTGATGGATCAATGTTTTACAGGCATGAACTGAGCCTTTAGTTTGCACTGACAGTGTCCAAGACCAGTGAACCTTGTACAGTCTTGAATTTTTGAACATGCATATGAAGGGTGGGATGTGGTGGTTGAAGTGTGAAATTATTTTATATGTTTTATCCAAACCTATGAAACCACCATAGCATTTATAATTCCACCAGACTGCACAGCACTTAGGAAGTCTGCACATGAAGACCACAAAAAAGGTGTACAACTGCAGGGATTCCTATTGGGATTAAAATTGCCACAGGAACCCCTTTAAAGGTTCAAAGTAATGCAGTGACTCCTGCTGAGATTAAAAACCCTGCAAGGGACATCCAAGATCTTCAGGAATCCTACTCCTGATCTTACTTCATCAACCAATTTACATCAACTGCATCAAATTATAATGACTGTATCCAGAAGCAGCAAGTTTTCGCCCACAGGGAGGCTACACAAACATTTAAAAGAAGCTAGGGAATCTGCAAGTCAAAAACTCCATTGAATTGCAGTTGTAACATAGACCAACACAGAAAAGCCTTCTTAGAAGATTGTAGTTATGGAAAGCAAATGTTTGACAGTTTGTACATTCTAAGTGAAGGGCAAAGTTTAAAAAAAAAAAAAAACCAGAAAAAGAGTTGAAAATCTTAGTTAAGATTCTGCACATATCCTTAATTCTCACACCCTGTATCCTTAACTATGCTACCTCAGTGTTCCTCAGAACTCCCTGCAACCATCCTGGGCTGTCCAAGCGAGAGTCAGCATAAACCACAGGCTGTTCAAGCAAGAGTCATAGTATCCCTTTGGTTGATTTTGATTGACTTTCATTAGTTTGTGTTGTACTGTGCATTTCATAAGGAGTGCTGGGATTTTAGGTAAAAGTGTATTTTGGTGTCGCATCTGCTTAAAACTGGAGTAACAGTAGTGAATCAGAGCCTACAGCTTCATGAATTTTACTGTTGTAACTCACATCTGATCTATTGGAAGCTGCCGTTTGTTATGAAGTTGAAGAATGTATGGGATGAGGTTGGTCTGGCTGTTAATGTAGACTTAACTGGTGACTTCCTGGATTTGTAGTGTTTTTGCTGAAAGAAAAAACATGTATAAAATCTTAACTCTAACTTGACAAAAAATTATTGTGACTCAGGCTTAGTCTAAACCTAAAACTTAGGTTGACCTAGCTACATTGCTCAGGGCTGTGAAAAGTGCCATGCCCTGTGTGACATAGTTAGGCAGATATAATCTCCACTGTACATGCAGCTAGGTTGGCAGGATTCTTCCATCTTACTGCTGAGCACGGGCGTATAGGAAGATGGGAGGCAGTACGGAATGTTTGGCAGGGTATGAAGGAGGTAGGGAGACAGCACAAGGTTGATAGGCAGGAGAGAGTAAAGCTGTGTAGAAGGGATATGGGTTACAGGGATAAGTGTTTCTTCTGGGGAGGACTGAAAACAGGGATCAGTGAATTCCAAAGGCTGGGGGTCCTGACCGAGCACATCTTTCCAGCAGCCCTGTCTCTTTTATACCAGTGGGACTCAAATAAGATGCCTCCACAAATATGCACATATACGTTGCCCTAGGCCTCCATTTATAAAACCCTGGCACTTAATAGCTGTGATATTGAAAATAATTGACCATTTCCTTTGCACTATGAAACTAATCCAAGTATGCAAGACAATAGGATTCCCTGGTTAAGTAAAATAAACAAATAAATAATAAAATGGCTAAAATGTAGATTTTGCATTCTGTTTTCTTCATTTTCACATGGGATCCCTTGGATCATTAGCAGGTTTGCTAACTCTCGAGCTGAATGCATTGAGTCAGTCATCAAATATTCAGGCTTTTTTAAATTCCAGCAGTCATATGCATCAGCGAGATCAGCTGCACACCATTGGCTGATTGAATTAAAAACAAAAATAAAAGGTAAATTAGAAACTGTCTCCTGGAAAAAATAACCCTGCTAAAAAGGCGAGATCCTACCAAACACACTGTCATTCTGAATGACCATTTTAAACAACGGAGGATGTGTCCATTCTTAGAAGAGAGAGAAATCAATTTCTTAAGAAGTTGGCTGTTAGTTCAACAAACTGTGAATTGCTGCTTTCTAAATGTTAATGACTATAAGATTCCACTGGCTTCAGTTGAGCTCCTGGAGTTCTTGGACATATGAAGATTTACAGTACACAAATATGGTAATCAGCAGTATATTTCAAAATACTCATCTTGCTTTCTAAAGCAGAGGGAGAAACATGCAGATGGCAAGAGAGCCACTTTACTGGTGCTGTGAATTAGCATATGCTGTTGGATCAATAGATACCTTGAATTACCAGATTACATTATTGCAGTCACACTGCTGGAAAGAAATTGCTGGAGGTAGTTTGGGAAGGGTGTGAAGATGCAGAGTCAGCCCCAGTGCTGTTCCTGTTGAAGTACAGTAGACTCTCGATTATCCAGGATGATAGGGAAAAAATAATTCTGGTTAATAAAATCCCAGATAATCACCATCCATAGGAAATATTAGGAGTGGAGGTTGGTTCACCAGCCACCCTGCACTGGGGGGAGGGGGTATTGGTTCACTGGCTGCCCTGAGCCCTAGTGGGGTTTTTTTGTGTGTGTGCTTGGGGCGGCAATAAAGCCAGAGCTGACCCTGCGAGTTGTGCATATATATTTTTTGTCATCCTGGTTAATCCACATCCTGGATAATCAAGAGTCTACTGTAAATGGAAAAATGCCAACTGACTTCCTGGGATCAGGATTGCCCAGTGGGGAGCTGCACAATCTAGACAAAGTGAGGCAACTTTGGAAAGGGGGGGGTGGGGAGGATCAGGAAAAGTTACAATATCTGTATTTTACATGCCAAGTATTTATTTCTTGTCCTCTACTCTCCAAAGTAATAGAACTCTGAATCACATGAAATACGGTGCAACAACCCAAACATTTTAAAAAATGCACAGATGCATAAAATATTCATCCTTCTAAAGAGGTTTCATAACAATACTTTTTTATTAATACAGAGAGGTAGCCGTGTTAGTCTGGCATCCGACGAAGTGGGTATTAGCCCACGAAAGCTTATGCTTCAAAACTTTATAGTTAGTCTTTAAGGTGCCACAGGACTCTTTGTTACCTCTATTATTAATACAGTATATTTTAATGCAACTAAAAAGCACATCTATTATAGCTAATGAATACTGATCATGCTACTTTTTCATGTCTGTTCTTTTTATCTCTTCCCCCCAAATAAACAAAAGTGCACCAAAAAAGATTATAACGTAGTAGACAGGTATTTTCATCCTTATTTTTTATGCTACACTGGGCTCGGACCTTTCCTTCAATATATCTTTTAGGAAAACACACCAATTAATATCAGAAGGAGTCATATGGCTAAATTCCCACTCATTGCTTTGAAAGTTTTCACTTTAGCCATTTGATAAACTGCTAAAAATGATGAAAAGGCCCTAACCCAAAAGAGCTGTAGTTTGAGAATTACATGTGAGCTGTATAACTGTAGCCTATTAACAGGCCATCCTTACTGCTCTGCCATACAGTTCCCTTGCACAGGAGGCTGAATGTATACACTAAGCCTGGTACCAGTTTTCAAATACACAGCTCCAACAAGATGATTGTTGAGAATTGAACCAGCAGCATAATCACATTAGTGCCTTGACCACTTAGGTTCCATTTTTCTTCAGTCTCAGTATATCTGACAAACAACGGAATCATTAATAAAACCATTTCAATAACTGTAGTGTTCAACCTTATGCTTACTCCATATCTATTCACTTAAACTAGGAATTTATACCACTGTCACCAATGTGATATCTGAGCTCCTGCATGCTCCACTCATGATAATTTATAGGGGTCATGTTTTTCCTCTTGGTCCCCATAGACACACATACAACCACACAAGGTTACATGGAGTAGTTTCCCACCAAACCACACTTAACTCACCTTTTCTGTCCTATAGCATGTTTTTGTTGATGTTATTGTCTCAGAATAGCTTGGTTTTTTTTACAGTACATGTTAACATGCAATATTTTGTATAGTCTAATTAAGAATATTTAATCCTGGAACCTAAGAAGTCTCCATGTTATTGCAAAATTCATTGAACAGAGAGAAATTATAAATGAGATCTGTGGAAATGGGAAAAATAGGGTCTAGAAGCCCTTATGGCTGACATACGTTCATAACAGAGAGTATTCTAAGTTACACTGTATTTCATTCTTAAAGGTTCCAGTGCTGTAATACTCAGGCACTTTCTGTTGCATTATCCATTAATGCAGAGTGGCGTTAATGTCTGCTCAGCAACTACAATCTGGGCCAGGGGTAGCAGATACATTATTAAGTTTGAACCTTTCATGATAAGTCTGCTTAACATGATTGCCTCCCAACTTCTCCCCACAAAAAATCCACTGTTACTAAAATTTTACCTGGCACATTTTGTCCTAAGCATGAGTTATTCTGAGAAGTTTGGTAAAAGTCATATCTTATAAGTCAACTCTATTTAAAATTTGGAAAAAAATAAATACAATAAAACAATGACATTCCTAAACAAAAATGTCCTCTAAAAAGTGTTAAGGTTGCAAATGAGTTTTAATAAAATCCAGCTAACTCCAGCCAAAATTTCTTTAGAGAAATTCCATACCTTACTCTGCACACCCAACCTTAATTCTGCCCCTTAAAATTTGCAAAAATATATGTAAAGGTCCAATTCTATGGGGCAGAGTTAAGGTTGGGTGAGCCATGTAAGTCAATTGAACTGATAATAAGTGATGTATCTAGTTCTTCATCTTCATAGCCTGTAACCATTCCATCCTTATACACGCAGCTCTGCCAATGTACTTCTACTGTTATAGTGACGGCCCTTTTCTGAATACAGACTGACAACATGACTAGTCATACTACATTATGTATTGTTTCTGTATGATGCACACAGTGCCACAAAATAACTAAATTAACCATCCATCCCCATCAAACTCATTTGATTGTGACTAAAGAGAAATTCTCAGCAAAACTCTGCAGAGGGCAGAAGACTAGTGCAATGGTCCGCCATCTGATCTGTCTGTAATCAGTGGTCTGTGGATCCCTTCCTTGCAATCTGTAGGATGAAATATTTTGTTTAATCACTTTCTGGGTGATTTTATACAAATAAAGGACTAACTGACAAGTTGTTCAGTTTTCATGTCTATAAACATATTGTACAATCTGAATTAAAATATAATGGAACTGAAAGGCTATTGGTCTATATGATTCATGTTCCAGAATTATTATAATGTTCAAATAATTAATCCTGCAATGAAATTAAGATGTGAGATGGTCTAGGGAGTGTACAGGTGCCTTTGTTGTTTGTTTGTTTGTTTTGTTTTGTTTCAGAGCTGTGGGGTTCCGTTAGCTGGGAATTATTATTGTGAATTCTTCAGTATCACTCAGACTACCGTATTTTTCGCCCTATAAGACGCACTTTTTCTTCCCCAAAACGGGGGGGAAAAAGTTGGTGCATCTTATAGGGGGAATGTCTTATAGGGCAAAAAAAAAAAAAAAAAAAAAAGCGCCTCGCTCTCCCGTCCCCGCCGCGCGGGCGGGCTACCGAGGTTCCCCCCTCCCCGCCGCGGGCGGGCTGCCGGGAGCATCCCGGTTCACCCCTCAGGCGGGCTGCCGGGGTTCCCCCCTCCCCGCCGCGGGCGGGCTGCCGGGAGCGTCCCGGTTCCCCCCTCCCCGCCGCGGGCGGGCTGCCGGGAGCGTTCCCGGCAGCCCGCCCGCGGCGGGGAGGGGGGAACCGGGACGCTCCCGGCAGCCCGCCCGCGGCGGGGAGGGGGGAACCTCGGCAGCCCGCCCGCGCGGCGGGGACGGGAGAGCGAGGCGCTTTTTTTTTTTTTTTTTGTCCGGCTTTTTTATTAAAAAACGAGGGGGCGTCTTATAGGCCGGAGCGTCCTATAAGACGAAAAATACGGTACTTAAGGGAACAGCTACTGAAGCATATATAAATAAAGTTCAGATCTTTTATATCTTCCACTTACATTCTGATTATCTTCCTTGAGGCAGAACTCCTTATTTTGATATATAGTGAATAAAAGGCACAAGTTGAGCGAATCAAGATAATGAATTTGCAGGATAATTTTACTAATTATCTTGTTGCTTATCATAGAACTAAGGCACCGCAAGTCAATCCTACCACAGATATTAATATGCAATGCCTAAAGCTGTTCTTGTAACATTTATTTCACATTTATCTAACTAGCTTCACACAAGACTGATTGATTTCTATTATATTTATAACACTGAAAAATCACTGAAAATGGTCCTTGTTCCTGCTCTAATTTGTAATATGTTAAATTATAGCGATTTCCTGCAAATTATCATAAACAGGAAAGTTTGTAATAATCTCTCTTTTGTACTTGCAATTGTTAAGTAATGAAATATTAAGTAATGAATGGGTGTGTTTTGTCTGTGGTGGTGGTGGTTGCTAAAAATACGTTGTCAAGAAAAAAGTGAGCTGATTTGTTATGGGGGAGTGGGTAAAGAGAAAGCATGCAGACTAGGAAAGCAGGCACTAATAAAAGCAACATGAGATTATGTCTGACTCCTCACTATTCTTACCATGAGTATGTGTGAGAAAGATTAGGTAAAGACAGGAAACAGTCCATACTGATGATATCTGCTAGAAAGCAGGTAGAGGAAGGAGACCGGCGAGGAGTGATGTAATGGGGTGTATCCCACATACACAGGTGATGACATGGTTAATCTACCAGACTGCCCCTAGAGGGGTGTTAAATCTCACTGGCAATCAAACCAAGCTAGGCAGGGGCTGGGCCTACAGAAAGGAACGAGCAAAGGCTCGCTGGAAGAAGGGCTAGGAAGGAGACCCAGGTGTGAGGCAGCTGGGAGTTCTTGGTCTGAAGACTGAGAGAAGCCTGGGAGGCTGAGCCCTGAATCAGAAGCCTGACTGGAGATATCAGGGATTACAGCCAGTCTGAAACCTTGAGTAGAGGGAGTGTGATAGGCCCTGGGTGGAGGAACTGAAACCCAAAGAACTAGGGCTGGTCTTAGAATGGTTTGAAGCTTGGACTAGCCTGCCAAGAAGAAGGCTACCAGCTGAGCTGAAGATGCAGTTGTTTTGCTGTTGGACCTTAAGAGCTTTAAGGCCATGAGAAAGGTTGGACTCTGTTCCCTGGCTTGGTCAGAGGGCCAGGTCCTGCCAGCAGTTGAAATACCAAAAATGGCATGGAGGAAACTGAGGCACGGCTGTGGCAATGCCACATTCAGCCCCTGGAGATGTGGTGTAATGGCAACTTTGCCACAAGTGGTAAGGCAGATTTATGATATACACGTTGTAGCTGATGCAGTATGCATGGATGAGATACAAGAGGAGCAGTCCAAAGATGGAGCTCTGTGGGACCCTTCCTAGGAAGAACAGTAGTGGGCAGGATTAGGAGGACCCACGGAAGAGAGAGACTGAAGGAATGATCAGTGATAATGAAAAAGAACCAGGAGAAAATGTCCTTGAAATAGTCATCAGAGGTACAAGATTTTGAGGAGGGTCTGAGCAACAGTAGCAAAAGCATGTTAATTTACATGTGAAGAGAAAAGTGAGATCTGGTTGTAGCTGAAGGGGCAGGTGGGCTCCAAGGTGATTTTGTTTTGTTTTGTTTTTGAGGATAGAGGTTGCTGGAGCATGATTGTACTTTGAGGTGAACAAACTAGAAGAGAGAGAAATTAGGAGGTAGGAGAAGGATGGGTGGGATGAGAGTGGAATTGGGGAAGTGAGTTTTAGAGCCATCCTATAGAATTCTGTAGCTGGGGCATTAGTACAGTGTAAAACAGAATTACGGAAATTAACAGTTAAAAATAAACTCGTGAAAGTTTTTAATTTACTACCCAATTCATCAGGACTTTACAATAAGGGTGAAATAATTCAAATGCCACTGTCGCAACCATTGGCAATTATTGACTATTTTAATGGCAACCACTTCAAGCAAATGTAACCCTCTGGTCAGCACGCATATATTCCCATGTGGCCAATCCACAGAGGATAGGGGCCTGCTTATAGGTCTTAACATGAGAGTCTAGCTCTTTACCTCAAGCTGTAGAGACTCGTGCTTTCACTCTGGAGGTGTCCAGTTCCATCGCTAGGGCCCAGATGGTGACCATTGCACAAGTGCTGGTGAACTTGTCTAAATCAGTCATGGCCAATCAAACAGAAAGGCCGTGTGCAGACTTGAGTCTGCATGACCTGCCAAGTGCTGCTACCCAGTGGAGCTCCTTTTTTGTCCTATAACATTCCACAGCTCCTTTGAGCTTGACATTTGCGGTAGCTGCTAATCTACAAGTTACTAAGAGGGCATTTTTGTTAGCTGAACAGATGCTCAGTGACAATACGAGTGATGTTTCTCATGTTGCTTGTACTTCATAAACATTACAACCATATCTGAGCATTAAATGTAATGTAATGAGTTAGGCTATGTCTGCACTTTCTTTGGAAAAACTTTTGTCAAACAGGAGTCTGAAAAAAGCACACCCCTTACTTGCAAAAGTGTTACTGATGAGAAGCACTGATGTGGACAGCGCTTTGTCAGTGGGCGATGCTTTCCACCCAACAAAGCTACCATCCCTCGTTGGGGATAGTTTTATTTTGACGTCAAGAAACCTCTCTCTTGCCGACAAAGGTTTTGCCGACATACCTTACAGGGGCACTGGTATAGCAGCACAGCTCTGCCATTGTAAGGTACTCATTGTAGACGTAGCCTAACTCGGGGTACTGAGATGGATCCCTGACTTCTGCAAGCCAGGGCACACTTACACCTGGTTTCTAAGTTTAGTGACCACATTTGCATTAACTGTTCCCCTTTTTCAAGTGATCCAAACAGACTCCTCAGAGGCATACAGTCACCCCACTTCATGGAGTGCAGCTTTTACTCCTCACTCTGTGGCAAGCCAGCTCTGATAGCCAACATGTGAGGGAGGCTGGAGCCATGGCCACTACCCATCCCTCCTCACCCGTTTTGGGCCTCTGTGTACATTCATGAGATCACTGACAGGGCTCCCCTTAGGGTATGGTTAGACTGGCGCTTTGCTGCACTAAAACCCTCCTTTAGCGCTATAATTATCTGACCATACACACATTTTGCGCATTTACTCAGGGTTAAAGCACTAGTGTTAAACCACCTTTTCGAGAGGCAGAAGGCTTTTAGTGCTAGTGTTGAAGCGCAAGGTTGGGAATGTGTACACCCCTTGCGTGATAATGAGCCTCCAGCACCTGGCCCAGAATTCCCATTACATCCTCTCTGGCCAGCATTTAAAACTCTTCTGTCCGTCCTCAGGTGACCCCACGTCAGACCCTCCCCCACATTCCCTGGGAAATTTGAAACACTGGCCCCGGTCCCGCCATTGCGGGCGGCAGGGCTGCCGGGTCCCCGCTGCTGCGGGCGGCAGGGCTGCCGGTCCCCGCCGCTGTCCCAGGTCCCCGTCGCTGCGGGCGGGCCGCCGGGTCCCCGCTGGTGGCGGCAGGGCTGCTGGGAGGCAGGGCTGCCGGGTCCGCCCCTGCCCTGTTCACCGCCGCTGCGGGCAGGGCTGCAGGCGGGCTGCCGTGTCCCCTGCCACTGCAGGCGGCAGAGCTCTCGGGACCCCGCCGCTGCCGGCGGCAGGGCTGTCCGGTCCCCGCTGCTGCGGGCGTGCTGCCGTGTCCCCTGCCGCTGAGGGCGGCAGGGTTCTCGGGACCCCGCCGCTGCCAGCGGCAGGGCTGTCCTGTCCCCGCCGCTGCGGGTGGCAGGGCTGTCAGGTTGGCTGTCAGAATGGCCGCAAAAAATGCCCCCTTCCCCACAAGGCACTGTGCCAGAAGAGGTGCTCTGTGGGATACCTGCCCTATCTCGGTACTCTCACTGCCGCCAGAAGCGCTGCAAATGTGTTCATTCTTTGGCGCTAGAGGGCTTCAATGTGCACAGCCTCTAGCGCAACACCTGTTGCACTAAATACGGAAGCTCTATAAAAAAAACGCGCTACAATCTGTAGTCTAACCATACCCTTAGTGCAGAAACTGCAGTTCTCCTGAGCCATATATGGGCCATCCAAGGTGCAGGGGACAGCACTTTACTGTCTTTCCCTCTCACAGCACACCTGCAAAAGGACCAGGTGCAATCTGATCCCATAAACTTATTTCTGTTCATTTCATATTAGATGTTGTAGCACTCTCACCCTGTCCCCATTCCATATTTATTTAACAAAACCCAAGTCCTGGGCCAAAAGTACTGGACATTTGCCAGTTAATGAATTCTATTATATACTGTCTGAATTTTCCTCTAAAATATCCGACTATCCTGGAGGTGGCTAAGATATCAAAGTTTTTGATAACTAAATCTATTTGGTGTTTTCTTTTCTTCCTCAGATCATTTCCCTTAATACTATATAAAACTACACCATAATAAAAAAGACAATAATAGCAAGGCACTTGGCTTAATAAGAGTCTATCAACACTCCAGTATGCTTCTGAACTGCTATTATAACTCAGAAATGAGTTCAGCTGTTTGAAAGTGGATCTTAAAGTTAGCTGAAAATATTTGTAATAATAAAAGAAAAATCAAAGCTTCTTCTCTGCTGTCCAAGTAGCAAATAAGGATGCTGCAAATAAGGACTCTAGAATCCCAGAGGAGTGTATTTTAATGAAGTATCATCTGAAAGCACTTTTGTAGACAACCAGGGGGTACAAAATAACCCAGACCAGAGAAGATGTGGCTGCAGAGAGAAATTGGAAGACAACAGGTTCTCTCCAGACCACTGGATAAAAACCTAGAGTGCTCTGAAAAATAAGTATTTATCATTCTGCCTTTTTATAGTTTACATTTTGTGGGATTTTTTTCTCATAAAAGGCCATCAAAAACATTAAAAGCAGAAATAAAGTGCTCTTTAGAGGTTTGGGTTTTGTTGTATAAAATTGGGAGCCTACTGTGCTATAAATAAAAGCTTGTACATAAATTCCTAGAATACTAAAAGCTGCTGAACAGGAGATTAAGATGGTCTGAAGTCACTGACTCAGATCATCAACACTGTGCCGTTAGCTGAAATGATTAATCACTTTGGTACAAAAGGAAAGGAAAGGAAATTTGTTAAAAAATAAGCGGGGGGCACAGTACTAACTCCAGGGGCAGGATGATTGGCTGTTTAATAATGTATAACAAAGTGTGTGCCAGATCAAAAGCAAATCACATGCAGTTGGCAGAAGATGAAATGGCATTAGGCAAAATATTTGTCTAGATATGAAGGCTATTTGGGAAGTTACTGTACATTAATGTACAGAAGGCTGTTAGACCCTTTTCAAATGATTTTTTGCTGATAAAAGCCCATATGTAACACACGGTGTATAGGTTATATACGTATGCCAAAAAATGAACTGAGCTTCACAATATTTGTAATGCATTATTAGTGGATATTCAGTTTCACATAATCAGATTTAAAATTATTAATTTGTACTTTGCAAACTGCTTTGATAAGGAGAAATATGGCATAAGTGTATATATGTATTGTTATTACTCAGATGTGTTATTGATTTTTAGCTCTTATAGTATCTGTAATTGAAGAGAAGTTTTGGGATGCACAAATATAACACTCCTATTCGTCACATCTTTCCCCTTACCCACACCTCCACCCCATGCATTGATAGTATCCTCAACATAAAATATAAGTGAGGGAGAGGTCTGGGCTGAGTTTTCTCAGGTTTTGATGGCATTTGGTAGCTTGGTTGGTGGCAATGATATAAGGGGCACAGATGCCTTTCACCTAGAGACGCCTTCTCATTAAAATGTCACTTTCTCAAGATCAAAATGTAATAATCTACAGTTTAAGCACATGAGAAGTTTCTGCTGAATTTGGGTTTAGGGTGGAGTTCTGGGATTCTGTGATGCTGGAGGTGCCTTGGACAGGAGGGGGGCAGTGGACCCGAGGACTCTGCTTGGAGAGGCACCTTTTGACTCTTTGTCTACTGACCCCCAAACCAGTCCCCTGCTCTTCACATGCTGTAAGCCAGGTCCAGGCTGCCCAAGGCAAAAGCTCAGCTGGCCTATCTTAATACTCTTAAACTTTAAGCACTGAAATGTATATACCGATGCAATTTTTGCAATGATGGGAAGAACTAGAGGCTTATGGAACTAAAATTAGAATTCCTCTGCCTCCACATGGAGTTTCTGAGCTCTATTAAAGTGGTTCCATCCTACCGTCTCCTCTGACACATCTCTCAGTGTGTGCATATACAAAAAAAAGTGTGTAAAAAGAACATTAAGGTTGCACAGTCAAACACTCAAAAGTTAAGAAATGCCAAAATTAAGTTTGTCTGTGCAACCTTAATTTAGCCCCATTGGGCGTAGGCACTGTGATACAGACTTTAATGAGATGATCACATACTAGATTTCCACAAGACTCCTGCCTCATCCAGTGCAGAAGATGGATGCTGCTCTGTTAATGAGCAGCCATTCAATATTGTTCTATTCCTATTGTTCAATGTGTGGCCCTATACCATATTCACTGCACACTATTCAAACTTACTTGGATAACAGACTTTTAAATTTCCTCGTGGGTTTTTCCATGGGAATGATGTTATCACCTTTTCACCAATGGGGAACTGAGACATGCAGAGGTGAAGATCAAAAGTGGACATTAACTTTGAGTGTTGACACCATAAGCCTGGTTTTTCAGAGTATTTACCATATAGCTCTTTGTATGTTCACAGCATAGCTCCCAATTAATTCAGTTGAAGCTGTGAGCTCGCAGCACTTCTGCAAATTAGACAGCAGGATCTCAAGTCAGGCACCCAGAAAATGAGTACCACACACTTAGTGATCACATGTGAACAGGTTGGTTTAAGTGACTTGCCCAGTATCACACAGGGACTCAGTGGCAGAGGCGGGGATAGAATTCAGTTTTATAAGGCAGCATTTAATTGCTTTAACTATGAGACCCTCCTTTCTCTGCCAGCAATCCCCTTCCCCACTCACAATGCACCTTCCAGATTCTGCAACAATGAAGCAGAGGTCCTACAATCAACAGACTCCTTTACTATGTAACACTGATTCATGACTATTGCAGGTCCATTCTGTGCACTGAATGAGGAATGTGGAGTACTGTAGTAGTACCGTATGTGATCATGTAATTAAAGACTGGATAGTAAAGCATGTGCACAAGAAGGCTGTGTTAAGGTTCCACAGGCAACCTTCATTCTGGCGTTTCCTAACTTTTGAGTGCTTGATCTTGCAACACTTACATTCCTTTAATGTAGTTTTTTGTGTGTAATTTCATAGGTTTTTTTAAAAAAGCGCACTGAAAAAAACAAATTCCATGATGTGGACTCCCACGTGGTTAATCGACAGGGTTAGAACCTTAATACTGTCCTCTCCCACTTGAGCAAATTGAGTAATATATAGCAGTAGTAAGTTCTCATCCTCTTAAGTTCACCAGCCACTAGATATGGATGACACAAACAATTACCAGTAGATTTCACAGGTATTTGCTGAAAGCAGAGGAGTGTGAATCTGGAATCTTAGCCTTGGTCTACACTAGGGAGGGATTGATCTAAAATACTCAGCTATGAGAATAACGTAGCTGAAGTCGACGTACTTAGATCTACTCACCGCAACATTTTCGCTCCGATGAATCAACTGCTGCCGTTCCCCTGTTGACTCTGTGTGCGCCTCTCGCAGCGGGGGAGTACAGGAGTTGACAGGAGAGCTCTCAGAGAGCAGCGGGTAGTGTAGACATACCCTTAGGTTCTATTCCATGGTTTGGAGGGTAGTATCCTTTTATGGCAACAGACGTTTCTGTCCCCATTCCCTCCATCCTGTCCCAATCTTGTCTCTTCCCCACACTCATTCCTGCCCCTCCCCCAGCTCCTTTTCCTAGTCACAGTGTCATCACCTAGCCAATCCCAGTTTCCCCCTCAGGGTTCTCAGTCCAGTTTCAGTCTTCCCTACATCCACTCCCATGTCCTAGTCTCTCATTCCAGACTCCTCCTCTTAGTCTTTTAAGTATAGGCTCCTTGCCTCAGTCTCCTTGCACAGCCAGTCTCAGTAAACCCCTTCTCTGTTTCTGATATCAGTCTTCCCATTGCCTGTCCCAGTCTCCCTTACCCTCAGCTCCAGTGTCCATAATGCAAGGCTATTTGTCCCAATCTATTCCCTCCACCACCACCTCCCCAAGTCCAGCTCTTGCCCTCTCTGCGTTCCAGTCAGGTTGTTTTCACGAGGTCTCCTTTTGATGAAGTTAGACTGTAGGAAAGGAGCCAAAATCACGCTTCTAAATGGAAGGTTTCTTCAATTTTAACTATGGAGGGACCTGTCTCTCCATAACACGTCCTGTTACTGTCACATTTCAGTAGTAAGAACAAACTGATATAAGAGTGTGTACATTTGAAAAAAAAAAAACAGAGTTACACTTACCGTACACGCAGATTGGTACTTATGTATATTTCTGTAATTACTGGCAACGTTTAGTTTCTGTTGTCACTAACTAAGAACAGGCATAGCTACTGAAAGAAGTGAGCACTTAAGGACAACCCAGACCTTTTATATCTGCCACTTATTTCCTGATTATCTTTCTAGAGGTCAGGCCCTTCATTTTGACACTTAATGAATAAAATGCCCACGTTGCAGGAAATGGGATAATGAATTGTGAAAAGACATAATCAGCAATGACTAAATAATTAAGGGAATTGAAATGTAGAGTCATTTGGGAATGTATTAATAATAACACAATTTTTCCATATGCTAAAGAATTCTGTCTGTTTTTAAAAAATCAGTCTTACACATGCCCTGTGTGGCAAAAAAAAAATGTAGATTAATAGGCACTGTAATTAGATGTTCTGCTCTTAAACAGCTGAATAAAAGATGAAATCATATAGAAAGTATATTTAGATACAAGCTAGAAAGTAAACTGATTATTATTCATAGTGCTGTTAATAGGAGCTGTAATTTATGCATCTAGTGGGAATTATGTTAGGCAATTAGGAAAGGGAGTCACACTTGACTTCCCTTTATGCATTTACATATTTATATATTTTTCTATATCATGCCAATGTCTCCATCTTTTCAGTTACCATTAATCCAAACACCTATCTAAAATAATACCCTGACATACTGTACAACGAAAATGGCCTTTGGAGCTCAAAATCTGTCCTTTGCCTAGATGAAATAAAATTTCACATGCTTTTGTTTGATCTCATCCAGCCGGTCCCATGAACTTCTGCTAATCACAACTAGTACATGACTTTTTAACTTTTGTTAGTGCTTCACCTTCGAGTGCTTGTCACAGAAGTGCTGGGCTACCATAGCTGTGGTTTTGTGCCCAGGGCCAACCCCCACTTAATTCTACTCTTATTCTAGCTACCCAGTACCAGATTCAATAGTCTAGCATAGTATGCCACTAACAAACTGAGAGAGACCAGATATGTGAGTTAATCTCTTTTATTGAACCAACTTCTGTTAGGGAAAGGAACATGTGTTGGAGCTTCACAGTGCTCTTCTTCAGGTATGGAGAGAGTAACCAGAGTATCTGAGCTAAATACAGAGGTAACAAAGAGTTAAGCACAAGGGTTTCTCACATGTTGTAGGAGACAAATGAAATGGGCAATTAAGAGTTAGCAGGCAGTAGGGAGTGTTACAAACTATTGTAATGAGCCATAAAACCAGTGTCTCTGTTCAGTCCATGTTTTTTAGTGTCCAGCAGAGTTGTGAATTTAAATTCACAGGCTCATCTTTTGAAGGTGTTGTGCAGGTTTCCTTTGTGTATGAGGATTCCAGGGTCAAATATAGAGTAATCACTCTGTAAAAAGTATTCACCCATGGGTAATATGGTGTTTTTGTCTTTTATCCTTTTTCTGTGTGAGTTCTTTGAGAGCATACCTATTGTCTAGTTTTACCCACATGGCAGTTGTTGGGTCATTTGATGCACTATATGAGGCACACTGTGTGTTGTGACAGACATGTGTAGGACCCATGAAAGGTGTGCTGTGGGGGTATTGATCATTGGAGCAGTGGAGATATGGCTGCAGATTTTGTATCTGTTGTTCTGGAAGGGTCTGGAGCTGCTTTGAGTTACTGTATCCTGATCTGTGGGGAGCTTGCTTTTGATGATGGGTGTGGTAAGGTTGGGGATTACTTGAAGGCCAAAAGAGGGGGCTCAGGAAAGATTTTTTTTCCAGGATGTAGTCATCATCAAGTATGGGTTGTAATTGTTCGATGATAACTTGTAAGGGTTCTCGCGTGGAGGGGATAAGTGACAAGTACTGGTGTGCATGTAAGGTTTTAATTTATTACTTACCAATCAATGGGATCTCAGTCCCACTCAGAGTTACTGTATTTCCCTTATAAATTATGTAACAGATCAGTACAAGTGTAATTTCCATGTGTGTAATAATAACAATACATTGCGTTTTCATCCAAAAATTTACTAGTGTATAAATAATCATTAATGAATCCTCACAGTGCTGCAGACAGGTAGGTACATACAATTATACCTGTTTTACAGATGGCCAAAGAGAGTTAAGTGATTTGCAGAAGGAACGAAAGTAAATCAGTAGCAGAACGAGGATTAGAATTTAAGAACTAAATTCAGCCCTGGATTAAGGAGGTGCAATTTCCATTGCCTGCAATGGGCACTGCACACATTTGCTCAAGGCCTGAATTAATCATTTTAATGTGGTCTAAATCCCCTAACCTAGACATAATCCTTCCTTTCTTATCTGCATAATGCTGCATTTTAGACCGTTCTCTACTGATACTCTCCATTAATCTGCACCCAGTTAATTCTAGCTGGGCCTAAATGGCCTTCCCAAGCCTGCAGCAGGTGTTAAAATTCTTAAGCTTCTCAGCCTTACATTCTTGCTTGGTTGCCATGTCTTTCTGTCACGAGTCATTTTTTCTACTAGTCCAAAATTTCAAGTTGTTTGAATACATCAGAAAGGGAGACTCATTTGGATTCCCACCCTCCCCTGTGGTTCTTGACCAGCATCCTTAGCTATGAGGGTCTGCCTGACAACACCATCTTCTCTGAGTACTCTGCCCTGCAGCTCAGAAAATTACTCGAGGACCAACTATTTCTGCCAGAACTGTCCTAGAAATGAGGTGTATGATTTCTTGGCCCCTAGCCTACACTATCTCTTGGCTATGGGTCTTATTTTTTGGCTGCTGATCATCTTTTGTAATTGGGCTGGCAAAAAAAATTGGGCTCTCTCCATCCAAGCTCTAATTGACAGCTGCTTCTGCCCCACTCCATTACCACAGATGGCCGTACCAACACCTAGCAGTTGTTCCATCTCTCATCTAATTTACTTGCACCTGTCATGTTAGTGACATACCCAGCCTCAACAGAATTTGGTCCCCAGCACAGCATTTGTAACTTCCTTACATTACTACGCATAGTGGCCCTTATTTAGCAACCTGCTATGATCTCCTTTATAGCTTTTTGTGGTACCTCTATCATCTACCTCTTAGTAACCAGAAAGCTTGTGATACTTTTGCAACTGTACTGAATTTTCTTGCAAATTGTAGAAGGAAATGTAAAAGGTGTAAATGTATTTACATGCATTTTGTTATTTTTAGTCGCAGATTTTAACTTCCTCGATTCAAAAAATCTTTTTGTTGTTGATTTCCCTGACCACTGCCCTGGGCTTTCCGCTGGTCTGGTTAGATACATTTATTCTCAGAAGAGATGTTCTATCTTGGAATGGACTCTCTGAGCTAACACTGAAAAATTCCTTTTGTTGTACTGCTGTATCATTGGGTAATCATTAAATAAATGCAGTGTTTTACTGCATTAACAAAAACACATGATTGTTTAACAGAGTACATTACAGAAGATGGAGGCTTTAATGATCTCTATGGATTTTTAGTTTGTGGGAGTACATTATGAAGCTGTCTTGGTAGGGTGCTGTTTTCATATGGGAAGGAAGTTACCAGCATTGTACATCATTTTTATGTCTTGTTGCTAGGCAACATATCATAGTGCCCTTATTGCAAAGGTGTCTGCTTTCTCGTTAAAAATCTTCATGTTGTTCCTTAATTCTGGTAATTTAACCTTGTTATTGATCTTATGCTGCTTCCTCCTATATCAGTTGACTGAGATGTCATCCATTAGGTTTTGATGAAACATAATATGTTTTTATTAACTGATTTGGGTTTTGTAACTAGGAGATATGCGTTAGTGGTAATCTTCAGTTTTCCTGTTCATCGCCGTTTGTTTTCAGACAGGAAAACTGCGTATTTCTGCCTGGTTGGGATTCGAAATCAGAAAGCTCATTGGTATGGTGATATATTTACTATATGGACCACAACAGTTAAAAAAAAACAGTGATCACCTTGGACATTCTGCAAAAGACTTAAAATTCCCATTGCCTATTCCTTTTTTCCCCTTTAAAATAATATTCAGCTCCTGCTTCAGTTCAGTTTTCCTGCAAACCCTTATTATTGTATTACTGTAAAAATCTGAGGGCATTTTTTACTTTGGATTTGCTAAGGTTATGTAAGATTTTGAGGTTTGGGGGAACATACTGACTCCAAAGAGTTACTATTTTTTCCTTTGGGAACACAGATGTATTTTAAAAAGCACTTTGTAACAACAAATGGCAGCATTTATAAGGAGCTGCAACATAATAAAATAACATTGTCTACAGCAGGAGCATTTATTCACGTCAGCACATCTCCTGGTTATCTCCTTGAGTAAGAGTGCTGTCTTACTGGGTTCCACGTGTATCTAGGCAGACTGTGATTCCAGCACGTGTCCTACAGGTACTTCTTCAGGCTCACATGGAACAAGGTCACATGAACTGAATGAAAGAACCCAGTCAGGATTTAGAATTGCCATGCTCAGGAAACACATTGCTTGCTGCATCCTTCATATACACTAAATGGTTATTATTATAATACTCATCCTTAACCCTTTCATCGCCAATGTATTTTAATTACATTAATTAACCAGACTTAATGGTGATTTAATGGTGATCATTAATACAGCTATTGTTAAGTTTGGATATGCAATATTATAATACCTAAACTATTTTGGATTAAATTTGATACAATTAAGACCCTAAAAACAAATTTCTGCTCATCATACACACATATACATAACTCCCTATAAGTCAATAGATGCCCATCACTGGGAGTCCAACCTGTGTATTAAAAGACAGCATTTGTCATATAACATCAGAACAGTCATTTTTTTTCAAAGTTGTGTGTGTGAACAGACGTGTAGGGGGGAGAGATTTAAAAGTAATTCAGTCAGTAATTTTTAAACTGTAAAAGAGAGGAAAGAAATAGATTATAAGACTTGGTTATGCTCTAACACCCTAGAGAGCTTTAGCTGTTCAAAAGAAACATTGTAAGTAATTCATTTATAATATGGACTAATTAGTTTTGTCATAAAAAAAATAAGTAAAAATTGTGAAGACAAAAATATTTAATTTCACAATTACCTACTGCACATGCATGTAACTTTTTCCAATAATCTTCACTTTTTTAAACTAGTAATTACATGTTCTAATTATGTAATTACACATCCTAATTATGTAGTTAAATCTAATTATAGTGATTATGTAATTATACAATAATTGATACATAACTGACATGGAAAAACCTGCATATGTATTATTTAACAAACAGAACAGGTTCCACATTAGCCATTTCAGGCTCTTAAAAAGATGTGGTTTTATTGGAGGGCCAGAGGAAGGAATTTGGGCCAGTCACACATTTTTAAATCCCTTTGTTCCTTGCTGTTGGTACTGAAAAAATTACTTTTTCTCATAGGTGCGTGCATATGGGTTATATGGTTGCCAAACTTAGGGTTGCCAACTTTCTAATTGCACAAAACCAGACACCTTGCCCTGCCCCTTCCCTGAGGCTGTGCCCCTTCTCTGGGGTGCCATCCCCACTTGCTCCATCCCCCCTCCCCCCCATTGCTTGCTCTCCCACACCCTCAGTCATTTTCACCCTGCTGGGGCACCATGTTCCAGTGTGGGAATTGGTGATGGTTCTGGCTTTTGGTGCAGGCTCTGCGGTGGGGCCAGAAATGAGGGGTTCAGGGTGTGGGAGGGGACTCCAGACTGGGGCAGGGGGCTGGGGTGTGGAAGGGGGTGTGGACTCTGGGGTGAGGCCAGGGATGAGGGATTTGGGGTACAGGGGGAGGTGCGGGCTCTGGGAGGGAGTTTGGTGTGGGAGGGGGCTCAGGGCTGAGGAGGCGGTTGGGGTGCAAGCTATGGCCAAGCAGCACTTACCTCAGGCAGCTCCCAGAAATGGCTGGCCTGTCCGGCTCTGAGGCAGAGGGGTCAGGGGGTTCTGTGTGCTGTCCACACCCACAGATTCCCAGCCAATGGGAGCTGTGAAGCTGGTGCCTGGGGTGGAGGCAGCATGCAGTGCCCTTGTGGCCACCCCTGGGAATAGGACATGTCTCTGATTCTGTGAGCCTCAGGGAGCCTGCATTAGCCCTGCTGTGCCACCAACTGGACTTTTAGCGGCCTGGTTAACAGTGCTTTTTGACCAGGTGTTCTGTTTGACCACGGGATTCCTGGTAACCCTAGTGCAACTGCCTCCCTCTGACTTCAGCCAGAGCCATATGTGAGCACCCAAAGATGGAATTTAGCCCCATGAGTGAAAGAAAACATAGGAACTCAGTATATATTGGCACAAGAGACTTGGACTAGATACAAATCTTTCACTCAAAGATCTCAAAGTGCTACAACCTGATTTAATTCATTTCTTCATACCGTATGTCCACAGTATCTAATTGCTGGGAAACATAGAGGGCCTGCTTGCATGCCCATTGAAGAGCAGGGAAATACATCTATTGCCTTCAGTGGCAGCGGGAGCCTGTCCCAGGGAAGGTTTATTGCTACTTTCTCATTAAAATTGATGTGTTTATATACATTTTTTAATTTTTAAAAATCTCTCTTTTTTTGTCAAATACACACATGCGTAGATCTTCTCGAACAGGCATAGGCCGCTCAGGGCACCACAGGAGGATGGGAGTCCTCGCTTGTGAATGAGATTGTAGGAACAAAGCCTAAATTTGTCCGTTTTCATAGTGGGATGCTGAGTAAATAACTGGAAGGATGTGGTTTAGTGGACCAGGCTCTCAGGTTAGTTGAACAATCCTCTGAGATAAACTGAGTGGCATATGCAGTGGTGGCACTAGGCGTAAGAAGACTAAGAATTGCTTAGTGCCCACGGCAGCTGAAGGGGACCCCAATTTAGGATTAATCCCAACATTATTTAACATGGACTTTTTAATAAGTGTATTAATATGTATTATATTGGTATATTTTTTGGTTTGTGGAAATAATGCCACTAGTATTTTATGGGGTAGGTATGGGGTTATTCCTACTAAGGCCCCAAAAGGGATAAGTATCACTGTTTTATGTTTTAGAGTATGGAGATGTTAGCTGTGTCTATAAAGATCCAGTGCTGCTAGGTGACATCAAAGATCCCAGGGCACATTTCATTAGTGATGGAATTTTCTCTCTTTTGTCCCTAGGATAAAATATATGATTGTTTAACAGAGTATATTACAGAAGATGGAGGCTTTAATGATCTCTATGGATTTTTAGTTTGTAAGAGGACATTATGAAGTAGCTGGTGTTTGGTGCTGTTTTTATATGTGATAGAAGCTACTGACAAAAAATTGTTCTTCCCTCTTTCTCATGCCACCATTGTGCAATGTGTTATGTACCTTCTATAGCCATTTGCTATTTCCACCGCAGATGTGGCTGAATCTCAGTGATATTTTTTAATCCTTAGTATGGAAAGCACCTTGGGACCAAAGACATATATAAATATACTGTAAAATGTTGTTATTGCTAATATTTGGTGTGTGGCTATTAAAAGGAATGAAACTTCCACTGTTGTCTTATCTCTTTCTCTACTACACATGCACACATTTTATACAAGATACATTATCTTGCAATATTTTGTATGGCAAGTCTCTGTAAATGCCCAAGTAGTTGTTTTGTTAGTAGAATTTATCACAAGTAAGAAGGACTCAGAAGGGAAAGGATATATTTTCTGTTGAGCAATCATTTTCCATTTATTTTTTGCACTATCTGCTACCAAATATCTAGTTTTAAGTGTTATCGCTCATGTATATGGAAGTGTAATTTTGAATATGATCCATATTCTTTTTAATGCTGAAACTGTTTGAAAAACTTTCTTCCTTGGTTCAAAATTCAAAGAAGATCATGTTACGGTTATCTTTAGTTGTCAGTGTTTGTATTACTAAAGTAAATGTTTGTATTACTACCAGTAATGTTTACTTTTCATGACAGGGACTGAAAATATGTAGAAAAGGCTAAAACTGAACAGTTATTTACTTAATGTGGGATAAATTCAGCTCGGAGCAGAGAAGCCACCCAAAGCCTGTACTTACATCCACCTTATTTTGAAAGCTTAAGTGGGAATTAAGAAATGAGTCAGCCTTCTGCACAGGGGTAAAACTCACCCTGAAGAAAGAGCTTCATATTTCAGTACTTTTCTGTCATCCTCTTACTGATGTCACAACTGGACTCAGGGAGACTGACCAATCATTAGCATCACCTGGAGATTTGAATTTGTTTCTTAGGCAGGGTTTTGAGCCACCTGGACTTCTAGGGGTTGGGCGTGCTGCAGAGCCAGCATGCCCAAGCCCTGGGATAAAAGGAGAACCTCCTGCCATTCTTAGTGGAAATCCATTGGCTGATGGTCAGAGAGCACCTAAGGGTTCCAAAGAGAGCTCAGTCCAGCCTTCCTCAGTCAGAGTGGGGGTTGTCATGATGACTAAGGCTTGGAAAATGGAAGGAAGGGACATGATTGTAGTGTGACTGGGAAGATCCTAAAAACATCCTTTCCCCTGCAAAAAAAAAAGTATATTTTATATAAGAATTAATTATTCAAATGTAATGTACAGTTTTTTCCACAACTGTTTGCATTGTAAAGTATATGGTGCTAATGTTAGCCTGTGTAATATAGCCCACAGGTAATCGTATGGTGTTAATTCTCAACCAATTTCTGCCCTCATTGTTTACTCATTTGCTCTGACATGGTACAGAAGCTGAATTTACTGTCAGTTTGCTAATTATGATATGCCAAGTGCATCTGACTTTAGCTAGGATACACTAATAGCCATGGTAGAGCTGATCTCACATTGCTTAGTGTGATTGAAAGGAAGATCTTTAAAAGAAGTATAACTGCCTGAATTACTACTCTTTTATATGTTTTTAAATTAGACTGTAAAGGCCAATGGCATTTTTTTCCATTTAATATCATTAAATCCATCATTAAATCTCTCAGTGAACAGTGAATTTAATGGTGCCCTCAGTACCAATATTGATGCTTAACTGTGTTAATATTGTTGTGTATATATAGATACAATAAATAACATTTAGCTACAATAGTATTAGAGAATTATTGGGTATAACAATATAAATAGCAAGACTAATGAGACTAAACATCAAAAACTGATGGCAGTGTGTGAACCCAGCCAGTGGGGCTAAATGTGGATAAGGACTCAACAGCATGACACATTGAGTCTATCAATAAAACCAGCCAGACTCTATTAAATGCTTTACTGCTAGTTGGCATTAAAAGATTAATTTGAACATATAGTTTTATCTTTTATTATCTCACTATATAACACTGTAGCTTAAAACTCCAGGCTGCTTTTCACTATGTACTGTATATGTATTGGCTTCCATTTGCTGAGTTACCATTACAAAACTGGTGGCACTCCATTTTACCTTCCCTTACTTTAGCCATCATTTTCCTTTGTGATATAACTCTGCATGTCTGATGGCTGGAACATTTACCACTTGTGTTTTCTATACTCAGTATTTTGAAGACAGAATTTTCATTAACCTTAGGAGTATTACTCTTTCTCTCAACATGTTAGCTGTTAATATGTTCATTGTCTTTCCATTTTATTTTAAATATTCTGGCATAATTCTGGATCCATGTTGCTCATATGAAAAGTATATAATGGTTGTGATTACATTGCTGTTCCCCCATGTAAGTAATCTACAGATATTTCCATCTGACTCTGAGGGAGTGTCTGATTTATGCTTTTGTCACTTGGACACTCCATGAATGTAATGCCCTATTTTATGATCTCCCTGATAGGATCCTGCATAGATCAAAATTTGGATAGAATTATACATCCAAGGTTTGTTTTACTAGGAAATGAGAAGACTCATTCAGAATAAAAAGGAAGCAACCTACAGGACTAGTCTAATCAGAAGGGGTGAAGTACACCTGTGTAAAAGGCCCACTTAAGGCTTAAGTAGAGCTTTGGTATGTAGCCATTGTATGGGCTCTTGGCAGAGGGATGAATTTTGCCCTAGTCAGTCAGGCACATAATGCCATTTGGTAGATCTTTTCAGTAGAGAGCAAAATTAATTAACATTTGCTGACACAAAGCTAGTTGTGAGTATTTTAAAGTTCGAAAGTTAAAGTTGATCTTTCTGGTTTCCTACTATAAGAATAATGGGTAGTATGATTCAGAAGTGGCAATGTTAGGCTCTGAACGTCCGTCTTTTATAAGTATTCCTTTTGTTATTTAAAATAAATCAATCTCCAAAAGGTAAGAGAAAACAATGCTGTGCTATATATACATTTCCATCTAAAAAGCAATATTAAGTGAATGTTAAGGTTGCACAAATAAGCACTCAGAAGAAAGTAAATTAGTCACCCACAGTTAAATGAAAAACAAGTAAGCATTCACAACCCTACGTCTACTTCCTTGTGGATATGCATTATGACACAGAATCCTATTTCATAAACACACACATTTGCTGGCATATTATTTTAGGAGTGTTTTAGAGGATTTAAAAAACTTTTGTCAGTATGTTTTTCATATCTCTCCACCTTTAAAACCAAACTCTCTCTGTACTAAGGGTGCCTACAGCAGCAACCTGAGAACAACTAGAAAAAGCAGCCTTCACAAGTTTAAATTAAATCAGTTTTTAAACCAATTTAGTTAAACTGGTGCAAACCCCTGAGTGACACTCAGATTTCAGTTCAAGGGTTGCTTATGTCAGTTTAACTTTAACCAATTCATAATTTACTTAAATTAAACCCAAATAAGCCTTATTTAAATTGAAATAAATGTGTCCACACAGCCCCTAGCAGTGGTTTAACTAAATCACTTTAAAATCATACCTTTTAGTTAAACTCATGCAACTTTCTTGTGTGGATAAGCCCTAACTTAAGAGTAAGATACTGTATTATTGTTTTTGTGGTTACTAATTAAATGAACCTGGGTGGATGGATACGTTTTTCTGAGTTGTTTTCCGAATCTGGGGTTCAGAGATCAGAGTAAAGATTGTTTGGGTGACCTTAACATGTATTTATATACTTTAAAACATTTTGGAGTTTTTTGTGGGTTTTATGTCAAGTGGGACCTTAATCAGGAATTTCTGGGTTTTCTAACATTTGTGTTTTTATAAGAAATTGATAGTGTTGTCTTACGTTTTTGAATGAAGATTCTTTCAACTGGAATTTCAGATTCATTTTTTTCTTTGTTGGGGTTGTTTTCTTTTTTCCTGGTAATAATAGTATGGTACTCACCTAGATTACAAGGATGATGGGAGTCTGTAAAGTTTGTGAAATGTCTCTAAATCTTCAGATGAAAGGCAATGTCTGCTGTAAGCACTAAGTATTATTGTTTCAGGGCTTAAATCTGACAAAGCTTGAGGCACTGATAGCTTTGAAGAATCTTCGATAACAACTGCACAGTTACAGAATGCCTGCCTGTTTGATGAGTATATTTGTGGGTAAATAAAAGTATAATATTAAATTTTCTTTTTAGAGAAAATGCCAGATTTATGCAGCCACAGTGCAGTCACACACGGCAGAGGAGTACAAAATAGTAGGGAACTGCGGGGACTGCTCCATCTTGCTTCTGGATGGGTTGGAGAGAAGGTGGAACCATGGTGGGGGTGATATGGAGGTACATGGCCCGAGCTGGAGCTTAGTGGGGAATTGTGCTTCTGACAGGCACAATGTTTTATAGAAGGGCAAGAGGAATATGGCCCCTGTGACACTCTTGAAGGTAATGCAGCATCTGATCCCCTCCACTAGCCAGTTCAGTGTCCCCTCCCAAGAAGCTGCCAACGGCAACACTAGTCTAATACCCTGCTTGTGCTTCCTAAATGCACAGACTGTTATTGTGCCAGGTCTGCAAGTAGGTGGAATGCACTCTTCTTCTAATTGGCAGCAGTATGGATGTTGTGCCCTAAGAACAGAAAACAATATCTACATTAATTAAAAGCAGTCCATTTGTATCTGCTCATTATGTCTGTGACCCTGAGAAACTAATGGCAGTAGCCATAACAATAATATAAGGACAGCACATCCCATACTTACCAAGCTATCTAAAATAATGTGAAAGGTTATGATAACCAGACTTACATTTCAGTTGGTCAAAAAAAAAAAAAAACCAATAACCCCAAACCATCAAACCCAACCACCTCAAACATATCAACAGGACTTAGGTATTATCAGTTTCAAAGTCTTTCATTCAGCTTCTATCCAGAACAATGAATTCCCCTGTTGAATTACACTCAGTTTGTGTTAGTTATTCTTCATGGTCTCTGTGGGTAGGGTGAGCAGATGTCCTGATTTTATAGAGACAGTCCCGATATTGGGGCTTTGTGTTAGATAGGCACCTACTACCCCCCACTCCCTATCCTGGTTTTTCACACTTGCTATCTGGTCACTCTATCTGTGGGTGAGATTTTCAAAAGTTCTTGAGTGATTTAAGAGGATAAATTCTATTGAAAGCCAATGAGACCAGGATGACCAGATGTTCCGATTTTATAGGGACAGTCCCGATTTTTGGGTCTTTTTCTTATATAGGATCCAATTACCCCTCACCCCATCCCGGTTTTTCATTATTGTCTGGTCACCCTAAATGAGACTCATGCTCCTAAATACTTAAATGCTTTTCAAAATCTTCTCCTCTTTAACATTTTGTTCTCTTAACATATTTTCTGATGAAACCAGTGACATCAATCCTGTAAAAAGAACAAAATAAAAAAATCCCCCCCCCAATAAACCACAAATTGTTCAAATATGTATCTGTTGTTAATTCATATACCAGTTACCTTGTGCAAATTTACTGCAGTGAAACAATGAAATACTGTAAGCATTTTTAGTGGTGCAGTAGATTTGTGTTTTATTTCTTCATGTGGCATTTATGCCACATAAAATTTGTCAGTGAACTAGTTTTCTGCTACAGGTGAATACCACTGTTAGGCAAGGGATTATACTGATAATCCTCACTGGAGAGGATGGGCCTGTTTCTCCAAGGCTTTAACATCTTGTGTTATCATTTACACCTGTGCAAAGTCAGTGTAAAATAGTACCAAATTATTATTTATAATTACTTGTATTACAATAGTATCTAACCAAAATCAGAACCGCATTATATGAGGCACTGTATAGACATAAAATAAGAGACAATCCCTGTCCCAGAGAGCTTGCAGGCTAGACAGACAGAGCAGACACAGGGTGGGGGGAAAGAAATATTATTAACACAGATTTCACCCTGATTATCCACAGATGTAAACAGCTACACTAGATGCAGTGGCAGAAAATCATGCCAGACTTCTGCAGTGGTGATAACTTTGAAGCAGACCTGCTTAACTTCTTGCTTTTAATGTAGTTATATGCCCCATTCTTCAGCCTCCCCATTGAGTGTGGGTTTTCTCCTGACTTGGCTGACTGGCTGCCCGCCCAAATTCTTTGGCTGTTTTTAAAATTTCATCTTGCTTCCATTTCTGGAAGCTGCTCTCAGTTACCAGGCTCCTGGGCAGGAGTCTGATGGTTGAGGGACACCCTTAACTATCCAGCTATTCAGTGGGGACTGATCGTACTGAGAGGCCATCTGAGGAAGGTAGAAGAGAAATCCTACCTGATATAACACAGGAAGTGACATCATCAGAAAGGTCTGCCCTTTGCCAAACACTGTTGTTGTTATTAATTTGTATTATTCTAGTATCTAGGGACCCTGTCACAGACCAAGACTCCATTGTGTTAGGTGCTGTACAAACACAGAGCAAAATGTAAGATCCTGTCCCAAGGAGCTTGCAGTCTAAGTAAATAATATATTATGTATATTATCATAGCACGTAGGAAATTTAGGAATGATCCAGGACCCCATTGTGCTAGGTGTTATATATACATACACCAAAACATAATCCCTGCCCAAAAGATAAGAGGAATAAGGTGGATACAATAAACAGACAAAGGGAACATGAACAAAGAGACATTTTCTGCTTTCATCTGTTTTAACAAATAGATAGTTCCATCCTCTTACTCATGAGGCTTTCAAACAGATATAGATTCCAATGGGTCACAGGTTTTATTTGTTTATTTTTACACACAGTGTTGAATGCTGTAGAAATGAAGGATTTTTAATGGACTTTTAAAAAAAGGAACCTTAAATTCTGAAGAACGTGTGTCCCAGTTTAAGTGACTGGAAATGAGCAGTTCATTCACAGTCAGAGTTTAAGGCCAAAAGGGACCCATATATCACCCTAGTCTGATCTCGTATACAGCATAGGCATGATCATTTCACTCAGTTATCCTGCATTGAGCCCAATAACTTGGGTTTGACTAAAGCATATCTTTCAGGACGACATCCAGTCTTGATTGGAATCCACCACTTCCTTTACTAGTTTGTTCCAATGGCTAATCACTCTCCCTGTTAAAAATATGTATCTTATTTCGAACCGGAATGTGTCTGGTTTTAACTTCCAGCCATTGGGTCTTGTTATGCCTTTCTGTGCTAGATTAAAGATGCCTTTAGTACCTGGTATTTTCTTCTTGCGACGGTACTTATACACTGTAATAAAGTACCTCACCATTTTTTTTGAGATGCTAAACAGATTGGGCTCTTTAAGTTTCTCACTGTACAGCATTTTCTCCAGCCCTTGAATCATTTCTGTAGCTCTTCTTTGCACCCTGTCCAATATTTCATTATCCTTTGAAAAATATAGACACCCGAACTGGACTCAGGATTCTAGTATCAGTATCAACAATGCCATATTCACAGCTAAAATCATCTCCCTGCTTCTGCTCACTACATCTCATTTATACATCAAAGGATTGCATTCACGTTTTTTGTCACAGCATTGCACTGGGAGCTTATTTTCAAGTAAGGTCTCATGGACAGAAACTGGAGGAACTTTTCTATGCATACAGTTAAGATCCAGAAATCTGTCACTTGATGCTGTACTAGGAACAAAGCACAGTGGGATTAAAAACTTGGCTTCATGGAGACAGAATAAAATGTTGAGATAAATAATGTTGGCCTGCAGAAAAGACCAGTGGTCACAAAGTAAAAAAAAAAAAAAAAAGGAAAGAAATCTAAAAATTCAGCAGCTTAAAGATTTAGGCCAAGATTTTCAAAAATAAATGGCTAAAATTTGCCACCAAAACCCATATTGGGGCTCATAAATAAGTGGTCTAATTTGCAGATGTGCTGAGCACACAGCAGTTCCCATGCTTACCACTTTTATCAGTCAAATGACTTTTTAGATTTAGAAGCCCAAGCATCTGTTTTTTCAATTCTTGGCTTTAGCCTTTTGAAAATGTACTAAATTCAATGTTCATTGGCTGACAATACATTATGAGTGGGATTTTTACAAGCACCTAAATGATGATTGGGACTTGTGCTACTCAATCACATAGGTGCTTTTGAAAACCTCACTGCATAATAGTCTTAAAAAGTGTTTCTACTCTTAAAATCTTTACATAAAAAGGCACCTATTTTAGCATCAGATCTACTCCATGTTTCAGGATTACATCTCCTGGTTTTAGTGGCTATAAAAAGATTTACTGTGTATTACTTGTATTAATCCTGCAGAATCAATATAGCTAAACAAGATGGGTCCGGGTCCTTCTTGTGCATCATATACAGAATTATTAATTACACCTATGCAAGACTATTGAATGTCATGTGGTTATGAAGGAGTCACTAAGGAATTAATTTGGAGACTGTGGGATTCTCAGGATATAATTTACAGCCTAATTCAGCCTGCAGAAATTTTGTATACTAGTGAAGATACATGAGAAGAAAAGAACCCAGCTTGACTTTCAGAGCCAAGGTTCGGGTTCCCAGGATGGCATTTTTTTCTTGTAAATTGAGCATATTTCATCTGAAGACACTGACAGATGATAAACATGCAACCCTACGACATTAGTTTTACAGAGCCACTTTTCAGAACATAACTGCATTTTCAGTTCTAATTCTGACCTTTTCCTTTCTGAGCTTTCCCGTCCCTTTTTTCATGTTGGTCAAATTGATCGAGAGGTTTATTGGAACACTATGAGAGAGAAATTTTTTTCTTTATATAATGTCTGGTAGCTGTCTAGTTATGTATCTTAGCAGGTGCTTGGACAAACCTTTATATACAGGCTGTAGCCAGTTCTAAAATAAAAGCTGAGGCGCTTATTATATATGATATAGATTTTGTCCAGCTCCTCCTCAGGTACACAAAACAAAGAGGGTGAAATAAGTTTCCTGCCATCTTCTTTCCTAACTGCAGTGACATCCTTTCCAATAGCCTCTGTGTTCAAGTCACGCCCCCTGAAGGAACTATTGGAGGAATTCCTCCTGGAATTCTGTCTAGCTAGGAAGGGGCAGCTAAATGTCACTCCCAACATGTGCCAGCTCCCTTAAAACATAGTTGAGCCATATCTGAGTAAACAGAATTTTTATAATGTGTGTGCAAATACAAAAATTTGTTCTGTGTTTGACTGCCAATATAAGGGAAGTTATAAACACATCAAGAGTTCATCATCCATCACAAACTGAGGTGTCCCATTTTGAGAACATTAGCTAACTAGGGTCTGGGAGAAGGGTGATGAAATCTACCAACTGCTATTACAGTTAATAAACCAGTCAGTCACTCTGGTGCACAATCAGTAACCTGGTTAAAATAATCAATTGATGCTCCATCAATTGATTTTTCTAGTGTAAATAAGGCCAGACAGACTCCCCATCCCACACCCCAGACATGAGAATGTGTAGTCTCCACAATGCTCCCTCCTCATGCTGGCA
Organism: Sternotherus odoratus; assembly: GCA_032164245.1. Taxonomy (NCBI): domain Eukaryota; kingdom Metazoa; phylum Chordata; order Testudines; family Kinosternidae; genus Sternotherus; species Sternotherus odoratus. The sequence continues at coordinate 202,481,708 of JAVMKO010000001.1, read as the reverse complement.
TGAGGTACGAGAAACTAGCATTGAGAGGAAATGAAGTTAATTTGATCTCTTGTTTAGGCTTTGAACTATGGGATGGATTGGGATCACTAATGCACCCATCAGAAAACTTCCTTTGGATGCCACCTTTCCATAACATTAATAATTTCTCCACACAAGTTATGCTTTGATTCCATTATTACACCTAACTGAATTACTTGGTCTAAAATAAGGAAACTTACATCAGAACATAAAATATTTCTGTTGCAGATACAACATGGATGTATAAAATATTCCTGCACTGTAAATATTTATCCATGTACCTTATGCTAACCTGAAACTGATTTGGAACTTTGGGCAGTTTTTTACCACTCTTTTGTCCATATCAATACAGTCATCTATTAATACCAGGTAAACAGCCTAACCCAAGTAGCTTGTTCTTTATTTTTTATCCCCTTTGATTTAATTCCTAGACATTTATCCAAGATAATCCTGAGGCTACAATGCTGTTGCTTTGTTAACAAAGTGCAAAAATAGCACATTTGTTAGGGTCTCTAAAAATGCCTACTATATGCACTTTTTTCATTATTATTTGAAATCATGCAGAGATCTGCACCTTGAACTATCCTAGGTCTTCCTCCCCCCCCCTACTTTTCCTCCTCCCGCTCCCAAGAGACCCAAGAGGCAGCCATTCATCTTCATTATCCACTTCTGCTAGCTTGCTGCCAACTGAGACCAGAAAACTAGCTGCATCAGTCTTGCATGGCAATTCAAGAATTAGAATCCATAGTCCTTGGGTGCAGGAGGTTAATGCACTAATAAAGATTGTACCTTCATTAACCATATCATCACAGCTTGCCTGGGCAAAGCCCGTTTTCAGACAATTGTCACATCACATGGCCCACTGCATTCATTTGAGCACATAACTTCCTAAATAGCTGCAGAGATTCAACATGGGGAATAAGTAAGTTATTCTTTCCTCTTTTGATATGCGAAAAATATGCAAACTATTTTAGAGCAAGCTTCTAGACTCTGTTTGGTGGTTTAGCTTGACACGGCTTTTATTTTTATTGTCAGTTAGAAGTGGGAAATCTTCGTTCCTTAAATTATGATACCAGAGAGCTTAGTACAGTATATATCCTTTCTAGAATACTTGCAAACTTTAGCTCTTTTAAGTCTTCCTGGCCTCAACTGGGTTTAAAAGCTCAGCTAGTTAAAAAAAACAAACCCAAACCTACCTATCTTTGGGTTTAAAAATATAACCATGAAAAAACGTAAATGAATCAATGTGATAAATTGTCATTGGATTGTTTTGTATGTATCTAGTTATATATTTTGAGGTGTATATTAAACATTGTAGAATAGGTTATTTGCTGCACAGTTCAAGCAACACGGTGAAACCAGCATTCCAAATTGAAACTTTACCACGCTGGCATTTGTGATTTGCCACAGAATGAATTGATTCACAGATCACATTATAAGTGTTTGTGATTTTGAATGGTTTCATTCTGTAGAACTGCACAGATACCAAACATCTGGAGATTTCATGCTTAAGGTAATTATGCTGCAGTCAGCAAAATCTATGACCTTCCCTCCTTACCAAGGGCTTAATCCTTCTCTCTCTCTCTCTGAAAGGGAAAGGGTGCAGGAGGGTGAGGGGGTGTAAATTGGGAATAACTCCATTCAGAGTAGTTGAATTACAACAGTGTAAAAACAATTGTAAGTGCAATCAGAATCAGGGTCCAGGTTTCTGTCCTTTTTCCGCTCTGATCTACTTAAAAGACATTGAGAGGCAAACAGATATTTCAAGGATATCAGTATAGGGCACAGCATTTGAGTGTTACTAGATGGAATCAGTTCATAGTTGGAGGTTTTTTGTTTGTTTTAAATGAAGAAAAAACAATCATTTAGCGGTGTCTGTCTGTGTATTTCACTTCTCACAGTGCTCTTAGTTTTTGAGCCCCACTGGAATGATGAGTTGAAACTGCGAGTTGTAAAGGTGTTTTTCTGCCCTTTAGAAAATACACAGTGCAGATAACACAAACCAAAGGATAGTCAGTTGATTACAGATGATTAGGAAAATCTCCTTTACATAGAAGGTAATTGAGCTGTGGAACAGACTACCTCTAAAAATGTCATGGAAGCTGAAATATGGAACATTTTCACAGAGACATGAGAACTTAGGACCAGATTCTACCACCCTTACTCACATTTGATGGTACCTTACTCTGATAAAGCCACTGTTTCAGTGGTACCAGTCATGGAGTAGGGTAGCACTCAGCATGAGTTAAGGTAGCTCTTAGTGGGGAAAAAGTGAGTGATGGATAAACCTCATAAGGTGTGTTGGATTGGCACTCAAAAGTTTGGATGCTGATCCAAATGGCTTCTTTGAGGCTATGTTCTCATCCGACTCAGTGACTCTTTAATAGCTCTGTTTCTCCCCTCCATCAGTAGATGAGTGGAATAGATGTAAAAGATTTGTATTTTAGTAAAGCAACTGATACCGTGAAACATTAACTGAGAAATTAATTAAAATTTAACATAGATGAATTGAAAACTGGCTAAAAAATCATAAACAGATGGTGGAAATAAATTTCAATACATTAGGTTGGTGGTGACTATTAGAGTACCATTGGATTCAGTATTAGGACCTTATTTAAAAGCTTTATTAAGTATCTGAGAGAGGGAATAAACAGCACATTAATGAAATTTGCAGATAATACTAATCACAAGGAGATACAAGCAGAAGTTTAAAAAAACAGCAACATACTACAAAGAGACCTATAGAGGTTAAAAATAGGGGCAAAAAATGATCAAAGGAGATTAATCTTGAAAAAATGGAAACTAACCTAGCTGTCAAAAAATAATCCAAAACACACGAGTGCAAGAGGAGGGTAAAACCTGGGAAGCAGTAACCCTGTTAGGAATGATAATGGACAACAAACTAGACATCCATCTGCAACGTACTATGACTGCAGAAGAAGGAATATCCTTTATATGGCCTTGTGTAAAACAGGCCTTCATGGGATTGATCCCACAAGATACCAAGTGCCTTCCAATGCCACTGACTTTAGTGTGAGTGGAGGATACTCAGCACCGTACTTACTCTGGGGCCAAAGTAGCCAACCCTCCAGGATTGTTTTAAAAGATTAATCTTTAATTGAAGATTATGTCCTGTGATGAAATCTCCAGGAATTCAGCCGACCAAAGTTGGCAACCCTATTGGGTGCACACAGTGCCATGAGGTACCAAGTCCTATATAGCTATAATCCAACTACCCCCAGAATATAGCATTCAGTTCAGGGAATCACATTACCAAAAATATCAGACAAATCTGAGGGTGCTCAGAGATAAACAACACAAAATTATTAGGGAATTAGAGGAAGTGATAAGCGATGAAGGAATACACTTTCTAGGTATGTACAGCTTGGCTAAATGACAGCTATGGGGGTGGGAACATAACTATATGTAGATATTTGAGGGGTATCAAAGATCAAGACATGGGTGGAATTGTTTAACGTAATACACTGGGGAAGTAACTGGGATTAATGGAATAAAATTAATACAAAGAAAATTTAGTCTGATGATCAGACTAAACATTCTGAGAGAGAAATGCTTTAGGCTTTGATATATTCCCCCAGGAGAAATGGTGTCAGCGTAGTTACTCTGGATGTTTGAAACTAGCATTGAAATATTGAAAGTGTAGTCAGCTCTTCAGCTGGTGTCAATCAGTGGAGCTCCACTGAAATTAATCGATCTAGGCCAGCTGACACCAGCTCAGAGTTTGGCCCCCTGTGTAGAGAACAGTTTTATAATGACAAGGAGATGGACCGGATCAGAGTGTCTCAAACTGTGCTCTGTGAAGCACTCACTAGTGATTCATGGAGAGCTTGCTGGTTACCTGATGTTGGCTTCTCTACCCATTTCTAGTTGATAGATTGCATTAAAAGTCAGCTCAAATGCATCAGATATATCCCTAATATTTCTCCATTTAACAATTACTGTAGTTTCCACAGGGATGTTATGTGGTTGTGACTGGAAAGAGAGATGGTCAGTGCAATCATGTAATAGGGGCAAGGTGATCTGTGCTCTGGCCAGCATAGTTTCTGCAAAGGAAAATTATGTGCACTAACCTCTTAGAATTCTTTGAACATGTTATAAAGTAGTAGATAAAGGCAAATTTATTGACATAATTTATATAGACTTTCCAAAGGCCTTCATCAAGATCCCATACAAGAGACTACTGAAGAAGCTAAGTAGTTGCGGGGTGAGACAAAGTGTTGTCATTGATCAAGAACAGGGTAGGAGGCAAAGCAAAAAATAAGAATAAATGATCAGATTTCATAATGGAAAAGAAGTGCCTAAAGGTCCTGTACTAGGTCCCATGTCATTTAACTAGGCCCTGTGTTGTTTAATGACCTGGAAAGAGGACTATGTGAGGAGATGGCAACATTTGCAAAAATGACACAGCCATTGAGGTTTCAGAGGATGAGACAGGACTGTGAAGAACTTCAGAGAGACTTAAATAAACTAAATGGCAAATGCACATGGGAGGCAAAAATTTAAGCTATTCATAACATACTACAGGACTCTAAATCAACTTTATCAACTCAAGAAAGGGACCAGGGCATCACTGTAGAGCAGAGGTTCTCAAACTGGGGTTCAGGACCCTTAAGGGGGTCATGAGGTTATTACATGGAAGGGTCAGCCTCCACCCCAAACTCTGCTTTGCATCCAGCATTTATAATGGTTTTAAATATATACAAAGTGTTTTTAATTTATAAGGGGGGTCACACTCAGAGGCTTGCTACTTGAAAGGGGTCACCAGTACAAAAGTTTGAGAATCACTGCTGTAGAGAGCTCAATAAATAATGTGCAACTGTGCTCTAAAAAGCAAACAAAATGTTAGACTGCATAAAGAAAAGGATGGTGAATAATATAGAGAATGTTGTAATGCCTTATATAAATCAATTGCATGGCTCATCAGAATATTGTGTACGGCACTGGTTACCACATCTCAAAAATTTGATTAATGATATAGAGACAGTAGATTGGGAACTTCTGTTCTCCCTCTTTCGTAACACAAAAGCAAGGAGACATTCAATGAAATAAAAAGCTAGGAAATTCAAAACCGATAAAAATAAAAACTACTTTTCTACATAACATGTCACTTAAACTGCAGTGCCATCAGTGAGGCCAAGACTTAACACAATTCAAAAAGATTGGACGTGCATATTATAACAAAGATATCCAGAGCTGACTATGAATGATAACAAAAATTTTGGAAGGAATATTAAACAGAATCTTTCAGGCCTTAAGAAAATCTCTAATGATTAGCTATTAGGATAAGACCTACTGTGGGGGATAGATTACTCCATATTTGCTTATTGTAGAGTTGTTACACATTCCTTTGAAGCAGCTGGTGCTACTCACTGTTGGAAACTGGATAGGGAATGAGATGGATCTCAGTTGTGATCCAGTATGACAAGTCCTATATTGAATTTACTATTGAAAACCTGAGAACTTCTAGACTGGATTATCCTATAGGTTTCTTCCATCTCTCGTGTCTGTGATTCTCTGTTTCTTCTCATGAGCCTTAATAGGCCTTGGCCTCCTCTCTTTGTCCTTCATGAATTTCTCTTTATCTTTGATTATTCCCTGTCCCATGAATTTTCCTCTACCGTTTTTATGCCATTGGCATTAGGACCATATAAAACATTCTCCCAACGTCTTCTTGAACTTTCATTGAGAAAGTGGAGTTTGCTAGGTAACCACTGGCCCAATGCTCATTTTTGACTATGGGAAAAAATGAATACAGGAGTAAACAGAAGTTAGACTAAGTCTAATGGAGACTTGAATTCACTGCTTTTTATTAAATTGCAAGTTTATTGAACATTTTCACCTAGATAAACATTACTGATTTCAAATGCCATACAAAGAGATGGATAGCACTAAATAGATAGCATTGCCTTCAGCCTGGAACCATTACTATTATTTACCACTGCACAGTACTCTTCCTGAAAATTAATTACAAGTTTGTCTTAAAAGTCCAAAACGAACCACTGCATAACCAGTCATTAATCCACAAAAAATGTCTTCTTAATTGTTGTTGCTAAAACTAATTTTACAGTTAGGGTATACATTGTGGATTTTTCATCTGAATGTTTCTTCTTCAATCTGAATAAAAGCTGAGTTTGCATATTGTGTAAGATTACCTGCTTCTGTCTGCAAAACATTTGCATTTAACTACTGAAATTTGATTCACATAGGTGGAAAGGAAAATAGTTATAGCGTAATACGAGTGTGTGTGTAAAATAATACAATGTGTCTCAGCCTATAAATATGTCATGGTGCACCAGTGAATGAATTTGAGCCAATGTAAAATAAATTCTTAATATTACAACACCCAGTATCATCTAAATCAGAGGTGGCAAACTATGCCCAATGAGACCCATGAGGCCTGCAGGACCGTCGTGACCGGCCCTTGAGCTCCTGGTCAGGGTGGCTAACCCCTCCCCTGTCCCCTGCTGTCCCCTCTCCCCCACAACCTCAGCTCACTGCACTGCCAGCGCTAGTGCGAAAGCGGGGCTGCGAGCTTCTGGCACTCTGAGCAGCAAGGTAATGGGGGCGGGGAGCAGGGGGATTGGGTAAGGGTCAGAGAGTTCCAGGGGGTAGTCAGGGGACTGGGAGCAGTTGGATGGGGTGGAGCGCTCAGGGGACGGGGAGCAGCATGTTGCATAGGGGATGGGGTCCCAGGGATCAGTTAGGGGCAGGGGTCCCGTGAGGGGGTGGTCAGGGAACAAGGAGTTGGGGTGTGTGGATGGGTTGGGAGCTCTAAGGGGGGAAGCCAGAGGGCGGGAAGTGGGAGGGGGCGGATAGGGGGCCGGGGGTCAGGCTGTTTGGAGAGGCACAGCCTTCCCTACCTGGCCCTTCATACAGTTTTGTAATGCTGATGTGGCCCTCGGGGCAAAACGTTTGCCCACCCCTGAGCTACTGGGGTGGAAATTTAACATTGTCATCAGGGCTGACGATTAACTCATGCAATTAACTCAAAAAATGAATCACAATTAATCACAATCACAATCACAATTAATCACACTAATTTAATTGCACTGCTAAAAAATAGAATACCAATTGAAATGTATTAAATAGGTTTGGATGCTTTTTACGTTTTCAAATATATTGATTTCAGTTACAACATAAAATACGAAGTGTACAGTGTTAAATTCATATTTGTTTTTATTACAAATATTTGCACTATTAAAAACAAAAGTAATATTGTTTTCAATTAATCTCATACAAGTACTGTAGTGCAATCTCTTTATCATGAAAGTGTAACTTACAAATGTAGAATTATGTACCAAAAAAACCTGCATTCAAAAACAAAACAATGTAAAACTTTAGAGCCTACAAGTCCACTCAGTCCTATTTCTTCTCTTAGCAATTTGCTGAACAAATGTTTGTTCACATTTATGGGAAATAATGCTACCCTCTTCTTATTTACAATGTCACTAGAAAGTGTGAACAGGTGTTTGCATGGCACTTTTGTAGCTAGTATTGCAAGGTATTCGTATGCCCCTTTAAGCTTTGGCTGCTGTTCCAGAGGACATTCTTTCATGCTGACAATGCTCATTTAAAAAAATGCATTAATTAAATTTACAACTGAACTCCTTGGGGGAGAATTGTATGTCTCCTGTTTTGTTTTACTCACACTCTGCCATATATTTTATGTTATAACAGTCTCAGATGATGACCCAGCATATGTTGTTCATTTTAAGAACACTTTCACTGCAGATTTGACAAAATGCAAAGAAGATACCAATGTGACATTTCTAAAGATAGCTCCAGCACTTGAACCAAGGGGTTCAAGAATCTGAAGTGCCTTTCAAAATCTGAGAAGGACAAAGTATGGAGCATGCTTTCAGAAATCTTAAAAATGCGACACTCTGATGCAGAAACTACAGAACTTGAACCACTAAAAAAGAAAATCAACCTTCTGCCGATGGCATCTGACTCAGATACTGAAAAACAAACATGCGTCGGTCCACACTGCTTTGGATTTTATTGAACAGAACTCATCATCAGCATGTCCTCTGGAATAGTGGTTGAAGCTTGAAGGGACATATGAATCTTTAGCATATCTGGCACATACATATCTTGTGATGCCAGCTATAATAGTGCCATATGAACACCTGTTCTCACTTTCAGATGACGTTATAAACAATAAGTGGGCACCATTATCTCCTTTAAATGTAAACAAACTTGTTTGTTTGAGCAATGGGCTGTTCAAGAAGTAGGACTGAGTGGACTTTCTATGCTCTAAAGTTTTACATTGTTTAATTTTTTAATTCACTTATTTTTTGTACATAATTCTACATTTGTAAGTTCAACTTTCATAATAAAGAGATTGCTGTATGGTATTCGTATTAGGTAAATTGAAAAATACTGTTACTTTTGTTTTGTTACAATGCAAATATTTGTAATAAAAATAAATATAAAGTGAGCACTATACACTTTGTATTCTGTGTTGTAATTGAAATCAAAATATTTGAAATGTAAAAAACATTCAAGAATAAATGGTTTTCTATGATTGCTTAACAGTGCAATTAATTGCGAGACATTTTTTTTATCCCTTGACAGCTCTAATTGTCACCACTTCACACCAATTGGACAGCTCAGAGGCTTTTTTTTTTAACAGTCCCATGATTTGAAGGGATTAATTTAATTCTAATTTAAAAGTCAGAATTCAGCCTTTGGACCCAGAGTTTTTCAACTTCCAAGCCCCAAATGGTTTCTTGGTTTTGTGAAATTTTTTTGTTAATTACCGTATTTTTCGGCATATAAGACGCCCTTTTAACCCCCCAAAATATTCGCAAAATTAGGGGGGGCGTCTTATACGCCGAATATGTGAACTCACCGGGCAGCTGGAGCTGGGGCGGCTGCAGGTGGCCCGGCGGGCGGGGCGGGGCGGCGCTTCCCCCCCAGCCCACCCGCATGTGTTCGGGGCCGGCGGGGAACGGGAGCAGCTCGGGCCCCGGGGCCCCTGGGAGCGCCCGCCCGCGTGGCGGGGACGGGAGAGCAGCGCTCCCCCAGCAGCCCGCCCGCGCGGCGGGGACGGCGCTCCCCCAGCAGCCCGCCCGCGCGGCGGGGACGGGAGAGCAGCGCGCTTTTTGTGTGTGGTGGGTTTTTTTGGGTTTTTTTTTTTCCCCCCGGCTTTTTTACCTAAAAACTTGGGGGCGTCTTATACGCCGGAGCGTCCTATATGGCGAAAAATACGGTAATATTTTTGAAGATATAAATCATTAAAGTGGTCTAATGATAGGGAGGGAATCTTTCATTTCTGTCAAATTAGACCAATCTCTGATAATCTGGTGCATTATGTTCCTGAATAATTATTCAATATAAAATGTAAAAGTTAGTGTTTTTTCTCTCTAATTTAGAAATTATATGAAATCTTAGAATGATAGAAATGTAGGGCAGAAAGGATAAGGAGAGATCTTCTAATCCAGCTTCCTGCACTGAGACAGGATCAAGTATACCTAGACATCACTGATAGGAGTTTTTTTAACCTGTTCCTAAAAGCCTTCAGTGACAGCTATTCAGACAACCTCCCTTGGAAGCCTATTCCAGTGATTAAATATTCTTATAACTGGAAAGTTTGTCCTAATATTTAATATAAATCTACTGTTCTATAGATTAAGATTATAACTTCTTGTCCTGCCTTCTGTGGACAGTGTCTTCGATAGCAACAAGTACACTTAACAGCACTTTAAATATTATAGTACCTGAATTACATATTATTTATTAACAGTTCAAAACAGTAAATTTGAAATATTGCTTTCAGGTCTACATATTATGTATATCGATACTTCCAACCCCAAGCATTCAAAATCATGAGTAAAGTGTCCTCCAATTCCCCTGAAATAAGATTTACCTTATAAACTTGAGATTTTTTAAAAATAAATGTTCTTTTTATCTGCCTTCTGATTTTTGAGCCTTGGGGATTCATGTTTTCAGGGCTAGAAACTTTCATTTTTCTTTTTAAAGGAAAGCGATATTCTCACATATTAACTTTACTTCAGGAGCTGTTTTATCAAATGCATCAAATATGATGAGACCTATCCCAGACCGGTGACAGATCTGGCAATTTTCTGCAATCTCTTCCAGAGATCTTACTGTATTAAATTGGTGTCTCTGTGGGCCTATTGATTGTAATCTTATGACGGAGGGTAACCACAGCCCCCCCCCCCCTTGTATAAATAGCCTGAATTTAAACTTAATCAGGGCCTTCTTTCTGATCCAGCAAATGGACACGCTCTCCTCTCTGAGGAGTGCCCCAAGCGTTGGAAGGATTTCTGCCTACTGAGGCCCCATAACACTGATAGGTGATCTCTGGTAACCTCAGTAACACACATGTAGGTTCTTCTGTTCCTTTAATGCGTTTTCTCTATTGTGCTTTCTTTCACCTTAAGAATAAATGTGCTTGCTTAGAAACAGTTGTGTGGTAACTAATTACATTGTTTATAGCTTCTGAGGAGAAAACGAAGGAGGCCTACTGGGAAACTGACAGTGTGGGCAGGGAGCTGCGCAATCTGGAAAAACCCAGATTAGGAGAGAGATATACACACATCTCCATCCAAGAGAGGTGACAGCTGAGGAGCTGGGATCCCAGAGTGGGTGCCTTGGTGGATCCCAAGGACAGGGACATACAGGTGCAGTCGCCCTGAACTGTGACAAAATTCACAAGAGTGCATTTTCTAGATTTATTTGACATCGACCTTGCAACATTTGAAATGTTGTAGTACACCTAAATATTTATTCCCAAGACTTCTTGCTTGGTGTTCTGCAACAGTATTAAGGAGACTGCATATTGCATAAAATTTTGGTTTTACAAAATCTCATTTAGCCATTTCTGACCATCAACATTCAAAATGTGTTACTACTTTGCGGCATAGTACTTATAATACAGAGGACTGATTTTTCATAACAGTTTTGTACTTATATTTTATTAATTATTTTTAATTTTCCATAATTTGACATTCAAATTTAGACAAAAATATATCATGTAATCCCAATTCAATAAAGGCAAATTTGGGGGGGTATGTTAAAGATGATTGTCCCGAGTAAACATCAGTGCTCCTATGAAGTCTGTATGTCACTTTGGGTTACATCAAATTAAAATTATGCACCAATACTTAAAGCACAAAGTGAGTAGTAGAGAAACTACTAGAAAAAAGACCATTAAAACCATTTGTTGTCTAAGTGTGGATGCAAAATAATCCTGGAAAAAAATATGAAAGATTTTAACATGTCAGAAAAGGTCATCCTCACTTTTAATCAGCACTCTGATGTTTTCCATGGATAGCGGTTTCATTGCCAGATCTAGGAAGGCAAGGTGGGAGGACAAAGATTGGTTTCTGTACACTTCTTAGAAAATGTTTCTGTAAAGGTGAGACTGAGAATTCAGCAATTATACAACCCAGGGGATCTGGCTGTTAGACAAACAGAAATCTTAAGGGCTGAAAAACATATCTCAGAAATGTCATATATTTAGGGTAAAGTCACTAGCAATGCTTCCTATCTGCATGCCTGGTTCCACAATTACAAGAGCTGAAATAAAACATTCCTCCCTTAAACAAAGAGGGCCCCATATATTTTTGAGCTATCTTCCTCTGAACATGTAAACCCATGGTTTCCTTGGGGTCTGAACTTCACCCTCTGGAGGAAACACACATACCTTTCATTCATAAATGAAAATGGGTGTGATATGCAAAAAAACCCCAACTTTTAAAATATAAGTAATTTAATTATGGGATTCAACAGCATGAGATACTGGTACCAACAGGGCCTACCCTGGGAAAAAAATTAGTGTTTCGGTCACACAGCCATAGTACTAGAGAAACATACTACAAATCTCCATTCTGTAAAGATATAATCATAATAAACCATTACCGTGAGATTTTTTTTCCAAAATGTAATTAATTGATGTTTTGAAAATTATTCTCTGTCAGGCACTCATAGCAATAAGAAATTGTTCTTCTGTATTGCAAACTATACAGTGATTGGTTGTCTGTGTTTAAAGGATTTACTGTACAATAAAAATTACTATGTACTGCTGTTGGTGGCACTTATCTGATAGGAGAGTCATAAGATGATCAATCTGCCTGAAAGAACTGAAAAGCAAAGCAATTCTGATAGTGAAACTTCAAACCAGATGATGCTCTGATTAGAGACACCCACAGAGATTACACAAGTATAATAAATCATTTAAGATTTTTAGCTTCAAATAACACAAAAGAATGCAGTTTTTTATTAGAAAATAAACTGTTTATTAAGAACATTCTGAAGGTGACATTTATAACTCATAAACCATCTTGGAATGGTTAGTCAAATACATTACTTCATTGGCAGAACACTCAGAGACTTTGTTCTGAAAAAGAATTATTAAGGCAGGCCATGAAATGCCCACTGCTCTATTCCATTGTCATTGAGCAAAAATTCACAAGTTGTTCACTCTTCTTTTTCAAATAAAAATACATATTTTTGCCAAAAAGAGCAACCTTGAACCACCCTTTGAAGGTTAATTTGCTCAGGCTTGGACTATGAAGAAATTGCTTACCTTGTAGGTGCTCTTTAAATACTGTATGCAGCCAGGAGAAGGTAAACATATCTCCTTGCTAAAACTAAATAACTAATTCAATAAATGTAGGGAGAGGACAAAAAGCTGAGTGGAGAACTCCTTGTTTAAGAGACTCATAGGGCACTGAACAGCAGGAGACTGTGAGCATATTCAATTCCCACTGACGTAAAGTATTAATCGGAGGTACAACAGAATCTCAGAGTTACAAACTGACTGGTCAACCACACACCTCATTTTGAACTGGAAATATGCAATGAGGCAGCAGTAGAGACCAAAACAAAACAAAATAAAAAAACAAATACAGTACAGTACTGTGTTAAATGTAAACTACTACAAAAAATAAAGGCAAAGCAGCATATTTTCTCTGCATACTAAAGTTTAAGTTGTATTAAGTCAATGTTCAGCAGTAAACTTTTGAAAGAACAACCGTAACATTTTGTTCAGAGTTACAAACATTTCAGAGTTGCTGATACACAGTGTCTAGTTCTGTTGCAACAATTCAAGAAAGATGTTGATACATGGGAAGTGTTCAGAGAAGATCCATGAGAATGATTAAAGGATTAGAAAACATGCCTCATGGCGATAGATTGAGCTCCTTGAGTCTATTTAGCTTAACACAGAGAAAGTAAAGGCATGACTTCAATACAGTCAACAAGTGGCTACAAGGGAAACAAATATTATATATTCAGTCTAGCACAGAAAGATATAACACAATCCAATGGCTAGAAGTTGAAGCTAGACAAATTCAGACTAGAAATAAGACATACAATTTTTAACAGTGAGGTTAATTAACCATTGGAACAATTTACCAAGGGTCATCATGGATTCTCCATCACTGGCAATTTTTAAATCAAGATTGAATATTATTTCTAAGAGATATACTGGAGGAATTATTTTGGGGGAAGTTTTATGGCCTGTGCTATACAGGAGCTCAGACTAGATGATCACAAGGGTCCCTTCTGGCCTTGGAATCTATTAATCTATTACCAAGTTCAGGCTTCCAACCTTTATTATTCAAACCTGACAATAAGATCCATGTTATGATTAGTCCATATTCCATACTTAATTACTTGGTCATGAACTGAAATTTCTTTTCCTTCATTTTGTGTTTCTCTTATTCTCACCAATTTGTCTGTGTTCTCGGCCATTCACAGAATACATTGCATGGGGTGCAGTTTATCAGAAAATCAAACTTCTTGCACTCAAAAAACATTAACCATACAAAAAATCAAACTCATTTTAAAAAATTCTCCCAACAATCTGCGATAAATAATGTGACTCATTTATTGACTAGATTGTATATGAACTAAATATATCCTAGAAATTATTAAAATGTATCGGCAGAAAGTTACATACATATGCCACTCTCCAGAAATCTCTACTACTAGTATGTCATTATGATTGCCTCATATTATATTGTCTTTTTCAATATAGTTTACTGTACAATATTATTTTCCAGGAGATGACCCATTCCTGGCCTCCACCACTCTCAGCTATTCACACACCTGGAAAAGTGGAACAGAGCAAGTTTCCATTTCCAAACAAGGTAAGAAACTCTATATAGTCTAGAAATCCTTCTACCCCAACCTCAATATACAGCCTCAACTCTGACCCCCCAGATAACCTTGTGCTGCCACTAACTAGACTGCTAGATGCATATGCAGAAGATAGAGAGAATACATGGATGAGTATGGTAAAGGTTTTAGACGTGTGTCTGGGAAAGTCATGTTACTCACAAGTGGTGAAGTCACTAGTGATCTATGTAAGTTATCCCAGACCAATAGAACTTTTAGATCACACCATCCTGTACTGTGTAAATGCCACAAACATATGCCAGAACTACTTTAGTCCTGAGTTAAAGGTTTATTGGTGCTAAGTATTGTTTCTAATATTCTGCTGGTGAAACCAATTGTGACAGATATTGCAATTTCCTGCAATATCTTTGAAAAATTGTATTGAATTAAATTTCAGTATCTTTGGGGTTCTTTGTACTTAATGCAAAGTGTATGTATTATTGTGGGCTGGGATTGTGTATAACTTCTATAGGCGGGAGGTGTGATGGAAGGCCTGGGTGATCCAAAGACTATGTTGAACAATGTGCCAGACAAGAATGGACTTTTGGGACAATTCACGTGAAGTGGATTTCCCGTGAAATATTCAAGAAAACCACCTTTTCAAGCTAAGCCCTAAGGAGTGGACCTTTGTCTGCTTATCACCTATTACATGAAGCCAACATCACAGGCCCAAGCTATAGAAAGTAAAGACTGAATTATTCATGTTAGTTCTGGTTCTGAATCTGAGAAAGTTATGAGCTTGTAGCCACAGGAAGAACCCAGCTGTGGGTTTTGGAGGACCAAAAACTACAAGAGCCCAAGGCTGGCACTGGGGTGACCCCTGGTAAGCTTTTTTAGCATGTGTGTTGGTTCTATTGTTTTAATGTTTTCTCTGTGATGCTTTCACTTTAAGAATAAATGTGTGTAGTAACTTGTGACTGCTGGCAATTACAGTTGTTCAGAGTCTTCAGAAGGAAAGCAAAGCACAGACACCAGCCTATTTACAGACTCTGGCTTGCTGGAGATATCACAGTGTAGGCAGGAAACTGAGCAGACTCAAAAAATCCCCATCAGGGGATGTGGATCTCTGCCCAAAAGAGGTGATACCTGAGGAGCTGGAAGCCTAAAGGAGATATGTGATGGGGTTTGACTCACAACACTAGCACCTCCTGCTGGCTGTCCCGGGATTATCTATTAGCCAGGGTGCCTTCTTCTGGTGAAGTCTTGCTGCCGTCACTTCTGCTCCAGGACCCATATCACTCTATCCATATCACAGTATCCTCTTCAGGGCGCAGCCCTGTGCTCCCCACTACCAGGGGACCTGCAGTCCACTGTCCAACCACTTCCCTCAGTGATGACTGCAGCCTATTGTCTGGACACTTCCTCAGTGGTGAAGGAACCCACCCACTACTTTGAATCCCAGCCCTGGGACCCTGTAGATGGTCACCACTTGCTGTCTTCCTGCCGAATCCTCAGTTCATTTCCCTGGACCATTTCCTGAAGGCCCCCAGAACCTTCTCGGTCCTTACCTCAGAACTTCAGCCTGCCAGTCTGAGCAGCTAGCCAGGAGCTCTCTCTAGCTTCCCCAGTCTCTGCTGGCAGCACTGCTCTGTCCAGGGTGCTGGCATTCCTTCCTCCTGCTAGGAACCTGACTTTCACTGCTCCAGCTCCAAGCAGCTACTGAAGCTGCTCTGCCCCTCAACCCTTCTTATATGGACCTGCCAGACCCTGATTGGCTGATCCTTCCAGCTCCTCTCCTATTGGCTGCTTTCTAAACAGCCTCCCTATGGCTCTATTAACCTTTACAGGAAAATGTGGGGCAAATTCCCCATCACAGGGTGCCTTTAATGGACCACAAGTGGGAAATACAGGTGTGATTGCCCTGAACTGTGACACCAAGATCCTTTCGTTACCGTGAGTCCACTGTACAGGCCTCACAGGGAAAGAAAATTATAATCATCTAGTCAAGAAACCTTAAAGATTTTCCTACAGGGAAACAGCTTTTCAGTGGATAATAATGTTGTAATTTTTAACAATCAGGGATTTAAACAAAAGCCTTGTCCAACTGCAAAAAGGAAAAAAGATACTATTTCTGTGACACGATGCTTTTTTTAAAACTAGCATTTATTTGAAGCTGATCAGAAGTTTGGAACATTGAAATAAGTCCTATGGGGGATGAATTAGAGGACTGCAGCAGGGGAGGATGTTAGAGATGTATGATAAAAATAATATACACCTGGCTCTGCAATTTATCACATGGCTATCACCACTGTGTGTGTGTGTGTACAGTATGTGTGTATATAGGTGAAATAGCTCTTCTTCGTGTATATCTATATATAGTGATAAAGACATAAATTGTAGAGTCATATGTTATATTGCAGAGCCATGTGAATATCGATGTTATCATTCACCTCTGACCTTCTCATTTACCCTCTGCCTGCCACTGCATTTCCCTGAGACTTATTCTAACATTTCAAACACTTAAAGAGCCACCATTTTGTTTAGAACATCAACCTATCAAGAAATGTTTCTTCCTTCTTCCACCATAGTGGATTTTCACCCACAAAAAATTATACCTGCCCCAGGCCTAGGACAAGCAGGGTTATTTTGTCCACGTGACAAGTTTTCTATATATAAAAATGTCACAACTTTATCTCACAGCTCTGCCTGGCTAGAAATGAGCTTTATATAGTGCATTGGGGATGGGAGATGCCTAATGAGACCCAACACTGACTTGATTCCTGGAAAAGCCCCAAGATACTAAGCTTTAACTCATGACATCTTTTGGTATGGAAAAGATATTTTAATCATTTTAAGGCATTTCTATCGCTCACTCTGAGCCTTCATAGTTACGTTCTAACTAAAACATCTGTTTTGCAGGCTTAGAAATACAGTGGTTTAAATATTTTTTTTAAAGTTCCTAAAACATTCATAAACTAGGTTTTTTCTCTAACATGTGACATATGCATAGATCAGACAACGGTCTTGTGTAGTATAAAGGTTTTATTAGGGCATGTCTTCACTACCACTTTAATTCGACCTTAACGACGTTAGGTCGAATTAAACGTGTACCTGTCTTCACATACATGCCCTTAAAGTCGATTTAAAGGGCCCTCAAAATCAAATTTGTAACTCCTGCCTGACGAGAGAAGTAAGGCTAAAATCGACTTCTCTATGTCTACTGTGAGTAGTGAAGAGGCATCTGAAGTTAAGCCTCTGACCTCCGAGCGGCCCCGCGAGGGGGGGGGCTGTTCGGGGGGGGGGCTGTTCGGGCAGGCGGGGGGGTCCGCGGGGCTGCTGGGGGGGGGAGGGGAGCCGGCGCGGGGCTGCTTGGGCGATCCGCTCAGCTGCCTGTTCAATTTCAGGTGAAATTGACCAGACAGCTGAGCCGATGGCCCAAGCAGCCCTGCGCGGGCTCCCCCCCCTCGGGGCGGGGGGGGGTCCGGCCGGGGGGGGGCTGTACAGGTGGGCGGGGGGGTCCGCGGGGCTGCTGGGGGGGGAGCCCGCGCGGGGCTGCTTGGGCAATCGGCTCAGCTGTCTGGTCAATTTCACCAGGCAGCTGAGCAGATCGCCCAAGCAGCCCCGTGCCGGCTCCCCCCCCTCGGGCGGAGGGGGGGTCTGTTGGGGGGGGGATGTTTGGGCGGGGGGGGGGTCCGCGGGGCTGCTTGGGGGGGGGGAGCCCGCGCAGGGCTGCTTGGGCGATGGGCTCAGCTGTCTGGTCAATTTCACCAGTCAGCTGAGCGGATCGCCCAAGCAGCCCCGTGCGGGCTCCCCCCCCTCGGGCGGGGGGGGGGCTGTTCGGGCGGGGGGGGTCTGTTTGGGGGGGTCTGTTCGGGTGGGCGGGGGGGGTCCACGGGGCTGCTGGGGGGGGGAGCCCGCGCAGGGCTGCTTGGGCAATGGGCTCAGCTGTCTGGTCAATTTCACCAGGCAGCTGAGCGGATCGTCTAAGCAGCCCCGCGCTGGCTCCCCCCCACCCCTCGGGCGGGTGGGTATGGCGGGGGGGGGGTCTGTTCGGGCGGGGGGGTCCACGGGGCTGCTTGGGCGGGGGGGGGTTCCAGCACGCATTGCACTGTGGGCTACCTACCCACAGTGCAATGCAGGCTATGTCGACCCCTGCAAAAGTTCTAGGACAGACAGTGTCGACCACTGTCGACCTGCTGTCCTGGTGGGGACACACTGATTCGATTTTCTAAACTCGAGTTTAGAAAATCGAATTAAGGGAAATCGACCTAGTCCTGTAGTGAAGACATACCCTATGCGTTCATTTGGGATGACTTGCATGATTCACTAGAGGCTTCTCCATTCATGAGCAGTGTGACTATCCCAAATTCATGTTGCTAAAACATTTATAAATGTTCCAGATCACTATGGATTACTTACACACAAGTGCTTGGCAATCTAACAGCAACACAAGAACACGTGATCTAAATTCAGGATATAAGCTTTATTGCTTACTTCCAGGCAAATATCCAGGGACTGGAATGCTGAAGGTAGCATTGTTCATTCTCTGTGGGAAGGGTGTGAGACCATTACAGCTCATTTCTAGTGACTCTTCCAGCCAACTCAAGGAACAGTATTGATGTACTCCAGGGGAAGAAGTAGCATACCAACCCTCTGCAGCACAGGGATATAGGGTGACCACATGTCCCAATTTTATAGGGACAGTCCCGATTTTTTCTTTTATGGGCTCTTATTATCCCCCACCTCATGTTCCGATTATTCACACTCGCTCTCTGGGAATGTCGCTGTGGACAGGGTATTTATGAGTTGGGGAAGGGGAAACGTAGAGGGATCCCCAGCATTGTTATGGACTTGGAGGACTCCTGCCTTCTTGAAAGGCTACAAAGTATTTTTGTTCATTCTTTCCATAAAAATAGAATATCAGCATTAATTCTAACACATACTGAACTACTTTTAACCTGTATCTCAACTAATTAGCAAGCTGACAGCTTGAGACTTGCAATTCCTAATTAGGCTATTAAAGTTTCAGGGGTTATCAAAATTGCAGCCAACCTGGATTTGGAATCATTCTAGAAATAAAAGCTAAATAACTACATTTTAAATATCATTATTATATATATATACTGTACACACAGCATAAAAATTAAACGTAAAAATTAATGTTAAAGATCCAAGTTAAATCCACAAGGAAAGGAAAGTTAGTGTCAAATTCAAAATACGCTGCCTATACTGGACATCCTCCATCACCTCATCACAATGAGAATGCATTAAAAAAAGCAGACCAGAAACATCTCTTTGCCTAGTAGAGGGTATCAAAGAGATTAATTATCCTTAATTTTGAATTTTCTTTCTCTGTGGAATTAATCTATACTCTTAAATTTACTAGAAGGTGGCATTGTGAGTCCCTTTATTTCTCATTTTTCAAATCTTAAAGATAATTGAATCAGTGTATATATACAGCATCCCATATATGCTTTTCCCTCTACTATCTTTGTGAGGCTTTGTTAGGTACAAATGATCATGCATTATTGTATTGCAATACCATCTATTTTATTCCAAACATCTTAATATATAAAGTGTAAATGAATAATTAAATCTACTAAGTAAGAACATGCTTGATGCTTATAAGAAAGAGCTTTCATGTTCATGTATTCTCTACTCTTTTGTGTGAAAAGAGGATGAGGTAAATTCTGGTGATTGCATGGCTCTTTTCCTTCATTTTTACAGTGATTTCGTATGTCTCAAAAGCAGATCAGGTACTCCATTTCCACGTAGCTATATGTGATTGTATGAGGTCACCCATCATTGTGGTGTCTGGGCAGCACAATCTCCACTTTCAGAAAAGTAGTCCATTTTCACAAGTGTGTTACATGCACATTCTTAACAGAAGCTTTAAATGTTGTTGTCATCTCATCTTTATAGTGGCCAGTTAATTATTGTTATTTTTTAATTATGGTCAGTAAATTATTGTTATTCTTGTTAATGTTATTCTTGTTGATTGTTATTCTTCTTAATTTTAAAAAAACTAGAATGTGTGAATTAGAAAAGAACTGCCGATGTGAGTGACTCACCTTTACCAAATATAATTGCTTTTAAGATCTGAAAAAAATGATGCCTCGAAAGGTCGACAGTTTGATTGTATGCTAGAGTAACATTTAAATTCAAGTGTACCTGTCATCACATCATTACAGCAAACTGCTCCTGCTTTTTTTGAGCTTATACTCAAAGACTAAAGGAAGCAGGAGTTTATATCTCTTCATCAGAAGGGATCATAGTTAGGGCAATTCCACAAAGTAAATAGTTTAAAGTGTAAAAAGTGTTGCCATGCTGTGAGATGTAGATTGTAGCTTATATATATGGACCTATAAACCTCTTAGGACATGAAAAAAATTAGGCATCTGCTCAGCCTGGTCCAGATGAAAAGAGGGCTTTTACTGCAAAGACATGGGCATAAATAATAAATAGTAGCCTTCTCTTCTGGTCACCTGGGGGGAGGGGTCAGCATCCTGAAGCTGACATGGCAGGGAGCTGCTCCATGTGGCAGGTGAACCTCTGGCTCTCTAGCCTCCCTTAAAGGGGCAACACACGCTCTCTGACAAGCCAAACAAAGATCCCCACCACTTAATGTGTGGTGAGTTCATTTCCGGTATGTAGGATGGCAGTGAATAATAGATGCGTATTATAGACATGCACATTCCAAACCAAACCATCAAGTCTGGAGATTCCTGACTCCACAGGCAATTTACACAGCTAGAGTGGATTTAAAATCTGGCCCTTCAAGATTCTGAATGCCCACAATTCAATGAGCCTGGCTTAATTGCAAGTTGAAGTTGCTGAGAAGTGCTATGGGATTAAGCCTTTACGAGTCTGACCATGCTCCCATTTAGCTCAATGGAAAAACTCCTATTGATTTCAGTGGAGCATGATCAGGTTCTTAGTGGATTTAAGATTGCCATAAAAAAAATCCTATCCAAACCTACAGTAGCTGGGGAAAAGGAAAGAAGAGATCCATGGGGGAAAGAGATAAGGAAACAGCTAGGTTTATTTGGGGGACTTAACTGTATTTCTGTATTTTTCATTCTGTTTAAGTAACTTTAACTTTAAATGTCCAGGCTTTTTCATGTTTTTGCTTTTTAGGAAAACTATACACTTCTCAAGTGCTTAATTAATAAAGGTTTACAGACATAGCTGCAGCTTAAAGATATATTTAGCCTGGAAATAAGAAATTATTGTCTTGAGCCCATCTGTTGGTTCAGTACTGCCCTTAGGTTTTAGCTGACAATCTTTCTGCCTTGAAAATAATGTATTTATTGGTATGTATGCCTATTCTGTCAATGTTGCTGTCTTTATTGTCATAATTGCAGCATGCACAATAAATGGTATAGTATTATAAAGTGTATTTATTTCATACATATTGGAGATATGTATGGAATACCCTCCCTGAACTAGTTCATAATCCATTTCTCTTGTACTTAGCCACCCAGTGGTGGCTAGCCTGAGTGACAGTCAGAGATACTTGACCTTTAGTATTTTAAAAAAAGAAGGATAGAAAAACTTCAAATGATTTAGAACCATTAAGTTGACTAAATGTTTGTTAAAAAGCCTTGCTGACACAGTCCGAGGGCTCAAAGTATTTTTGGAGCCATTTCTAAACTGAAAATTGCACGATCTAAGTGCTGTGCCATATTTATGGTAACTGAGATTCCATCTTTAGCTTTTGTAGGAGGCACCTAAAGATCAAGAGTCCATAAATAATACACAGTATTATCTATATCTATAGCACCAATATAATGTTACTACATATGGTACATTACAACCTTTTTCATATATCAAGTCTAAAAACAGCCGATAATTGCAATGAATTATTTAAAACAAAATGGATTTGAACAAACCTGCTTGGAAGATTTAATGCAAGGCAGACTATCAGTGTTTTTCAAAAATATTCTAAACTTTTCACTAGAAATGTTTTAGGTTCTTTTGTGAAGTTCAATTACAAAACCACTTCTGAGACATACGTATCTGCTGTTTCACTGAAGACTAGCTTGAGATTACAGAGATACTGTACCAAGACTATGTTTGAAAACTAGGTGTTGATTTAATTTGGTTTTTATTTTAACCTAATATTTCAGTATGTCTAGTAGCTAATAGAAGTAGGCTCAGGAGTAGGGTCTAAACTTCCATTCTCTAATGCTGAGGGTATCAATTTCCTGATCCATTATGGACACAACACTTGGGATCCTCGAGGTGAGGAAAAAAGATTAGCTGTGCTGCTCCCAGAACAATCTGATGCCCTATGAAATGATATTGGCAAGAACTTCAGAAATAATCATTTGTCTGCCTGTCTGTCTTCTCACCAAGCCTGGTAGAAAGTAATAGCCCCTTGAGTTCTAGTAGAGTAATAAGTGAATAATAAGCTGGAGATTGATAGCAAAGATAGAAAAAAATATACTATTAAAGGGTCATGGTTGAGAGAGAAGTATAAAAAGCCTAGAGTAAATGCATTTTCAAGGAAATATTTGATTTTCTTCTTATGGTTGGAAATGATGTTCTGTGATTAGACTGAATGAATGATTAACAAAGCTGTATGGTAGTATTAACGTAACTTACAATTTTGTCTCTAAAAATTACCCCCAAAATAATACATGGTATGCTTTTCTTTATTATTTTAGGAGTCGCAGCAGGTGTCTACAGGACACAGCAATCCAAGTAAGAATTACCTCATTTTACAGCTGGATTTGGTGGAGAGGCTGACTGTGAATGTGAGAAACAAGTGAACAAAAGGACAGCTGAGAAAAAAAAAAGTGGAAATGTGAAGCCTATTGGTCCAGTACAGGATTTCAGCTACTGTTTTGTCCCAGTGCAGAACCTTGGGCCTCACAATCACTAACGGCCTATAATGGGGAAGGGAGGGAACAGTCCTTTAGGTTGGCAATGGAAGGAACAATTTGCTTCTTCATATCTTGTTCTGCTGAATGTGAGAGCGATTTAGAGGGGAAAATAATTGTTCTTCTGAAATGCTAGGAAGTGAGTGGAAACTCTGTATCCACATACAAATGCACACACAACCCCAACCTCCAAACTGCCTAGAATTGCTGAGAGTTTGCTTTATTATTAATTTTTTATTTATTTATATGCCATGGCATTGTCACTGTATATAGTGCTATAATACATGAAGTACGCCAAAAACAATAACAAATGCTGCTCCAAAGAACATATAGTTTTGGGCTGCATTTGGTGTATAATTTTGTCATGGATGGTGAGGACAGAGCTTGCTTTGCTCACATCCTTGCCTGTCCTCCTACTCAAGTGTACAGGTAATGTTACAGAGCAGTTTTACTTTAATTCCATTTAGTTATTGATAAAACACTTCAGTGGCTGTGTGGAAAGAAAAGATTGACATCCCTGACTGTTATTAATGTTCTCCAGCAGATTCAAAATACATGGCCCTACCCTGTTAATGACATCAAAGCATCCCAACCCAGGGCTCTATTTTGTTAGCTTCATGACTTGTGAGCTAAAACAGAGCACTATTTGCAAATTACAAAACTGGGTTTGAAGATGACAAATGCGCTGAGCCAGTAGACATGGCTTTGAAATTGACTGGTCACCCACCGGTTGCAGGATGCAGCCACCCAGCGGGAGAATGCTAGAGACTTCAGGCTATTAATATAGTATGGCACTTTGCTAAGGAAGGGCGAGCACTGTGGAAGACAATGTTGTGAACAAGCAGTTGGTGGTACCACTTAATTGCCAGCATAGGTTTGATATTGCTGTGAGCACCCGCACAAAGTAAGTAATAAAAAGGCAAAGGGGGTGGGGTTCTCTAGAAAAATAATGAATGCAGTAATGAGAGAAGGAAGCACTCAAGAGCCATAATAGTTAAGGTTGTGCAAACACTTGAGTAATTCGGAGCATAATAAACACAAGAGCAGAGCTTAAGTGGTTTGTGATGACATCAGAACACCTAGCATTGGTCATCATTTTCCTGAGGTTTATTTTACCTACTTCATGGTCCTTGCAAAATTTTAATAATGAGAAAAAAAAAGACTTCATATTGAGGTGGATAGTTAGGTTGGATAAAGTAAGATACACACACTGTCAAATCTTTACCTAGAACTTCCATTGAAACGGCAAGCTTGTTTTGAGGTTTTGGGAAATTGTAACAAATGACTCCCAGTGAGGGAGGAGTTAACATGGCCCTTACCCTGCTTTAGCTGGTTGCAAGTCTTTGGGGTCCCAGTAAGCTGATGGCCTCAATATTAGCTAGTCTACTTTGGGAATGGTCTGTCTGAAGCTTGTCATGAAGGATATTTTGACTCCAGCTGTTAAAAATACCTTCTAAGGGCAACATTTTTGGGGTGACTACTGCACCCCCCTGAGTTTCATACTAGAGGTCTGCTCACAGCGCATGCCCTCGCCCCAGAGGGAGCTCAAGATTTGAATGTGATGAGTTCTGTGCTGCTCTCAGCTCCTACCCCTGATGCAGGGAGTTTGTTTGTAAACAGAGGCAGGGTGATTAAGATAACACAGGCTTGTCATTAGATTAAATTAAGGATCATTAGATGATCCTGAAAGCATTGCCAGGCACTCAAGTTAAAAAAATGGGAAACAGGGGTAAGTTTTCAGAATGTAGAGAGGTAAGGTAAGCAGTGGTGTCCCCCAAGGGTCTGTACTGGGAGCAGTACTATTCAACATATTCATAAATCTGAAAAAAGGTTAAACCATGAGGTGTCAAAATTTGCAGATGATACAAAATTACTCAAGATAGTTAAGTCCAAAGCTAACTGCAAAGAGTTGCAAAGGGATCTCACAACTGGACAACAAAATGGCAGATGAAATTCAATGTTGATAAATGCAGGTAATGCACATGACAAAATATACTACCAACTATACATACAAAATAATGGGGTCTAAATTAGGTGCTACCCGTCAAGAACGAGATCTTGGAGTCATTGTGGATAGTTCTCTGAAAACATCTGCTCCATGTGCAGAGAAAATCAAACAAGCTAATGGAATGTTGGGAATCATTAGGAAAGGGGTAGATAATAAGAGAAAAATATCACATTGCCTCTATATAAATGCATGGTATGCCCACGTCTTGAATACTGCAGGCAGATGTGGTCACCCCATCTCAAAAAAGATGTACTGGATTTGGAAATGGTACAAAGAAGGGCAACAGAAATGACTAGGAGTATGAAATGGCTGCCACATGAGGAGAGATGAATAAGACTGGGACTTTTCAGTTAGGACCAGAGGCGACTATGGGGGGGATAGGATAGAGATCTATAAAATCATGAATGGCGTAGAAAAATTGAATAAAGAAATATTGTTTACTCCTTCACATAGCACAAGAACTGTAGGGGTCACCCAATAAAATTATTAGGCAGCAGATTTAAAACAATCAACCCATGGAACTTTTTGCCTGGGGATGTTGTGAAGGCCAAAACTATAAGATAGTTCCAAAAAAGAACTAGATATGTTCATGGAGGATAGGTCCATCAGTAGCTATTAGCCAAGATGGCAAGGATGGTGTCCCTGGCCTCTCTTTGCCAGAAGCCAGGAAAGAGCGACAGGGGATGGATCACTCAATGATGATTGCCGGTTCTGTTCATTCCCTCTGAAGCACTTGGCATTGGCCACTGTTAGAAGACAAGAGTCTGGGCTAGGTGGATCACTGATCTTACCCAGTAAGACCATTCTGAAGTTCTTATATATAACCCAGATGTATCTACCCCCCACTGTAACCCACAAGAATCTTCTGCCCTCCCAGAGCTTAGATAGAACCCAGGAGTCATGATGAGGTCTCTCTCTCTGTAGAGTTAGTAACAAAGTAAGAATATGCATTAACATTTTAAACCTAGCCAGTGTCCCTTAAGTAACCTGCCACAAGAGGTCAGAACATGTTAGTATTAGAGCTATGTGGCTCTAATATTTTTTTAACTTTCTTTTATATAGGAATTAGATACAATGTTCCTGTCAACTAATTGTTAAGCTATCTGCCAAAAGACTAGAGTTTTCTGGTGCCTAAGCAGCCCCTGGAATCACAGTTAAAGTTGCCTCCCTTCCCAAAATCTGTAACGGTGCCCCTGCCACCTTTCCCACAAATAATAATAGGTTTGCATTTTCTTAGTGTCTTCCATACAAGGATCTCAAAGCACTTTACAAACACTAATGATATAAGTTTAATTACTCTGATGACTGGTGTCTTTGTGTGTTGCTTTCCTGCTCCTTGCTTCCTGCTCCATATTCCTATTTGTTTCCTGGTTCCGGCTCCCTGAACTCAATGTTCCAGTTTCTGTTCTTCTGGAGTGTGGGGGGTGCCCGGTGTTGGGTGTGTGCAGTTACTCAGTGCCTGGTCCTACATATCTGCCATTGGGGAGTGTTGTTATGTTTTGTTCAGACTGTTGCTAACTTAACTTTTTCATGGTTATTACATGTTTCAATTGACCACCTACGTGTGTCTCTTGCCTAATTTTCTTTGTGTTTTGGGGATTGTATTCTGGAATGCATCAGAGCCTAAAATTATGGCATCAAGTGCTTTTATTCTGCTACTCGTGCCACCTGCACATCCTTCAACTGTTGACTGGGGATACTTTATTCAGAATTTTTGGAACTATGTGCAGATCCTGCAACTATCTGATGTTGTTAGATTACCCTTACTGCAGAACTGCTTACGGTGTGATGGAATTGATATTTATGATGGACTCAAGGAGCCCAAGCCTTCCTTTGATGTGTCTGTCCAACTTCTCAACAAATATGTTGTGAGTGCAGCTTCTGTTCTGTTAAAATGGAAAATGTTTTTTTTTTTAAAAAAGCTCAACAGCGGCCCAGCAAAGCACTATGTGAATCTGCATGTCATTTGTGGCAGCTGGCCCTTGACTGGGATTCAGGGATGTTATGATGAGCAAGCTGAGGGACCATTTTGTGATTGGCATAGCCAGTGACTGCCTGAGCAAATAGTCACTGGCTGAAGATGTTAGAACTCTTAACTTTTGAAGACATGGTTACTAAGGCCAGGTCTACACTACCTACCTGAGAAGTAGTTATGTCAGCTAGAATAGAATAGCTATTCTAAAATAGCTAGAATAGAAGGGGATACCCAACATATCATTCAGACACCATGATTTATTTAACAGTGACAGTATTCTGTCCATGGGATATCCATTGTATGTCTCTGCCAATGGATTTGAACACCAAGCCCTTTGCACTGCCTGCAAATCATGTACCTCCTGCACTTATGGACAAGATCTGAACGGAACTGCAACACGTGAAAGATATTGGCTTCATTTGGGAGGTAGAAGGGCCTGTGGATTGGATTTCACTGGTGGTGACCATATACAAGAAGAATGGCAACATTTGACTGTGCACAGATTTTAGAGAGACAAAGCGGGTGAGGTGATATCTTTTATTGGACCAAGTTCTGTTGGTGAGAAAGACAAGCTTTCAGGCCACACAGAGCTCTTCCTCAGGTCTGGTAGAGGAGTTCCCAGCTTCACGGCAAATTGCAAAGTTGATCAGATTGTAAAGACGTCTATGCAGTGTGCAGCGGCAGTCAAAAAAGCAAACGGGATGTTAGGCATCATTAAAAAAGGGATAGAGAATAAGACGGAGAATATCTTATTACAAATCCATGGTGCGCCCACATCTTGAATACTATGTACAAATGTGGTCTCCTCATCTCAAAAAGGATATATTGGCATTAGAAAAGGTTCACAGAAAGGCAACTAAAATTATTAGAGGTTTGGAACGGGTCCCATATGAGGCGAGATTAAAGAGGCTAGGACTTTTTAGCTTGGAAAAGAGGAGACTAAGGGGGGATATGGTAGAGGTATATAAAATTATGAGTGGTGTGGAGAAAGTGAATAAGGAAAAGTTATTTACTTGTTCCCATAATACAAGAACTAGAGGCCACCCAATGACATTAGTGGGCAGCAGGTTTAAAACAAATAAAAGGAAGTTCTTCTTTACACAACGCACAATCAACCTGTGGAACTCCTTGCCTGAGGAGGCTGTGAAGGCTAGGACTATAACAGGGTTTAAAAGAGAAATGGATAAATTCATGGAGGTTAAGTCCATTAATGGCTATTAGTCAGGATGGGTAAGGAATGGTGTCCCTAGCCTCTGTTTGTCAGAGGGAGGTGATGGATGGCAGGAGAGAGATCACTTGATCATTACCTGTTAGGTTCACTCACTCCAGGGCACCTGGCATTGGCCACTGTCGGTAGACAGGATAGTGGGCCAGTATAGCCTTTCTTATGTTCTTATATGTACTTAGCACATATTTTAAGGGACCATTCAAATGGCCATTCCACATCTAACTCTACCAGGGTCCATGCTGTTATTTGGATGGCATTCTCATCTTTGCAAAGACCCTTCTTGGGCATAACGCTATTCTGGACCAGGTGCTCACCTGACCCCAGCAAGCTGGCATGAAGTTGAATGTGGTCAAATGCAGTTTTACAAAAGATGTTGTTATAGACTATTGCTCACGTTACCCCTTTTTATTCATAATTTCACAAGGCACCCATCTCTGAGGAGCTAAATTCTTGCCTAACCACTTTATTTGCAATGTTTGGCCTACTAGAGAGCTTTGTTTCAGAATAAGACACCTTTTCTATAAAGACTTTGAAGACTTTCTGATGAGTATTGGTACAGTACATTATAAATCTGCTGTGTACCATCCCCAAGGAAATGGCATAGTAGAAAGACTACATAGGACTCTGAAGAAGTGTGTAGCTGCAGGGATTTCTGAAGAAGTGTGTAGCTGCAGGGATTTCTAGATACACATTTACCTATTGCACTGAGTTATGCTTTATATGTTATTTGGAGGACACCTCATGAAAATACTGGAGAAACCCAATTCTACTGGCTGTTCAACAGACCTATGAGCACCAAGTTGTCTATGCTAAGGTTCATCCCACCCCTGTGCCATCCTCGAAGCCAACTGATGTGACTAAGAAAGATACGACTTTCAACAAGCATATCCACACAAGACCTCCCCCCCACACAAACATTCTATTCTGGACAAGCAGTGTATGTTAGGTGAGGGTCTGGAAGCATTTTCATTACTCGTGGCATGATCTTGCGGGCTGCAGGGTATGGAGTGTGGCGAGTGTGTTTACTGCACAGAGAACATGTTGTTAACCAACAAAATATACTTCCTACTGAAAGGGAAACAGAGAGGGAAGAGGACACTCTTTTCTGTATGATGATATGTGGCAAATTAGGGAAGCTGTTCCACATCAATAGCATCCAGCCCGTAAGATGAATCAGAGGTGTAACCTTGGAATAATTGGCTGCCTCTGGCAAGGTACTGCTGAGCTTTTGGGGAGAAAAGAAGGAAATTGTGGCGATTGATGTTTGTTGCCTTTCTGCATCTTGTTTCCTGTTTCCTCTTCCATTTTCTGTTTGTTTCCTGGTTCCTGCTCCCTGAACTCAATGTTCATGACTTAACTGTTTCATAGTTATTGCATGTTTTGATTGACCACCTACCTGCGAGTCATGCCTTATATTTCCTTGTGTTTTGGGGATTGTGGTCTAGCTAGGGTGACCACCCATCCTGAACTGGACAGGACAGTCCCAAAATGAAGAATTCAGGTCCCAGTCTCAGGCTGAATGACTCCGGGACAGAATTTGTCTCAGATTCCCTGTGGCAATGCACTGTGCCTGCCTGAGGCTCAGGGCAACACCACCCTCTTCCCAGTGGGGGTGGGAGGTGGGGAGCTGAGGTGGGCCTTAGTCTCCCTTGCCTTGTTATCTTGCCCATTGTAAATGATTCCTTGAGTGTTTTTCCTTTTCTTAGCAAGTATAGACATTCTAGTTCCAGCCTGCCGATCCATGTAGCCTCCCTAATCCTGTCTCCCAAGAAATTAGGCCTCACCCACGTCCAATTACTCATGTCAAGACAGGTCTCTAGGGTCCTCTCCTCTACCCATGGTACAATGGGCCAATCTCAATTTATCCCTTTCACCCCTTCAAGAAAGTGGATTTGAAATTAGCCTTTGCACTCTGGGTCATTCCACCCTTAGAACGTGAAATGTTAAAAGAACCAATTCAGTGGGAAGCAGCAGAAACCACCCACGTCTACAGCTGAAAAACCAGAGCTAGAAGGCCTTCATCCATATGCACATGCTCCAGAATATCAGTATTTTGGAAGAGAGCAGACCAACAGCAGACCTGCAAAAGAAGTAGGACATTTAGTGGGACTCGTGACCAGCTTCAAAGGACTGAGGTGGAGAAGGGAAAGGGCCTCATAACCTGCCCAGAAAATGATACCTGGAGCTAAAAAGGAGTAACTGGTTGCTGAATTGCCAGTTTCTCATAATAATACCTTCAACTAAGGGGAGACCAGGGCAGATTGTTTGTGGCAGTTTGTGTGAAGACTAGAAAGACAGAGTGTGGATAAGAGTGGGCTCAGATAGGTCAGGTAGCTCAGAGAAGCAACACCCCTTTACTAGGCTTGTCAAACTGAATCTGAATGCCAAATCTTTAAATATCATTCATGCTTAGTACATACATTTGTTTCTTGAATGTCTATGGCTCATTGGAATAATGATGCAGATCTCTTTCTGTGGAGTCAGTAAGGCATTAATTCTCCATTCTCCCTCTTACTCTTGTATACTGTACCATTGCCCTCTCTTGCCCCCGAAATGTTAAGTGATTCTGAGCATTAAAGCAGCTGCAAACATTCACCATAGAGTAATTCATTAATATCCTGTTTGTCTAAATAGCATCCTTTTACGGAACCTATTCTGCTTTCCTTATTGCCACAACACTAATTGCTGCTAAGAGCAGAAGTAAGATACTGCAGCTTTTCCAATTGGTACAGAGCAAACTGTCAACAAATCACTTAGGATCTCGTATCCCATTTGCATGCGAAACCACCAATGCTCACTGTACTAATGTCTTATTAACAAAAGTATTAGTTACAAATAGAATATCTATGTCAAACTATTATTTGTTTTGGGATGTAGATATGATACTGACCAATATTTCAAGGCAGATTGTTGCTAAGCCACTCTATGTGCTATATACCCAGAGACAGGCAGAAAGAACACAACTAGTCATGGAACTAAACCAGAACAATATCTCCAAACCCCGCCTGAATTTTGAGAAATTCGGAGCCAGACCCAAATTTCCAGCTCCAACTCAACAACTGAATCTGAACACCACAAGACTTGAGAGTTTTGGATTCAGATTTGCACTTCACCTCTGGTCCATGTCTAGTCACAACCAAATACTCAGAACTTATCTCCCACCCCAAAATAACCGTATTTTCTTTGGGAGAAAATGATGCCACAGGTACTTATATTTTAATTAAAGCAACTGTGTGGAGAAGGCATCTAATAGTTAGAACTGGGAGTCAGGATTGCTGCGTTCTAATTTCTGTCCCAGATACTAACTTACGGTATGATATTGAATAACTCCTTCAACAGCTTTTTTTCATGATCAAATCTCTAAAATGGGCTTCTGAGGTATTGAGTCTTAATTAATCTTTTTGAAGGCAGAATGTAATTATATAAAATATAAAAATTATCTTGTAATAATTCTGAGTGTAGGAAATGTTTGACAAAACTAGATATGACTAGATTCATGCCAATGCTTCTGATTGCTTTAAAACTGTGGGTCTGATTTCAAAGGCTGATTGGTGATCAGAACAACTGATTTTTCCCCTCCTTCCCAAAGGTAAGCAATGTTTCAGTGAAACCCTCCCTGCAAGCCTAGAAGGCCTGATGCAGGTACCAACACATCGTGGAACAAGTGTGTAAGCTAACCAGAGGCTTTTTTGCTCCTAGAAGCATAATTATCTTGAACAACTATTTCAGCCTGTTTCGGATTGCACTGTGGAAAGTACCAGGAGTGAAATCCATTTAAGTCAATGGCAAACCTCCCATTGGCTTCAAAGGGGCCAATATTTCTCCCCAGAGGTTCATTTCATACCCCAAGTTCTTCCACCTTTGATTTAGTGGAAATCAAACTTGTGACCTTTGACAACAGCTATTAATATGTAACACTGAAGTTCTTGTAATGTCTCAGGACCTGATCCAAAGCTCTTTGAAGTTAATTAGAGATTTTTCCATTGAGTTAAATGGGTGTGAATCACATAAGAAAACACTGAACAATTTCAAATGTTATTTCACAGGATACAAATGAATTTTGATTTAACAAAACTTATTAAAACTGAATGGAAGAACACAGGTCCCATCTGTAAGATAGTCACACCCCAGCTCTTCATCACCTGTTCATCACAAACTTGCACATAAACAGCACTTCACTGTCCATTGGTAAACAAGTGCCTGGGCCACTGACTAGCATTGAAACAATATTTTGCACTCAGATTATACACAGTGTATAAACAAGATGATACAATATCAACAACAAACAAAAGCCCAACTTTCTCAAGGCTTTCAGACCAACCATGTTTCTCCTTAATGGCTGCTGAATTAGGGCAGTGACCCACAGCCCTGTGCAAGGAGCAGCATATGTGACTATTGTCACAGGCCTCTGCACAGGCCTCAAAGTCAAGTTCTGGGTAGCCCAAATATGGCTGCATACCCTGCATGGCCATGTTAGGACTAGGTTCTTCAGGTTGTTCAGAGAGCAGTATTCACAGCAAATAAGGTGAATCAAACTGTTTGTGTGTTTATGGGGATGGGGGAGGAAAGGGATCCCAAAATCCTGCAGACTCATCTGCCACCTCAGGCTTATAATGACTAAGGCCCGAAGGCATTCTGTCCTCCTATCCTGCAAGCAGCCAGTCTTATAGAATTCCCTGCCTTCTTGCTAGGGATATGATAGGCATAAAATTGTCAGGCCTGCTTTACCACTTACCCCTAAGCACATATACTAGGGACAGGAAAAGTCATGCTGGTGTTAGCTCCCAGTTTGCAAGTGCTCAGTGAGTGCCCCAGCTACTTGCCATCTGATATTTAAAAGCATTCTTCTCTATAGTTTGAAAATGTTGAAATTAACCCGATAGTGTATTGACCTTTAACACCATAAATATTTTGATATTCACTCATTTTTCATATTATTTTTCTTCTTTTTTTAAGGGAAAGGTGATGCTGAACCAAAGAATCCCGAAAACAGTACATCACATACATCGTAAGTTAGCTTCATATTTGTGATCAGAGATGATTGCTATGTTTTTATCTGCTTTGTCATGCCAAATAGTGTTTGTCTGTTTGTTTTCATTAAGATGAAGCTCTTTCACTGATGCTGTTCTTTAAAAGGCTTTTAAATAATGATTCATAGTTAATTGTTCATAAATCATTAGCATCCTTACTGGGAGAGATCTTAAAAAGTGAGATGCCCTGTAACAAGCTGAATAAATATGAATTTATTTTTGGTGGAGCGAGTGAGTGAGGTTGGCTTTTACAACCGGAGGGGTCGAATATTACCTTAAAGTTTGTCACATTCTCCAGAAGATATCATGTCACATATTCTTTTGATGTACTGATGTAATTTTAAAAGACCACATTCTGCAACTGCACCTCTGAATTACTTGAAATCCAATTACAGCTACCTCTGGTCTCTCACGATTTTGTTGATGCTTTTGAATTAACAAAAGCAGTTGAGAAACTGATGGGAACAGGCACTTGTAATATATCAGTGTTCACCTTTACTCTAATGCAACAGTAGAGGTTTTTCTCTTTGTGTGTGTGTGTGTGTGTGTGTACAAAGGAATTAACTGTTTTACTGTTACTAGAATAAACCAACTCTTCAAATGGAGGGACTCAAAGTTTTTTAAAAAAAACAACAGGCTAGATCAGCAAACTTGATTTCACTCACATGAGTTAGGAGATGATTGAATTTCTACAAAATCATTCACCCTTTTTATCCCATTTGAGTGGGAGTGGAATTCTTTTCACGGTGCAGTCATGTGAATTTTAGAGTGCATCTTGTCTGTCATTTGTGTCCTCTGGCTCTTGTTATTTAAATTCAGAGTGCTAGATCATGTAAGTCTTGTAAGGTGTCACCATCTGTTACATGGTCAAAAGTAGCCATAGAAGAAGGTACAATAAGTGTGACTGTTGAATGTTTTGGTTTATGAAATGAATCTATAAAAAGATTTGACATGGTCTATGAATGGCTTGTCATGCAGGTTTTGCTGTAGAATGTAATTACAATATGTTTTATTTAGTCAAATATGTTAAATAATGAAGCACTAGCAGCTTTATGCCTTCTGATAATATGATTGTTGGGAATGGTTAATAGTGTATATTGGTATAGAATGCTTCCAGTGGTTACTATTTAAAAAAAATGATATTACAATAAAGACTCAAAGGGGAAGAGTTTTAATGCCATCTGGAGGTATCATGGAGAAATGAACACTTATTTTTGCTGATATTTAATATGTAAAACATAAGCAGGCAGTATACTTTGACATATTCTTGGGGGTAGGTAATATTTTATGGTGGGGGTATAAAAAGGTTTCTTTTATTCTTTTTAGTAAAATTTATTAAAATTCTATAAGTTGTATTGTATGAATGCAGAAATTCCTAAATTTGTTTGTGGCAGAATAGGTAAGTGTCATTAGTGGGCTTTATTAAATAAATTGGACTAGATTGTGACATCCTTATGCATATTGAATAGTACCTTACCCAATGAGTGGTCTCACTGAACCCCATTGAAACGGTATACTACTTCATAGATTCATAAATTCCAAGGCCAAAAGGGACCATTGTGATCATCTAGTCTGACTTCCTGTGTAACACAGGCCACAGAACTTCCCCAAATAATTCCTAGAGCAGAGCTTTCAGAAAAACATACAATCTTGATTTTAAATTGTCCGTGATAGAGAATCCACCGCAATGCTCGATAAATTGTTCCAGTGGTTAGTGCCTTTCACTGTTAAAATTTTACACCTTATTTCCAGTCTGAATTTGTCTAGCTCAGGGGTGGGCAAACTTTTTGGCCCAAGGGCCACACTGGGGTTCAAAATTGTGCAGACGGCCAAAGGCCTCACCCCTATCTGACCCCCACCCATTTCCCACCCCTGGACTGCCCACCTCAGAACCCCTGACCATCCAACCACCCCCCTTCCTTGTCCCCTGATCACCCCCTCTGGAGACCCCCCTCTAAGTTCCCCCCCCCCAGGACCCCATCCGCTATCTAGCCCCCCTGCTCTCTGTTCCCTGACTGCCCCCTCCAGAGACCCCCCCCACCCTAACCACCCCCCACCCCACCTACCCTAACCACCCCCGCCCCTACCTGCTTACCTGCTGAGCGGGCGCCGGCCCCACGGCTCGCAGTGCTCCGCCTGGCCCCCGAGCTGAGAGCGCGGGGCCCCGTGGTCTGCCGTGCTGGGTCCTGTCCACGGCTGGGGAGTGTGGGCCCCGCGGCCTGCCGCGGTCCGCCTGGCACCCCGGTTTAGGAGCACGGGGCACGGTGCTGGCCACGGGCCCGCTGTGCCGGGTGGCACACCAGCCCTGCTCTCAGGGCGGCGTGCCCAGCCAGCCACAGGTCCGCTCTCTCAGGCAGCACACCAGCCACACCCTGCCAGCAGCTGGCCCTGCTCTCTGGGGCGCTCTGAGAGCGCCCCGCCAAGGAAAGCGGGACCACTGCTCCTGCTCCCCCAGCAGGAGCCTGCGGGCCGGATAAAAACGGCTTGCGGGCCACAAGTGGCCTGCGGGCCATAATTTGCCCACCCCTGGTCTAGCTTCAACTTGCTGCCATTGAATCATGTTACACCTTTCTCCTGCATGAATGAGCCCATTCTTAAATATTTGTTCCGCATATAGGTAGTTATAGATTGTGATCAGCTCACTCCTTAGCCTTCTCTTTGTTAATCTAAATAGACTGAGCTCCTTGAGTCTATCACTATGAGGCATGCTTTCTAGTGTAATATATGTTTTCTAATGTAATACATTGATAGGTATCACCTTTATATTGTTACCATTTGTCAACAGAGACCACACAGAAGGGTCTGAAGTACTGATTTTATTCTATTTTAAGAACTGGGGAAAACTATGGTAATTGTTCATAAATGGTAACTTCTTAAATGGAAACAATTATACTTAGGAAGACTATTGGGGTGAAAAAAAGATACAGAAAGAAGGAGAGCCTGAAAGAACATGGGGGAAGGTAGGTTGCAAATAGAATTCAGGGAAAGGAGAAGGAAGAGAAACCAGGTAGATTAAGGTACAGGGAATGTGGCAGGGTGGGCCTGACCCAGCCTGCCGCCCCTTTAAGAGGGAGAAAAGCCCTCTGCAAACCTCCCTGCAGAGAAGCCTAATTAGCCACCTGGGCTGCAGAGCAATCAGCCTGGATGGGTTGCACCTGGGAGTCTCCCTCAGGGGGATAAAAGCCTGCCAGGCAGGAAGCCTAGGGTGGTGGTGGAATGGTAGTGTGGAGGAGTGAAAGGGAGAGAAAGAGCTGTAAGCTGTAGAGCTGAACTATATAGAGCTGTGTTAGAACTGTAAGCTATAGAGCTGTGTATAAAGCTGTGTATATTGGTGGTGGGGCCTGCACTGTGAAATAAAGAGCACTGTTGGAGCCAAAGAAGAGTTTCCTGCCTGTGTTTGAAGAGGGGTGAGAAGGCGATCTGTCACAGGAAGGAAAGAGAACAACAGAGATTGAAAGATAGTGGAAAAGATACAAGGCAAGAAAAATAGAGGTGAAAGAATGGAAAAGAGAAGAGGGAAGTATACAGCGGATAATACATTGGGATACTGCAATCTATGCATGTGTGCGCACACACACACACACCTACATCAACAAACTAGTACACAATCAGATCATTGTAGCTTGCACTCTAAAGATACCACCCAGACCAATTTTGCAACTGGCAAAAAAATCTTGAAAAAATGCCCCTGCCAGGGTGTGAGCCTTCATATCAGAACCTGCAAAGACTGAAGCAGGGATGAGGAAACCATTTTGATCAATTTTAATAAGTGTTTAGTTAGTGGGGTGGAGGGAGCATGAATCTTTGATGGGGGACAGTTATAAGGAGCCCGAGCCCTTTAACTGAAAAACATTAAGAACTACTTTTATGAGTTACCGCTCCTGGGAAAGATTTCTAAGCAGCCCAGTAGGCGTGTTTAAAGAGTCTACTGATGCCTATAGAGAACAAGTGGCATTTCTGAGACTGATGGGAAGGAGTAATGAAGAGCTTTAAAGGACTCTCATTTCTGAAAAAACAATCCATGTAACAAGTCACATTGGCCTTGATAATAGTGAGAGAGAAAAAAAAGGAGGAGCAAGTTAATTGTTTTTTTCTCCCCTTAACAAAAGTATTTTTTCTGCTTGTTACTCGCCACAGGTGCAAACCCAATGTAGATGTCTACTGTGGCAGTTTGTTCATCCTTTGTCTAGATTTACTGCCATTCTCTGAACGGACAGGTTTATCACCCCTTGGAATCAGTCAAAAACACTGAACTGAACATGTACATAAAGTCTTCCTCAGAGATTACCCCTCCCTTAGCCAGCATACTCCAGGACCGACAAAACCAAACTCACAACAACTTTGTTGGGTTTCTCCTGAGTCACTTGACCAAGGGTAGTATCTGCCACCTTTCAAATCAGAGAAGCTTGGGGGATTTTTTTAGTGGACACACAGCCAGCGTTAAGCATGTTTTATTTCTGCGTGTATTAACTCTCTAGATATGTCTCTGCATGAATTAACTCTGTTAATAATAATATTTACAATTTAAAGAGCTTCATAAACATTAACTTATTTGCTGGTTCTCAGAAGACCCCAATGAAGTGGATAAATGAAGACACTTATCCTAGTGCTACAGATAAACTGAAATAAATGTTGGTGTGTGACTTACCAAAGACTATAGAGGAAGTCAGTGTCAGCCTATATTCTGGCATGTCCATATGCAGAATGACTGTAGGAAACGGCCTAAAAGATTGCATTAATATGTGCACTCAGTAAGGAGGATTTAAGCACACCAGAGTTTTCTCCAAATGGATTAATGTCACTTGTGACTAAATATATTTTTTAAAATCACAAGCCCTCTGGATCTGAGGAACTTAATTTCACGTTATCTTATTATGCAAAGAAGTTCGTGGGTCACTTATCAAATTTTCACACTGAATGTTTAAAAGCTGTAAATCTAAAAGAGATTTTTTTATGGCTGGTCTCCTTTTCTGTCAACCTGGGATTTTTTGTTTGGCTGTTTTTTGGAAAATTGGGTTTTCAGCAAAATGAATATTTTTACAAAAAGTTTCTGTTGTTTTTTTAATCTTCATAAAACCTGTATCTGTGCCCCTCCCCCCCCCAATGATTGGCAGTTACTGTCTGAATTTTTTGTTTGTTTTTGATAGTTTTCAGGTAAAATATTCAATGTTTTTCTGCTAAAAACTTTAGAATGTTTGGGTTTTTTTTAACAAAATAAAAAAAATGGAATATTTTGATGCAAGTGAAAACATTTTCATTTTTGTTTACATTTTCTGTTAACCCCTCCCCACCAAATATATAGATATTCTGACCAGCTCCATGTTCTATAGCTTCAAATGCTGGATGTAGAAACTCTGCCAAAAATAGCCCAAGGCCATGAGAGTTCTTATAGTCACAAAAATTTTGAAAAAAATTATTCAAACTTTGTAAACTCCCCAGAACAAGCCTGCTAAAGGAATAAGTTTGGAATCACCATGCAACTTTCTTTTATAACTTTTTGTTGTTCTAATTCATTGTCCAGTTCAGACCACAACAGGTTTGCCTATCCCAAATGTGATTCACTGTTATACATTCAACTCTACGTGCTAGTGCAACTACTTAATACTGTAATGTAAACACTATCAATAAGCTACTCCAGTGCAATATATTTATTATCCTTCCCACAATTGCTTTCAAGACAAGATATTCCAGATTTTTCCTCCCTTTTTACAAGAGAATTAGCGAAGATTAAGGAAGGCTATTATAATATATGACTGTGAAAGTTTTGTCTTTTGCTAACATTTTTCATCTGTGAGAATCGCAGGGCTCCGTGTGTGTGTATTTGCCAGCTTATAACAGATCTTGACTGTATTTCTTCTGAGCACTAACCATGAGCATCATTTCAAGAATACATTGCTCAGGGGATCCCCTTTACCAGTGTGAAATCTATCAACATCCGTACTTCCTACTCTCAGAAAGTAACACTGCAGTCCTATGACCATCAAGCTTTTATCAACTCAGGCTCTTGAACATCAAGTTAATTCTCATTATCTGATTCTCCACAGTCTCAGTAGAATGTGCTGCAGTTGTTCCTGCTGATCACTTGTATATCTATATTTTCATTAGTGTGGGCTTTTTGTTCTCTATATTTACTTAGCATTTTTATAGCTGTTTTCATCTTCAACACAATGTACAGACTAATACACTGTGAGATAGAGTTGCCATGTCATAAATGAGGAAACTGAGGCAGAGAGGTTAAGCGAAAGGCCCAAGTTCAGTGTGTCAGTGTCAAAGATTGGAGTACAACTCAAGAGTTCCTCATTTATAGTTATGTGCTGATACCCATGTGCCAGGCCTCTCACATTTGGCCGAAATGTAAAACATTAGAATGTTGTATATCAGAGGGAGCATTGTCTGTGGACTGTGCATGAGGCTGGAAGTAGTGATCTTGGATCCACCCTTGAATTGATATGGGGCCTTATGAAAGTTGTTTAAATTCTGTCTCCATTTTCACGTTTAAAACAATAATCGAACCATAGTGAAAATTAGCTTATTAATATTTGTACAAGACTTTGAAAAATGTAACGTTCTGCAGAAATATGAGGTATTAATCAGGAACAATATAATAAATGAATGGTAGTATATGTTTTAAAAAGACTGGATAATAAATGTTAGACATGTTGAATCGCTGCAGGGCATACTTTGATACTGAATGTCTGTATAGACTTCGTATTGTGGTGCGTTGCCTGATGTCAGCCATCTTTAGTAAAAATATTTTTGTGATTAAAGCACAACTAGTTGGCTGGTGACATGGGATTTTGTCCTGGACTTTGTGTGGAACTCTGAGCAAGACAATTCACTTCTCTGTAGCTCATTTTCCTCAATTGTACGATACTGCGGTGTAGGGAGAGAATAAATTAATGGCTCTCTGTAGAGATTTGTTGGAAATCCTCAGATGGAAGCCACTTAAGTGCAAAATATTATTTATTATATTATTATTTAGGTATTTTATACAGCAATCCACATTCTTGTTTCTATGCAAATTTTTATCTTTCAGTTCAAGAATACAAAACACTAACTCTGAAATGTACATTATTAGGATTCAGCTTTTGTCTCATTGAACCAAAGAAGGTGGCAAATACAGCAAAGGATGCAGCCTTGGAAAGAGAAATCCATCCAGTGATATGTTGTAAACGCTCCTTGATGCTGTCTGCCAAATTCACCAGCACGAGTTAGGATAAATGAGTGAGAAGGTGTTGTCTAAAAGAGAAAATCAGTGTGAAATCCTGCTCCCATTGAAGTCAATGGGTCCAGGATTTCATGCCAAGAATATAAATTTGAAGGAATGGGAAGCAGTTAATATGAAATTCCACTTGTATGAAAAATGACATTGTTTAAGTTGGTCTCTGGGACGTTTTTCTTTTGAAAACACCATTGTGTGGTATCAGCTACTGCTTTTAATATCTGCCTATGATGTTTTCGAGAGATGTGTGTCTCAGAGACACTACAGAAAAAATATTCTTTTTATAAAGAATGAAGCTAGTGTTTCTCAGAGTGATGGAGGTCCTGAAAACTAAGGAGGCTAAACTCTGGTATTTATCCAGGAACCACATATCTGGCTGGAGAAAAATGCTGGCTTTGCTGCACTGTTCCACCTGTTTCCCCCAACCCTGACTTGAAAGGCTAACCTTCTAACAGTGCCAGATTTTATTTCAGACAGTCTGCTCATCCAGTCTAGCAAGGATATCTAGAACTTGAAAAATATATTATTGAGTTTCCAAAATCCCATACAGAATTTCTTCTCTGCCTTCTCCCCCTAAAGAATTACCCTCAACACACCCACACACCCACACCTTCTCTGCCTTCTCCCCCTAAAGAATTACCCTCAAAACACACACACACACACACACTTTCCTTTTAAAATTATACTTCTACAGTAACTTCCTGCTCCGAGTACCGTACTAGAGTAATTAAAGATTGCCTCAGTGCTTCTGGTTGCTACAATACTCATGTGTATGGTATCAGTGGGGCCTATGCCTCTTTTTAGCACAGATTTTGGGATTTGTGGTGTACTTTGCAGCATTGCCAGTAGTCCACAAAGATCTTCTGTGAGTTTGTACCAGCAAACCATTTTCTTCAAATCCTACAGAGCCACTTGGAAAAAGTTTTACTTACATCAAGGCTGAATATATCTTGGACATTTAGGTAAATTAACAAGAAACAACAAGAAAAAGGATTTTTGTGTTGATTATTTTCATATCAAAATA
This sequence comes from Sternotherus odoratus, assembly GCA_032164245.1. NCBI lineage: Eukaryota > Metazoa > Chordata > Testudines > Kinosternidae > Sternotherus > Sternotherus odoratus. The sequence continues at coordinate 202,440,206 of JAVMKO010000001.1, read as the reverse complement.
ATAACTACATAGTAGCAGTATATGAAATGTAAAACAGGAAGATGAAAGTGAGATAGATAAAAAGCTGAATTGGGGGAGTTCTTTAGCTTTAGTGCTGTCTCCTGGTGAGAATTTTTTCCAGTGAGAATTTTTTCTTCTTAACCTCTCAAAATTAAATACCCTAAAAAAAAAAAAGAACCTTCAGCAGGGGTGAAAGCAACTTAAAGGACTTACTGTTAAGCGGGGCGGCCGGGCTCTTGGGCAAGGTGGGGAGTGGGGGCGGCTCTGGGCCCCCGGAAGAGGCAGGGCCTTGGGCGGAAGTAGGGGCTGGGGCCAGACTCCCAGCCAGCCCTTTAGTACTTCATGGCCTGCCCAGGGCTCTGGTGGCGATTTACAGGGCCTGGGGCTCTGGCTGATGCCGGGAGCCCGGGCCCTTTTCAATCTCCTCTTCCCCCACAATTGCAGCACTTCGCTAAACATGTCCTCCTCCTTGTTCACTTCTTTATCTGATGGAGGCACTCTGCCACTGGGGAGGAGCTGGCCCCTAAGGGCACATCTGCAGAAGCAAAAGAAACAATACACAGTCTTGAATCATAAAAGTTACACACAACTCTTTCTCACTTACCGTTGGCAAGCACACAGCATAGCCAGAGCACTAAACATGCTGGGGTGGATGGTGCAAGATGGAACAAGGTGTCTCAGTGGTTTCAGAAGAGGATCAGTACAAGAGCCTCCGGACACTATTCTGAATACTGGCACCGTTTTCCTTGGAGGGGATGATTGAAGCTTAAAGCACATTACTAAGGATAACCAAAGATGCAAGGGTGCATCTCCTGCACCTGTGTAACTTCAGACTGTGTCCGTATGCTGCTCGACTGTGTGCTGCTTTGATTCTTCCATAAGTAATTGCTGATTGGCGCAACTAATTTTCCTACAATGGGAGAAGAAACAAAGCGGCTCTGCCAAGGAACCTTCGGAGGAGGATTGCAGAATATCTGCAGGAAAGTTTCCTAGAGTTCTCTATGGAGATTTCCTGGGAGATTTTGGTGTGTATTATCAAAGTTTTCTACAGGGCCCCCACTGCATAGCTGCACAGGGGACTGCAAAGGCGATGCAAACAGTACCTAGTGTTGTTCATTTCAATCCCATCTCCCACGTGCAGCATGTAACAAAATAAAGGACATTGCTACCTCATGTCACCTTGAAGCATCAAAGTAAAATGAGTACTTATCAGAGCTCCCCTCTCCTGCTTCAAGCACTCCAGAGCCGGACCCCTCCAGAGTCAAAAAGAGGACATGGCTCACCATGCCATTAGATGACCCTGTCGCATGTGTCATATCCTCCTCCAATTCAATCTCCTCATCCATCACGTCATCCTTGGGGTTGACTTTTCTGGGCACTGCCTCCATTCCCCCCAAAGTATCCATGGGGCTCGTGGAGGTGGATTCACCACTGAGGATGACATGTAGCTCCCTGTAGAAGCAGCATGTTTTCAGTGCCTCACCAGAGTGATGGTTGGCATCCCTTGCCTTCTGGTATGCCTGCCTCAGCTCCTTGATCTTAGCACAGCACTACTGTGAGTGTCCCTTTCAAGCCCCTTCTCCTCCATGCCACGAGCAATCTACTTGTAGGTGTCAAAGCTGCAACTGCATAGCCTCCTCTCCCCACAGGTCCAACAGATCCGGCAACTCTATTGTATGGCAAGCAGGAGCACGTTTGCTGCGGAAAGCTGGCATGATCATCTGGAAAGGCCGAGCAAACCAGAAGTGGAATTTCAAAAATTCCAGGGGCTTTAAATAGGGAGGGGTGCATGCCTGTGTACTTGGCTGCAGGGCAACAGAGTAGAAACTACTTACCAGAGAGGCCACGAAGGGAATTGTGGGACACCTCTTGAAGACCACTTAGGGCAACATAAGCAAGAGCAATGTCTGCTCTCATATTATGTCACTCTAACTTTGTTGCAAAAAGCTCTCTGCTGCTTGTCAAGATGGTTTTATTATGCCCTTTGCATCCTAGGAACGACAGTGTTTAAACAATGCCCTTGATTAGTAACCTCCCAGGTATAGTAGCTACTCATTTACTATCTACCTTTACCATGCCTGCTGTAGAGGAAAGTACCGTATTTTTCGGCGTATAAGACGCCTTTTTAACCCCCCAAAATATCCTCAAAATTAGGGGGGGCGTCTTATACGCCGAATATATTACTCACCGGGCAGCTGGAGCTGGGGCGGCTGCAGGTGGCCCGGCAGGCGGGGCGGGGCGGGGCAGCGCTTCCCCCCCGAGCCCACCCGCATGTGTTCGGGGCCGGTGCGGAACGGGAGCAGCTCGGGCCCCGGGGCCCCTGGGCGCGCCCGCCCGCGCGGCGGGGACGGGAGAGCGGTGCTCCCCCAGCAGCCCGCCCGCGCGGCGGGGACGGCGCTCCCCCAGCAGCCCGCCCGCGCGGCGGGGACGGCGCTCCCCCAGCAGCCCGCCCGCGCGGCGGGGACGGGAGAGCGGCGCGCTTTTTGTGTGTGGTGTTTTTTTTTGTCCGGCTTTTTTACTTAAAAACTCGGGGGCGTCTAATACGCCGGAGCGTCCTATATGGCGAAAAATACGGTAATTAAAATCACTAGAAGCTGCCCTTATGTTGAAGCTAACCTTGACTCAGAGCTGCAGGGGAAGAAATTAAATGTAATAGGTGCCATAGCTTGCAAACAAAGGTATACAGCACCTTTTGTCTGGTTTGAAAAGTTTCCACAATACTCAACATTATTTCTAACCTTATGCAAAAAGTCAAGAGACGAGTTTGATAGGTGTGCCTAAATCTTGGGTTAATTTATGTGTGAAGAAATTCACTTAGAATAAAATTGGCGACTTTAAACAGCTAAAATATAGTATTACACAAGGAAATGTATTTCTGTAAGCCACCAGAAGTGTATATTTATCTTATCTTTACCTTACCACTATTTTCTTTGGGCTGCTTCTTTTGGGAGAGGTTAATTGAGTATTTTTAATGTAGTATTACCTCTAAATATCATGGGGGTTAATGAGGAGAAATCAATAAATTATGGAGATGTACATGCCTGTGGAAAACAATATTTTATCTGAACTACTTCAGAAATGTATGCATGGTCCAAGTTGGTCTCTCTTTCTCTCCACTAAAGAAAATGATAAATTGATACTTAGACTCTTACATGTTTTTTGTTGCTGGATTAAGATTCCTTGTTGCCTTGGTAACCAGTTTTGGAAAGACTGTACCCTGGGTGACTGCTGACTGAAATCTGAAACCCTCTTCTGTACTGTGGAGTTCTGGTTGATATACAGTTTGTACAGTGTCATCAACGATATGCAGTATGCTGCTGTTTTCTCCAGTGAGTTTAAGGAAAAGAGAAATGAAAATGAAATAAAATCACCACTAAAGAAAATGAATACAAAGATAACTTTTCAATGTTTTGGGCTGGTACTCATAAATTGATTACTTTCTTCCCCCACCAATTACTTTAGGTCAAGAAAGTCTTTAATTTGAATCAATCCTGAATCAATGGTTCATAGAGAGATGAGGTTGGTGGGGGTGGAAGAGAGAGAGAGAGAGAGATACAGAATTCTGACAAGCTGCCAAGTAAAATAAACTAACATTTTGCAAGAAAGAAATCCTGCAACTGAGGTCATAGTATGGAAAAAGTCTGTTTCACAGACTCTTTAGCGTGAGCCTGGGCCTCTTTTTTAAATGCAGGCATCCTATTAACATTTGAACACTAACGCTCATCCAGGAATGGAAAGATTTTGGAATTTGAAGATCCTTACTTAGTTTTCTATTTTGTTGGTGCATATGTTTTTTTTACTTGCAAAAAAACGTTTTTTGAATGAGATGCTTCTTGGTTTGTTTAATTATTTTAAAATCATGGAGGCCATATTACGGCAATCTAAATAAACTTTTTTACCCACAAAATGATGAGCTCAAAAAGAGACTTCATAAGCCTGGTGGATGGCTTTTTATTTGCCATCCACTGAAATACAGAAAGATATTGAAACCTGAAATGGAGATGAATTTACCACTGTTGGAAAAGTCCTGCTGCTCGGCTATGAATAGTTAAGACTCTTTTTAACCTTAAAAGTAGTTAACTGACAGTTTCAAGATAAATTAATTTGTCATATCTAACCAGGCAAATTAATAAAGTTCTCTTGCCTTAATTTCTGGACTTGGATTTGACATTCAATAGAGTATGAAACTATTTTTAACTGTAGGGGAAAAATAACAATTTGGATCTATGAGGATGTTATTACAAGCAAGTTTGCTGGTCTTTGATTTGCTAAGCTACAGCTGGAGTCTGCCTTCTTCAGGGTAAGAATATTTCCACATTATTATGATGCCTTTGGTATTCTAAGAGTAAGGATATTGTATATCTTGTGTACATTGACTTTAAGTATTTCATTCTTTGATTAATATGCAGACAACCTACATTTCCCAAAAGAGATGTGGAATGTATGTACTGGCGATTTGAAACTGATGATAGACTTGAGGAGTCAGGAAGATGACACATTGACGCTATCAAAGCTAGAAATGGATCAGGCCAAAAGGTTGGATGAAGACAATTGTTCCTGAGATCATTTAAAATGGTTGTTTTTACAGATTGTTTCCAAATCAAGGCATTTGTGTCTCTGATTTACAAAAACAAAAGCAAACTTTTTCTACAAAAAGTGCAGCTTGATTGATCCGTCAACTTGCTCAGGCAAAACAGTGAAATTCCAGATGATTTCCCCCGGATGCTGGGTTTTATTAGGTTTGTTAGGTATGTTTTCAAGAGTCTTTCTTAAAGATTCCATTTTTCATGGTATGATTTGTATTCAGTTGTGGATGGAGACAAGGATACTCTTTGCACATTTCTTCAGAGATACACTTTGAGACTTGAAATTAAAGGATCAGTTCTTCCAGATTAAAAAAATCAATGATTCCTTACCCAGTGAATTGAGGGGCTTTTTCACGGATTTCATTGTGTCAGCATTCAATGCAAAACTAATGCAATTATAAACGCAAATTCTAAGTACTCAGCAAGGGCTGCCCTAATACCATCAAGGTTCAGGGCCAGCACAGGTGCTCCCTAGACATCATAACACAGGCATGGCATGAGGAAAATACCTTTCCATGCCTTGTTCTGTGGGCAATCTGTGTGCAACTTTAGAAAGTGCAGTTTGCAAAGAAGGTCTGGTCTGGTCTGGTGTATCCCAGAAAGAAGGTGTTGGTCAACATGGACATGAGACTCAGTGCAACTCAGCCAGAGGCCCAGTAGTGCAACGAACAAGAAAACAGTCACCAGCGGACCGCGGTGGGGCTCCAAGTGTGAGCACCACAGGGCGACAACAGCTCAGGCTGTTGGCTCCAGTGCAGGGGGAGGGATACGGGGCTCCAGCTGTCAGTCACCAGCGGCGGGGCTCCAGGTGTGAGCACCACAGGGGGACGACAGCTCAGGCTGTTGGCCCCAGTGCAGGGTGGGGGGTACGGGGCTCCAGTTGTCAGTGCTCCACAGTGCCTCACGCAGTTAAGTGAGGAGAAGCGCACCTGGTGAGGATGCACACCACCAACAGAGGAGTTGTAGTGTGGACATGAACCACCACAGTAGTTACTACAGTGGCTGTACATCGACCTAACTTAGGTCAACTTAATTTGTAGTGTAAACGAGGCCTCAGATGTCTGCCACCTTCCACCCTTACTGCTCCCTGCTCTTCACCCCATCCTTCACTCTTACACTCTTATCCCTTCACCTCACAAAACACCTCACAAAACACATCCACCAACTTCCCCCCAAATTTGTAATAAATGACATTCTCACCTAAAAAGATACAAAACGACATATACAACTGTATCCAAAGCCAACTCATGTTATTGTGTTTGTCATTTGTGTCCCACTGTCGACCTCCTGCCTCTTGTAATCTCTGCTTAGACTGTAGGATCCTCAGGGCAAAGACCTGACTTTTGTATGTTTTGTAGAGTGCCTAAGTATTATACACATCTTAGTTTGGGCCACATAATTTTCCACTTTTATTTTAATACCAGGAAAAAATGAGAGGCATAGCTTAAGCACTAAATTTTAGCTTCAGTTACCAATTTTCTTCCTATTATAAGTTTAATATAGACCTTATAATTGGCAAGTAGGATTATTTAATCAAATGGCCTTTTCTGTTGGTATATTTTTTAAAATTTGAGAGTTCTGGAATTCCATTAATTCCAGTAGAAAGGAATGAGAAACTCTGATACACTGTTTTGTTCTCCCTTTCACATTAGGAATCAGTTTAATTTCAGTGAAAGTCTATGGACTAATAGTATCAGTGAAGGAACAGAGTGATGTCTTTTGGGATGAGCTGAGCAAACTAAGAAGAGCTAGGATTTCATCAGGGAAGGAAGAAATTCAAGTTAAAACTTCAAGTTAAAAATTCAAGTTAAAACTTATTTTTATGCTGAGTATCCCCTAGAGCAGAGGTTCTTAAAATTCATTGCACCCCGACCCCCTTCTGAGTATATAAGGCCTGCTAGGGAGGAAGCCAGTGTGGGAAGAGTGGGAGAGGTAGAGAGAAGGAGAAGAGACAGAAGGTGCAGGTCACCAAGTAGGTGCTGAGGACCCCCTAGCTATTCCTGGGGCCAGCCAAGCTAAGGGTTGAGCCTGAGCTCTACTTGTATAGATAGCTGTATATAGGTGGTGGGGTTTTTGCACTGTGTGTGAACCAATAAAAGACACCGGTGAAGCCAAAAAGCAGTCTCCTGCCTGTTTTGAAGAGGTCGGTTGGAGGCCCGCTTACAGGGGGTTTTCATCACTTTCTACTTAGTTTAAAGGGAAGATTCCCTGTGTAAAGGGAACATAACAATAATCGTATTTTAAAAGGAATAAAAAGCTCTTAGTTGCAATCTTATTGGGGTTACTTCATTTTTGTCTTAGCTTTGCAGTTTATCTTTAAATGAATTTGCTTTACACTTCTGGGTAGGCTATTATACAACGGGATTGACATGGAGGAGTGGAATGCGGAGCTCTGGCCAAAAAGACATGTTTTCATGGAGTTCCACTCCATTTAAAATTCTTTCAGTTTTGCCATTACATGGAGACCCACTTGAGTAAATAACTGATAAATGAATAAAACATTCCAATTGGTACTTTTTTAAGGACCAAGACTTTTTATATGACCCTGAGTGAGAACTGCATTTGTTAAATGAATTGCTTTTTAAATGAAAGAGAATTTTTTTTAATCCTCCATTGTTCTTTAAAATGTTTTAGTGCCTCATTAATTCTTGATTAGTCTGGTGTTAAGAGGCCATTATTAAGTGGTTATAAGGTGTAAGAAATTACCTCTGAAACTACAATAGTATCACACCAACCTGCTATAATTAGCACCTTATCAGGTGTTGAGGCCAGGTTTGAAAGGTATAAATCAGTGCTATTCTTAAGTGGCCTGTGGCCCACCAGTTGTCTCTACAGTTATGAGAACAAAGCAGTGGAGCGTTGGGTGGTACATGTGAGGAGCTCTCTCCTACAGAAGGCTCCACAAAATGAAAAGACCTGGTAAAAATTAACTCTCTCAGATGCCTGCTGTAATTCAGGAACTTTCCAATCTTATTATCTGTTTGTTAAATCATGACAACTGAATAATTATAATTATGTTGTAATAACCTTTATGTGAAGGATTTCCAAAGTTGAGTTGGGCTCATATAATTAAAAGCCAGTTCTTAATGCCAACATCTGTATGTAAGAAAGGGCAATTGGAGCTTTTGGTGTAAAAGTAGCCTGAAGAGAGAGGTCAATAATGCCATAGTTTAACTGAACATAAGAACAGCCATACTGAGTCAGACTAAAGATCCATCTAGCTCAGTATCCTGTCCAGGGCCGGCGACAGGGTGGTACAACGGTTACAGCTGTACCGGGCCCCGGACTTCAGGGGTGGGGCCCCTGAAGTCCGGGGCCGGTACAGCTGTAACCGTTGTCACTGGGGCTGTGAGCGAGGCGCGGCTCGGGCAGCCGCTGCCGCGCTCACCAGCCCCCTCCCCCGGCACCCAGCAGCCAGCCCCGCCCCCCTTTGCTTCTCCCGGCGGAGATCGGCCGGGGGGGGGGGGCCGCGGGAGGTAGGAGACCGGCGGAGGGGGGGCCTCAGGCGGCGGGAGATCGGCGGGGGGGGCCGCGGGAGGCAGGAGATGGGGGGGGCCCCGCGGGCGGCGGGAGACTGGCAGGGGGGCCCCGCGGGCGGCAGGAGACTGGCGGGGGGGCCCCGCAGGCGGCGGGAGACTGGCGGGGGGGGGGCCCGCGGGCGGCAGGAGACGGGGGGGCGTACGGTCTGCCGTACGGGGCCCCAAAATTCCTGTCGCCGGCCCTGATCCTGTCTTCTGACAGCGGGCAATACCAGGTGCCCCAGAGGAAATGAACAGATCAAGTAATCATTAAGTGATCCATCCATGTCACCCATTCCCAGCTTCTGTCAAACATAGGGTAAGGACACCATCCCTGCCCATCCTGGCTAATAGCCATTGATGGACCTATCCTCCATGAATTTATATAGTTCTTTTTTGAATGGTGTTATAGTTTTGGCCTTCACAACACCCTCTGGCAAAGAGTTCCACAGATTGACTGCGTTGTTTGAAGAAATGCTTCCTTTTCTTTGTTTTAAACCTGCTGCCTATTAATTTCATGTCCCCTATTTCTTGTGTTATGAGGAGTAAATAACACTTCCTTATTTACTTTCTCAATGCCAGTCATGATTTTATAGACCTCTATCCTATCCCCCATTAGTTGTCTCTTTTATAAAATGAAAAGTTCCAGTCTTTTTAATCTCTCATTGTTTAATTAATCGCTCGTTGTTTATAAAGACTGAAATCTTCAGTTGAAAGATGGTATAGAAGTGAATGTAACTATGCTAATTTTATTATCTTGATGTGATGTAGACTATTAACTCCCTTTTAATAGTTATGGTAATCCTCAGTGTGCCCCCAAAGGTTAGCAGTTCTGGGTGCCCTAACAATTATCAAAAATCACTGTGCTTCAGTGTGAGAGTATACTGCGTGGTATTTATAAGCAGGAGTTAGAGGAAGAAGAAGTTTTAATAAGAAAATCTTTACAGCCCTTTCATTCACTCCTGATTGTCTGTAATATTATTTTAAATTGACTGTAAACTGCAAACATAAGAATTTTATGAAAATGTTTTGTAAGCTGTTTGTTGAACAGTAACAACATTTGGTACTGTTACTGCGAGGATAATGGTACACCGAATATAAAGAGTATAATAATATCTCTGTGGGGATATTTTTAAAGGCTTATACCATTTCTGGAGAGTAATTTATATGTGTATATGTAAGTCTCTATTGTCAGTCTCCCTCATTTTTGTCCATTGATTTCAATATTCTCATCAGTTATCTCCACCATCTTCAGAGTACTAAATACATTTAAATGCCTAACAAAGTGTCTATAACTGAAATCTTTACTCTTAACAGTAAAATTATGTACTGAAGTTAATTAAATGGGCCAGATTAATTGGTGGTGTCATTCCATTTACTTTAATGGAAAGACACCAGCAATTTAACTGACCCAGTGTATTTAATTAGGTGATTTGCTTTTGATCATTAAAGTTGTCAGTATTAATGATCCCCTTTAAAATTCATGTAAAGTGCACATTTTATATACATATACACACAAAGTATATCTGTGTTAAAAGTATATACATTTATTTCTATGTATTCCTTTTTTATTTAAAGACCAAAAAGATACCTAACCATACTTCTGGGTGCCCTAACAATTCTTTAAAATAACATGTATAAGGAATAGCTGCCCAACAGCACAGCAAAACCCCCAGTCACCACAACTAAATTAATTTATCCTCCAGAAATTCAAAGTACCAAAACATATCCCAACCCTCTCAAAAGCCCCATCAACCTGTAACCTGAGTTCTCAAAAACGTCATCTCTGAAGTATACTCCAGGGGTGGTTAGCAGTTTCTGGCTATTTTGGACCAAGAGGAGAACAAATTTCATAGCCAAGGGGACCTCACAGAGAATGTAAATCTGGTAGCTTTCTGTCTTTCTCTGTCCCATACCAATTCCCATTTGAGCACTTCTGGATATGGCAGCTGTGGCAATAGCACACTGGGAGAGAGGGAGTCTCTCAGGCAACCATGAGCAAGTTATTTAGCCCTTCATTCATAGACTCATAGAAGATTAGGGTTGTAGGAGACCTCAGGAGGTCATCTAGTCCAACCTCTTGCTCAAAGCAGGAACAACCCCAACTAAATCATCCCAGCCACGACTTGGTCAGCCTGGGTCTTAAAAAGCTCGAAGGATGGAGATTCCACCACCTCCCTAGGTAACCCATTCCAGTGCTTCACCACCCTCCTAGTGAAATGGTGTTTCCTAATATCCAACCTAGACCTCCCTCCCCCTGTTCTGTCATCTGACACCACTGAGAACAGCCTAGCTCCATGCCCTTTGGAACCCCCCTTCAGGTAGTTGAAGGCTGCTATCAAATCCCCCCCTCATTCTTCTCTTCTACAGACTAAATAAGCCCAGTTCCCTCAGCCTTTCCTTGTAAGTCACGTGCCCCAGCCCCCTACTCACTTTTGTTGCCCTCTGCTGGAGTCTCTCCAATTTGTCCACATCCTTTCTGTAGTGGGGGGCCTAAAACTGTGTGCAATACTCCAGATGTGGCCTCGCCAGTGCTGAACAGAGGGGAATAACCACTTCCCTCAATCTGCTGGCATTGTTCCTACTAATGCAGTCCAATATGCCATTAGCCTTCTTGGCAACAAGGGTACACTGCTAACTCATATCCAGCTTCTTGGCCATTGTAATCCCCAGGTCCTTTTCTGCAGAACTGCTGCTTAGCCAGCTAGTCCACAGCCTGTAGCAGTGCATGGGATTCTTCTATCCTAAGCGCAGGACTCTGCACTTGTCCTTGTTTAATCTCATCAGATTTATTTTGGCCCAATCCTCCAATTTGTCTAGGTCACTCTGGCCCTATCCCTACCCTCCAGCATATCTACCACTCCCCCGCCAGCTATCTGTCATCTATGAACTTGCTGAGGGTGCAATCCATCCCATCATCCAGCTCATTAATGAAGATGTTGAACAAAACCGGCCCCAGGATAGACCCCTGAAGCACTCCACTTGATACTGGCTGCCAATTAGACATCGAGCCATTGATCACTACCCCTAGAGCCTGACGATCTAGCCAGCTTTATGCCCACCTTATAGTCCATTCATCCAATCTATTCTTTTTTAACTTGCTGGGAAGAATACTGTGGGATACAGTATCAAAAGCTTTGCTAAAGTCAAGATATATCACGTCCACCACTTCCCCCATATCCAAAGAGCCAGTTATCTCATCATAGAAGGCAATCAGATTGGTCAGACATTACTTCCCTTTGGTCAATCCATGTTGACTGTTCCTGATCACCTTCCTCTCCTTCGAGTGCTTCAAAATAGATTCCTTGAGGACCTGCTCCCTGATTTTTCCAGATACTGAGGTGAGGCCAAAGAAACTGGCAAAACTCCAGGGCCCAATAGGGAAGGCTCAGGACGTTACCCCTGCTGGGCTTGGGGTTTCAGCCGTGGGGACGAGGCTCCAGACTTCAGCCACTGGAGGGGGGAGGGTTAGGGCTGCACCCCCATGGGGGGGCACTGGGGCTCAGGACTTTAGCTACGGGGGAGCACTGCAGCTCCCTGCAGTTCTGCTCCTGATTTCAACTCCAGCGCTCCTCCCATAGCTAAACCTCTGAGCCATGGTGCTAACCGGCTCAAACCAGGAGAAGAGCTGTGGGGAGCCTTGACACTGCCCTTGAGGCTGAAACCAGGGGTTTGTCTTCACTAAAGTCGGCAGGGATCGATCTTTTGGCGATCGATTTATTGGGTCTCGTCAACACGTGATAAATCGATTGTCCGAGGCGCCCCCGTAGACTCCGGAACTCCAGCTCGCCAAAAGGCGCAAGCTGGAGCCGATGGGGGAGCGCGCCGCCGACTGCTGCCGCCGTGAGGACGGCAGGTAAGTCGGCTGTAGATACACCGAATTTGCATATCTACAGCCGATCTACCCCCCTAGTGAAGACCAGCCTCAGGAGTGGAGCTGTGAGGCTGAAGCCCCAAGCCCCAGCACTCCCCACCAGATCTAAAGTCCTAAGCCCCGGTGCTCCTGCGGGGCAGAAGCTGGGGCTCCAGTGCGCCAAAGGTCAGAAGTCCTGAGCCCCCCTCCCTGGAGTCCTGACATCCCCCCCCACCCACGTCCTGCAGTTGCAGCCTCCCTCCCCTGCCTGTGTCTGAAGTCCACCACCCTTTTGCTCAGAGTTATGAACATTTGTCAGTTACAAACCACCTCCATTCCCAAGTGTCCGTAACTCTGAGGATCTGCTGTAGCACTTGACCTCCACCAGTCTAAAGTGTTGTACACACACGTTTAACTTATTAGCCTTGCAACACTTCTGTAATATAAAGTAAGAGATATATTAGCTCCTAGCCTATCTCTGTTGACCACAGTCTGAGAATGAATGAGAGCAAAATATAAAAAGAAATCATGTTGCAGAAAGCTTCGATTAACAGTTCATGAGCAGAAAGAAAATCAAAGAAATTAGTGCTGATTTTGTGGAGGCTGTTCAGATGCTTACCAAGTTTAATTACAGGCACTTTTACAATCCGAGTCAACCTGGTTGATGCAGTACTACATCTCACAAGATTATAACTAGAATTTGGCCATATGCAAAATGAATTTAGGGATTCTTTTGGGATTATTTACCTTTTTCAAAGATTTTAGCCCACTGGTCATGTGTGTTATCAGATGTTATTTACACTTATGGGTTGATTTCAGACAGTGACTAGTTGGGCAGCCTGACTCAGCTGCCAGTCAAAATACAACTGAGTTTATTTCCTTTTTATACTGCAGTCTTATTAGTTAAAAAGACATATTTTCTTGAAGTGACATTACAGCCATGAAATATCACTTTTGAGTCATGCAACGGCCCTGAAATATGGCTTTTTCTCACAAACTACCAGTGTGGTATTGCCACCATGCCAAGCTAGTGTCCATAGGAAAATTTAAGAGTGGTGATAAAAAGAAAAAAAAATCCAGAAAACAGAGGTTTATAATGGAAATGCTGACACAAGTGTGAATGATGAGAGATGAAGAATTCATAATAGTGTATAGCAGCGTAACATGCAATCCAACTGATTTCCTCATATGAAACAATGACCTATAACTCATAAGATACTGGGTGTCAACTGAGTTATGAGAGTTATTCACTTGTGTATATTTAAAAAGAGACATTAAAATGGAAACAGAACATGATTTACTTTGTGAGAAGTAATGTCTTGTTTTGACGAAAAACTAATTTTTAAAGTAAAATATGCTTAGTATTTTCTGATGGATACTGCACAGGACTCCGCCTGTAGGTAGTGTATTTCTGCATGCCACGTATAGCCTGTAAATGGTAGGGATAAAATCCTTCCAATATCAGAAGGAGTAATCATCGGTTATTTATTTCTGCTGTTATGGGGCTTGAAAGAGTTTGTTACTGACGAATGTGAAGTTTCCCGTTTTGACCCACAGCAAAATTATAGTTTTAAAGAATTGCATGGCGATATCAGCATGGTAGGACTGAGACACACTCAGAGGTGCTGGCTGCCACTGGGCTGCTGTAGCCAAGATGTTGTGGGGTGGTTGATATCTCTCTCTCCCCACCAACTGGGGCTTTGTCTGCAATAAGGAATTTGAACAACAAAGTCAGATCAGTGGTACAACCAACTCAGCGGCAATGGTGTTAGCACTGGTGGGAGTCCTAGTGTAGACAAGGCTCCAGCAGATTTCAAACACTTTTACCATAGTTTCAAATTTACCCTGCTAACTTTTCCCCAGGGGTGCTCCTGCCGGCCCGGAGCATCCATTGAGTTGGCGCCTATGAGCCCAGGGTTAGTAGAACCCAAGTGTGCAGACTTGTTTTTGTTAACCCAAGGCTTGAGTATGTGCACATCAACACTAGGTTAGGAATTGTTGAACTCTGGGTCTCAGCCTGGGGCTCCAGCGTCTACACTGATTTATGCAGGCCTGAATCCAGCCACGGAGCCACCCATACCCCAGACTTACTAGCATCCTCCCAAAATGTGGCCATGCTCGACCTTTGTACGTGGTACAGTGTGGGAAACTCAACCGTCCACCAAACTTGACTGTGCAGAGGACAAAACAGGCTGCCTGGGGGATACTTTTGGCAGACTCCCAGAGTATGAGTCTAGTGTATAGTGCAAAGAAAATAGGACTTTAACACTGGATCCCAACTTGACTCAAGCTTGGATCCTCCACACTTGTGGGATCCTGGATATGAGCCCTGGGTTAGCGTGATTTGAGTGTGGACGGAAGGGGGGTTAAGCTTGAACCTGAGTTCTAACCCTGGGATTACATTTCACTCTAGACATTCCCCAAAGAGTACGTCTTCAGGGGGACAAAAGCCCCATGGCATAGCCGTGACCGGCCCAGATCAGCTCTTTTGGAGTCACGGGACTCAGGCTGTAGAGCTAAAAATTGCTGTGTGGACATTCAGGCTTGAGCGGGAGTCCAAGTTCTGGGACCCTCCGTACTTGCAGGCTCCCAGAGCTTGGGATCTAGTCCAAGCCCAAACATCTGCACAGCAATTTTTTCAGCCCTCCTGGAGTCTGAGCCTGTGAAACCAAGTCAGCTGACCTGGGCCAGCCATCATTTTTTTTTATCCCCATGTAGACATACCCTAAGAGACCATCATCAGTCCATTCACATATTTTGGACAGAGAAGCTGGAAATCAAGCCTAACGCACAGAAGAAAAGAGAATATATTATGTTTGTATTAGTGTATCACACTTCTGAAGATATCCAAAATGTGCTAGGTATGAAACTAGTCTATACAACAACAGTGATGCCTAAACAGTGAATATCCAGAATCTGAACTGAATATATTAACTCCTAAAACTTGGAATCTGCTCCACCCAGGCAGATCCCTCTGCCTACATGGACCCCACCAAAGTCAACAAAGCTCTTTGCCAACAAACAGATCTGCTTGCACCGACCTCACTGGGGCTCCACAGAAGCACAGGGTTCCACATGAGCAGAGAAGCTTTCAGGATTATGACCTAAGGGTATGCCTACACTGCAAAAACAAAACCACAGCCATCTATCACTACAAAAAGGTGGCACATCAGCGTGACACACTGCAAATCTTCTTTACATCTTGTTCTCTTTTCTCATGTCATGCAATGAATTAAGTATTTCACACCATATTATTTCAATAATAAATATAAAGGCTATTAGGAATTGGCACACATTATGTAATAATAATACTATTGAAATTATTTTGGCAGTGAGGTTTTTTTACTATAATTTTATTACTACCAAAATGTTGCAGAATTGCTCTTTCGACCGTATGTGCAACCTGGTCTGAAGGGGAAAGCAATAAAAGTCCATTCTTGGGCAAAAATGCCTTTTGTATTCCTCTAGAAATATGAGGCGAGACTCTGCTCTTTTTACGTGATCAAAATGCGTGTGGGCAGCTAGCTTTAAAAATTGGGGTATCCTATGTGTTCTCTTCATCATTCTGCAATAGCACTCCAGTGAAGTTCTTTCTAATTCCATTTTACTCTGTGAATTGAGTAAAAAGCCTAAGCTTGCTAAGACTCTTCTGCATACTTGCTTTTCCAATCTATTAAAATAAGATGACATTTTTAGTTTAACAGTAGCCAATTGCTGTTTGTTTTTCTTTAAACATAATTTTCTCTCAATCTGGTCAAGTAAACCTGTGAATTCAGTGTGCTTGTTGTGGAGCTTCTCCAGCTACTACCTTGTCTCTTTAAGATAGAAGGGATAATTGCTGGCATTGTCCAGAATACTGCTTACATAAAGGAGTGACAAATACCTGTTGAAACTTTACTAGAGGCCTCCCAGATGGATGGTACACTTATTATTAGACAAACTTTCTTTTTCTTATTTATTTAAAAGGAGCAGACTGCCACAGTCTATATTTAATCCCATTTATAACTCTATTAAAACTGAATGATGCTATAGCGAATAAGGGTAGAACTGAAGAATGTAATGGGCTTCCAGAAAATGGCAGGGAAATCCTTTACAAGAAAGGTTTCAGTTTTCAGCTGTCTGTCACAAATATTCCTCACAGAAGCTAGCCTTTTTGGATCATGTCAATTTTGAAGTCTTGCTTTGTTTCATGTACACAGTTGTCTTCACTACTCAGTTGGGTTCCAGCTTTGAATTCTTTTGATACCCTTTCTATTCTTCTGTTTCTAATGTAATGTAGCTTGGGGTGGACCAAGTTAGACTCTTTATCCTCTCTTATATCCTCTATTTACAAGAAACATGACAGCTGGTAAAACAAATAATAGTTTTATTTACACTAGGAATGGCATGTCATAGCAAAGGAATAGAAACCATATATGCTGTACAAACCCTAAGAAATCATCTCAAAGAAACAAAATGTCAAAACTTAACTCTAATACTTACCAATAGTTACAGAAAAGTGACATTTTAATTCATACCTAAAGGTGCCTGTATTTCCAGTGGCTCTGGACCTTCCAAACCATAACAGAACTCGTACAAATTAGATTATGATCAAAGCGCTTTGAAATCAATGCAAAGGCTCCTTTTGACCCTAATTTTTTTTTTTATTATTTTTTTTGCTATCCATATGAGAAGCTCTATTTGGTTACCCGAGAAGTGGGCTAGGCCCGCCCATAACTAAAGTCCCTCCCCCAGCCTGGCGGGAGGGACACTAGGCCCGGGGCCAACTAAATACGGGGGGCAACTAATGAAAAAAAGGCAGGGGAGTGCGTGAGGGTCATAGGTTCAAAACGAGGGTACAGGATGGGGACACCGAGCAGAGAACCCCGCACAGCGCCCACTGCTCCGCGAAGCTATCGAGGGAGCCAGTGGATGCTGCCCAGTGGAACTCTGCCCGGATGCGTGACTGGAGAAGTGACCGGAGGTAGGCCCCACAGTCACAGCGTACCCCCTCGTCTAGCATCCTCCTCCTGGTCTTATAGATGGCGACTTTAGCAAGCTCCAGGAGGAGGTTGACGAGGAGGTCTCGCGACTTTGTGGGGCCACGGATAGGGTGCCCAAAAAGAAAAAGGTGGGGGGAAAAGTGCAGCCAGAACCTCAATAAGAGGTTCTGGAGGAGCCGGAATAGGGGCTGCAGCCTGGGCTTTGGATCGGAATTTTAGGAGAACATTCTACATACCTATATAGAAATTACCAGACAGTCCTGCTTGCATTTCTTCTGGAGGTTCCTTCTCTCTCTCTCTCTTTCTTTCTCTCTCTGTGTGTATGTGTTCTACCTTTGTACACACATGCACATGCATGCCCCATTACCTAAAATAGTACTCAGTAAAAGCCATTCCACACATACAGTCCAAAACTCCTAGGCAGGGCTGCCAACATCTTTTTAAGAATCAGAGGGGTAGCCGTGTTAGTCGGGAATTGCAGAAGTGACAAAGAGTCCTGTAGCACCTTAAAGACTAAAGTATTGAAGCATAAGCTTTCATGGGCTAATACCTTCCACTGCATGCATCCGACGAAGTGGGTACTAGCCCACGATCTGACAAAGTGGGTATTAGCCCACGAAAGCTTATGCTTCAATACTTTAGTGTTTAAGGTGTCACAGGACTCTTTGTCACTTCTGCAACATCTTTTTGTGTAAGGTGTGAGCTTCTGATTAACTTACCCTTACAGTTATGTTGAATTATTGAGTACTTAATAAAAAGTGTCCAAAAAAGGAACAATCATCTTTCATGCTTCAAGGCCTATACTGGATGACCTTTAAGAGTCAAGAAGAGGTTTTTCTATGTATACAGCTCTTTGGTGGCAGCTACATGCATTAGCTACCAATGCTTCAGATATTGGTGTTCCGTATATTTGCAGTTGCCAAAGGTAGGATGTTGGATTAGGTGAACTAGTTGTCCAATTTAGCATGGCAAATCCAGTGTTGCCCTAGGAGGTTAGAAGCGTTCTGCTAATTTAATACAACTGCTGAACATTTTCACTGTAGAAAACTTGTTTGCTTTACACTTGTCATCATGGATAATGGTTGCTATTAAAAAGTTTACATTTTCCAACATATATTTCGTAGTTAGCTGCTATTATCGGTGTAGAAAAATATGTGGTATCACATCCAGTTCAGTATCCTGTCTACCAATGGGGGCTAATATCAGGTGCCCCGGAATGAGTGAACCTAACAGGTAAGATCAAGTGATCTCTCTCCTGCCATCCATCTCCCCCCTCTGACAAACAGAGGCTAGGGACACCATTTCTTATCCAGACTACCCAAAGACTAACCAGGAGGTGTGCTTTAGGAGCCAGGAAGAAAACCAAGCGTTCAGAATGTCCATGAGACATCCACCATCCTGCCCAATGTACTAGAGATTGCACTAAAAGCTTGAACTGCTAGAGCTTGAGTTTAACGGCCAGGTTCACTAGCTGGAGCTGTGACAGACTCATATCCTCTGCGGATTGGGCAGAGAAGGAGACCTATAACACACATTCACCAATGGGTTACATTTGCTCCACTTAACCAACGTGATCGGAGTAAATGCTAATACAGCCTCCTGTATTGGACACTCCCAAACAGAGGGTCCATGTTTTACAGATGTCTGCAGTTGCCTGGAGTGGAATGGCAGTTTTGCGTTGGGCCACAGTACAGAGTTAAAAATGGGGGTGGGGGGTGGATAGAGGGAGTAGGAAGAAGGGGCAGAAATAAAAATGACCAACAACTCCGAAATGTGATATTGCATTTTCAGCAGGTGCAACTGCTGTACAATGAAAATTCTGAGAATCCAAAGAATTTCAACACCTCACGATTCATACTGTGACAACAGACATATAAAGCAGCGGTGCAGTTAAAGCACTCTTATTTCCTTTCATGTTTAACAATTAAGTAACATTTTGTAATAGACAGCAGCAGACCGTTGTAAGAAAGTCAGGAAAATAAATTTAGAAGAACTACTGCTAATCACTCACAGCAGGAATGGAATGAGTGGAGGTGGAGAGGCAAGAAATGAGTTGAAAAATTCAGAGCAGCTCTTTCTAAGCTTTTACTTCCCAAACCTGTTTTCTTATATCACCCATTAAATGATTAGCCTTGAAACTTCAGCAGGTTTCCTGAGTGAAGGAAATATTTAGGCTTATACTTAGGAAGGAGCTTCTTTTAAGTAACTCATCATTCTTCTCTCTCTCTTTCTCTCTCTCTCTATGCGTTTTTATTTTGCTTCCTGGATTGTGAAGTGGACTTATGTAAATTCAGTTTTCAGTTTTTCTGAAGAAAGTCTTTCATTTTTAAAGAGCTCTTTTGGGCCCGTCTCCCCAAACACTAATCTGATGGGAGAAGTGAGTGATGTGTGGAAACAGATAGCTTTCTTTGAAGTTCGTCCAGTTTATTTGAGATTTCAGCACATGACTGAGTTATATTTATTCTCTTTTTCTGTACCATAGTTTGGTTTTTGGTTCTTCATTTCTGTGCCAACATGTTCAAGACCACTTGGGTTAGCTGTAGTGGTACACAGCAAAATTACCAAATTGTGATGAAGCTCACGAGGTACTGCATTCACCTTCTGTATTTAACATTATCTATTGCAAGCAGCAATATTGAATTCAGTGGGAGCTGCAGGTGCTCAGCACATCTGAAAAGCAGGCTACTTTTTTTAGGATGCTTAAATACAGATTTAGTTATCTATAGGTACCCAAGGTTGAAAATTTGGGCCCAAGTGTCAGGTCTGTGGAGTATGTGAAGCACACCAGACAGGAAAGAAATCACGTTTGCCTTTGATGCCCACATTCCATTATCAGGCTGGCTCCTAACAATTTGTCCTCGGGAAGTTTTATTTCAAGTTCTACTGGTATGAGAAAGTGTCCATTGCATTACTCTGCAAGGATTGTCTTGCATTTCAAATTAGGCCATCAGTGTGATGAGAATTTAACAATGCATTTAGCCAGTTTAAATGGTTTTGAACAGACATGTAGAACATCTCCGATGGAATTAATCCAAGGGAAGAAAACCTTCCTTTTACAGCAGCTATTTTTTTATCAAAATTGCTAATTCTGTTACTATAGATTGTCACTTTTTCAAGCATTTAGACTCTATGTTCCATAATTAAATCTCATATTGATATATATACTTCATTCCAGCATTAAGTACATTAATACTGTACCTGCCTGTTTTTACTGGCGTGACCACTCTGTTTTTAATTAGCTTTGACAGTATTCTATACATGCATGTTTTCCTATGTGAGGCCTTATAATGGAACTTAGGCACAAACTGTTTGGTTTTTTTCTGTGTAGTTTAAGCTTCATATTCAAACAGTATTTTTGAGAGCAAACACTTTTCAAAATCCTAGAAGCTCTGTTAGAAGCTCTAATTTGCAAATTATCCTACTGATCTAATTCTTTACAGTTCTCTTAGCCATAGTCTTATCACTTTAGTTTTGCACAGAATAAATAATACAAATTAATTAACTTTTTTTTAATTAAGAATTTGTCACTTAAGTATTGAAAGTGAAAAATGTCAGCAATTAGAATCCAATTGATTAAAAACTGTTGCTCTATAAAGCAGCTATTCTTACATTTTGTGTTAATAACCAAGCCTATTTGAAATACTTGTTTTGGTTATAGTTGAGCATTGGCTGTACCAGGCCATCTGTTGTGTATAGGTCACCAAGGTAATAACAATAATGCGTGTGTCCCTTTTCTAAAAGGAAGGAAACATGTATCCGTCTCTCATGAAGCGCTCATGTTTTTTGCCAGGTGAATTTCTCCCTTTATTTAATTTAAAATGACAGAGGCTGAAGTTACATTTGTGAGATTAGTCTCCCAATCCTGTAACCCTAATTCACCCTAATCCTATTAACATCAACAGGACTGTTTGCAAGAGTAAGGCCTCCTGATATTAAGGGTTACAGAGTCAGGTACAGATTTCCTACTTTTTTGGTAACAGAGGCAAAATGTTTGTGCTTCCAGGGAAGATTTTCTTCCAACTTTCTGGAGATGTTTTTCTTCTCCCTGTATTAGAGTATGACATTTTTGGAAGAAAATAAACAGTAGATATAAACTAAAGTTTCAATATTACTGGTGAAAGGAATGGGATAATCTGGCCCATTACGATCGCTTTCAGCTAAATAAACATAACAATGTAAACTTGAATGAGCTGTCAGTTGACAGATTTTCACTTTGAACACCACCCCTTCACAGCAACAAATTGAGGACAGACACATGCATGGAATTAAGTGACAGGCCACAACTTTTATTAAACCGTAGCACAGCGGAGGTGTAGAACCTGCCAATCACCCATACTCTCCTATACCAGACATTTAATTGGTTCCAGTGTAGGGATTACAGGGCTCTTCACCATATAACTCATAACTTGGGGTAGGATCTCCACAGCCTACCCCCAGGAGTCAGTTCTCACTGAGTCCTAGAACCTTCCCTGCTGCTCGGAGGACACAGGGTGCAAAAGAATGGGGACCTCAGCCCTCCAGGGCCAAAAGGTCTGACCTCAATCCCATGAGCCCAAGGCCCATCACCAAAATCCCAGGTCTTTTACCCCCAGGAATCATTCATTTTATCCTTATAACCAAACTGGAAATTCACCACAATTTGCAAGGAATAAACAGCTCCACCCCAGTACCTCAGATAGGTACTAAGCACGTTCCTACTTAACCCACTGTGGCTTGAAGGTGCTGAAAGTCAAAAAGACTCCTTGGTCCTCTATCAATTTGTCCAGTGAAGAAAAAAATCCTTTCTGACCTCCAATGGGGGATTGGCTAGGCCTGCAGCATCTGTCTGGCTGGATTCCCATTCCTAGTTCAGGTGGGTAGGGTGAGGTTGCTGGAATGGAGCCAAAAGAGGCCCCCATATGGGAGGTGGGGAATGCTAGCCCATCAGCACCCCTCTCGCCAGCTGTCATTGGTGCCAGAGACTCCCGGGGGAGGGGCTGCTTAGTGTCCTTTAGTGAGTGTCTCCCTTCCTTGCTTCTGGGATGTCCCCTTTCACCATTGGCTCCATCAAGTTCCCCCGGCAGGTGAGTGGCATTTTTGTTGAGGTATTCTTCAACTATCCAATGAAATCAAAGCATTTTTCCACTACTTTTACTTTTCACATTGCTACATAAAAATCAGAAATAAGGGAAATGAATGATAGAAGTGCTTGAATTCAAATGGTTTACTATCATCTATTCACTTGCTGGGACATTGTCTTGCATTAAAATAGAGCTTAGTATGTTTTATGATATTATATGTTAATGATTAACATTTTCATCCTGAATTACAAAGGTGATAGTTTTTGCCTCACATTTTAAAACAAATTGTTGCTTGTGATTGTTGCAATATATAATACACTTGTGCAAATTATTCTCCTGCTTCTCTGCTGAAGTAATACAGCTAATAATTTAAATGAGTTGTAGCAATATTTTCCCTTTCCAGTTTCAAAAGTTATTTGAGCCTTAGGCTTGAACATATCAACAATGCCCACACTGGAAAAATAATTTCTTCAGAGTTTTGGTCTAATTCTGCAAAAGGACACAAAAAATTGCCTTCACCTCATAAGCTATACAAGGGGTCGGCAACCTTTCAGAAGTGGTGTGCCGAGTCTTCATTTATTCACTCTAATTTAAGATTCTGCATGCCAGAAGCTTCATTTAAAATTAAATTAAAATGCAGAGTCCCCCAGACTGGTGGCTAGGACCAACACAGTGTGAGTGCCGCTGAAAATCACCTTGTGTGCCGCCTTTGATACCCGTGCCATAGGTTGCATACCCCTGAGCTATACTCATAATTATCAGGGTCAGTTCTCTTGTCTTTTTGTGTACAAACCAAAATGTAGTTTGTTCAGTCAAAACAACCCCAGTAATTCTGAACATTTAACTCTTCAATCAACAATGAGTGGATTTGGGGAGGGAGGTTACTAAGTTAAGAAATTGAGAATACCTCAGAAGTGAATTTAAAATAAATCTATTGGCACTGGTTCTCTTCTCTGTGCCAGTTTACATCACCAGGAGTGAGTAACAAAGTGAAGCACAGTGGAATTATACCAAAGTTTAAGTGAATGCAGAACCAAGCCCACTAGTAACCTTGAACTGATTCTAGATCATTCAAAGGGATGAACATGAGTCCTTAAATTTCTCACAAACCAGAGACAAAACAGATGTGACTATAAACCAAAGGAGTTCCTACTGTATTCAGTCCAAACCTAATCTCTACCTGGAGTCTGGTTTTATAATTTATTCCAAAAGCAGCAGCAAAGCTGTAAACCTCATCCTAAATTTTTCCTTAAGTTTGATTACTCTCTCTGCCATAGACCCCAGCTCTTTTTGACCACCTCCTTCATGTTCATAATGGAGTTAATAAGATACTCCTGCTATAGAAAATCAGCAGGAATTATTCAGCATCTCTTTGCAGAGATTGAACACATGCTAACAGGCTGGGTCAGCGAAAGAACTTTCCCACCCTATGATAGTGACTCAGAAAACAGTCCTCAAATAACAAAAGATAATAAACTCTAGATGAGTTTTAAAACTTCCTTAGCCGTTTATATATCCAATTCCCATTGAAATTAATAGAAATTGGGGGTCCAAATCCCTTGGAAGGCTACTGCAATGCCACTCACTTTGTTTCTGTTTCTCATTACAGTAAAACCTCCATTTAACGGACTAATTCGGGTGAGGGGGTGTCCGTTAAATCAAAAAGTCCGTTATTTAATAATAAAAAAACCCGAGCTGTCGGAGCCGCAGCCCGCCCGCCACAGGGTCGGGGCGGCAGCTCCGCAGCCTGCCCGTTGCTGGGACCCGGGCGGCAGCCGGGAGACGGCAGCCAGCCCGCCCGCAGGCGGGACTCGGGTGGGAGACGGCAGCCCGCCCGCTGGCAGGACTCGGGCGGGAGACGGCAGCCCGCCCACAGGCGGGACTCGGGAGATGGCAGCCCGCCCGCTGGCAGGACTCGGGCGGGAGCCGGGAGCTGGCAGCCCACCCGCTGGCGGGACTCGGGCGGAAGACGGCAGCCCGCCTGCTGTCGGGAGCCGGCAGCCAGCCCGCCCGCAGGCGGGACTCGGGCGGGAGCCGGGAGCCGGCAGCCCGCCCGCTGGCGGGACTCGGGCGTGAGACGGCAGCCTGCCCGCAGCCGGGAGCTGGCAGCCAGCCCGCGAGAAATGGATTTCAGATGCATCAGACTTGCTCAGACATTTTTGTCTGTTACATCTGAAGTCCGTTAAATCGAGGTCCGTTAAATCGAGGGTTTACTGTATATCTAAGTCCTTTTGTGTCCCCCCTCCCTCACCATAGCATCTGAGTGATCCAGGCACCAACAGTTAAAACCACTTGATTGGCTACTGTAGAAATGAAGCAGCTGGTTGACTAGGCATTTTTCAATATCCAGAACCCTTACTCATTTCATTTAATTATATCTTCACCTGTTGTTATTCATTGCAGAAAAAGGAATGGATACATTGTTTAATTACAGAGCATGCAAAACTCTAATTTGTGTCTTTTAAGCCTTGCAGTTCTCAATGATCTAGCACGGATTCCTCTATGGATTTATAATTAAGTGCTCAAACCTAACTGCTTTATCACAAATGAACCTCAGTGTAAAATCCATGAATTATGTTTCTCAGAGAACCTTTTTATTCACCACTTTCTTTTTCTGACCTTCATTCACAAAGTTTTATTTTACTTGTCTCTTCTACTGGGCACGGGCATGGCAGTGTCTACTATAAAAACCTCAACATTTGGGACTAGTGATATCACCGACTGGACTATATGTCATGTATACTCAAAATGGTATAGTGGAAAATAGATTTTGTAATTATAGACATGGTAGAAATGTCTGTGCTTATACTGTTATCTCTCTTGCCCCTCACGATAATAATTTATCAACGCACTAAGCAGATTCTTAAGTACCATTCTGAATAAGGATGGACAGAAGCATGATATTACATGTTTTGCTAAATAAGAATGAACTTTGATAAATCTACACCTGGGCACTTTTCAGATAAATGAAATACACAATGACAAGGTCCCATTTGGACTTCATGAAATTTTCTTGTCTTCTGCCCTCCTTGCTTAAAGGTAGCTCTGCCTGGGGATTTTTTAAAATTATTATTATTTTTATATTATTATCATCGTGCCAGTTACAGTAGAAATGTTTTGTCAAAGCTTGCAGCATGTTCAGACTCTGGGTTGATCGAGCTTCTATGGAATCTAATTTCACAACTGAAACTCCTCGACTGCCGATGCTTTGTCTCTGGCTCTCTTGCACTTCATTGTGGGTTTGAAAGCTGCAGGGTCCACAAAGAATGCAGCGGTGTAGGATCGGTCATGGATGGAGATACGGTAACTGATGACACAGGGGCCTGATTGGATCATGGCTTTGAAGATCAGGACCAAGGCTTTGAACTGTCAATGGAAGTATATTGGGGACCAACCGAGAGACTGAAGCACAGGGATTGAGGGCTCACAATAGTATCCCCTCTTCGCTAAGCAAACAGACACATTTTATACAAGTCTGAGCATTTCCATTGATTCAACTTTATATTTGGTGAATTACAGTATTCCAGTCAGGAGGCAGGGATCAGGAGGGACAAATGCATCACTGTGGCCAGATCCTCCTCTAAGAACAAAATACAGAGTTTTCCAGCAAGCTGCAGGTGGAGGAAGGTTTTTTCCTATCACTGATGTATTTTATTGTCTATTTATATTAGAGTAGCACCCAAAATGTGAACAGAGCTGTAGAGACTTATAGGCAGACACAGTGTCTTCCCTGAAGGGCTAAAATACTAAAAAGACAAACAGAAAAAGGGTAGGGCAAAATGGAGAAAACATACAAAAAAAGCAGTCTTGATAAGTCAATGTTGTTATTTTTGTTACATTAAACATGTATAAAATTATTCCCAGACATATCTCCTGTATTTTAGCTTAACCCCACACATACTCTTGTAAAACTGCCATACACACAAATAGGAGTCATACACACAAATATTAACACACGCACATACACAGGGGTGTGACACTTATCATCTATAGTTTTTATATTAATAGTAGGGGTTCTTACATTATAATAAACATAGGTAGTTTATATTATAATATAACTTCAATTAAGGAAACAATTAAGATTGATAAGTGACAATGTACTTAACTATCACTTAATTTGCCCAAGGTCTTAAAATCAAGGAAATAATTAATTAGTGGCATAAATATTACATTTGCTCACGTATTAAAGAAATATGTTAATCTGATAAAGTATTAAAATTAGTATTTCATCAAAATACAATATATTAATATGTTATCTTAGTTAACTTGATTTCAGTCTCCAAATATTTTGTTCTAAGGGATACTGTTAAATAGAAAATATCAGCTAACATATTTATCAACTGATAGCAAATATTTTTGCTAAAGTATTTATGATTGCTACTTCTCCATGTATTGCTGATGTTAGATATAGCAATTTGGGTAATCACTATTATACTGTTCATATTTTAGTTGTTATCATTTCTATCTAGGCTTTACTAAAGACTGGTTATACAATAAGAAAATATACACATTAAGCTCTCACTGACCCAGTGAACATAGTATACTTAGATTTCCAGAAAACGTTTTACAAGGCCCCTCACCAAAGGCTCTTACGTAAATTGTTATGGAATAAGAGGGAAGATCCTTTCATGGACTGAGAACTGGTTAAAAGACAGGGAACAAAGGGTAGGAATAAATGGTAAATTTTCAGAATGGAGAGGGGTAACTAGTGATGTTCCCCAAGGGTCATTCCTAGGACCAATCCCATTCAACTTATTCATAAATGATCTGGAGAAGGAGGTAAACAGTGAGATGGCAAAGTTTGCAGACAATACTCAACTGCTCAAGACAGTTAAGACCAAAGCAAACTGTGAAGGATTTCAAAAAGATCTCACAAAACTAAGTGATTGGGGAACAAAATGGCAAATGAAATTTAATGTGGATAAATGTAAAGTAATGCACACTGTAAACAATAACCCCAACTATACATACAATATGATGGGAGCTAATTTAGCCATAATTAATCAGGAAAGAGATTTTTGGGTCATTGTGGATATTTCTCTGAAGACATCCACGCAGTGTGCAGTGGCAGTCAAAAAAGCAAATAGGATGTTAGGAATCATTAAAAAGGGATAGAGAATAAGATGGAGAATATCTTATTGCCCTTATCTAAATCCATGGTATGGGGAGAGATTAAAGAGGCTAGGACTTTTCATCTTGGAAAAAAGGTGACTAAGGGGCGTGTGTGTGATATAGGTATATAAAATCACGAGTGGTACGGAGAAAGTGAAAAAAGAAAAGTTATTTACTTGTTCCCATAATATAAGAACTAGGGCCACCAAATGAAATCAATGGCAGCAGGTTTAAAACAAATAAAAGGAAGTTCTTCTTCACACAGCCTATGGAACTCCTTGCCTGAGGAGGTTGTGAAGGCTAGGACTATAAAAGGGTTTAAGAGAGAACTAGATAAATTCATGGAGGTTAAGTCCATTAATGACTATTAGCCGGGATGGGTAAGAAATGCTGTCCCTACCTCTGTTTGTCAGAGGGAAGTGATGGATGGCAGGAGAGGGATCACTTGATCATTACCTGCTAGGTTCACTCCCTCTGGGGCACCTTGAATTTGCCCCTGTCAGTAGACAGGATATAGGGCAGGATATTTGGTCTGACCCAGTATGGCCATTCTTATGTTCTTATGTTATGTTCACTCTTGTCTTGTTATCTATCCTGAGTTCTTATATAGCACCTATCATTGGGGTGTCTGAGGTTATGTCTGTGCTACAGAGGTAAGTCGATTTAAGTTATGTCGACAATCCTCCACCATTGTAATTAAACCGCTGGTTCATGTTCACACAACAAATCTTGTGACAGTGAAGCACGTCCACAGTTGGTGCTCTTGCATTGACAGAGAGAGCAGTGCACCATGGGAAGCTATCTCACTGTGCAACTCACCACTATCTGCCACTGGGTGCTCTGGGCAGGGATCGCAAAGCATCATGGTGGGCTCAGTGTTCCATGACGCCATTTTATTTGTCCCATCATTCCATGGGCTTCCTACTATGTATCACGTCACGTTTCAATAGCCTCTGTAAACTATGCATTTGTCATCTCTGTCTGGCAGCATGAATCCTGCATTGCTCTCCATACCTGTGATGAACATTATGAACACAATGGGATTGATCTTGCAATACTTCATGAGCTGCAAATCTGACAATGAGACCATAGTTTTTGCCCGGCTGTGCGCCATGGAAAGTAATAATTCAAGATTGATGTTGGCATTCACAGAGCAACTGCACACAGTGGACCATCTGTACTGGGCTTGGAAACAAGCACTGAGTGGTGGTATTGCATGATGATGCAAATATGGGATGATGAGCAGTGACTGCAGAACTTTTGGATGTTCAAAGCCACCTTTTTGGAGCTGTGTGTAGAGCTCGCCCCTACCCTCTGGCACAAGGACACCAAAATGAGAGCTGCCCTCACAGTGGAGAATCGAGTGGTGATGTCTATGTGGAAGCTGGCAACTCCAGACTGCTACCGATAAGTCGCGAATCAATTTGGTGTTGAAACATTGACTGTAGGGGTTGAAGTGATGAAAGTGTGCAGGGCCATTAATTGTCTCCTGTTACAAAGGACTCGGACTCTGTACAATGTGTAGAAATAGTGGATGGCTTTGCAGCAATGAGATTCCCTAGCTTCGACAGAGCAATAGATGGCACACATATCCCAATTTTGGCCCCAGACCACCTTGTGATGGAATATATCAACAGAAAGGGCTATTTCTGCTGGTGGATCACTGGGTTATTTTACCACATCAATGCGGGATGGTCAGCGAAGCATCTTCAGGAACACTGGCCTGTATAGAAAGCTACATGCATGGACTTTCTTTCCAGACCAAAAGATTGTAAATGGGGATGCAGAAATGCCAGTTGTGATCCTGGGAGACCCAGCCTACCCCTTGTTCCTGTGGCTCATGAAGCCTTACATCGAAACCTTGACTGCTGCAAGGAGCACTTCAACAACGGGCTCAGCAGATGCAGAATGGCCGTGGAATGTGCCTTTGGCAGATTAAAAGGTCTCTGGTGCTGCCTTTTCAGCAGGCTAGACCTCAATGAAGAAAATATTCCCATGGTCATAGCAGCCTGTTGTGCTCTGCATAAACTTTGTGAAAGTAAGGGGGGTGGAAATTTACACTGGGGTGGAGTCTTAAGGTGGATTGGCTGGGGGCTGCTTTTGAGCAACCAGACACCAAGGCTATTAGAGGAACTCAATACGGGTGGGTGGGGCTATTTGAATCAGGGAGGCTTTGAAGGAGCATTTTGACAGTGAGCCCCAGTAATATTAAGGCTAGGTTTTAGTCATGGGTATTGTTAGTAAAAGTTATGGATGGGGGCACTGGCAGTAAACAAAAATTCACGGCCCGTGACCTGTCCATGACTTTTACTAAAAATACCTGTGACTAAAACTTGGGGGGGGGGCTGCGTCATGTGGTCTGAGATCTCTGCTGGTGCTGGGGGGCAGTGCCACAGGCGGAGGCAGTACACAGAGCTGCCTGGCCATGCCTCGGATTGCAGCTGAGCGAGGGTGATGTCACCTCTTCCGGGGAGCCCCCCAGATAAGTGCTGCCCAGAGCCCGCCTCACCCCCTCCCATGCCCAAATCCCCTATCCCATCCCACACCCAATCTCGGCTACTGGGAGGCGTGGGGGCCTGAGACTGCCCCAGCAGTGGCCGGTCCATCTGACACAGGGGCTGCCGGGGGTGACGGAAAGTCATGGAATCCATGACTTCCATGACCTTAATGACAAACACAGCCTGATCTGTAATGCATTGAGCCAGGCCTTGCTTTCCTGCACCGTAGTATGACCCTTGTGATGATCGCTGAGTGTGCATTAAGTGTACTCTGCTAATGCTATTATTGCCACTGTGTATGAAGTTCAGCAGCAACCATTATCTGTAGACCAATAAAGATTCGTTTTCTTTCCACAAGTTCATTTTTATTTAGCAGCTATACAAACATTTCTATTGCTTAGAAGGGACATTACAATGACGAGCACTTTTTAATGAGGCTCTCACAGCTGGGTGTGTGTCCAGCTGTCATTGGGAAACATTCCTCAAAGGGTGGACCTGGGGTACTGTGGTGAGCCAGGAACATGTGGGGAATGTGGCAGGGGGAGGGGAGCTTGGGGAGGCGAGTATGGATGTGTTCTTCCTGCAGCTCAGTTCGGGACCTCAGCATGTCCGTTTGGTCCTTGAGCAGCTGTATCATCCGCTCCTTCCCCTGTTTCCTCTTCTGGCTATCCATTCACAGTTTTTCATTTATAGTCTCTCTCCAAGCTCTCTGCTTGCTATCAGCAGCAGCAAACGATTGTAGCACTTCCCAGAACATGTCTTCCTTACCCCTCCTGGTACGTCTCCTTATCAGACTGAGCTCCTCAGGAGGAGACTCTCAAGGCCACATCTCCAAAAGTTATAGAAACAATTGACAGAGGCACTGTTGTGAGTGCATGCACCACCTTGATTCAGACAAATTTCATACACCACTTTCCCTTTGCAAGCACACAACACATCGAGAGCCCTAACCATGGTGAGCTGGGCACAAAGGGGAGAGTGTAAGATGGGACAAAGGGTGTGTGGGGAGTTAATAGGGGGATCGTTAATCATTACAAGTGCTTAGGGACACTATTCTGAATACTGGCACTGTTTTCCACAGGCAGGGTAATAGAAGTTGATATCTCACGCCTGAGGGTAACCAAGGATGCTCTTGCATGTGTGCGGCTGCAGTCCAAGTCCATCTGCCACTCATGTGTGCTGGGTGCCTGCAGACATAACTGCTGATTGGCACAGCAAGGTTTGCTTCTGCAGGGGAAGGAACAAGTCAGCCCTCCCAAGCAAAGAATTGCAGAGTACTCCACAAAAATTTCCTAGAGATCAGTGTGAAGGATTCCCAGGACATCCCGGTGTGCATCAATAAACTTTTCCACAGGCCCCTCCCCCGGTCTAGCTACACAGGAGAATGAGAAACAGATGCATACAGTGCTACTGTTGGTCATTTCTATCCCTCTTCTACTCTGTAAACTAGAATAGCTCTACCTCATTTCTCCCTGCAATATCAAAGCACAATGAATACCTCCCAGAGCTCCCGTCATGCATTCAGCATGCCAGAGCCAGTGTGCTGGGACTGGTTAGATCCCTCCAGAGACTGAAACATGCCATGCCACCGGACAACTCTGTCGCCTGTCCTCCATCCTCCTCCAACTCCACTTCCTCATCCACCACTTTGTCCTTGGGGTTCACTCCACTGGCCGCTGCCCCCAGTCCCCACAGAGTATCCACGGGGCTCTTGGCAGTGGAGGCGGGGTCGCCACCAAGGGTGCATGCGTGTCTTTGGCAGTTGGCCTCCCTTACCTTCCCGTATGCTTCCCTCAGCTCCTTGTTCTTGGCGCAGCACTGCCGTGTGTTCCTCTCATACCCATTTAGTTCCATGCCATGAGCAATATGCCCATAAGTATCGAAGTTCCTCTGGCTGGGACAGAGCTACATCTGCATAACCTCCTCTCCCCACAGACCCAGCAGATCCACCAATTCCGGCGTACTCCAGGCAGGAGTGCATTTGCTGTGGGGAGCTGCCATGGGAAGATGCTATGTGAGCTGTCCACGCTGAGAAAACAGGAAGTGGAATTTCAAAAATTCCCAAGGCTTTAAATGGGGGAGGATTGCATGCCTGTGTACCTAGCTGCAGGGCAGCAGAGTTCAAAGTGGTGACCAGAGCGGTCATGATGAGCATTGTGGGACACCTCCTGAAGTCCAATTAGGGTGCCATAAACAATACAGTGTCTACACTGGCACTGCCTCATTCTAACTCTCATCGAAAAAAAATGTATGGCTCTGCGTCCAGGTGGTTTTATTATGTCGGCATAGCAAGAGAGTTAAATTTCAGTGGGAGAGCATTGCAGTGTATACCTCTCCACTATTTTGTCAACAACACTGTAGTGTAGACATGGCCTCAGTTTGCAGCCAGATTTTGCTGAAGCTGGCACTTCGGTTTTGAATCTCTACCACAGAGAAAGAAGCTTTTAATAAGTAGCAGTAAATCCAGAAAAACCAGCAACAGGGTTAATTAGAGTGTGGGATAGTAGGAGTTACCCTTTACAGTCCAACTTTCCACTACTGCAGTTGGAGGTAGCATCAGCCTTCCCAAGCTTATAAAGAGCATGGATTAACCTGGAAGCTGAAACCAAGATATTTCTCCAGCAATGAGGTGCTCTTTGTTCTGTATCTGCAGTGGTAAACTGCTAGCGGTGTCAGTAGCTGTAACTCTTATAGAAGGGTGGCTAGGCTGTGTGCTCCTTTTGGATATGGTGTTAATTTGCCTTCTGTGTGATCTCGTGAAACATACACTCTGTTATCCATTTAAAAATTAGGTTTTTCAGCCATCTTCTCGTGAGATTAGACACAAGTACAAGGAAGTGGTTTGAGATGATTACATATATCTCCTTTCTATATTTATATTCTGGGGACCACCCACATCACAGAATGCATTTAAATTGTTCACCAAACTTTCTTTTGGAGTCAAGACTAAATTACAGATTCACTTTTCCCAGACTACAAGAAAAATTAGCTACTTTTCCAATTACTTTTTTCTTTTCTTTTTTTAAAGAGTAGAATCCCTTTACTGGAGACCTTTCAAATAGTGGGGAAAGTCTTCACACCTCCTAAATTCCTTTAACTGCTAGTTATTTAACTCTAGATTGCAATAAAATTCTAAGAGGTTGAAAACCTTTTTTTTTTTTTTTTTTGCATGCAAATTTAAATATTTTGGTGGTGGTTTGGGGAAAAGGGGTGAAATTCCCATTAGAAAAGGTGAGTTCTTGTCTATTTTCAAATGATAAGGATAAATTCTTCTGAGCACTGTGGCATTATAGTATTGTTTTAATTATTTCAATTGATAAGTCAGCATTGCTTCAATTGAACTGTAATTGAGCAAAAAAATGGCCTTTGAGAAACATGAGGTCAGTCTTATTTGATGTCACAACACTGCCAGTGAAAATATCTGCTAGAAAGAGCGTTGTAAGTTCTAACCCTAATGGAGTAATCTTTTCCTCTGTTGGAGAATGCCCACCTGTCAGCATCAAAAATGTTTTTTATAGCATTTAAAATCTGTCATGTAATGCTTCTAATTACCATTATATTCTCAATATCAATTGCTACTGTAGTAATCAATTGGTTTCCTCAAATATTAATAGGCAACAAACAAGTTAGTAGGCAACAAATATAATGCTTCATGTCTAATTACTTGGGTAATTAAAATGTACATTTCCTATTATTCTTTCCCCAGAATGCTAGAAGATGACCTCAAGTTAAGTAGTGATGAAGAAGGGAATGACCAGGTATGTTACTGAATTCAAGTGTAATCTGTTGAATGTTTAATACCAAGACTGATTTATTCAAGTAATAGTACGCTATTACTTTTTAAAGTATGTGTAAAGGTTATCAAAATAATTTAAAGTACTATAAATGAAATACCAGATGTGCTTGCTTCATGCCAGATTGTTTTAACTACTGTATTTAGTGGAAATATGCTACACTGCTCTTGATTTATTAGCTTGATGTAATGCGGAACTAGTTTTGGATAAGTCTGTTTTTTAAATAAAAAAGAATTCTGTATTAAAGACTCAGGTCAAAATCTTCAAACCTGGGTGTCCAAAGTAAGGGGTCTAAATCTATATCTGGCACCAAAAATTAAAACGGACTGAATTTCAAAAGGTGCCCAGCTCCTGCATCTGCCATGGAAGTCAATGGGATTTGCAGGTGCTCAGTACTTCTAAAACCCAGGCCACTTACATGTTGGTACATAATTTAGGTGCATAACTTTCAGTGCCGAGGTGTGAGAAGCTTGATCTCATTGCTTTTAATTTCTCTTTAGTTTGGCTACGTCTACTCTTGGAACTAGAGGTGTGATTCCCAGTTCACGCAGACATAGTCATGCTAGCTCTTATTGAGCTGGGGCAGCTGCAGACAGCCTGAGGTCCATAGACCATGTCTAAGATTTCCAAAGGGGTCCGAACCACCATTTGAAATTGTTTAGGGGTATGCAAATGAAAAAGGTTGAAAACCACTGAGCTGGAGCAGTTTTTCTCAATGTCCGGTCTATGGACCGGCGCCAGTTCCTGAGATCTCCCTGACACAGTTTAGAAAGGCAGCAGTAGTGTAGCTGCAACAGCACAGACAGCAGTGAGCTGCAACATGGGCTAGACACCCAGAAGCCTGGACCCCATGGGAATATGTACTTGGGGCCGCTAAGCCCATGCTACTGCAGCCACACTCCTGGTTTTAGTGCGCTTGCTCAATGAGAGCTAGTGCAAGTATGTTGATGCAAGCTTGAAATCACACCCCTCGTTCATAGTGTAGACATAGCCAAAATGTCTGCATTTTAAAACATGCTGAAAACTATAAACAAGTCAAACCCTTTTGATATTTATATTAGATAAACTAATATGTCACCAATTTTGAATAAAACCATTGGGCGGTAAGAAGATTCAGCGCAAGGATTAAAGTTGTTTACCATATTTATAACATTTCTTTTTGTTTAATGTATTTCATTCACTGGATCCCAAAACATGTCTGATGTCTAGGCAGTTTAGTGTACAGTATGTAGATAGACTAGGACAAGGTGAAATAAGGGACAAAGAGAATGTTTTGGTAACAGTAACTGAGCGCATGGAATTGTTGGGTTCAGGGAGTAGGATTTATATGTGTTAGGAGAAAAGGTTAGGACTTAGGAGTCACAGAAAACCACTGAGTTAAGGAAGAAGGGATGCATCTCAATTAAGGATGGATTTGGAGACATGGAAACGTGGGACAGGATGGCTGTTTCTGAAAATGGTAGAAAATAGGCATATAGATCTAGATCTCCCATGGCAAAAGGAGATACGGATAAGAAGGTACATGGTAGTTAAGAAATGTGGGCTACAAGAACATCATACATTTTGGGGGGCAGAAATTCCTACCTATTTCCACAGACCTGGCATCTTTTTCTCCCTTCACATTTTATAAGCTAATAATCCCGCTCCTCTAGCTCAATAACTAGTATTGTGAATGTTTGCTTCTGGAATACCGAGTACCACACAATAGAATAGTACAGTATCACCTTTTTGTTTTGTATAATCTATTTCTCTGCTTATACCATCTAATATCTTGTTTACCTTTCTAATTATTAGAGTGCAGTGCATTAATGGTTTCAGTGACTTTTACTCTGTGGCCCCATTTTCATGACCAGTGTGCTGGAAGATAGCTCCATTTAGCACATCTTCCTTGGAGTGGTTCCTCCGTCTCAGACTAATTATTTTATATTTTAGACACTGACCTCCTTTTGCAGTGTGCTGGACCAATGAACTAAGCTAAATCATCCATATCCTATAGACTCTGTTTGCGACATTGTTCCTTAATATTTACTCTCCCTCTCAGTTTAATTATCTCAGAAATCCTGGAGATCTTGACTCCAATCCTAGGCAGCCTCTAAGCTGTGCTTGATGCCACTTTTGCCCTCTCCCCCACCAATCCTATGGGTGGCCAGGAACTAAGATGTTCCTTAGTGTAAATTAGAGCATCTTCAAGGGTGTTCTGACCTATATCATCTCCCTATGGCCTCTAGAGGCCATTTGACAATCTGGGAACATTGTACAAGTGTGGAAATGTAGAAATTCCTTGACCTTGTCCCATTTCCCTGGATATATATTCTATACAAGGGACCAAAAGTACCCTGTATGGTGGTTCAATGCCACCCAAGAATTTCTCTGCCATTAGATAGGTAAGACAGCATTATGGCTGCTTTGTGCCACCAAAGAGGTATAAATCAACTGAAGCAGAGTGGGGAGCTAGTCCCCTATTTTGAATGCCTTCAGCTAAATCATTTGTATGTTTATCAATAATTGATTTCCTAAAACTGTTCCCAGTAGCGAGTTGGTCTTGTGATTAAGACAGGAGATTGAGTTCAGTTCTTGGCTTTACCAAAGACTGTCTTGAGCAAGTTGCTGAATCTCTCAGCATCTTGGTTCCTCATCTGCAGAATGGTAATAATCATACTTCTGTACTTCCATACATTGTCCTCAGGAAATGGGCTCTTTTGTTGTGTATTTATACAGTGCCTAGCAATATGGGGCCCGGAACTCTGATGGGGCCTTCAGGCACTACCATAATACAAATAATCCATAGTAATTTCCCTTGTTGATGAGAAAAGTAGTAAATGTTCATCCAACTAGCATGAGATGGGCCTAAATGAAAGTAATCACTCTCCAGCCAGATTCACAATTTACAACCACCTTTCTCCATTTGAACTTCAGGGCTTGATAGTTGACATTTGTCCCCTGTAGCCGACACCTGTAGCTGACATTTGTCCCCTGCTGCTTACCAGATTTTTGCCCAAAAGCCTATTTTACTTCCTATTCTATGACTCTTACCTTACCCATTAATCTCAGATTTGAGCCAGAGGAACAGAAAGGAATGGGGACAGAGAAAAATTTGTGAATGAGTTTCTGGTTTTTATATAATTAACTGCTATTATTCCTCAGAAGAATTATGATCATTCAGCTAATTGAGGGGAATTTTACAAGAGCTAGAAAGCTTCTTTTTTTTTTTTTTTTTTTGCCATTACTTAAATCACAAAAAAATATTTTTTTTTTAACAAGAATTCAAAATTTGGAGGGAGATTTTGTATTTGATTTTATAATATTCAAGAGGGCAATGAAAAATGCTGAGGTTATAAAGGTCAGGAGAGGAGCTGACACATGTCAACACTGATGTTTGGAAAATTGTGACAAAGCAAGAGAACGTGAATGATGGGGATAAGAGGGTGAAGATGGGAAATGGATACATGAATAAGAACTTCTGTAGAGGAGTGACCAAGGCCTTGTTTTAATGTGCACTGCGGTTCAATAGGCAAGATTCACAGACTTGAGAGCTATGGGAGGCAAAAGAGGACGGCGTTGAATTGAGTGTGTGTAAGTGAGCCTACAGTAATTACATTATCCACACATATTAGACAGTCAATTTTAATTGCATAAATGTATTTTCCTCCTTTAATTAGTATAGTTTATCCATTTAAACTGATCGTTTTAATTTTTCAGGCAGTGATCATAGGAACTGATATGTAGAAGGAAAATTTCCAGTTGGCATATTTTATTTCACACACATTGAAGAAAATTTACCTTTTAATCCCTAATCAATATCTAAAGAGCACACAATTAACAGATAGCTCGGTCGTTAACATAAATCTACAAGTTAAAGAGCCACTTCCTTTTGATTTATAATGCATAGAGTAATAATTTTGTCATCATCTCTCAGAAAGTGTCTGATGCTTTGTAGCATGAAGATGTCAAAACTGTACTTAAGATTGTTCAGAGTACTGAACTGTGGTGGTTATTGCCTCTTGGTTCCCTGATGTGTGGAATGGCACATGAAACATTCCCATTAGAATACTCCGCTCTTCATTGTAGAGGTCACTGGATAACTTAAATCAGTCTTGAGTGTAATATTAAAAGGAGATTGCCAATTGTAATGTGAGCAATTTATTTTTTCTTCTTTGGCCTTTTACAATATGAAAATTTCCTAACAGAAAGCAGAGCCTTTAAGGGAAAAAACACTCTGAATTTACTTATGCAATTCATGTCAATGAATGGCCAAATAAATTAACTGACTGCTATACATACATGGAATAATAATCTAACTTATTTTTGCAACCCAAGTCTGTTTCCTTGAATGCATTTTTCTCCTCAGGATCAGGTTGGTTGCCGCTGAAGTTTTGTGGCTGTGAAAATTTATTACCCACAGAGTCAATCTACATTCAGGCTGCCAAGTCTGAATAAATAGAGTCATTGTGCTTGTCTGGAATATGTAACCAAAGTTCAACCAGTCAGCTTGACTTTCTTATCCCAAGGGATTCATAAAAGCCAACACCCTGGTATGTGCTCTTGATTCCTGCCAAAATTTTGTAAAATTGTATAAACAGAAGTTGAAGAAGCAATCAAAACCTGGTCTGAGAAACGTGGCTCCCGACTCAAACTCCTGGTGTATTTGAAGAAAAGCACTGAGTTTTAATACTTTGATTAATAATGATATGGACATCTCTTAGCAAGAACAGGTAAATGTTATGAAGATTAAAGAGCTATATACAGGGTACATAGGAAATCAGTGAATAATTATCTCAAACACTGCTTAATGCATTCATTTTGCCTGTGTAAATTATACAAAAGGAAAAATTAGAGAAGCTTTTACATGTAAATAGCTGCCTTCTTTAGGCACTGATAGAAACTAGACAAACACTGCAGGATTACATTCCGGTATTAGACATACATACATATGTAAGTTTCCTTACATCTAAAATATAGCATTAAACACTATTGATGCTTAGCTTTGATATAATCCAAAATGAATAAGCTGCTGTCAGGATTCTCTGTAGCCCAGGAATTTATTATATACTAGTTGAAAACTAGCAGCTCTTTTCCATCCTTGTGAATGAAGCAATAGTCCAATCACTCAATCACAATCAATAAACTATATATCCCCCAGCAGAAAATAATTTGTTTTTAGAAGTCCTCAAGTTGCGCTGAATGAATATGTTTTACTACAGCCTGCATTATCAGACAATACTATGTCTTGAATTTCTGGGCATTCACTCACAATCAATACAAAGTTAAAATTGATAATGAAGAGAAAGGCCATGCATGTAAACGTCTCCAGAGTCAAATCATTTTTAACAAAGCTAAATAAATCCAAGTAAATACAACCGCTACATTTGAATTTAAAAGTCCCAGGTAATTTGAAACAGCTTCTTATTTCAATCTGTAATTAGTTTCAAAATTGGGAGCAAAATGGCTACCTGCTTTTTTGCCGTAAGATCTTAGATGATATTATGGGGCTTTATGAAGTCTAATATCAGCCAATCACAGAGCACAGCCAGGTTCATAAGAGGAAACAGACCTATTAGGTAAAGTGGAACAGGGCCATGTAATCAGTTAGTCATCAGAACTATTTTTAGTCAATATCTTGCATAACAGGATGCTAATTGCATTTGCATATGCCATGGCCGGAGAATGTACACACAGCTGGTCATTTCAGCATAGTACTCCCTCTATGAACCTCTTCCTTGGTGCTGTACTTGGGCTTGTCTTCACTACCCGCTGATCGATCTGTTGGCGGTCGACTTCTTGCGTCTGGTGAAGACATGAGAAATCGATCGCCTGCAGCGCCCCCGTCAACTCCGGAACTCCAGCTCGCCGAGAGGCGCAAGCTGGAGTCGATGGGGGAGCGCGATGCCGACTGCTGCCGCCGTGAGGACAGAAGCTAAGTCGGCTGAAGATACACCAACTTCAGCTACGTGATTCACGTAGCTGAAGTTGCGTATCCTCAGTTGATTTCCCCTCCCCCCCCCAGTGAAGACCAACCCCTTTGTGCCTTCTCAGGAAGACAATGGGCAGAGAGATGAGAACAATCAGGCCTAAAAAAAAACACAAAGAAAACACCTTTTCAACATCAGACCTGAGTTTAAAGGTTTGGAAACAAGTGATTAGTAATCTTCAGAATGTTTGGAGGTTTAGGGTCTAATTCCGAACCACCAGTATTAATGGGAGTTTTGCCATTTATTTCAATGCAGGTAGGATTGGTTTAAAAAACTCAGCACATCCAAAAGTTTACTCAAAACCTATCTGTGATTTTCAAACTAAGTTGGTTCTCCAAGCTGTTCTGGGAAACTTGTAAAAAAAAAAAAAAACACCTTTCCTTTGAGAACAATCTATTCATGATCATTTTGCATAGTACAAGAAACCTGTCTAATGGTATTTTGGCACATCTGCTTCTGGTCCTGACCTGAACCAAGAAGAGCAGAGATGAGCAAAAATGGAAATAAAAAATGTTTGGTTTCAGGAATGGGTGACGTCTCAGGCTAGCCCTTCCTTAATCTGGACTGGTTTGCTCATCCCTCTGTTCTGTAGATAATGTGACTATATTTCTTGATTGGAAAAAATTATCCTCATTATTAATATGAACTGCACTTACCCAGGGTAAGTCCATTGTTATCTGCATATTAAAGGAATGATCCTTTTGGCAACAAACCAAACTAAAATCTGGAACAAGATTTAAGTAAGTCAATGGAGCCAATTTTCAGCAATGCTGTGGTTTGCCTGCACTGATTTTAAACACTTTGTGACATCTACATTTTCACTTTAGCAAGGAACGACAAGAAGACCAAGATTGCCTCACTTAAACTGACAGATAAGACAACATAAGAGTGCAGTCTAATCCTGCAAAACTGGGCTCACATCAGGACCTATCTTACAAAATCAGATTCAGTGTATGGAAGGCAGGATCAACCTCTAAATCTGAATGCTTTTGCCATGACTCTTAGTAATAACAGAAATTAGAGATTGGCCTAAATCACAGACTCAAATCAAAGTTTGGGGCGGTTCACAATAGATCGAGTTCTGATTTGGGTTCTTCTCTAGTAGCAAACACTTAAAAATAGACTGTAGAGTAAATAATACAAGCACATCTTTCTTTGCTCCCCATATTGATGCTTCTGCAAAATGAAGTTCTTTCTTTACAACATCTCCAAATTCTGTCTATTCCCATGATTACAACTGTTGTCTAAGGGTATGTCTACACTACAAAATTAGATCGAGTTTATAAAAGCCGATATTTAGGAAGCAATTTTACATAGTTGATTGTGTGTGTCCCCACTAAGCACATTAAGTTGGTGGTGTGCATCCTCAATGCCCCAGCTAGCATCGACTCGCAGAGCGGTGCACTGTGGGTAGCTATCCCACAGTCCCCACAGTCTCCACTGCCCATTGGAATTTGGGGTTAAGCTCCCAATGCCTGATGGGGCAAAAACATTGTTGCGAGTGGTTTGGGGTACATATCGTCAGTCTCCCCTTCCTTCCTCCCTCCCTCCGTGAAAGCAACAGCAGACAATCATTTTGCATCTTTTTTCCTGGGTTACCTGTGCAGACGCCATAGCACTGAAAACATGGAGTCTACTCAGATCACCACCACTGCTGCTGTTGTGAGCATTGTAAACACCTCGCACATTATCCTGCCGTATGTGCAGAACCTGGTGAGGAAGCAACGCCAGCGCGATGACGATAATGATGAGGACATGGACACAGACTTTCTGAAAGCACGGAATTGGCGATTGGGACATCCTGGTGGCAATGGGGCAGGTTCATACAGTGGAATGCCAATTCTGGGCCTGGCAAACAAGCACAGACTGATGGGATCTCATAGTGTCGCGGGTATGGGATGATTCCCAGCAGCTGCAAAATGTTTGCATACGTAAGGTCACTTTCATGGAACTTTGTGAGTTGCTTTCCCCTGCCCTGAAGTGCAAGAATACCAAGATGAGAGCAGCTCTGATAGTTGAGAAGCAAGTGGCGATAGCCCTCTGGAACCTTGCAATGCCTGACTGCTACTGGCCAGTCTGGAATCAATTTGAAGTGGGCAAATCTACTGTGGGGGCTTCTGTGATCCAAGTAGCCAATGTAATCACTAACCTTCTGCTATCAAGGGTAGTGACTCTGGGAAATGCGCAGGTTATAGTGGATGGCTTTGCTGCAATGGGGTTCCCTAACTGTGGTGGAGCGATATAGTCGGAAAGCATATCCTTATCTTGCACCGGACCACCTTGGAGCCAGTACATAAACCGCAAGGGGCTTCTCGATGCTGCTGCAAGCACTGGTGGATCACAAGGGATGTTTCGCCGACATCAATGTGGGGTGGCCAGGAAAGGTGTATGATGCTTGCATCTTCAAGAACTCTGCTCTGTTTGAACAGCTGCAGGAAGGGACTTACTTCCCAGACCAGAAAATTACTGTTGGGGGATGTTGAAATGCCAATAGCTATCCTTGGAAACCCATTCTACCTCTTGTGGCTCATGAAGCCATACACAGGCAGCCTGGACACTAGTAAGGAGCAGTTCAACTACAGACTGAGCAAGTGCAGAATGGTGGTAGAATGTGCATTTGGATGTTTAAAAGCTCGCTTGCACTGTTTGCTAACTAGGTTAGACTTCAGAGAAACCAATATTCCCATTGTTATTGTTGCTTGCTATGTGCTCCATAATATCTGTGAGAGAAGAGGGAGAAGTTTATGACGGGGTGGGAGGTTGAAGCAAATTGTGTAGCATAGACCAGGGCTAAGCCTGAGGATTTCTCACTTTGACTACTACAACTTCCTCATCTCTGGCCTTGTCTTCTTCAGTATATCAAAAAGTCTTCCACTGAAATTATCTTTATTGCCTGCTATCTGACCATGTCCAGTCCTGGTCACTAAGGGTCTGATCCAAAAACCAGTGAAGTCACTTCAGCAACTCCTACTAACTTTAAAAAGCTTTGGATCAAACACTAAAGCCTTTCTCTT
Organism: Sternotherus odoratus; assembly: GCA_032164245.1. Classification (NCBI taxonomy): domain Eukaryota; kingdom Metazoa; phylum Chordata; order Testudines; family Kinosternidae; genus Sternotherus; species Sternotherus odoratus. The sequence continues at coordinate 202,397,820 of JAVMKO010000001.1, read as the reverse complement.
GCCTTACACATCAAATTTAAATTAAAGCCCTTCACAAATTAGCCCTTGCACCTCCCATTTCACTGTAATCTCCTCTAAAGCTGCATAATCAACCACTGCCTCCCATGTCCTTCTCCCCCTTCATTTCCATTCCTTCTTCCATGTGAACATCTCCCCATGAAACTCATGCCATGCTTCCATCCTCTGCTCATCTCTTTAAAACACACGTCTTCTATGAAGACCATAAATAGTAGTGCTCCTGTCAAAGAACTCTTAACAAGCGATACATCATTTTAATTAAATAACTTTTTTTTAAAAGTATGGAGCTTACAAGGCATGAGCTAACTCCACCACTCAATTGCTTGCATGTTGCTGCATTCCATCTACCATCCCTTATCTGTCTGTGTCTACTTAGTGTAAGCCAATATTTCCTGTGCTGGAGGAGTGAGCTCTCTCCAGAGGCAACAGACTAGTCAAGAAGAGGCTTGGGGCAAAGAAGATGAGCGTCGCTGTAGGAAAGCTGAAGAACCCCAGATCTGCCCCTCCTGCTGAGTGCAAAAGTGCTGCCATGTCTGCAGATAACATAGCAGGCATCTCCTTTCAAGCAATCCCTCTGCCTTCTCTCCCCTACCCCCCGGTGTCTCTCTACAGGAACTATCTTTGGGAGCAGCCTAGATATACAAGGAAAAAGGCTCCAGGTGTAGCAAAGCTACACTTTTCTGCTCCTATATATTTAACTCGGGCTTGGTGTGATACCAGGATGTCCCTGTTCAGAACGAGTGGGAGTCTGAGGAGGAAGAAGATCAGAGGTACCAGAAGGGTTGACAGCAGGAAGCAGGGATAGAAACAGCTAAATGTGTGTCAAAGAGCAAAAACAATAAGAAAGAGAAAAGAGAAGAAGGAATAAAAAGAACAAACAGAACTGACAGAAGAAAGGAGTGACATAGTAACAACTGCTTTAGGACATTGCAAAGGAACCTGGGGAAGGCGCCATCTGCGAGATCATCAAAAGAAGTTTGAGAACCGCAGTTGTAAACTCTCCAGGGCAGGGCCTTGGGTGAAATCGTGCACCCATTGAAATCAATGGAAGTTTTGCAATTGATTTCAGCGAAGCCAGGATTTCACCTCTTGTCTTCTCTCTTGCCTCCTGACAGCTTGGACAGTGACTAAAAACCACTTGGATACTTACAAAATATTGCACACAGGGAAGGCAGTGGCAGGGACAAAGTTAAGAATATTTGGTATATCTAGACCAACTTTAATTTAAATTCTCAGTCTTTCTAATGATTTGTGTAAAACTATGGTTTCTGTTGAAGTTCGGGGTGGTTTCCCCTGATGTGTTCACAATTTCAGTGCCACTTTTACTAAAAAAAATTTGTCTTGGATTAAGAGAATCTTCCTTTGAAAGAAGACTCTTTCTTTTTGCAAGGTAATTGCTGCTTCCCTGAACTGTCAGGGAATTGTCACCAGAGTCACTGGGCATTAGTAATTTTATGAGTAATTATATTTATATAAGATGGAATGAACTTTAATATTTTTGACATAGACAAATAGGAGCCAAATTAACTTGTGTCAGTTGGAATGCTACATGTGTATACACAGGCAGAATTTGGTCATAGATCATTATGGAGTTCTAAAGTCAGAATACAAAAATCAACATTTGCCAATATGGAAACTTTGCTAAATGGCTAATACAATGTATGCAGCAAATTTGGCGTTACAAATATTAACTAGTTAATGCAATACCCCTGAGAGGTACTTAGCCATTATTATTTCTATGATATTGACAAGGAAACTGAGACAGACAGATTAAATGATTTGTTCAAGGCCACATGATGAGACAGAGCCTGGTCTAGAACCCTGATATTTTAATTTATAGTTCCAGACTCACATCTCTAGACTAGGCTGCCCCTTAAGATGAAGAAGAATTAAGAGATAAGGAAGGAGAAAATGAACAATGAACTCTAGAAATATACTGATTAAAAATCCCAAGGTGGCAAACAAATATTCAGGAGTTGAAAGCCCCTCACACACACACCACCCACCCCCGAAAAACTCACAAAATTAAGAAAGGTTTTTATGACTTCTTGAAACATGTGGCTCTAGCAAGGACAACACAAAATTAGAAACTGTAGTTACTTTTTAGCTTGTGAATCTTAAATAAGCATTGACTGGATAATGAAACCACCAGCATATAGCTATTGCAGATTTAGAGGAGAAACATTCAAACTATATAGACTACAAATTATTTTTAAAACGCTCAGGAAAAAAAAACAGATTGGAAAAATAATCCTCAGAATAACATTAAGAGCAAAGAATATGACAAGATAAAGTGTGCTGAAATAATATACAGTAAATCAGCTGAACATGAGCTCCCAGTGCAGACCTGGGCCAAAAGAAATAATGCAATTCTTGGTCATATAAACAGAGGAATATCAAGTAGGAACAGGAAGGTTCTATTACCTCTCTATTTGGTTTTGGTGTGAGCACTGCTGGAATAGTATGTCCAGTTCTGATGTCCATACTTCAAGAAGAATGTTGATACATTGGAGAGGGTTCAGAGAAGAGCCATGAGAATGATGAAAGGATTGGAAAACATGCCCTTTCGTGATAGGCTTAAGGAGCTATGTAGTTTATCAAAGAGAAGTTTAAGGAGTGGCTTGATCACAGTCTATAACTACTTACCTGGAGATCAGAAATGTGATAATATATGGCTTCTCAGTCTAGTAGACAAAGGTATAACTTCCAATGGCTAGAAACTGAAGCTAGGCAAATTCCGACTAGAAACAATGTGAAAATTTTTATTAGTGAGGGTTTTTAACCATTTGGGACAATTTATCAAGGTTTGTGGTGGATTCTTCATGACTGATCCTTTTTAAATCAATATTGGATATTTTTCTAAAAGATATGACCTAATTCAGCCACAGTTGAATAGAAGCAGGAATTAATTCAGGGAAACCTGTGGTCTGTGTTATACAGGAGGTCAGAGCAGATGATCACAGTGGACTCTTCTGGCCTTTTAAATCAGAAAAAAATATGTTTCTGATCTTAAGAATAAAAAGAGAGAAAATTAAAGAAAGATGAAAGCCCACCCACTGCCTAAATACATGCAGTGCAAAAAAGTAAAGACTGACTGACAAGCCTCATGTAAGGCCATTTGATCTAGTGTGACTTCCAAGCTTCTGTATATTCTAATAATATCAGAATGCAGCTAACCTCAGTATCAACTTCTAAAGTATCAACTTTGACAGCTTTTAATAGAAGTTGCAATATAATTATCTGTGTCTGCTTCCTTTTGCAACAGATGCTAATTTAAATAACAAATGCTTTATCATGTAGTTCTTCCTGTGTATCAGTGCCCTGAAGTGAAATGGCAAAGACACACTCTGTAGTCCAAATAATTGTCCTTATGATCATAGCCTTTCTGATTACTAGGCTGAAGTGGAGCCTTATGTGCAGGTACATTTATATATATATTTATGTATATGCAAGGACATTTGATCTAGGTTTTATATATATAAATAAAACCAACCACCAGCTAACTGGATCTCACATGCCAAAGTGTGTGCTCTAGGTGTGTGTACACTTCAGTGTGTGGCTTCTGTACCCCAAAGACACTCTTACAGCCCATCAGAACATTTTTCAGTACCTTTAATTAGCCTGTTTTCCAAAAATCCCTGCAAATTTTATGTAGCAACTTTGTTCCCAGTAGATAAACAACTTAGAGCTTTCTGGGCCCACTTTAACTCTCCAGGATGTCTGTCTCAACAGCTCCATTCAACCTGCTCAGCTCACTGCTTCATGCCAATTACAATGAACTAGCTCGCTGCTCAGTCCCAATTACAATGAAGACATTTAATTTCCTCTTTAATTTCCCTGCAACAGATTGCAACTTGTGGCACTTCAAGTAGTTTTGGTAGCTCCTTTAATACACACTGAAACCTGGATATCTGCTGATTATGTTCCCAAGCACCAGCTCATTGCAATAAAGGATGAAGAGAGGAGATGCAATCGCCAGTGCATGAGAATCTGAAAATGATTACTGCTGGCAGAAGACTTGTTTTATCTCATAGTCTTGGGGTACAGTTAAAATCTTTCATGAATGATTAATGAACTCTAGTCAGATCAATGAAACTTTGTCCTAAATGTATCCATAACCTACTCAGCCGGGGGATGGTGGTGTCAGAACAGGCCTGGCCCTTGTGGTTTGCGACCGTTGAAGTAGCGAAACCGAGTAATTCATCTAACGTACTGTGGCTAGTTTTTCAACTTTCTTTATATGAGTCACCAAAGTGATCTTTTTCTTTGCTGTTTCCTATCCAGCAGTAAAGTTTAAATTCTGTGGGCCAACTCTGAGACCCTTACTTAAGTTGTGTGTGTCCCTTACTCTGACTTACTTACAGTGAGTAAGATTTTACTCACTGTAAATAAGTGTATCCGAGTCTGGCCCATATTTGATATTTTAATTATTTATCACCAAAAATATTAGAATATTAATCCAAAACACCCACTGTATTTTGTATAGCGATAAACCCTGAAGGTCTTCAAATTCTTTCAGTGACAAATTCTCTCAGTGATTCTCAGTCTTTATTCTTTTAACCAGCACAATCACTTACTTACAGGAATTATTTAACATATTCTCATCTTCTTTCTTGATGGATGATGAGTTGTCCTCAGTAAAGTCTTTAATGATGTAAAATGAAATGCAAATTAAATAGCACAATCAAAATCAAACTATTAAAAATAGTGGCGCAGGCAATAGGTGGTACTAAATACTACCCTTTTGCTTGTATCATTAAGCAGATAATACTGGCATATTTAGAATCGTGATAAATCACAGAGCTGTTCTTATAGTCTCATTGGTAGAATGTTTTGCAGTCAAGCAACAAATTATTTGCCTTGTACAATTTCTTCTGCATCATATCAGCTTGCCCCAGGTGAGGGGGAATTTTGTTAGAAGTGTCAAGTGAAAAGCAAATTGAAATTTTCAATAATTGTATTCAAACATATTTTCAAATGGTCATTGCAAACATACATGTCTGTGAGCAGGGCCCCAGCAATCTAAAATGGTCTGACAGGAAGCTTTCCATGCCTTGTTTTCCCTGCACTCTGCAGCGTCTCTCTGCCTCACAGTCTCGGGGGGAGTTATTCTCAGGTCACAGATCAGCATGGAGGCAGCAGCATCCTTAAAGAGGCTTAGACAGGAAAGTGGAGCCTGCAAGTCAGCAATGGTCCTCTCCTTTTTTAAAAAAATTCTTTCTACACCGCCTGCTCTCTGGACTCATTCTGTTCCCAGGAAAGGGCCATCACTTGGAATAACCTTTCCAAAGCTGGCAACAGGCAGATGGTTTGACCTCAGTAGGGTGCACGAGGGCCAGCCTGGAGGACTGGATGCAGGTGCATACATGGGGCAGGAGCTATGAGGCATTCAGATATCACCTTGATGAACACAGTAGGAGAACATAAACAATAGAATAAGGAGCCCCGTTGTCCAGCCCATCTTCATCCTTCAGCCATCTCTGCTGAGCTCAGCCTGTGTCTAGGCTTGAAAGGAAAGGAGCCGGCCCCTTTGCTCCCCCAAAACAGCCTCTGTTCTTGGGAGTTAGGGATTGGAAAGGGCACTAGACACTCTTCTACCCCCCTACAGGTATCTTTTAGAACAGAGACCCATCTCCCTCTTCTCCTCTTAGCCCTAATGACAGTGATTGAAGAGGCTGCCTGACTCCACTCTAACCAGTACGCCTATCTACACCTCTTGGCCATCAGAGCGATAACTGGCTTAGCCCTGAGGGCACTTTTCCCACAGCAAAGATTTTGGCCAATAACCAGATTTTGTCCATGCCAGAAGAGAGAGACTTGTTCTGGTGGTTCTTGTTCTAACACACTGGAAAGCGCAGTGCCTGGTGTCCATCTTGCAGGATCTCAGAGTGGCTTGGCTGAAATGTCTGGAGCGGTGTCTAGGAAAGTGAGTCAGACAGTGAGCTCCCAGTGAGGCATCTCCAATAGTGGACAGTAGAAAATATCAGATTCCTCAGATTCTGTTTCTCGTTCTAGAACCTGCAAAGCCAATGCCATGGGCATGTTCTTATTTAGCTTGAGAGGCCCACTGACATACAGCATTCCACCCCTTCCCATTCATTCCCTGGGTCCTGCAAAAGGTTTAGACAAAGAAGGAAACTCTCATCCTGACCAGACAGTCCTGGTGTTTGGGACATGGGATATAGAGTTGCCTTGATTTCCACATCTACTGACAAACCGTCTAGTAACAGAGCACTCTAGGAAAAACTCCATCTCATAACCTGGTTCCCTAGGGTGACCAGATATCCAGATTTTATAGGGTCAGTCCAAGTTTTGGGGTCTTTTTCTTATATAAGCTCCTATTCCCTCCCACCCTCCTGATTTTTCACATTTGCTGTCTGGTCACCGTATGTGTTCCTGATATTCCTGAGGTGGCAAAGTTATTTGACCAGAGTACCTGTCACCAATCCCAAAAGCATCCCCGTCTACAACAAGATAGATGGGACAAGTTGAACTACCAATACACAGGGGGACGATGGACAGCCAGATCTTATTCCCTCCCTCCGGTTCTAGAATGCTTTTAGCAGTGCTCAGAAAGGGAACAGCCTTAGTATCTTAAAAGAATAAGCATCAGGGATCCTCTACAATGTTTTCTCATAGGCTGTCACTTGCTAATCATCCAAGTTTCTGAGGATAATAAAAATATCTGCTCTATGCTGAGACCAATTGGTTTGCATGGCAGCTTACAGTCGTTCTCTCCAAGCTACGTCCTCCACCCTGTAAGCCCTGAGCATTAGGCTCCTTGTTCTAGCTTTCCCCTTAATGGATATTTATTCTTATTTCTAACCTGGTAGCATCCAGTGGATTTCTATTATGGTAACACAAATAGCCAGTCAGGATTGCGAGCCCATTATGCTAGAAGTTGTAGAAACATATGGGCAGATGTGGACTATTATATTTGCCAGACAGGTGAGTGATCTGGCTGTGAATCACATGAAGATGCCTGTTCCTAATTATTCCTAACAACGGGCTCTCAGGATAATCCTTTCTTTATTCATATCATAAACTCTACTTTCCACTGGAGTTAAACCTTAACCTTCCTTCATTCTCTTCTCATCCAGCTACTCCAAAAGAAGCCTCATGGTACTCTCTTGATGATAATCAGGGCTAGTGCATCATTTCACAGGGGAAGGGTGACCAGATGTCCTGATTTTATAGGGACAGTCCCTATGTTTAGGTCTTTTTCTTATATAGGCTCCTATTACTTCCCACCCCCCGTCCCGATTTTTCACACTTGCTGACTGGTCACCCTACAGGGATCAAGATTTTTGGACTCTTTTTAAGGGATCAGAAAAGGGGAATGGCTTCCCGGTAAAATGATAGATTAGTGGCTCCACCAGAAGGATGGCTCTCATCAGCAGTGAGGTTGTCACATTGTGGAGGTTAACACGTCTGTGGAGACTTTCAGACAATGGGTTCTGGGAATCATAGCCCAAGACACTGTCCCCTAGTTCTCCCCAGTTAGTATGCCACCCAGTGGTGATAAATGTGTAATGCTTAGCATTGCCCATTGTAGATTAGCGACTCCCCACTCACAGAAATGAAGATTTTGGTGTTGTCTTGTAAACTAAATTATCCAGAGGCAGATGCCCAGTTTGTGAGCCCCACCCAAGCTATAGCTTGGAATGATATTTTCAGGTTGTAGTCTGTTGAGTTGTGTGAGATGCTAAGAAAGTTATCAGCTGTGGCTGAGTGGCAGGCCACAGGGGGCAGAGGGCACAAGTCCGCTGACAACTGAGGCAGATTGACCCGTATACAAGTAATCAAGAATGTGCAGCCCATTCCAGATTGATGGTGCCTTGAGCAGAAACTCAGTTTAGGACTGTCAAATTACCGTGCAGCAAGCAGGAGCATGAATCTACAGCTCACCACAAAATACAACTGAAACCTCCCGTTTCCCCCAGGAGAAAAGAAGCCTTGTACTCCTGCCTGAACCCTAAGGATCCATTATTCTCACTGTTTATACCCCGCACGTCAAGGCAACTTATTGGGTTTTCCTTTTCATCCTGACAACACAGCTTTTGATTGTCTAGAATGGTTTTGGGGGAACTGCGCAAGTCACCTCCTTCCCACCAAATGCTTCGCTTGCTGCCTCCAGGGCTCTCCACCCCCAAGAGCCAACTATCAATCTGAAAACTGTTCCAAAACTAATCTAATCATTGTAAAGGCAAAATTAATACTTAGCACTCCGCCCCTTGACTCAAAATGCCACTTACCCATGTACTTCTGTTGTGCCACCTCGCTAATCCTAAAAGGGAGGCCACAAGCTAGACATATACAATTATATTATAGGCCAGGCCTTAAAGTGTATTATCAAAACATTATACATTTTATCTTAGCTTGTAGTTAGTTACTGTGCTGAAGCCATGAAGCCCCTTGAAATGATTCAAGTGGGGGAAAGGATAATAATAAAGAGGCAAGCTAGCTCCGTGATAGGCTTGTGGGTCCTATTACATTTGAAAGGCTATGATTTCTATTCCTAGACCCGCCAGTTAACGTAATAACGAGCACCATGCTTCCCTACCCCCCCATTCAAAGATTTGTACTAGGCAAGAATTGAGAGCCAAAACGGCAACAGGTCAGTCCTGTACATTGTAGTCAAAAGTTGCCAGGAAATTATCATGGCAGTACTCTTGAAAAGCCTGCAGCTGCTCTGGCTGTCTTTGCTAAATTTATAATTGTAGCTACAGGCTCCATCGCAAAAGGAACCCAATATATGATGTTTGTTTCTGTGACAAGAATGGGAGGAGACTAATGGTAAAGGAGAGGGTAGGATGGTGGGGGGGGGGAAGGGGGGGAAGGGAGGAAGAAGAAAATCAAGCCTTGCAGGGTTTTCAGAGACCTGCAGAAAATCATCTAAATAGAGTAGTTCATACCTCAGATACTGTGCACTGCTTTGACAATCCTCTGGTTTATGGCGTACTTAACAAAGTCTTCTTACATTTACTAGACTGGAATGTCCATTTTACTAGACGCTTTCTGCTACTTTACTAGTACTTTAACATTTGGACACATGACAGAAATGTGTGTAACACATTTTTAAAGTGTTGATTGCGCTCGTAATTTTAAAGTCAGAATATAAAATAAACATCTCTGCCCTTTCTTCCAGCAGGCAGCACAGAGATCTGCTCTCCGCGTTCTGTCTGACAGGTACATTTTGTCATTTTTATGAACTATAAATTGCTTTATGAAACGTTGAGCCCTATTTACTGTGGCATATAACTCATAATCGGATTTTGTCCCCAAAGTGTCTGTGAATTGGGATGTTAAACATTTTTGCATGCTTGGATTTGTCATGCATGCATGGAGTTTATTACTACAAAAATCACAGTTTCGTTGTATTTCATACAGAGCATGCAGAATCCCTTGTTGTGGTACCAAGCAAGAGATAAGAAACTTACTGGAGAAGGCATGAATGATGCAGTAAATTCTGAGCTTTAAAGTATGCTGAGATATATTTAAGCTCATTTTTCAGCAATAAGTACTTCATTTATTTTAAGATGTTCTCTTTTGACTTTTTCTGGATTCTTTCACTGGGAATTACTCTTGTTTTGTTGAGATTCTCTCAATATTAATTTATGAGGAGTTGGCTTTTGGCTGGGGAAGGGGGGTATTTATTTTATTTTTGAACAGTAATTGGTGCTTTAGACAGGAAAAACAAGGGAACAAACACTGATATGCTTACTCTATTTTTACTCGGTCCTTTCTCAGGCAAAATTCCCATTGACTTTAGCAGGAGTGTTACCTAAATAAGGAATTCAGGATTCGGGCCACAGTAAATATTATAGTTGGGCTGTAGATCAGTATAGGTATTTACCCTAAATGCCTGTTCTGAAAAAGGATTGATTGAAAAATAAGGTGGCTTTCTAAGGCAGTCCTGATTTCCCCCCCCCCCTCCCCGTGTTTTAGGAATGGCAAAGATTGTATATTTTAGTGCCTATGAAAAAGAACTAGCAGATTTACATTTATCAACAGATGAGGTACTGTGTCATGCAGCCTGACACAAAGTAAATTTCCCCATGCCTCTTTGGCAGCCACCTCTACTCCATCTAGCCCACTCTCCCCCCTCCTCCCTGGGAATAAGTAGTAATTGACTCAGTAAGCCAGCTCAGTCGAGGGCTTCTCCAGAACAGAGCCTGTCACTTAGGCTGAATTATAGGTTGTGCATGGGTGAATAACGTTTCTCTATGCCCTGAAGCAGAGACCGCCAAAATTATCCCTCCTCGGTATACAGACACTGTTTTGTTTAGATTTTTTTAAAAGAAGAAAAACTTTATCCTAGCAAGCTGAGTGCAATACCCAGGCTGTGGGCTAAATCGTGTCCTTCGACGTTGGGCATGAAAGGCACACAGATATCAGCCATATTTGGCCAGAAAGCAGGCAAGGAAAAATGCCTTACCAGTATCATACTCCTATCCCTGAATACATGAAGCTCTTCCACATAAACAAGATACCTTTTGGGTTCTGTGGGTATTTGGAGGTGTGGCCTCAAGGAATGGGAGGAGCCAGAGATGACTATTTCACTCTGCCTCATTCCCCAGCTAAACTCTGAAAATGCCTGCAGAATTACTCAGGGGAGCAGCCATGCAGGCTAGTTGCACTGAATACTTACCCACAGGATTCAGGCAGCTTTGTACTCGGCACAACTAACCCATGCCACCATTTGCCGCTGCCCCTGCTACGCTACTATTTTTAGCATGCTAGCTTCATGAAAACTAAGTTGAGTATGTCTGTGCGAGCTGGGAATCACACCTCTAGCTCCAAGAGTAGACGAACCCTTAGAGAGAAGTGCTTGACACGAGTGATCCTATTTAGGATTCCCTTGCTCATTAGCAGAAAGCAAGAACAGCTGAGTGGTTAGGGTGCTAGCCTGGGGCTTGGTAGATCTGAGCTCAGTTCCCTCCTCTGTCAGACTTCCTGTGTGACCAAGGGCAAGCCACCAAGGGCATGTCTCTACTGCAGTGAAGGGTGTGACTGCAGCCCTGTACACAGACCAGAGCTAGCTTGAATGACAATGGCAGTGAAGCTGTGGCAGTGCAGGCTGTCCAATCCCGTCCCAGGCAGCCCATGCTGCCACAGCTTCCCAGCTGTTGTTATTCAGGCTGGCTCAGGTATGTCTGTGTGTGCTGCCGTCACACATCTGACTGCAGTGTAGACAGACCCCCCTCAGTCTGTACAATGGCACTTCCCTACCTCAGAGGTCCCCGTTGGAGCCAGACCTTGTCACCAGTTGGACACAAGGCAGCAGGCAAAACCTGTGCCATGCTGGAACTGGTTGACTGTAATGAGTTGCTGGGTTCATACCATTCCCACTCAAGATCCCCGGAAGAGACAGGCAAGTTTTCCCACAGTACACCATGAGAACGTTCCTAGGGTGGTGCCAGTGTACTGAAGGGCTACAGACTATGGCAGGTGTTCCCAGAAGTTTTAGTTCACCAAAGGCATGAGTAGAGCACCAGTAGGAATGCAGGACACCACGGTACCTCCCTCAGCGCTCGACTGTTACTCTGGGGTGTGACTGTTCTCTCTTGTGATAGGCTAACTGGAAGGAAGCAACTTGAAGTTAGGTCACTTGAGTTCATTCTGTAGTAAGGACACACCTAAATGCATTAGAGGATTGTGAGGTGCTGTGCTCTATAATAAGGGGGCCATATGAGATAGACCTTAGACAGGTTACTTTAAACTGGGATGGCAGCTCTCTGAGTCTGTCCGCCCGGCAATCCAAGATGTGATTGCAGCTATGGTAGGCATACCAGGCTAGCTTTACCCAGGTGAAAATTGCTTAAAATAAGTGTAGATGCAGCAGCATGGTCTGTACCAGCACTCTGGGGACCCGCTCTCAGTGCCAGTCCATGCTGAAGCCTGTGCCCCCACGTCGACACTGCTACTGTTACCAGTGTGAGTGTGGGTAAAGCTTGTGCGGGTGTGGCTCCTACCCAAGCTGCAATCACATTTCTCACTGCAGTGCAGGTAAACCCTCCGAGTCAGCCTTAGCGGTTTTGGGTGAACAAAGAGTTTCTTGTTCCTAGACCAATCCTTAAGCTAAGATTAGGGCCCTACGAAATTCACGGACATGAAAAACGTGTCATGGACTGTGAACTCTGGTCTCCCGCCGTGAAATCTGGTCTTTTGTGTGCTTTTACCCTGTACTACTCAGATTTCACAGGAGAGACCAGCATTTCTCAAACTGGGGGTCCAAAAGGGAGTCGCAGGGGGGTTGTGAGGTTATTTTAGGGGTGTCATGGTATTGCCACCCTTACTTCAGCAGCTGGTGGCCTGGCACCCAGCTCTGAAGGCGGCGCCCCACCAGCAGCAGAGCAGAAGTAAGGGTGGCAATACCATAGCATGTCATCCTTACTTCTGCACTGCTGCCTTCAGAGCTGGCCAGCCAGAGAGTGGTGGCTGCTGACTGAGGGCCCAGCTCTACAGGTAGCAGCATAGAAGTAAGGGTGGCAATACCATACCATGTCATCCTTACTTCTGCGCTGCTGCTGGCAGCGGCTCTGCCTTCAGAGCTGGGCTCCTGACCAGCAGCCGCCACTCTCCAGCTGCCCAGCTCTGAAGGCAGCGCCACCGCCAGCAGCAGCACAGAAGTAAGGGTAGCAGTACTGCAACCCCCTACAATAACTTTGTGACCCGCCACAACAACTTTTTGGGTCAGGATCTTTCCAGTTACAACTCTGTGAAATTTCAGATTCAAATAGCTGAAATCATGAAATTTATGAATTTTTATAATCCTATGACCATGAAAGTGACCAAAATGGACCATGAATTTGATAGGGCCTTAGCTATGATCCAGAAAACACAACATGTAACTTGAAGCCCATGAATAGTCCTGTTGCAGTCAATAAGACTACTCATGGGCTCCAAGTTACACACATGTTTAAGTTTTGTGTTGAACTGAAGCCCTCCTCTGTTAGCCTATGTTGCTTCTCACACTGTAGACTTCCCCACATAGGCTGTTTATCAAAGAGCGACTCAGCTGGCTGGCAGCCAGAAGGAACACAGTATGGCAGCTGTGGTGGCAGCCTAGGGAAGCCTCGACTCCCTCTCAGCTACAAGTTGATCTGGATCCCATCAGAAAGCCAGGGCACTGTGGTTGTGGGTTGCACAAGACACAAAGGAGGACAGTGGGTTCAGGATCAGCCAGTGACAAACTTTCAGCTCTAGAAATATTTTCACTTTGACTCCATTTTTCACGACTATCCTGCAAGGAAAAGAGCCATAGTCTTCTTTCTCATAAATGAAAGCAGATATCAGCCTTGCCATTGATAGAGAATCATGGTTATCCCACAGCTGCAAGCTCCACAGGCTCTACAGGGCAGCCAAGTGTGACTGTTGGTATATTTTGGAACAGAAAATAACTAGAACAAGTGTCTCCTAGCCCCTCTAATTACAACATGCAATAAGAGAAATGGCATAAAATGTATCTTGTTTTTCAGCATTACCTGCTACAGTTGTTCTGTTGCCATTAAAGAAAAAGGAATCTAAGGGCTCGAGAGTTTTATAAAGGTTTGGAGTGAATAGTAAGAATAGGGATTTCTGGAAACCTGGAATTCAAATTCACTTCTTTCACTAAATTTGTTGGTATCAGTTGAATTCCAAGTGATTATCTCTTCACATCACAGAACTTTAATATGTTTTGCCACATTTTGGTCATTGCTGTTCTTTGTTTAGGAACATCCCAGGATAGGACTCTTAGGTAGGGGTTATAAGTCACAACTGAGGGGCATGACAAAGTGACATAAGAAGATGGAAGAGATCTGGCCTAGGGAATTCTAGCTATTGGATCACACATACTTAGCTTTTCACATTGAGGAGTATTAAAATTACCCTAGCATTCAGGAAACGAGGCTCAGTGGGGAAAGGGGAAGGAGAAAGTGGTCTTCTCTCCCAGAAAATGTTAGCAGTTTCCCATCAGCTGTAGTTTGTGTTTCTTGCCATACCATAGCCAAACATATGCCCATACCCATGGGTCCACTCTTTGCCCTTCTCACAAGTGGTCCTGGTGACATTTCGGGAGATGAGGGAGAATGAAAGTTCTAATTAAGAGAAATAATTGTACTTTTAAAATATCTTAAAAATCTATTTGCTGAAAGAGAGACAAGTAATTCCTATAACCCTTTATATAATCCCTCTAGCTGCCAGTTTCTTTTCAGTATAGTTTGCAATGAATTTATGTGTGGATAATTACTGTGGATGTGTGTGGTGCATTGATATGCTCTTCTATATATTAGTAAGGAAGAGACAGGCATGGTTGCTTTCTGGCAATGTGAAGAATATGCAAAGTACTATTGGGAAGAAGAGTGTCTATGTGTGTAGCATATGAAGTGCCTCGGCATATGATTAACCTCACTGAGTATGTAGTAAATAGTAGATAACTGTGATCAAAAAAGTATTCGTGTGATTTATCAAGCTGAGCAACGGTGCATTTTGCAGTGAAGCAGGAGGTCAATCCTGAAATCTAGGGCAAGTAGAGCAATAGGAAATTGCAGGGACTAAGAAGTTAATCATACCCTTGGACTGCTTCCATCTGTTTTTGAAAGACAGAGTCAGTACAGTGCTAGCAAGAATGCTTCACAGCACCAGAGCAGGAATTAATTTTTCCTGTGACTCTTCAAATATCATTTGCAGTAACATGGGCTTATAAAAATGTAATTTAATTTTATGGGGATAAATCATATAGGGCAAGAGGTGTGGGTTTTTTTAAAAATGTGTGTATCTAAAAAAGAGAAGCAGCAAAAAACTAGGAGGAAAACAGACATTAACAGTATGAAACCTGGAGGATATAAATGGTCTTGTGATTAAATTGTGCGTGTAATTGTCTTTGAAAAATCAGCTTGCAACTGGGAAACTCTTACATTTTTATGACCTTTTGAGGTATATTTTTCAGTAACCTATCTGCCCATCTTGCATCAGCTTGGGTCAAAGGAGCATTTACTTAAAGTATTATTGAACTGCTGCTCTGAACAATGACTCCCATGTATCAGGACTAAATGGTTGTCTGTGGCCAACTGAGTTATTAATGAAGAGAAAATATAATTCTGTAATTTCTTTATCAGTTTTGACATTTTGTTCTCAGTGTATTTCACTGAACCTTAATATTACACTCCCTTTGGACAATGACACTCCCTTTGGGCACTGAGTATGTTATAAAACAAAGGGGATTTTCACTTTCATAATGGCTCCAGGAAATGAAATTACTCCTCCCATTGGAAGGGGTTGGGAGCATAATTAATTGATGATATTAGGCTGCTCTTTGGGACCTAAGAACATGGAGAAGGCATGTATTATGAATTATATGTTGTGCTATTTTTAGAGTTGGCATGAAAGTGAAATTTTATGGAGACATTATTTACCTATTTGTGGCAGCTTGGAAAAAGGCCTGAGGTTTGCCCAGTACTAATAGCATGAGATCAGGAGCCATGAACATCCCATTTTGACTATCATCAGTTTTTTTAATTTTTAAGTGAAATTTCAAACTTGAGTGCCTAAATAAGTACCCTTATCTTCAGAGATGAAGTAACTCTCATAGGAAGTCAGTAGTGCTGAAGTATGAATTCAGGAGCCTAACTTCAGTCACACAAGTCTGAAAAATTTAGACTTGGTGTTTGTAACACATCATAATGACAGCTCTGGAGACCCATAGAACAGGTATAGCATGCATAGCAGAAGTTCAAATTTCTCTTCTGGGAACCAACTCCCCGTGGGGCAGATGGAGACATATGTTCCGCCCGGCCGCTCACACACACACACTGGTCCACTCTCTCTATATTACAGTTAGGCAGGAATTAGCCAGTCTGATCAGGTCTATGGATATCACCCAGCTTTTCTGATTACACACTCATTCCACTCCATTTTTGTCCTTTTGAGACTGTTCAGAAGCTTGCTCTGAACTTCTGGTTCACCTGTTGGTTTCATTTATTTTTATTTGTTTTGTTTTGTCATTAGGCCATTTGACTGCTGAGCCTTTTTTATTTTACTTTTGAGAATAGCATTTTCTCCACTGTTCTTATTTTTGTTCTGACTGCTGCTGCCGTTGCAACAATGGAGGCGGGGGAGAAGCTAGAAACTCTGCATGGCTGGGGGAGAGCAGTACAACTCAGGTGGAGGCCTCCACTAGAGGTTTGTGCCTGTACTGAATGCAGGCCAAGGATTCCTATCCTATGATGGCAGCTTCTTGCTGCCCAAACAGGAGTATGTGCATCAGCCAGCTCTTTACTTTTAGCTGCCATCCTAGATGATTCTTTAGCAGTGCTACACAGGAGGAGCAGAACTGTGGCCAGTTTCTTTGCAGACAGCAGCAGGTGAGTAGGCACAAGGAAAGACAGATCCTGGTCCCTAGAGTTATTGCATTGTTGAATCAGGCCTACTGCATTTCTTTTAGGTGATATGGGGGCCCTATTCTGATACAGTCCTCTCCCTCAGGGGAATTTCAGTACTGAAGATTCCCCACCTCTCAAAGTCCAGTCGCCCTCTCTGTTTTCTCACAGCAGTTTTGCTTTGGAACAGGCTACAGGAAATCCTTCACTCTTCTCCACCCTCTCCTGTCCCATCTTTACTGTAGGCTCTGTCTTAGAGGAGGATCATCTTCATTTGCCACTCAGGCAGGGACTGTCTTTTTAGGTGTTTGAACAGCCACCCCCTTATATCTCCTATTCCCGTGGGTGCTATCTTTGTACACATGATAATAATAATTAATAATTGGAAATCGGAAATTGATCCACCTTCTCTTGAAGCCTGTCTGAGGATCACTAATAATAACTGAAATTACCTGGTCAAGTATGTAGTTGATACCTTCTGTGGATATTTAGAACATTTTGGCGGTAAGTCTGTCTTTGAACACACTTCAGAGAAGAAACTGATTTTTGCTTGCTGGAAAGTCTCATTCTCCAAATCCCTCCAGAAAGGTAGACTCCCCTAGGAATAGCCATATAGCCTCATGCACTGAATCTTCCCTCCCCCCCCCCCCCTCCTCTGGAAGTGAACAGTTTGCTTGCAGATACTGAATACAAAGATGGAAAGAGTAGTTGATTAGTCCACCAGCATCAGCCATTAATGTCTCCTACATTTTCAGGGTGGTCAGCAGTAGCCCAGACAAAGTCAGTTATATATGCCTCAGATATCCTGGGGCCGCTATTATTGGATGGCCTTGCTGCAGTCCAACAAGATTGTGTCAATCATACTCCCCAAGAAGTAACATAAATTATTTACCTTGGGAAAACATGCAGCTAAAACCTCAAATGATATCTTGAAGGGTTTCATTAAATGTTTGGCTACCAAGGTCCAGGACTAAGAAAGCATTGATGGGTAAGAGATTTCTGAGACAAGATAATGCTCATGGCTAGGCCCTTCTCTGGTGCACACTTCTTGGGAGCCCTCAATGTTGCTGTCATAGGACAAAGTGGCTTTCCCCTCCCCTCCCTTTTGGATGGCCCAGGCAAGAGTCTAAGAATAACTCCTCTCAACCTGTTTTGTCCATTCAAAAGTCTTTATTCAAGATTTGAACATTCAGATCTAAACTTGGGAAATAGTTACTTTCACGAGCCCTTTGATTCCTCTAAACCCTTGTCCAAGACCAATAAGGCTGGGGAAAAAATATTGCTGCAGACAGATTCGAACTCTTCTTTCTCTGGTACCCTGCGAGATGGGAGACTTATCATCTTCCTGCCAGCATGACGCCACGTTACAGAGAATCATTGAATGCTGGCAGTCATATGACAGGGTTATCTCAGAGTTTTCAGAGTCTCTTCTCTCCATGTGGTCATTTTCCTCATGTTTTGAATTGAATTCAATGTTTTGAATTGTGGCTCATAGATTACCCTGAGTAGTGTGCATTAGTAACATTTCTTACTTTACACAGTAATGTGAACTCCGAATTAAAGTTAGGGACCCAGATTCTCAGCTGGTATAAGTTAAAGTAGCTCCACTGACTACAGTGGAGAGTTTTCACCAGCTGAGAATCTGACTCCAGAAGGTTTGCAACATTTCCAATTTTTAAAAACCACATTGCTGCATTTATTCAGAAGATTGTACAAGTGAACATTTAAAGGTAAAGTATTAAATGTGCAGTTTTGTCCTCTGTCGATTAAAAATGAGGCACTGTACTACTGTCCAAACGGTTCTCGGTGTTCCCTAGAGCAGAGGTCTCTCCTTTTCTTCGAATGTTAGTGAGATTCACTTGAGATAGTTCCTGAGCGTAAAAGGCACTCTGCTTTATTTATAGAGATGGTTTGAAATTCTGCAGGGGGATGGTTCGCCATCAGAGAATGCAGATTTGATTAAATTAGAATCTTTCGCAGAGATGGTTTAATTTTGACTGATGGAACCCAGGCAAAGCTACAATAGAACCCTGCCTCTCAGGCAGATTTTGAATCTTGCCTAATTCCGTGCCAGCTCCTTGGTAGCTCACCTGGTGGGTTACCGATGAATCCAGGTTCCAGGCTCCCAGATCTTCAGTCACCTGCTGCATGTGTGATGGGAAGCAAAGTCCATGGAAGCCACCAAGCTCTGATGGTCCCGGCTCAGCGGGCTTCCAGACTCCTGGCTCTCTGTCACTTGCTAGGAGGAATTTTATTTTACAGTTATCAAAACAAACAGTCTATAAGTTCCAAAATGAATTTTTTGTAATCTGTTTCACAGAACATTTCAAAAATTTTGGTTTTCTTTCCAAATGGGAATGAAACCAAATTTCAAAATTCTGAAATCCTCAGCAAAACAGAATGACCGTTCTCTGCACAGCTCTATTTATTCATAGTGGGGCCTCCTAATGCTGCAGTCAGTGGGTGTGACAGAATTTGTTAGAAACCTTTGCTTTCTTGTGTTGTTCACTCAGGTGTAAAAATTAGATCTGGTTTGAAACGTGATGTAAAGAGTCTCAGTTCAGGAATTATTTATATTTTTGCAACCTGAAAAGGATATGGCTTTGAAATGTAGTAATAAAAAGAAGTAAATAGAAATTACTTTGATTCCTTTTCCCCCTTGGTTTATAATTTAAACTATATAAACTGTATATACTAAATTCTGCTGTCTTTGCAATTTACTTTTCATAATAGTATATCTTCTGTATCTGAATGCTGCAAGGACTTAAAAGGGCCTATTCTACTCTTGATGCAGGCACATAGCTTCTGTTCATACTTATGGAACTCTGTCTCTCATACACACAAAAAGTGAAGAATAGACCTCTCTGTGTGGAAAAGCCTCAGCCAAATAATTCACAAAACTGCACTCCCTTATTATTTATTGATACAGTGGAGTATAACTCTTCCAAATGAGTAAATAGTCTACCAAGAAAAATCTTTTTTTAAAAAAAAACTTCCCTGGTTTTGATTTATACAATAGATCAAAATGATTCCAGAAAAGTTATCGAGACCTGCCAAGCAAATTACACTCTTCATAATTACCTTTTCAGACACTTGACTGTGCTTTTGTGAGTGTGTGAACTGACCCTGGCCTTAGGTAATGTACACTGCAAGTTCTGCATTGTTTGAAAACTCAGAGATTACTTTCAGCGGTGACAAGACTGGCTGTCGTGTAGGGCTCTCCAGAGAGGCCTTTGTTGAACAGTCTCTGTACTACTGCATTGTGTCCTTGTCCTTACCCTCTTTCTTTTCCTGCCCTTCTGTGCATTTTAGAGTGAGGAGGGGAGCAAGAGAAACAGATCCTCCACAGTAGCTGTCTTCCCTATGGATCCCCATGTTTTTGGCTCTCCAACCCTCACCTTACTATTTTTCCATCTTGTTCTGCCTACTCAGCTTCACTTCCAAGCCTTTCGCTCCTGAGATGTTTGGCTCCCTGATCATCTCTTACTGTTTTTTCCCTTTCTGCTCCCCTAATCAGTCATCTCCCTGCTCCTCAGTATCCTACTGGAGCCCTCTGCCCTGACATGCTCTGCCAGTGACCTGCTCCATCAACTACCCAGACCCAGAGCCCCTTTGCATGCAGTGGGAGGCAGGTTATCTTGGCTCATGGTGTCACACTAAACTCTTTTGGAGCCTAGTCAACTCCCTCCCTTTTGCTGAAAGGTTAATGTGTCCTGCACTGTTAGACCTCTTGTTTTTTTCTCACCCTTTAATGATTTCGTGTGAAGCTGGCCCTTCTCCAAGTGCATGACTCATAGAATTGACTAGAACCAGCTGTAGTGCAAGCAGGCTCGCTACATAGCTCTACTAATGCTCCTCAGCCTGACCTGCTAACGACACCCTTTGGCAGTCTTGTGCTCCTTCTGAGCTGTGGCTCACTGTTGTGCCGGATGGTGTGGCACTTTTTATGATGTGAACAAGTGTTGTCTCATTTGCCAGGTGACCTCAGCAGAAATTAATCCAGGTAAACGGTGGATCCACCCTGCCACCTACCCTATTAACTGAAATGACCTTTGACTTCAGACCATGAAGGTGCACACAGGACACTCAATGAGACACGACAATTAGTAGGAATTGTTTATACTTTATAAATCCTCTGCTCTGCTCCCCTGACTATTCACTGCTGACCCTCCCTCATAATCCCTTCAAATAGTTATTTATTGAAGTAATTTCCCTTAATGTCATGAAGTCCCTTGTCTCAAATCTTACAGGTTTGATATTGAACAATGACACTGTGTGGATTTAAACTGGGTTTGTAAATATTCGATCCTTTGGTGGTGTTCATCTGAAAATAGACACCAGGGACTGTTCCACACTTCCAATCAAAGAACACTTTGAGGGGGATTTAGGAGCTTTGGCTGGGCTAAAATAGTTGCCTGAAGAAAGAAGGGAAACCTTGAGACATTACCTACCTCTTTTTAAGGTTCTCTGACAAATAGCTTTTTCCCCTAAAACTTTGCCCTGAGAAGAGTTCCACTCATGACCTACTGTAAATCTCATAAGGCCATTTTAACCCTCACAGAGCTCTGGTTAAATGGCATTACACCAGACCAAACCTCCAGGGTATCAGGACGGTGTTGTGGTTTTTCTCTTTCAAGCTTGTATATTGTCTTCATAAGATATTATAGTGTTCACAGGATGAATTGAGATTGTGCCCCTTCCTTTAATGTACTCCGTGCTCTTCAGCTTACAGTCTGTGAGGTCAACAGGAAAACATGGAAAAAAATCTCCACCGAATGTCAACCTTTACTGGTTTTCTTGTCTATTACTGATTTCTTATTCAGTTCTTACTTAATTGAATGGGGATTTTTCCTCTATTCTAAACAGTTAAAAGCATTAGTAAAATAATACTCAGCAATTGAGCAATCTTGTAGGCCCTGCCAGGGTCCTAGTTCACTGATATCAGGGATGGAAAACTCATTTTATTTATTTGAAACTTTATTGGGGCAAATTTCTCACTTGAACAATTTTGTGTCCCCGTGCTGCTTGCAGGAGGAGGTCCACTATACAGAAGAGAGGTGCTGCTGAGGTCACTATGTAGAGTTTTTGTAGAAGGGTCACAAATATTGATCTTATAAGTAGAGCTAGTCAGAAACTTTCAACAAAACAATGTTCCATCAGAAAATGCTGATTCATCCAACCCAAATTGTTTCACGAAAATATCTTGGGTTTGACAAACGCGTTGAATCAGAAGAAAGATTCTGATGGAAACAGTTTCCTGGGGAGCATGTTGTGTTTCAGATACACCATGAGTTAGTGTTTCCAAACAATTTTTTTCCCCTGAATTTGCATTTTGTGTGAAATTTTGAAAAAAATTGAGTTTGGTCTGAATCGAATGAAAAACCAAATTTCAGAATGTTGACATTTCCCATGAGCTGAAAGCCCCAAGTTTCAGCCAGCTCTCACTGTAAGATATCCATCCCAGAAGAACCACATGAGTGGCTCTCACAGCTCTCAGTATCATCCCCCTTAGCATTCTTCTACCTCCTGCTGCCGGAGGGAATCTGTGCACCGCTCTTTGATTTAAATTACAAAGGAAAAAAGATTTGTCAATTTTGCAAATGTAAAAAAATAGTTCAAAAGGTTAGCAAAACCCCATATTCTTCTGGGATTGCCCATGCCTAATTGAAACAGGGTTGTGCTGTGATCTTTATGTCAACCATAGTTTTTAAATCATTACCTGCATTAGCATTGCATCTGCTGTGAACCATTCTTTAATTTGAACCTACGACTATTCATATTGGCAAACAGTTTTTAAAATACCTTTTTCTCTATTTTTGAAGTGAATTTAGTACTGGTGACAGTTGTTGAGTTGGCAGTTCTGGAGACTGAAGTCCTGTTTATCCTGTCATGTCTTTTATTGTGAGGAAAGGGAAAATGCCCAGTTGCTATAGAATTTATTCTGTAACGTTGTGTGCTTCTTGTGTAGAAGCTATACATATTTCATATCCCTGCAGCCAGAGGGCAAGTCCTTAACAAGGACTTTAGTCTCCATCGTCTTATTGTTCCTACTTAAACAGAAGCCAGCAGGAATTTAAAAGTGCACTAGTGCTGCTTAGTGCCTTAGCGTTTGATATGGTTAGCTAAGCTGAGCCAAATCCACATTATTTTATTATAAAGCTAAGGCAGAATTCTGTTCTAACACCCACACTGAGGTTTAAACTCTGATATTTTGTTCTACCTGTATGCACACATCTCCACTGTCCTAGAGAGCAAAATATCAGAGCAGTAGCCGCCTGAGCAGAATTTTGGCCTTACGGTAGAAATTCTAGTATCAAACTGCTTTAGAGAAGAAGCAAATTTGCCTGTGAGATGTATCCGTTTGTGTAGCAGTAATTTATTACTGTAGCATTTAAATACATACAGTAGAATCTCAGAGTTACGAACACATCGGGAATGGAGGTTGTTCGTAACTCTGCAATGTTCATAACTCTGAACAAAACATCATGGTTGTTCTTTCAAAAGTTTACAGCTGAACATTGACTTAATACAGCTTTGAAACTTTATTATTCAGAAGATAAATGCTCCTTTCCCTTTTTTTTAGTAGTTTGCGTTTAACACAGTACTGGACAGTATTTGCCTTCCCCTCCTCCCCATCTCTGCTGCTGCCCGATGGTGTGCTTCAAGTTCCAAATGAGATGCGTGGTTGGCTGGTCAGTTCGTAACTCTGGTGTTCGTAACTCTGAGGTTCTACTGCAGCAGCAAATCCTGTCCACACACTACTCTCTGTAGCTGTGGGGGGACCTGAGCACAGTGGAAGCAGTGTGTGACCTCACCGATGGCGCCCACACTCCCTGTCCACATCAAAGTTGAGCTCTATGAAGGCATCATGTGCCCCAGTTGCAGGCAATCAATTGAGGGAGGAGTTTGGGAAGGGCTGGTTATTCACAACTACATGATCCCACTAGCAGTCTCCTCAGTGCAGGGCAACAGCATTAGCTGTGGGGGAGTCCACAGCTTGTACACTCAACACATGAAAAGAGATGAGGAGGAAAGTGAATTCTGAAAGAGTGAAAGAGAAGATGTAATTATTTTTATCTATGAAAATCCAAGCAGGCTTTATTAAGCCCACCACCACTATCCAAACCTATACTGTTGCCGCAAATAATATATTTCATTATACTGTCAAACGGTGATAGACTGCAGTTTGGTTGAGCCAAAGCTTAGCTAGTTTTGATATTTAAGACATTTCATAAAATGCACACTCCACACCTGTGCTGGGAAACAATTACCCAGAATAGTGGCACTTTTCTTGTTTAGATGTTATACTTGGCTCACATGGCACTTGCAAGTCACCGAAATTGACAGCATATGTTTCCAGCGCTGCGATGTAAAGTTTTTATTTAATTAGGACATGATTGCCTGAGATTTGTCTTGCATTTGGGCCAGAGCTAAAAGGCAATATTTTAACCTTGGGTTTTTTGTTTTAATCATATCTTATTACTTTACATTAATCTTCTTCATGTCCTTTTTCTTTAGTGTGCTGTCCATTATTTTTCTTCTCCTAAAGTCAGTTTTCACACCCAGCAAATTTAGTTGCTGCATTTCTATAATATTCGATCTATATTTAATTACAGTTAGTTCTCCTACTTGTCATTTGGTCTGAAATCATATCATCTAATGCTGGAGAAAACAGAATAAGTTTGCAAAGTTTTAGTCCATGAGATCATCCATCAGTTTGTAAACTGCAGATGCTGTCTGTCTAACTTCATTTCCCCACCTTAAATAATTGTGATATTATTTCTTTAAAATCCATGACAACAAAAACCAAAATGATCTTAAATAATCCAGAGCCATATGGAATTGTTTTGGATAAGAAAGTAACAAACTGCTGTGACTCTTTAAACATTGAAGTCTACCACGGAAACCCCAGAAGCCTCTGTGACAGGCTGCTCTAAAACCTTTCATTTGCTTTGAAGTTGTTTGTTATTTATGCCCCTTTGAGGTTTGCAGACTAGGGAAATCATCTATTTTAATACTGTGAAACCTTCTTGTGGTCACCAGTGATGGGAATTCCTGTCCTGTTTCCTGTGCCTCACTGACAGGCCAGTGAGAGCCTTTTTCAAACTTTTATAGCTGCTTGTGATCAATGGCATTACATCACCCACTGTTAACAAATGTCTTTCAGACTCCTACTCATCTCTGTCATGAGATTACATGGGTAGTGAGAATCTCCTTTATAGTCTCTCTCTATAGTGAGGTTATTTCATTATATTAATAATTCAAAGTGAGCCATTATATAATTACTATTATAATATAAGAGCAATGACGGAAATGGTATTTTTAAATTCAAAATTATTTTATTTACTAGGGGTATCTTCTGATTTTTAAATTTTGTTCTGCCAAGCCTCTTGCCACTGTGCTATCGCTTCTTGGTAATTGCAGCTCTCTCAGCACAGTTAACAAAGGGAAAATTAAAACAGTGTCTTTGGCAAGCAGGAATGAAAATATATGTTCCTGCAGGAAAGCTAGTCACTTCCTAATTACCTTGCCAATTGCTAGATTTAAAATCTAATTTATGAGCGTGGACAGAATGGCTACATTAGTCCATTATTTCATGACGATCTTTCATTCCTGATGTCAGGAATGCAGCTCTCAGTGTGACGATGTTAGCAGCTGTTCTAGGCAGTGTCGCTGTCACATTGGAGAGAAGCTTTGAAAAAGTTCAGACCATTCTCCAAACAATAACATTGTACAGGAGTGAGATGAAACCAGCAAATCGAAAATTGATGGCCTGTTACAGATACTCCAATATTCTGACCAAAATGGAAACCAAACACAGAAATGTCTGGAACAAAGAACAGTTTCACTGTTTGTTGCTATAATATCTGACATGCTTTATAAAGCATACCAAACACTACAATTCATCAAATAACCTGTTACATTTGACATCAAAGCACTCCAAGAAAGATTACATTACACTGGTTGATGTACTTGTAGAAACTGTGCACAATGGGCAGGCAACATAGGTCTTTAGACTAGCTACCTCAAGGGTGTCAAACACATGTAGAGACGGCCAAATACTATAGAGGGCCAAATTCCATTTTTAATTATGGTGTAAAAAGTTAGGATTCCATATACTCCACAATCCACTGAGGGTCTCCCACTGGCATCAGTAGATTGTTTGCACTGTGCTCAAAAGTAGGCTGTGGCCTTCGTGTAGTAACTAAACTATTAGTGATCATATATGTATTTTGTGTTCAGTACTGGATTACTGTATTCTGTATCAGAGGGGTAGCCCTGTTAGTCTGGATCTGCAAAAGCGACAAAGAGTCTTGTAGCACCTTATAGACTAACAGATGTTTAGGGGCATAAGCTTTCATGGGTGAAGACCTACTTCATCATCTGTTAGTTTATAAGGTGCTACAAGA
The DNA here is from genome assembly GCA_032164245.1 of Sternotherus odoratus. NCBI lineage: Eukaryota > Metazoa > Chordata > Testudines > Kinosternidae > Sternotherus > Sternotherus odoratus. Next base: position 202,372,031 of record JAVMKO010000001.1, on the reverse strand, counting down.
CTCTTTGTCGCTGTATTCGGTATCACACAGTGGAAGAATATGCTCATATTTATGACCACTACTATTGCTGTCCTTTGTTTCCCTTCCTTCTCCATCCTCTTTTTTAAAATTTCTCTCCTTCTTCCCTGTGTATACCTCCTCTCCCATCTCTTCTCTGCATATCCTTACCTGCAACAGCTTCCTGTTCCTCACCCGCCAGTCACGGGCTTCATTCCTAACTCCTTCCCCATCCCACTGCTCAAATAAACAATTGGATAATTAAAGTGCCATTAGGTTTTCAAGTCAACAACCTAATGAGATTCATGGTAGATGGGGAAGTTCACACATCTCATTGCCTCAGACGGTCTGCACACTCCGGCGAACAACACTGTATCAGTTTATACTTGCTCATTATTGAAGGATATTTTTACAGCTATGAGGGCTAGAAAACTTGTTTCATTTTTTTTAAAAAAGGTAGATGCTACAGGTTCTGAATATGTCATGTGAGTCTTACAAACAAAGTGGCTTTGATGTTTGACACCTGTGAACCACACAGAAAACCTGAGACCCACTAACACATCAGTGTCCTTCTTAATCACAGTGTAGGGCCACAGGAAGTGTTTCCTCTATCCATGAGAAGGTTGTTAATGGTGTTGTTTAGGGTTTTTTTACTTTTACTGTATTTCTTGTTATCTGGGTATCTACTACTATCCCTCTGATACTACTCTGTGAAAGAGCCAGTACATACATTCTAATAGTTGGGCACCCCACTTCCCTCCATCCTAGCAGTAGATAGAGGCTTCAACACCTTTAATAGTCTGTCTCTGAATCCTGCTACTAAATTTAAATTCTGTGTGATATGGGGATATACATTGCGCTGCACATCCAGTAGCGTGCAAGATATTAGCAAAGCAGTAACCAGGAGGAAGCTGTTAGAGGTACTGGGCCTGTGATAAGAGTTCCAGAAAGTCAGAGGCCTTTGTGATTGTTAAATTTCATGGGGAAGAGGCCAGCAACTTCTTGTGGACGTTGTGAAAGAGAAGCATCTTTGTTGGACTACCCTCACCCCCCTCCATCACTCTCAGGGAGAGGGCGGGAAAACAAACTTCCCAAAAAAGGTTAAGCTGAAAAAGGTTAAGCTGAAGAATAGACTAAGTAAGATACACATGAGTTCCCAGTACCATAAGAAACTTAAAAACATGTCTGGTTTTTAAGGAACAGCAAAATATATGAGACATGGGATGACTTACTCAAGGATATGGCTAGTACTGGGGCAATTCAAGCCTATAAAGACAACTACATCAAAACACAGCATGGTTTAAGTCTAAAATGTTTTTTAAAATGTCAAATAGTTCTAGTGCTATTTTCCTTCAATTGGGTAGCACCATTCATACAAAAAAAGGACTCGTAACATGCTGTGTGAGGGTGCAGTCAGGGAGCCCCTGTGTCCAGACACATCAGCACCACTCTGGATTAATAAAGTAAATAAAATTATACTCATCATGTTTTAGTTTATTTCTCCCTCCCCACTTGTTCTGTACATGAATAAACAAATCTTTCACACTGTTTTCTATGGACAACATATAAAAAGTTATTCCATTTGCATTTGGACTTACTTTATTCCTTGAAATATGAAGTGTCCTTGTTTCCTATTATAGATTTAATCTATTGATATTTATCACAATAAATCATTTCTGGTTATTGTTCTGTTATAATGAGGCCAGCTTTAGGCACCATGACTGTGGAAGGTTATAGGGATATAGTTGAGGGTTACCATGTATTCTGAAATACTACTTCTAGCATCAAAACATGGTGATGTTCTGTCACAATGGGCTGGATTCCAGCCCCCTCAGTCACTATTACCTTACCACATAGGTACTGTGGAGTGAGCTACTAAACTGAAACGAAAGTGTCAGAATCTAGCCCTGTGGAATTTGGATTTGGGGTCTTCCCCAAGTGTCAGGCCCCTGAAATCCTAAAATCAACCCACATGCAAATACTCCTCAACTGCATTTTCTGAACATTTCTTCCTGTATTGTTTCTTAAGCTTCTTGGGGCATGAGATGCAAATGAAAGCTCACATGCAGCTCTTTTTAAAAACACATTATAATTGTTTTGCACATGGCAGAAAAATAGCTTGTGCTTACTCAAATAAAGAAAATATTTGAAGAACCTTTTAAGGGCTGCAGGCAATTTCAAAATGATAAGTTTTAACCTCCTCTTTACTGCTACTCTGACCTTTATTAGTTGCTCTCTTTGGCCCTTCCCAATCTGTCTAATGCAGGGGTCTCAAACATGCGGCCCTTCCCTGCGGCCGGCAAAGCTCCCCGCGGCCCCCCTCCACCCCTCCCCGCTCCGTTTTCTGGGGCTGCTAAGCTCTCCGCTGCCTCTTCCCCCCACCTCCATTTTTATTGCGGAAATATGGTAACCCTACCCCTCCCCTGCTCCCGGCATGCTGCTTCCCGCTGCTCTTTAGGGTTACCATTCCTCCGGATTCTCCCGGACATGTCCGGCTTTTGGGGATAAAAATAGCGTCCTGACGGAAATTGCAAATGTCTAAAAATGTCCGGGATTTCCCCCAGTGTGGAGTGCGGTGTTGGGCTTGGACAGACAGCCTTTCTCCCCCTCTCTCCCGCAGCTTCAGGCGGCACATCCTCTCCCCCCACCCGTCTCCTCCTCCCTCCCCTGCATTCTCACAGCTGGCTCACCCCAGCAGGAGGCTCCGCAGCTGGGCGGGGGGAGGGGCGGGACTGGACTGGGCTGTGCCTTGAGCTGGGAGCATGGCCACTGAACGGGGAGGGGTAGAGAATTTCTGGAGGGAGCAGGCAAGGGACAGGGAGTGGGGGAGTTAGATGGATTGGAGGTTCTGGGGGGCAGTCGGGGCAAAGAGCAGGAGGGTTAGGTAGGGGGTGGGGTTCTGGGGGGCAGTTAGGGTGGGGGGTCTCAGGAGGGGGCAGTCAGGTGACAAGGAGCAGGGAGCCTTATGTAGACAGTGGGGTTCTGTGGTTCAGTTAGGGTGGGGGGGTCTCAGGAGGGGGCAGTCAGGGGGCAAAGAGCAGGGAAGCTTAGGTAGGGGTGGGGTTCTGGGGGGCAGTTAGGGTGGGGGTCCCAGAAGGGGGCAGTCAGGGGGACAAGGAGTTGCGGGGGGAGTTTGGGATTCTGAGGGGGGCGGGAAGTGGGAGGGAGTGGGCGGGGCTAGGGCACCCCCTGTCCTCTTTTTTGATTGGTGAAATATGGTAACCCTAGCTCTTCCTACCCCCAGACAGTTCTCTGGTGGCTTAGCGGTTTCTGAGAGGTGTGCTCAGAGGCAGGGTAAGGGCGGGACCTCATGGAAGGGGTGGAGTGTGGGCGGGGCCAGGGGCAACGAGGTGGTGTGTCAATGATGCGACCCTTGGGCCAATGCACTAGTCCTCATGCGGCCCTCATGGTCATTTGAGTTTGAGACCCCTGGTCTAATGCTTTCTGTGGTGATAGACAACTATGTATTTGTCTGAGCATTTATAATTTTTTGCAGCATCTAAGAGAGAGCCCTTTGCTCCAGTGCAGGCTAACAGAAAACAGAACAGGAAATGATGTACACAGACAAGAAGTAGAACTTAGAACCTCTTTATATAGTTCTTTATGCAGAACAGAGCTACTTACAATAAGCTCCTTCTCAAGAGCTACTGTAAATTTCAAGACCACATATAGACTAGAGTAGACAGGCTAAGAAAGTCCTTTGGGAGACAATGGAATATGGCTTGAGTTAAAGAGTAACACAGAAGCTGGCAGCAGCAATACTAAGAATCAGTAAAACCTGAAAGAGTTCATCACATATTTAAATTTGCTGCACCCATTCGAACAGCTATTACAGTAGTTAGTAATTTTATCTGCACAAGTTCTTCTGTTTTTGGACTTTCAGAGCGTAGAGACTGATCTTGCTGGACAGAGCCATTTGCAGAGTCCTGTTGATTTAAAAGCCAAAGGCTGGACTGTTGCAGTGCAACACAGTGTTGAGTGATAAGAAATGCGTTATTTTAGATTGTCAAACATGGGGTTGGGCTTGTTAATACTCAGACTCAAGTTGCCAGTATGCCAAAGCAAAAAAGTGGGAAGGATGTCCCTGTGGTCGCAGCCCAGTGACTGTACAGTAATGTTGAACACAGCTGTTAAAAAAAGTCACACAAGCAAAAATGGCCCTTTTCCTGGTTAGCATCACATCCATATTGACTATTTTGGGAAGGAAGTTTGATAGGCAAGACAACACCCAGGAAAATTGCCCAGAATGTGGGCCAAACTTCTCCTGATAGGACATTTGGAAGGACAGCAAAATATAGTTGATAGCATTCTGAGTGATAAATGCAAAACTGACCTCAAATTCTTGCACCTGATTGTTTCCCAGTTGATGCTAGTCATTGAGAGTGAGTCCATACTATTAGTACAGCTTGAATGGATCCCTGTATTTGACATTAACACTTATACAACAAAATAAATTATACAGAAGTTTTTAAGACAGTGGGAAAGTGATTTTTTATTAGCACATGAGTATCATAAATCACTTCAGTGTAAAGAACATCTGAGGCCTTACTTTCTTAAAGTGCTTCTTATTTTATTTTTATCAATATAAACTTCCAACTTTGTTAAAAACTACAGACTTTTCATATATATCTAGTCATACAGTTCCCATTCCTTAAATGTAAAACAACAACCCCTTTTCCATTTAGTCAAGTAGCACAGCTGAATAAGGAATATCCAGAAATTCTATTTTCTTTTATCAGAAAGTTATAGCTTCAGGAGGTCCATAAGAACAATACTCCATTCTAATCCTTTTCCTGAATAGCAGTTTGTTCCCCAAATGCATTCATTTATATAACTGGACTCACACCTTAAGCGGAAGTGTAAAACACAACCATTCAGAGCAGCTGAAATGGTGTTTCCTCATTTTCAAACTCTTGAACTGCATTAGAGGTCCCAGTATCTTACTAAAGGCACATCTTCACTACCTGCCGGATCAGTGGGTAGTTAGCAATCTATCGGGGATCGATTTATCATGTCTAGTGTAGACGTGACAAATAGATCCCCAATCGCTCTCCCTTCAACTCCTGTAATCCACCAGGATGAGGGGTGGAAGCGGAGTCAACGGGAGAGAGATCCTGCACCATGAGGACGTGAGGTAAATCAACCTAAGATACATCGACTTCAGCTACACTATTCTCGTAGCTGAAGTTGCATATCTTGGGTCAACCCCCTCCTCCCCCAGTGTAGACCAGGGCCAAGCAGGTCTACACTAGAAGCACTACACTTGTGCACTGTGCCTCTGTAGTGTATCTGGTGAAGATGCTCTATACTGATGGGAGAACGCTCTCCCGTCAGCTTAATTACTCCACTTCCGTGAGAGGCGGTAGCTATGTCAGCAGGAGAGCATCTCCTCCTGCCATAACACCAGTGTGGACAACACGTAGGTTGCTGTAACTTGCATTGCTCAGAGGGTGTCTTTTTCACACCCCTGAGAGATGTAAGTTACATCAACTTAAGCAATATCCTAGACCTGCCATAGTCTAGAGCAGGGGTCTCCAAACTTTTCAGCCCGAGGGCCGCATTAACTATCAAATAGCAGTTCGGGGGCCGACAACACACTCGAGGTCCAAATAAAAAAGAATCAAAACATGGATGTTGTTTTTAATTATTTATTTAATATTATTTTATTCAGTTATTATTTAATAACACATTGATACACTACACATGAACACCTGTTCACTACACATGAACACTACACATGAACACTACACATGAACACCTGTTCACTACACATGAACACTACACATCAAACCCCCAACTGACCCACCCAGCCAGGTCTCTCCCCCCAAAACCTCCTTTCCTCCAACCCCCCCCCCCCAACTGACCCACCCAGCCAGGTCTCTCCCCCCAAAACCTCCTTTCCTCCAACCCCCCCCCAACTGACCCACCCAGCCAGGTCTCTCACCCCAAAACCTCCTTTCCTCCAGCCCCCCCCCAACTGACCCACCCAGCCAGGTCTCTCCCCCCAAAACCTCCTTTCCTCCAACCCCCCCCCCAAATGACCCACCCAGCCAGGTCTCTCCCCCCAAAACCTCCTTTCCTCCAACCCCCAACTGACCCACCCAGCCAGGTCTCTCCCCCCAAAACCTCCTTTCCTCCAACCCCCAACTGACCCACCCAGCCAGGTCTCTCCCCCCAAAACCTCCTTTCCTCCAACCCCCAACTGACCCACCCAGGTCTCTCCCCCCCAAAACCTCCTTTCCTCCAACCCCCCCCCAACTGACCCCCTCAACCCGGTCTCTTCCCCCCCCCCCAACTGACCCGCTCAACCCGGTCTCTTTCCCCCCCCCCCCCACTGACCCGCTCAACCCGGTCTCTTCCCCCCCGCCCCCCAACTGACCCGCTCAACCCGGTCTCTTCCCCCCCCCCAACTGACCCGCTCAACCTGGTCTCTTCCCCCCCCCCCAACTGACCCGCTCAACCCGGTCTCTTCCCCCCCCCCAACTGACCCGCTCAACCCGGTCTCTTCCCCCCCCCCCAACTGACCCGCTCAACCCGGTCTCTCCCCCCCCCCCCAACTGACCCGCTCAACCCGGTCTCTTCCCCCCCCCCCCAACTGACCCGCTCAACCTGGTCTCTTCCCCCCCCCCCCCCAACTGACCCGCTCAACCCAGTCTCTCCCCACAGACCGTTTCGCCGCCTGGCAGTGGGTGGCGGTGCGGCGCGTAACTGGGTGGCGGTGCGGCGCGTCCCGGCCCCAGCTCTGAGCCGTCCCTGGCCGGCGGCGGCAGCGGAGCACGCGGCGCGTCCCGGCCCCACGGCTGGCGGCGGCAGCGGAGCACGCGGCGCGTCCCGGCCCCGCGGCGGCAGCGGAGCACGCGGCGCGTCCCGGCCCCGTGGCTGGTTCCCGACCCCTGCCGCGGGCCGGATGAGAGGGCCTCGCGGGCCGCATCTGGCCCGCGGGCCGTAGTTTGGAGACCCCTGGTCTAGAGCACAGTGTAGTCCAGGGGTCTCCAAACTTTTCAGCCCGAGGGCCGCATTAACTATCAAATAGCAGTTCGGGGGCCGACAACACACTCGAGGTCCAAATAAAAAAGAATCAAAACATGGATGTTGTTTTTAATTATTTATTTAATATTATTTTATTCAGTTATTATTTAATAACACATTGATACACTACACATGAACACCTGTTCACTACACATGAACACTACACATGAACACTACACATGAACACCTGTTCACTACACATGAACACTACACATCAACCCCCCAACTGACCCACCCAGCCAGGTCTCTCCCCCCAAAACCTCCTTTCCTCCAACCCCCCCCCCCCCCAACTGACCCACCCAGCCAGGTCTCTCCCCCCAAAACCTCCTTTCCTCCAACACCCCCCCAACTGACCCACCCAGCCAGGTCTCTCACCCCAAAACCTCCTTTCCTCCAGCCCCCCCCCAACTGACCCACCCAGCCAGGTCTCTCCCCCCAAAACCTCCTTTCCTCCAACCCCCCCCCCCAAATGACCCACCCAGCCAGGTCTCTCCCCCCAAAACCTCCTTTCCTCCAACCCCCAACTGACCCACCCAGCCAGGTCTCTCCCCCCAAAACCTCCTTTCCTCCAACCCCCAACTGACCCACCCAGCCAGGTCTCTCCCCCCAAAACCTCCTTTCCTCCAACCCCCAACTGACCCACCCAGGTCTCTCCCCCCCAAAACCTCCTTTCCTCCAACCCCCCCCCAACTGACCCGCTCAACCCGGTCTCTTCCCCCCCCCCCAACTGACCCGTTCAACCCGGTCTCTTTCCCCCCCCCCCCCACTGACCCGCTCAACCCGGTCTCTTCCCCCCCGCCCCCCAACTGACCCGCTCAACCCGGTCTCTTCCCCCCCCCCCCCCCAACTGACCCGCTCAACCCGGTCTCTTCCCCCCCCCCCAACTGACCCGCTCAACCCGGTCTCTTCCCCCCCCCCAACTGACCCGCTCAACCGGGTCTCTTCCCCCCCCCCAACTGACCCGCTCAACCCGGTCTCTCCCCCCCCCCCCCCAACTGACCCGCTCAACCCGGTCTCTTCCCCCCCCCCCAACTGACCCGCTCAACCCGGTCTCTTCCCCCCCCCCCAACTGACCCGCTCAACCCGGTCTCTTCCCCCCCCCCCCAACTGACCCGCTCAACCCGGTCTCTCCCCCCCCCCCCAACTGACCCGCTCAACCCGGTCTCTTCCCCCCCCCCAACTGACCCGCTCAACCTGGTCTCTTCCCCCCCCCCCCAACTGACCCGCTCAACCCAGTCTCTCCCCACAGACCGTTTCGCCGCCTGGCAGTGGGTGGCGGTGCGGCACGTAACTGGGTGGCGGTGCGGCGCGTCCCGGCCCCAGCTCTGAGCCGTCCCTGGCCGGCGGCGGCAGCGGAGCACGCGGCGCGTCCCGGCCCCACGGCTGGCGGCGGCAGCGGAGCACGCGGCGCGTCCCGGCCCCGCGGCTGGCGGCGGCAGCGGAGCACGCGGCGCGTCCCGGCCCCGTGGCTGGTTCCCGACCCCTGCCGCGGGCCGGATGAGAGGGCCTCGCGGGCCGCATCTGGCCCGCGGGCCGTAGTTTGGAGACCCCTGGTCTAGAGCACAGTGTAGTCCAGGGGTCTCCAAACTTTTCAGCCCGAGGGCCGCATTAACTATCAAATAGCAGTTCGGGGGCCGACAACACACTCGAGGTCCAAATAAAAAAGAATCAAAACATGGATGTTGTTTTTAATTATTTATTTAATATTATTTTATTCAGTTATTATTTAATAACACATTGATACACTACACATGAACACCTGTTCACTACACATGAACACTACACATGAACACTACACATGAACACCTGTTCACTACACATGAACACTACACATCAACCCCCCAACTGACCCACCCAGCCAGGTCTCTCCCCCCAAAACCTCCTTTCCTCCAACCCCCCCCCCCCCAACTGACCCACCCAGCCAGGTCTCTCCCCCCAAAACCTCCTTTCCTCCAACCCCCCCCCAACTGACCCACCCAGCCAGGTCTCTCACCCCAAAACCTCCTTTCCTCCAGCCCCCCCCCCAACTGACCCACCCAGCCAGGTCTCTCCCCCCAAAACCTCCTTTCCTCCAACCCCCCCCCCAAATGACCCACCCAGCCAGGTCTCTCCCCCCAAAACCTCCTTTCCTCCAACCCCCAACTGACCCACCCAGCCAGGTCTCTCCCCCCAAAACCTCCTTTCCTCCAACCCCCAACTGACCCACCCAGCCAGGTCTCTCCCCCCAAAACCTCCTTTCCTCCAACCCCCAACTGACCCACCCAGGTCTCTCCCCCCCAAAACCTCCTTTCCTCCAACCCCCCCCCAACTGACCCGCTCAACCCGGTCTCTTCCCCCCCCCCCAACTGACCCGTTCAACCCGGTCTCTTCCCCCCCCCCCCCCCACTGACCCGCTCAACCCGGTCTCTTCCCCCCCGCCCCCCAACTGACCCGCTCAACCCGGTCTCTTCCCCCCCCCCCCCAACTGACCCGCTCAACCTGGTCTCTTCCCCCCCCCCCAACTGACCCGCTCAACCCGGTCTCTTCCCCCCCCCCAACTGACCCGCTCAACCCGGTCTCTTCCCCCCCCCCCCAACTGACCCGCTCAACCCGGTCTCTCCCCCCCCCCCCCAACTGACCCGCTCAACCCGGTCTCTTCCCCCCCCCCAACTGACCCGCTCAACCTGGTCTCTTCCCCCCCCCGCCCCCCAACTGACCCGCTCAACCCGGTCTCTTCCCCCCCCCCCAACTGACCCGCTCAACCCGGTCTCTTCCCCCCCCCCCAACTGACCCGCTCAACCCGGTCTCTTCCCCCCCCCCCAACTGACCCGCTCAACCCGGTCTCTCCCCCCCCCCCCCAACTGACCCGCTCAACCCGGTCTCTTCCCCCCCCCCAACTGACCCGCTCAACCTGGTCTCTTCCCCCCCCCCCCAACTGACCCGCTCAACCCAGTCTCTCCCCACAGACCGTTTCGCCGCCTGGCAGTGGGTGGCGGTGCGGCACGTAACTGGGTGGCGGTGCGGCGCGTCCCGGCCCCAGCTCTGAGCCGTCCCTGGCCGGCGGCGGCAGCGGAGCACGCGGCGCGTCCCGGCCCCACGGCTGGCGGCGGCAGCGGAGCACGCGGCGCGTCCCGGCCCCGCGGCTGGCGGCGGCAGCGGAGCACGCGGCGCGTCCCGGCCCCGTGGCTGGTTCCCGACCCCTGCCGCGGGCCGGATGAGAGGGCCTCGCGGGCCGCATCTGGCCCGCGGGCCGTAGTTTGGAGACCCCTGGTGTAGTCTAGTGATGATTCTTCAATGTTATGCCCAGAATGTATGTGCAGTTCTGATTACAAAGTTTTAGTGTATCCATAGGCAGTAGTCCATCTCTCAGTTTTATAGTCTTAGCTTAACTCTACTGCAGTCTCTCTGCCATAAGCAGCCCTCTGGATCCTGTTCATTATTTCTCTGGTTCTTGTGACTGTCTTTCCCAGATTTCATGCCTACTGCTTCCACTTCCTGCTGTCACTGTTCCTCCCACCATGTGCTCTTGTCTGCTTGTAAATTCCCAAGCTGAAATTACCCTTGCTCAGGTTGATAGCTAGGGGCTGTCCTTGTCTAGCTCTCCCCCTTGTTTCACAAAATGCCTTGCATAAAACATTCTGTCATCATTTGCTGTCATCTAGTTCATATACCACTTTGCCCTTTTGCCTGGTGATCTGATCCTTCAGTTCAGAATTCAGGCTTCTTAGCTATCTGGTCTGTAGCACTACCTATGGTTTTATACCACATTTATCACCCTGGTACAGTATATTCCATAGTAGCCAATCCTAACAGGAGCTGACCACTAGACATTTTTATTGCTATTCCTTAATCTGCCACAGCTCTGCCTGACTAAACGGTGTTCTTTTTAGCAGTGTTCTCCGATCTTTCCCAGACGATATATCTCCTGCTACAGGAATCAGTCCAGTTTGTTTGCTCACTAACAGGTTGCTATTGTCTTCATACAACACCCTGCAGCTCATTCCTAGTTGCTCGTTCGTTCTCTCTCTCTCTCTCTCTCTCTCCTCTATCTCTCCCCTTTTAGAAAATTATAGTTCTCCATTTCCCTAACTGGTGTAAGGCCTTCCCAAAATGCCCAAAACTTTGATGCCATTTGATATGAAAAATACAACTGGTCACTACTGTGAACACTAGACACATTACATCTAGAAGTGCTCTCTCATGGGTGTGATTGTCTTTTGCCCCCGTGGCAAGATGGACCTAGGTATCTCGCCCCCTGCCCAGGAGATATTGGGAGGGGGAGAAAATAGGTTACACTCTGTCTCTCACATTCAGTACAATTTTTGAAGCTGTACAGCGGGTTAATTGATTAACTTCCCCTCTTCACTCTCTCTCCCCATTGCCCATAGAACATGAAAAATCACAATGGTCAATGTATGTAGTCACTTCAGATGTACTTTTTCAAGTCCAACCCACCTTGCCAGCTCTGTGGGTGCCAAGCAGCATGAAGCTGAACTGGTTTAAACTAAAATGACAGAGTAATATAAAGCTTGAAATTACTTTAAAATACGATGGAGGTATGATGGGCTACAAAGAAAATTCTCTTTTCCATCCTGAGACCTTGTGAGGAGGCCACACATGTGATGAGCAACAAGGCTGATCTCAGTCAGGACATCCCTTCTTGTCTGCTTGCTGGAGAGAGAAGAAAGAGCACGTTGAGTAATGATGCTACTGGAGTCTGCTTGGTTTGATAGCACATTAGTCACAATGAAAGATGATCCTCACATAAAGCACATCAAAGATTTGGAGAGTATATCCTAGCTATCATTTCAGATCTCTAACTCAAAGGCACCATGCCTGCTTTCCTCCCAGCATGTGAGGCTGGGTTAGACCACTACTGAAGATTCTCAGAGATAAGGTTCCTAACTGCGTTCAAGAGCGGATTAATGAGGAGGAAAGAGAAAAAGACAGTCTGTGGGGAACAGATGAAGGAGAAATAACAAAAACCATCAAATCCCTCAAGTCATAGGGACCAGATATGCAGTACAATGTTACTTTTGGTTGAGTTTTCTGCACAACTTCTTTCACATGCAACCCATTCTCCTTCACTCTCCGAAAAATCTCTTTGGAAACGGCTCCCAGATTTATTCTGTTAAAGGGAGGATAACTGGAGTTGACAGAGTATCTCTATGTGGTTTCAAAGCCTATTGTAAGTCCTCGGCCCATTAATCCAGAGAAGTACATGTGAATTTTGGACTGTGTAGTTTTTCCTTTTCATGTTACAGTATTTATGACTTTTAGGAGACTAGTTATTATCACTGAAAAGACATTTGAAGGCCTATTCTGCAAACAGTTAACTTTCCTGGACCGGGGAATCTTGCGGCTCATATTCAGCTGATGCAAGGTCAATGACAAACACGCCAAGGAAGTCAGAGTTGCTTTATTTTTCTTGCGAGCAGGTCAAATAAAACACTGCTGATGCTCCATTTATCTGGTGAGACCAGCAAACACTTGGCAGCTGAGGAAAGCATACAGTGGAATCTGGCACCAGGCTCCCAGCACAGCTGTCAGCCTGCTGACTAATCACTTCATCCCAAGTTAATGCATCTGCAGGTTTTTAGCACCCTTTCATCTCACATACCCGGGCACACACTCCTTTTGATTGAACTATTGATACTAATGATGCCATTATCCAATTTTTATTTTTATTTTTGGCAGGAGGGCATTTATTTTGGATGGTTTCTTCAGTATTTTTCTAATTCTTACCATGTCCTTTCAAGGTGGAAGCTGTCATTTCACACGGCCGCATCTAGTAACAATCAAACCCTAAAAGAGGGCCCTAAAGAGATTAGACTGAATTTCCTTGTTTTCTGGGATTTTCAGAGATTTTTTTAAAATATTATTTTCAGTTTATTTTGGTTTGGGGAATTCATATTCTAGCAATTACAAGCACCATAAGCGCCACAAACCTGATTCTGTAAGGAGAGCTGATTTACCCTAGGTTTGCATTATTAGATAATACTTGCAGTCTTGTCCACAAAAACTATTTAAACAACTCCCAAGGACAGTGTTAAAATATAGGTGGAGTCTCTGAACTCTGTTCTTGGCAGCTGTGCTTTATTAGTTGCACTGTGCCAGGGTGGCACCGCTAAGCTAATGCAATATTTTTACAGAAGCATTTTGTATTGTGACAAGCCAAACAACCTCCAAGACTCTCACTCATCCTGACTCCCATTCCAGATCTCATCCATTATATGAATGAAGTATGAAAACAGTTCTCTGTTTCCCACAGATATTAATCGACTCATGGGAACAGTTCTGCTGAAGAAGGGGAAGTGATTAGACCTGCTTTGTATGTTCAGTCCCAAATAGGAGCCCGTGGCAGGGCTGCTCACTTTGTCTTTAGTAAACCATTTTTAAGAACAAATAGCATTTTTTAAAATGAATTACTTAGATACCTAAAATCAGTCATTAATGTTACCATGGGATGTATCCGCAGGTAGATAATTTGCTGACTATGTAATAATAATACCTTGCTTTTGTGTACTACTTTCTATCTGAAGATATCAACATGTTTTATAAACAATAATGCATTAAACCTCATAATACACTGTAAGACAGGTAAATATTATTGTCCCCATTTTAAAGATGATGAAACAGAGGCATAGAGAAGTCAATTAGCCAGATCAGGATCGCTCTGGTAGTCCATGGAAGAGCTGAAATTGGAATAGAAGGTTCCTGACCCTCAGTTTTGTGCTTTAAACACAAAGCCATCTTTCATGTACTAAAACCTGGAGACAGCTGGTAATCTGCAGATGGGAGCACTGAATAAAGTTTCCATCAGGGATACTGAGAGGATTGTTCCTTTGTGTTGTGCTGCCTTCTAGAACCAGGATGTCAAAGAATTGTGTTACAGCAGTGTAATGGCCCAATCCTGAGGTACAAAGTGAGGAGCATGTTTTGAATAGATAAGACACTGAAGGGTATTTGAAAGATATGTGTGGATGACAGCAAGAAGAGGGCACTTCTGCCGCTGCCTATCTCTGTGATTCATTGCTAATTATCAGCACTAAGAAATTCCCAACTGCGTGCATGGAAGACTCTCACAATCTTTAGTGCCAGGCATTAATGATAATGATACAAATTTAGGCACAAAGCTATCAATTTGTACTTTGAGGAACTACCATGCAGAATTTGCTCCCACAAAGAAGGAGTGAACCATGTGCTATAATGGCCCCTAATTGGTTTTAAGGACTGGGGAGAATGCTACTGTACTATAGAAGCATGTATCGGGTGGGGGGGAGCAGGGTTTCTTTAAAGTTAGGGGCATATTCTATCACAGAGTCTGAAACACTATCCTCAGCTGGTGCAAATGAAGGTAACTTAATTGAAGACAGTGGAGCTATGTCAATTTATACTAGTGGAGAATCTGGCCTTAGGGTGACCAGACAGTAAATGTGAAAAATCGGGATGGGGGTTGCACGTAATAGGATCCTATATAAGAAAAAGACCCCAAAATCTGGACTGTCTCTATTATATCGGGATATCTGGTCACCCTATCTGGCCTTTAGAGCTGTCCTTACCCATGTGCAAAGTACGCAACTGCGTAGGGCACCAGGAAATTTGGGGCACCAAATTTCCTGGTGCCCTGAGCAGCTCCAGCTCCTTCTCTGACTCTTCCCCACGGCCCCTGCCTCTGCTCCGCCACAGCCCCACCTCTTCCCGCCCCCACCCTATGTCAGCCCCATCCCTGCTCTGCCCCAGCCCTGCCCCCTGAGCTCTGCAGCAGGGTCTGGTCTGCACTCACAGGCAGGGAGAAGTGCAGCCACCCGGGCCCAGCCGCACCACTGGTGAGTGCTGGGGGGTGGTTCCCGCCTGCTCCAAGCCAGCCCCACCCCACCCCTGCAGAGGCCTGGGGCCAGCCCTCCCCGTACGCAACCCCCCTCCACTTGCTTCCTCCCCCCCCACAGAGGCTTGCCCCACACACACACACACACCCCGTGGGGGGCTGCATAGGGCCCCAGAATAGCTAGGGACGGCCCTGCTGGCCTTCTATTTCAAAGCATTGTTTTCTGACTGAAACTCTTGTCTGGCGTATTTTTCTTGATTTTTATACTTCTCCACAGCCAGCAATAGATTTTCTGGACCCTTGGAACATTTGAAATCCCTTTACTCCCTTCTCCAGGCAATTGCCCACACCTTTGATATTCTCAGACCCAGAGCAACTTCTTTTCCTGGTAACATATTTACTTCTCAAAACTGACCTGATCCCCAGCAGTGTCATTTGTTTACCAAAGGCAGCTCTTCTCACTGCTTGTTCCAGTTGTTTTTTTCCTCCACAGAGACTCCTGAAAATATACATGGGCCAGAATGTCCCCTCTGACATTGTTTTTCTCAACATCCCTCTTTTATTGAAGCAAATCATCACTCTTTTGCTGGCTTAGAGGTTGAACATTAAATAAGATCTTGCTCTATCCAATTGTACAGTGAAATTCAAGGCTAATTTCTTACCTGAAATGTTTGGCCAAGATCCTAGAAAACATGATGGCACATATTGGCAGTAATGATCTGTAAGCTAAATTGCACTCTGCCCCAGTCAGGGTCATTAATGATGTGCAAATCATAATGGAGAGACGTGTCCTATTCTTCTTGGTGTTTAAGATCCATCAGTGTCCTTTGGCACGTTGGGTCATCAGATCCAGTTGAACCTGCTGAAGAACAGGATGACTATGACAGTTTTATTCTAGTATTATGACAGTACGTAATAAACTGCACATTGGTCATACTCCATTGGTTAGTCTTAGTCTCTTGAGAATTCTACTTGTCACTTTTCTTGTATTTATTTCTATTTTTTTGTAGAGCCGTTTCTTTGGTGCTCATCGTAGTAGCATCTAGCGCAGGGGTGGGCAAACTACGGCCCACGGGCCACATCCAGCCCGCGGGACTCTCCTGCCCGGCCCCTGAGCTCCTGGCCTAGGAGGCTAGTTCCTGGCCCTTCACCTATTGTTCTCCCTCCCCTGCAGCCTCAGTTCACTGTGCCGCCAGCATAATGCTCTGGGTGGCGGGGCTATGAGCTCCTGCTGGGCAGCGCAGCTACAGAGCCGTGGCCTGACCCGGTGCTCTGTGCTGCGCAATGGCACGGCTGGCTCCAGCCGAACGGCACGGCTGCCTGTCCTGGTGCTCTGGGCAGTGCAGCTGTAGCACCACCAATCACTGGTGCCCCAGGCAGCCTGGTAAGGGAGCAGAGAACGGAGGGGGTTGGCTAGAGGGCAGGGGAGTTCAGGGTGGTGGGCAGGGGGCGAGAGAGTGGAGAGGAGTCGGGGCGGTCAGAGGGCGGGGAACAGCAGGGTTCAATGGGGGCAGTGGTCCCATGGGGGCTGTCAGGAAGGAGAGAGGGGTTGGATGGGAAAGCGGGGGGCAGTCAGGAGCAGGGATTCCAGATGTGGTCAGGGGATAGGGAGCAGGAGGGGTAGATGGGGCAGGAATCCCGGGGGGAGGGGGGACACACGTCGGAGGGGTAAGAAGCAGAAGGGGGTTGGATAGGCAGCAGGGGCCGAGCCACGCCTGGCTGTTTGGGGAGACACAGCCTCCCCTAAACAGCCCTCAATACTATTTCGGAAACCAGATGTGGCCTTCAGGGTGAAAAGTTTGCCCGCCTGTGATCTAGTGGCTGGAACACTTGTGGAATTTCCCATGGGCCTGGTCTGGCTGGGATACTTTTCATGCTGCTTTGTATGTGGGCCCTTAAAGTCAGATTAGAACAATAATAGTTTAGATGACACCAGTTATATTTTTTCAATTTCCAGACATGGAAATGAATATACTATACAGTGTCAAAGGGACTGTTTTACTGAGCAAAACAGCAAGTTGCAAGCAAAAATCTGGATAAGATTAAACCTTAGCAAAGTGAAATTATACAGATCCGTTGGGGTTGAAAGCATGAAGAGTGGACATTTTCCTAGACTTTCCCAGTCTTTGATGGGAAATGTTTCAGAGGATCAGACTGTCATGGAGCTTTAGCATAGCTCTTGATCAGAATCTAACACTGAAGTTGAAGGGCCTGATTCTCCATTCTCTTGCAATCTTGGTTATCATTTGTAGCTTTTCATAGTGGGGATAAAATGCTACCAAAACGCAAGGCACTGGTGAAACAGACTCTAGCGGGTCAGCAGTCAGAGCTGCTGCTTTATTTCCTTTGAATAAATTTAATAATATCACCGGACTGCACCTCTTTCTCTGCACCCTGACTTGATATCCATAATACATGTCTTTGTAACCCTGCGCCTGGATTACTGCAATGCATTCAATGTTCTTCTGTCTAAGAGTCACGTATGCCTAATGCAGAATACAGCAGCATGACTGTTATTAATGGTCAGTGCTGTGTAGTCGTCTGCACTGCCTATGCACCGGTGTGAACTAGGTTTAAGATTTGTTTTTTACATTTAAGGCTGTATCTATGCTATGAGTTAGGGGTGAGATTCCTAGCTCACGTAGACACACACTAGCTCTCATCTGAGCTAGTGTGCTAAAAATAGTAGTATGTCCGCAGTAGCATGGCAGCGGCAGCACTATGCTAGCTGCCTTGAATACAAACCCGCCTCAACCCTTGGGTATGTATGTGGAGCTGATAGCCACAGCCCGTGCTACCACAGCTACACTGCCATATGTGGTGTGCTAGCTCAGATGAGAGCTAGTGTGAGTATGTCTACTCAACCTGGGAATCGCACCTCTAGCTCATAGTGTAGACATAGCCTAAGTACCTTACTGAGCTTTTGCGCCCTCTATAGAGTAATGTCTTGCTTTATTAGACCAATCAGAGTGGGTATCCTCATTGCAGGGGTTTGTACAGGTAGTTACTACCCATATTTTTGTTTAATTGCTTAAAATAAAAATATCATTTCCAACCTGCAGTAATTGACTCTAAGACATAAGTCCATATACATTTGTGTATGTTGTTTGCCACAAGGATTAAAATGCATGTCTATGTTTTATTTTGACTGCATTGTCTAGTGTGCTTAAAAAAGAGAAGTTCAAATGAGCATTCACTGAACCATCATGGTTGATGTTTTCTAAAAAGAAAGTAAAAAGAAACATGCCAGAGTTTTTATACTGAACCACCAAAGTCCAATGAACACTTTTCAAAAAGATGGTGCATTCACAGTTCTGGAGATAGATGAGGGATAGGAGATTATCACAGTATCAATTTAAATAGAAAAACATTTGTGTCGTTTAATTTTTGTAGCATATGGGCTTCCATTAGAGCTGCAAATATAGATTTCCAGATGTTTGTGAAGAGTTCAAGAGTTATATTTTATATGTATGGCTGTAGTAATGATTTCTATTCAATAGCCTAGAAAAAAACATTTCATGTCACAACAAGAAAGAAATATTACTGCTTTTTATCCCTCATCCCCGTCTAGGAATTCTGAATACTTTAATCACTGCCAAACAAAAATGATGGGCTAGAAATTAAAACCACAACCACCAGAGGCAGGACATAAATGTACAGATGTTCTGTGGCGTTGAAGAAGTTTGTCAGGCAGACACTGACAATGATTTTCTGAGAAGGACTAAGGATCTATTAAAGAAGGACGCTCTAGGAACACTGGCTCCCTCAACCATTCTGTCAGAAAAAGCACTTGTCTTGTCATATTTCCTGAAAGAATTGTCACATTGTGAGTTACTTTGTTCTCACCATTTCATTAGCAAAGCTAGTAACTAGAATAAGTAAATAAAGAGAGAAATGCCCAGCTCTGATTTACTGGACCTATCTATCACATGTGCACTCTACTGATTGGTACCAATTTAGTGAACAAACTACAAGAGTCCTTTTCCAGTCAGGCTTATTATTTAAAGTATACATGTGTCTCTGACCACTGCTCTACAAATGGATGCCCTGAAAATTTTGTGTTTCCCACATTTAACCCATTAAACAAGGAGATATTACAAATAATAGCAAAAGCAACAACTGGTGAGTTTTTAAAGAAACTCACTGTGTCTGGGTACATCTCTGCACACGATAATAAACACCTTAGCACAGAAAAGGGAATGTAGACTCTCCTTTACTAGTCTCTGCTGCACTAGACTATCTCTGTGGTACAGGCCTCTGTTAGTGTAAAATATCTGCCTCTGAAAGGGGATCCCTGATTAGAATTCTTTGGCAAATGTAAATAAATTCCAGCTGCTCTCGCTTCATTCACTACATTTTATTTATTGTTTTAATCAAAACACACAGGGCCAGATTTCCTATGCAGTCTGTTTCCTTTCTGCCCCCAGGCAGTACAAAGGGGCTAGATATCGAGATGAGAATTCTCCCAGGGCAGGGAGTGCTCAGATATCATAAAGCCAATGGAATCAGTTCCTATGCCCGGTCCTGGGTAGGGACATGCCAAGAGGCAGGAAGGCAGTGCTTAATTTGTGCCAGGGCTGAGCACTTCATATCCCCAGCACCTCTGGGCTTGCTGTGTCAGTTATGAAAGTAAAAAAAATTGCTTGAGCGCCGGCACCTTTTACACTACAAATTAACACTGTAGGAAGGGGACATAGTAAGAGTGGATGGGAACATTGGTTCGTATCAGGCAGATGGTCCTTTGTGGACCTTTAACATCTGGTCTAAGTGAGAGCAGCCTTCTGGGGCGGGGGCCAGGAGCTCCACAGGGCAGAGAATCAGGGAGCTATAACTGGCTCTCTGACTGCCTTTCCTCTTTCCTACACTGAGTGGATCTCAATTTAGGAAAGAGCCTTACCCAGACATTTCTTGTCTCAAAAGACTTGGCTCAGGTATCAGTTCCTTTCTTTCTGGATGGAATTAGTGGGTGAAAAGAAAGCAGTAGATGTAATATATTTGAATTGTAATTAATTATTTGAGACAAACTATCTCTCCAAATTAATTTATATTAGCTTGGATAAGGAGACTGTGATAAGACCAGATATGGATTGAAGGATGTAAGCCAGGGTAATGATAAACAGTGGTATTCTGAGCTGGGAGAACGTGATTACTAGGGAACCAGGGTGTTTGGCTTGGGCTCATTTAACATCCATATAATGGTCTGGAAGAGGAAGTGAACAGCCATTTAATTCAGTTTGCATTTTATACTAAATTAGGAGTTGCTGCAGACACCAGAGAGGGCAGAGAAATAAAGGCATCTGGAAACATGGGCAGTAAATAACAAAATGAGATTCAGTTTGAAAAAATGCAAGCTAATATCTGTGGAGGGAAACCATCCAAAATGCATTTATTCGGTGAGAGAATGCTGAAAGCAGTCATTCTGAAAGCGATATAAGGGGATTAATGGGCAGCAAACCACATGAGTTTCAAACATGATATTACACCAAAAAGTCAGTGCAATTTAGCTCTACACATGCAGGAGGAGTGCATCAAGGAACAACAAGGAAAAGGTCCCTCTTTATGTTGCTGTGGTGAAAACACACCTGCAATGCTGTGTTCAGTTTTGGGCTTCCCATTATCAGAAAGATACAGACAAATTGGAAAGAGTTCAGAAAAGAGCCATAAAAATGATCCAGCACCTGGAGGCAGCATTGACTTATGAGGAAAGATCAGAGAAGCTATATATGTATAACGCAGCTGCAAGGGAACAGAATAACAGTCTACACATATTTCAAGGGTGTAAATACCAAGGGGGGAGGAGAATGGTTTAAGGTGATCACTATGAGTAATGAGTTTAAATAATAAACAGCAACAATAAGTTAGGAGAACAAATTTAGACTGAATAGTAGGAAAATCTCATAGCAGCGAGATCTGTTAGGCTGCAGAGTAGTTTCCCAGGGGATGAGGTGGAAACTCCATTCATATGAGTCGCATAAAACCAGGCTGGACAAATCACTAGAAAATGTACTGTACTGCAGGTTAGCTTCCATTGCCTGGGAATGGGTTGGATGACTTAATAGGTCATTTCCATCTCAGCTGTTTATGGCTGCCTGATACTTTAATATGTGTGGTCAGTTAGTTACCTGTGAAAAGAATATATTTTCCTGTTGTCTGTGGGCCATAATTTAATGACTCAATCCTGCAAAAATTTATGGATGTGCTTAACTTTTAAGAATGTAAGTCATCCTATTGACCGCTCACATGTTTAAGCATACACTTAAGTGTTTTCAGGGTCAGGGCCTTAGATCTAGCAGAGTTCTGTGTAAATATAGCTGTGCATATAGCTAACTAAATCATCTCCTTAACTAATACATGGAAAGAACATAAAAGAGTGGTGTCAGCAGGGCCGGCGACAGGAATTTTGGGGCCCCGTACGGCAGATCGTATGGGGGCCCCCCGCCAGTCTCCCGCCGCCCGCGCCCCCTCCCTCCCCCCCGGCCGGTCTCCTGCCTCCCGCGGGCCCCAACCCCCGCATGCGCTGTGGCCCGGCCGGGAGAAGCAAAGGGGGGAGGGGGCTGGTGAGCGCTGCAGCGGCTGCCCGGAGCCGCGCCTTGCTCACAGGCCCGGCGACAATGGGGTACAGCTGCGTACCAGGCCCGCCCCGGACTTCAGGGGGCCCCCCTGAAGTCCGGGGCCTGGTACAGCTGTACCCGTTGTACCCCCCTGTCGCCGGCCCTGGGTGTCAGCAGAAAGCGCCAAAGAGATGTTACTCTGAGGGGAGGGGGGGGTTAGTTGACTGGTGACAAGTACTATGGACTATATGCCAATTTACTAATGGTTAATCTTTGCCATCTTGCTGCTTTCCCCTTTGGGATAATGAGTATTCAGTAGACATTGTGAGACTTTCAGTAGACATTGTGAGATTTTTTTTCTAAAAATTGATATTTTTGAATGGTCTGACTTGAGATGTACTCTTAAAATTTCTGTTAAATATGAAAAAGGCAACCGGCAATGAAAATACAATCCTTTTCTCATAGAAGGAAGAGATGCAAATGGCGTATTAGTATGGAACTAACATTCAGCTTGGGTATTTTTCCCATTAAAAGAAAGTTATTTTCAACCCATCTGACCATTTATTTTTAAAACCAGTCCAGGCCAGATTGCCAATATTCAGATGACTGTGAGCGAGGCCCCTTAAAAATAGCAGAAAGCGGAACTGGGGTTTTTTTTGTTTGTTTTATGTTGTTTGTTTTTCTTTCCCCCTTGGTGGGTTGTGCGTAGGGCTGGCAGCACTGTCGTGCCGCAGCCCAGTAGCAGAACCTCAGGACTCTCCAGCAAGAGGTCAAGTAGCAGCAGCTCCAGTGAATCCGAGAGCAGTTCAGAGTCTGACTCAGAGAGTGAAAGCAGTTCCAGTGAGAGTGACGGCAGCAAGCCCTCTCATTGCTCCAGCCCAGAGGTAAGGACTCCTGCGCTTTGTGATTCAGGGTGGCAGCTGAGATATTCCACCCCCTCGGGCCCTGAGCTAGCCAAAAAAACATAGGGCAGCTGTGGGAAGGCCAAAAAAAGGGGGCAGAGAGGCCATGAGATCCCTGCCTTTGGATCATTCCAAAATACATTCCTCCACAAAAACAAACACAAAAGAATATTGCATTTAGGGAAATGTGATCTAGATTAAATTACTATAAGGTGGATGCATAACTGATTTAAAGACTGTATTCTAAGAGTAGTTATTGATGTTTCACTGTCAAACTAGGAGAACGTATCTCTTGAGATCCTGCAGGGGTCTGTCATGGGTCGGGTCCTAGTCACTATTTTTATTAATGACTTTGATAATAAAGTCAAGAGTATGCTTATAAAATTTGTGGACGGCACCACGTGGGAGGAGTTCCAAGCATTTCAGAGCGTGGGGTTAGAATTCAAAACGACCTTGACAAATTGGAGCATTAGTCCAATCAATGAGATGAGATTCAATAGGAGAAATGCAAAGTACTACACTTGGGAAGGAAAAAGCAAATGCACAACTACAAAATGAGGACTAACTAGCTAGGGTATAGTTCTGCTGAAAAAGTATGTGACAGATATAGAAGATCACACATTGAGCCAACAGTGTGATGCAGTTGCAAAAAAAGGCTAATATTCTGGAATGTATTGCCAGGCATGTGGCATGTAAGGCATGTAGTAATTGTGTCTCTCTACTCGGCAATGATGGAGTCTCAACTGGAATTCTGTGTCCAGTTCTGCACACCACACTTTAGGAAAGATTTGTACAAACTAGAGCGAGTCCAGAGAAAAGCAAAAAAACCCAAAACAATCAAGGGTTTAGAAAACCTAAGGGAAGGTTAAAAAACAGGGCATGTTTAGTCTTAAAAAAAGAACAGTGGGGGGAGGGGAGATATGATACCAGTCTAAATATGTTAAGAGCAGTTATAAGGAGGACTGTAATCAATTGTTCTCATGTCCATTGAAGGTAGGACAAGAAGTAATTGTCTAAATCTGCAGCAAGGGAGATTTAAATAGCTATTAGGCAAAGCTTTCCAACTATAAGGATAGTTAAGCATTGGAATAGGCTTCTAGGGGAGGTTGTAGAATCCCCATCATTGGAGGTTTTTAAGAACAGGTTAGACCCCAATGAGGAATGGTCTAGGTATACTTGCTCCTGCCTCCATGCAGACCTTTTAAGGCTGCAAATAACCTTACCTATTCCCCAGACCCACACACACATAGATACACAAATATATGTAAAAGTATTCAAACATCCAGCATCAAGACTGTAAACACACCCAAATCCCAGGCAGGTAATTCCCCTTTACCATAAGACAGTGGACCATGATAACCGTGTCTCACAATCTCTCCTCATCTTAAAGAATTACATGCCCTTATTCTAAAAATAAAAAACACAGTATGTATGTTATGTAACATTTTGGCACCAAATACAAAAGCACCAAGAGAATACTGTAATATGTCTCCCTTGTTTTTGTTGTTATTTCTTTACTCAACAATTTTCTTGCCTTCTCTCTGCCTCTTAGTATTTTTCAGATTCACTTTCAGTTAATTTTTCGTTTCTCCTTTCCCCTCCCCCAAATCTATTCCTCCAGCCTTCCCTTTTCTTTCCTCTTTTTCTACATTCCTGGGCTCTCCTTGCCACTCTCCCTCTCTTTACTGTCTTATTTCTTCTTCTCCCCATTGGTCTCCTTCCACTCAAGTTCCCACACTTTCCCTGCAGATTCTCTCCTCTTTCTCCAGTTCCCCACTGCAGACATCTGCCTTTATGTCTCAGTCTTTTCCTTCCATATGGAGTCTCAACAAACCTACACATTGGGTGGGAGGAGGCAAGAAAAGGAGAAGGGGGTTTCTAGTGTGTCTTTGTCAGTGTGTACGTAAAAGGGATCTCTCCAGGAACGATGGACCTGGTCATTCCAGTGGGGCATCAGGTCTATTACTCCATATGAGACATTGATAGGAATTTCAGATGGGGGTCTGTTGACTACAAGTCATCTTAGGTTATTTTTGTCCCTCGCCTCAAAGATCATAGGCACATATTCAAAGGTTTTCATTTCTGGACTGGGGCATCTTCTGTGTTTAGAGGGAAAGAGGATTGCTGCTCCAACTCCTCTTTTATTTTTCTTGCTCATTTGGGGATCTTTGTGTATGGAGTAAGCTGAGGTAGAATAGGGTCAGAGGTAGCATCCAACCAGGTTTCAGGGACTCAGGTCCGTTCAGCGGTCTCATCCAATATCAGATTGTGAGTGGGGCTATGTGACAGAGCGCTAGGTACAAAGGCCCGAGTCTCCAAATCAGGCAAAGCAGATTGGAGCTGACTATGCAAATCTGTACCTAATTTGTGGGTGGGGCAGAGAGGTCAATGAAGCCATCAGCTAAGAGCCCATAAATAGGCACAGGAAAGAAGAGCACAGGGGAGGAAGTAGGCAGCAAGAGGGAGAAGACGTCACTCTCCTCTGCTTGGGAAAGGTCTTAGGTATGTTGTAGGCGGTGGGACACAACTGTAAATAAACTGAACAGGGTGTTAAACCAGCAAAAGGGTCTCAGTGTCATTTGTGAACTGAGACAGAGGCAGGACCAAGGTGGCCCTGTTACAGGCTAGTTTTGTAGACTGCCAAACAAGCACTCATCATCCAGAAGTTGAGGCTCTCCCTCTCTCTCTCTCTCTCTCTCTCTCTCTCTCTCTCTCTCTCTCTCGGCCATGAACGAGGGTGCTGGTAGAGGGGTTGACTTTGTGTACTTAGTTAAAGGACTGATGCTATGTGTGACATCCTCGAGTGAGCTCTGTTCATCTCAAAGACAATTTGGGTTTGGGATGGTGAGGGATAACTGGATCTGAAGTCCCTTGAAGGGGCTAAACTTCCTACTCTCCACATTCTAGGAGTCTGGCACTGTTGTGCTTTCCTCCAATAAATTAGCATGGTGATCTCTGTAAGGCAGGAATTGGTTAGAAGACTGCAGGAGTAATAGATTAGGGTGTGTGGTGTAGGAGAGACAATTGTAATCGGTTGGTTGGCTGTTTTGAGGAGGGAAGGGCAGGTGCCCTGGTGCCATCTAGTTGAGGCTTTAAGCTACTAGCATGTAGTTTCCAGTTATCACTCCAGCTCGCCCACAAGATTTCTTATCCCCACCCCTGGTGGATCTTCCTGCTTCCCAGGCATCTCACTTTCAGTGGCACCTCCCACCCCTCCCGCACAGATTTCCCCCTTTGCCTCCTACCCCACTTACTCTCTGGAAAGCATTCTCTGTTTTTCATCCCTCCCGTCACTGGAAATTTAAGCAGGAGGAGGGGGTGTTAAAGCAGCCTCTTCTCTTCCTCCAGTTCCCATTGTGCAGTGTGAGCCTATGTATCCTGATGCTTTAAACCTGTAAGTAGGAATAGGGACTGAGAAGGTTTGCAGTAGCATTAGGAATAATACAGTTCTACTAACATTCCTTGTTCAGTGTTAGAAGAAAACCTGACTCTTTCTGTGAGCCTTTATCATGGTTGCATGATCTGCTGCTATGAAGCATGGGTTGGAAGAGAGAAGTGGCGAAGCATGGGACAGAGACACACTGACTGCTACAGCACAATTTCCTCTAGTGCCAACAACACAAAAGAATATGAATTTCTCTGTCCTGCTTTGTACTGAACCAGGCCCAGTCACTTGGAAAGGCTGAAGACTAAATGTCCTGTTCTTCTTCTCTGTACTGACTAACATCCACAAATTTTCTTCTTGTCAAATGTACCCATAAGGGTTTTTCTATCATCCCAGGAGGTAATATTGGCTCTAAGGCTCTGGCCAGCGTCTGTCAAAGCTAACAAGATTTGCAGGACTCTGCCCTCCCCACATCAGCAGGATGCAACGTACTGACCCTGCAATGAGCGCTGTGGTTTTGGGGCACTGTTGGCTGAGGAGCTCCCTGTATATTCTTGGTATTCCCTCTGATCTTATAGATCAGTGTCATTGACCCACTTCTCTTCTGCTACATCTACACCACAACTATGGGTGTGATTCCCAGCTCACATACACTTTGTGACGCTAGCTCTCTTCTGAGCTAGCTTGAGTATAAATAGTGGTGTAGCCACAGTAGGGAGCAGCAGCAGTGAGTCTGAACCCTATGGATACGTCCTCAGGCTGGCTAAGCCTTGTCACCACAGCCTGTGCTACTGCAGCTACACTAGTATTTATGCTCATGCTAGCACCTAGTGAGCTAGTGCCATCATGTGTATACAAACTGGGACTCAAACCCTGTGCTCATAGCATACACAGAGTCTTTATATTAAGGAAATAAAAAGAGTGTATTTATCTAGGTAGCTTGACTAGCTGGTCATTAGGCACCAGTCTCTTCCCCAGATTTGTTTCCCTGTTGGGGTTGGGGGGGGAGGGATAGCTCCCAGGGTTGGGAGTTCAATCCTTGAGGGGGCCATTTAGGGATCTGGGGCAAAAAAATCTGTCAGGGGACAGTACTTGGTCCTGCTAGTGTAGGCAGGGGACTGGACTCAATGACCTTTCAAGGTCCTTCCAGTTCTATGAGATAGGTATGTCTCCATATATTATTATTTAACTCTTTTTCAATCTTTTCTCCTTTTCTCCTTTTTCATTTTTCAACCAGTTTTCAGCTTCCATGGGCCCCTGGAGAAGCCCCAGTTGTATTTTCTGGTTGTCATACTGCGAGTTAAAGAGGAGTTCTGCCACCAAACTAACTTTGGACATGTCCTTTACTTTAGTAGTGGGACTCACTGGTTTTTAGCTTCCACACACCTGACATTGTTAGGCAAACTTTCTCGGGTTCGAGGACTGACATCCTGGTCTCATTGTAGTCAATGGCAAAACTCACCAGGGCAGGGACCATCTCTCATTAGGTGTTTGTATAGTGCCTAGCATAAGAGGGCCCCTGATCTCAACAGGGGCTTCTTGAGAAGCAGTACGGTAATGCAAATGATAAATAAGAACAACAGTGAGTGGCTTCACTTCTTAAAAAGGAAAAGGGCACCATGCTGCATAGGGTCTACAATGCTGCCAAGTCTCTAAGTCACTCTTTCCAGTAGGAAGTGCAGGAGACACCATAGTTTTCACAGAGCTTGCCCCATCCCCGCACCATCCCTTCTGGAGAACGTACATTGAAGGCTTCCCCTGGATCTATGGCCCTTGAGCTTCCACTGTACTTTGTAGACTCTAATAGATCTAAGTTCTAGAGACACGATGTTTCTGAGCAGGTGTGTCAAATCCTTCTGGTTCCCCCAAAGGAATCTAGCAGAGGAATAAGTAATTTAAAGTTGGAAAGGTTTGTGATCCAAGGCCTACAGGCTCTTTAAATGAGAAGACAGACCTTTTCTCTCCCCTCCATTTGTCTGATTTTGGTTGTCAGAGAATTGTCAATCATATTTCATGAGGTAGCCACTTTGATCTACCTGGAGTTAGGCAGAAGATAGACCAACATTTTGTTGAACCTGGTCATCCAGGTCATCACAGATTTCACACAATTAAAAGCTCCCTAGTGCAGTGGAGGGAGTGTAGACACCTACACCTTTCTAAAGAGAGCAGAATATTCCCCTGACTAGTGCTGTGTTGGCCAATGCAAAGTGGTGGACAGATAAGTTGGATGCCTTATGATTTGCTCAGGGGTCACTGTAATCCAGTGGATCAGGTGTGGGCCAGCTTCTTTCCCCACACCCCACAAATAATTGAAATTTCTGGTGGGGATACAACATGAATTGGTGAAAAGTTTCCAGTGAAATTTTTCAAACCTTTTTACCAATTTCACCCTACCAATCATTATCCCATCCCATTGCAAAAGCAGGTTCTTGTATATGATTTTGTGTATGGAAGCAGGTTCTTGTATATGATTTTTGAACTGGAAAGCTTTTCAGTTGAATACATTAATTGAACAAATAGATTCCAATTGTATATTGACTTCATTGGTGCCAACTGAAAGCATTCAAAAATCATGTCAAGCCCCCAGAATCATCGGATTGGCTTAAAAATCACAGGAGATTTTTATTTGAGATCTTTTTATTTACCATTTGTTTTTAGCGTTCACTTTTACGAGATTTTTTTTCCAAAGCATGAGTTCTAAACACTTTCCTTTTTAAAAAAATGAAAGCTGGGATTACATATCTACCCAATGATTCCAGGAGCTGGAGCTTTCAGAAAAGTCCCAAATATCATGAGGCTCATGATAAAATTGGGAGAGTTGGCAACATGGTTTTTACTAGAGGGGTTTGGCCTGAGGCACTACTATTTAGGGGGCATGTACATTGGTGGCAGAATGGTAGACAGTGGAAGTGCCACTACTGGGAAGCACCACGTTGTAAAATCATGAATTGTTAGAAACAGAGTTTTAGAGAATGACAAAATCTAAAACTGGAGGAGGGGGTCATAAGTGCAGCCACATACAAAATTTGTGGATGACCACTTGCAGTCGGGAGATTGAGTGGGATATCAATGGGACGGTATAAAGTTGGCATGATATTTCCCTGTGAACCTTTACCATAGGTTGTTCGCGAATGAGAAATTAGACAAGAGTAAAATTCTTCATGGTATAACTGAGGACAGAATTTAGCCCCATGAAGGTTTTCATGTCAGCTACATAGCATGCAAGGTGATTATTTATTTCAAATTTAATGCAATATTCAGGCAAATTCTGGTTCCACTGAGGACTTTGGGTGATTTTCCCATTGATTTCAGTGGAGTCAGAAATTTAGCTTTTCATGACTACAGTCATGACTATGACTATAGTGGTATAGTTGAAGGTATTATTTTGCTCCATTGTGTCATGACTATGACTATAGTGGTATAGTTGAAGGTATTATTTTGCTCCATTGTGTCATTTTTTGCCTTGCATTCTTATTCCACCACCACTTGTTTCTTTTCATTCAAATTACTGAT
The DNA here is from genome assembly GCA_032164245.1 of Sternotherus odoratus. Lineage (NCBI taxonomy): Eukaryota > Metazoa > Chordata > Testudines > Kinosternidae > Sternotherus > Sternotherus odoratus. Next base: position 202,342,847 of record JAVMKO010000001.1, on the reverse strand, counting down.
TGCAAGAAGTACTAAGAAGCACTTGGGCATTATTGTCTTAGCCATAACTACTTCACTGTCCAAACACCATTGTATTTTAGATGCACTCTTAAAACTTGAGCATATTATGACACAAATGAGGAGAAAAATTAACAGCTACACAATATATGTAAAATGAGTAACTGACAATATCTACACACACAAAAATGTTTGGGTGATCTTGCTTGATTCAAGTGTCTGTATACTGGGGTGGGGGTGCGGGGAAGATGACAGAAGTACCTATAAAGGTAGCTAAATAATGCAATTAAAACTCTCTTGTAGTGTCTAAATATTCTTGTCTTTATTAGCAATGTTATAAGATACAAAATACATCTTTTTTTTTCATCCCTATTCTTCATTCTGTAGCCTTGATTTTATGTCTTTTTTTTCTGTCTTTCTATCACCATTATATTTTCTTTTATTTGGAAAGTTGGAAGCATTTCCCAGTAAAGTGGATGTCAATAGCGCACTGCATGAATCACTTTTTAAGAAGTATGAATCACAGTAGCTGTCCTCCTTCCCAACCTCATTCAAAACTGAAAATATCGCTTCTACAGCACACCCTGTCTCTAATAGCCTGCACTTTAGTCATTCCGTTCTGCTCCTAAAGCCAATGCCCCTATTAATAGCAGAGGAATATTATTCAGCTCCATGACTGGATACCCTAATAAAGACAGTAAACTTAAATAGAGCACTAAGTGTACACACTCTGTCTAACTGTCTTTTTCACCTTTCGCATCATTCTTTTTTTTCTTTGATTCCACCACCCTCATGGAGATGCTTCTCTCATAGCCCAAGGTACCAGGTAAAGGGTTAATTCCAGGAACTCAACCCGTAGCTTGATCAATGAGAACAGCATGGCCACAGTTTAAAAAAAAACACAGTATGAGCCCTATGATTTAGTTATTATCACTCTGAACATACAGAGAACCTGTACAAATACAGACTGTGACGTCCCTCACAGCTGGAAATTTATTAAATACTGCTTTGTTTGATTTGCTTTCAGCCTGAGCAGCCATCATCAAACAAGTGGCAGTTGGATAAATGGCTAAATAAAGTTAATCCTCACAAAACATCTATTCTTAACCAAAATGATAACCATGGACCAGAGAGCAATCCGTATTACAGCAGAATAAAGGATGAAAGACAGGAGTGTGAGAAAATACCAGCTATTTGCCAAACTGGCCTTAGAGACAAGGAAATTAAGAACCCCAGCAAAGAGGAGTTGAGGCCTAGAACTGCTAATAAAGCACCAGGAAATAAAGGAGGGAAGCAGAAATCACCTCCTACTGCTGCTGCTGTTTCTGGAGACAGCGGCCCTCAGAGAAGGAGGACTTGTAAAAAACAGCCGAGAAGAACAGAGAGGACCTCTGGTGGGGATGCCGTGAACTGCCATGCCTCTGAGGATCTCACTTTGAGCCAAGTATTTTCGGAAAACAACATCTGTGAACAACCTAAAGCCAGGGCCTGCAACAACAGAACTGGGCACAGAAAAGAGCCCCGCTCTGTCGCTGCATGTGAAAAGAGACGTACCAGAGGACCAAGCAAAACTGCACCCAAATCCAAGGAATTTATCGAGACAGAGTCTTCGTCTTCATCATCTTCCTCAGATTCAGATTCAGAATCCGAACAAGAGGAATATCCTCTGCCCAAACCTCAGACTGCGGCCTCTGCTTCTGGTGGGAGTGACCAGAGGTTGAAGGACGCCGTGAGCAGTAACACCAACAAAACCAACAGCAGCTGCAGTGCCTTTGGCTCCATTAATGCCAGGACTAGTAATGATATAGCAAAGGAGCTGGAGGAACAGTTTTATACTCTCGTTCCTTTTGGCAGGAATGAGCTCTTGTCCCCTCTGAAAGACAGTGATGAGGTAAAATCACTGTGGGTCAAAATTGATTTGACTCTTTTGTCCAGAATTCCAGAGCGTTTACCTGAGGAGGCACTGGCAATGAGCACTGGAGCAAAAGAAGAAGCCAGCCTTCAGCAGAATAATTGTACTTACCCACCAGCCGAAAAGGTTGTGCCAAAATCTAGAAGGAAACGCAAGGTAAGCTCTGTGGGGTTTCTCTAGTTCTGGAGGGGATGCAAGGGAAAGTTGCGCAGCATATTTTGTGGCTTCTCGCAGCCCCCATTGGACCGGAGCGGCGAACTGCAGCCAGTGGGAGCTGCGATCGGCTGAACCTGCGGACACAGCAGGTAAACAAACCGTCCGGGTCCGCCAAGGGTGCTTACCCTGGGAGGCCGTGTGCCAAAGTTGCAGATCCCTGTCCTGTTTGAATTTGAATTTTTGAAGCAATGTTACATCATCACTCGCTTCCCTTCTGTGTGTGACTTTGAACCAACAACAGACATTTAAGGAACAGGAGGGGAAAAATCCATTGAAAAGCAAAAGTAAAACTTCTAGCCAGTAGGGATCAAAGATGCCATAGCCCATAGAGCATTTTCACATTGTCATTCCCTTCTCATGAAAATAGTACCCTTTATGAGTGGGGTTTTTGTTCAAAACTTGGACCCCTGAAGATGATGCCTAAATCAGGAAATGAAGTGTATTCAGCTGTGTAATCAAAGCCACTATCATGTCTTCATTATGTGTGTATGAGAAGGGAGGTAGAGATAGTGCCTATGTTATCTCAAGATGTTAACAAAAGGCCCAGTCCTGCAAACACTCTGCATACAACTATCTGCTGACATCAGCAGGAGCTTAATTGCTGTAAATTCATGATCCATTTGGGCTGACAACTTTTCTCAGTGCAGTCCTGTTTAACTCAGTGGGGTTGCACAGGTATAACGGAGTTCAGACTTTAGCCCAATGTCTGTTCTGCATCCACAGATGCCACCTCTAGCAGCCACTGCACTAGCCAAGGATAGCCCGAGTGCAGCAACTCTCTGGTTACATCTGTCCTGCAGCCAGGACTTACCTACATTCCCTGCACTGCAGAAATGCACCAGTTTTACACCAGCCAAAGATTCCCCCACATGGTGGGAATCCCCATCTGGCCAATTAGAGCAGCTTTACCATCCCTTTGTCCAGATCTGACCCCAGGAGCCTTTCTGAACACAGGTCTCATCATACAGAGAGCCACTGAGCTTCCTGCATTTCATCCAGTATGCATTGCTCAGGAAGTAGCATGCAGTAATCATGGGAGAGTGGCCAGGAATGGTCAAAGAATAGCAGAAGCAAAAGCATAGCTGTGCCACTATGACATAGGAAGGTTAAATGTGATATTGCCATTCCAAAAGAAGATAGGAAGGCACTATGAAAAAACAGAATAAATAGCATAAGACAAGGAAACAGCATGTCACAAATTACAGATGAATGTCATAAGGGGACAGCAGGTAAAGTGGCAAAAGCAGAAACAGGCTTAACCACCGCAACTAGCACCATTCCCCTAAAAACGTGGGTAAACTAGAGACACGACCACAAAGCATGTACTAAAGATGGAGGATGATCGTCATTCCTAATGAATGAGAGTCGAGCTATAGACACAATACTAATGCCTTAAAAAGCAGCCCTCATTGTAATATGTAAAACAGACAGAATGCTGTTGCCATGTAGCAAAGCAATGAACGAAGCCCACCCAACAGGTAGCAGGAGGAACACAATTACTCTTGGAGATTGGATCGGTGATCGGTGCTAACAATGAAAATGGATATGGAGTTCCTAGGAGGGAGGGGAAATCAATAACAGTGTTTGGGGGGATCCTAGGCAGGAGAGAGATAGTAGGACTTATGAGACAGTGACAAGGGACATGGGACCTATGGAGAGAGAAAAGAATAGAGTGAAAGGAAACCAGTGTGGGTTTAAGGAAGAGATGTAGAGGAAATGGACAAAAATGGGGACATAAAAAGATAATGTCGAGAGATGGAAGGAGAGAAATAGTTTTTAAAAATTGTCACATTTTCTTTCCTACTCCTTTGCTTGCAGATTGTCTATTAAGGTTTTAAAGCATTTCAGGACAGTGAATTATTTTGCTACATGTCTATATAGTCTGTGGAATATATATAAATAACATTAAATAATAATAGTTAATACCAGGATACACCAAAACACTGGCCTTAATTTCCTGTAGTAACCAGCCATCCTTTGCTTCTGTACGTAGGACTTGTGTCACCTATAAAATTCAATAGATGATCATTTTTCTCTTCATTCAGTGTGAAAATGAAGAAGAGGACAGGGAGATCAAGAAGACTCATTTGGAGCGAGAGTGTTCTTCACGATTAATTGCCTCTGCCCCAGGTATTTCAACAGCAAATCATTGCAACAGGAATGAACATAGGTATGCATTTTCCTTGTTATTTAAAATTCAGTCTCCACAATTAACTGAATCATAATGGGATGTGTTGTTTGGCATAGATGTTTTTTAATTATTACATTTTATGTGTAAAAATTATCCTTATGCATTTTCTCTCTTTTTTTTCTTTTTTTTTAGTATAATGAATGAGTTAGCTGCTCCTGACATAAGTGTATTAATATTTTTGTTCTGTTACGTAAAGAATTTATGAGTTCCAAGTGTTTGGCTCTTAGATTAAATAATTATAGCAACAACAGGAGGATAAACTGAGACATTATAGTATTCCTAGGCATTATATTCTGGGCATCAGTTCAACTAGAGTACCAGCCTTAGTCCTTTTTACCTCCACCACATTGTTACAAGTTTCAGAATTAGAGCTTGTTTATATATCTCACTTTAAATATAATGATTAATCTATGTACTCTGAGGAAAAGTACTTGAGGAAAAGTACTTGAATTGATGCCTGGAATTCTCAACTCCTGCATACATTAAGGACCAGACCATTTAAAGATTACAAGTAGGTTATTTTCCATACTATTTGGTATGTTTAGGACACACAACGTTGTGTGACTATAAAAGCAGCCAAATTTCCAAAGGATGCAAAGCATGAAATGGGTGATGAAAACCCACCTATCTGTTTGCAGAGATTTGTGCAAGCAGCCATGCTATCAATCAGTCATCTCAATCATGCCCAGTTTCTTCAGAGATTTCCAGCAAGCAATTTGAGTCATGTATCTTCTTAGAGTTCAATTACATGCTGCTTAGTACATGCAGGTCATTGATATATTTAAAAAATCCTTTTTTATTATATTTGATAGTGCAAGTGCAAAGAGATATTTTATAATTTATATAATGTCTAATATTTAACACTAATTAGTATTTTCTGTATTCATTTATGTGTAGATATTTCTCTTTTCATCACTGTAGGAACTGAGAAACTCTTATTTATAATATTAAACAAAGGCAAAGGAACAATCTCAAGCATGTTTTGCATATTCAAAAATGTACATTCAGCTTCTCTGTTGTCCTATAACTCACGTATGTTACATAAAGTAAAAATATCACATGTAGTGTATTTTATTGTGGTTGATTGGATGCACGTATACTATTCCATGTATACTATTACCAAAGTAGCCTAAATTTTACATCATATACATTCTCAAAATGATCATTGTGGTCTGACATGTTTAGCATTGTTTGAGCCAGTTTTTTCTTGGGATTAATTCCATGTTTCCTAAAAGTGATAGAATGTGTGTCACGTGTAATGCATGCAGGATTTCCAATAGCAATTGTGTATCAAAAAGACAACAAATAAGTTCTCAAATGCTCCCTTCCCCTCCCCCCCCCCCCCCATTCTCTTTTCTCTTCCCCAACTCTGAGGTATTTATATGGCTTCAATTAACATAGCATCTCCCAATCATTAATGTATTGATCCTCACAACATCCCTGTGAGGTAGGACAGGGTTGTTATCCCTATTTTATAGATGGGGAACTGAGGCACAGCGAGACTACGTGACTCGCCTAAGGTCATACAGAAACTCGTAAAGCAGAGAACTGAATGCAGGTCATCCTGAGTTCCATGCTATTACCCTAATCACTTGACCATCCTTCCCAGTATTGTTGCACTTCAAAGCAGCTGTAGCTTCTTCAGACTACTTTAGCCTCTGCCCCTGATAAGGATGTATGAACCCCACTGACCAGGGCAAAGCTCCTATTTGAAAAAAGGAAATAAAGTTTGAGCGTCAGCAAGGGACTCCTAAATATTTAAAATTAACATTCAAATCTATTGTTTTACTTACCAAAAAAATTGCTATTGACATTTGCTCACCTTGACTCTCTTTCATAAAAAGTGTAGGCCTGTGGGGAAAAAAAATCCTTTAGCCACACTTTAAAAGTACTGTACTGCCTTATGAGCCCATGCAGGTCTAAAAAGTTCTAATAGTGAGCTATGATTTCTGCCACCTCAAGTTTTTAAATACTCGTAAGATAAATGAACAAGTGTTTGGGAGCCACATGTTTAATTAGTTCTGTTCTCTGAAATGATGTGGTAAAACAAAGTATATTTTGTATCATAGTCACTTTTGCAATAACATTCAGGGTGTATCTATAAAGACGTGAGAAATGTCCTTACAAAGGAATAGGCTGAATTTAAGGGAATGTAGCAGGGAAACATATTGTATTAAAATATTCTCTCTACTCTTAATCACCAACTTAGGCTCAATGCAGAGTTATGCCTCTTTAAAAATGTATATTCTATGTGTTGCTTTAATTTTTCATTTAAGTATCTTCTTCAAATTAGCACATGAAAAGTTTCTTTACCGTGTATTGCTACTGGTGTTACCTGCTTGGATTTTCCTATCTGTGGCTTCTCTAAAAAAATGGCTTCTGTAATACAGCTTTCCCTTTTAGAAAATGCAGCAGTTCACATTTCCTTGTTTCCATTGTGAGCATACTTTTCTTTGCTTATTACGCTAGCACGTATTTCTTTGTCGTCAGAACCTGCACCAAATCACTGTAAATTGAATGACCAAAACCTGGTCACTGAATACAGAGACATCCCAATCATTTTCTAGCACGCTTCCTGTTTAATTCACGTATGGTTTTATTGCTATGGCTTGTAAATTGTCACCTGTTATTGTAAAATAGGACTCCATAACCTAAGATTACACTTTAAAGACTCATCTTCTTCTCCAAGTAACCCTTAAAGGACAGTGGGCAATTGCCCATTTATCTCCTTATTTCTTTCAAGTACTCTGACACAGACTTTATAGTAACTCCAGAATGACAATTTACCCTGGAGGGAAAGAGAAGAAACATGATCCAAATTTGTAAATGAACTCTTGGTCCTGATACTATAAAGTTGTTTCCAGACATTAGTAGACTTCATCCTGCCAGCAGGTTTTAAATTCAGAGTTTCAATAATATATAAAACATTTACCTTTCTCAAAGCCAGCTTTATGACACTCTATTACTGTAATTTCCATTTCCAGCTTGGCGATACCAATAAATAAAAATGAGAAAATGCTTTGGTCACCCATCTCACCCCTCTGTGATGCATCAAAACACAAATACTCCACTGATGATTTAACTTCTTCCAGTAGACCTAATGGCAGCAGTCTATTACCTTCCATGTCCTCCAGCAAAAAACAGAAGAGTGAAATCCAGCCACAGCCACATCCTGCAGACTGTAATGTAAGTTTATGTTATTGATCGTAGTATAAAGCCTGGATTTTTTTTCTCTTTGTATCACTGCTCATACAGCCCTTGATGTTTCTGCAGAACATCATGGAAAGGGACATAATAATGAATGCCCCATTTAGTAAGATTTTTCCATTGGGAAAATGGTAAGATATAACAGGATTAAAAATGACATGAAAAATAGGAGGTAGAAGGAAGCCCATAGAGCAGGTAAGTACACACCCAAGGTTTGCAAGAAATAAAGAACAGGCAAAATGTAAAGAATTTCATTTTTTACTCAGATGTCTGTAAACACAGAAAAATATGCTGCTGATCTTGGCATTCTGAACTGAAACTGTGTGTGTTTGCATTCCTGAAATAGTTTTCCTCATAAATATATTTTCAATAAATGTACAGACCTGTGCATGAAATGACAGAGGTGGCAAAATAGACAAGAGCTCCAATCCTGCCTTTCTTGAATAACTAGATTCCTGAAACAGGAGTCTTAGGAGTGAAAGGAATGCAGACCAGCCCAATGAACAGTAGAACTTCTAACCCAGGAAGCTCTGTGGAGAAAACCAGTGCAAATAGTGTGACCGGATGTCCCAGTTTTATAGGGACATTCCCAATTTTGGGGTCTTTTTTTATATAGGCTCCTATTATCCTACACCCGCCGTCCCAATTTTTCACATTTGCTGTCTGGTCACCCTAAGTACACACCCTGAAGCTTTACATACAGGGAGCAATAAAGAGTGCTACTCCTGCAGCATCATTCTTCCCCTTCCATCAAAGAGTTGAGGATCTGTGCATGGGAAAGGGGAATGGGCACTCTCCATGCGTCGACTTCCCACCAATATCGCCCCAAAATTAATAATAATCATGGACTCGATAGTAGCTTTGGTGCACACCCACTCCATTTTTGGGGACACCTCTGTAGGCGAAGGGGGTCTGTGGTAGTGTGGCACCCAGTAAGCTATGCTGCCAGGCAGTTAAGGCGCCTGCGCAGGTGTGAGAAGCTGATGGTGGATTAGAGGAACAGGGCCTTCATGTGGATGATCCTGCTCTTCAGCAGGTCCCTAGAGATCTGCAGCTTTTCCAGGCCACAAACTTGGTCAGTTTCATGAGCAAAGTTTAATCTCAGCATTTACCTCTCCAGCAGTGAAATGATCCATAGGAAACTGCATGAGGAATTCGCTTACATGATCTTTTCCTGCGTAGAGAACAAGGTTTTAGCCATTATACGCTCCATGGAAAGGAAGAAGAAATAATAAGAGAAGTGTTGAATGTTTTCACCAAATATATTCTTTATTATTATTTATGTCTTGATGCATTACAGGCTTCAAGAGCCTCCATCTCACCCCAGGAAACCAAACTTTAGCCTGAGCCCCTCAAGTCACTTCTGCTCAGGGGCAACTGGTCTCTCCCAAAAAGGCAGATTTGGAGGGGGAAGAGAGGGCGGGAGTAATGAGGTGGGGCAATAAAGTAACTATTCCTGATCTAACATTAAGATGTTTTGTCTTAAATGTGTTGTTCTAAATTAGGTAAGTGTTCCTAGAGGCTCTCACAAATACGCTTAATAAAAAGAAATAAATAAAATGAAGTATTTGAAAAATAGGCTATATACAAGGCCTTGAAAAGGCATTTTTAATATGTTGGACTAACCAGTTTCTCTTCCTTCTTGAAGTAAATGTAAATTTTTAAACACCTAAGTTTAGAGGTTGGTTTATGAACTCATTTAGAGTTATAATTATTCAATAGCGAGAAAATAATTTAAAGTCCTTCAAAGATAAATGTGTTGGAAATTAGAAGCAAAAAGTGATTGCTTTATGATCCACACCCTTAGCTAGTGCATTCCACTCTGGTTTTCTGCATAGCCTGGCCATGCTCCATTTGGTCAACATTTTAATAATCCTTATAATAAAATTCTTATGTATCTGGTTATTGATCTGAAAACTATCCCACTGAGCTGATCTGGATGTCCCATACAGAAATTGAGAGCTCATGAACTGTTAATGTCAAGGTTGGCTTTGTTTTAGAAAATCTGCCCATCTGGTGCCTACCTCCCATGACCAAGTGATCATGTGGATTACTTACAGAGAATGCTAGGCAGTAAGTGGTGACTAGATCATGGAGCTTTCTGTTGAGACTTTCATTTCATTTCCTTCTTTTGCCTGAAGCAGAAGGAATTTTATTCTGTTGCAATCACTGTCAAGTAAGAATAACAACCCAAATTGGTGGAAAGTTACATCAAAAAACAACAACCCCAGCTTGGACGTTGAAACGTGGCTTGACATGCAGAACAACCACAGCCGGTCTATGATTTAATAACTACATTCATCGTGTTATGGCCCTTCGGCTAGTGACTAAAAATTCTGTTCTGTTTCTTCTGCATATCACTTGAAACGCTAAAGCCCTTTACCAATAACTATATGCAATATCTGTGAATTTGTGGCTATCAGTGACAAGTTAGTTATGCATGCACCCTGTTGAAATAGTGAGCAAACTAACTTGCAATTTACAGCACAATGCAGACAAATTTCCATAGTTTATTAGTTGCTTTTTCTATCTCAGTGGTCAATTTCTCAATGTGTTCTGTATTGTTTATTGTCTAGAAAGCAGTTCACATCAATTCAGAAAGTGCTCTCTGCAACAAGCCACACTCCCAAACAGAGGCTTGGCCATCTTTATCCAGGGCACACAAAGACTGCAGAAGAACAAAGCTCATCTTTGACGACATGTAAGTACAGATGCCTTAATTTTAAAAAAAGGAATTTAAGTGCTAATGTTTTATGAAATAAAAATAAATCTTGCCCAACAGGAGCTCAGACATGGCCAATGCCATCATAATAAGATACGTTTTCAGCACATTACATTGTAAATTGAACAAATTGTATAACTCCTGCTATTGTTACTGCACATTACACATCTAATTCTCCAAATACTGAACTAGGACTGTACACCATCAAGTTTGGTAAGAGGTCATTTTGTTTTGTTTCTTGAGCCTGAAATATATTTGTATCCAGGGGTTGCATTGTTTCATTGTGTGCTTTAACAGGGTCACTTGCTATTTATAGTCACAGAGAGTAAAAATGAGGAATTGTGCCAGCTTTGGTATTGTAAAGCCAAAACCAAAGGCGTTTTGAGCCTGTTTATTCAAATTCCCCATCCCTCCTAATCGTTAGCATCCTTTTAAAAATGGCTCCAGTTTGCAGTCATCTCTCATTTAAAGGATTTAAAATTGCTTTTTCATTTTTCAAGGTACTTTACCATGTTATATATGAAAATAAAGCTTAAATTCACATTGGTCCAAATAGACATGTTGCCTTGTAATGACCTGATCTTCATATATTTACCTTTCTGAATATGAGGGGTGTGATTCTGTGTCAATTGCAACAGCCTCCCCAGGCTGCTTTTCCCTGGGAAACAGCTCATCAGTATGGATTAGAAGACAAAATGCAATCAGAAGCAGTGACAATAAAACTGTAGTACCTCAGTCTGATTCCTCCTCAACCTGCTGATAAGAAACTGGTGGGGTTTTTTCAGTGCTGTCACAGGAGCTAAACCTGCTTTTTTCACTATCTCTATCAACTCAGAGGCTTTTATCACTTGCTTCTTCCATTAGTGATACATGTGATTTTTCTGGCAGACATCTGCAATAAAACTGCTTAACCTTTTCAGAGAGAGAGAGAGAGAGAGAGAGAGAGAGACAATAAAAGTGTTCCTGTGTAGTGCCTTCCATGCAGTGTGTCCCTAAGCAATTTGCAGCCCATAAATTTTTTTAAAATTAAAATTTAAAAAAATTTAAGCAATCTAAAAAGCTGTATTAGATAAGCAACAAAAATCAAATATATCTTAATTTTGCCCTTACAACTAGTACAATAGGCAGTTTCTATTTCTAAGTAAAGGATTTCTACAGGAATCATTTGAGCCCTTTGCCTAAGTATCACCAGAAGCCCTTGACCATAAATCCCAAATTGGTATGTACGGAAGTCATGGTGGATCAGACTGATTGCAAATGTCCAAAATCAACAAAATTGACTCACACATCACCACTGAAAATGGCAAACAGAATTTTTCAGATTCCTATGGTACCATATCTTGGGATTTGAAGAAATGCAGTGCATAATTTTAAACCTACTGTAGTACCCTTACTGACAGCATTTGCCCCAAAATTATGTCCAGAGAAAATTTCATCTGTTAAAACACAACCCTCTGAATTACAGTAATCCAGCCTTGGATTATACTGTCTGTTTTAATCAGAGATCATAATATGAAGAGACTAAATCCCACATATCTGATTTTAAACAACCATTCTAATTTATTTCAACCACTCAAGAACTCTTCACTTTGTTCCCAACTTGTTTTATTTTTAGATCATTGAAAACAGTTATATCTAATGATAAATTAGATCACAAGTAGGTCAGTGAAAAGTATCTTGTTTAGCAGAGTACCTATTGTGGATACTGTATTTGCTTAAAATGAAAGTATTTTAAATGGCAAGCAAAATCCTGCTTTTCATGGTTGTCCTGCATGTTCTGAATATGCTTCAAGGCATGCTCTAGGACAGGGGTGGGCAAACTACGGCCCGTGGGCTACATCTGGCCCGATGGCCCATCCTAACCAGCCCACCTGAGCTCCCGGCCAGGGAGGCTCCCCCAGCCCCTCCCCCACTGCCCTCCCTCCCCCACAGTTTCAGTGTGCCACGCAGGCAGCGCTTTGGCCTGCGGCTCTCCCAGGCAGCACTACAGCGGTGTGGCTCCTGGGGGGCAGCGTCTCTGGCTCCAGTGGGCTGCGCGGAGCTGGACACGCTGCTCTGAGTGGCATGGTAAGGGGGCCAGGCAGGGGTTAGGGGATTGGGTAAGGGGCAGGGAGCGGTCGGGGGGTGAAGGTTCTTGGGGAGAGGGTCAGGGGACAGGGAACAGGGTGGTTGGATAGGGTGTGGGAGTCCCAGCGGTCTCTCAGGGGTGGGGGTGTGGATAGGAGTCAGGGGACAGGGATCAGGGGGCGAGGAACAGGGGGGTTAGATGGGGAATGGCAGTCATGGAGATCTGTTGGGGTGAGGGGTGGATAAGGGTCGGGGCTATCGGGACAGGGAGAAGGGGTTTGGGTAGGGGATGGGGTCTTGGGGGGAAGTTAGGGTGGTGGGGTCTCAGGAGGGGATGTCAGGAGACAAGGAGCAGGGGGTCTTAGATAGGACATGGGAGTCCTGAGGATCTATCAAGGGGTGGGGTGTGGATAGGGGTCGGGGCTATCAGGGAGCATGGGGGGTTGGATAGGGGTGGGGTCCTGGGGGGCAGTTAGAGGTGGGGGGGCCTCTGGAGGTGGGTCAGGGGACAAGGAGCAGGGGGGATTGGATGGATCAGGGTTCTGAGGCGGGCAGTCAGGGGGTGAGAAGTGAGAGTGGGTAGATAGGGGGCAAGGCCAGGCTGTTTGGGGAGGCACAGCCTTCCCTACCCAGCCCTCCATACAATTTTGCAACCCCAGTGTGGCTCTTGAGCCAAAAGGTTTGCCCATGCCTGCTCTAGCAATTACTTTGGGAAGTTCTGTTATGCAGTTGTGTTAGCCTCAGACCAGAGAGTCACCAAAATCTGGCTGCTCCCATGCCCATGAAGCAGCGCACTTTGCAAAGGCTTGTTCTGCTCAGTCTCCATTGCAAACACTGACGGCTCTCTGATGGTGTGTTTGCAGCTCGGTGGTCAGAAGGGTTAATGTTGACTCACTGAACTGCTGCCATAGGCCCAAGGGGGGTGGTTTCTGTTTTCACTTGAGTTGAATGGAGAGTCTTGGGATGGAAAGAACAAAGGAAATTGGCCCATGGGATTGTGGAATAGTTTTTGCAGACTCCCAGGACCTGATTCAAGCAGCTTGCGTCTACACTGCACAGCAATAGGACTCTGTCACCAGGGCTATCACTTCTCCCCAGCTCCACGGCCAGTCTTTTCTAGGAGGTTTATTTCTTTTAACAAGGGTTATCAAACAAACAGAAAATAGTTTTAACCTCATTCTTGGCCCCAGGCTTCAGGGCCACCCTTCCCAGGCGTCTCTGGCACGCCATCTCCTGGCAGCTTCCCTGTCTCAACCAGCTCTGCTCTCTTCTTGGAGCAACAGTCCCTGGCCCTTTGCTCCAGGGATCCACCTCAGGAGCTAACCCCACTTAAGTGTGGGCCTGTCCTCCCCAGGTCACAACCTGACTCAGTCCTTCCTTTCCAGCTGCCCACTAGCAACCTCTATGGGCCCAAGTGTAGCCCAGCCCTCTTTAATTAGTGGATTGGTCTCACCTGCTCTGATCCAGGGGCTCTGGCTTAGTCTGTCCACCAGAAGACCACCAGGGACCAGCTGCCCTGTGGCAGGCTCAAACTCTTCATCCCAGCTTGACTCGGGTTTGGTCCCTGTACCCCCCAAAGAACCCTAGGCCAATAGGTCTGAGCCCGAGTCTGAGAGATTTGTGTGTAGATGGAAGTGAGGTTTCGGCTCAAGCCTGAGTTTGAGTCTGTGCTTACACTGCAGTGTAGACATACCCTTAGAGCCAAATTCAGCCCTGTTGTAATGTTACTGAGTAGCAAAACTCCCACTGACTTTCCTTAGGGAAAACTTCTGTTGTTAGTACCCAGATGACTAGGTGCTGGGGATCTTTGTTAGGGCAGAAGGAAAGGAATCTGCCTCAGGTTATGGACCCGAAGTGTATCTGTTCTTTGTCCAGTCCTTCATCTACAGAACTTGAATCGCCTTGCCGCTGTTTGTGCCCATTCTAAATGGTGGGAATGGCCAATGGAACCAGCAGTGATCCTATAGGGCAGGCAGCCAGGCACAAACTGAACACGCTTCTAAATAGAGCCCATCTCCCCAGTGCGTGCAATGGAATTGCAGGGGGAGGGCACGATTTGGGACTTACTGTGACAGACGTACATTTGAAAAGAGTCTCTCTTACTGATGTCGAAATTTACTGCACCAGAAAATGGACAAGCTCTTCCTAACCTATTGTACTGGCATCCTTCGGAGAACACTGGCCCTGCTGCTCCTGAAACCTTATTGTGCTGTTTTCTTCGTGTGGTGCATTTTATTTATTTACTAGCGAAAATACCCGGCATTGCTCGGGTCAGTCGGAGGGGGGGAGGGGGCAGACAGCTGAGCGAGTGCGGGGTCCGTTGGATGGGGGAGAGAGCAAACCTGACCCCCCCACCTTGCCCCCCCACCAAACCCAACACCCCCTGACTAACCCCAACCCCCACACCTCACCCCTCACCCACCCAGACACCTTCCCACCTCCCCAGACCAAACCCAACACTCCCGGCTCACTTACCCCCGACCAAACCCGACACCCACACCTCACTTACAGTCGACCAAACCCAACTCGGGTCCGTTGGAGGTGGGGAGGGGGCACAGAGCTGAGGGATTCCAGGGTCCGTCGGAGGTGGGGAGGGGGCACAGAGCTGAGGGATTCCGGGGTTCCGTTGGAGGGGGGAGGGGCAGAGAGCTGAGCGAGTGCGGTGTCTGTTGGAGGGGGTATTATGACATCATAACTATGTCACAGAGAACAGCAGCTGCCCAGCTGATGTGATTGGCCTTTAAAGAATTTCACCCCTGGGGGGCGTCAGAGGTGAGATTTGAAAAATTTTCTACTCTTACGGTCATTAGGACCCCAAGACCTCTAACTGTACCAAATTTCAAGTCTCTAGCTCAAACGGTGTGGAAGGAGTAAGCGTACACCCATTCATACATACATACATACATACACGCACGCACGCATACACCATTTGACTTTTATATATATATAGATAAAGCACCTTTGAGCCAAATAGAGTAGACAGTTGTGAAAGCTGCCTTCAGCCAAATTACCAAACATCCTGTCTGGTCCGGCAGAGCAGGTAACATGTTATCAGCCATTCTCAGCATCTGCAAAAGGTTACTCTGCAGACTGTACTTAAGACTGTTGTTCATTAGATATGCTGGATGTGAGTTTTGTTTTCAGTGTGCTGCTATTAGTTAATATGTATGTTACAGCAGGGCCTCAAGGCTCCTTTCCAGAATCTATTGATTGGGACATACAGGAGCATGAAAGCCAGGCACTGGGAGGGATTATAAAGCAGAAGACTGCAGCTCTATTAACTTTTTAACTTTAATGAAGGGGGATTCCTCTTCCCCCCCCCCCCCAAAAAAAAAACAACCAACAACAAAAAAAGTCCCAGGGTTTTACATTTACCTGGGTCTGGTGCAAAATTTAATGGCCTCCATACCAAACAACCAATACTCGGGTTTGGCCTTCTTCAGCCGAACCCCTAGCACCTCTCCCAGTGAGGAGAGATTAGCATCCACATGAAGTGCCTCAAGTCTGTGAAGACTTAAGGTCTCCCCTGCTTTTTCCAGGTTAATAGGATCTACCAGTGTTGCAAAAACTGCTTCGTTCCTTTGGAGGCCTGTCCCAATTTTACCCTCAAAGGACAGGCAAAACTCAGTAGGTTTCTGAAAAACAAGTTTATTGCTAGCAAGAAGGAGCCAAGGAGTTAAAACCCAAATCAAATGGCTCAACTCTATACGTGGCTGAGGCCTTTCTTATACTCTAGTGTGAATAAGGGAGGGGAGCTTTCAGTACACTTACACAAGTGGGAAAGCTTAATGGCTATCACACCCTTTGTTTGGTATTAATCTATTCTGTTTACCTGTCTGGAACTCCTTAAACACAGGACATGCAGACATCATGGCTCTTATCATTGTGAAAGACAATGGGGGCAGGAAGGTGTGAGGCAAGCCAGGGGAATTTGAAATACATACATGAGAAAGGTCAGGAGTGCAAGACACAAGAGGCCAGAAAACCATATTACACTATATTCATAATACAGTTACTTCTAAACTACATTCTTCTTACACCAGCCATCTCCAGGTCTCATGTTTATCTCGGAGAGTTGGCCTTTTTTGAGCCTTTCATCTGCACTGGATACCAGCTGCAACTTGCAATGATATTACAAACTCAAGTGCAACTTTTAAGTCATGGCCTTGCTCCTTATTAACCTAAAACCAGGCCTCCAAATTGCCAAAGGCCAAAAAACCCGACCCCAAACAAAAATTGAAACCTTGTCAAACCTGATCTGAGGGGAAAATTCCTTCCTAATCATTTGTAGGGCAGAGCAGTAGCTGCAGCAGGATGGCTGTTGCATGCGCTGAGGGCTTCACATACAAAAAGAAGGATGCAAAACACATTATCAATTCTCTGTTCTGCTCCACAGCCCAGACAATAGCAACAGGGAGATGCAGAGAAATCGCTTCTTCCACACACACACACCTCGCTTCCCGCTCACTTGTGTTTGGTGCAGAGGGCATGGGGAAGAGGAAGCCCCAGAGCAGCTATGTCTGCCCCTCCATTCTCTTTCTTCTCAGAACCACAATCAAACATCCCCTCACTTACAAAGGGTGGGACATTGTGCATATTTTGGTGCAGGGACCACATCTTTTTATTTTAATGAACAGTTCTTAGCACAATCCAAGAGGAAAAGTGACATATATTAAGTGGGAGTATAGTCAGCTACGAAAACTTTCTACATACATATAAAGAAGATGGTCTGTGGTTACTACCATGGGTGGGAGGGAAA
Source organism: Sternotherus odoratus (assembly GCA_032164245.1). Taxonomy (NCBI): domain Eukaryota; kingdom Metazoa; phylum Chordata; order Testudines; family Kinosternidae; genus Sternotherus; species Sternotherus odoratus. The sequence goes on along the minus strand of JAVMKO010000001.1, from coordinate 202,325,776 downwards.
TTGTTTTAGGTCAAACAGAAATTAAAATTTTGTTAAATTGAACAGTTAAAAAATCCATTTTGGTTCACATGATTTTTTATTTTGACCATCTTAAAACAATTTTGATTGATAATGTTCTGATTTTTCTGGGGGGGGGGGTTGTTTGTGGTTGGTTGGTTGGTTTTTTTGTTTGTTTGTTTGTTTTGAGAGGGTGCCAAAACAATTCAGTGAAATCAACACAAATTCATTAAGTCCTTTGGTCAATCTGAATCATAGAATCATAGAATATCAAGGCTGGAAAGGACCTCAGGAGGTCGTTTAGTCCAACCCCCTGCTCAAAGCAGGACCAATCCCCAACTAAATCATCCCAGCCAGGGCTTTGTCAAGCCTGACCTTAAAAACCTCTAAAGGAAGGAGATCCCAACATCTCCCTAGGTAACCCATTCCAATGCTTCACCACCCTCCTAGTGAAAAAGTTTTTCCTCATAGCCAACCTAAAGCTCCCCCACTGCAACTTGAGACCATTACTCCTTGTTCTGTCATCTGCTACCACTGAGAACAGTCTAGATCCATCCTCTTTGGAACCCCCTTTCAGGTAGTTGAAAGCAGCTATCAAATCTCCCCTCATTCTTCTCTTCTGTCTATGGGCTTGTCCTCACTGGGGGAGGGATCGATGGCAGATACGCAACTTCAGCTACGTGAATCACGTAGCTGAAGTTTGCGTATCTGTCGCCGACTTACCTCTCGTCCCCACGGCGGCGGCAGCAGGCGGCAGCACGCTCCCCCATCAACTCCAGCTCGCGCCTCCCGGCAAGCTGGAGTTCCAGAGTCGACGGGGGAGCCGCGGGCGATCGATTTATTGCGTCTTAACGAGACGCGATAAATCGATTGCCAGAAGATCGATCCCGGAGCAGCCTCGTGAAGACAAGCCCTAAGAGTCTATGAGGACCCAAGCATCTTTATTCAGTTTCAGGCTTTGTGACAGAGTCCCTCGGTGAACAATGGACAGTTATGGGGACTTTTAAAGTAGATCTATTTCCTAAGCACTGCCAGTAATTATCTACACAGATTAACATAAGGCAATTGCCTGTTTTTCCACCATTTGCAGATGATTTGCTATGCATTCCAAAGAGAGATGAATACAGTGATGTTGTTATGTTTACAGTTCATCTAAATGTTATGTCCTTTTGATCTCTGAATCAATAGTTATAGTGACAGACAGGAAATGTCTGTTTATGTGGCTAGCATTTTACAAGATATAAGTACACGCATACAATTAGTATCATCTCCAGTTCTCTAACAATATAGGTTTCTTTTTCCAAGTTTTAGCCTATCTAGCACGGAATGGCTAATTACCATTCACATACTTTCTAACATGTATCTAATGGTTGACTTTGGGTCATTTATCCTGCATGCTTAACCCATTCTGGTCATACATCACAGTTGCCAATTTTAGTTTGATGTATTCCTGGAGGTTCCATCACATGTCATAATCTTTAACTAAAGATTAATCTTTAATTCCTGGAGACTCCAGGACAATCCTGGAAGGATGGCAACCCTAGAGTCAGGCTGGCATCAGCAGCCAGAGATTAAAGGTAGTATCAGGCTGGAGTCAGGAGGCCAGAGTCAGAGTCAGGCTAGGATTGGAGATCAGGAGACAAGGCAAAGTCTGGAGTCTCAACAGGTCAAAGTCGGTGTGGTTCCCCAGACAACTTCTTGGGCCAACCACCAGGGTTAAATAGGGTGCTTAGCCAATCAGAGAGCTGCAGGGTACTGTCACTCTGGCTTCCTTGGATGGTATTTCCTTCCGAACCTATTCTCCACAGTGCTCCGTGGCTATACTTCTGCATGGCTTCCTAGTGGCACTGTGGAAATAGTAGCCAGTCCAGCTTTTGCAAACCAAGGTTCTGGTCCACAGTCCTTTCACTCACAGGCACTGATCAAGGCTCAGGACCTTATCGTGCTAGGCACGGCACACACCTCTTCTAGAAAGAACAGTCTCTGCTCCACATTGTTTATAATCTAAGGGAGTTCAATTCCTGCTTCTCACAGATTTTGTAGTTGGTAAATTACTTAACCTGTCTATGCCTCATTTTCCCATCTGTAAAATAATCACCCTTCCTTCTTGTCTATCTAGAATGTAAACTCTTCAGGGAAAGCACTGTACCTTACTGGGTATTTGTACAGTGCCTAGCACAATGGCACCTCAGTCTCGCTTGGGATCCACAAATGCTACTATATAGCAAATCAGAATTATAAACATTATTATTTTACTTAGGTAAAGTTAGTGACAAATATCCCAATCTTCTTCCTCCTCCCCCACATCATGAATTGGCTGATAAGTTTCTCTGCAAAGGTATACCTTGAGGAGAAGGTAGCGACCTCTTGGTTCAGTTCAGAGGCTATTCTTTGTGTAATGGGAAGCACAGAAGAAGGAGCAGAGATGTTTGGTGAGCAGATATTTCTAAGGGGATGTCTACACTGTGATAAAAAACTTGCAGCACTTTAAAATTCAGCGAACTTTAAGAACATAAGAAAGGCCATACTGGGTCAGACCAACGGTCGATCTAGCCCAGTATCCTGTCTACCGACAGTGGCCAATGCCAAGTGCCCCGGAGTGAGTGAACCTAACAGGTAATGATCAAGTGATCCCTCTCCTGCCATCCATCACCTCCCTCTGACAAACAGAGGTTAGGGACAGCATTTCTTACCCATCCTGGCTAATAGTCATTAATGGACTTAACCTCCATGAATTTATCCAGTTCTCTTTTAAACCCTGTTATAGTCCTAGCCTTCACAGCCTCCTCAGGCAAGGAGTTCCACAGGTAGATTGTGTGTTGTGTAAAGAAGAACTTCCTTTTATTTGTTTTAAACCTGCTGCCCACTAATCTCATTGGGTGGCCCCTAGTTCTTATATTATGGGAACAAGTAAATAACTTTTCCTTATTCACTTTCTCCACACCACTCATAATTTTATATACCTCTACCATATCCCCCCTTAGTCTCCTCTTTTCCAAGCTAAAAAGTTCTAGCCTCTTTAATCTTGCCTCATATGGGACCCGTTCCAAACCTCTAATCATTTTAGTTGCCCTTCTGTGAACCTTTTCTAATGCCAATATATCCTTTTTGAGATGAGGAGACCACATTTGTACACAGTATTCAAGATGTGGGCGCACCATGGATTTGTATAAGAGCAATAAGATAGTCTCCGTCTTATTCTCTATCCCTTTTTTAATGATTCCTAACATCCTGTTTGCTTTTTTGACTGCCGCTGCACACTGCATGGATGTCTTTAAAGAACTAGCCAAGATCTTTTTCCTGATTAATTGTAGCTAAATTAGCCCCCATCATTTTGTATATATAGTTAGGGTTATTTTTTCCAATGTGCATTACTTTACATTTATCCACATTAAATTTCATTTGCCATTTTGTTGCCCAATCACTTAGTTTTGTGAGATCTTTTTGAAGTTCTTCACAGTCTGCTTGGGTCTTAACTATTTTGAGCAGTTTAGTATCATCTGCAAATTTTTCCACCTCACTGTTTACCCCTTCCTCCAAATCATTTATAAATAAGTTGAATAGGATTGGTCCTAGGACTGACCCTTGGGAACACCACTAGTTACCCCTCTCCATTTAGAAAATTTACCATTTATTCCTACTCTTTGTTCCCTGTCTTTTAACCAGTTCTCAATCCATAAAAGGATCTTCCCTCTTATCCCATGGCAACGTAATTTACATAAGAGCCTTTGGTGAGGGACCTTGTCAAAGGCTTTCTGGAAGTCTAAGTACACTATGTCCACTGGATCCCCCTGTCCACATATTTGTTGACCCTTTCAAAGAACTCTAATAGATTAGTAAGACATGATTTCCCTTTACATAAACCATGTTGACTTTTGCCCAACAATTTATGTTCTTCTATGTGCCTGACAATTTTATTCTTTACTATTGTTTCAACTAATTTGTCTTGTACAGATGTTAGACTTACCGGTCTATAATTGCCGGAATCACCTCTAGAGCCCTTTTTAAATATTGGCATTACATTAGCTATCTTCCAGTCATTAGGCACAGAAGCCAATTTAAAGGTACAAACCCTAGTTAATAGTTCCGCAATTTCACATTTGAGTTCTTTCAGAACTCTTGGGTGAATGACATCTGGTCCCGGTGACTTGTTACAGTTAAGTTTATCAATTAGTTCCAAAACCTCCTCTCGTGACACTTTAATCTGTTTCAATTCCTCAGATTTGTCACCTACAAAAGACGGCTCCAGTTTGGGAATCTCCCTAATGTCCTCAGCCATGAAATATATAAATATAAATGGAGATATACCAATCTCCTAGAACTGGAAAGACCTTGAAGGTCATCGAGTCCAGTCCCCTGCCTACACTAGCAGGATCGAGTACTGTCCCCTGACAGATTTTTTTTTGCCCCAGATCCCTAAACGGCCCCCTCAAGGATTGAACTCACAACCCTGGGTTTAGCAGGCCAATGCTCAAACCACTGAGCTATCCCTCCCCCCCCCAATTGAAGACCGAAGCAAAAAATTCATTTAGTTTCTCGCAATGACTTTATCGTCTTTAAGTGCTCCTTTTGTATCTTTATCGTCCAGGGGCCCCACTGGTTGTTTAGCAGGCTTCCTGCTTCTGATGTATTTAAAAAACATTTTATTATTACCCATTACTTTGGCTCATGGGGCTCAACTGCAGAGCTAAAAATTGCAGTGTCGACATTCAGGCTAGTGCTGGAGCCCGGACTCCGAGACCCTCCCCCCCTTGCAACTTCTCTTATGGGCATCTGAACTGTCTACTTAGCCTATCTAGCTAGGTTTTTATGTCATGCCAATCACGATGATACCTGAGTGCCTGAGCACGTGTTTTCTTCCACTGTTCCTGGCCTAGCTCAAATGCTAGTACAAGATTCCACATTGTTCTCATTCTGGAAACAGCCATATTTTCCCTTGACTGCCTATGAGCTCTGTCATTTGAAAGAATTATAAACCTGGTGCCCCTTTCCAGCTGCTCACAGAAATTAACCCTCCTCACATTTATACTAAGCTGTTGAATTTTTTCATTTGTTCTTGTGATCTTGCTCTTACCTGGGATTTTTAAAGTCCTTCCAGAGTAGGAGTGCAATGGTGCAGTCAATCTGAAAAGTTCAGAGCTTGCTGGTACAGCCTCAAAAATGTCGGAGCACGGGCTAGGAAGGGGAGGACTAAGCCAGCATGTACTGATGGATTCCATTTAGCCCTGATTAGATCTTTAAAATGCCCTCCTTGCCCCTTCCAGTACAACCACCCAAGTGCCTGGGTTGCAAAGTACAGAATCCTCAGGTGAATCTGGCCTGCATTTAGAATTATGGTTTAAGTTGCTTTTATTACATGCAATTATTTTACATTATGGAAGCACTAGTGTGGTTTTTATAATACTTCAGTAATGCTATCTCTGAAGAACATTAAAATATGCACTTGGCTACAGTTTGGATGGTTCATTGAACTTTTACTACCTTTTTTAATGTATCCCCATAAAGTACCATACACAGCGTGAAATAACATACAAATGGTAAATTATGTAAATAAAACGGAAAACTACACAGTATATCAAAATAGATTAAAAATGTGTGTTTGAATGCAGTTATAATTAAAATTCTGTATTGGAATCTAAGCTATGTAGTACCTGGTAAATCCAATGATGTTGACTTCCAAAGAGATTGTTTTTGTAAATACTGCTAGATTATTTTGTGAAGTAAAGCTTTTATTGATTTGCTTTGTATGATTCATTTTTGACTGCACAGATTTACATTTCTTTTGCTAAATTATCTGCTAGACTAAATATAATTCATGGAAGATGGCAGATGACCGAGATGGTAAGGGGAGGTTCCCAGACTCACTATAATCTGGCACATATACACAGTACATAGAGAAACACACACACAAACCTGCATTTCACCTGGACAGTAACCCTACTTTTAGGATCTCAGCAGTCTGGAAATTCTAAAAGGCTGCTGTTGGAAGGAGAGTGATTATGATGCTTGAAACCATGCTACCTCATGCTGTGATCATGTGCAACATAACAAGTAATGGACATGCCGTATTTCCTGCTGGCTTTTGACAAGTTCCTAAAGAAAGGGGTGATAATGCCAGGGAAAGGACTTCTGGACAGTAGTGAATTGTTTGAGCAGTGTTATCCAGGAATCAGCCACAGGCATGGTCCTGAGATTGCCCTTGAAAATCATGAATGATCCGCATACCACTGTGGAAAACGAAGTCTGGTCCTTGTTGTACCATTAGAACTCTCCGTGAGGTTTTTTATTTTGTAAATGACTGGATCCTATGGCACTGCCTGGGTGACGAGCTAGATGTGACTGAGAATGTGTTGAACTGGTTCCAGCTGCATTAGATGGCGCTACAGTCAGTAAAGTTGGGTAAATTCTCATCTAGAGGAGTTGGTTTCATATAATGGCACATTATTCCAGCTCACCCCAGTGAGAATTCACCCAGGTTCCTGAGTGGGTGCTGATGCTTGGCAGTCTTTCTATTGCCTTTTAGAGAGCAATGTGAGGGATATGGTCTGTGTTGTAACTCATCTCTGCTTTGCTGAAGAAGGCTATAGCCATATCAATATTGAGATATTCAGAAACAAAACAGTTTGATATAAAGCTACGGTTGTAAATGGATTATCAAAATGTTGATTGTACACACTAACTGAAGTCACACTTCTGCTAAAAAAACAAAGAGCCATTTTTGTTCTTACTGACATTGGTGTAACTCTGGGGTAGCACCACTGAAGTCAGTGGAGATACACCAGTGTAAGTAATGAGATATCAGGCCTAACCCAGTGAAAAACATTGAAAAACATGTGAATTAACTTTACAAAACTGCCATTTCTGTTACTCACCCTGCACCCCAATTTAATAAACAGCCTAATACCTCCTGCCCCTTTAGCCCTAACTAGCTGCTTTCCTTTCCTTGGTCTTTCAGTTTTTCCCATGCTGAATTGTGAGCTCAGCTACAAGCACCTTCTGGCAGAGAACTCCAGGAGTACACTTTAAGCTAAGAATTCAGAGTGGGTTTAGGCTCAGACCTTCCTTTTATTACTCCTCAGAGATCAAAGGATTTCTTACTTCACCTCAGGATGACTCCCAGCAGCAGCATCCAAAACAAGAAGCAACTCAGATATTGGTTAAATAAAAGGAAGTTTATTCCATGTAGGAAAATGAGAGAATCCATGAGAATAAAAAATGTGAGATTGCCACAAATACTGGTATTCCCACAAATCTCATTGCGGAGGTCGGGTCACAGAGGACGTTTAGGTAAATGGAAAAGATCTTAAAAGATGTACCGATTCAAAATCATTATACTGTACCTCGATAGTCTGTAGTACTAGAAAACTTTTAACATACTCTGTTGTGAATTTGACAGGTAATCATGTGCATCCTCTGAGAAAAGTATAATATATAAAGTGCACAGGATCTGAGATAGACATGCTGAATAATTAAGTGCTTGTAGGTTCAGGGCCTTGTATGCAGTGTAAGATTTAGGGTGGTCTTAACTTTTCATTTCTAAAGGAAAGTGTTGAGGGTTGTAATATATATTCCACACTTGATAGTGAAGATGATTGTGGAATTGTCTGTTGTCAGTTTGACAGATGAGCTACAGTCACATATTGTGGGTCCTGAAATAAGACCAAAGACGAGTTCTGGACCTGCAGCTCTGTTCACGGGTACCACAGGTGAAAACAGTTGCAGATGAATTGTGCACTGCTTTTAGCTTTGTGCCATGCATGTCTCTCCTCAACTGCTGCAATCTGCGAGCGATCAAAGTCTTTCTGTCTAATGTGGCAGAGCTGCCGCTTTCAGATCTTGTCATGCTCTAAGAGCTTCCAGGTGTTACGGTGAATATTGCAAGATTGGAGGTTGGCCTTGAGTGTCTTAGTAACATTTTCTTGGTCTGCCCCCCAAACAAGTTCCAGTCTGCAGTTCTCCATAGAAAATGGCCTTTAATATTCTACTGTCAGACATACGGACCATATGACTGCACCATCACAGCTGTGCTTTCCCTTTAAAAGCTTCAATGCCTGTGATGTCGCAGCTCTCAAGGACCTCTGTGTTAGGAACCATATCTTACCATTCAATTCCCATTATCTGCCATAGACATCACGAGTGGAATAGGTCCAAGTGTGGTCATGACCATGGTGCAATAAACATCTATTTTTTGTTGGCAATCTGACAACATATTCATTCCAGGGATGATGTTGCAGTCTTCCAAAGGCATTGCTGACTGCACCAATGTGTTTCATTTTGTCATCACCAATTATTGTGTCTTGTGAAACAGCACTGCCTGAGCAGCAAAATTTGACAATGACCTTGAGTGGTATATCATCAATGGATGCAACTGGAGTAGTGGCAGTACTTTCCAATCAAGGCTGTCTTCGTTTAAGCTGATCGTTAAGCCAAAACCTTTTGATGCACATACAAAGCAGTGCATGAGCAACTGAATAGCCCTGAAATTGTAAGCCAATAGCACAGTCATCAGTGAACAGTAATTCACAAATGATTGTCTTCATAACTTTTGTCTTCATAACACAGGCAATGAAAATTCAAGACACCTCCTTCCATATGGTATTGCATACAAATGCCATAATCAATGTCTCTGAATGCATCTATTAGAACTGCTGCAAACATGATGCTGAATAATGTCGGAGCAAGGACACAGCCTTCTTTTGCTCTATTTGTGACAATGAAAGGAGCTTAGAAGCAGCTTTGGTCAAGGACACAAATCTGCATTCCTGCATGAAAAGATTTAATAATGTTGATGAACCTATTAGGGCAACCGAACTAGTCCACAGGCCATCTCTATTCAGAGTCAAAGGCCTTAGTAAGATCAACAAGAATTACGTATAGGTCTTGATTCTGCTCACAATATTCCTCCTGAACTTTCTGGAGTGCAGAGATCTTGTCTGACGTACCATGCCCATGGTAGAGGCTACTTGGGCTTTCAGGCAGTATCTTCTCTGCAAATTGATCAATTAGCTAGTTTGGCATGTCTCAGGTTAGTATTTTTCTGCAGGGGCAAGAATGGTTATTACAAGAGGCCAGATTGCCTTTCCTTTTGTATAGGTGAATGATACATCTTTACATTCCTGTGCACAGCCTCCCAAAACTTTAGGTAGAGGCCAGTGGGCGTCCTGATCAGCCCATGGCCCCACATTTGAGCCATGTGACATTTGCTTGACAGCTCTAAGCAGCACACAACCACTATGCTAAAAGAACATTATTAAGGTTGCCAAGTCCAGCACTCAAGAGGTAGGAAATGCCAGAATTCAGGCTGCTTTTGCAGCATATTTCAGCCCACCTGTGTGTATGCATTATCATACAATCTTTAGTGACATGATCACATACTGTTTTTTCCACATGACCTTGCCTCATTCAGTAGCCAGGATGGATAGTGCTCACTTTATGAGCAGCTGTTCACTATTTGTTTTATCCTTATTGTTCAGTGTGTGGGCTGATGCTTCATTTACTGCACATTATTCAAACCTGGTTCCGAAGACTGAAATATTCATTTCCTCATGGCCTTTCACAAACATTAATTTATTTTCACATCACCTCTATGAGATGACAGGGTATTATTATCCCCATTATATACAGAGAGAAGACTGAGGTACAAAGAGATCAAGGTCTAAAGTATCCACTCATTTAGGATGACCACTTTGAGATACCTCGGATATGATTTTTCAGACTATGTAGTATCATGTAGCACTTTGTATGTTCAAAGCACTGCTCTCATTGAGTTCACCAGGAGTTGTGAGTGCCCAGCATTTCTGAATGTTAGACCCCTCGGTCTCAAGGCAGGCACCCAGAAAATGAGGAACCCACAATTAGTGATCATCCGTGAAAAATTTGGTTTAAGTGACTTTCCCAGCATTATACAGGAATTCTGTGGCAGAGGCCGGGGTAGAATCCAGTCTCCAGGCAGCAGTCACCTTACCCACGAGACCTTTCTTTCTCGTCCTGCAAGTCCCTGACTCATTCATGACAACTTTCCAGATTCTGCAACATAATGAAGCAGGGATCCATATACAAATAGTCTCCTTCACTACACAATCCTGATTCATACCCAAGGCATGTCCAACCTATGCACTAAATGAGGCTGGGATTCTGTGGAAAAAATTGTATGTGGTCATGAAAAAACTTTGTATCATAATGCATAAGCCCAAGGGGGCCAAACTAAGGTTGCACAGGCAACCTTAATTCTGGCAATTCTTAACTTTTGAGTGCTTGTGTGTGTATATATATCTATATATATAAAAGTCAAGTGGTGTATGTATGAGTGTATGTATGTACGTATGACTGCGAAGTCCTCCCGCACCGTTTGAGCCAGAGACTTGAATTTTGGTACAGTGAGGGGTCTTGGGGTCTAGATGCTGGTAAGGGTCGAAAAATTTTCGGATCTCACCTCTGACGCCCCCCAGGGGTGAAAGTCTTTCAGGGCCAATCACATCAGCTTGGCAGTTAGGTGGTGATGATGTCATAATACCCCCCTCCAACAGACACCTCACTCGCTCAGCTCACCCCTCCCTCCTCCAACGGAACCCCGGAGATCCCTCAGTTCTCTGCCCCTCCCACCTCCCCAACGGAACCCCGGAGATCCCTCAGTTCTCTGCCCCTCCCACCTCCCCAACGGAACCCCGGACTACATCAGCTCTGTGCCCCCCCCACCTGCGAAGGTCCCCGGAATCCCTCGGCTCTGGGCCCCCTCCCCTCCTGCGACAGATCTGAGTTGGGTTTGGTGGGACGGTAAGTGAGGTGGGGGTGTCGGATTCGGTCGGGGGGGTGAGGTGGGGGTTTCGGGTTTGCTTCGGGGGGTGGGAAGGTGTCGGGGGGGGTGAGGGGTGTGGTGTGGGTGTTGGGTTTGGTCTGGGGGGGGGGAGGTGTTGGGGTGGGTGCCCAGACCAAACCCGACACCCCCCCCCCGGCTCACTTACCCCCCGACCAAACCCGACACCGCCACCTCACCCCCCCACCAACCGCAACACCCCCTGACCAACCCCAACACCCACCCCTCACCCCTCACCCACCCCAACACCTTCCCACCCCCCCAGACCAAACCCGACACCCCCTGGCTCACTTACCCCCCGACCGAACCTGACACCCCCACCTCACCCCCCCCCCCACACCAATCGCAACACCCCCAGACCAAACCTGACACCCCCCGGCTCACTTACCCCCCGACCGAAACCGACACTCCCACCTCACCCCCCCAAGCAAACCCGACACCCCCACCTCACCCCCCCCACCAACCCCAACACCCCCTGACCAACCCCAACACCCACACCTCACCCCTCACCCACCACGACACCTTCCCACCCCCCCAGACCAAACCCGACACCCCCCCGGCTCACTTACCCCCGACCGAACCCGACACCCCTACCTCATCCCCCCAAGCAAACCTGACACCCCCACCTCAACCCCCCACCAACCGCAACACCCCCTGACCAACCGCAACACTCACCCCTCACCCACCCCAACACCTTCCCACCCCCCCAGACCAAACCCTACACCCCCCGGCTCACTTACCCCCCCGACCAAACCCGACAACCCCACCTGACCCCCCCAAGCAAACCCAACACCCCCACCTGACCCCCCGACCAAACCCGACACCCCCCCCCCCGGCTCACGGTGCACTGTGTAGCACACAGATTATTAAATACACTGTTCGGTCGGGGGGTGAGGTGGGGGTGTCGGGTTTGCTCAGGGAGTGAGGTGGGGGTGTTGGGTTTGTTTTGGGGGGTCAGGTGGGGTTGTCGGGTTTGGTCGGGGGGTAAGTGAGCCGGGGGGTCTTGGGGTTGGTCGGGGGGGTGGGAAGATGTCAGGGTGGGTGAAGGGTGGGTGTTGGGGTTGGTCAGGGGGTGTCAACTGTCTGCCCCCTCCCCACCTCCGACTGACCCGAGCAACGCCGGGCACTTATGCTAGTATATAAATAAAAGTCAAATGGTGTATGTATGTGTGTATGTATGTATGTGCACTTACTCCTTCCACACCGTTTGAGCTAGAGACTTGAAATTTGGTACAATTAGAGGTCTTAGGGTCCTAATCAGGGTAAGAGTCGAAAATTTTTCAAATCTCACCTCTGACGCCCCCCAGGGGTGAAATTCTTTAAAGCCCATTCACATCAGCTGGGCAGCTGCTGTTCTCTGTGACATAGTTATGATGTCATAATACACCCTCCAACGGACCCTGCATTCGCTCAGCTCTCTGCCTCCTCCCCCCTCCAACGGACCCCGCACTCGCTCAGCTCTCTGCCCCCTCCCCCCTCCAATGGACCCCGCACTCGCTCAGCTCTCTGCCCCCTCCCCACCTCCGACGGACCCAAGTTGGGTTTGGTCGGAGGGTATGTGAGGTAGGGGTGTCGGGGTTGGTCGAGGGGTAAGTGAGGTGTGGGTGTCAGGTTTGTTTGTGGTGGTAGGTAGGGGTGTCGGGTTTGGTTGGGGGGGAAAGTGAGGTGGGTGTGTCAGGTTTGGTCTACGGAGGGTGAGATGTGGGTGTTGGTCAGGGGGTGTTGGTAGGGGGGTGACGTGGGGGTGTTGGGTTTGGGTGGGTGGGTGAAAATGTGAGTCAGGGTTGGTCAAGGGGTAAGTGAGGTGGGGGTGTCGGGTTTGGTTGGGGGGGTGAGGTGGGGGTTTCAGGTTTGCTCTCTGCCCCCTTCCTCCTCCTACGGACCCCGCACTCGCTCAGCTCTCTGCCCCCTCCCCACCTCCGACGGACCCGAGCAACGCCGGGTATTTTCGCTAGTATATATATATATATTTGTAATGATATCTGTCTGCAGCTGCTTAGAGATTTGGAACATTAGAAGTAGGCCTGGCAAGTATGGATTAGTGGGCAGAAGAGAAAGTCAGATATTAAGAATGAATATTCTATATCACATGGTTTCATAAATTATGGAAATGTATCACATTTTCAGCACTGCTGCATGGATATTTCATAAAACATCTTTCATTCTAAACTGAGAAAGAATTTGTGTCCAAATATGATCTGAAAGTTTTCATCGACCTCATTACTTTCTTCCTTGTTTATTTATTTTCATTTATTTGCTATGTTTAGTACCTGTGTCTGTTTTAAAGATCAAAACTTCATTAATTTGGGAAGCAGTTTATATCAGCCATAAAAACACATTTTATTAATTTTTTTCTTTGAATTATTAACTTCTGAAGAACGAGAACAGCCATAAATGCTATTGTCTCCACAGGGAGCAAGCTGGAAACACAAAATGCATGTTTCCATTTTAAGTATGTTTTCTTTGTAAAAATGTTTGAAAACCAGGTTTGAAATAAGGGATAAAATAGCTTGAAAATGTTTTGCACTTAAAAATAGTAACATACATTCTTATTTGGCCTTTGTAGACCACGCAATGCAGATCACTTTATGCAAGAAGCTAAACGGAAGAAGCATAAAGCAGATGCGATGGTGAGAACATTTTCTTTCCAGCTATGTTGTTCTGTATTATTTTTGTAATGGAACTTATTCATCAGTGTAACACAGCTAGGGTAATTATAAAATCTATTATCAGGATGGCTGGGCTTGTTAAATTAAGAAGTGTTTATACAATCAAGTGTTCATCGCCCAATAAACTATGACTCAAACAAATAACTTACAGTGATCAACTCTTGGATAAATGAAAATTTCGAATTTCCATTGCTTTAATGAGTATCTATAGTAATAGTCCCAGATTTTGAAAGGTATTTAGGTGTTGCATCACCTAACTGATTTAGGAACTTAAATATCATTTTCAAAGGGATTTAGGCACTTGGGTCAATAGCATCTAACACCTTTGGAAATGAGATTTAGGCTCCTAAATCAGTTGGGCATTGCAATGCTAAGCTCCACAGCACATAAATACCTTTTAAAATCTGGGCCATAGCGACTCTATCAGATTTCCAAAATGTCGTCTTCTTTTTTTTTCTGTAGAGCTAGCTGGCTAGCCACTGGCTTGATATACCATAACTGTGCTCAGTAGACCAGTCCAAAGCCCACAGAAGCCAAAAGAAAGACTCCCCCTGATCTAAAAGGACTCTGGACAAAGTCTCACTGCTTGAAGGCCAAAAAAACTCCTGTTTTCATTATAGATACTTCCTGCCAAAATAATATCAACACACAGATAATCATTTCTCTGTCTGGCCTCTATGGAACTCCAGAGTAACCCCCTGACACAACTGACCATGGCAATAACAAATTCCTGACACTGGCTTTGGCTGCTCTAATGGGTCACCCAAGGTTTCCCTATAACAAAGCGGTGACTGAGGCTGTATGTGGAATTGAGGCATTCCTCCCCTTCCTGAGGTGTGCCACAGAGAACAGGGGAAGGGACATGCTGGGGAAGGGACAGAGCATGCAGCAAAAGATCTTTTGCTAGCACAGCAGTCCCTTCAGCTACTGGGGGGGGGGGGAGTTGCCTCTTCTGCCCAGGATCAGGGAAGCAGAAATGTGGCTTGGAGTCCATTTTCCTCAGCCGTGCTGAGCCTAAAACACCCAAAGAAGTAGGAGCAGGCCTCTAATGTAGGATCCCAAGAAAACAGCACATCAGACAGAGTTGTGCTGTGGACCAGAGTTTATTAGTGAGCTTTTCCATGGTTCATTCAGATTTATATTATTCTTAAGTGACTCACGTCAGAAAATATTGTAGCGAACTGTAAATGGTGCAGTTCTTTAAGCAAAATGGAGAAATTATTGACTATACTAAGGAGCTTCTTAGCTTGAGAAAAAGGATGTTCCAGTGGTTAGGGCACTAACCTTTGACTAATCTGGGACTTTAGAGCTGCAGATTCAACTCCTGGCTCCCTCACAAGTTTCTTGAATGACCATGGGAAAGTTACTGTTTCTCTGTGTTTCAGTTCCCCAGTTCAGTTCAGCTGTGCAATGGGGATAATAGCGTTTCCCAACCTCACAGGAGTGTCCTGAAGGTCAGAATATTAAAACAATTGTGAAATTCTCAAATACTATAGCAGTGGGGCCATATAAGTACCTAAGAGAAATTGGAGCCAAGGTACCCTTCCAAAGCCTAATACCTTAGAAAGGAATAAGATCAACTAGTCTTTCACTTTGTGCAATAGATTTCAACTAGATGAGTTGAATATATGAATGGCTTTGTACACTCTTTTTTCCACCTGGATTCTGATGGAAGAGAAGAGGGGTCAGGGCAGAGAAGTAGATTTAGGATTCACCTATGGCAAGGTGATAGTTGAAATCATGGGAGTCAACAGAGAATGTCTAGAGAGAAAGAAAAGGGGGGACTGAAGACACAAACTCCAAATAATAACAGAGAAGAGGAATTGGGCATTTGAGGAGCCACTGAAGGAGAGTCTGCAGGAGCAGTCATATAAAGAGCGGGAATATTTGGAAAGCACAATCACGGAAGCCAAAAGAGGGCAAAAAGTCAGGAGGAGAGAGTGACCAACTGTGCTGAAGGCAGCAGACAGATAAAGAGTAATAAGAATAGAAATGAACCCTTTACTAGAAGAAAGTCAATAGTGACCTGGATCAGGCAAAAGAGAGGGCAGAAGCCAGACCAGAGTATATTTAGGAGAAAGACAGTGAGGAGGAAGCTAAAGAAGGATTTCAGATGGGATCATTGCTGGTGAATAACTCTGCAGAACTTTTAAAGATACTGAACCTGGTTCTGATTTCTTACTAATATAAGATCAGAATCTGGCTGACAGTTATTTTCTAGAACCTTAGAGTATTCTATTCCCCATAGACTCCTTAACTATTTTCTTCTGGCAAGAACTCAGAAAGGTTCAGGATGAACAAGCCACGATTTTCAGAACTGGGTGTCTACGGAGGTGCCTAAATCCTTATTTAGGTTCTCGGCCATGGTCTTTATTTTTCTAAGTTACAGAGTAATCATTACTTTTCTTGACTTAATGTCACCATAGATGAAAAGCAACCCACTGACTGGGTTATATACTTTTCTAATATTTATATCTCACGTTTTTTGTCTCTTGGTCACTAATCCCTCCTGCTTCTGTGCTCAATCCTCTGTAGAGGATGCCCTTTCCTTTCTTCCATTTTGGACTTTTCTGATTCTGTCCATCTTTCTCCTACAATAGAGCAACCCCTCAATGATTATTATTTTGTAGTGTTATTTACTGTTTCACCAGGAGCCTAGTTTGTATTCTCATCCCTTTTTACTACTTTTTAAAATTTCTTTAACATGAATAAAAATATTATTGTGGAAATGTCCGTCTCTCTCTTTTAGGGTTTTATACTGCTACCCATCACTGTGGCATCTGAGAGCCTTCCACAACAACAGGAAAACAAGAGCTATAGTGAAGGCCCCAGAATACCTCATAGGCTACATCTACATTGTGAGCTCAGGGGGATTCCCAGCTCATGAGGATAAACTTGTCCTAGCTCGCGTCTGAGCTAGCACACTAAAACAATAGGGCAGTATGCTTGGTGGTAGCATGGAGAATGGTAGCAGTGGCAACCCACACACCTTCTGGGAGGGAGGGAGAGAGAGAGAGTGTTGCTCTACAGCCTTAGCTATTGGCTTTAACTCATGTAGTAGAGACTCATGTACTAAACTCCAAAGGCCTCAAGGTCAATCCCACCCGCTGATGACCGGGATCTGTTGGCATTACAAGTCAGAGCTCAGCCAGGATTTCAACTGGGAAGTCTCTGAAACTCAGAACATGCTTGATCAGCTAGGGGAAGCATGTAACCCACACATCTTCTGGGTGTGGTGTTCTATCCTACCTAGTGGCATGGAGACCTCTTAGAGAGATTAATGAGTTTGCCTACAGCCTTAGCTAACAGGCAGGTGGCTTTTAGCTCACCTGGTAGAGGCTCATGCACTAAGCGCCAAAGGTTCAATCCTTCCCACTGGTAACCAGGGTCTGTCAGTGTTACACTAGCAGCCCTGAATACATACCCACAAGGTTCAGGAAGTTTAGTATTCAGGGCAGTTAGCGTGGTGCTGTCATGGCTGCTGCCCATACTAACATGCTTCACTACTATTTTTAGCATGCTAGCTCAGATGAGAGCTAGCACAAGTAAGTCTATGCAACCTGAGAATCACATCCCTAGCTTATAGTGTAAACATAGCCATAATGTAGATGTAGCCATAGTGTTAAGTAACTGGAATAAGCCTGAATCCAAATCCTGCTCATCTAAAGCTTATTCAAACTTATCTAAAACCTTTAGTCTAGAACAGGGGTTCCCAAACTTTAACAAACTGTGAACCCCTTTCACTAAAATGTCAAGTCTCATGAACCCTCTCCTAAAAATGAATATTTCCAGGGATTTTCTCCTTTACCTGAGTATAAATTATTAAATTCAGTGCTCTTGGAAATATAAATCTTGTTTTTCTACTTATGCTTATTACACGCTATTTATTATTCATTATTATTTAGCATTACAGTATTTTTATTACATTATGAAAACAGCAATACTCTTCCAAGATCTCATTTTTGTGGCTTGTATTACTTTCAATAAACCTGTTATAAGACAAGGCTCCTACATTTCATCAAGGAATATCAGGTGTGAAACAGCATGAAGGTATTTAAGAAGCCAACTCAAAGTTCCTCCTACACAAGCATTCAGGTCTTGAGCAGTCCAGGCAAACAATGCACGTTACAACACAGCTTAAACTTGTTCTTCATAATCATTTTAAAAACAATACTAGCCATCTGTTTCATTTTAAAAACAGCAAAAAATATCCACCTCCCTTTCCATTTCTTATAAGGAGTCTTGAAGTTGAAATTTCCTCAGTGTGATAGATATGCTTGCTTTGATCTGCTTAGGTCTTTGAAGGCCAGGGGCTCCGAGCTGCTGGCTCCATGCTGCCAGGGTTCATAGGGACAGCTCTGTCCGCCAAGGAAATTTTTTCCCAAGAGCTCCCTGTAACATTTCGCGAACCCCCAGGAGTTCACGAACCCCAGTTTGGGAACCACTGGTCTAGAAGTTAGGTTGGAAATCTTACAAGAACAGGCTATCTCATAAACTCTCTGGTGTGTCCTAGTGCTGAAAGCGCTAGAAGGACCTGAAGGACAGCTTTTCTTGCAATCTTTTGATATATCTCCTTCTGGATTTTGACAGAAAACAGCTAGTTCAAATGTATGCAAAATCTGGACAAGAAAAGGATCTAAGAATAACTTCACATGTTAAAACCTCAGAGCTTTGATCCAGGCCTAGTTTGTATTTGGGGCAAAAGTTCATCCTCATAATGATTTTCTAGATCTTACCCTACTTAATTATTTTCCTCTAGGTTTCTGCAAGAACTTAAAAAAAAATTCCAAACATATGCTCCTTATTTCTTTTAGTTACAGGCTAGTCGTTACCTTTCTTTGTATAGCATTGAAAGATTGTATTTACATCCGAGCATGATAAGTGATATGCCTATTGGGTTGTTATATTTTTCTTTGTTTCTTTTTTCTCCTCCTGCTGCTTTTGTTATTTTATCCAGACCAGTTTGCTCAATCTCAGACATAAATTCCCTTGACGATCGCTTTCTTCGTTGGTGTTGTGTTTGCTTCCTCACAGCCATATTTGTAATTCTTTTAGAATATGAAGGGATATTTTGTGCCAGCTTGCATCAACCTTATTATGTGTAACTTGTTTTGCTGTAATTTTTAACCATAGTTTGGTACTCCAGTATTTCTCTATGTCCTTATTTTATCTGCCAGGTGGAGAAATTTGGAAAGGCACTGAATTACGCTGAAGCAGCATTATCGTTTATCGAATGTGGAAATGCTATGGAACAAGGCCCCATGGAATCTAAATCCCCTTATACAATGTATTCAGAAACAATTGAACTTATCAGGTAAACTTGCAGAGAACAAGGGCACTGTTTGGATATACTTTCCATCATGAGGAGAACGTACCTGAATGCCTTTAAACATGGGTAGAAATTAGAGATGGAAATATTTTAAAGAAACGAAAACAAACAACCCCACAACAGTCAATATTCTTCCTTTGGGGAACTCAGTAACTAAGGAGGTTGATAATGTGATTATGGAGTTTCCACCATTTGACCATCAGTTCTAATCCATCCCAGATCGGTAGTGACTGAAGATCAATACAATCCCATTGCTACTCTTTTGGTCTATGTGAAATGTGTTGGTAATCGCAGTCCAGCTCCTGCTGGACAAGCGTGTACATCACAACCCTCTTCCACGATTACAGCTGACATCAATAGGCATCCTGATTAACAGTCTCAGCTAAGAAAGGCAAAGACTGAATCATCACAGAGTCTGGGCTATTCTCTTATCCAAAGAATGGTCCGTCCAGAACAGAATTAAGGCACGTTAGCAGAGAAAATTTGCACAGCCAGTGACCATGTTATGCGCGTTCTGTAGATAAAGAATTTCATTCTCCAGGGCAGTCAGCCAAGCAGCTTTCACCAGCACTAAATTCACTTTCAAAGTTTAATATTTTTAAAAATCAAAACTTTTAAAACAAGTGTTTTCTTCCAGATTTCTCCGCTGATCTGACAATATTCTCATTGGTGTCAACAATTTTGCTACATGGTGCTCCCAGTTTGGGCTCACTTCTTATGCTTTTAAAGTAAAGCCAGCTCAGCCCGCGGACTCTGACCAGAAGGAATGACATAAGATAAAACACCTTTTGCTCGCCACTATAAAGCTCTCTATAGCCGCTCTCACCTGCACCACCACAAGCAGCCCAGTTGTCCTTTTTTGTCTGCTTTTTCTTCTTTAATTACAGTATATTGACCGTCCTGATTCTGGCCCTGAATTTTGCTTAGAGCGCCTTCTAGTCATGTAGCTAGGATTTTGTAGTTATAAAGTAAATTGTTTATGAGCTGCCCGCTAGGTATAGTCCAAAAAAGTAACTAGTTTATCAGAGCAAGTGTTTGTTGAAATAAGATGTAGATTATCATGCACACAATGCATTTGCACTGGTATCAGAATTAGAGTTTGATCACACAGATGAAATACGATTAGCTAATTACAGGGAACATGTAATCGTCTGGAAGCAAGCCCAGAGGTATTGTATATTGCACTAATCTTGTCCATTGCACAGGGGCTAAACCAGACGTTGAGATTTCCAGGAATTGATTGGGCTGGATAGCACATACATTCTTGAAATAGCAATGTGACTGCTTTAGATCTTTGATGAATTTGAACTGAGTGTCATAGGACCAAAATAGCGGGGAGCCACATGCTGCCCTCTGCTGCACAGTGCTTGGAGGAGTAATATTGGAGAGACAAACTCAAAATTTGCAGTGTGAGGAGAGCACTGGCTCCATGATATGGTCTCTTCTTCCCTCAAATCTGTGGAAGCCTTTTTGCATGAACTCTGCAGAGTAGGGGTTCCACCGGGTTGGAAAATATTTTGGGAGTACTACACAAGACAAACCAAGAAGCAGTAACTTTCCAAAGCCAGATCCCCTTAATATTGTATGGATTTCTAAGGCCTGGTCTACAGTACACGATTATATCAGAATTAGCCGCATTATATTGAATTAAAACTAAATCCGTCCAGACAACCAACCTGGTTTTGTCGACTTAAAGGGCTCTTAAAACTGGTTTCTGTACTCCACCTCGGCAAGGGTAGTAGTGCTAAAATCGACATCACCATTCTCGATTTGAGGTACTGTGGACACAATTTGACGGTATTGGCCTCCGGGAGCTATCCCAGAATGCTCCATTGTGACCACTCTGGATAACACTTTCAACTCAGATACACTAGCCAGGTAATCAGGAAAAGCCCTGGAAACTTTTGAATTTCATTTCCTGCAGTCCCAGAATCACAAAAGAGCTCCAGCATGGACCAAACGTGAGGTAGTGGATCTGATCGCAGTATGGGGAGAAGACTCTGTTCAGGCAGAACTCCGTTCAAAAAAATGGAATGCCAATGGGCAGCGGAGACTACAGGGACTGTGGGATAGCTACCCACAGTGCACTGTTCCAAGAGTCGATGCTAGCCACGCACTCTGCCGACTTAACGTGCTTAGTGAGGACACACATGATTGACTGTCTAAAATCTCTTCCGAAAAATCAACTTGTATACATTCCATATAATTTCATACTGTAGACGTGCCCTAAGGGAGTTACTGCTGGTTGAAGAGAGTGAATTAGGCAGGGAAAGGGAGAGAGCAAATGTCGGAATGAACTGAAGAGCACAAAATGTATCTGTGATAACTGAAAGAATAAATGTAATGGGGCAGGTCCTCAACTGGTGTAAATCGGTATAACTCCATGAGGATGTGACCAACAGTAAGGTGGTCTGTTAACACACACTGGCCTTAATGCTGGCTTTTCCCCTTTTTTTAAGGTATGCTGTGAGACTAAAAACCCACGCAGGCCCTAATGCCACGCCAGAGGACAAACAGCTAGCGGCATTATGGTTAGTAGATCAATATTTACTCAAAGACTTCTTTGATGCAGTGAGTCAGTCCTTGAAAATCAAATGCTTCGTGCGGTCAGATAGAGGGCTCGGTTTTGTGTTCTGTTGACATAGAGAGAATACTTCCTGATCCAAGAAGATCCAGACCAGTGTCATCTGTTTTCCCTTGTGTTACGGTGCCTGGTCTGTGTTCTGTTTCTGTAAATAAGCAATTCCTATTTATTGGCTGTGACAGGTCAGCTATGGCACGTCCGCGTAATTAATTTTTAAGTGCCTGATGGTCTGTGTTTTTCTGACTGATGTACTTCCCTTGAAACAGCGTCTCAATAATTTCTTATGTGTGTAACATTTTAGGTTCAATCATCATCAATTATACGCATATTGAATGAAGGGTTAGTATGTTGATAATTAAACAGTTTGGATTAAGTCTTTGAATGAATATTCCCAGATATATGCATTTAACTTAGATCCTCCAAAAAGTTGCTGAACTCTAATAATAATGTTATTACATTTAAAATGTAACAACTATATAGTTAACACACACAATATCTATTACATGGTTACAGATTCTTAGTACAGGAGTTTTACAACAGTTTTATCTATTCTTAACATCTGTAAAAATCCAAATTAAATGTGTATTTAAAATCTATAAATTAAACAATCTTAATTTATCATTTTATATAACAAAGAAAGACTATTTAGTGATCTATTTTTAATTAAATATATGTCCTTTGTCACTGCTTTAATGCCCAGTTGGGTGCACAAATAAGATTAACAATAATTGTTTTTAAAATCCTCAAATGGAAAACAACTAAAAATATTTTTTTTAAATAGCTGACTCTGTCTATTTCTGGGTTCTGCAAAGTGTTTTCCAGAACCAACATAGCGTTTTAGTGTGTGGAATTTAATTCAAATTCATAAAGCCACTGCATCTGTTTAAGCAGAAAGGTCACAGCAAGGGAAAGTAGGCAGAGTACTCCATCAGCACTGCATAGCAACCCTAACTCATTGTCTGGCACATAGCAGATGAGTTGACATCATTTGCATATGTACTGTAACCTGTGAAGGTGACAGAGTGAGAATTATGAGGACTGTAAGTCCATTGTATCCTTTGGCTCTGTACAATGCAAACTGGGCTTACTGCCACACAGCTAGGTTCTCTGATTCTGATCTGCTAAGAAGAGACTGTCCTCTAGTGGTAAAAGAGGAAATTCAAACTTTCAAGGTTGATCTAAAAAAGGAAAACACCGAGAAAATGAATTATAACAACCTGGGCTGAGATTTGCAACAGTGGCTACTGATTTTGAGTGCTTTGATTTGATTTTTGGCTGCCCAATGCACCTTAATTGGGTGAGATTATCAGAGGGTGAGAAGACAGCACTTTCGAAATGCAGAATGCTCTAAGGTATCTCAAAATGGGCATCCAAAACACCAAAAACCTTTGAAAATCTTGGCCTCTGTGACCAAATGAAAACAAGTGTTACTGATTTTTGTTGTGTTACACACTGGTTGAGCAATCCAACATCTTGTGAGTACCCAAAAACCTGATGGTGAAGATCAAGTATTTTGTATGTATTATTTATTTCTCAGTTCTTATGTGTGTTATGTGGAATCCCTGCAAATGAAAGATTGTGGAATCCCTGTTATTGGCGGTTTTAAAGGCCGGGTTAGACAAACACCTGACAGGGATGGTCTAGGTACACGCACTCCTGCTTCAGTGCAAGGGGCTGAACTAGATGACCTCTCTTTCAGCCCTACATTTCTGTGACTATAATTATTGTTAATTACTATTATTACTTATTTATTTATACGGTACAAGAACTCCTCACTTAACAGTGTGGTTATGTTCCTGAAAAATATGACTTTAAGCGAAACAATGTTAAGCAAGTCCAATTTCCCCATAAGAATTAATGTAAATGAGAGGGTTAGATTCCAGGGGGGGAAATTTCACCAGACAAAAGACTATATCATATATAAGAGCTGTCTATATACATACACACAGTATAAGTTTTAAACAAACAATTTAATACTGGTACACAGCAATGATGATTGTGAAGCTTGGTGGAGGTGGAGGAGGCAGAGGGTGGGATATTTCCCAGGGAATGCCTTACTGCTAAATGATGAACTAGCTTTTGGCTGAGCACTCACGGTTTAACTCTCACACTCTACAAAGCAGCAGGAAGGGAGGGACACGGGGGACAGTAACACACACAAGGTGTGTGTGTGAGAGAGAGATGCGCATTTCCCCTTTAAGCACACTGAGCTGACCTGCTGAGACCACAGCTGCTGCCAGCAAGCTCCCTCTGCCCTGCGGTGTCCCCCCCTGCTCTATGGAAGATGGGGCAAGCGGGGTGCAGGAGCAGGGGGGAGGAGAACACCCTGACATTAGCTCCCCTCTTCCTCTCTTCCTCCCTCCCCTCCCGCACAGCAAGCTGGCACCTCGGAGAGCAGTTCCAAGGCAGAGGGCAGGAGCAGCACATGGCAGTGGGGGGAGGGACATCTGAACTGCCAGCAATTGGTAGCCTGCTGGGTGGCTGATGCACAGGGAACTTAGGGGAGCAGGGAGCTGACAGGGTGAGATGATATGGGGGTTGTTGGTCCACCCTGGTTCCAAGCCCCCACCAGTTAGCTGCAATGGGCTGCTCTTCCTGCAAGCAGTGGACAAAGCAAGTGGCTGTCAAACAACGTTAGAAGGGAGCATTGCACAACTTTAAACGAGCATGTTCCCTAATTGATTAGCAATGAATCAACAAAACAATGTTAATTGGGATGACTTTAAGTGAGGAGTTCCTGTATTATAAAGGTGCATGATGCGCTACAGAAACCGTAGAGACAATGGGCCAGATCCTCCCCTGCACTTCCTATTTGTTCTAGTTATCGCTGCTTAGCATGCTCTTTGTACAGGAATCCTCAGGTAGACTAGTCTTCTTAGCAGCTTCTACATTACCTCCCTTCTGGTCCCCAAGAAAGGTATGTGACCAGGGAAACGTGGTCTTGTTAGGGGCATTCTTGTTCCCTGGCCATTTCCAGCTGCTTGAAGAGTCCGTTGGGGTCAGTCATCTAACACGAATAGGCCTGAGACAGCTCTTATTTACTCCATTGACTAGTCTATTCCTGGGTCCTATGTCCCCAGGATTAGGGGCCACAAAGGGCACCTTTAAAGGTGCTGTAACACATTTTACATTATGTCTTCTTTCTGTTTGTTCTAGTTATCGCTGTTTGGCACTTCTGTACTGGCGAATGTTCCGACTCAAAAGAGACCACGCTGTCAAGTATTCAAGAGCACTTATTGATTATTTCAAGGTACGTTCATACTATGTTCCATTGTCAAAGTGCTAATAATGAAATACTGCATCTTTTTCAAAAGAGTAGCCCTGTTGGACACACATGCACTCCCACTGGAGTTTTGTCGTAGGCTTCAGTGGAAGCTGTTAATTTCCAGGCTGCCATTCTGTATTCACAAAAGCGCATGTATTCGATAGACAAACCTTACAATTTACTGAAGGAAAAGCAACTCACCCTGCCATGAAACTGACACATCCTGCCCATTCTCCTTTTTTCTTAATTGTCCAGTGTGATTCGTGGTGCTCTGCAATGAATAGGTTTTACACTATTCACAATCAGAATCTAATTCAGGATGCACCTCAAGGGAGATTTTGGATGGGTTGGGGACTTTGAGCTAGCTCCATATTTGGAATAACTCATAGGATTCCTATTTATGGACATCAGCGTGTAAGAAAAGGCAAAGGGATAAATTCTTCCCTAAGGTATTCGGATGGGGTCCATGTTGGCTTCAGTGGGAGTTGCATGCAAGTATATCTGTGGTCAGAATATATACCTGCCACCAATTTGGCACCCCTGTGCTTGCCTCCACTTCCTATCTTGTTTTCCCCAGATATTCCCTTCAATTCTCCACTCTGTCATAATGCAGTGCACTCCTTTATTTTTAGTATGACAGGAAGTCATTAGATTTTTTAAATGGTCCCTAAAGTGGCAATATTTGATTGGAAAACATCTGGAAATCAAAACATTCCAGATGGATCTGTAACAGAGTAGGTCAAATATTTGGCCTACAAACATAATCTTTGTATTCCTATCTGAAAAATAAACAAAAATTGGTGGCTGCTTCTACCCTTCAATTTGTTTTTATATCCTGAGCTATAAAATCAGAGAGCAGCGAGGGTACAAATGCTCTGCAGTTGTGATTCTCTTTGGGTACCCTAAGTAGTCATTTGGTTTGGGATATTTTAGTAAGTTTTTTCTTTAGGGAAGAGGTGGTGCAAGTTGTCCCGTCCTATCCCCAGCACAAATATTTTGTTAATGATGAAATTTAAGCAGAGGCATAAATTCTCATGACCAAATTATAAACCCATGAAAATAGGCAGGAAAGGAAACAAATCTTTTACTATGAAATTGAAATGGATGTCACCAAAATTAGATCGAAACGCTAAGTCATATTTAATTAAACTTGTGTTTCTCTAAAAATCATCTTTAGTTTATTGGTAAGAAATCTATAAATATTGTAACACTGTTCTCCTACCAATTCAAATAACACTTGTAGTAAAAATTGGAAATTCAGTCTCACAACCATGTGAAATGTCTCTTAACAGAAGAAACCTATCTACAGAAAACAAAGGTGTTGTTTATTCTTTATTATAGTAACATAAGCATCATACAAGACAAGCTTGGGGTTTTTGCAAGGCTTCTGCTGGTATAATAATTCTGTAGATTCTCATTAGAGAGTAAAGTAAAAAATGAAAAATAGCCCATTTGGTGTCTTTTCAGTGGAAAACAAGCCAATTCTAGACTTGCTTCATATATTTGTACCTAAAAGCTTTCAGAATCATCTAATGTGACATCCTCACAGCATTAAAAAAAGCTCTCAGATATATTGTCAATAAGAAAATTGATCAGAATTTGTCACACACATTTTCAGCATAAATTTGATATCTTTTTTCTTTTAGAAAAGAAAAATTAAAAATTATTTAAATCTTTTTAAAAACTTTTTATTTCCATTTTCAAAAAATTAATAAAGCAGAAAATGTTAAGAATTCACAGACATTTGGGAGTTAAAGATTTTTGAGAAAATAAGAGATTCAGGTCTGATAGCAGAACAAAGCCCACAGGAGAATCAGTGGTGATGAAGAAGAAGCTATATATAAGTTAGACTCAATTACAGTTTCTGAGAGCTACTTCCCTCATTATACTGGTGTCTAACAGAGTCTAAACTAAATAGGGCAGAGGCTATTTTAACTTACATTTTAAGTGTCTTCCACCTTCTTCCAGCTCCTCCATGTGTAAATTACCTGCTCTTTGGGCTGGTCTGCGGGTAGCAATCGATCTGTTAGCGATTGATTTCTCGCCTCTGGTGAAGATGCGAGAAATCGATCGCTCGCGGCGCCCCCGTTGACTCCAGAACTCCAGCTTGCTGGGAGGCGCAAGCTGGAGTCGACGGGGGAGCGCGCCGCCGACCGCGGCTTCCGTGGGGACAGCAAGTAAGTTAGATGCAGATACGCAAACTTCAGCTACGTGATTCACGTAGCTGAAGTTGCGTATCTGCAGTCGATTCCTCCCTCCCCTCCTTCCCCCCCCATAGTGAAGACCAGCCCTTAGACTCCCTTACACATCAGCAGGATGGACATACGTAGCTTTGGGAGAGTCTAGCTGAGTTTAAATGAATGTCTAAAACGAACCCAAGGACAGTCAGGTCTGGGGGTTGGAGCGAAGAGTCAGAGCCAGAATCAGGCGTCAAGGTAAGAGCAGGATGGGAGGAGGACCAGGGACAAGACTGGGGTAAGACTAGGACTGGAGCAGGCTGAGGCCTGTGGAGTCTGTCACCACTATCGGGCAAAGGAGAGTCCCAAGCCATGAAGCAACATTGAGAAGCCTATTGTTTCTCCTGGGAGGCTTATATACCCACTCTGAGAGTCACAGGACCAGCTCCTGGTTTGTGGATTGGCTGGAGCCTAACCCAAGAATGACTCATCCCAGCATATGACTTAATCAGGCTCTAGTTCAGGGAAGACTTATCACCTCACACTGGATGTAAGGGAGTCTCCCTGACGTCACTGTCTGTACCATCTCTGAATTTGGCCCAACTGATTTATGGCATCATGAGACTTGAATACACTTTTCATATTTATCACCTCTACTTTTTGCACCCCATCTTGACATTCTCTTTGTTGATGTTCATTTACAGTCCTGCTTAAATTATAGGTTTATAAATGGGGTTTTTTGTTCATTCTTCAGAATTCGTCGAAAGCTGCCCAGGCTCCATCTCCATGGGGTGCCAGTGGAAAGTAAGTTCACTCATCGCACAGAAACTATGTCTGAATAGCAGTTAGAAATGGCATTTGCTGTGTTCTGTTACTTTCATGTTTGTTCGTGTCACCCTTACATATATATATATATATATATATATATATATATATATATATATATATATATATATATATATATATATATATATATATATATATATATATATATATTTGGGAGTTAAAGATTTTTGAGAAAATAAGAGATTCAGTTCAAGTCTGAAAACAGAACAAAGCCCACAGGAGAATCATTGGTGATGAAGAAGAAGCTGTAAGTTAGACTCAATTACACTGTATGAAAGCCTCCCTCCCTCATTATAGTGGTGTCTAACAGAGTCTAAACTAAATAGGACAGAGGCTGTAAGTGTCTCACACCTTCTTCCAGCATATATATATGTGTATATTAATGTTGTTTCAGGAGCACAGGAACTCCATCCCCCATGTCTCCTAGCCCTTCTCCCGTCAGCTCTATAGGATCCCAGGGGAGTACTGGTGCCCCTTCCCCCTCTTCCACTATCAGCATTCCACAGCGTATTCATCAGATGGCAGCCAATCACGTCAGTATCACCAACAGCATCCTGCACAGCTATGACTACTGGGAGATGGCTGACAATCTAGCCAAGGAAAATAGAGGTGTGTAACCTAACACATGTCCTTTAAAAACATGCCAATAAGACAATATATTGATCTACTTTGACAGTGGGCCTACTGGAAGATCTTACCTTCTGGATTACAGAGGTGTATTCTTTTAGCCTATTCATGGTCTGTCCCAAAAGGTAACAACAACAGTTTTGTCAGCATTCCCACTCAGAAGAGGCAAATTATCACTAATTTCTCCTTTATCAGACTGTCCAACTTTCACCCTTTTCCAGGAACAGACTCACAGACATCTAGCAGTCAAACAGGAATTAAATTGATCTTTTTAATTCATTTAATTCTCCTTCTCCTGGGCAGTATTGCACTGTGGCATAGCTACAGAAATGGATCTCTTTGGACTTTGTTCTTGGTTTACAAGAGAAAACTAATCAAGTGCGCTGATGACATTCTCTTTTGGCAATGACTCCTACATGACCTCATATTTTTGCATGTATTGACTAAGGAATTAACATACAGCTATAGAACTCATTGTAGGATTTACATGTCTGTGGACACATAGGACACCTCCCCTCTGAGTATCCAGACCCAGTGTAAATATCTGTGGGTTAAGTCCCACTACTCTACTTTAGCTCTGAAATGAACAGTTAGATCATTGGTGTATTTACATGGCACCAGGACAAACATATAAGGCTAAGTTCTACTCTGAGTACATCAGCTTTACACTGGTATAATCAGGGTTTAAAGTTGGTGTGGGAGTAGCACAGCTTCACCTCCTATCTCTGACTTAGGTAGGCAGCATGGATGCTCTTTGCCCATGCTATGCCATTTGGCCCTATCAACTCCAGCTGCCTCCTGCTCGGTATGGCTCTTGCAGGAGCAGTGCCTCCAGGGACCTCCCCAATTATCAGTTCCTCCAGAATCCATTGTCAGTGGAGCAAGGACAATAGAATAAGATAATAATATAGCTGCAGGCTGAATTCATTTCCACTTATGTCCCCCATGAGTTTTAGGGAGAGAATCTGGAGGAGACAAGGCAGCTTCTCTTGCTCACCTTCTCCAACTTCATGGAGCTGCATGGGATGGAGGTTCAAAGGGGCCTGTGTGACATGAAGGTTGGACCATGCCAGGGGAGAGGAAACCCCTCCCCCCCCCCCTGCAAGTGCAGACTTTCCTCCACATATAGACTTGGAGAGGTCCTAGGGGTTCTCAGTTTTTACTTAGTCCTCCTTCAGGCAAAGTTCCCTCATGGTTTAAGAAGGAGTTGTCTGAGTAAAAACTTCAAGATTTGGCCTGGCCTAACTCATTTTGAGAAGTGTTTCGGTCTGGATCATATGTGCAGTTGAACTACAAATGATGTCTCTTTATCTTTATAAGGACACCATTGGCAAATAATCCTTTGACACACGGAATCAATCGAAGTCAGGGAAAGAAAGAACCAAGGAATTAGCTGTTTAATTTTTAAAATGAAATTGTTGAGAACACTCATATCATGGACTAGAGGGGCCTTAAGGTCACTCATTTGCCCCAAACTTCCATTTGAATCAGCTGTTTGGTGTGATGTAGTTAGTAAAGGAAAATAGCTATTACATGGTGATAAATAGCAAATGTCACTTTCGTTATTCTAATGCTTAATATTTTTTCTGTAGAGTTTTTTAGTGAGTTGGATGCGTTGATGGGACCTGTCACCCTACACAGCAGTATGGATCATTTAGTTCAGTATACTCAACAAGGACTTCACTGGGTACGGAATAGTGCTCACGCAAAAGACTGTGTGCCATTCAAATGAACTGCATCATCTCCCATGGACAATTCAGTTATTCTGGACACTGTGCTACAGAAATAATCAACCATAGCATCCAAACAAAGGTGAATATTTCTTCAATGTTGAAAAACATTTTTCAAAGTAGACATATATGTGTGTATGTATAATATGCAGCTATGTCTCTCCAGAAGGCATTGTTCTATAGCAATCTCCAAACATCATCATACTCTAGACAGAACTGACCACAGATGTCTTAATACACCCACACATTTCCTATACCTGTGCTTAGAAAAACTCAGAAACCAAAATCTCATAAGTTAACTGAACCAAGTGCAATAAACACAATGGCTCCCAGTCAGGAATGCACCTAAGTGGGTGTTTAAATCCAGTTGACTTCAGTAGAACTTAAACATGCACTTAAGTGCTTTCCTGAATTAGGGACAATGAGAATCTGAGGGGCAGTTTGGACGCTCCATAGAACTTTCAGAGTTAGCTCACCATCTCCCTCTTATTTCCTGACTGGGATATGTGGATGAATTGTGTAGACTGAAAAAATATGGAGCGAGAAAGTATTAACTTTTGTGCAATAAGTTTCAACAGCTTGCATTCCTTCTTTATTTCTCGGCTTTTTAAATTACCTTACCTCCTGCTCAGCCTCCTATCAACTATAATGGACGTTATCGAGGAAACAACCTGAAAAATGGGTGTATTGATAACAATAAGCTAGAAGAGATTCTGGGAAATTGTGTACTGTCATTACAGGCAGGAAAGTTAACACAAAACTACTGAAAACTGCAACCTTAGTTAGCAAAGAAAGTCCATTTGTTACATATGCATTTACATGCACACACATCTGTGACATTTGTTTGCTTTGTGCAGTGAGGCTTCACCTTACTGGCTCTGGTTTTGATATCTTTTCCATCTTAAAGGAGCTTGCTTGCAGTTTCTTCTAGGCTGTACCACGCCATAACATGAAATTCTCTTTATCTTGGAAAGCTGGGTTTGCTGCTCACCAGACTAAGCACTGTGTCCTATCATAATCCTCTCGCTCGTCATGCATAATCCTCCACTAGGCTTTAATGTTTCTTGATTTATGGGGTGTTTTCAGCTCCTGTTGACAGGCTGCGTTTTTTATGCCAAGGGAATTAATCCTAAAGTAATTGCGATTTAATTAGGATCAGCTGAGGTCATGGCCAGTTCATAACTAATGTGATGTGTGCATTTAGTGGATTTTTGTTCTTGGTCAATTTCATTTCCATTCCTCTGGAAACATGTGATTGTTTTAATCTGAAATGTAATTTTATTGGTTATTTTTCACCTAGCTCTCCAGCCCTTACTCATGCGAGTAGCTATGTTAACTTCAGTTACACCGTTCAAGTAAGAGTCAATGAATGGCCATCTTCACATTGCTCCCTTCTAGTCAGCTTTAGCTCAATATTAGTGTGATGCTGGTGCAAAAATATCTGCCAGTAAAAGTTAACATATCAACAAAGAAAAACAGCCATGTATGTAGTTGCCTTATAGACTGGCATTTCCATGTCTGATGAGTTGCATTAGAAACCACACATCAAATCATTTAGCCAGAGGTGGACTAAGGTTTCCTGGGGCCCTGGGCCAGAGCAAGTGGGGGGCCCCTCCCCACCCCTTCCACCTGTACTCCCGCTCCCATTCCGCCCCCTTCATATCTGACCCCATCCACCTCCCTACCCCTTTCCCTCCCTCCCCCCCATGTTCCACCCAGGGTCCCCTCCACTGCAGCCACACACACTGTGGTCCCAAGACCAGAGATGCTCCGGCCACAGCAGGGAGTGAGAGCGCCTCTAGTTCTGGGACAGCAGCAAGACTTCCCCTGCCACCCCCCACTTTCTGCCAGGAATGGGTCGGGGGCTCTGGGGGCTTCCCCTGTGGCCAGCTGCCTTCTGCCGGGATTAGGGGGCCCTGGGGACTTCCTTCACCGCAGCACCCGCCCTCCCACCCGGCACTGCCTCTGAGGAGTGGGGTCTGGGGTCACAGGCTGCCAGGGAATGGGGATGCTTCCCTCACCAGCACCCCGCCCACCTGACGCTGCTGCCTGGAAGCAGGGTCGGAGCGTGGGGGCTTTCCGCCACTCAAATTAGTTTGTTACCACATGAAAAGATTTACGGTAGGACAATGGGCATGTCTGCACTGCTGCTTCAGGTGTCTAGTTTGGATAGGCATTCGCTTCAATCACGCTAACACACCAAACTTAGCAGTGTAGCTGCAGAATGGGAGGCAGCATTCCCATCGGAGACCCTAGGTAAATACTCAGGTGACCAGCCCACACTGCCATGGCTACACTACTATTTTTGGTGTCTGAGCTCCACCAGAGCTAGTGCACAGACATCTGTCTGAGCTGGAAATGACCTCCCGCTGCAGTGCAGACATACTCAATGTCATGTCATCAGATTTCACTTTGTTGTTGCAGGGTGCAGAAAAAATGCCTGTCATTCAGTGTCAGTTGTTGGAATGTAACTTGGTCAGTGCCTAGCTGATTATTACCTGCCCGATGGCTGGTTGTGAAAATCAGCCAGTGATTTCCTAGATGAGGAAGTGATTTAAAATCTCTTAATACTGTGAGCAATTTGGTTCTGTTAGGATAGCAGTGTGGGAATTTGTGTCAAACCAGACAAGTGAGATGCCTGTTAAATTTTGCTTCTGCTTTCATTGGTGGTTGCTTTATCATTTGTCTTCAGATATGGTTTTTGTGTTGGTTTTTTTTTTGGGGGGGGGGGGATTCTTATCACTATGTTATGCCAGATAAACTTAGAAGCAACATATATTGCTTGCCTTACACAGATATTAACTTGGCATTGGAGTTTCAAGTAAGGAACTTTGAATCATATCTTTTGTGCTGTGACTGGGGATAGTTTTTATTAATCACGAGCTCTTTTGGAACTTGTCGGGCCACAATATGTACAGCAATTTCACAGAAATTCAGGAAGAGTTAATGTCCTGTTGTTGTAACATGTTTCTCCACTACTAAGGATCTCTTGTAGATTTGTGCCCTTTCTTGTAAGCTGTTTTTATGCTGAATCATTCCAGCAAAAATACCCATCAAGTGCCATGGAAAGGGTACATTGATTAGAGTTTTTGTGCTGGAATCACATTGACCTCGTGTAAACAGAAGAAACTCCATTGAAAGCAATAGAGCTGCGCCCATTTAGACCAACAGAGAATTGGGCCTCCAGTCCACAGTGCTCCTTCCAGGTGGTCATTCTGATGAGGTTAGAGCATGCAGTTCAGTCACAGGCATGTGTTTCTTTTGCACAGGTTGCTTTGTGTCACGATTGCTGTTCTTTAAATAACTACAGATGCGTATGGCTAACCAAAGACACTTCATTTCATTCCTTTAGGACCTGATCCAGCAAAGCTCTTAAATATAAGCATCATTTTAAGTACGTAAGTAGTCCCATGAATTTCAGTGTGAGCTGAGGGTTGTCAGCACATTGCAGGATCAGACCCTTAGAGATTGTCCTTATTTTGCTTGCCACTTGCAAAGGCACCTCATGTTTGTTTTAACTCATTGTTTCAAGTCTGAGAGTGATAAATGTTCCCTTCTCTTGCATTAGAGATTCCAGCTGAGTATTTCAGAGGTGAAGATGTCAACCTGTACAAACCCAGCTCAAAAGCAAGATTATGCTTGGAGGGAGAGGTTTGGTATAAAACAGAAACTTCTAAATGTGACAGACGGCTAGTCTACCCGCTGATGAGCACATGTAGGCATGGGAAATCAACTGGAATATTATCAAATAAAACATGTGCCACAGTTGGACACAAAGGCAATACAACATGGTTTTTTGCATTAACAATGCCCCGAGAGGCTCTGAGATAGTCACAAACACCAAGTCAATGAGATATTCAGACACACATCGGCCTTGATCCCGTAAGATGTGCCGCGGGGAGTTCAAGGGCGGGTAGAGGCTATGCATAGGTTCAAGTATGGCTCACCACTGAGCACAGACATCTCTGTTGTGTGGCGGTAAATCCCAAGCCCCTTCCACAGCCCTTTCTTTATTTTAAATCTCACAGGGTTTAACAAGAAGGGGTGTAGGTAGATATTGGGCATGTGAAGAGACATGGTATTCAGTGTAGGCCCAGGTCCTCCAAGGTATTTAGGCACCTAACTCCCATTTATTTCAATGGGAGTTAAGTGCCTCGTATCTTGGAGGAGCTGGGCTGTATCCCTCAGCATGTAGCACTGGTGCTTAGTTATGTGCTCCTTGCCTGAGCGTTACTTCTGCTGCCAGGAGTAACTTGGCAGCGTGGAAAGCAGTATTCTCATGAATGCAAAATTCCCTGCTCTCTGGTACAGCTCGTCACTTTTTACCTTTCACTTCCACATGCAGCAGTCTTCCCCTGCACAGGGTAGGATCAAGCCCTCAGTGTGCAGCTGCACACATATCTATACCCTCTACAGCTAAATAATGAAAAAGTTCAGTCAGCACAAAGGATATTACTCATGCCTCCCATTGATCATTGAGTACATGCCACTGAATGGCCAGATCCCCTCAGAAGAGCAGTAATTGTTATCAGGATAATGTGTGCAGCTAATTAATTTGTAAGACTCTCACCTTGGGAATGGTGCAGTGATATATCTTTCATAATACCAATTTTCACCCATTTTTCACAGCTCTGATATAAATCTACATAACCAAAATGTCAGGATTTTTTTTTAAAGAAGACATACACTTAGACCTGGCTAATCTGTGCTTAGTTTATCTACTTAAGAGACTTTACAAGACACCAGCCTTAATGCCTATACAACATACACTATTGAGTGACTTAGTCACAGTGTTTAATCCAAAGGAAATTGGAATTTGCAAACTAACTTGGATTAACTATGTCTGCCACTGCTAGGTTGCAGATGTGACATTAAATGATTATGGTTTTAAACAGAAAAAGTTGAATTTTATGTAAAGAATAATGACTGAATTCCTTAATCTTTTGAGAAGAAGATTTTTAAAAGAACACCTTGTCAAAGTCATATGTTTTTTAACTTTCCTAAAATTTCTGGAGGGTCGCTGGTTCACGGTCAAAGCTGTATTAACGACATTTCCCTTCTACAGTATGTCTGGCCTTTGCATAATCTGCTTAATACTTAATATGTCAAAAAGAAATGTTTCTTTTTTATAATGATTGCAGCACTCCAGTTCAGTGGAAAACCCTCAGACTAAAGAATAAAATCTCCTCGCACGTTGCTGGCACCATCCACTTAACAACGACTGAATGAATTTGTTACAACGATGATAGAAGTATGGCTGGCACAGATCTAAAATGTCTTTCTTTTCGATAACGTTTTGTTCCCATTTACACCATGTACTCAAACTCATTCCTTATTTGGATGGAGAGAATTACCTGTCTTGCATCCTATAAGTATGTTCCGGCTCAGAGCACAAGCAGAATCATTATTATTATTACACTCCTTGGTACACTGGTTATGCACTAAAGAGTGGGAACATGCATAGCAATGGGCGAGCCTCATCTGAATCCATTTAGAAAAGCATCTGGACGTTTATCTGAAGCTGATCCAAACATATGAACCGCTTTGGGCAAGAACGGTGTCTGGAAAGCTGGTGAGAACAATGTCTTCCACAAGATCCTCAGAGGGAGATCCTGGCTTCACTGAGTATGTCTACACAACAACAACAAAAACAAACAAACCGCAGCAGCGAGTCTCAGCGACCGGGTCAACTGACTCAGGCTCACGGGACTCACGTTGTGGTAGGGTGACCAGACAGCGAATGTGGAAACTTGGGACAGGGGGTGGGGGGTGACAGGAGTCTTCTGGAGAAAAATGCCCAAACACCGGGAATGTCCCTATAAAATTGGAACCTCTGGTCACCCTACGTTGTGGGGCAGTGTGGACATTTTGGCTCAGTCTGGAGCCTGGGCTCTGGGACTGTCCTCTGAACCGGGTGGGGGAGGGGACCTGCTGTGTAGAGGTACCCAGTGAAGTCTAGGGCAAAGCTCCTATTTCTTTAAAAGAGGCAGGATGTCACACTCGCTATTTACTTGTTACTGGGTAATGAACTGTTTTCAAGATCATTTAAAGTTCCTGGGAACATCACTTAGAGCCCTGTTACCCCAGACACTGGGATAATCCACCTGAGATCTGAAACTCCCCCCAGTTTCTCTCAAGACAGCATTGTTTGTCCCACAGGAAGGAGTCAGGTATTCTCCCCTCCCTTCACCTGGGGATATCAAATATCTCCCAAATCACCCCCTTGCCTCAACTCTGCCATCTGACCCAAACAGCTGCTTCTAACCCCTGGATGTTTCCATGTGTCCAGGGGATTTCCCTATGGTGAATGACACAAAACCCATCCCTGAAAGGGGGGAGGGGGGAGTTCCACGGCACAGAGGGGGAAACAATGCAAGTAACCATGGATTCCATTAACTTACACAGCATTTCCCCACAGGGCTAGCAGGGAAGAACCCAGAGGAACCCAGCCAGCCACCCTCCCCTTCCAGGTCTGTGGAGGTCGAACTCCACATATCGCCCCTGAAAAGGCGTTTGTGGGATCAAGGGAATGGAGGGAATGCCAGAGAGGTGGCATTTTCTCCAGGGGCACAGGCTCCTTCCTGTGCAGAAGCAAAGAGCGGGGCAAAGTGCTGCCCTTTCCCCATGCCTAAAATGGGGATGCTAATAATTTATTCATGTTTTGTAAAGCACTTTGCAATCCTCAGCTGGAAGGTACAACAGTAATGCTAAGGATCATTGTAAAATGTTAGGTCAGATGAGTGAATTTCATTCCCGGACAGTGAGGCCAATCCAAGGCCTTTGCATCACTTAAATCCCCCAAAAGGATCCCTTAAAGCTCTTAAAATAGGTGGTGCATAGGCCTTGTGTGGGGCCTTTGCATGGGATGAACTACACCCTATATAAAAATGCTGAGTATTATTAGAATGACTGGTTAGTTTCATTTGGATCAGAAATAGCATGAAGAGAGCCATTCTTGAAGTATTTATGTTTTGATCTTTGTAGAGACCAGGCCATACTAACTCACACACAAATATAAATAGGACAAAAAAGGTTAACCAAACTATCTGTTTCTCCAAAGAGTTCAAATGGACTTTGGTAACAAAGAGTCCTGTGGCACCTTAAAGACTAACTAAAGTATTGAAGCATAAGCTTTCGTGGGCTAATACCCACTTTGTCAGATGCAAGCCGACGAAGTGGGTATTAGCCCACGAAAGCTTATGCTTCAATACTTTAGTCAGTCTTTAAGGTGCCACAGGACTCTTTGTTACTTCTGCTATTCCAGACTAACACGGCTACCTCTCTGATTCTTGACAAATGGACTTTGAATTTCTCTGTACCAGTTTGTCATTCCCCGAAAGAAATATTGTTTTCAGAACTTATTGTCTTTAACCAACCAATAATATTCAAATAATTTGTTTTCCCCAATCCCCAGATTCACAGCCTAAATGTTGTTTTTCAAAGTGGCGCATTGCAGAATGTACTAATCTCTTTATTTGGCATTAGAAAAATTATGTAACTCTCACAAAATATTTCCATCTGTCCATGAGTCATGTGCAGTTAATTGGCATGGCAAGTCAATTAGGGATACATTTTCAGCAAAATGCACAGGGAGTTAGACTCCCAACTCTCATTAACGTTAATAGGAATCCCAGGGTTAAATGCCCAGGCTCCACGTTACCAATTTCCCTCCAAAGGTCAATAGCAAAACACTTTGATTCTGAGGAATGAATACCAGTCAGATCAGCAATGGACTTGCTATTACTGCTCAAACCACAGTAAGCAGAGGAGGTGATAAACTGATGTGTCTCTATGACTCTGCATGTTATTTGGGTCACACTAAATAATCCCACCATATTAGTCTCTCTTTTCTTAGCAACATCTGTTTTCATAGTTTCCCCTAAGGTGGCTCCGTTCTAGCTGCAACTCTGGTCTCATCCCCCCAAGAGACCTTTGAAGGAAAACCTTTCACATAGGAGGAAGTTAGCAAGAGATCCCATTTACTCAAATAAATGTAATTTGACTTGTAATTTTTGACTCTTTTCTGTTCTCGGTTATTGAAAGTATTTGTGTTTTTAACAAGGACTTCACCCCATTGCCTAGATTCTCAAACCTGCCTACATCCTGTTACAAAAAAAGTAGATTTTCAATCTGTATAAAACTCTGGCTGAAGACCCAGGAGCTTCTAGCTCCTCCCTAAACCTCCCCCCAGCCGTCCATCAATTTATTTTGCCTCCTGCAGCCCCACCTCTTCCCTCCTCCCGGCACACTTCCCGCAGCTCTGGCGGCTTTCTTCACACTTCCCAGGTCTGGGGCTGTGGGGATAAAGAGAAGAAAAGGGGAGGAGCCAACATATTATCCACCAGATGAGAAGGGGGAGGGGAGAGCAGAGCCCCTCTGAGCTGCTGGACCTTTCTGTTCCCTCCTCCTTCTCAGCCCCATTGTACCACCTTTTCCCTCCAGCCCTAACAAAAAACCTCTGTCTCCTAAGGGGAAAGGAAGAGGTCTGCTTGCCACGTGCAGCAGCTCTGATTGGCTGCCCCTTGCCAGGAGGCGGGGTGGGAAATGTCGAAGGAGGGGTTCCCTGCAGCGCTGAAGAAGGGGCTGAAAATTCTCAGAATTAGCAAGTCTGGATACTCCATGTGACACTCAAGGCACTGTAGGCAGATTGCAGAGATACCTCCTAGGCTTAACACACATGCATTGGCTTGCACTGGGCCATGGTTTATTTTTTAAAGGGGCATTGCTGTTTTATGAACCTGCACAAAGATCACTGGGATTTGCCAGTATCATGTCTGTGCAGAGACATATTATTTTAGGTCTTAGATGTCACACATTCAGCATCATGACTTTTCAGCATGGTTAAATAGAAAGAAAGAGGAATGGGAGTTTAAAGGGACTGATTCCGCATCGGCTGTAATTGTGGAACTGCCACACACGTCAATACATGTGCCATGTAGCAGAATGAGATTCAGCTAACTTTGGGAGCTAGCAAACATGCTAAGAAAAACTGCAGAAAAACATGTAAAACATAGAGGAGGGGAGAAGTTGAAGTCCAAGGGTGTCAGCCCTAAGTGGGGAGCATATAACCTGAGCCCCGCCACTGAACACTGGGGTTCGGGATTAGGCTTTGGGCCTGGCAAATCTACCACCAGCCCTGGTGACCCCATTAAAATAGGGTCGTGACCCCACTTTGGGATCCCAACCCACAGTTTGAAAACCACTGTATTAGACATAGGTCAGTTTTGGTAGAATTGGACACAAATCCAATGAGATCAATAGTTACACCAGGGCTGAATGTGAGCTTTGACATCTTTGCAGTTACTATGTTTTGCAATTTAGCAATGTAGGTCTCGTACACTAATCTTTCATCCACATACAATTTGCTTTCTGTAAACAGGACAAGAAGCTTTTGTGTGGGCCATGAAAGAGATTAAGTTGGCTATTTAATCCCAGGCCTGTATTGTGTGAATGCTTGGACTGTATAACTGAGAGGTACATTGCAGCGTTTTATGGAACTTGAGAGGCATGTTGTTGATTCATCATATGACATATGAGCACAAACCCAGATAGACAAAACTGTGAGTTCATCCGTGCTGAACAGCTGAGCATTAATGGTGGGCTGTTCATTACCTCTAGACCGGGGGTTGGCAACCTTTCAGAAGTGGTGTGCCGAGTCTTCATTTATTCACTCTCGGTTTTGCATGCCAGTAATACATTTTAACGTTTTTAAAAGGTCTCTTTCTGTAAGCCGATAATATAGAACTAAACTATTGTTGTAGTAAAGTAAATAAGGTTTTTAAAATGTTTAAGAAGCTTCATTTAAAATTAAATTAAACTGCAGAGTCCCCCAGACCAGTGGCCAGGACCCAGGCAGTGTGAGTGCCACTGAAAGTCAACTTGCATGCTGCCTTCAGCACAAGTGCCATAGGTTGCCCACCCCCGCTCTAGACACATGTAGCTCTCCAGTGCAAGTCAGTGGAAGTTTTATGTACAGCTCAAGGCTTGAATATGACCTTCAGATTTTAATATTTTGTGAATTGATCTTTTTCATGCAGTTCCATTAGCAAATACTGGCCACACTAGATTAGTTTATAACCACTGTTGGAAAGTATGGCTGTTAAACACATGCAAACGTCACTTACATCAGTTTCCTTCTTTTTCCTGTACTTCTTATTATTATTAATTAACATCTGTATTGCAGTAGCACCTAGCGGCTTCATCCACATCAGGGTCCCTTTGCATTAGGCAGTGACAAAGACAGAGTGAACGAAGTCCCTATCCCGAAAGACTCTCCGTTCTGAAAAATAAGACATAACAGGTGTATGAGGCAAACAAGCCAATGGGAGGGAGGGGACACAGGATAACAAAAACAACAGGATGATTTAGCATAGACTGGCTGTACGTGTATTTTTTAACGAATCTGTAGCAATAATCACAGTAGCAGTAACTTTCCTGTCTGATCGTTATGTTAACTAATGTTTATCATAGAACAAAGCTGTAACCACAGTGGTTGTCTGACCTAGTTGTACAGACTCCTGCTTTATGACTAGCCTTATTTTTGTACCCAGATGCAGAGGGCATAACTCCGTAACTCATTTATGCCAACTGTCAGCAAATTCCTGTACCTCATAATATTCTTAGGATCAATATCAGTTTAGCTCTAGTCCTACCGGATTAAATGTTGTTTTACGTTTCTCTCAGATGGCATTCTAGTTTTGTACTGAAGCCATCACCCAAACAGCCAAAGCAATAGTGCAGGATCTTTCGAATGAGCATTCTGGATTTAGCATTTTTTAGTACCTACACAACAAAAGTCCAATCCCTCTCCATGTCCCCGTATAACAGGTAATATTGTTTACACAGCGGAACAATTTAGTAAATGGGAATATTCTGTACAGTAATTTATGGTGTAAAATATGTACATATATCCTTGTAGCATTCATGAATGGTTTGAAGCGCTTTATTTATTAGATCAGATGGCATTTTTCCCTCATTCTAGAATACTTTAAATTATTATTTTTTCTGATAGATTAATTTTCGGCTGTTTGCTACTACATTTTGACCCAGTTATGGAAAAAATATTATTTACGGTAAATAGGTATTTTTTTAAATGTAAGTAGAAGTAGTAAATTCACAGTCCATCAAATAATATATATCTGATAATGACTAAAAGTAAAAATCATATACTCGTATCTGTGTATTATAGTATATGCTAGAAATCATATGCCACATGTAATTAATATAAACAGCAAGAGCTTTAGTAGCTTTCATCTGCACCATTCTCCCTCTTTGAGACCAAAAACAATAAACCATTTAATCTCAAATGATTCTCAAGAGAGCCCTATTTTCATTCCTTCCTCAGGCAAAGTTTTCATTGATTTCAGTGGGAGTTTTGCCTAGTAAACATGCATCGTAGGGACCTCAAA
The DNA here is from genome assembly GCA_032164245.1 of Sternotherus odoratus. Taxonomy (NCBI): domain Eukaryota; kingdom Metazoa; phylum Chordata; order Testudines; family Kinosternidae; genus Sternotherus; species Sternotherus odoratus. The sequence goes on along the minus strand of JAVMKO010000001.1, from coordinate 202,284,331 downwards.
AAATAAATGTCTTGCTTCTGAACATTGCTTGTGCTTAGTAGTCATTCAATTTTTTTTTGTAAGAAATATAAAGTAAATATTACATCAGTACCATCCTGTGTATCTCTCTCTTTCCTTGCTGTAAAAGGAAGACCCAGGGGAAGAATTACATTAATAAACAACAGTATTTGTTCCATTTCAATGAGCAAAATAGGAAACTCAAAGTGCAAGAGTTCCATTTCAGGTTAAAAATAAAACAAAGGATTTTTTTGGATTTCAGTTGCTTTAGACTCGGTTACACAAACAAGTTCACATGTACAAAAATTATGAAATCATTGACAAGTTGTTTTACTATCTGGAGTTTTTGCTGTTTCTGCAGTTCATACAAAACTCATGTAGCACAGTTTCTGGAATGGTGAAAAATCCTACTGTAATGTAACAGAATGAGCCTTAAGGATTTGTAAGAATAAGCACTTTTATATTAAAAATAAATATTAATTCATGAGTAAGATTACTTTTTTATTGTGACAATAAATCATGAAATCGACATCCTTCTGTCTCAATTTTGTCTCACCTGTCTCTTTCTTACACTTTTTTCAGGGTGAAAAAATATCTCATGTTTTATGTTTTTTGCTTAGCAGTATAATCATCTGATTAAGACTTTTGCCCTTCCCCACTCTAAACAAGGATGAAGTCATCTGAAATCTTGGTGTGAATAAAGACATTTTCAAGTGGGTCATGTTAACAAGGAACTAGGAATGGACTTACGTGATCTCCCAAAGATAAAAAATACTTTAAAATGTGGCTATGTGTTTTAGGAATGGGGATGGGAGATTGGATGATTCACCCTCAGTTTGTTTGTAATCGGTCTCAAGTTTTTATAGTTAGGTTTCATTTAGATTTAAAGGTACAGGGGCTATTAATGGCCCCATTCCCTGCTGAAATTTGTAGGGAGGGGAAGACTACTACCCCCATCATGGACCGAGTAGAGGCAACTTGCAAAGAGATGACAGAAGTTTACAGCTATAGACTGGCAATGTGATATAAGCACAACATGGAACCAAAACAGCCCTTTCACTGATGATTTCCTGGCCCCTACGTCTTCCCAACGTACCGTTTCCCTCTCATAGAAACTTTTGTCACCCGTGTCTTTTCTCGAGCTAGCCCTTTAAATTTGCAATGTCAAGCACCTGCAGCCCTTTTGTGGCCATTTTGCAAACTGGCCGTGCCTCTCTGGCTGGGAAGAATTTCTGGTTTGCCTGTCCTATTGTGGAGGAAATAGCATGAGCTGACAAGCAGCCTATGCATGTGGGAAAAGGAAACATCTGGCCCTGCCACTTGGCTGCTGGTGGATGGGGGTTGGCAGAAAGAAGCTATGCAGGAGTGGGGGCAGTAAGAGGCAGCTGGGCAAGAAGCAGGGGAAAGCAGCAGGAGGAAGGAGCTAATGCCAGAAACTGGCAGACTGGAGTGCAAATAATTTGCTCAGGAGTGGCTCATAGAGAGACTTGCTAGCTCGAGGCTCTCCAGGGCAACAAAAAGATACTATGTGATGTACGTGTGTACACCAGATAAGCAACAAGTTTTATACATTATGTGACCCACACACCTTTTAGGTGTGGTGTCCTGTCCCATCTAGTGGTACTGAGACCACTTAGAGAGAGAGATTAATGAGTCTGCTCTACAGCCGGGCAGGGCCGGCGACGGGGGTACTACGGGTAGAGCTGTACCGGGCCCCAGACTTTAGGGGGGCCCCGGTACACAGCAGTACACGCAGTCATCCCCCCTTGTCGCCGGGCCTGGAGAGCGGGGAAGGGGCGGGGAGGCGGCGCGGCTCTCCTCCGGACGAGCGCATGTGTCCCCGGCAGGAGCAGTGAGCCCGGCCGGCGGCAGCGGCGCAGACCGGGGGAGAAAGTGCGTGGGGGGGGGGAGCAGCAAGGGCAGCTTACGCCGCTCCCGGAGGACCCCGCACTGCCACCAGCTGCTGTCAGCTGGGGGGGGAGGGGCGCCGGCTGGGCTGAGGGAGGGGGGCCCAGCTGGGCTTTCCCCTGTCAGCTGGGGGGGAGCGCTGGCTGGGCTGGGGGGGGCCCCCAGCCGCTGTCAGCTGGGGGGGAAGTGCCAGCTGGGCTGCGGGGGCCCCCAAATGATCAGAGTAGGGGGCCCCCAAATTTCTGTCACCGGCCCTGCAACCGGGTGTTCTTAGCTAACAGCCATGTGGTTTTTAGCTCATGCAGTAGAGCAGGGGTGAGCAAACTATGGCCCGTGGGCCACATCCAGCCCGCAGGACTGTCCTGACTGGCCCCTGAGCTCCCAGCTGGGGAAGCTACCCCCCCCCCCGGCCTCTTCCCCACTGTCCCCCCTCTTCCACAGCTGCAAGTGCGCCACGCCACCAGCGCTCTGGCCTGCCGCTTCTGCCTGGCAACACAGCAGCAGTGTGGCTGCGAGCTCCTGCTGCTCTGAGCGGCATGGTAAGGGGGCAGGGAGCAGGGGGGGTTGGATAAGGGGCAGGGATTCCCAGGGGGCAGGGAGATGGGTCGAGGGTTCTGAGGGGGGCAGTCAGGTGGCAGGAAGTGGGAGGAGACAGATGAGGTGGGGTCCTGGGGGACAGTAAGGGGCAGGGGTGTGGATACAGGGCAGGGCAGGAGAGCAGAAGGGGTTGGATAGGTGTGGGAGTCTTTGGGGGGGCTGTCGGGGAAGGAATGTGGATAGGGGTTAGGGCAGTCAGGGTGTAGGGGAGGGTCGGATGGGATGGGGGTCCCTGGAGGGGGGCAGATGGGGTGGTCCCTGGAGGGGGAGGTTGGGACCAAGAGCAGGTGGGATTGGATAAGTCAGGGATTCTGAGGGGGGGAAGTCAGGGGTCAGGAAGTGGGAGGGGGTTGATAGGGGGCATGGGCAAGACTGTTGGGGAGGCACTCCATATAGTCCTACCTGGCCCTCCATACAGTTTCACAACCTTGATGAGGTAATCATGCCAAACAGTATGCCCACGCCTGCAGTAGAAGCTCATGAACTAAGCTCCAGAGACCCCAGGATCACTCCCACCTGCCGATGCCCGGGGTCTGTCAGTCAGGGCGGACCCTAGCTATTCTGGGGCCCTACGCAGCCCCCTCCCCATGGGGGGCAGGCCTCTGCGGGGGGGGGGAGGGAGCTCCATGGTGGGGGCAGACCTGGCTTGAGGGTCAGAGGGGGAACCACACCCCAGCACTCACCAGCGGCACAGCTGGAACTGGGTCACTGCCTTCCCACCGCCAGTGAGTACAGGCCTGGCTCTGCTGTAGAGCTCAGGGGAGTCGGGGGCAGAGCAGGGGTGGGGGCCCTGGGGAAGACTGCTGTGTCTTAAAATGAGATTCACATGGCACACCTTTCGAAATAAAGATTATTTGTTTCAGTAAGCCTGTACCATAGGTAACAAGTTAATGCAGGAGGAGTGTAAGTATCTTCCAGGACTATCCGGGTAGCTACCTGGGGTTTGCTTTTCTCCTGACATGATCTTTGTGCAGTCATTTACTAGACACCATTGCTGCAAATGGGGGGGAAGGGGTGTGTGTAAAAAGCTAACACTGATGTAAACATGTAAGGAATTCTGATTTGGTAGCGCATATGCCTTCTCTGCACTCATTTGACAAATGAGAGAATCGGGTTCTCTCATCTCACAATAGAAGCACGTGTTAGTTTCTCCCATTTTAAAAATCCCACTTGCTTCTCTAACTTCCGCCCCTTCACTCGTTCAGCTCTAAGCTCACCGAAAATGTAGTTTACATTTGCTATCTGGCATTCCCCTCCTCCAGTTCCAACCTAGATCCTCTCTGATTCAGCTGTGCCCCTTGTAGTATTCTTGGCCTGTCAGCCCCCTTCAACAGTCAGCTCCTCTCCCTGAAAGCTTGCCTTCCCTTGACTTTTGTACAGGGCTGGTGTAACCACTAGGCAGCCTCCTAGGGCACCAAAAAGCACGCTCAGGGTAGGCGGTGGAGCAGAGGCAAGCTGAGGAAGGGATGGGTGCGGGGAGGGCCACCCTCAGCAAGTAACGGGAGGAACAGTTCCCCGCCCCAGCTCACCTCCTCTCCTGAGCACGCTGCCGAGACTTGCCATGCCAAATAGCTGATTGGTGCTGCAAGCCGGGGAGGCAGGAGAAGTGGAGGTGTGCTTAGGGGAGGAGGTGGAGCGCAGGTGAGCTAGGGCAGGGAGCTGCCGCAGGGCCCCCTGGGTGGAGGGGGGGGGGAACGACAGGGAGCTGGCCCACCCTCAAGACCTCCACAGATTATTTATGCTCCTACCAGAAATAATCTGCATGGGGGGGGGGGGCATAAGCAAAAAGGTTTAGTAGCTCTACAAGGTGACATATTAATATTACTTTTGCAGCCTATATTTGTACTCATTTGCCAGATGTTTTTTTCCCCCTCTTTCCCCATGCTGGTCAGAAAATGGCTCTGTGTGTATTACAATCTGAGTGGGCAGGCTGCTTGGATATTCCTCCAGCCTGCCTAGTGCTCTCCTATCTAGGGAGATTCCCCTGCTCCCCTTTAAGCTGTATAGCAATGATGGGCTATATACCAAACTCTGAGGTGGCTCCATCACACCGCAGTAATACAACACTTAATGTGACAATGCAAATAGCTAGATAATCCTAAATTGCCCTGTAGTCCCCTTCATAGTTATCTGTAGGTGTCAGGGTAGAAGTTGATCTTCGGGAGGGTTTTGAATGCAGGAATAGTGATCTTGCGAGCCAGTTTGGGAAAAGCACCTAGAATGGGTTGGCAGAGGAGAAGTGGGCAAAAAGTGTCTCAAAGCTAGCATCCTGGTGCAACTAAGGGACCAGAGACTAACATGATATGGGGAAAAAAAGAGCAGATGAATAGTGAGGGGTGGCGTTATGTAGGGGCTTGAAAGCAAAGATATAAAGGTTGCACTTGATGCAGTGAAGCAAAGAGCCAGTAGCAGGATTCAAAGAGGAGAGAATAAGGTCAGACTGATGGATAATGAAGACCTCTTTGGAGCAGTGTTTGTACAGAACAAGTAAGCCAATGTGTGTGTCCAGGATGCCAGAGAAGAGGAGGCTGCGGTAATTAAGACATGAGATGGCAAGCTAAGTATTCACTGCCTGAACATCACTCTAGCCAGCCCAATGAACACGTGCAGCTGCAGTCAAAAAAGCTAGCTAGACGTTAGATTGTGTAAGGAATGAGCTGGTGAATAATACAGAGACTATTATAATGCCTTTATATGAATCAATGGTGCAGGCTTGTCTATGGTACCATATGCGGAACTCATCACCATATCTCAGAAAGGGGATTACAGAATTTAGGTTGGGTTCAGACAAAGCCAACAAGAATGATCAAGGGCACGGAAATAATATCATATGAAAAGAGGTTGAAAAGATGGGGATGGTTTACCTTAGAAAGAAGACTGAGGAGACATCATAAACATATATAAAATAATGAATGGTCTAGACGACAGATCTGGCACTTCTATTCTCCCTGTCTCTGCTCACAAGAACAAGGGAACATTCAATGAAATTAAAAGATAGGGAATTCAAAGCCACTAAAAGGAAATACTTCTCAACCATTGCAACTCCATGGGTAGTGGCAATGGCAGAAACTAGTGTAGCAGCACAAGGCATTTTTACCACAATCTCATCCCACTCAGAGCTGCTGCCATGCAGGGAGCTACATGCCTGGTGAATTGTAGTAATGATGTTTGCTAGCACATGATTTGGGATTGATATGTAAAGGCTAGAAACTTTTTTTTTAATTAAAATATTCTGAAGATGCTGATCAGCTCCTCTACTTACCTCACATGACCTGCCACTAGGGTGGCCAGATGTCCTGATTTTTTAGGTACAGTCCCGATTTTGGGTTTTTTTTCTTATATAGGCTCCTATTACCGCCCACCCCTCCCCAGCCCAATTGTTCACATTTGCTGTTTGGTCAGCCTACCTGCCACTGATTCCTCTCCTAAACCTGCAGTTTGCTCAAACCGTTCCTCATGTCTCTACTCTTTCTTGCAGTCTGCAGGCAACTGAGGGACATGCTTTGCTTTCCTCAGTCCTTCCTACTGCCAGTCAGCCTGTCTGTCACCATGTCCGTTCACACTACCCTGCCTCCAGGTGCCCAAGTGCGCCCAGTCTTACTCCTCTTTCTCCAGCTTTGGCCACCCCATCAATCCCCCATTGCTCACTTGCTTTTTCATTAGCAGCAGTAGATTGCTTTCTTCTTAGTGCACCCACTGTGAACCTGCTTCTCCTCTGCTGCACAGTAGCATGTTTCCCATCTGCTCTAAAAGGTCACCTGCCAGGGGAGGTACGTCCCACCCTGGGGCCAACTTCTTAAGGTCCCAGGGTGTCCACCCACTTTCCTCCTGTCCTTTCCCTCCTCTGATCGAACTATGTCCTTCATGTCTCAAGTTGAGGAAGGGATCCCTGTAATGAGCTTGCACAACTAAGACCCTTCACAAACTAAAAACTATTGAAGCTGAAATATTAGGGTTCCCCTCACCCCATAAACTACTTTACTGTTTATCTGTAGGGCCTTCATTGGTCTGCTTCTTCTTAAATGAATCCATGGGCCTCAAGCTCATATACAATTTTGCTTCATACGCTGTCCCTGGTCATATGTTCCCTGGGCTATATTCAGCCATTAATGGCTATTGGTCAGGAATGGTGTCCCTAGCCTCTGTTTATCAGAGGGGGGTGATGGATGGCAGGAGAGAGATCACTTGATCCTTATCTGTTAGGTTCACTCACTCCGGGGCACGTGGCATTGGCCACTGTCGGTAGACAGGATACTGGGCTGGATGGTCCTTTGATCTAACCCAGTACGGCCATTCTTATGTTCTTATTCCCAAAGTAACTCAATAAAGGCATATGTTAAGTGCCTTTTTTTGTGAAGTAGCTCCATTTGTGTTCTCTATTCGGTACTATTTTCCTAATTTTAACCCCTTGGCAATATAAACATTGATTGTATTGATACAATCTATCTATTGATAGTACAGTAAAACCTCGATTTAATGGACTAATTCGGGCGAGGGGGTGTCCGTTAAATCAGAAAGTCCGTTATTTAATAATAATAAAAAAACCCGAGCTGTTGGAGCAGCAGCCCACCCGCCACAGGGCCGGGGCAGCAGCTCCGCAGCCCGCCTGCTGCTGGGACCCGGGCGGCAGCCAGGAACCGTCAGCCAGCCCACCCGGGTCCTGGGTGCTGGGATCCGGGCGGCAGCCGGGACCCGTCAGCCGGCCCGTCCACAGGCGGGACTCGGGCGGGACCCGGCAACCAGCCAGCCCACAGGCGGAAGCCGGGCGGGACCCGGCAACCAGCCAGCCCGCAGGCGGGAGCCGGGCGGGAGCCGGGAACCGGCAGCCAGCCTGCCCGCTGGTGTGACCCGGGCGGGAGCCAGCGGCCAGCCCGCCCGCTGCCTGGACCCGAGCGGCAGCCGGGAGCCGGCAGCCAGCCCTTGACAAATGGATTTCGGATGCATCAGACTTGCTTAGAAATTTTGTCCGTTGCATCCGAAGTCCGTTAAATCGAGGTCCGTTAAATCGAGGGTTTACTGTAATCTATCAATCTATTGATAGTAATGTATTGATAGTAATCACTATCATCATTTGAAAACTTCTACTGTGTCTCTTTTTGACCTGAGCAAATAATCTTTCTAGCATTAACCTTAGAACTGAGATCATTTAAACCATTCGATGTTAGCTGCCTTATTCTACACCTGCTCCAAATACAACCTTCCTGAGACTGTGATCCAACCTGCATACACTCTTCAAAGAAGCCTACTAATTGTCTTCCAAAGTGCTAGTACTGCCTATTTTGTGTTGTATTATAGCTCACTCAGTCTAGTATCTTGTTTGCCTTTTTTATTGCAGCTGTGCACAGAAGTGACCGTTTCTACAATTTTTTCCCACAATAATCCCCCAATTCTTTCTCTGATCAGTGTGCTGTATTTAGCGCAGGGTCCCTGCTTTTGCTCTTTGTTCCCAGACTAATTACTTTTCATTTTCTACACTAAGCAGCATTTGCCATCTGCTGGCTCATCAACTAAATGATCAAATCCCTTTTGAATAGGTTTCCATTGTTCCTTATTTTCTCTGTCTTCAGTTTTACCGTCAGAACAGTTCAGATTCCATACACGCAGCTCATCCGATGTACTTTTGAAGCAGGAGCCTGGGAATCCATAGAATTCTCTTACACACTCTGTCGTCTCTCACTGGATCTACTCCTTCCTCCATTCACAAAGAAGACGGTCAGTTTGGGCATATAGTATTAAACTCACGTATGCTTCCTGCTGTTTTGAGATACACTATGGCTTGAAGCCCCGGCCCTGCAATGGGCTGGTGCAGAGCAAGGGAGTGTGAGACTAGCAAATAGGCTGGCTAGCCTGCTAGAGCTTCCAGGGTGTACAGTGGCTGTGTCCCTCCCTCAGAGTGCAGCATGCTCTCCCCTGCCTGGCTGGGCAGCTCTGCTAGCTGGCACCAAAGGGACAGAATGTCACGGGGGACCCTGCGTGTCCAGAGGGGCTGCCCCCGTTGGCCCAGTGCGGGGTTGGTGCACCCCACCACACAAGCTTAGGGGTTCCCTGTGGGATCAGGGAATTTCACTAAGGGCTCAGGACCCCTGCCAGGGCTGAGCAAACCGTCTGCAGCCCCCGGGCGGGGCAGAGCAAAGCAAACTGTCTATGGCCCCTGAGTCACCTGGCTGGGGCAGGCAATAGCAGTTGGGGGTTCTGACCCACTGAACAAACAGTAGCCACCTCTAGTGGTAAGTATATGTGTGGGAGGGGGCGGGGGTTGGTGAACCCGGGTCCATCCTACTTTACCAGGTTAGGACCCCGGGCCCTAAGAAGAAAGGAAATTCCCAATTAAGGGTTTAAACAGCTGCTTCTAATACATTCCCTAGGTCACTTTTTACTGCAAAGTGCATCTCCGGCATCTCCTCGGCTGGCAGGGGCTTGACATCCCAGTCAGTCTCCACGGTCAGCTGCTCATTCGTCATGTAGTCCAGGTCCACGAGTCCTACCACTTGGAGAGTCACAGGCACCTGCAGCACACATACTACGTCCGTCCTCCTCCTCAGCCAGCCCAGACTGAACGTGGCAGCCTCCTTTTATCTGTCCCTACCACCTGACGCATGTGCAGAAGGGGTAAGGAGGTATGGTCTCCTGGGCCCACAGGGATTGGTCTGACCCAATGCAGAGTTGGTGCACCCCATCACACAGGGCCAGAACCCTGCCTCTCCCCTACCCTTTTGGGATAGTTATTGGACCTAACTAGGGGAGTACAAGGATTGCCGTTGTGTCTTGCTTTCTATCAGGACATAAGAGAACCTTGTGCCTCACTCCTCTTGAGCCACTCAGGCAGGGGTGGCAACAGGTAAATATACCCATTTTCCTCCGACTCCACAATGCAGTTTCAAGATCTAAGAAACTCCTGTTCATGGCTAAACTCATACAATGAATGCAGTATTCACATCAGAAACGTCAGATGTGTGGGATGAGCAGCCTGGGGGTGTAGCTTTTGTTTTTAACTGTCTTTGTGTGCAAGTTGTGGAAGAATGGCACAGGATGAGTACTAGTGCTACTAAAGCTGGAAAGAGGCATGCGTTTGACTTAGCAGACATGTACCCACACGTCACACTGTTTTCTTTGGGAAACTATCCACTTCGCAACAGCAAATCTGACCTAGAGGATTCCTATAGGAATTACGTCATTTGTGGCTTTTCTCTTATGTTATCATTTTGTAATGATATTGGAATGCATTGTCTGGGATAATGTGTAGGTGACTAAATAACTTAATCAGAAGACTATAGGCCTCATTCTCCATTGCCTTACACACTGTATAGTCAGTTATTTACATGCAAAGCAAGCACGAAGGGGGGGTGCAATCCAAATGATGACATTTTACATAGCTTTATGCTCACTAGAAACATGGCTATGGAGCAAGGAGCAAGACAATGGAGAATTGGGCCCTGTGGTTTGTAACTGGAATAGGACACATTGTATGGGAACCACTCACTTAAATATGGTCCCCAATCACAGGATAATTTTTAGAATGGCTCAAAACCTTTGTTGGGATTATATCTAATTTATTTCTTCAAGCTGTGTTCTCATTTCCTCAAATCCCACATAAATGTGGGAAAACATTCTATTTCAGGATCATTTGGCAATGTTTCACAGCCAAGTCTTAATAGGAGTCTATAGCTAATAGAAGACAATGCCTGAATCATTCTCTGTCCCCTTAGACTGAATAGTAAAACCGAAATCTGGTCTTGAAAAAAATCTGACTGTGGATGCTTCCATTTTGAGTGCCCAAATGAAGAGATTTTTCAGAGATGTGGCGTACTCACTGTTCCTATTAACATCAATTCCCTTGTAGGATAGAGTGGCATATATAGAAGATCATTGCTCATCCTTAGAGATACTAGTCCGTTAATGACTACACTTAAGCTGGAGAAGTTCATTACAAGTATAGATGGAAACCCTTTCCATAGTTCTCCTCCTGGGCTCAGATTTTTCACAGACAGTTTCATGTTACAAGACATGACATAATTCAGTTTCATTTCCCCTGAGTAGAGAGGTACAAAATTAAGAGACACGCTGGGCCACTGATCATTGAAGTTAGCTTTTATTTAAAAATAAACCTGGACAATCCTGTTTTGAATGCCCTTGTCCAAACCACTGGCCAAGCTTGTCAGGCCTTATGCTCCACGACCAGCATCTGTCTGTCTGTCTGAAATGCAGTAACTTTTAAACGCTGCATCCAACCAATACCAGATTTTCAGGGAACATCTTAGACATCTATTACGCAAACCCTACTGGATTTGGGGATAACTGGAACGCCAAAGACAGAAACTGTGGGAGTCAGGGAGCCACCGTCATCTGTTGATGGACCCCATAAACACCTTGAAGCATAAAAATACCCCTGGTCATCCTCCTAATATAGATTTAACATGTTGAAACCCTGAATGACAGAAGAGAAAAAAATTGTTCTCCTTGCTGGGACCCGTGGGGTGGATACTCAGCCAGCAGGGGTTGCCAGAGGCAGAGGAGAGAAAAAGCTTCATTAATTCCTTTCTAACCTCCAGTCTCCTGGTCGAGGAGAGGGCACCAGCCATCCCCCCTTACCTTGCAATCTGGAAGAAAGGTACTATGTGAGGAGATGGGGAGATAGTCAGCACTCCTGGCATGCTGTGAAGAATGGGATAGAGGAGGGTAAACAACCCCTGCAAGGGGGGTAGAAGAACCCTGGTATAGGTAGAAGAGGTGCAGGGTTATAGAGAAACCTGGTGGGGACCCTGGTATGGTGGGGAATGCAAGCACGCAGAAACCCTAGTGGATGGGGGGATATTGACGGACACTGGTATAGGAGAAAGGGGACACAGTGATCCCCTAGGAAGAGGAGGAAGGTTTGGATGGGGGGAAGAGGAGTCCCTGCCATTGGGGGGGGAGGGAATGTAGGGCAGGGCATGGAGAAAGTGGGAATAGGCGTACACACAGAGCCGCTGACTTGGGAGGACCTGGTATGGGAAGCAGAGGGAGTAGGGGGCACCCAGAACCCCTGCCAGAGAGCGATTGGGTGAGGGTTGCAGGCAGTCCCTGAAACAGAGGGGGAAGGGTGGCACACATGGAGCTTGTGGGGGCAATGGGGACAAGCAGGCCATGGTGTCTGCAATAAGCTCGGCCCACAGAAGCTATGCAGTGCACGATCCCCTACCATACGTATGATGAACAATACACTGTCCTTGGAGAAGGTGTAACTTGAATAAGCATTTCAAACATTAGCTGAAACTCTTGAAAGCCTCCTGTGCACAACATTCAGGCATAGCCTGACATGCCCATCTTGCCTCTCCCTCTGCTGGCAAAAAAGCCTCCAATTTCATTGAACCAGATAAGGAAACAATCCCATATTCCCTCTCTGAGCATGTCGCCTCCTCGGTTATCCCTTTACTGTGGCTTCAGGTAGTATCGAGGCAGCTGAAATCCCACCCCCATGACCACTGCGCAGGCCTTTTTGCCTATACGTGCCAAAAATGTGTATTTATCTAGCATCTCCTCTAGTCCCACAACACCCAGGACCATGGCCCATCTCCCAAGCGCCTGCACCATCTTTCTTTATTGTTTTCAAAGAGTAGCTGTTTCAGCTCTAACATAAAGGCCATTTCTTCCTGCTGACACACTGCTTGGTCTGTCCCATATTCTCATGCACTTTCCTACTTTTGCCTATTTGCTCTTTAAACATGAGACTCATAATTCCATTCCTCCAGGGCAGTTTGTGCGCTGCGCCTTTGCGCTTCTGGGACTCGGAGCTGGTCTGGGGGCCGGTCAAGCCCAAAGTGTGATTTTTTGGGCAGTTCCAGAAGTGGCGCTGACTTAGCAGTTACCAACGGGCTGCTCTGCTACCCAGAATAGCCAGTGCATAGAGTAGCCCCTACTGCTCCTTGCATGCCTCTGAGCCAAGGGCTGCAGAGTGGGAAGGGAGGATGCCATCAACTCCGCCCCTTCCCCAGCATATTCCACTGGACTTTTTGCAGGCTTTCTACAATGGCTGAGCCAGGGTAAAGGGGGCACAGCAGTGACAAGAACTGGGCCTTAAGTGAACGCCTTGATTAAGCTACAGGCCTCTCACTTCAGCTACATCACAAGTATCTCCCTTAGCACCTTTATAAATCAGCCATTCGATCATATGTGCTTCTAGCATTTGTAGAAAGCACAATCGCTTTTCCTTCTCCAGCGCCCCACTCCCTTGCCCCTTCTGCCTATTTTTCCTGCATCATTTCCTAGTGAGAGAGAATCAGATTCTGATCTCCTACACCAAGGTCCAACTCCATGTAATAGGAGTATAATGCACAGGAGAGACTGATTTTTCATATCTGGCCCCATTCATATGAATCGCTATCTACTAATTTCGCTAGTTACTGTTACACTATGAAATAACTTAACTGACATCAATGGCAGTTCTCCACATTTTCTTCCATCCTCCCTTACGTCCGTCAGTTACAGAGCCCATGATGCCAGATCAAATGACTGATCTCTAAGGACTCTGTTCTCCAGGCATAAGTTATCCCAGAGATTCTCCCTAGCTCTGACACCCCCCCAGAAATTGCAGACTGATCTAAAATTCCAGCACTATTGTTGTTGCTCATTCCACTGTTCACCTTACTGAACACAGGAGAACTGCAGAGCAACCATATGTGCTACTTCTTTACCATGGAAAAGATGAGACATTAGAGTGGGGCAAGGGGGCCATTAATTACCATGTGGACAGAAGAGAATATTCAAGCCAGTTGAGTTCTGCCAAATGCAATCACCAGATCTCTGATCCCCTTGTGGAAAGTGGAATCTAAAGAACTGCTGGGCAGTGACAGGAGAAAATCAAGTATATGGAGCCTTTAATACAACTGAGTGAAGAACTCAGATAAGGTCTCTGGCAATAGTTGGAGCACTTGTCCCTATTTCAAGGAACTGGAGCAGGTGCTAACATCCGCTCTGATCACTGAACCCATTAATCTTGTGAGCAGTGAGGATGTTGAATTTGAGGAGCCAGTGGAGGAGGAGAGGGGAAAATGAAACTGAGGAAGTGATCTGGCACCAGAACAAGGAGCTGCCTCATTCAGGTATTGTACAAGCTCTTTATTACTCTGTGGTGTGAGTGCAATTTGTGGAATCGTCAGTGCCAAAGTAGAGCTGGGAGTGGAGCCAGGACTCGTGGTGCAAGCACATGGGTTTGTTATGGCGCTGGCATGTGCCATTCTTCAGTGAGATCAAAAACGCTCTCGCTGCTATTTCCACCTTGCAATATACCCTGCTGACAAAATGATTTCCTCTAGCTCTGAATGTCTGAGCAATTAGTAATGTTAGTCTCACACACACACACACATAAATATATCCAGGCCTTTCCTCCAAGGCTCAATGAATTACAGAACCGATTACTGCATGGCTACACTTCTTCATGCTTATGATGGTCAGAGACGCATCTGGTAAATTCAGTGATAGGCTCTTTGCTGCTGCTAGCACATTGGTCCCATTTTCCCATAATGGCCAACACAAGCAAAACATTCCAAATGTATGGGAGGGGGAGAGGAAATTATTTTATAGAGTCCAGTTAATAAATGTGTAATTTAGTCTGAATGTCAGCTAAGTTGACTAGTAATATAATATGGACCACTCCACTTTGTATATTTTTTCTTCCCTTTAATTATATCTACCATATACAATCTTAACTGTCTTTGGGCTGGATTCCCTAGTCCACTCTGTCCACTCTGCACCAGGTACAAATGCTGAGAAACTGCCCATTGGTACAAAGCCACCAGCTGCCTCGCCCCTACCCCACCATAGAAGGTAAGGCAGAAGGGAAGAGGGAGGGGGAAATTGAGTCTGAATGGATCTTCATTATTCCAGCTCTTCACTGAGGTAAAGCCTCTTACATCACTGGTGTAAACCATAGTGCCTTCTTGGCTATTCTACTTATGCCAGGACCAGGGCCACAACCAGCTCCTTCATGTCTTCCCAATTCACCAAGCCGAGCTTTGATGCACTTTTGATTACTTCCTATTTTCTTTGCAGTGCTTCTCTAATTACTTTGTTTCCTTCTGTGTTCTGAACAGATCCTTTTCCTTTCTTATATAAGACCCTCTCCTCACCCAAGCCCCAAGTGCTGACGCCCATTCTTTCTTATAATGCTGACCTCTTCTCCTCTTTTCCTGCCTTCCGTTACCTTTCCGTATTAGGGTTACCACAATCAGAATGGCTACATTGCTTTCATCTATATTATGTTGTACATATTTCTATTTTCATGATTTTTCTTAAATGGTGAAAAATGAATGCAAAAATCAATGTTGCAGCTACTAGTAAGTTAATAAAGCCAGGATGGGAATCCCTGTTAGCTTCTCCTACTCTTAAAAGATGAATAAGTAGCATGCCCCAACAGGGCTGCTTTAAAATCATAAAACCTGCATTACTTCTAAAAACCTGACAGTATGGGGTATTAGAAAATAACTACCAAACTAACCAAGATGATGGATATGTGCAAGTGGAGATATGTACTATATTATATAGTTCTGTTGTAGGTTGTGAGATCAGACTATACAATAACACTTCCATTGTTTGTCTCTGAACAACAGTGTTAGGTCAAGGAAACCACTGTAATAATCCTATGGCTATGGCGTAGAATATTCAAGCCAGTTGAGTTCTGCCAAATGCAATCACCAGATCTCTGATCCCCTTGTGGAAAGTGGAATCTAAAGAACTGCTGGGCTGTACTAATGAGTGCTGTACTAATATGGCAATGCATGGGTTCTGAAATGTCTGTGTAATTATTAATTGTCACTGTAACGTCAGAGACCTGTACGGTAGGTCTCACGCTTATAGGTAAGCATTAATGCTTCTGTTCCTTTAGTGCATCCACATGGCTAATTTTTTACTATCCCTGGTGCAGTTTAAAAGAACCCTGCAATGTTTCCAAGGAGTACAATGAAATACAGTGTGTCAGTTTTGGCGAGAGCTAATCTACAGGTGATTTGATCCAATAAAGTTAGACCGTTTTCAGACACTAGTTTGGGGGAACTCGTTCCTAAGGTGGCTATCCCGGCAGTCTCTCCCCTCGGCGCTAGGTGTCAGTACGAGCTACTTGCATTCCGCAGGGGAATCTCTCAACCCTTTATTAGCTTCACGCCCTGATTGTAGGAGCCCTGGGCGCATGGGACCCCTGCAACGAGCCGGGACTGAGAGCATGCGGCATCGGTCGGCGCTACGCCCGGCTCATGAGACAGCTCATGGTGTCCAATACCATCAGGTGATCCAGAGACATATACACGGAACACATCACGGGACATCGCCAGTACCAGGTCGTGTAGCCAAGACCGCCAACCAGGGAAACAACCTCCCCCCCCTTCCCTGACAAGCAGAGGGACGCATCCCACCCATGTACTTATTGCCTGCACCACCACTGACTCGGACCTTCACTACACCCCATGGGTGGCGTACCCGAACACACCTATAGACTGACGCTTTAAAAACTCCCACACCCCAATCTGGAGCTATGCTGGATATGTGATATGCATGTGCCCTGTAAAACCTGTACCTACTACCTACAATTGCCCATAACTCCAGCCTGACCCCAGATGCCCAGTACCTTACCCCTCAATCTGTGTATGTTTTCATGTTGAACATTAGCTTTAATAAAAACTTCACTTAGTTATCTCTTGTTAAACAACATTATCTTTGCACTTCAATCCCAGAGTGCAGCCGTTTCGAACCAGAGCCAGCATGGTCAATAGCCGCGACTGTCCCGCAATGCATGGTCCTGATGAAGCCGAGTACACTACTCAGGGAATGAGATCTCTGGAGTCGCTGCCTGCAGCCCCACCGGGCTGTCTGCAATGCAGTGCCGTCTCTAAGCGATGTGACCAGATTGATTTCAAGTTAGTGCAGCGTGGGCTCCCCGTGCAACGTGTTCATCTACCCATGAGATGTCGCTGTTGTGAGACAGATTGAGTTACAGATCCGTCAGTACTGTACCGTAATATCCTTTACCTGGCCGCAGGGTAAGAGACACAGACTGTAAATTGTTGCTGTGCTGGCTAGAAGTGTCTGCAACGATCCTCTCCCGTGATAATTGACTGGGGATTACATTCAGTCAATGCACCTTTATGACTAAGCAATACTTACCTGTCTGTCCTTACAGCAGTAGCAGTTTTATTTAATAAACTTGGAAGAGTCCTTGCAGCTTCATGCATTGCAGTCTGAATTACTATACATATATAATGTGTGTGTGTCAGTAAAATAGTGTCCTGCAGACTGTGGCTACATATATGTAAGCGGGGGAATAGTCCCGCTGTTGTGGGGAACTCTCCTGGCTTCTGCACTACCCCGGTGAAATGGGCTACCGGAAGGATCTAAGTCCTCGCTCCCACTTCCTTTACCCAGAGGCCTCCTGACCTTGACGGCTCCCCTTCCACTCTCCTGTCTGGTGGAGTCCTCGTAACCCCAACAAGGCTGGGCCCAGGATTTCTGGGGGGCTCAACCCCAAACCGTGCTGGGGTTACCCAGGTCAGAGGCTAGGGTGTCCCCACTCCGGGGTGCTCCCTCTGCACTGGGCACTTCACTGACCCACATAAAACTTAAAGCAAATGCAAATTATTTAATTAACAATTTATCTTAAAAATGAACAAACAAGAAATAGAACGGTTAGGGAAATCCTGCCCCGTGGCAGGCAGCATTACACATAATGTCTCTGGAGTGTCAGCACAGTCTTCAGTCTGTTCCTTGTAGGGCCCAGGCCTCCTCCTTAGCTGTGCTGCAGGGTTGCTGTGACTTGGACGCTTCCTCTGGTGGGGTCCACACGCTCCCAGCCTCTGGACGGCTCCAGCCCAGTTCCACCCTCTGTGTCAGCTCCACGCTGCCTCAGCATGACGACTGCTGCTGCTCTGCCTCCAGAACAGCCCCTCTGGCTGTTCCAGCTCTGCACCCAGCACACGGCTTCTCTGCAGGCAGCCCCTATGTCTCTGCCCCCAGCACTGACCTCTCTGCCTCTGGTTTCTGCAGCTGCTCCCAGGGCAGGTCTGTCCCTCTGGGCTGAGCTCTGGCTTTGGGACTGCAGTTCTGCTCCCAGCACAGGGTCTGTCTCTCTGGGCTGCTTCCCTGGCCCCTCCGGATCTGGCCCAGCTCTAGTCTCCAGCTCAGCTCTGGCTCCTCTCCCTCTGGCCCAGGCAATTCCAACTCACACGGAGGACGGGACCCATCCTGCCCTCCTGACTCCTTGATTAGTCCCCCGGCCTTGTCAGTCAGGAGTGCTGGCCTCTCCCCATTGCCTCTGGGGACCGCCAGTCTCAGGGTCCTGATTGACCATTGACCCTCCCCCTTTAGGTCCTGGGAGCTAATAATGAAAACACCCCACTGAGTGTTAGTAAGGGGCTAACAGTTCCCTTACATATAGCTATATACTAAGTGGGTGAATACAGCTATTTCTGTGGTGTCCAGCCTTTTGAATGGGAGGGCTGAGCATATTATTTCAAAAACACTGTAAGACACTGCTGCCAGCTGCGGTAAGTTAAAGCAGCCTCTGGGCTGCTCTAGCTCGGGCTGGGGTAGAGAATCAGGGAGCTGTCAGTGGATGTTGGTTCTCGTCTTCTCTTTTGGGCTCCCCTGGCTGACTGTGGGATAACAACTTTTGCAGAGTGCTTCCCTCGTTGTCAGTAGGCCCAAATGATCTCCAGTCTGGCTTGTCCTGGGGCCTCCATACCCCAGCAGGAAAGCAGGCAATGGAACAGTCAGAGCTACGCCCCATCCTCTGTGATGCAATAGGCAATTATGCAACCATAATTCCACTCCTTCTGCATAGGTATCGTGACAGTCTGTCATTACAGGAATAACCCTGGGAATCAGGGGAGGTCTATAGATACGCATATGGGGACAAATCCTTGGCTGTGCCAAGGAAAGAGCTGGCTTTACATGTCACTCCACAATAAAGTAGAGTAGTCAGGAGGACAGGTAGGGAGAATAGCTGGATATCTACATTGATGCTGACTCACAACAGTCCATAGAGACATTCTGCTCGGCCAGGTCCCCTATATTGAGCGTGGTAAGAAGACAAGCATAGGCACCTCTATTGTAGTGCTAGATTCTCTGAGAATTTCCCCGCGCTAGGAAATTCTCAACTGGCCATTTAAACCACATTAAATTAAGTGTTGCGTGGAATAATTATATGAGATGAACACTGTATTGTAACAGAGAGCAGAATTTGGCCCAGAAAAGTGTATGTGTGTGTGTAAATATTATTATTATGTAATATGTATATTACAGGGAATCCCCAGTACAAATCTCCCCCTTATCCATTGTTTTGGATATCTGTTGCTCATCAACAGGAGAACTTGTTCTGATTTATGCTGGCCCTGAGTCACAAATTCATCATTTGCACCGATCAGGACCAACGTGAATTCCCCTATTGTACAGTACTGTACTTGTGTCCGCTGGCCATATTCAAGGCTTATGACACACGGAGGACGTTCTCCATGCTGATGTAAGGAGACAGTAGGTGAAGGAAAGTTCAGCATAAAGGAGTTTTGGAAGTCCTACAACATCTTGAATGGCATAGAAAACATTGACATGTCATGGGAAGAGGTCACTTCGCACTGTCGGAACAGTGTTTGGCACCTTGCATGCCCGGATGCTGTTCACAGCTTGGTGGGTGTTGATCCTGTTCCTGCTCTCGAGCAAGAAAGTGTCAAGTTGGCGAAGGATGTCAGCTTCAAGGAGGTGGAGGAGGAGGATGTACAGGAGATATTGCAGTCTCATACTGAGCAACTGACATATGAGGAACTGATTGTGCTGGACCAACAACAGATATCCGCCGAAAGCAAGGACAATGATGATGATGACATAAGGCAGGAAGCCAGGAGAGTGATGAGAAAGAATCTCTCCCGTTTCTTTGGATTGCTGGATGAGATGATGAAAATCCAGAGCGGGTGATCCTTTTCATGAACGGTTTACCAAAGACGCTCTCAATGATGCTGTGGTTTGCTACAGGAAGATCTATAGTTCAAAGATTCGTACAAGAGAGCAGACATTGATAAAATCCTTTTTTAAGACTTCTGTGACCAAAAAGCCAGCCACGGAAAAGCCAGTCCAAGAAAACTCAGCCACCACCCTTACCTGAGTTGAGCGTAATTGACACCATTTTACCCTGTATTACTGTACTGTATTTATTGTATTAAAATGTTCTATGTGTTTGAACAGTGTTAGTAGAGTTCTAAATTATTTTATTCAATGTTTTATGTGTAAAATGTGTACCGTATAACCCATCATTGTAAAAAGGTACACTGTTTAGGCGAAAAGAGCATTCTCGTAGGCAAGTGCAGTGAAGTTGTGAATGCATCCCCTCGTATTCCATTATTTCCATACTCCATTATTTCTTATGGGGAAAAATTATCCGGCATACTTCTTTTCGGTATCCATCGCCCTTTTCAAGAATGCAAACCCAATATATACAGGGGACCTCCCTGTACAGTAAGGCCCAAATCCCTTTATTCTGACCCTATTGTCCTAGTTCTGTATAAATGTGGGGATGTGCAGTCACCCTCTACAAGAGTTTACCATCTAGGGCTTGATTCAAAGCCCATGGAAGTCAATGTTTGTTTGTTTTTTCTGTTGACTTCAGTGGGCTTGGGATCAGGTCTTGATCCTGTAAATACTTACAAATGTGAGTAGCCAGATTGAATGTAATGGGGTTACCCATGTGCATAACAATTCAGTCCTGATCCTGCAACTACATCTGCATGGGTAGACTCTGAAAGCCAGTGGGGTTCCATGTGTGCTCAGGAGCCAGCCTGTGAAGATGCAGCTGCAGCACATCAGGCTGTAAGAAAACACACAGAGGGGAGGGTGAAGGTTGGTGACACAGGTGACCAGACAACAAATGTGAAAAATCAGGATGCGGGTGGGGGGTAATAAGAGCCTATATAAGAAAAACACAAAAATCGGGACTGTCCCTATAAAATCAGGACATCTGGTCACCCTTTCTTGTTAATTCTGTATCATTTAATTTTTGTTTTAAATATCCGTCTGGTTTCCTCTAAAACAGAGGTCCCCCCAAGCTGTGGGTCTCACTCCCCTAGGGAGGCATGGAGGAACATTCAGAGGAACACGGCTGGGGCCAGGGCCAGCATCCACAGAGAGGCAGGGAGGGAGCACCGCCCACTTCTGTTCTGGACCCCAGCTGCTGGCTCCGGGCCCAGGGCTTTGCACCCAGGACACCAGCTGCCAGTCCTGGGGCTCCACTCCCAGCCCTGTGCCCAGGGCCCCGCACCCAGGGCCCCAGCTGTGGCCCCAGCCTCAGCCCGGTTACCTCTGTCTGTGTCCCACCCTCATGGAGCTGCAGCCCTGCTCCCGGCCCCAACTTTGGGGGTGGGGAAGAGTGCAAGGTACAAAGTGTGGAGACCACTGCTCTGAAATTTCAACCTTCATATTTTTACTCTTTACTTTTGCGTGTAACCCTAGCTCTGGGAATCAGGTGAGTACAGTATAAAAGTCTGTAATATTTTTTTCTTCTCCAGTATATAATAAACACTAGCCTTTTCAATTTATTTTAATTCCCATTGTATGTAATCTTTTTTCTCTAAAAAAGCTATAGTAACCCCAGCCTTTTTGATTAACTCTTTTCTCATTTTTATTTTATAAGGGTATACATTTATCCCCAAATGCCTCACTACCTAATTGTGTTGATTTCCTTTTATTGTTTCTGTCTAGATTTTTATTTTCAAATATAAACTATCACTGACTAGACATTTTAAAGCTATTCTTGCTAACCTACATTAATGTTCCTTCTGCTTGTCATCCTGCCTTCTGCTCCAAAACTCTCCCCACCCCTCCAAACACCTAGTTCTGAGAGGAAAACATAATAATCAAAATAATTATGTGGTTAGCAGTCAGCCACATGGCACCTTTAAAAGTTAGTGTTCATTAGACTGGTGATGGGGGGAGGAGGAGAAAAGATGGGAGATCTATCTAATCTAATCTATCTATGATATAATACTAAGGGAGATTTAGGCCCCAATGCTGCAACTGGATCCACTGGGTGGACTCTCAGGCATTTGGGGAAGTTGGAACTGGAACAGATTTCATGGGACACCTTGAGATAGACTGTGGCCAGTGTGTCTGTATCTGTGATGTGTCTCTCTAACTTGGTGTCTTCCGGATAATATATCTAATACAGTAACTCCTCGCTTAACATTGTAGTTATGTTCTTGAAAAATGTGACTTAAAGGAAAACAATGTTAAGCGAATCCAATTTCCCCATAAGAATTAATGTAAATGGGGGGGGTTAGGTCCCAGGGAATTTTTTTTTTTGCCAGACAAAAGGCATTATATACTTGTTTAAAACTGCCCCCGTCCCCAACACCTCCAGCCTGCCGGCAGACCATACAGATCAGCGCCTTCCCCCTGCTCCCCCCGCCTGCTGCCCACAGCAATCAGCTGTCTTGCAACATTCAGGAGGCTGGGGGAAGGAGCAAGAAGGAGGCACGCAGCCTCCACACTCCCTCTCCTGCCTCTAGCAGTGTATTATTGCCTAGGCCTACAAGGCCCCGCCCCAACTCCGCTCCTTCCCCGTGCCCATTCCAACCCCCTCCCCAAATCCCCAGCCCCACCTCCTCCCCCGAGTGTGCTGCCGCTCTGCTTCTCCCCCCTCCCTCCCAAGCAGAGAAAGATGAGCTGGAGGAGTCGGGGGGGGGGGGGGGCAATTATTTCAGGGCCTAGGGGAAGCAAAATCATTAATCCACCACTGCCTACCTCCTGAATGCCACAAATCAGGAGATTGCCACGGGCAGGAGATGGGGGGAGCAGAGGGAAGTTGCTGATCTGCGGGGTCCGCCAGCAGGCAAGACACACGGGGAAGGACATAGGGGAGCTGAAAGGAGGGCTGCCAGCCGTGGACAAAGCAGGGGGACTAACGACGTTACAGGGGAGCATTGCACAACTTTAAACGAGCATGTTCTGTAAAGGAGCAGGGACGCAACATCAGAACGTTAAGCAAGAGGACGTTTAAACGGGGAGTTACTATCATGTGAAAAAACACATGCATCCAAGGAGCCCTTCTAAAATTATTTACCTTAACACCAGATCAGATACTTCCCTTGAAGTCTGGTCAGAAGCAATGTTCCCTCTAATTTTTTACATCCATGTGTGGAATGAATTTTGTTATATGCACGGATATGGAGGTGATGTTTGGTGGGGGAAAGGTTTGGAGTGTGAGAGGGGGCTCAAGGCTGGGGCAGAGGGCTGTGGTGTTGGGGGTGCAGGCTATGGCGTGGGACCAGCGATGAGGTGTTTGGGGTGCAGGCTGCCCTGGGGCTGCAGTCGGGAGAGAGCATGTCATTGGAAGGAGCATGGCTCTGCTATGTGAATTATTTGTTGGCAGCCCTTGACTAGTGGTTCAAATTAGTGATTCTTAACCAGGGATACACATATCCCTGGGGGTATGCAGAGGTCTTCCGAGGGGTACATCAATTCATCTAGATATTTATCTAGTTTAATAACAGGCTCCATAAAAATAATGTCAGTACAAACTAAAATTTCATACAGACAATGGCTTTATACTGCTCTATATACTATACACTGAAATGTGAGTACAATATTTCCATTCTGTGACCAGTCAGCAAGTGTGAAAAATCGGGACGGGGGAGGGGGTAATAGCAGCCTATCTAAGAAAAAGACCCCAAAATCGGGACTGTCCCTATAAAATCGGGACAATTGGTCACCCGACGCATTCCAATTGATTTATTTTATAACAATAAGGTAAAAAAAAAGTAATAGTGGGCTGAGACGCTTTTGTATTTTTATGTCTGGCTTTGTAAACAAGTAGGTTTTAAGTGAGGTGAAACTTGGTGTGCAGGACAAATCAGACTCCTGAAGGGTGCCCGTCTTTGCAGCAGTCTGGAAAGGTGAAGAGCCAGGTGAGCTGGCAGCTCAGACACCTTCACTTCCTCTGGGGCTGGCTGCCGGTGCTTCGAGGAGCTGGAATTTGCCTCTGATCTCTGACTTGCCCCTAGTACCGACTGAGTTTACTTTGGGAGCGCTTGAGAGTCTAGCCTGGTATCTGCCCACTTACAGGGTAACCCATGAAAGGCAAACGGGAGCTACGCCTGAGAAGGGCCCCTCCCCAAATCTGCACCGGGCGGAGTTGCTCATTAATAAACATGTACAAGAAAAAAAATCATCAAGCGTGTGAAAAAAGCCTGGGTGACCGGACAGGTGTGTGGGGGGGGTAATAGGAGCCTATATAAGAAAAAGACCCCAAATCGGGACTGTCCCTATAAAATCGGGACATCTGGTCCCCCTACAGTGGGTGCCAAAGTTTTGGGTTCCTCAAACTCCCCGCCAGCCCCCCCCCCCGGCAGTTTAATGGGGCAGAATCTCCCCCCGTCCTACCCCCCCCCCCCCACCCGGGATGAACAGGCTGGGGCGGGGGGGGGGAGCCATCCACACCGACCCGGGCCAGGGACTCTTCTCAGAGCGGGGGACAGCGGGTGCCTCACACGCCCGGGGATCACGGCGGGCGGACCCGTGGCCAGCAGGGCGGGGCAGAGCTGGGTGCAACCCAGCCCCGCTGCCGCCCGTCGGGGTGCACTGGGCGCTCTGTGCGGGGAGCAGGCTCCGGCGCAGGCTCGAGAGGCCCTCGGCGCAGTCATTCCTCCCGCCCCCCCTCCCCCCTTTTAAATTGCTGCCTGTCATTTGGCTGCGGCGCGCCTCGCGCTTGCAGAGCAGGCCGCTCCCCGCTAGAGGGCGCCGCTGGCTCCCCCTCCCCGCCCGCGCAGCCACCGAGCGTGGGCGCGAGCGGCGGACAAGCGGGACCGGGCGCCGCTTTTTTTTTGTTGGCCGGCGTTCCAGACGGTCACGTGCCGAGGAATCCTCTCGGCGGGGACGGCCGCGCCGCACGCGACTTCTCACGGGCGCGCGCCGCTAGGGGGCGCCCTGGGCAGCTGGCGCGAGGCTTGTTGACGACCGAGCGGCGGTTGGTGGCGCGAGACTCTCTCGCGCCGTGTGTGTGTGTGTGTGTGTGTGTGTGAGTGTGACGCGTTCACAGGAAGAAGGGGGGTGGGCGGGAGGAGCTGGGGACACCGAGAGGGGCGGGGGGAGAGCGCGGGCCGGGGCTGCCTGAGCCGAGCGCGATGTAAAGACCCTACGCGGCCCGGCCGGGCAGGCAGCGCCGCCTGGGAATGTGCGTCTGGCAGCCGCGGCGACAGGTGAGCCACGGGGGCGGCTGAGCGCGCGGGCCCCCCTCCCCCCCCCCCGCGCGACACGTTCCGGCCCCGGGAGCACCCGGCGCGTGGAGAGGCGGCCGGGCCCGCGGCCTGCCCCCAACTGCCAGTGAGTCCGGCGGCGCGGCCCGCGCGCGCGCCCGCAGCGGCAGCTGCAGGAAGCGAGTGCGGGGCCGCATAACCGCCCGCGGGGGAGGAGGGGTCGGCGGGGGTCCCGGGGAGGGGGCGGGGCGCGCCAGCTGCAACTTGCCCGGGGCCGGGCGCGCTGCTGTTTAACCTGCTTGTCTGGGTCACTCAGACCCCCCCCCCCCCCGCCCGTGTCACATGGGGCCTCGGCCTCAGACGCGACATTGGCCCGGGCACAGCTGGGTGCAGCCCGGATCCCGGCCCGGGGGCAGTGCGGGGAGGAGAAGAGCCCGTGGCAGAGGCTACCCCCCCCCTCCCCGCTCCGCAGCACCCACACGTCCGGGCACCGAGCTAGAGCAGCGCGCGTCTGTCTGCGGCTTCCCAGCCTGGCCGTGGCGGCGATGAGCCTGTGTAAGTGTGGCCGAGCTGGACGGAGAGGGGTCCGCCGGCGGGAATACACGCGCGGGGTGTTTCCTGACGCCGCTCTCCCCCACGCATCCTGCTGCCTTGTTTTGCTACCGCCTTAGCAGTGAATCGGCCCGGGAGAGTTAGCAACAGCTGAGGAGAAAAAATGCGCATTGTTCCTCCTCACTGGGGGGTCGTGGGTGCGAAGAGTGGAGCGTGCTGAGTGTCTAGGGGTGTCGGTGACATCCATCGGACACTGCAAGATTTCATCCCGTTTAGTGTGTTGCTCTCATGTCTGCAATACTACTACCAAATAACGAAAGGTAAAAGATTCCTTGTGTGTGTTGGCAGATAAGATACAGATGTTGGTTCTTGAAGCACTTTTCTTTTCCTTTTTCCTTTGTGTGTTGATTTAAGAGTCAGGTCTAATGTGAACATTCAGTTGCATAGTCCGAAAAAGCAGAAAACTATTGATGGTAATTAAGCTGTCCGAAATGTGTAGAAAAATAACCTCATGTAGAGGTGGTTTAATTACCAGTAGCTGCCAGAGGTTATAGTTAACATAGACTAGTCTCTGAAATAGTTCTATTAAAAGTCGAGATAATTAATACACAAATCCAAAATCTCTGCAGACCTCTTCCTTTGCTATCTTGTCTCAAGTGTGTTGTTAGTGGCCCCACATCACACTGGTCTTTTGTTCCATTCCTTTCTTTCACTGGATTATTTGACTGAATCTCTTAACTTGTTAGCGAATAATTCCTCCCTGTCAAACTGGAGGTCATTGGTAGGACAGCATTAGGAAACAAACTCCTTACAGCACCTGTCTTGTTCTTGGCTTGTGAATAATTATAGATTCGTAACTACTTTGTTTTTAAGCTGTAAAAATTCAGGTATCAAAAATGGTTTAACAACCATTTAGAGCCCTTGTAGTAACGTCTGACTTCTTGTGAATAGCACATTTATCTTCAATGTTACTCAGTATATCACTATTCCCTGTATTACTAGTCAAATATAGCAGTAATCAGGGCTTTCTGTATGGTCTATTTAATTTTCCCTTCTCATTGACCAAGGTATATTGTGGGGGCATAATACTGTGTCTCTGGGCACTGGGCTTCAGGCTATCTTGCTGCTGACTCCCTTGACCAGTACTGGTCTAGAGAAGTGTCATGTCATTTTTTTCATCTGGCTATTGTTTCAGTTACTCTAAAGAACAAATATTAAGAGTTAGGCCAGTAGGTATAAAAATAGGATTTGCAGCAAGTAGAGAAACTTAGTTACCACAGGTTCAAGAATAGCAGCCGTGTTAGTCTGTATCTGTAAAGAAAGCGAGAAATACTTGTAGCACCATAGAGATTTATGCTGAAATAAATTAGTCTCTAAGGTGCTACAAGTATTCCTCGCTTTCTTTAGTTACCACAGTGAGGCCACACAAAAAAAAATTAAATTCACTTGTCCTCGGCAATTAGTGAAAGATAAATATGCTTGATCCCACCATACATTTTCCCAATTTAATCTTTGTTAAATAGTAATAATTTTATAAAGGAGAATATTTTTCCCTCCTTGAATTAGATATTTGGGGGAAAAAATTGTAATGACAGATATATTTTCCTTTTTGAGATCTCCTGACTCCTATTAGCAGTAGTTTTGGGTAGTAAATCTGTAGGGAGGGAACTAAATCTCATAATACTGAACATTTTCCATTAACGGAAGACTATTGGGACCAGTCAGCTGGTAGTTCTGTGCTCTCCAGAGGGAGCAGCAGAATAATAGGAAAGGGAGTAGAAAAAATTAGAACTGTCATGGAATTGTTCAGGGTCTTGAGGGAGAGCAACTTGAACGTAGAAGGCAAGAGGGGTAAGAAATGGCCTCAGCACTAAGCAAGGAAGATTATTTCTGTGGGGCCCTATGTAAATACATTATATGAGTTGCTCTAGCAATTTTATTGGAAAAAAAAATACATAGCACTTCGTGTACTTCTTTGTGCCTATTTCCCCATTTTGGAAAGCAGACAGTATTGCAATTGAAAATACTAATATTGTCAGGAATTGAGGATTCTTGTTATGTGCTACCAACTATATTTAAGGATGGTGCATTGACAGTCATGGTGTAGAAACCCAAAATAATAGTGTGTGGGCCTGGGGGAGAAAGATCTGGTCTTTCCACTTGCTAGCTTCTTTGGGAGAAGGAAATGTGCAAGGTAGCTTTAAATTCCATGGATTGGGGAGTGCATCCACTGTAGATAGACCTCTGTTCTCAAGACTGACTGAAGGTTGTCACTGCTTTGGAGTTGCACAGTGTCTATTTGATCCATTTGAGGGGTATCTGAAACTTAATATATCAATTGGAGTGCTTCCTGATGAGCTTCACTCTTTCAGATATAATTGACGAGCAGAGACAGTCCACAGTCGCATTGTGGATCACTGCAAAATTTGACTCTGTGGAGTTTAAAAAGTGGTAACTTGTGAAACTTAGGGCTTGTCTGCCCTTACAGCTGCATTACTACCTATGTTGATGGAAAAGCTTCTCCTGTTGGGTGTAGGTACTTTGTCCAGGAGCGGTGAGCAATGTAGAAATAAGTTTGTAGTGTAGACCAATGTCTACTTGTCATTCTACAT
Organism: Sternotherus odoratus; assembly: GCA_032164245.1. Classification (NCBI taxonomy): domain Eukaryota; kingdom Metazoa; phylum Chordata; order Testudines; family Kinosternidae; genus Sternotherus; species Sternotherus odoratus. The sequence goes on along the minus strand of JAVMKO010000001.1, from coordinate 202,256,469 downwards.
GTCTACATTGTTACTTGTCATTCTAAAGTTTTGAGTCTCTCACTTGGTAGTTTATGCATGCCACAGTCCTGGGACTGTAAACCAGACTGCTTTGCTATAGAAGAGAGCGGAGTGCACTACAGACAAATCTCGTCTTATGCGGGAGTTCTGTTCCGCGGTTAGCACATAAAGCAAAAATTGTGTATAGTGGAAACTCTCCTTGAGTTGAATGGTGGGCGGAATCGCCCGCACTACAGAGGGAGTTCTTTCTTTCTGTTTTTGCTGACCGCGTAAAGCTGAATTCACTCATGTTAAATGTGCCTGTACTTGGGTTTTGGGTCTTTGTATGTTCACCATGTCCCCTAACCATTGATATCTGGTCAAATCACTACCCCAGGGGTACTTCTTATCTGGCTTGTCTGAATTCAGTTACCACTTTTTGGCTTCTTGATTTATGGAGGATAGGAGATTACAGTAAATCCTGGCAATGGGGAAACTAATAGCAGATGGAAAAAATACTACATCAGGCACATATTCAAGCATGATTATTTTAACAGATACAGAGAGACTGCCTTGGATCCCAGAATTTGAGGGATCCTGTGTAAGTACATGCACTCATCCTTCAAGCTTCTACCCGACCTAGGATTGAGGGTATAAACAGCTCCACTCCTCCATAATGATCGCCCGTTCCTTTTCTTGCATTTCAGCAAAAGCAAAAACTTTCCTTTTTAACATTTTTTGGTCTTACTGCAACTTGTATTATTAATGATTTTGTTGGGGTGCACGGGAAAGGGAATTAATTTAGAGTTTGAGATTATATTCTTGCTGCTGTCGGTGGTGGATCCAGTTTAAAAGAAGATGAACTTTCTCTAAAAAATGTTCTTCTCGCATGCACAATTTTCCTTCCTCAGGTGGTCACGAGCAGTGACTTCCCTTGGCTCTGAGGTGTGCTTGTCTTCTTCCCACTGAGCACAGAGAGATAATGAAATACGGTTTCAAGAAAGTCTCATGTTAAAGGGGACTGTCCCAGCACTAACGTGGCTCAGAAAATCATAATCCCAAACTGCAGTGGCTTTACAGACTGAAAGGGTTTGCAAAAAAGAAAGGTCAATCCATATACCCTCTTCTAAAGAGCACCAGAGACTCTGGAATTGAGAAGGATGCAACTGGCTTCTTCCTTGGGGCTCTGTGCCAGGAGGGAGAGCTCTACAGTAAACCCTCGATTTAACGGACTTCGGATGCAACGGACAAAATTTCTGAGCAAGTCTGATGCATTCCTGATCCATTTCTGGCGGGCTGGCTGCCGGCTGCCGCCCTGGTCCAGGCAGCGGGCGGGCTGCGGAGCTGTCGCCCCGACCCTGTGGCAGGTGGGCTGCTGCTCTGACAGCTCTTTTTTTTATTATTATTAAATAACAGACTTTTTGATTTAACGGACACCCCCTCGCCCGAATTAGTCCATTAAATGGAGGTTTTACTGTAATTCTTTTTTTGAACCCAGTTATGCTTTTGGCCTTTACACCATCCCCTGGCATCGAGTTCCCATTGTGCGTTGTGTGAAGAAGTACAGTAAATCCTTGTCGGTAGCCAACATATTGGTGCCCGTTTTCTGTGTTGTTCTTAAGCGGCTGTTGCTGTTACGGGGAGTGTCATCTGACCAAAGGCATATGAAGAGTAAAGTGTTTTGGAAGGGGTGGGTCAGCCATGTTGTGGGAGGGAATTGAGTGTGGGGTTGGGGAACCCCAAGTTTTGGGAATGGGATAGGGGAATCCCAGATTTGGCAGGGGAACCCCCAGTCAGCAAAATGGCTGAGCAAGTCTGGCTGCCAACAGGCTGAGGATGCTCTTGCTGGCAGCTTCATGCTCCACCTTAGTGAGGGAGGGAGGTATGGGTGGCTGGGGAGGGCACCCTGTGCAGCCTGCAATGGGAATGTGGGGGTGGCTCCTAGCATAGACAACAGAGTTGGGAGTGGGGAAGGAGACAGGTCAGTGCCGTGGGGATCAAGGTCCCCCCACCCACCCACTCACACCCTGCCCCGGCAACTAAAGTGGAGGGGACAGGTCAGTGTTGGGAGGGGGGGTTCTGATACTCCCCACTGCAAAATAGCAAACACCACCCTGCCTGTTGCTGCTTGCATTCCAGATGCTGAGGAAGGGAGGAGGAAACCTTTCAGCTGCGCCTCTGCTGCTCCCCCGACCCCAGCTTCTCCCCACCCCAAAAAATCTCTCTCTTCCAGACCTTCTTCTCAAACTCCTGCTATACGTGCTCTTCACGCAGGCTCTGTCAGGCAGAGCAAGTGAATGGGGCTGTGTGCCTGGTGCTGAAGGTCCAGGTCAGGAGGGGAATGGAAATATGCAATTTGGGGAGTACCCTATATTCTCCTCCAATCTCCACCCCCTGGAGGTGATGTCACAATGTCACACATGTTGCTCTTATGTGGTGACTGTGTTGCTGTTACCAAGTGGACAATACACAGTAGGAAAAGTGCTCCCAGGTGAAATGTTGCTCTTACGAGGTGTTGATGCAAACAAATGTCTACTGTACTTCTTTGTATTTGTTTTAAACTTGCTGCCTATTAATTTCATTGGGTGACCCCTAGTTCTTGTGTTATGTGAAAGGGTAAATAATTCCTTATTCACTTTCGCTACATCATTCATGATTTTATAGACCTGTATCATATCCCCCATTCCTCTTAGTCATCTCTTTTTCTACATTGAAAAGTCCCCGTCTTTTAAACCTCTTCTCATGTGGAAGCTGTTCCATACCCCATGTCATTTCTGTTGCCCTTCTCTGTACCTTTTCCAATTCTAATATGTTTTTTTAAGATGAGGTGAGTAGAACTGCACATAGTATTCAAGGTGTGGACATACCATGGATTTATGTAATAATATTGTGATTTTTTTTTTGTCATCTTATCTACCCTTTCCTAATGTTTCCTAGTATTCTGTTGGCTTTTTTGACTGTTGTTGCATATTGAGCAGATGTTTCCCAATAATTATCCACCATGACTCTGAAATCTTTCTTGAGTGGTGCCAGCTAATTTAGACCCCATCATTTTGTATGTATAGTTGGGATTATTTTTCCAATGTACATTTCTTTGCACTTATCAGTATTGAGTTTCATCTGCCATTGTTGCCCAGTCACATAGTTTTGTAAGATCCCTTTATAACCCTTACCCATCTCACTGTTTACCCCTTTTTTCAGATCAAGTATGAATATGTTGAATAGCACAGGACCCAGTACAGATCCTTGGAGGATCCTATTATTTACCCCCCTCCACTGTGAAAACTGCTACCCTTTTGTTTCTTGTTTAACCAGGTACTCATCCATTCAGAGGACTTTCCCTCTTATTCCATGACTGTCTACTTTGCTTAAGAGCCTTTGGTGAGGGACCTTGTCAAAGGCTTTCTGAAAGTCCAAGGACACTATATCCATTCGATCACCCTTGTCCACATGTTTGTTGTCAAATAATTGTAATAGATTGGTGAGGCATGATTTCTCTTTTCAAAAGCTATATTGACTCTTCCCTAGCATATTGTGTTCATCTGTGTGTCTGACAATGCTGTTCTTTACTATAGTTTTAAAGCAATTTGTCTGATACTGAACTTAGGCTTATTGGCCTGTAGTTGCCTGGATCACCTTTTAAAAATAGGCATTATGTTAGCAGTCCTCCAGTTATATGGTACAGAGTTGATTTAAGCAACAGGTTGGATACCACAATTAGTGGTTTTGCAATTTTATATTAAAGTTCCTTCAGATATAAGGGTGAAAACCATCTGTCCTGGTGACTTATTACTGTTTGATTTATCTGTTTGTTCCAAAAGCCTCCTCTATTGACACTGTGAAACTTCTTTTTAAAAGTTATTTAAAGTGATTGTAAAGGTTTTTCTGCTTTCCTGTAAAAGAGAAACTTAACCAGAGAGGAGAGCAATGAAACTGGTTACACACAATTTTGTTAAAATATTAAATATATTGGGGGGGGGGGGGAAGTCCTCAAGCAAAACCAGGGCCATTTATTGATCTCACTAATGTAAAAAGCAAGCAGAAACACAATAACTTCCCATGCTTTAAATACAACATGCGCCATCTTTATATTTGTGGTTCCAGATTTGATGAGCTAAATTTAGGATCTTCAGCAATGTGTTCCCCATTTGAAAACGAATTGTAGTGCACACTCTTTTTAATCTGTTGAATGAGCAGCAGGCTGTCAACTGTCATCATTTTAGAAAGGTTCTCTCATTCTGAAAATCCGTATTTCTTTCTCATACAGGAGGGAGAAAGGATTCAGCCACACTGGCTTAAAACATTCCTCCCTTCTTCCCACAAAAAATGGCAGGAGTGAATCTACTTGCTTGGACCTGTCTACCATCAAGAGAAGGCAAATCAGAAACTATTTAAAAGTATGAATGGCTTGAGAAGAGAGTGTTGAAGGAGTGGGAGAAGAGAAATAGCATACGTCAAAGTTATACTTGAAGATGGCACCCAGGAAAGCTGCAACTCATGTGTTTTATCCAGGGGAAAGCTACTTTTAACTTGAGGCCTTCCTGCATCCATCTCCGCAAAGCAAAGATGTGACTGTGCTCTGGATGCTGTTTTAGGCATCTGCTTCAAGGTAGACACCTTCAGACCTCTCCAAGCCAAGAAAGATTGAGACTTGAGTCATTTGAAGGCCTTGAGATCTAAGGAGCTCTGCTTTCTCCAAAGAGAATAAGGTGATGTCTCCAAGACAGAGACTACTGTATAACCTCAAAGAGCTTAACTTCAGTTGAATCTGGAAGAGAATATCAGACAGAAATAATTTTCATGTGCTGAGAGAAGGTCCTGAAACTAGTAATTTAGGATGGAAATTCAACACTTCAAAGTAAGCAGAGGGGCACACTGTACTGAGAAGGCAATACTTCTGGCAAAGCTTTGAGGCCACCACAGCACTAAGTCCCAAAAGAATATGAATACATGAGGGAAATTAATGTAGCTAATCAACCACACTGTTGAATTCTGTACATATGAATTGTGGCAGTAACAAGCCATGTCCTTACCTGAAGGAGCTGCTGACTCTTCAACTCAAAGACTAATCGAGCCATGTAACTAAAAATATTAAAGGGAATTGCTGGGAAGAGCCACTCTGGGGAACGGGAAAACAAGGGAAATAGAGAAATAAACAAAAATTTGTTGAAACTCAAGCTGACGTTCCCAGGAACAGAAGAAAGCTGCTGCTGGTTAAACAAATACAGTTGTGAATAGCTGCGAAGCTGATTGTGGCTAGCAATGATCAGAACCACTGTTTATAATGGGAGGTGAGATATAGCCAGTTGGTCTTAGAATGAGTTCGGCCAGCTTGTGTTTCGGAGGGCTAAGGGTTGGATGCAGTGCACAACAATAAAATTAGTATCTTGCCTAAACATGGCCTGCACAACATTTGAGCAGCTTTTATTCACTGCTGCACCATCTATTTCAGCCTGACTTATGTTGATTTGATTTGTATTCATCCCCGCAATTCCCAAAGTTGCTTTTATTCTCTGTGTATCACAATCCGTTGTCCCAGCATCCAAATGTACTGTCAAAGTATACAAGGTTTCTAATTCTACACAACTCTGATGCACACAGAACAAGTGTTCAGCAGACCTGTCTATGGCTCCATCAGCAAACAGTAATAAACCTAGCTTCCTGTATTCATGAGAGACATTTGCATAAGAGACTTTATAGTTGCTTGCTGTGACAAATACGACAATTTCCTAGAATATTTTTGGGAGATATTGTATTAATTATATGTATCGTGGACCAGGGATTTTATGTATTTTCATGGAGTCCTCCTATAGCCAAGAACAATGCGGGTTGATTAGGCAAAATCATTTAGGTTGCAACATCTCTAGGGAGGTACCTCAAGCTGAAGAGGCTCTCGTATACTAGTTCAGACTGGATTCTCCAGAGACCATCAGATAGAGAGAGGCCTTTGGATAATATCTTGAGTTTAAACTGACTCAGGGTCGTCTTTTTGATCCAGCAAATGGACAGAACTTTCTGTCTAAGAGGGTGACCAAAGCCTTCCATAAGCACTGGGGAAGGATTGACACCTACCAGTTGGGGTGACCTCTGATAAACTTTTTAGCATGTGTAGAGGTTCTTTTATTGTTTATAATATGTTTGGTCTGTAATCCTTTCATTTTAAGAATAAATGTGTGGTAACTCATAACTGCTTGGAGAGTAGCGAAGCACAGAGGCTGGGCTGGTTAAGTTTGGCTTGTTGGGAATAACCCAGTATAGGCAGGGAACTGTGCAACCACAGTTCAGAAGGGAAAGTGACATTGGTCTCCTCCCAAGAGAGGTGACAGCTGAGGAACATAGAATGGGTGCTCATGTTGGACATTGTGGTGGTGTGGGGAGAGGGGCGGGAATACAGGTGCAGTTGTCATGAACTGTGACTCTTGTATATAAAATCTTTCACTTCTTAGGTATTAACATAGTTTGATCCAAGATTAAGGCCATTTTGGCCTGAAAATTGTAAACTGCAGACAATTTCAAAATCTCAGAAATTGAAATTCTGTTTAGCAACACTGTGTAGAATGCCTGTATCTCCTCATGTTGCATTATCTGGAACATTATAGTAATAAGAGTTTCTTGGGACAAAATGAGATTTCCTGCTACTGTGTATTCATATGAGCAGTCATGTACATGTAGGGAGTTAATTTGAAAGGGCTTTAATATGCATGATTTTAGCAAATTACACAACATTTCCCCTTTCAGGATACTCAGCTTTTCATAGATTCTGGAAAGTGAGTTTTACTATTAACTTCTCATACGCCTCAATTTACCGTTTTGTGTCGCATGCTTTATTCTTCATCGAGGGTCTTCAGTTTTGTCTTTTGATTCAAGCTTGTTGGCCTTTTTACTACAAACTCTCTCTCCCCTTCCACACCATCCCAAAAGTGGCAGTTCATGGTCCAGAAACTTTTCAAATGTTTTTTAGTCAGCCAGTTCTATGTCTGTAATTTTTACACAGAAGTGGTTAAAACGTGAGTAGTCAGTGATTGATCAGATTAAAATTGCCTGACTGGCCCTGGCATCAGCAACTGCTTGCAATTGCAAATGACTGTAATGGTATTAGAGGTCATTCCCTCCTAAAATCAGCTCAAACTATTTTAACAGTATCAAGTCATCAAGTTTATAGTTTATTTTGTTATAAAATGATATTGTCAATCCTAGAACTTCAAAAATCATGTAAAGGTTTTTTTTTTAATTGTCCCTCCTCTCCACCCACAATTATATGTTGGCATGTAGGCTGTTTTTTAAACACCATTTGCCCCATCCTTCAGTGTGTTAGGGTTACTAATGCTCAGAAATGTATTGTAACACAATTTTATCCCCCCACTGCAGGAGCCCTTGCTAGAAGAAACAACCAGGAATGAGACTACATTATGCTAGGCATTGTACACATGCATAGTAAGAGAATGTGCTTGCCAGTGATGGATTTGTGAGGTGTGAGCTGGAACTGAGATCCATGAAATGCATATAGGGCCACAAAACCTCCATTAGATGGAAACAATTTTTAATACTTGCTGAGCTGAATTCAAAGTGGTCAGCTACAGATGAAAGGTTCAGTAGCTCATTAGCAATGTGTCCTGAGGCATCCAGTCTCCCAGAAGTGCTAATGTTACAGTCTCAGGAAGGAGGCATGAGTTCTAGAATGATAAATTTACCAAATTTATTGTGACCTTTTTGGAGTTAACTCAGGCATGGTCTTCCGGTGTGGACAAACAGACAATCTCCCACACGTTGCTCTCTATCTTTAATGCACAATATAATAAAGTGCTGCACTCTGTTCTTAAAGGAACAGCTCTCGTTAACCAAAACACAAATGTCACAGGTAAGACAAATATTAACTAGGGCTGTCAAACTATTAAAAAAATCGTGATTGATCATGCGATTAAACAATAGAATACTATTTGTTTAAATATTTTTGGCTGTTTTCTACATTTTCAAATATTGATTTTAATTACAACAGAATACAAAGTATATGGTGCTCACTTTAGATTTATTTTTGCTTACAAATATTTGTGCAGTAAAAAACAAAAGAAACAGCATTTTTCAATTCAACTCATAGAAGAACTGCAACGCAAATTGAACTTACGAATGTGGAATTTATATACAAAAAAACCCTGCATTCAGAAACAAAACAATGTAAAACTTTAGACCCTACAAATGCACTCTGTCCTACTTGTTCAGCCAGTCACTCAGACAAACAAATTTGTTTACATTTGCAGGAGATGATGCTGCCCACTTCTTGTTTGTCACCTTAAAGTGAGAACAGACTTTCGCAAGACACTGTTGTAGCTGGTGTTGCAAGATGTTTACATGCCAGATGCGCCAAAGATTCATATGTCCCTTCATCTTCAGCCACCATTCCAGAGGACATTTGTCCATACTTATACTGGGTTCTGCTCGATAATGATCCAAAGCAGTGCAGCTCAGTGCATGTTCGTTTTCATCATCGGAGTCAGATGCCACCAGCAGAAGGTTGATTTTGTTTTTTGATGGTTCAGGTTCTATAGTTTCTGTATTGGAGTTTTGCTCTTTTAAGACTTCTGAAAGCATGCTCCTTATCTTGTCCGATTTTGGAAGGCACTTCAGATTCTTAAACCTTGGGCTGAGTGCTGTAGCTATCTTTACCTCACATTTGTGCTGGGTTATCATTCGAGACTGTTGTAATATGAAATACATGGCAGAATGTGGGTAAAACATCAGGAGACATGCTATTCTCCACCAAGGAGTTCAGTCAGCATTTAATTAATGCATTATTTTTTTTAATGAGCATCATCAGTATGGAAGCATATTCTCTGAAATGGTAGCTGAAGGATGAAGGGGCACATGAATGTTTAGCATATCTGGCATATAAATACTTAGCAGTGCTGGCTACAAAAGTGCCACGCGAACGCCTGTTCTCACTTTCTGGTGACATTATAAATAAGAAGCCAGCATTGTTATCTCCCATAAATGTAAACAAACTTTTACATTTTTTTTCAGCGATTGGCTGAATAAGTAGGACTGAGTGGACTTGTAGGCTCAAAAGTTTTACATTGTTTTGTTTTTGAGCGCAATTATGTAACAAAAAAATTCAACATTTGTAAGTTGGACCTTCATGACAGAGATTGTGTTATGGATGAGATGAATTGAAAAATATTATTTATTTTTATAATTTTTAGAGTGCAAATATTTGTAATAAAAATAATAGAAAGTGAACATTTTATGCTTTATATTCTGTTGTATATTAAAACAATATATTAGAAAATGTAGAAAAACATCCAAAAATAGAAATAAATTTCAGTTGATATTCTGTTTAACAGTGCAATTAAAACTGCTGAATCGTAACTGATTTTTTTGAGTTAATCATGTGAATTAACTGCAATTAATTGACAGCTTTAATATTAAGAGTTAACCCAGTTCCCTTCTGCATACATTGTTTTGGAGTATAAAATCAATCCAACAATTACTCCAGAGTCCTTACTAGAGCTAGTCATGAATTTTCTAATGATTGGCATTTTCCAACTAAAAAGAAAGTCACTGAAACGTGGGGACCATGGTTCTTGAATGATGGTCCCAAGAGCATGTAGGAGCTAGCAAGTTCCAGTGAGCTGCTCACAGTTGACAAAACTAGAAGCTGAACTCTGACAGAGTCATGGGCAATAGGTGGAGCCCCCCTTTGGAGAGGCTAGCTGCTGGCTCTACTCTTTCCGCCCACCCCCACACTCGGTCGCAAGAATCCTGGACCAGCTGCAGTCCTGAGTGTGTGCCCCCACCCCACCCTTTGGCTGGAGGAGCCCTGGGGGCTGGCCCAAGTCCCGAGTGTCCCCACACCTGCAGGGAGGAGTCCCAGGTTTGCTGAAGTCCCGAGTGCCCCCCCCTTTGGCCAGAGGAGCTCTTGGCGTTGGTCAAAGTTCTGAGCACCGCCCCCCTCGTCCAGAGGAGCCCTGGTACAGCTGAAGCCCAGCCCCGTTTCCCCCAACTCTCCCCCCCCCCCAAAAAAAAAAAAAAAATCAGTCTGAGCATGGAACTAACTGAGCTTCAGTCTCCCACATTGCAGGAAAGTGCCATAACCACCAGGCTGATAGCTGCCTCAGCCCCAGAACAGCTCTGTCTTGCCTTTTGTGAAAAACTTATGGCCTCAGTTTCATCCTGATGCTCAATGGGAGAACTTTTGAAATCTCAAAATCCTATGTGGTGGTAGAACTGTTTCCTGCTCAGTTATAGTCCTCACACTAATGTATGCATAAATTCTCTCCCCTCAAATAGATAATCAGGAGGGTTTGAACCCATAACCTTCAGATGTACAGCACTTACCTTTTCCCTTTGAGTGTTAGGAATAACTGGTTGGGGGAAAGTATAGTGTTATCCTCTCTGTGAGCTAGTTCATACCAAGACATACACCACATGCTTACACAAGGATTTGAGAGTGAGCAGAGGAGTGCTGAGCATCATAATTCTAGTTTTTGTTTGTGGTTTGTGTAGTAGCATTTTCTAGTGCTCATGGTAGTTGTGGTGGTGTCTTTTCACAAAGGAAGATGTTGGTATATTCTGTCCTGCCTTTGCATTTGGTCTGTGAAAGGTCAGAGGGCCATTCGGGGTCAGTGGAGAGTCTGGAAGAAGAGGTTATTATAAACCTCAGGAAATTAACCCCCTCTCTGAAATATGTCCACCCATGATCAGTCTTTAAGTCCTAGAGTCTTCTCCCCTCCAGGCCACCCCACCCCACACCTTCCAGGAGAAGCTTGATAAAGCATTTCTTGTAGCAGCTATGAATCGGAAGTCAACTACACATCCATTCGAGTTGATCTTCTATGTAATTAGCATTATGTCATCTTTCATAGCTCTGATCCCTTGAACTAGTAAACATGTACCTCCCTTCCTTCATCTTGTTTTCTGGTTCAGTAGATTCTGTGTGCAGGGAAAGATTACCTTAGCTCTAGCAGTCCAGCACTGCTGGAAGAAGCCCAATGAATGTCTCCAGGGGATTTGTGCCTTTGCTGGATTCTTCGGCGAGCAGTCCTCATCAGAGGTGCAGGACTGAATAGGGTTTCTTTCTCATCCCAGAGATCTTGGTTCCTCACCTTGAGCTGCAAATGGGAAGATTGCTCTTCAGGTTACAAGTGATTAACACAGCACTGATGTAAAATTAAACAAATGGAAACATTAGCAAAAGAAGCCCTCATCTTGATAAGCTGGGCAGAACACATTTGATAATCATTGAAATACTACTTGCCTAACCTGTGTTCAAACAAGTGAAGTGGCTGAGTCCAATCTGCCAGGGAAATTGGAAATGTATCTGAAGTTTTCTGATGACAACTTATCTCAATGCTTGCAGATCTACAGCAACCAGTAATGCCAAGCTTTCACTTTTCTGGAGTTGCCAGGAAAAGGAGGGCTTCTGTGTGACAGACATCATGTTCTCCATCTCTTGAGTTCACCTAATGTATACCGGTCTTTCTGATCACTTGTCCTAATGAAACTAAAAGTAGGCAAAATAAGTCTGATTTTGATTGCCCCTGATTGTAGTAGTACTCTGACCTGCTGGTTTTTGGGAGATTACCTTCCTGTCTCTTGAGTCAAAAGTCCAGGGTAGGGTTCGACAACCTTTCAGAAGTGGTGTGCCGAGTCTTCATTTATTCACTCTAATTTACGGTTTCGCGTGCCAGTAATAACATTTTTAGAAGGTCTCTTTCTGTAAGTCTTTAATATATAACTAAACTCTTGTTGCATGTGAAGTAAATAAGGTTTTTAAAATGTTTAAGAAGCTTCATTTAAAATTAAAATGCAGAGCCCCTCAGCCCGATGGCCAGGATCCAGGCAGTGTGAGCTCCACTGAAAATCAGCTCGCGTGCCGCCTTCAGCACGTGTGCCGCAGGTTGCCTACCCCTGGTCCAGTGTGTTACAAGACTTCAGAAAAGTTGTTTAAAGGGTCAGCTCATGAAACAGAGTCCTTGGTTTATGAGACCATGTCAAAAAGGTTAGTCTCCACCTTACCGATCTCTAAGAACATTATGTACAAAAAGAACCTACCCACCACTAGTGTATCTGAACACAAGATTGCTTGCAGCTTTTTGCTACTTCGGGGGTGTTGGAGTTTTTTCAAAAAGGGGGTGGTTACAGTTAGGCCTTTTAGGGGTCTGGCATTCACCCTGCAGGCCCCTAAAGGGCACACAATCTAATAGAAAACTTTTATGTTCTCAAGAACCAGGTGACCAGCGTAACTTAAAATATCTCTGCTAGACTGCACCATATTTATGTTTGGAGTCAAAAACTGGTTCTGTTTAACCTCTCCAGGGATAAGGGCCTATTACCTAAGAAGCAAAGTCACTTTGTGGATTGAGTGAATCTCTGAGATGTGATATTGTAGGTAGTGACCTGGCAATCACACCACACCAGTAGTCAATATTTCAGAATCAATATCCGTGCTTTAGTGAATGTGGATTATTTGGATGCAGTGTTTTTAGGAGGCACAGTCCGTCCAATACATTCCTTCTCCTCACCACTATTTCTATCTCAGCCTATCGATTATTTATCATTGAAGTATTGCTATGCATAGCTCAGATGCCAGTATTAAGCTGTTCACAGATAGGGAGATTTTGGTCTTAGTTTGTAAATAGATTTTCTGAACGTACCCAGGGGTAAATTAATTGTCATTTTAACCAAAAGGCACTCCATTGAGCAAAAAGTGGCTTTTTTTTTTTTATATAAAAGCATCAACAGTCTTTGAGATTAGATGTAAATCCACTAGTGTAATTAAATAGTGCCTAATACCAGGAAAATTGAACCTGCATACCAAGATGCGCTAGGCATCAAATACAAAAAAATTATACCACTGACTGGCAATATTGTGCATGGATAGTAGCAATCCTGTTTAAACAGCTTATAAGTAGCCTGCTATATAAGGTGTATATTGGACAATAAAAGTCTAGTAAATTATTGTAGATACTGAACACTAATGTTGTGTTGTAATAGCAAGAAGAAAATACTATATTTAGTGCAGGACATAGCAGGCACCCTGAGGACTAATTTTTGTAAGCATCTCACAGCTCCTAAATAAAGAGTTGTTTTACATTTAACTTTTCTGAGGATGCAGTTTGCAACTTCTACATTTATTTTAGCTTCTGATTACGTTCACGAGTATGTTACTGAAAAAAGACATTCTGTTTGTATGCAATCAGCAAAGTGGAATTGGAGATCCTGCTAAAAATCAAACCAACCCACCCTTTGTTTTTTGTTTCCTAAGCAGAAACTTCACTATGAGGCGGGGTGGATGGAGGAAACGAGCCAGTAATGACGATGGCTGGGGGATATGGGTATGTTTAAAACCAAAAGACTTTTCATTGAAAGGGTAAATAAATGCAATGTTCTTGATGCTTTTTTGATTTTTTAAAAAAATATTTAATGTATAAAGAGCCTCAAAACACACACACGTGTATTTGCTCCACTTGAAAGAGACTGTGTATCAGATTAAAAATCATTCCAAAAAAATATGTCCTGACTTTCAGAGGTGTTCAGCAAATCCAACCAATAAATTGTACTTATTTATTAGTCCGTGTTCATCAGGTCTTACTGTAACATTCCAAACCCTGGAGAAACTTTCAACAGTTTAAAAACTAAAGAACAACCTACTGAAAGAATTAATGTTTAGTCCACTCTTTTCTCTCCCCCCCTCCCCTTAGAAAAAATAATAGATTGACCTTACACCAAAGTTGAGCTGTTCGATAAATTATTGTAGTCTTTTAGTCCTCAGAGTAGGAATAGGAGCTTTTTTGCCATTGGGGAAATTGAATAGGTCCATTTCTGAGAGATTTGAAGTTACAGATTTCCTCTTCATCTAAATCCTTTACAGTTGGACATGTGATATCGAAATTAGGTGTCTTTGTTAAGTGTATACCACACCACCATGTGTCATGTACATGTAGGAAGAAAGAATTCATGAATTATTTCAGGAAAATTCTATGGCCTGTATATACAGGAGGTCAGACTAGATGATCACAATGACCCTTTCTGGCCCTCGAATCGCTGAAGGTTAATGGATTTGAGTCTCTACCCTCTTCTTAGAGCACATAGATCGTGAATTACCATCCAAACTCACTCTCCGTGGCTTTATTAATTTTCATTTGGCTTTATTACTCAAACAATAAGAAAACATAAACCCCTGCCTAAGCTTCCTCCCTGAGCTTGACTTTCTTGAGAGTTTCTTCAGAATTTCCTCTGAACTAGATAATTCTCCTTTAGAGAGCAACTCCCATGTCCTTTACAGCCAGAGTAGAGGTTACAAGCCACACCTTCCCAGCAGGTCTACAGACCTAAAGGCATTCTGTGTGAGATTCTAACACCTGCCACCCGGGTGAGTAAATAAAGAGCCTTGCTACGTTGCTAGCTTGGTGCAACTGTTTAATTAGCAGGAGTTTGGATTAAATGTATTACTCATGGTTTGGAGAAACCGCACATGAATTTTGCAGTTCATCCAAAATAAGTTTCAGGAGGGAAAACCAAATTTATACCAGTATTTTCAGGAGGGAATATCTGATTGAGTTTTCAGTTTTGTTGAAACTGACTGTTTTGTAGGTAGGCATCAGAAAATGAAAATAGTCATTGCTTTGGTTCATGTTTAAATTTCTCTTATTTAAATTCTAGGGAGGATACATGTCTGCAAAGGTCCAGAAACTGGAGGATCAATTCCAGTCAGATGCGGCTATACAGCATCAGAAGGATGGAACTTCATCATCCAGTATCTTTAGTGGAGTTGCCATCTATGTAAATGGCTTTACAGGTGAGACTTTCGTTTTTCTCCTGAACATTAAGTGATCCTCATCCTAATGCCTCTCTACGCTGCTGGTGAGGTATAAAGGAGCCTTATTGTACATGAGAATCAGGTCTTAAATATATATAGCTGAATAAGAATTTGCAGTGGTATAAATAAAATTTAATTATTATTGTGAAATGTTCATTGGAACATTATGATAAAGGATCAGGTGGCTTTCTGTACGAAATCATTTTCTTCAACTAGTCATAATGTGACAAAAATATTGTTCCATTTGAAATTTTACTCCGACTAGAGTTTTTTCCTAAGTTTGGCAGAATTTGGTCTTACAGTTTGTAACCAGAACACTCCCAATGAAATATTAAGTTGGGGTGGATCTTTTCACTCAAGCCAGAGAGCTGAATTTAAAAAACTGAAACTTGATTAGTTGTCTTAGGGCTAATAATTTTGTCTTCTTAAGAAAGAAAGATGCTTTAAATTGATGTCCATCAGACATCAAATCAGAATTGCTACTGAAAGATTCCATACTGGCATCTGTTTTAATTTTTCAATTCCAAAACTAAGCATTTTTTTCACAGTTTAATTATATGTATCGCCATTGACATTGTCATTAACCAAGATGTGGACCAATTGGAGAGAGTCTAGAAGAGAGCAAGAAAAATGATAAAAGGTTTAGAAACAGCGTCTGTGTCAGGGGTGTGCAAAGTTTTTGGCCCAAGGGCCACATTTGGATATGGAAATTTTATGGCGGGCCATGGATGCTCATGAAATTGGGCATTGGGATGGGGGGGAGAGGGAGAGGGCTCCAGCTGGGTTCTGAGATGGGGCCAGAAATGAGAAATTTGGGTTGCGGGAGGGAGCTCCGGGCTGGGGCAGTGGGTTGGAGTATGTGGAAAGGGTGAAGGCTGGGGATGAGGAGTTGCGGGTGCAGGAGGGTGCTCTGGGTTGGAACCAAGGGGTTCAGAGAGTGGGAGGGGGATCAGAGCTGGGGATTGGGTACAGGAGGGGGGTGGGGTATAGGCTATGGCCTGCACTTGCCCTAACCCTAACCCAGCCAATGGCAAATGCAGGGACAGCACTTGGGTCAGAGGCAACATGCGGAGCTCCCTGACTGCTCCTACGTGTAGTTGCCAGAGTGGGTATATGCTTCTGCTTCCGGAAGCCATGTGGAGCCATGCCACGCGCAGGGTGGAGCAAACCCTGGACCCTGTTCCCCAGCGGGAGTTTGAGGGCCAGATTAAAACGTCTGAAGGGCGGAATGTGGCCCCCAGGCCGTAGTTTGCCCACCGCTGGCCTACGAAAAAGGGTTAAAAAAATAGGGCATATTTAGTCTTGAGAAAAGAAGACTGGGGGAATTTGATAAGTCTTCAAATAAGTTAAAGGCTGCTATAAAGATAATTGTGATCAGATCTCCATGTCTATTGACAATAGGAAAAGAGGTAATGGGCTTAAGCTACAGCAAGGTTAGATATTAGGAAATACTTCCTAACTGTAAGAATAGTTAACGAATGGAACAGGTTACAACGGAGCTTGTGCAATTCCTGTCATTGGAGGCTTTTAAAAACAGATTAAACAAATATCTGTCAGGGATGGTCCAGCTAAACTTGGTCCTACCTCAGCACTAGTGTGTGCAAAAGGCAAAACTGAAACAGACATGAAAACCAAAGTAACATGCCTGGTATAGCCATGGTTTACCACTGGTACTTAGTACACTATCACTGGTTCAATTTTTAGAGTAGACAGGGCCAATTAGTTGAAATCTTTTGTGTGTATTTTCTTTAAAACAGTGGGTCTCAACTTTTCCAGACAACTGTATCCCTTTCAGAAGTTTGATTTCTCTTGCGTATCCCTAAGTTACACCTCTATTAAAACTTGCTTGCTTACAAAATCAGACATAAAAATCTGTCACAGCACACTATTACTGAAAAATTGCTTACTTTCTCATTTTTACCATACAATTATAAAATAAATCAACTGGAATATAAATATTGTTCTTTCATTTCAGTGTTTAGCATATAGAGCAGTAGAAACAAGTCATTGTATGAAATTTTAGTTTGTACTGACTTCAGTATGTAGTCTTTTTATGTAGCCTGTTGTAAAACTAGGCAAATATCTGGATGAGTTGATGTACCCCCTGGGTTGAGAACCACTTCTTTAAAGATTGGAAAATTTACCTATAATTCTTCTTTTAAGATATTTTTAGATACTTCCTCTCCCCCTTACAACTCAGAAATTTCAGTTTTGGCTTTTTAATTTTTTTTTTTTTGAGGTAGTAGCTTTTTATCTTTGACTGTTCCGTAAGAATAATTATTGTTTTACACACATGAAAAAATGTACTTTTAATTTCTGAAATGTTATGTTTTTATTATTATTTTTAATTTGTAGGGAATTCCTTGCTTTCTGTATAATTCAGGAATTGATTGGGCAGGTTCTAACTGGAGCTGATGTATTGGCAGTTGGTCAGTGCATGTCATCAAAGAGAGCTTTTTCTCGGCTACTAATATTTCAGAGAGCCAAAAGCTTAAGAGCTTGAGAGAGTTTTCCACCTGTGGTGGAATCTCAAAAGTAGGAATCCTGTGATAATATCAAAGAAGAGTTATAAGCAAGTCATTTTTCTTTCTTCCTAGGAATAAACTGCTTTCTAGCAAGGCCATATACAGCATTTCATTAATTTCATGTGAGAAAATACCAATCAGAAGATGTGGAGGAAATTCATCTGATTTTGTTGTGTGTTGATGCTTATGTAAAATGGGCCTTGTTTAACATTTTTAAATGAACCTGATCATGAAATCTTTGTGTTTGAAGCAGTCTTTCCAGAAACACAATTTGCCTAAACTTCTGTGGGTTTGTTTACTTGTATTTTGAAGAAATGACACAAGTCTCTTAAGAAATTACTGGATTTTCAGAAAAAAGTTGCTCTGTATTTTAATCAACCCTGGTTTTAGATTTCTGAATTTCCGGATTCCATAAGTGTTTTTCAGTGACAAAAAATGCAGGAATACTTCTACAGTTGGATTTTTGTTAATTTTACAGATCCTTCAGCTGATGAATTAAGGAGGTTAATGATGTTGCATGGTGGCCAATACCATGTGTACTATTCCAGATCCAAAACAACGCACATCATTGCCACAAATCTTCCAAATGCTAAAATAAAAGAACTGAAAGGGGAAAAGGTGGTTCGACCAGAATGGATCATAGAAAGGTAAAATTAGAAGGATGGTGATCTGACTGATTGTTTCGTTTTGCATTTGATGTATTTCAGTTGGAGCAGGCTTCTTCTCCCTTTAAAAAAAGAAAATGTCTAGAAAAACTACATTCTGAATGTTTGTATTAGGATTGATTTATGGTTTTAATTTTAATTGAATATTGTATTTTAGTTACAATCCAATTTGTTTTTTATCAGACCACACACTAAAAAAATTGCACTTTTTGAATTTTTTTTGCATATTTCCATATTTCGATAATGGCCTCAAAACATGGAAATGTAGATCTGGAGGGGACTTCGAGAGCCCATCTAGTCAATCTACCTATACTGAGACACAATCAACTATACCTAGATCATCCCTGACAGTTGTTTTGTCTACCCTATTCTTAAAAACGTGCAATGATGAGAATTCCACAGTCTCCCTTTGTAACCTATACCAGTACTTAACTGTATAGTTAGTAGGATTTTCCTACTATCGGACCTAAATCACCCTTGCCACAGATAAAGCCGATTACTTCCTTTCCTGGCTTCAGGAGATGTGATGAACAGCTGATCATAATTATCTTTATAACAACCTTTAACATATTTAGAGACTGTTACCATATTTTCTCCTCAGTGTTCCTTTCTCAGGACGAAACTTACCCAGCATTTTAGCTTTTTCTCATAGGTCATGTTTTCTAAATCTTTTTTCATTTTAGCTTCTCTCCTCTGGGTTCTCTGCAACTTATTCACTTCCTTTTTGAAGCGTGACACCCAAAACTGGTTCTCACCAGTGCTGAGGAGAACAGAACAATTTTAGTGGCATGATGTATTATTTTTTTCTCTACATGTTATAGATAACTTGTGTTTTAATCTGTCATGTAAGACTTACTCATAAAGTGCAACTTGAATGTGTGAGCTAGTCCTTTTCTGTTCGGCTACAGTCAGATATTGTCTAAGGGTATGTCTACACTAATTGATCCCCGAGCACTCTCCTGTCGACTCCTGTACTCCAGCACTGCAAGGGAGGTGCAGGGGTAGTCGACAGGGGATCGGTAGTAGTTGACTCACTGCAGTGAAGACGCCGCAGTGAGTAGATCTAAGTACGTCGACTTCAGCTACTTTATTCTTGAAGCTGAAGTTGTGTAACTTAGATTGATTTCCCCCTCCTAGCTCCAGTATAGACCGATATGTAGATATAGACCAGTATAGATCGATTTCCCCCTCCTAGCCCCAGTATAGACCGATATGTAGATATAGACCAGTATAGATCGATTTCCCCCTCCTAGCCCCAGTATAGACCACGGCGCTGAGTAATCTCCTTTTGCCACCATTAAATAAATGAAAAAGAGTTTATCTTACATAAAATATCTGGTTGTTCTGAATAATCTGTCAGGGTACATAGACTTGAATAAGCAGAAATATTATTTTTTATTTTAATTACCAGTGTGGATTGATATAAATCACTAATTTTAATGATGACTTAAATCAGCAAGCAGGAAACTTTAATCAGTGTTAATCATGTTTTGTATTTGTACTTTAGTTCTTAAAGGTTGGTTGTCATTGGTTAATAATAATTAAAACATGTTGAGTTGGCACTAAACCTAGCCTTTGCACTTTTACTAAAAATACCCCAGACTAAATCTTAGGTGCTTGGGGTGGAGAGGTGTGCTCCAGCAGACACTGGTTCCTGGGGCGGCACTCCAGCTGGGGGCAGCCTGGGGCCCTGCCACTGCTGCTTGGGGGTGGCCTGTGGCTCCGCTGCCACCACTCCAGCCTGGGGCCCTGCTGCTCCGGGCAGGGGGAGGCATGGGGCCTTGCCACCACTGCTCCCGGACCACTGCTCCATAGTGAAGATACCTAAGAAGAGAGATTCTAATCACATCTTTTTAAAGATTGGAAATTTGCCAACATGATGCATGTCTTTAAAAAAAAAAAAAAAAAAAAGGAGTTGCCAAGAGATTCCAGAAATTAGACCAGTGAGACTCACCTAATCTCCAGGGGGAGCCTCTGCTCCTATTTTGTAATTAAGCATAAAGTAAAATACTAGAATTAATATAAACTGGTACAGTGAAACCATTTCAGTTTCTTTAAGGGAAATTGTCTCTCCAACATATTAGTTCTTTGAAAAATGTAATAAAATGGAAAATACTGACTGGAAGGACATAATATAGCTGTCTTTTCAGCTGCTTTTAATATGACTTCTCATAAGAAACAATTAAAAAATAATGATGGGATAAAGGAAATATTATGGCAAGATTAAAAATTGGTTTTGTTGGGTAAAAAAAAAGTCAACGTGAAGAATTCTTTATAGTAAAGACCACTTAATAGTAGGTTGAAATTAAATGTTGGGACTGTTAATATATTAAGGCATGATCCTTTGAGGCACCTAGTGACGCCAGTGTGAATTGAGAATGCAGCGTCTTGAAAGATCAGAATCTTAATTGGTAGAGATAATAAGTAGAAAACTGAAGTTTGAGAACTTAATTGTTTAGATTAGTAAAATCTTCAGGGGGTTGTGAGACATTCTAGGTAGATTTTAACACACAGGAATTGAGGAGCATCATTGCAGATGAAATATATCAGGTATAAATATAAAGCAATATACGAGCTGAAATTATCGAAACGTCTCAGCAGTTGAAGGAAATAGGATGTTTCAGCACATTGAAATGGATGTTGTATTATAATACAAATTTTGTTTTACGAAATAGTGGTACATCACCTGAAAAACTGGAGGACATCTCAAAAGAAAGATGTAGCAGAGGTTATAAAGGTTCTGAATATGGTGATACAAAAATTATTAGTGGTTTTAAATATGAAAATAGATTGTCAAATAGATTAATCTGGAAGTGAGAAGTTAGAGAAGAATTGCAGTATTCATATTTACTAAAGACACAGTGGAAACTGACGTGTCCCATATTTTTTTAAAATCTCATTCAATAATACAAGAAGGAGGAGAAACTGGAAATAAAAGGGAAGTCTGTTTAGAATAGACTTGCAAAATTCTGCTCCTCTCTTCCCCAGAACTAGGTGGGGCTCCCCCTCCCCACCGATGAGTAAATAGAAAGACCCTTTATTTCCCAGTAATAAAGGGTTGGATAATAGATGTTATCCTATGCCAATATATTTTCATGGCAATTGTGTAAGTTTGATTTGGAAATAATAAAAGGAAACACTGTTTTATGAAGCATATAATCAGCCTATGGAATCCATTACTCCAGGAGGTCATTGGCATGTCTAGACTGCATTTTAAAACTTGTTGCAGAGAGTTTCAAGTCCTGGGTCTATAGACTTGGGCTCACATTAGGGCTTTAAAAACAGCTGGGTAGACCTTTGGGCTTCAGCCCAATCCCAAAGTCTGTGCTGCCGTTTTTACCGCAGTAGTATGAGACCAGGTCTGTAGACAAGGGCTCCGAGACTTACGCCGGTCTAGACATACCCATTGGGGCATGTCTACACTGGAATTGTAGCTGTTAGTGAAGTGTGTAATACAGCTTGAAATGGGGGTGAGAGATCACAGTGCAGACAGTGTCAATGGTATGTGTGTGACCGATGCAGCTACCTCAGTGGATAAAATCTTAGCCTAGAAAATACCAGTATTGAGTACTATGTTTGTATTCAAAGTTGACAGGATAATTTTGTGACTGTCACTTTGGGATATTCCAGTTCATGTGATGATATGAAAAAATGCTCATACTTCAGGAGTATAAATGCTTGGTTACTACACCAACATTTTTTATACTTGAAAGGTTTGAAATGTCATTTAATTCACAGTATTCATAAAGGAATGTCATTGAAGTTGTATAAATGTATCAAAATGTACTTAATTCATCTGTTTTGGGAAATTTTTGTTGTAGCTGTTTTGATTACACCTTTCCCTAGAAACCTTTTCAGTTCTCTCTTAAAAAATGCTAACTTGTTTGTTTAGCTAATTAGGTAACATGATCTCCTTCAACATTCTCTAATTGTACCATGACAGCCAGTAGAAGCTTTTTCCTCCGCCTATGTCCCTTAATAGAGTACAGGTCTAAGCTAGTTAGGAAATGTATCATGGAGAAAAAAGTATTGAGGTGTTAATAAATGGTTTTGACCTCTCTTAGAAGCTTTGAATCTCGTCTAATTGGTTGATTCTCATATATATCTCACCCCTCCCTGGGGTAAAAAGGACTTCCACGTTAGCAACACCTCTGTTTCAGAGTGCAGTATGGAGATCTGCCTGTGGTCAGGGGAAGGGACAGTGGCCAGGAAGGGAGCACATCATCTCCACCAACACTGCGACAGAGATCAGGAAGGAAAGATTAAAATCTCATTCTGGGTGGGTTTTTGTTCTTGTCAGGATCCCACTTTAATGGAGAAGGGTCCTGAGGAAGCTATCAGCTTCTCCAAGGCCTAACAGTGCAAGTCTGGTGGATAGAGACAGGGCATATCAGAAGCAAGAAACTGGAATGATCAATGACAAATCTTCATGAGAAGAACCTCTGGAAGCTTTCTTCTCTACCTTGCCAGTATCTATAGATTTGGACACAGGAGGGGACTGTTGAGCCTGTAGAATTGCAGAAGCTGATAACTTTTTAAAGGTGAATCAGATCCTAGTGAAATTCCCATCTGATTTTATGTATTTTTTTTTCATCTATTATAGTGTTCAGAGTTAAATGGATTTCCCAGTATAGCATTGATCTGACACAATTAGTTGATAAAATTTCTATTCTATTGTGAATATGCAGTACTTAAAGTCCAGAATTTGGAATTGAAGTATTGATATCTATCAGGCCAATAAACTAAAATTTACATACTTACCCCTTTTGAAGCTACTTGCTTTTTTTTTTTTAATCAAATCTGCTGAATGAATATTTGTTGCATATTTTTGGCTATATTTGTACAGCAGTTATTGTGGTAAGTGTGCTTAATTTTGGTCTATTATACTTTAAAAAATGTGACTCGCATCTTCTATGCTTACTTTCTAGATTTCTTGAACAAACATTAAAATTCTTGTTAGCAGTTCAGAGTGTGTAAAGTATTTATCAATTTTATTGTCATCCTACTTACTCTATCCTCATTTCATAACTTGTACTTCTTACATTTTAAAAAAATTAAAACAATTTTTCCCCCTTTACGTGCAATATATCAACTCTTTAGAGGTTCAGATAACACAACTGAAATATATGAACAGTTAAAGGCCTGCAGAGAAAAGCACATATATCAGGACAGCAGATTGTATTGATCAAAGTATTAGCCTATTATAATTAAGATAATGTTAGTTTACATATTTTTCTGAATGCCATGAGCGCTAAACTTTTGCTTCTTTTCTGTTTCAGCATAAAAGCCGGCTATCTCCTCTCATACATTCCATATCAGCTTTACACGAAGCAGTCAAGTGTTCAGAAAGGTCTCAACTTTAATACCATATGCAAACCTGAAGATTCTATGCCAGGTCCTAGCAATATAGCTAAAGAGCTCAACAACAGGGTGTAAGTGTTTCCAGTCTGTTTATAGCTGACAAAGCTGTTGATCAGTCAGCTATAATCAGTTTAAAATGATACTTGTATAGCATTTTATCACTTATCTCAAAGCATTGTACAAAAGAGGTTAAGTGTCATTATCCACATTTTACAGATGAAAAACCAGAGGCATAGAGATATGAAATAAGACGTCTAGGGTTCCTTAGTTGGGACTAGTAGAACCCAGATATCTTATGTTTGAGTCCAGTGTCTTGGCCCCTGTACCACACTTTTCCATAATGTTTCTACTGTAGGACTTAGTGGATATAGCATGCAGCTGTATGGAAACAATGTGTTGCACGTATTAAGAGAATCTGACCAGTGATACTGAAATTAGGTCTTTGGTTTGAAAAGAATAATACATTGAGATAATTATTCCTTTGGTAAAGGTTTTGGAGCAAGTAGAGATGAATATAGCTGAAAAAAATAAGTTTAAAATGTTGCATAACTAGCCTGTGGACATTTTTATGTCTGAGAATTTAGCAAAACTCAAAAGGTGGACATTTATATGGATAAGGAAAACAAATCATATTACAAAGGATTTTAAAAATATAAAGAACAAAATTGGAGGGGGAATAAACCCTAACGCTTGTAGGTATAAGTCAGATTAAAAATGTTTTGGGAGGAAGTGGGGTTAGGAAGAAAATTCCCCCTACAGTCTGGTTATTCCATAATTGCCCATTTTCGGTGTCTCTTGCAGAATCCTCTGATGCATCTGGTATTGGCTATCGTCTGAGACAGGATATTGGATTAGATGGGCCCCAGATCAGATTAGAATAGTAGTTTATGTTCCTACATGTCACAAAAAAAATTCAGTTAATACTTGTCTTAGTAGACGGTAGAGTCTATAACTCTAAGTGAGTGCCACTGGGAAACAACAGCTTCCAAAATACATAGCTATTCCAAAATATTGTTGATATTTTAATGTAGTTTATAATTGCAGGAATCTTAGATGGATTGTTATCACAGATAATTAGCTTTCTGGTTCTAGTTGCATGTTAAATAGCTAATTACCAATCATTTTTTGAATGTTTGTTAAAGTGGTTTTCTGTAGGAGTATTTAAGTTTTTCTGTAGACCAAGAATCCACTTAACTCTTGAAAAGTGTAATATTAGTCATACTTATATACATTGGTATTATTATAATATTACTCTTTGAGGTAAAAGGTTTTGTTTTCACGGTATCAAGGTAAAAATAAATAGCTAATGTACCTGTGGCACAGCACTTGCTGTTTATTTTTAGACATCCTACATACAAACAGTTTTGCTTAAAGAAAACAAATCTCTAAAATCTGAGGCTGTTTTGAGTTTATAGATCTGGAACAAGTTTTAGCTAGCAGAAAACCAGCTAAATTTCAACAAACTATCCTAAATCTTCCTCCAAAAAGGAGAAATAAGTTTTTGATTTTTTGCAATGAACATTTTTTATTATATAAAAAGTGTAAAAATTGCATCTTTGGATAAAATGGAAGATATTCCTTTCCAGCAGCCGTACATTATTAGTGCTGTCCAAGGAGTGGTTATGTTTTAAAAAAATCCAAATTACTGTGGTGCTCGTGGTCTTTCATCAAATATATCTTACTGTAAATCCAGAGAAAGTTGCCTTACAGATGAGAGCGCATGATTCATGCAGGAGTGACTTTAACTCTTATATTAATAACATTATAAAGAATCTGCAAAAGTTTGTGTACAGAAAATACTGACTTTTTGTGATGTAAGATCATAGTTCAAACTTAGTAATAAAGTCATACAATCTTCTACTTCTAATAACCTACCAGGAGTTTGCATGTGAGCATTCAGAATCCCTAAATTATATATATTATTTATATATGTAAACACTTAAAATTATTTCTTGATGAGCTGTATCTTTGTTTTCTGTAAGATTATTAAATGTCATTTTCTGGTCTATTCTAGAAATTGCATAATAAAAAAGTATGAGACTGAAAATGAGATCAAAGCCAATGGACTCAGTAGCTGGAATGAGGAAGAGAAAGAAGAAGAAAGTGAAGATTTTGACTTTATGGAGCAGGTCTTTCCTGGGAGGAAACAAAATGGAATTCAGCATCACAGAGACAGCACTGCCATTTTTAATGGATATACTCACAATTCTACCAGTGCCTTACAGACACAGGATTGCGTGGTGCCCTCTGGCAACAGAGTTGCTAGCAGGTTCTCTCCAGGCTCTGTGCAGGAGAAGGGGAAGACTGAAAAAGGCATCATTGACTTTAGAGACTGCACTATGCAGCAGTTGCAGGAAAGCAACAAAAACACAGATCTTTTAAAGAACCCACATAGGACTATGAGTAATTCATTCTCATCTTCATCTTTGCACAGTAATACTAAAATAAATGGTGCTCACCACTCCACTGTTCAGGGGCCTTTAAGCACAAAAAGCACTTCTTCAGTACCTACTCATAGCAAGGCCACTCCTTCATCATTGTCCAAACCTTTAGACTGCAGTTTTATTTCTGACTTTTACTCTCGTTCAAGACTGCATCACATATCTACATGGAAGTGTGAATTGACAGAATTTGTCAATACCCTGCAGAGAAAAAACAATGGTGTCTTTCCGGGAAGGGAAAAGTTAAAAAAATTGAAAGCAGGCAGGTCTGCACTTACGATAGCTGACACAGGTAGATACTTGTTTGACAGTTTTACTTAAAAAGATTCTCTCTTCCTTCTTATGATAGGCAGATGATCAAGATTAAATGTGCACTTTCTGTATTCAAAAAGTTATGAGGTTATATGAAATAGCTACTAATGTGATTTTGATAAATGAAAGTCTGAAGGGCTGCCTTAATTTTTTAATTTTAAAAGTAAATTGTGACTTAATATGAAATTCAGTTGTAAACACAAATCTTATCTGTAGAATTATTAATTCTTCCAGAGATTGCTAAATTATTTTGGCTTCTTGAGGATGAACACTTTTATATATACAGTAGACTCTCAATTATCCAGGATTGGGTTAACCAGGATGTGGATTAACCAGAATGTCAAAAAAAAAAAAAAAAAAAAATACACGTAACTCACAGGGCCAGCTCTGGCGTTGTTGCCGCCCCAACCCCCATATTTCCTATGGATGGTGATTATCCGGGATTTTATTAACCAGGATTAATTTTTTCCCTATCATCCTGGATAATCGAGAGTCTACTGTATAAACAAAGGAGGTGTTTGCGCTTACAGTGGTCTTTGAAAATCTAACTCATTCCTTCTTACCGTTCATACCGAAGATTTCTATGTTGAGTAGCAGCTGGAAATGATTTATAGTCAAAATAAGAATTTTTTAGCAACACTGCTACATGCTCTTGGATCTTTGTGACCCTTCTTCATCTGATCTAGAACAAAAATTGGCTCTGTAAGTGTGTTGCAGTGCATGCAAATGTCATACTGAAGGCATCCACTTAAAGAACAAGATGACCAGAACTTAAATCTTTTAAGTATAGCGGTAGCCTAAATATTATTTTTGCATCTTACATCTTTAGCAATATCTCCTTGAAAATGCAGAACTAGCCTTCCTAATTAAGGATGAAAGGCAGACCATTATTGCTAATGGAGATTTTTATTTCTTTAAGTTATCAAACTGTCGTTCTGTATTCCTTCATTTTCCCTAATTGTATAATACTGAGCAATACTTTTCTTTAAAAAAAGAAAAAAAGACAGATGAGATAAAATGATTAAGTGTTTGAAAACAGGGCCTTAAAGTTGATTTCCTCTCACTCTTTGCCATTTGACAAATGAAGCAATTCAGTTTTCTAGATCTGAAATACTTTTTGATGATGGAGTGTTAGGTATTGTCCGCACTTGGGATTTGCTCCAGTTTCAGTGGTTGGTGGGTAGGCACCAGTATAACTGCACTAGTTCAAATTCTATAGTGTACATGGGGAAATTATTATTAGTGATAGTTGATCTGATGGAGCTTACCCCAGCTTCAAGCAGGAGGAAGCTGCATCAATGTAAATTGCAGCTTTTACATGTTTTGCTTGCCTATGCTAGGGTTTGCAGCTGTGTAGGTACACTGACTGAAATTCACATTATAAGAAAGGTTTTTAAATCATTCAGTACTTGTGAACAGAGAAGAGCTAGTGTAGAGATAATGACTGCTCTGACCTTTTGATGAAAAACTGAAGAAGCATTCCATTACAGACTAAATTTTAGCATGTTGAATATTAAGACTCAGTTATTAGTGTATATATAGTAAACTCCTGGAAACAGATTTGTTTTAACGAGGTAAAGAATGTTAATTGTGCGAATATAAGAGGGATAACATGGGACGTGAAGCCTCACTTAGTAGACATTATACCATGTTTTTAAACTTATGGCTACATTTCCACAAAGTTGTTATATTGCATTCTATTATTTTAGTGCATTAAATTGTATACATTTTTTTTTTGTAAAGGCTGTTTAATAGTTGGGTGGGGAAGAAAAACTTCACTATTTGGAAACCTCTTGTATCAGTCCTTGATGACTAACGTGTACTGCAAAAATTGTAAATTAGGTTTCAAAATGTCTGTTTGTATTTGTTTATACCAGGTAATGTTTCTGTCTTAAATTCATCCAAGCATCAGCGCTGTATAATGCACCTGGATATGGATTGCTTCTTTGTATCAGTGGGTATTCGAAATAGGCCTGATCTCAAAGGTCAGTTCTCCTATATTTTTAAATGTCAAAAATCACTTATACAATACTGAAAATGCGCTTGCTAACAAGGAAAGTTGATTTGGTGATTGCTTTTCTTCTAACAACTTTGCCTGACGGTATGAGAGCACTGCTCATATTGCCAGGTCATATCGCTCAGTGCCCCACACTCAATGGATACGTGTGGATGAAACAGAGTAGAATTCTTATTGCCTCCTTTCCAACATTTAGTAACAAGGGAAAAAAAGAAGACAATACTTTCCCCATTCTCAGCTGCCAAAGGTGTGAAAAGATGAAAACTGGAGATACATAACCCCTCCAAAACTAGAAATGGGGCTGTATCTGAACCCTGTTGGGATGACGTTTCTTTTATTATTATTAAATATAGGCCACCTGAATTCAGGTATTTCCTAATTTAGGGGTGCCTGATTTTGCAATCCTTACTGGTCTTTTAACATATTTTTTCCTGTGTAATTTCCCAGGGTGGCTTTTGGGGGAGGAGGGAGGCTAAACTTGAAGAACAGAAATTACACATGGAGCTGTTTTGAACGTCTCCTGCATGAGTCTTCAGCAGGCTAGGAATGTAGAAGTTGTAAATCCGCAGCACAGATCTTTACCTGATAACTAAAGGAGTAACGGGTAGTAGTGATATGCAGTAATCATTTCCAGTGTATTACACAACTGTTTTCCAGAGGAAAAAGGAATGTTGGGAATCAGAAAACCTGGGGTTAAATCCTGGCTGTGGAAGTGGAAGTAGTCACATGCAGATTTGGCACAAGCATTCTGAAAGGCAGCATGGATACAAATTGTGATTTTGTTTGTTTGTTTGTTCACCCCATCTGTAAATAGTAAGAATAATGCTTGCCTGTCTTCTAAGGTAGGCAGTATTCGGCCTTTTGCTTAATAAGGGCTGTCAAGTAGAAATGGAAAGAATAGATCTCCTTGGTCCTAGCTCAATACATTTTCCCATAGGCCAAAAGACATTCTACTGCTCTGCCTGTCCAGACCTTTTCCTATGGGGTCTGGGAAAAAGTGCATACAGAGGGACATTGAGGCAAGGAAGCATGCTCGCCGAGGCTGGTGAGCATGCTCAGTGCAGATGGAATGTTCAGAGATTTTACCAGTTAGCTCTACTGTGCAAATGGCAAATTTCATAAGTTTGTAAGTCTGCCAGATCTGGATGTATTTTCATAGGGATGCAGGTGCTTCTCTAACACCCAGGGCTGGGCTATACTAGGGGGTGGGTTATGCAACTTCAGCTACGCTATTCGTATAGCTGAAGTCGATGTATCTTAGTTCGACTTACCTGGCCGTTCTCATGGTGGTGAGTCAAAGGCACCGGCTTCCCCCTTGACTCCGCTTACTCCTCCTACCAAGGTGACGTACAGGCGTCGATTTGGGGATCGATTTATTGCATCTTGACGAGACATGATAAATCAATCCCTGATACATCGAACACTACCCTCTGATCTGGCGGGTAGTATAGACGTATCCCAAGGATATCTCACTGACAAATTTCAAATCTCTTTTCATGGAAGTGGTTGCACTTGTGCTGAAGTATTAAAAAAAAAAACCTACTCAGCCCAAAAGAAACAAAAAGCATGGAAAAGTTCAGAGGTGATTAAAATGGGGGAAAGGTTAGGCCAGAATGGTCAGAGGTTAGACCTGGTCTAAACATAGTTATGACTGGCTTAACTAGTCTTTCACCATTTTAGTTAAGCTGGTTAAACTGTTACGGCTTTGTGTGGAGATTGTTTTATACCAGTTTAAACCTGGTTTACATTAGCTTACTTTAGTTAAATGACAGGGGAAAGGTAAACTGATGTAAGACGGCAATGCATAGAGGTTGCAATGGTTCAACTAAATTGGTACAGTATCAGCTGTCTAGTTAAGCTGTGCATCTTCTGTTTAGGGTAAGGCCTTATACAACTCCCATAGCAGGATTTTTGGTGTTTGTTTCAAAGGGTTTCTCTATTTTTTTTTTCTCCTTTTGACATGAGATTGTCATCAGTTAACTAAACTATTGTTTCTAATGCATGTCAGTTCCTTAACTGCTGCTTTCTTAATGCCAGAAGATTAGATAACCCTGAAAGAATGGTGTTGAAAGAAGAGAACAAAATTAAAGTAAATATTGTCAGAAATTGTGCTTTGATGTGCTGTTATTGTAAATGTTTATTATATATGGACTTTAATTTAACTTACTTATTCTTCACAGGAAAACCAGTGGCTGTTACAAGCAGCAGAGGTGCTGGAAGGGTACCACTTCGCCCTGGTGCAAACCCACAGCTGGAATGGCAATATTACCAGAATAAGATATTGAATGGCAAAGCAGGTACAAAAATGAGTCTGATTTTAAAATCACAGTGCTGATGAAGAATCTTTCATTAAAGTTATAAAAAAAAAAGATAAATAGTTTTCATTGAGTTGACTTTAGAGAGAGAGATTAATTTTGGACAGGATAATGGTCTCTGACAACTATGTAAATTGCTTCTGTAATAGTTTGCCATCATTACATTCTGCTAATTAATTTTGTTGAGAATGGGGATATATTTTAGGGTATCTTATTTGTTATTTACTTTTTGGTTAGGGATGGGAATAAAGTATAGTGCTTCGGTAAATGTGTATGTCCTGTTTGAAAAATAAAATGAACATAGACCATCCATGATCACTTGCATCTGAGTAACAGTATATCACAGAGAAGCCAGTTTAAAATATCAAAAGCTAAGTTGCTAAAAGGACTTATTAGAAAACAGAGTAGAACTGTAGAAACAACAGTGTTACCTGTGAGAAATTGGCTGCTTACATATAGTTGTAAG
Organism: Sternotherus odoratus; assembly: GCA_032164245.1. Taxonomy (NCBI): domain Eukaryota; kingdom Metazoa; phylum Chordata; order Testudines; family Kinosternidae; genus Sternotherus; species Sternotherus odoratus. Next base: position 202,225,576 of record JAVMKO010000001.1, on the reverse strand, counting down.
TCTTTGAGCTATTTATGTCTGAACCTGTAGACTTAATGTAGCTTTCTTTTAGAATATTTCAGTTGCCGGAAAGCCCCTGAAGAATTCTGTCCTCTCACTATCAAGATTGTTCCCTCAAAAGACAGGCCTCTGTTATTCATTATTAAAGAATTTCTTATTCTCACACAGTTCTGTAGAAACTGTTTTTATTACATTGTATTCTGAAGTAGCAATATACAAGTATCAACAATAAATTACTGTAAGACCCAGAGAGGTAGCCGTGTTAGTCTGGGTTTGCAGAAGTGACAGAGTCCTGTGGCACCTTAAAGAAAAACTAAAGTATTGAAGCATAATACTTTAGTTAGTCTTTAAGATGCCACAGGACTCTTTGTCACTTCTACTATAAGACCGCATTTAAGAATAGGTGTGTTTATACAACCCATATGTTTAGTGATGGAAAAAAGTGACACACTAAAATTAAAGAGCTTGTTTTAAATTTATTCTCCCAGTTATTTTATTAATTTTTTCTCAGTTTAGAAGTTTAAAGAGGTTTCTAACTGGTACCATTTAATTTCAGCTTGATTTCTGGAAATCAGATTGTTTTTCACTTCTTACATCAGCAGCAGAATCAACAAATAGTGTTGGATTAGAATTTATGCCACTGTTAGTAATTTTGTTGACGTGCAAAGTAGAATAGAATAGTTCTATTGACCTTCCAGAACTATGATGTTTCTGTAGTATTAACAGTAAAAAAAATTGGCTTTGTCAATAAATTAAGCAGATCTTGGAAGAAAAATGGAAAGCAGATATCTACCATAATAGATGCCCTTTCTCATTTTGCAATAGCATAATCACAATTTAAAACAGGAAGAAAATTAAAAAATGTAGAACTCATTGTCAGTCCACCTTTTCTTAGTGACTTTCAAGATGTTCAAACTTAATCTAATTGATTCATAGTGCCATGTGTAAGACTGGTTTATAATAAGGGCAGTTATTGCTTATAGGGATTTAGCTTTGTTGTGCTATAGTTTGTCAGTGAACAGTTGGTAGCACAGTTCTAAATGTAAGTACTCTAAAACATTTTCCAGGCCAATGTGTTTTAATAGGAAAGTCATTTGTTACAATTTAGAAACGTCTTCGAAAGCTAGCTTAGTTAGGTAAAATTGAGGAAGATTAGCTAAGAATAACATACCGTGCGTGATACACAAATTCAGCAGTATTTCTTCTATGATATTCAGTGTGCAAGGTTTCACTGAGGCTCAGGTTCAGTATGTTACAAACTCACTGTTCTTTATTGCAGCAGCTTTTCCTGAAAGAGTGCATGTTCAGTCCTTTACTTCAGCATCCTCCTTTACTGGCAGGCAGGCAGCTCTTTCTTTCTTAATGCACAGCCTGACTACAACCTATAGTTTGCCAAAAGTTTTCTGGGGTTTTTTTTTTCCTCCCTGGCACTCTTTTTAAAGTGCATATCTTATTAACTACAGGTTTATTACATTTTTTAAAAGTTTCTTTTTATTAATTTTATCTCAACATATCAAACTTGTATCAAGGGAGATTATTATGGATTTTCATAAAAACATATCAGATTGTCTTCTTGAGGAGAACAAAATGAATTTAGTGACTGAGCATTACTTTGTAGGATTAATTGAAAAGGTGATACTGCTAACTAACTCTAACTTTGTTACATCCTAGATAGTGTACATGAAGCACTTCATAGCAGGAACAAACTATGCTGTGCACCGCATGTAAATATAGTCCAGTAGACACGTGGGATCATGTGAAACAAACTTAAATCTATTTTCTAAAGATATCAAAAGGCCAAATTGTGCTCTGTTAAACATGTGCAACCTGTTGGGCATATACTTGTCTAAATGAGAAGAAAATTGGGCCTGTGTATTCTTTTTATTTAAATTCATTTTTACACCGATTCTCCAGTATAGAACAAACTTCATTTGTTTGATGCCTGATGCTGTCCAAACTGTTCTCTGATCTTGCCTTCTCCAGAATTTGCTTGCTAGAAGTAATGTTCCAAATTGAAAGAAAAAAAAAATACATAAATCACTGTGACTCACTGAGTTTGACCAGGTACAGATTCCTTCAGCTTCAAGTACTGCTTTTGCAAATTGCTTCTTCAATGATACTGGTTCCTGCTTTTTGGTCTGGATTGCTGGACAAATATCTAGAAACAGCAGAATCTTGGATCCTTTATGAAATATTTCTTTTTTTCTTTTTTGGATTCTTCCAAAACTATATAACTTTTAAATTTAAAATGTGTTGTCTTTCTCACCCTGTATGTCCAATTTGGAGCAGCTTTCTGAGTGATAGAAATTACACTCTGTTGATATCTTCTTTAACATTCATGTCCAAAAACTAAGAGATTAGTATACACACACAATTCATAGGTTGGGGTCTCTTTTCCTAGACAGGATGTCCAAGACATGGATGTTTTTAGTCTTTCTTTCCCTCCACCTCAGTATCTCCAATTTTCATTCTAAAGAGCAGCAGTTTTAACTCTCTTATTACTCTCAGATTTATTCTCAGCAATTTCTTTTTCACAGACTTGCGGTTCTGACCTCTGATTTCTCCATTTGTTGCTCCACATTCACCATGCACTTGTCTAGTTTCCCAACTTTTGATGAGAGATTCTCTACCTTGCCTTCCAGTGAGGACAATGTGTTCTGCATTGCCCGGAATTTCACATGAAGTGACTCCATCAGCTCATGGGGGGATCTGCTCTGCTACGCTGTGGAAAAGGTCGGCGAGCCCAGTGAAGATAGACAAGATGACAACAACATCTCAGGCCAGGGCACAGGAAGGCACAGACTAAATATGTTGTTCTTGTCATTCTTATCTTTATTTGGGCCATAATTTTGCTCTTCATAAATTTGCAACTTCCGACATCTTAGGTAACTTAATGAGCCCATCAAACATTAAAACAATTTTTAAGAAATAAAAAAACAAGTAAATTAGCAGACTTTCTATAAAAAGGCAGATGCCCACATGAGTCAGATTCTGCCACCCATTGCAACACTCTTTGGTCTGATAACCACCTTTATGTGGAGATAGCAACATACTTCTTTTTAAACTAAAATGTTAATCTGTAAGCTGTTATTGCCATACATTATTGCAGTGTGGCACTGCACAGCTATAACTTGTATACTATATTATATTATATTATATTACAAAGGTGTATTAAATAGACTGCAATAATGAAAACCAAATCTAAGTTGTATATTATATTTTTCCTTTAAAGCAAGCAATAGCTTTTCAGCCTTTTTGAGATTTCACCATTTAGAGTTCAGTTCTTGATTTCAGAGCTTTGGGTTTTTTTCAGCTACTTGATTTTTCTGGCTGACCTACAATTAAGAGTCAGTGTGCTTATCTAGAGCTACTTAGATACCATGTTGATGTGCAAAGAATAAGAATCTGAACAGACTAGAATAGAGAATGCTTTTACTTTATACCCGTTTGCTGAATCTCTCTACCATACATTTCTGCATATGTATGTAGTATTCAGTTGGCTTGATTGATTCATAAGTCTTTTTACCTTAGCTCAGTCAAAGTAGGGTTTGTAGAATTAGCCAAAGATCTGTCTCATCCTTTTCTTTAATAGTCCAAGATTGAAATATTTATATAGCGTTCCATCATTTTGGTCCAGCAGAAGTTTGGAATTGTATACTAAATCAGGACCCTTTGAATCCCAGTAAGAGAATCATTAGAGGCCAGTGACTGAAGTTTTGTCTATGAATTTAACAATGAAGCTGAAAGTTGTGAAGGACACACAAGTATCCAGCAAGACTTACATTTTTTGCTTATTTCCTGATCTGAAAATAGTCTTGGTATTTCATTTAACTTTTAAAATTCTGATTTGAGGGGTCTAAATTAAGCTACTTGATGTTTAGATTAAGTAATTACTAGAAAGTAGAGATGTCAATACTAGGTTACAAGGAGGCTGAGCTGTAGAATTGAATTTTAAGTTGAAATTCTATATTCTTGTAGTTTTTAACTTTTTTAAAAGGAGTAAATAACATTTTGTTCAAATGATAAGCTTTGGGTGTCTTGTATTTAGTTTATAGGTTGTAGCTTAAAGAAATCTTAGGAATTTGGCAATTAAATGGGGTTTTTTTGTTGTTTTTTGTTCGTTTGTTTTTAAACCATGTTACATTAAGGGTATTAATGGCTCTCTCAACTCACAGTATTATTATAGTCTGAATTCTGTTGGTCACTAGCTACCTAGAAGTTGGTCTCGGATAATATGAAAAAAAGAAAGTATAGTTATTCTTCAGTAGCATCATATTTTACTGCCCTCCAGAGATCAACCCTTTAGATGGGTGTTAATTTATGGGTAAGTTCTTTGTTGACCTAATCAGCTATTGTACGATATGAACCAATATATTATGAAGAAATTTCTCATCATTACATGTGAGCACAGAAACTGCTGAAAAAATTTGTTGTAATCCATTGATTATTTGTAAATGAAATAAGTCTTTTGAACCATTAAGACGACAATGTAAGAACAAAATATAAAATATTATTTTTCAAACAGAAAATAGAGTTCCTGATAAACTGGACTCATCAATCAAGGAAAATCCAGATTCTGCGCCGATGAATGGATCTGATTTGGATATCTCTGGTTCCTCAATGGCTGAAATTGCATCTTGTAGTTATGAAGCACGGTAGGTAGAAATTATTTGTCATGTTGATTGTAAAGTTCTGTCATAGAGTGCTCACAGATGCAGGTGAAATATTTATTTGAATTGCTTAAATTCATCCAAACATGGAACACTTGGTCTTTGTTTCAGAATTATATTTAAATAAATTATGCTAGGCACCAGCATGAGAAGGGAAAATGTGTTTCCTCTCCCTTTTTACTTTAATATCATGTTTCAAGCTGTGATCTAATCAGTTCTCACAAGCTAAGCATATTTCAGTTGGGCCAAGGCCGCTAAAGAAAATCCAAATTTTCATACAGCTATTGGTATTGTTGATTAAATGGGTGCCATCCTTCTCTCTGAAACGGAACCAATGTTTTTTTCATGGCATTAGGAATGTTGTACTATTGGAGGTCAGGCTCAGATGAATTATAAAATTAGCCCTAATCACTTTTGATCACTAAATCTAAGGGTACTTTTTCCACAAACTGTGTGCTGAATTCCCAAGATATCCAGGTCAAGAGGGGAACATTCAGTGCCTACAATAACTTGTTTTAAATATAGTCTCAAAGATCCCTAATATATTGATTTTAGCGTTGGTGAGCAATTAAAACAATTAATCCCGATTATTCGTGTGATTAAAAAACTTAATCCCGATTAATCACACAGTTAAATAATAATAGAATACAATTTATTTAAATATTTTTGGCTTTCTTCTACATTTTCAAATGTATTGATTTCAGTTATAACAACGAATACAAACTGTGCAGTGCTCACTTTATATTATTATCTTTAATACAAATATTTGAACTGTAAAAAACAAGAAATAGTATTTTTCAATTAACCGAATACATGGACTGTAGAGCAATCTCTTTTTCCTGAAAGCTGAACTCACAAACATATAATTATGTACAAAAAAAGGCATTCAAAAATAAAACAATGCAAAACTTTAGAGCCCACATGTCCACTTTGTCCTATTTCATTTTCAGCCAATCGCTCAGACAAACAAGTTTGTTTACATTTTCAGAAAATAATGCTGCTCACTTCTTGTTTACAATGTCAACTAAAAGTGAGAACAGGCATTCGCATGGCACTGTTGTAGCTGGTGTCACAAGTTATTTATGTGCCATATGTGCTAAAGCAGGGATCGGCAACGCGGCCCCCCAGGGTAAGCACCCTTGGTGGGCCTGGCCAGTTTGTTTAAGGTCTGCAGGTTCAGCTGATCGCAGTTCGCCGCTCTGGTCCAATGAGGGCTGTGGGTAGTGGCGCAGTGCTGGCTGCCACTTCCCGCAGCCCCCATTGGACCGGAGCAGCGAACCATGGCCAGTGGGAGCCGCAATCAGCCTAACCTGCGGGCACGGCTGGTAGACAAACCGGCCAGACCCACCGAGGGTGCTTACCCTGGGAGGCCACGTGCCAAGGTTGCCAATCCCTATGCTAAAGATTCATATTTACCTTCATGCTTAAACCACCATTCCAGAGGACATGCGTTCATACCGATGACTGGTTCAGCTTGATAACGATCTAACAGCTGGAAGGCACTTCAGATTCTTAAACCTTGGGTCAAGGCTGTCACTATCATTAGAAATCTTACGTTGGTAACTTTTTTGTGTTTTGTCAAATCTGAAGTGAAAATGTTTTTAAAACGAACGACGAGTAGGGTCATTATCTAAGACTGCTGTAACATGAAATATATGGCAGAAAGCAGATAAAATGGAGCAGGGGATATACAATTCACCCCCAGTGAATTCAATCACAAATTTAACTAATGCTTTTTTTAAAAAATGAGCAGCAGCATCATGGAAACATGCCCTCTGGAATGGTGGCCGAAGCATGAAGGAGCATACAAAAGTTTTACATATTTGGCACGTAAATACCTTTCAGTGCTGGCTTACAAAACTTCCATGTGAATGCCTGTTCTCACTTTCAGGTGACATTGTAAATACGAAGCGGGAGCATTATCTCCCAGAAATGCAAGCAAACTTATTTGTCTTAGCGGTTGGCTGAACAAGGAATAGGACCGAGTGGACTTGTAGGCTCTAAAGTTTTACATTGTTTTGTTTTTTTGAGTACAGTTATGTAACAAAAAAAAAATTATATATTTGTAAATTGCACTTTCATGATAGAGATTGCACTGTAGTGCTTGTATGAGGTGAATTGTTACAGTGCAAATAATCAAAAATAATATAAAGCGGGCTCTGTACACTTTGTTCTGTGTTGTAATTGAAATCAGTATATTTGAAAATGTAGAAAACATCCAAAAATATTTAATAAATTTCAATTGATATTCTATTCATTTTTTTTAGTTAATTGCATGAGTTAACTGCGATTAAGTGACAGCCCTAACTGGTTTCTATTGCAAATAACACCCCCCACATATATTACCACCATTGAACCATGGCTAGAGTATTTTAGGGCACATGAGCTGCTTTTTTATTTTTAATGGCTTGGTTTTGCAAAGATTTTATTTATTTTATAGTTCAATACATAAATTTACAAAATTGTGCCATTATAATAAAATAAACCACATTGATCCTCCTTCCTTCTCCATGCTCTAGCAGAGTTATACTGTTTTGCATAGTGTATGTACTGTCATAGCTTGGAGCAGGAGATGGAAAGCTCTATCTAAAATACATCTCTATTAAATTTTAAAGTAAGTTACTGTGTATATTTCCAATAGTCCTACTTTTCTTCATTGTTTGATATACATAGCATAAAATCCTACAATTACTGAATTTAATTACAGTAAAACCTCGATTTAACGGACTTCGGATGCAACGGACAAAATTTCTGATGCATATCAGACCGCGACCCCTCCCAGCTGCTGCCCCGGTCCCAGCCGCTGGCGGGCTGGCTGCCGGCTCCTGGCTGCTGCCCCGGTCCCAGCCGCTGGCGGGCTGGCTGCCAGCTCCTGGCTGCCACCCAGATCCTCGCAGTGGGCGGTCTGGCTCCCGGCTCCCGCCCCGATCCTCGCAGCGGGCGGTCTGGCTGCCGGTTCCCGGCTGCCGCCCTGGTCCCGGCAGCAGGCGGGCTGGCTCCCAGCTCCTGGCTGCCGCCCCGGTCCCAGCCGCTGGCGGGCTGGCTGCCGGCTCCCGCCCCGATCCCGGCAGCAGGCGGTCTGGCTGCCGGCTCCCGGCTGCCGCTCGGGTCCCAGCAGCGGGCGGGCTGGCGAACCTGCCACCCTGACCCTGTGGCGGGTGGGCTGCTGCTCCGACAGCTCGTTGTTGTTTTTTTTAAATTAAATAACGGACTTTTTGATTTAACGGACACCCCCTTGCCCGAATTAGTCCGTTAAATGGAGGTTTTACTGTACTATAGTGCAAGATACTTTTTGCATCAGTTAAACCATTTACATGAGTGGAGAAAACTCCTGTAATCTGTTCTTTGTCTGGAGTAGTAGTGTGGGAAAATATGAATATTATTATTATGAATTTTTATTATTGCATCTAGAAGCCCTAGATATGGGCTGGAAACCTGTTGTGCTGTACAAACATTTCATCTTGTAAATATCTACAATTTTGTGATTTTTGCAAAAGGAAGATCTATGTAACTTACTTGATTGTATTTGATTTTAGACAAGTTGGGGTAAAGAATGGAATGTTTTTTGGCCAAGCAAAACAGCTATGTCCAAGTCTTCAAGCAGTTCCATATGACTTCAGTGCATACAAAGAAGTTACACAGACCATGTATGAGACACTGGCCAGGTAAAGTGCATTATGTATTTGTATAATTTTTTGCAACGATCAAGCATGTTTTCACTTGCCACATTCCGAAATGCCATTTATGTGATCTAGGATTTTCATCTTCATGGTCTGTTATCCCCACTTCCCCTTCCTCTCCCCACTTCCAAACTATTCCCACCTCAGATCTTCCTTTTGTAGTAACTTTTTATCTTGACTGAATAATGGAGGGTAGCCAGATTAGAGTGAGATTGCCCCCTATGCTGCTCTGTATCTTGAGGTCAAATCCTGCAAAATGATCATCTGATTCCTGTAAAAATGAGTGTCAAAACTTCCACTTACTTCAGTGGGAGAAGACTGTGGCTTTCAGTTAGCAAGTGTTGTACGTGCTGCTGCCCTTCCAAGACACCAACATTTCTTTCGACACATTTTCAAGAACTGATTTTTTTTTTGAATAAATTTGAAGAAAATTTTAATACTTTATTTCATTTGACTAGGGGGGTCAGTTATTTTTAAGTAAAGAATAAAATATTTAACTTTCCTTCTCCAACTAATTTTTTAAAAGCATGATGCATACTGAAATTAGTCCTAGATAGCAGTGCTACCATAATTGGCTATATTAATACTTTTAAATGCTTCAGTTGTGTGGGATAATAAGAATAAAATATTAGGGAAATACCACCACAAAAGGAAGACTTTACTTGCTACATATTTGTTTTAACAGATGGTGAGCTGTTGCTGCTGTTTCACCTCCTTTACTTTGTGTTGTTAGCTATACTCATAACATCGAAGCAGTCAGTTGTGATGAAGCACTAGTAGATATCACTGAAATCCTTGCAGAGACCAGACTGACTCCTGATGAATTTGCAAGTGCTATCCGCACCGAAATCAAAGACCAGACTAAATGTGCTGCCTCTGTTGGGATGGGTTAGTACTTTATTTCATATTTATTTACAAGTGTCACTTGCCATCCTTGGGTATATCAAAATTACATAAGGGACTGCTAAAACAGTGAGTTTTCATAAAATACACAAAACATTTCCATAAAAATAAATTTATTAAAAAAATTCCTTGATGGAAAATGTTAAGCAACCTAACTTTAGGGGGTTGCTATCAGCTCCCTTTATAGTACTGACAGCGTGGTATAATTTCACTTCTGGGACACTTTGTGTTCATTTTAAAATAAATATTAAGATATCTTTTCCAGTAGATTGACAAATGAAAGCAGGATAAAAACCTATTCAGTCACCATTCTGTATAAAAAGGGAAAGTAATAATAAAGGGCTATATGATGGCATGATTTGGTATAGGTTATGAAACATGTTCACTAAAAATAGAGGTAGTCAGTTTTGTAGGAGGTACCGTATATGAATTCACATCTTTTGAAAATTTTTCATGCTTGCTTTTTCTTTTTCCTTGTCCTCGTCTTGCTCCCCCTTTCTCTCTGTTCATAATCATGTTATAGAAATGAGAATCTGGGAATAAATATTTTGAGACAATTAAAATTCACTTCTGATTTAAAGTTGAAATCCATTCTTGTAGTTCTTTGGAAGTAAAGTTCTCCCATTACCTCGTATTCATTATTGTTGTTAACTTTAAATATAATTATCCAGATTCCTGTTTGTGTCATGCCTTGTCTTGGGACGTATTTGGAACTTTGTATAGCCTTATTTAATGTGCTTATTCTTCTTTTTAAATAATACAATTTCTGAGCATACCTTTATACTCTGATTTCAATTTTGTATTATTGGTTGAAAGAACCAAATTCCTCCAGTCAAATGTTTGTTCCAGTAATAAGTATATATCAGGTGCTTTTAAAAAGAGAGCAGTCTGCAATTACTATTCTGCTATTCTTGAACCTGCAATTTCTGTGTATTCAGTGGTTTTCTAAAATTGCATATGATGGGAACAGTACAAGGACTTCAACCTTAGACCAGGATAAAATGATTGAAACAAAGGACATGTGGCCCAATGGCTAAGACACATGCCTGTGACTTGAAAGAGACCTGTGTCACTGCTACATATGTTGTGAGACTTGAGCAAGTAATTTAGGACTTGTCTCTTTGGGAAGGTTGCAGCAATATAACCGAAGACGTGGATTTAAACTGATTATATAGCTATATATTGCATAATACAGTGCAAACTCCTGAGTTGAAGACTTATTTCTGATATAGGTGCGTTTGATTGCTCTTATCTCTGATATAATGGTCTTTCGGAGGGGGGAGGGCAGTTAGCTTAAGCCAGTTAGGAACAGATTTAAGTTAGATTGAAATAAGCGCATCCATACAGACAGGGGTTTCTCTGGCACAACTAAGCCATTTTATCTAAGACAATTAAATTAAAACCTGTGACTGTGTGTAGACAAGGCCTTACTTTTTCTGGGCCTAAGTTCCCCATCTTGTAAAATGAGTATAGTAGTATTTCTAACTTCACATAAGGCTATGAGGATATATTCAGTAAAGATTGTGAGTCACTTACACACTACAGTAAAGGGAGCCATGTACCAATGATAGGTAGAATGGTGGAAATCTGAAGTGACATTACAAGCAGAGGATGGGACACCAAAGGAAAATGTGATATGGAATCTTTTATTGATTGTGTCATAAATATAATTCTTAACATGGTGCCCACGATGTTTGCCCTACCATTATTAGTTACCAAAAAGACATTAAATACTCTTGTGGAACAGGAGAGACAGGGAACATTACAGTGAAACCTCGATTTAACGGACCTCCATTTAACGGACTTCGGATGCAACGGACAAAAATTTTCAGAAAGTCTGATGCATCCGAAATCCGTTTGTGGAGGGCTGGCTGTGGGCTCCCTGCGGCCGCCGGGGTTGTAGCTGCGGGCGGGCTGCCGCCTGGCTCCCAGCAGCAGGCGGTCGTGCTGACTGGCGGGTCCCGGGAGCCGGGACTCGTGCAGGCTGACTGCCCGCTCCCTGCGGCCGCCGGGGTTGCAGCTGCGGGCGGGCTGCCGCCCGGCTCCCAGCAGCAGGCGGTTGTGCTGGCTGCCGGCTCCCCGCTACCTCCCGGATCTCCCCCACTCCCAGCTCTCCGGTCTCTCTCCTCCCCCCCCCCCCCCCGTACTCCCCCAGCTCCCCCCCTTGTTCTGAGCCCCAACCCTTCCCGCCCCCCCCCAGTTCCCCCTTGTTCCGAGCCCCCCCCCCACTTCCAGGCAGCGGGCGGGCTGGCTGCCGGCTCCCCGCTGCCAGCCCACCCGGGTCCCAGCAGCCGGGGACCCGGGCGGGCTGGCTGACGGCTCCCGCCCGGGTCCCAGCAGCCGGGACCCGAGCGGACGGGTTGACGGTAAAACCTCGATATAACGGACTAATTCGGGCGAGGGGGTGTCCGTTAAAGCCCAAAGTCCTGTTATTTAATAATTTTAAAAAATTGGTGGCATTTACCTAAACTTTTGTAGTTTGCCCTATGTTGCAGTAAAGTTTTTTTTGCGACAAGTGATATCACAGAATGAGACATGCTACTGCACCATATTGGAGTGGTAGCAGACTGGACATGAAGAAATCTGTAAACAGAAAAAAATTCTGAAAGTGTCGGAGTGCCAAATGTTGCCCTCACTGATTTTTATGGGGCATTCTGATAGTAAAAGTAATGGAATTTTATTCTTTTTTAGCAGGCAACAGAGCTGAGAAATACCCATTTCTATCATACAATTCACTTTTTAGTATGATTTACAATTTATTGTACTTATGCTGAATGCAACATCTTTTTTCAGAATGATCTACAGCAGTGATACTCAGACCTCAGGGGTTCAGGAGCCAAATTAGTGATCACCTTTACCCAAAAGAGCCACAGTAGTGAGAATTCATTGTTTCATATACTATATAATTCTCACAACAGAATGACCACACGTTTTTTTAATCAACTACAATTGGTTAATTACATATGAAAAGCATCCTGATTGATTAATAACTTTGATAAATAATTAAATCACACTATTTTAATAATGTGTGTTGCAAAGAGCTGCAGGAGATGCATTAAAGAGTAACTTGTGGGGTCATGAGCCTCAGTCTGAGTATCACTGATCTACAGTACAATGATGCTGTAATGTTATTTTTTTAACAATTTTGATATGTAGAAATAGACATAGTAGCTATGTAGAACATCCACTGGAGACTAGTGCATTAAAGTATTTTGTAGTGGGTGTTTTTATTGTAATTTAGCAAGTTCAAGTTACTGTTGCAAAAATACCCCTTTCCCTCAAACCCTACCATTTGCCAAAATGGAAGCATGGACTGCAGAAGAAAATAAATACTAAACAAAAAATCCAAAGCAGTATTTGGAGAGAGATTATAATGAGGCTGTATCTTTCTGCACCTTCCTCCTCATCCTCTGACTAGGAAATGCTGTTTGTGATGGCAGAAATCAGCAAAGGCATCCTTTAATTATTTGTTCACTTTTACAGGTTCCAATATTCTGCTGGCCAGAATGGCAACTCGCAAAGCAAAACCAGATGGACAATATCACTTAAAACCGGAGGAAGTTGATGATTTTATTAGAGGTCAGCTAGTTAGCAATCTTCCAGGTACATTTAAAAATTGAATTATTGATGTCCTCCTTTTACAACGATTTTTCAGGCTAAAATTAGAATTTGCTATATGTTGCAAATTGGTGTCCAATATCAATCAAGAGTCAAATTATTTTTCCCAAATTTAATGTAAAAGAGGTTGGCCATTATTTAAGGTTATCTAATCTGAAAAATGAAGATATTTCATGTTTGGGATTATCTGATGAATACTGGAATGCTCCTTCTCACGGCTCTTGTCATTTTTTATTTTTTCTTTGTATCTGCTTTAAGAATAAATTCCTTATTAAAGATCTTACAAAGGCATACATACAGTATGGTGAGTCAGCAGGAATGGACTCATCTAGGGATTTGGCTATACTACCTGCTGGATCGGCACAATGCATCAGGAACCAATTTATCGCATCTCATCTCAGCGCGATAAATCGATTCCCGAATCGACTCCTGCACTCCACCTCGGCAGGAGGAGTAAGCGGAGTCGGCGGGGCAGCGGCCACAATCGATAGAAGGCTATTGTAATAGATGTAAAATATTTGAAAATAACATCATTATTCATGTGTTTTTCAATATATAATGCTAAAATTAGATTAATACTTAATTTGTCTATTTCACTTCTGACTGTAGCTTACTATAGATTGTCTACAGGCAATTAGGTTTTAGAAGCTTGATATTTTTGTTGTTGACGATGCATAAATTTTTTTTAGTTTGGCCTCTTCATCTAACCTGTACTATATATCCATTTTTAACTTTAACTTAAAAGTCCTTTAAAGTTTTCTGATGTCACTTGTATTTAGTGTTTTCAGTGTCAATACATCATTTAAGTTGTAAAATGGAGATGCTAAAACATGAAATCTGATTGTCAGAATATTCTAACATTAGCTATCTACAGTAATGTAAATGCATAACTTATTTAAATTTAAATTTACATAAATGCATAACTTATTTAAATTTAATTTTTAAATTATAACTTTATTTATAAATCAGTATTTTCACTAAAAAGAGATAAAATAAACACACTTGGATCCTTACAATTTTCAGGTGGTTCGTAACTCACCCCACTCATAATTTGAGCCATCTTTCCTCTCTGAAATAATATGGTTTCCAACCAAGTAGCAATTGAAAATAGCTAGAATTTTTACTAGTTTCCTTTTAGGTGTAAACATTTGTGTATAGTTGCAAATATGTCTCACTTGTTTTGTTTCTGATTATGTAAGATTTCAGAGTTATTTTGGATTGATAAAATGTATTCATTAGACTACTATCTTAATACTGACCTTGTGCTCAGTTGTTTGTACAAAGTATAGAAGACAGTCATTATCCAAGGGGTTACAAGTTAAAAGCAGTATCCTGCAAGCACAGGTTAGCAAGTCTTGACAGTGGAACAAGTATACAAATAGCAGTAACTGCAAAATTAGGCCCTTAACTAAACTTCAGTATAGACTAAACAAATCCTGTACATGATACAAAAGTTGCTGGTCAATCGTAATGCAGCCAATGTGCTTTTTCCCCCAGTCCCACCTTAAAATTTGAACTGGCTATCAGGCATCTTAAGATTGAAAGAGAATGGCAGTACTTTAAAAATAATGAACTTTGTCTGGATTGTGTAGACTTAACAAAACAAAATTACTTACTCTCTTGTTAGGAGTTGGTAGGTCAATGGAATCTAAGTTGGCATCTTTGGGAATTAAAACTTGTGGAGACCTACAATATCTTACTATGTCAAAACTCCAGAAGGAATTTGGTCCAAAAACAGGACAGATGCTCTACAGATTCTGTCGTGGTTTGGATGACAGACTGGTTCGAACAGAAAAGGAAAGAAAATCTGTTTCAGCTGAGATCAACTATGGTATAAGGTTTACTCAGGTAAACTAAAACTATCTTCTGTTTTAGAGGATTAAGTATTAAGCATTATCTAAAAAGTTATATTTGAAAGACTTCCTTCCACAGCAGAAGAGCCTAATTGTTTCCCAGTGATATTCTGAATGCCCTCATTAAATCTTTTTTTTTAAGACATCACTCTTAATTGATACTCCATCATTCTCATCCTAACCGGATGGGGCTGAGCAGCTCAGTCTGCTGTCGGTCTGGGGTCCCTGGGTGAACGGAACCCCCGGCCAGCAGCGGGCTGAGCAGGGCTGGCACCCGGGATTCCGGCTGGCACAAGCCGGCAGACAGAACCTAGACCGGCAGCTGGCTGAGCGGGGCCGGCAGTAGGCTGAATGGCTCAGTTTGCTGCTGGTCGGCGGTCCCGGTTGCCGGTTTCTGGCAGTTGGGATCCCGGTAATTTTGGCTATACATGATTTTCATCTTATGCACTGACCCTGGAACCTAACCCCCGCGTAAGATGTGACTCCCCTGTACAGACAACTTTGGCAGTGTTCCTCAGCAAAAGTATTGCAGCTGCTTCAGACTTAGAAGTCCACTTGGAAATTTAGAGCCACAATCATAAGAGAGAGAAATGAATGCTCAAACTGAGCAGAAATTGACAGCTTAGGCTTCAATGTGTGTCAAGGAAAATCGTATCTTCTGAATTTTTTTCAAGTAGTGTCCCTGTGTGTGCTCCACTGTAGGTGTATCTGTGCGACTATGCCTCTAATTTGAGATTTTAGGTAGCAGTGTCCATTCAGCCTGCCCATGCACTCTCCCTCCTTGGTGGTCTGCCTCGAGGCTGTCTAGCACTGCGCAGATGAACCCCCACTCAGTTCCTTCTTAACAGCCTTTGGCCTTGAAGGAGCCAGCAGTTATCCCTTCCTTCTGTGTGTCCTTAGTATAAGTAGTAGTTGTTTTTGTTTTTTATTCTCCTTAGTACCTAGTATTTCTATTTTATCCTCTTGATATGAAGAAAAGGAAAGAACTTTAGCGTGTGTTTCTGCCCAAGGGGCCTTTAGAAGACTCTCAAAGTTCTTTCAATTTAAAAAAAAGAGAGAGAGAGAGAAAGAAGGGGGTGGGGAGAGAATAGAAGAAGAAGAAAGAACTTTCTTCTGCATTCCTCACTGCTAGAAGGTGATACCTCTCTCCCCAGCTTCTAGAGTTGCCTCTGGGTGCCTGGGAGAGTCCCATATCCCTCACAAGTGCTCCCTCTGCTCCTAGCTAAAGCTGAGGTCTTGCAAGAACAAGGAGCTGAAGTTAAAACTCCTCCTTATGGAGAAGACACTTCAGCCTCCAGGGGATTCTCTTGCTCATCCTGGATCATCCCTGAAGCCTTCAACTTCAGAGGAGTTAGTCATGGAAAGACCAGCAGATTCCTCCCGTAAAGTCTCAAGAGAAAGGACTCAAAGCCTGCAAATTGAATCGTTGGCCAATCAGAGGGGTTCCCCAGTGTGGCCATCTTGGTACCAGCTGCTCCGAACCATGGTACCCAGAAACATCAGGGTGCTTTTGCTATGAGCTCTACTGCACCTCTTACACACACCTGGAGCTCAAGCTCTGAGGACAAAGACAAACACTACCACCTCTAATGGAGCAGCACTGAGAAAACCTCTGGTTGGGTGAGACAAAGCTCCCATCTAGGGAACACTCTGCAGGTACCAAGTGAGCCGATTGTACCTCAAGAGTTCAGTACCCTAGAGACCTGATAGTTGGGGGAGAACTGTAATCTCTATTTGGGACTAGGACCCTGCTACCAATCACATTCTGGCACACAGAATCGCCCTTAGCACCAGGCTATGTGCCACCAATACTCCAGCCAGTGCCACCCTTACTTGGTAACAAGTTTGACAGTTACCAGGAGGATGTCATTTCCTTGGCCTCTCATCGTGGCCCACCATCACAATACAAGGGTCTTCCTCTAGTCCATTAAGCTAACCACGATCATGCCATGGGCCCCCTTGGGTACTCCCACCACTCTTTCTTTTCCCTTCCTCCCCCCATGGCTGTACTGGGATCCTTGGACATCGTACAAATCCCATACTTCACTTGCATTTAGTGTGTCTCAGAAAGTGTCTTCCTGATTATCTCCTACAGCATCACTATCCAGTGAACCAGAGGAGGAAACTTGAGGAAAGTCTTGAAGGGGAAGCCACCCCTCCAGCAAACTTCTTATCCTCACCAGATGAGGCTAGAATGCCCCTCCCCCATCACTAGCTGCTGATTTCAAGAACTTGCAAGGCCTTACTAAGAGGATGGCAGACCAGCTGCAGATTCCCCTACAGGCAGTAACAGATGCACACCACATACGGGTGGATATTCTGAACATCTACACACCCAGAACTGTCCTCCCAATTAATAGATCAAGTCTAGATCCTGCCAAATTTATCTGGCAGACAGAAACTGGTAAGAGAGCCGACAAAAAATTCTGCATCTCTCCCAAAGAGGCAAACTTCCTATTTCAATATCCACAACCCATCTCCATTGTAGTTGATGTGGTTAATGCATGAGGCAATCAACATTACACCAAGTCAACCCATACAATTGTGATTGGAAAAAGCTACATCTCTATGAGAGGAAGGCATATTTGTCAGCGACATTGCTGTTTAGAGTTGCAAACTACCAAGCTTCCATGGCCAGATATAATTTTATTAATTATGAGAAACTCGATACATTTCTGGAACATTTACCAGAACACAAAAGGAATAGTTTCAGGCAATTGTCAGAGAGGGTCCATTAGTAGCCAGAACTGTGTCGCAGCTGATACAATTGCCCGTACTGTCTCTATGGCAGTAGTAATCCTAGACTCATAGAATTATTGAGTATCAGGGGAAGGGACTTCAGGAGGTCATCTAGTCCAACCCCCTGCTCAAAGCTGGACCAATCCTCAACTAAATCATCCCAGTCAAGGCTTTGTCAAGCCTGACCTTAAAAACCCCTAAGGAAGGAGGTTCTACCACCTTCCTAGGTAACCCATTCCAATGCTTCACCACCCTCCTAGTGAAAACGTTTTTCCTAATATCCAACCTAAACTTTCCCCACTGCAACTTGAGACCATTATTCCGTGTTCTGTCATAGATCCATCCTCTTTGGAACCCCCTTTCAGGTAGTTGAAAGCAGCTATCAAATCTCCCCTCATTCTTCTCTTCTGTAGACTAAACAATCCCAGTTCTCTCTCAGCCTCTCCTTATAAGTCATGTGCTCCAGGCCCCTAATCATTTTTGTTGCCCTTCTTTAGACTCCTTCTAAGTTTTCCACATCCTTCTTATAGTGTGGGCTCCAAAACTGGACACCAGTACTCCAGATGAGGCCTTACCAATGTAGAATAGAGGGGAACAATCACGTCCCTTGATCTGCTGGCAATGCCCCTACTTATACAGCCCAAAATGCCGTGAGCCTTCTTGGCAACAAGGGTACACTGTTGACTCATATCCAGCTTCTCATCCACTGTAACCGCTAGGTCCTTTTCTGCAGAACTGCTGCCTAGCCATTCGGTCCCTAGTCTGTAGCAGTGCATGGGATTCTTCTGTCCTAAGTGCAGGACTCTGCACTTGTCCTTGTTGAACCTCATCAAATTTCTTTTGGCCCAATCCTCTAATTTGTCTAGGTCCCTTTGTATCCTATCCCTACCCTCCAGCATATCTACCACTCCGCTGGGATGATTTAGTTGGGGATTGGTCCTGCTTTGAGCAGGGGGTTGGACTAGGTGACCTCCAGAGGTCCCTTCCAACCCTAATATTCTATGATTCACTCCTCCCAGTTTAGTGTCATCTGCAAACTTGCTGAGGGTGCATTCCACGCCATCCTCCAGATCATTGATAAAGATATTGAATAAAACTGGCCCCAGGACAAACCTTTGGGGCACTCCGCTTGATACCGACTGCCAACTAGACATGGAGCCATTGATCACTGCCTGTTGAGCCCAACAATCCAGCCAGCTTTTTATCCACCTTATGGTCCATTCATCCAGCCCATACTTCTTTAACTTGCTGGCAAGAATACTGTAAGAGACTGTATCAAAAGCTTTGCTAAAGTCAAGGAATAGCACATCCACTGCTTTCCCCTCATCCACAGAGCCAGTTATCTCATCATAGAAGGCAGTTAGGTTAGTCAGGCATGACTTGCCTTTGGTGAATCCTTGCTGACTGTTCCTTATCACTTTTCTCTCCTCTAAGTGCTTCAGCATTGATTCCTTGAGGACCTGCTCCATGATTTTTCCAGGGACTGAGGTGAGGCTGACTGGCCTGTAGTTCCCCCGATCCTCCTCCTTTTTCCAGTCATCCGAGATCTCCCCCGATCGCCATGAATTTTCAAAGATAATGGCCGATCGCGGGAGGTCCCGGATGACTGGAAAAGGGCTAATGTATTGCCCATCTTTAAAAATGGGAAGAAGGAGGATTCCTCAGTTCCACATCTCAAAAGTGTGTGATTTACCTCAGATGTTGCCAAAACATTTTCCTAAGACTACAAATGACAAAATAAGAAATTTTTATCCTCAGATTTGTCATACATTAGTATTGCAATGTACACATAATGAAAACTCTTCTATTCAGGGGCAAAACAGAGAAAGTTAGAGGCACTTTTACCTATGAGTTTTCTTGCTGTAGTCAGATGGTTATGCTTTTTTTTTCTTCTTCTTCTTTATAGTGTACCCTTTAGTTTCATGCCAAAACCACATGAAATAAATTAACTTAAGGACTTTTAATTTTTAACGACATTTTAGCTCTCTGCATCAGATACATGACAGAGAGCAATAAAGAACTTTTTTTTTTGTCTTCCTTCTAGCCTAAGGAAGCAGAAGCTTTCCTTCTGAGTCTTTCAGAAGAGATCCAACATAGACTTGAAGCTGCTGGGATGAAGGGTAAACGGTTAACTCTTAAAATCATGGTCAGAAAGGCTGGGGCCCCTGTAGAGCCTGCAAAATTTGGAGGCCATGGAATCTGTGACAACATTGCCAGGTAACTTTGCATAGAATTAAAATGTTATCAGTATGTAGGTATGGACCCACTTCTTCAGGGTGCTGAGCCCCGTGAACTCCCAGTAAAACATAAAGGGCATTAAAGATGCTCAGTGCCTTGCAGAATTGGGTTTTATATAGTATCTATAACTATGTAAATAGCTGCAGTAGTGTTCTCCAACTTCCTATACATTTGCTTAATATAGTCCTAGGTGTTCTTGTTTTTCTATAAAAAACATGGCTATAGTTTAGGATTTTCATGCAAAGAATGTCTTAAGTACATTTCCCTCTTATCTTGGGGTTTAGAGACTAATAGCATTCCTTCCAGTCTCCTTTGGAAGTAGAAAAGGAACTTCATTGTGATGGGCTTGAAATAAGCAAGAGTTGTTTGGATTGGAAAGTCTTTAAGGTGCCACAGGACTCTTTGTTACCTCTGCTATTCCAGACTAACACAGCTACCTCTCTGATTCCTGAAAAGGCTTAGTCAAAATCACTATTGGAAGAGCAGCTGGCTGCAAATACCCACCTTGACACAACTTTAAAAATTGTGTGTTAATTTTCTTCAGCACTGTAGTACAATCAGAGCACCCCAGTCTAATCTTTGTGATGATCAGTTTCCAATAAATCTTTTCAGGGATTCCAGAAAGCTAATTACAAACCTTTTAAAAAAATTAGCCTTGGTCAGTCTTTTCTTTCTTTTTCCTGTTTGAAACAAGAAAATAATAATTGGTAATACTTACTGACACACTACTACAGTATGTAGCACTAATTGCTTACCACATACCTATTAAAGTATACAGTTCCTTGAATTCAGCAAATCCTAAAATGATTTTTTTTTTTGTTGGTTAAAAGTCTACGATAGTACATACTCAAACTGATGATGGTGAGGTACATGCAGAATAAATATTAATATTTTTATAAAAGGTGACCTTGAGACCATCCACCTGTTTGTATTATGCTGAAAATAAGATTTTATCTAAGAGGAGCTCTGACATCCCGTTTATGGAGTAAAACTATCTGACGTAATACTCTTGCTACAGATAGAATGGAATAGGGTTTTTCCGAAGCTAATAGTCTCTGTTAAGTCTGTTCAATAAAGTAGAATGGGCATGCTGTACAAATGCTTTACACAAATCAATTATTACTGCTCAGATGTGTCCCATATGAAAAGTATTAATACTGATCCCTTTCATAGAAGTATTGGGCAGTAGATCTAGAGCTAGAGGAGGAAGTAAGTAGAAGTGAGAAGCAGGAGAATCAATCATCAATCTGAAATGTGAACCCATCCAGGATAAAAATGGAGAGTATGGGAGGAGAAAGGAAGAGAGCCAAATTGGAAAGAGAGAGCAAGGAATATTAAGAACAATAAATGACAGCTTCACTTACAGAAAAGGGGAGGAAAGGTGAACAGAATATACTTCAGAGGTTAGAAAGTTGTGAGGCGTGTTGATTATTATATGTATTATTATAGCACTTACAAGTTTTAATCTTGGGCTAGCATCCAGTTGTACAAATTAAGTGCTGTACAAATAGAAAACAAAAATCTACTCGCCGCACCAAAAAATTTACACTCAAAGTATAAGACAACAACTAGAACAGACCAAGCAACAGAAGTATGAGGGAGCAATGAGACAATATTGGGAGAAGATAGTAGGTGTTAGATGAGGCAGGAGTGGGAAAGGAGGAGCTTGATGCCATCAGTGCATCCTTCAGGGTTTGAAGGAAAGAAAACTGCAACTGAAATAGTATAGCTACAGACTCCTCTCCACTTCTGACTGCTATCTGCATAGTAGGATGGTTTCAGTAAAACGTTGGTGTCTCCCCTCAAATCAAATAATTAATGTTAGAAGACAAGAATGTTTCTCCTTACTCCCTGTTAACTTCATAATCCAGATTTTTTAAAAAAATTATACTGGTGATCATCTCTCATAAGTATTGATTTTAATCAATGTTTCTACAGTGTATTTGTCTTCGTTTTCCTAAAAATTATTGTTCCAGGTTTGTAGACTGGGAAATTACTTTCCTCCATAGTATCAAGTAGTATATCTATTTTATTATTTATTTTATTTTATTTATTTATTTATTTATTTATTTGAGATGATGTCTGAAATTAATAGTGTAAAGTCTCTTTGCAATTTTGTAATGCATTTTTTCTTTAACTGCATTTTATTTTTTGCAGAACTGTAACTCTTGACCATGCGACAGATAGTGCAAAAGTAATTGGGAAAGAAACACTAAACATGTTTCACACAATGAAACTGAACATATCAGATATGCGAGGGGTGAGTTAATAAAACTAAGAGTTCAAGTTTCTGTTTTTTACATTTCTCACTCTACATTAATAAAGCTGCATTAAATATATTAGGCTGCACAGATTTGGATTGACATTACTGGATAATAGTTTCACATATGATAAAGTACAACTTGATTATTTGTAAACTGAGTACACTTAATTTAGTAATCATTTTAGAATAGAAATATGGAAGCCCAAACATGCCATTTTTATTGAAAGAGTTTTCACAGTTTAATATCACAATTACAGCTAGACTAATGGGCAGTGAATAATATCCTACCTATGTAAACATGGAAAAAGTCCTAGCAGCCATCCCCCACTACCTATTTCATGCTCTGTTTGGCCTCTTATACACTATCTCAGGATTTCCCATCCAAGATTTTAGAAAAGTTGGAGGTATGCCTGCAAATGGTACCCAGATGCACCATTGAATTGAGCAAAATAACTTTTAAAAGCACTTCTGCAGTTTTGTTTTAGATATTATTTTGAACTAAATGAAGGGTCAGGGAAGCTCTTCTGGGCTAGAAATGTATTTGGTGGAAAAAGAAAGTATATTTGTTACTGTCACAATTTGGGAGAAACCCTGCCCTTGTGTACTTGCCATGGACCTTCACTGTTTGTCTGATATTCAGATACTGAAGTGGTAAATGTAGTATAGATTAGATCAGTGAATTGGAAGAAAAAAATAGTGACCCTCACTTGGTCCCTCTTTCAGCTGTCATGGGTACTTCTCTGAGTTAGTATAAATTTCTACTCCTGGTTGAAGCATATATATTTGAGTTTTGGGAATTTATATAATTTAGTAAAAGCAATATAAGTTGTTAGCATGATCCTATTGACACACATTTTTTCATTACTTTACCCCAGAGAAATGAAGAAGGGTGACACTTTTGTAATTTCTTAGCTGTTGACTTGAGGGACTGATTTTGTTTTTTAGTGCCTGCAAAATATTTTCCTGTAGTAGTAAGTGGATGGTTTTGATCAGGCGGGTTGGGGGAGTTTATATATTTTAAAAAACCTCCATTAAATTTATGTCTGATTAAGTTGCTCTTATTTGGTGCTGTTCTTGACTATGTGATTAGAAATAAGGATACAAAATGTGTTTTTGTTTTGAGGTTGGAATTCAGGTGCATCAGTTAGTTCCCATCAATAAAACCACTTCAGCTGTTTCCTCTGGACATTTACCTGGGGGATCACATTCAGTTATCGATCTTCTCCATGTTCAGAAAACTAAGAAATGTTCAGAAGAAGAACATAAAGAAGGTCAGTAACTACTTATGCTAAACAATCTGTTTCAACGTATATTTAGCTGTGATGATCTGAGTACATTTCCCAGACCTGAAGAAGAGCTCGGTATAAACTGGAAAGTTTGTCTCTCTCACCAACAGAAGTTGGTTAAATAAAAGATATTACCTCACCCACCTTGTCTCTCTAATGTCCTGGACTGACACCGCTACAATAACATTGCATGCTTTAAACTGCCATGGTCAGTTGTCATTTGGGTTTGTGATAGTATTGGCTTCCTTTAAGAATCAACTCATTTTAATTTGATTTTGCATCTGAACATTTCTCAACAGAAATTAATTTCAAGTTATGTACTGTGTGTGCATGTTTTGCTGCTACATCCCACCTAAGGAAGAGAGTTGTATGGATTAGTTTAGAATCGGAACTTCTTCAAAATCTTGAAAATATAGATGGATAATTAAAGTAGAAAAAGGTTCTCACTAGCCACTCCCGTTATTGCACAAACTACCAAATGTTTTTCAGTAGAAGCATAGGGTAAATAAAATTCCATACCATGTGAAAAGTAAGTTGTTTTTGAACTGTTAAGAGAATTTTTCTGTATATTGTTTTCTACATTTATAGTATTTGTGGCTGCCATGGATCTTGAAATATCATCTGCGTCAAGAACATGCACTTTTCTGCCGTCCCTCACTACCCATCTGACATCTGGTCTCAATCCCAACGCCAGCAAGGCTGAGTCTGCAGTCAAATGGAATGGTTTACACACTCCTATCAGCGTAAAATCAAGACTTAATTTAAGTATAGAGGTTCCTTCCCCTTCCCAGGTAAATGTGAGGGGTACATAACTGCTGATACATACTTGTTTGTAATTACTGCACACGAATGCAGTTCCTTTTTTTGGTGGTAAATACCCAAAGGAAAAACTGTCATTCTTCCAGTATTTTTCTTCCTTTTTACAGTGTCA
Source organism: Sternotherus odoratus (assembly GCA_032164245.1). Taxonomy (NCBI): domain Eukaryota; kingdom Metazoa; phylum Chordata; order Testudines; family Kinosternidae; genus Sternotherus; species Sternotherus odoratus. Next base: position 202,201,395 of record JAVMKO010000001.1, on the reverse strand, counting down.
GAGAATGGAACTGGGATTAAAAAGAAGGCACTCTGAGATAAGGGTATTGAATAGCTTACACCCAGCAACTCTAAAGCTCTTTAAAGAAATACACACCTTGGTTTTAAAAATCATGACGTTCTGAAAATTTAACTGAGTTACCACACTTTTTTGTGTTAATGCTAGTATATAATAAAAATGGCAGTACTCTGTTAGGAATTTAAATATGTATTCTTTTAATTCTATCGTATGTGCTGAGCTTTAATTATTATGTTGTTAATAGGGACTAATTTTTTTTATATAGGCTAATTACTAATGAACTATTAAAGGGGACTTTTACAAAGTATCATTTATGTTTTTCATGAAGGTAGAGCTCTTAAGCACTGTTAGTATCCTTTTATTATAGTCCTGATATTCACACCTACTCATCCTAATACTTGACTAATGCTAAAATAAGAATTCTGCTCTGCACTAGAATACATTTTACCTTACTAATTAATTAGTAACAACTAATTCAAATGGTTCAAATGACGTAATTCAGATTTTGCCATGTTAATTTTGTTTAATGCTTAGAAATGGTTAGATTATTCAGAATTTCAAGATTGTCCCAAAGAACCAAAGCATTGAAGCAGATGTTGCTCTCCTTTTATTCTTTCCAATCTCATTTTTGGTGAAGAAAATAGACAGTGACCAGCAAAATAAGCTCCTATATTTAATGTTATATTTCCTTTCATTGATATATTCCTGCAATTATATTCTGTGCACTATTCTGTGCACTATTCTGTGCAATTCTGTGCAATTCTGTGCACTATTCTGTGCAATTATATTCTGTGCACTATTCTGTGCCCTGGGTAAGAGATTTAAAATTTTCTCTTAAGGATAATCAATAGAAGAAAGCATTTGGAATACTCTCCTGAAACCTGTATTTGCAACACTTACCAGCAAATGCAGTATTTCATTCTGTACCGATTGCTATGTCCTTTCATTTTAGAGACTTTTTTTGTTCTGTGTTTGTACAGAGCCCACAACAGTGGCGGACAACCAGTGGCCCACAGGCCGCACACGACCACAAGACAGCATTTACATTGACCATCTAAAGGCACGGCTGCCCACAGCTCTCAGTGGCTGGGAATGGTGAACTGTGGTCACTGGGAGCCTGCAGATGGTCAATGTAAACACAGTCTCCTGGCCTGCCAGCAGATTGCCCTGAAGGACCACAGTATGCCCACCACTGGCCTATAACAGTGTAGTCCTGGTCCTGTCTGGGTCTCCTAGGTCCTACAATAATAATAACTTTGAGCAACATGGATTCAAATCTACATTTAAGATGTTCCTATGATTATTAGTCTTACTCTCCGTCACTCAGGGAGCTGCAATTACATATTTCAGCTTTTGGAATCTAATGCACTATTTTATTTGTTTGATGTTAGTAATTTTATGTTTTATGGGAATCTACACTGGGACCAACTGTTGAGAACTGACTTGATTATTGAATGGTGTTCATGGTTTGGGAAGAAAAGCAGATCCTAAATTTACTGACTGCACTAACAAAATCCATGTTACAAATATAGCAATGAGAAGTCTGATCTTGCTGTAGATACATTGGATTAGTAAAACCAAAATAAATTGGAGCATATATATAAATATCCAGTCACTAAGCTGAATGATCGCTCAGTTATTGAATTGTTGAATGGTCAGTCAACTGCTTTAAACCGGATAGTAGACTTACGTTCAAATCAATATATATGTTGCCAATATTTTATTCATGTTAGTTATTTAGGGTTATAAGAAAGATTAGAGGAATGCAAAGGAGAGTTAATATAGGATTTATATTTATAATATATATTTTATTATATTTATATATGTTAAGTAGTAGTGTAACAGCCCATGTACACGGGCCAAGGTTCTTAATGCTGTTTGTCCGGGCCGTCTCTATGGCTCGCGGCGGTGCACGCGCGGCGGCCATTTTGTGCTGCCGAACTACAACTCCCAGCATGCTGTTTGTCCCGGCCGTCTCTACTGCGCATGACGGCTTCGGACAAACATCCTCTGGCCTTTTATTATATAGGATTTGTAAAAATACAAGACTAAGCATTTATGTATGCAGTAGACTCCCGATTATCTGGGCGCAGGTTAACCAGGCTGCGGATTAACCGGGATGTCTAAAGGGGTCAGTAGGGAAAGCCCCAAAGCGGCGGCAGGCTCAGCCTCAGCCTGCCGCTGCTTTGGGGCTTCTCCCACTGGCCCCTTAAGAGCTGGGGTCTCAGCCTGCTTCCAGCCTGGGCGTAGGAAACCCATGCTGGCAGCGGGCTGAGACCCCGGCTGGCAGGAGCCTGGTGGGAAAGCCCAAAGCGGCAGCAGACTGAGTGCTGAGCCCCCCGCTGCTTTGGGCTCTCTCCCCAGGCTCCTGCCACCTGCCCCACTCAGCTCCCACTGACATCCTGGGTGCAGGGAACCCAGGCTGACAGCGGGAGCAGACTGGGGCAGGAGGCAGGACCCCGGCTGGCAAGGGGCCAGCGGGGGGAAACCCCAAAGTGGCGGGCTGAGCGCTCAGCCTGCCGCTGCTTTGGGGTTTCCCCCGCTGGCCCCTTGCCAGCTGGAGTCTCAGCCTGCAGCCAGCCTGGGTGTAGGAAGCCCAGGCTGGCAGCAGGAGCTGAGACCCCAGGTAGCAGGAGCCTGCGGGGAAACTCTAAAGCAGCAGCAGGTTGAGAGCTTGGCCGCTGCCGCTTCTCAGCTCTCTGCTGCTTTAGCCTTCCCTCCCCCCTCCCCCCCCCCCCCCCCCAGGCTCCTGTCAGCGGAGGGTCTCAGCTCCTGCTGCCAGCTTGGGCTTCCTACACCCAGGCTGGCAGCGGGAGCTGACTGGGGCAGGCAGCAGGACCCTGGCTGGCAAGAGACTGGGGAGAGAGCCCAAAGCGGCGGCGGGTTGAGCAGGCAGCCTGCCACCGCTTTGAGGTTTCCCCCGGTGGATCCTTGCCAGCCGGGGTCTCAACTTGCTGCCAGCCTGGGTGTAGGAAGCCCAGGCTGGCAGCGGGCTGGGACCCCGGCTGGCAGGAGCCTGGGGGGAAAACCCCAAAGCGGCGTCAGGTTGAGCGCTCAGCCGGCTGCCGCTTTAGAGTTTCCCCGCAGGCTACTGCTAGCTGGGGTCTGAGCTCCCGCTGCCAGCCTGGGTTCCCTACACCCAGGCTGTCAGCGAGAGCTGACTGGGGCAGGCGGCAGGAGCCTGGGGAGAGAGCCCAAAGAGGCGGCGGCCTGAGCACTCAACCTGTGGCCGCTTTGGGATTTCCCCCCAGCCTCCTGCCAGCCGGGGTCTCAGCCGCTGCCAGCCTGGGCTTCCTATACCCAGGCTAGCAGGGGAGCTGACTGGGGCAGGTGGTGGGACCAACACCATCCCCCTCCCCACCTCCAGGGCGGCCGGCAAACCCCCTCCCCTCCCCCCAGTAGACACGTGATTATCCGGGATTTTATTAACCGGGATTAAGGTTTTCCCGATCATCCCGGATAATCGAGAGTCTACTGTACTAACTTAATTTTGCCTTTTACTTAATACAGCTGCTACAACATTCAGTGCTGTCCGATTCCCAAGTCCGCTTATGTATACAAATTAGGCTGTCAATTGTTGTTTCAATTTCTTCTAATTTCAGTTTATAAAATAAATAGTATGACTCTTTTTACGTTCTTATGTTCTTGTTTCTCAGAAAATCTAATGACCTTTTTATTTTATTTGCAGTTAGATCAATCTGTCTTGGAAGCACTGCCATCTGATCTCAGAGAACAAGTAGAGCAACTGTACACCATTCAACAGGGAGAGACTTATGGTGATAGCAAAAAAGAGCCCATAAATGGGTGTAACAGTGAGTTTCTGCCACAGCCAGTTGGAGCAGTTCTCTTACAAATACCAGACCTCCAAGAACCAAACAGTGATGCAGGAATTAATCTAATAGCCCTGCCAGCATTCTCGCAGGTAGAGTATAGTCTAAAATAAGTGGGTTTTAACATGGTGTCAACAGATATGAGCTTTGAATCTGTAGTGATAAATAGTTAGCAACTTCATTTGTCCAGGCAAAATTATTAGAACTTTTAGAATTTTTATCCCGGACTCAGAAAAAGTATAATACGTGTTCAAGATTTATAGTTGCCAGTATTTCTATATCCGTGTCTACAAAAGTTATTTTTTGTTGTTGATGTAAAGCAGGGGTCTCAAACATGCGGCCCGGGGGCCACATGCGGCCCGCAAAGCCCTTCCCTGCGGCCCGCCAAGCTTCCTGGCTCCCCCCCGGTTCCCCCCATAGCAGTTTGCAGGATGGAGGGGGCAGAAGTGGAGGCTTCTCTGCTGCCTGGCTGGGCCCTGCGTGTTTCTAGCTCTGGACTTCCTAGATTGCTCTTGCTTTGTTTGCCAAACAGCTGTTGGTGGTGCCTAGTGCTTTCCAGGAGGGAATGGGGAGCTGCGTGCTCAGAGGAGGAGGTGGGGCAGGGGGTGGGACCTCTTGGAAGGGGTGGAGTGGGGGCAGAGCCGGGGCAGCGAGGGTGTGTGTGTGTGTGTGTCAGTGGTGCGGCCCTCGGGCCAGTGCACTAGTCCTCATGCGGCCCTCATGGTCATTTGAGTTTGAGACCCCTGATGTAAAGGCTCTGCAATTATCCCTTATTTTGCAATAAAATGAGATGTGTGAACAGTTTTGTCGTTGCACTGCAGCTTTTACCTACTACCAGTGCAAAACAATCCTGAAATCAGCATTTAGGTGGCCCCAGCATCCTGGCTTTTGTTCATCCCATTCTTAGGTGCCTAACTCAGGCTTTGTGGATTTCAATGATTTTAATATGCATCTAAAAGTTAGGCATTGTGGCAAAGTCCCTTTGTAGATCCAAGCCTAAGTTCTCAAAACTAAAAGTAATATGAGTTCAACAGATCTTAAAGCTGCTACTATTGAAGTGGTAGTTTAATTTAAAACACTATATGGTCTTTACCTAAGAGTGTCTTCATTTCCTAAACTACATTAGTATGGGAGACTATATCATAGACAAACTGTAGGGCTGGAAGGGACCCCAAGAAGCCGTCAAGTCCATCCCCCTTTGCCATTGCATGAATAAGTAAAAGTAGGCCATTCTTGACAGTGTCTGTCCAACTTGTTTTTTAAAACTTTCAGTAACCGGGACTCCACAAACTCCCTTGGAAGCCTGTTCCAGAGTTTAAATATCCTTACCATTAGAAAGTTTTTCCAAATATCTAACCTAAATCTCTATTGCTGCAGATTAAGTGTGTTACTACTTGTCCTACCTTCAGTGAACTAGGAGAACAATTGATCATTGTCCTCTTTTAACAGCCTTTAACGTATTGGAAGACAGTTATCAGGTCCCTCCTCAGTCATCTTTTCTCAGGACTATGCATGCCCAATTTTTTTAACCTTTCTTGATAAATCAGATTTCCTAAACCTTTTATCATTTTTATTGCTCTCCTCTGGACGCTTTCCAGTTTCTCCATATGTATAAAAGAAAAAAGTTATTTATATTTGAAACTATTAATGAATTCGTACAGTAAGTACACTCCATAAATTGTAATATTACTGTCATTCTGCTGCAGGTGTGGAGGATTCTAGCTATAACTCGGCAAATGTAAATTATTACACAGCTTATTCCCTGAAGTGTTGTTGCTTAATTAGATTAGATTCAACTCTACCTCACTTTTGTCTGAATTGCTTTTATATGAATGGGTGCCTGGTTTATAAGGTGACTGATTTGTTCATTGGGAAATTTGTGGCAAGTTTCACTTGTAAATTCTAAGGTTTGTATTCTAAGAATCCATGTAGGTTTCATCCATTTCAATTAGCCTCTGTAGTAATCATTTGGAATATAGAAAAAGCTAGATTTGAAGCTTAAAACAGAGGGTTTAAGTAGTAAAGAATACAGGTATTTACAGATACACCTCTACCCCGATATAACGCAGTCCAATATAAGGCGAATTCGGATATAATTCGGTAAAGGAGCGCTCCGGGGGATGTGGCTGCACCAAAGCAAGCTCAATATAACACAGTTTCACCTATACTGCAGTACGATTTTTTGGCTCCCGAGGACCACGTTCTATTGAGGTACAGGTGTATTTAAAACTGAATGGCACATCTTTGCTGTGTTGAAGTTAGTTTTTCAAGTGCTTGCTCATTCCATGTTAGGTGTGCACATTTCACATGCTCCGTCACTCTATCACCCTCTGGTGCCACATGCTCCTGTGCCAGTGCAAGGGGACCAGCTGGCCCTACACACTCAGTTCCTTCTTACCACCAGTGACCGTTGCCAGAACAACTTATCTTGCTTAGCAAGGCATTTAGTCAGTGGTTCTGTTATTCCATCCTTTCTTTCACAAGTTTAGTTACATTCAGTTATTTCATTTAGTAGTAATGCATATAGTTAAACCCTCCACATTTAACGTAGAAGGGCATCCTCTGCTCCAGGGGCAAGTCATGCCCCCGTCTCCGGGCTTCAAATCCTGTGCCTTCTGTAGCCCATGCTGGTGGGTGACCTGCACTCCAGTCTGAAGTATCTGGGGGAGGAGCACGTTCAAGAGCATTGCCTCATCTGCTGCCAGTTCAAGCCTCCAATGAAAAAGGACAGGAAGGTTAGACTAAGTTCCATCCTGATGGAAGCCAGGCTCAGACCAGTATCAGAGCCAAGCTGGTCAGACATTGATGTGGAGTCTCCTCCAGTAGTACTGGTCTCCCAGCTCCATTTCCCTTCACCAGTCCTGAGAAAGAAACACAAGAAACAACAATCCAAGAGGGGACGTTCCCAGAATCGAGGAAGGACAAACGTGGGGAGTGCAGCAGTGTGAAACCTGCATCTGGCCACTCCTTTACCCCCACTGTGCTTCTGAGGCACCAACGAGTCCACCCTGCTCTCAGGTGCTGCTGAGTCTGATACAGGGGTGGTCATGGCACCAACAGGATCTCAGTGCTGTCCATCCCGGAGACACTTGCAGCGGCCAGGGACCAAATGGCTCTCCTGATACTGCCGCCTCTGGCAGAGCAAGTTCTGGCACTGATGAGGTCATTGAGCAGAAAAGAGCATGTTGTCTTGAGCTCCTATCCGGCACTGGGTACACTGGTACTGACCATAGGGAAACCGACCCTGCTGATATCGGCACTGGACCCTCGGCACTTGGCTGACAGAGGCAAGGGGTTCCAGCTCCCTACAATCCTTCCAAACTGACTTGTCCTCAGGGTCAGAGGTGAAGTTGGCACTCAGTCAAGGGGCCAATACCAGTACCCAACCTACATTTCATCAGATCCCGGTGTGGGGGCCCCTCCAGACACCCAGCTGGTGGGCAGTGGCTTATGCAGGAATCAGTGGGATTTTCCCCTGGTACCAGGAGTGCCCTACAGTCGTTCATACACACATGAAAGCAAAGTGTCTGAGTCTTACCTCGACAACTGGCTGATCAAGAGCTGGTCAGAGGCCCATGTGAGAGCCAGCATCAGTGTGGTCCAAGCTACCTTCCAAGGCCTTGGCCTGTTGATAAATGGCCAAGTCAACTCTCATCTCGATCCAGAATCACGTGCCCTCCCTTTGAGCCACTGGCATCTTGACTTCTGTTGCCTTTGTGCTAGAACGTTGCCTTCCAGGTAGTGATTTTCTCAGCTAGGAGGGTCTCAGAAATGACGGCCATTATATCAGAATCCCTGTATACGATGTTCTTTACGGACAAGGTTCAACTGTGCCTCCATCCAGCATTCCTCCAAAAGGTGGTGTTGCACAAATGGCTTCGTTTCTTTGGAGGCCTGTCCCAATTTGACCTTCAAAGACAGGTAGACACAGGAGATCTTGAATACAAGTTTATTTGCTAGCAAATTGAAGTCACACAGTTAACACTCAAATTGTGGCTTGGCCCTATACATTGCCAAGACCTTTTTACATACAGTGAAACCTCGATTTAACGGACTAATTGGGGCGAGGGGGTGTCCGTTAAAGCCAAAAGTCCGTTATTTCATAATTTTTAAAAATCATTAAATAATAGGACTTTTGGCTTTAATGGACACCCCCTCACCCGAATTAGTCCGTTATATAGAGGTTTTAGGAGCTGTCAAACGCCCCCCCCCCCCCACCTGCCTGGCTCCCCGCAACGGGGAGCCGGGCGGGTGGGCTGAGAGCTCCCGCCTGGCTCCCCGCTGCGGGGAGCCAGGCGGGAACTGTCAGCCCGCCCGCCCAGCTCCCGCTGCGGGGAGCCAGGCGGGAACTGTCAACCCCCCCGCCCAGCTCCTGGCAGCGGGGAGCCCGGCAGGAACTTTCAGCCCGCCCGGCTCCCGGCTGCGGGGAGGGGGGGGTTGACAGTTCCCGCCAGGCCCTCCGCTGCGGGGCCGGGCAGGAGCTGTCAAACCGGCCGCCCGGCTCCCCTCTGCGGGGAGCCGGGCGGGAACTGTCAAACTCCCCCGCCCGGCTCCCGGCAGTGGGGAACCCGGCGGGCACTGTCAACCCCCCCGCCCGGCTCCCTGCTGCGGGGAGGGGGGGGGGGTTGACAGCTTCCGCCCGGCCCTCCGCTGCGGGGAGCCGGGCAGGAGCTGTCAACCCGGCCGACCGGCTCCCCTCTGCGGGGAGCCGGGCAGCCGGGTTAACAGCTCCTGCCCGGCTCAAAACCCCCCCCGTCCGTCCGTCTCCCCGCTGCGAGGAGCCGGGCGGGGGGGTTGACAGCTCCCGCCCGGCTTCGCGCTGGGGGGAGCCGAGCGGGAGCTCTCAAACCCCCCGCCCGGCTTCCCGCTGCGGGGAGCCGAGCAGAGGCACTCAAACGCCCCCCCCCCCCCCGCCCGGCTCCCCGTTGCGGGGAGCCGGGCGGGGGGGTTGACAGCTCCCGCCCGGCTTCCCCCAACGGGAAGCCCAGCGGGAGCTGTCAAACCCCCCGCCCGGCTTCCCGCTGCGGGGAGCCGGGCGGGAGCTCTCAAACCCCCCCCCCCCCCCCCGGCTCCCCGTTGCGGGGAGCCGGGCGGGGGGTTTGACGGCTCCCGCAGGGGTCCCTGCTGCGGGGAGCCGGGCGGGAGCTGTCAACATATAACGGATTTCCCCCAATAACGGATTTCGGATGCATCGGAAATTTTGTCCGTTGCATCCGAAGTCCGTTAAATCGGGGTCCGTTAAATCGAGGGTTTACTGTACTTCTTTAGATGAGGGAGGAGGCAAGAGGGGGCCTCACGCAAATTGACAAGTAAAAACATGACATTGTTCCCTATCTATTTACTTGTTTGTCTGGAAAGAACAGGACATACAAACATAAAGTTCCTGTCTTGAAATGGTACATATGGAGTAAGAATACATGCAGATATAAGCTAAAATATATGAGGTAAGACAAACATATGAAATGTACAGGACAAGATATGAGGTTGAACTCTGTGAGGCCCAGTGGTGCCTCCAGGAATGCATAACACAAGATAAGGACTTAGAGCAACCCAGAGCTAGTTACACAACTTCAGTAAAACATTTTCTTATAATCTAACTTTTTCTTACAGTGGTCTCGCAGTTTTCATAGTAATCGAGTTTTCTTCCCAAAACTATGCAAAAATTCTAAGGAGTGGCATTTCCACACGCTTGGATATTAGACATGCCCTAGCATTCTACCTTGAGAGGACCAAGCTATTCCGTAAATCCACACCACTCTTTGTGGCAGTAGCAGCCAGGATGAAAGGCATACTGGTTTCGGCCCACAGAATTTCATCCTGGATCACTTCCTGGTTTTGCATGTGCTGTGAGCAGGTGGGTGTCCTGCTTCCTACCATCGTGACTTCCCATTCAGCATGAGATCAGGCTTCACCAGTGGTGTTTCTGGCCCAGATCCTGATCCAAGACATCTGCAGAGCAGCGGCATGGTCATTGGTACATACCTTCTCCCATTATGCCATCACCCAGCAGGCTAGAGATAATGCCAAGTTTGGTAGAGCGTGCTGGAATCTGTGTGTCTGTGAATCCTGAGCCCACGTCCTCCGCTTGGGAGTCACCTAACGTGGAATGGACGTGAGCAAGCATGTGAAGAAAAAACTATTACTAACCTTTCCATAGCTGTTCTTTGAAATGTCTTGCTCATGTCCATTCTGTTACCCACCTTCCTGCCACTTTGACAGAGTTAGCTGGCAAGAAGGAACTGAGAGGGTGTGGAGCCGGCTGAGACACTTATACCGGCGCAAGAGCGCATGGCACCAGAGAGCACTAGAGCTACCCCAGTGGATTCCACTGAGGGGAAAAATCTCAAGCAGCTGTGCACATGATGCATACACACCTAATGTGAAATCTATGTGAGCAACATGTCTCGAAGAACAACAGTTACACAAAGGTTAGTAACTGTTTTTTACCATTAGCAAATTTGCATCCTACTCGGTGATTTCAACTGGTAAATCACTTTGAGAATGTAAGCAGCACATAAAAAACTGATGTTTTGTATGATGACTTAATAAGGAAAGGTCACTTATGAGTTATTAATTTCACAATAGATTTGTTTTGCTTGAAAGCTCAGTATATTGTAATTGCCTTATTAATAATTTTACAGCCATAAATACCATTATAAAGTTTGAGAACTATTTATGTAAAGTATACACAGTTCACTTTTTGTTCACTTTTTGTAAGACATTATGGTTGCACAGATAATTACTTTAGAGTCAGGAAATTAGTTAATTTTGTACATTCAACCTTTAGTTTGTATCACTATCGCTTAGTGCAACTTTTAAACAATGGAGGGTGGTGGGTATGCACACGCACAGGTAAAAGCAAAATAAAATAAAATATCCTGTATGTGATTTTATTTGAGAAATGGTTACAAGAGGATATAATTAGACTGTTGAAAATAAAATATCCTGTATGTGATTTTATTTGAGAAATGGTTACAAGAGGATATAATTAGACTGTTGCAATGCATGTACACAAAGGAACCGAGTTCACATTGCATGTGCAAATTTCCTGATTCTTGGGTGCTTAACCATTCAGCTTTAACTTTTTAAAGAAATAGATTTTTAATAGAAATGCTTGTTTTTAAAAGTAATTCCAAGTTCTGGAAATATTCGGCTGGATTCCACTGTATTGTAATATCAAATACAAGGTGTGCATTCAGTAAGGCCAGGACTCCATCCAAGGCTTACCTTATTTACTGCACATCTTATGTGTTGACAACTTTGTGCTGGGCATGAAGGGTTTTCAAAACTGAAAAAAATCTGTGCCAAGTGCATCAAGATTTATCTTTGTAAGCAGATGCACAATTTATACCAAGTGAGTATTCATTAGAGAGGTAAGTTGGTATGTGTGAACTGTGCAGCCTGTCTTCCATACAAATATTTGTAGATCTCAGTTGAAGAAAAGAATGCCATTGATTTAAAAAATACTACTACTAGGCTTGGCAGAATTCTGTTTTTATTTTTTTTATAATCTGATGGATAATATCAATATTTATTTTTAAGCATTTTTCAATTTTTAGTCATTTTTAAATGTTTATAGTTGCACAAAATTTTGCATTTTCAGCATTTTTCAATTTTGTATCAATTTTAAATTTTCACATTTGTAGGAAATCATGGAGGAGTGTAAAATAATTAGTTAATGACAGTAGACATTGAGATACAAAAAGTTAAAACTATAATTGTTAAAAAATAAATTGTCAACATCGCATGTCAAAATATACACACTTAATATGCTTAAATCAAACTTTGATAAGTCTCAGGCACTATTTTTCTTTCTTTTCCTGTCTGTACATTTTTGTTATCTATGGAAGTACAGTGGACCCTCACTAGAATGTGCGTCTACATAGCACTAATTCACATATAGCACGGTCACGGCCATCGATCCCAAATTTAGTTACTTTAATTGGAATCCGTGGTAATGAGGTCTCATGCCTGGACCCCAAATTCCATGTTCTAGCGAGAGTCCAGTATATATTTTCATAAGTTTATGTGTGTACAGAGAAATCACTGGTTTACCAACATTTACCAATAAAAATCTAACCCTCTGTGCCTACAAATAACATGCCAAATTAACTTTCTGCACTCACCCATTTTAGATTTTAGAGAATTTTAAAAAGTTCACAAGAATTTTTTTTATAATGGAGGAAAGTACACATTTCACCTTGAGCATAAATAGTTCACTCACTTTTTTGAACTGAAAACTTAAGGAGGCAAATATTTGAAACTTCTAAAACCATTGAGCAACTCAAAAATAGAGAGTAATAGTAGTACATATAGTATTTCTTCTGGCTCATGAAATTTTATCTGAATGTTCCAGAAAAGTCTAGAATACACTACAGTATAATCCTGATTTTCTGAAATCCTGTCATCTGAACCTCTGTGTTATCTGAATCCCTTCCTTGTCCTGTGTAGAGAACAAATTCAGAGGTTCAATAATAGACCAGAGGACACCCCCCCCCCCCCAGGAGCGAGGAGGCCACACTGCTGTTGAATGGCTCCTGCAGCAACACAGGGAGCCCGCTTCAGCTCCCTTACCCATGGCCTTGTTCACTCACTCCTATGACCTCAGATCTGCAGGGGGCTCCTTGCTATGATGCAGGATCAGTGACAGTCTAACCCTGCTAGCCCAAAGTGCAGGGAAGACAGGATCCTGGCAGAGTAAAGCAGTATCCTGGTCAAGGGCTTCCTTTCTTCCCCACTAAGAGCACAGCTCCCCTCTCTTCCCCCCCCCCCCCCCCCCCCCGCCCGAGTGCACACGCACACACCCACACCCGGGCCTGCTGTAATCAAGAGGGGTAGCAGTTCAAGGAGCCTTGGGAGTAAGTGAACAGAGCCATGACATCAGAGTTGCAGAGGTCTTGCTGTGCTGCTGCTTCTACCCTCTGTTATTCAAACTCCCAATTAGTCAAATAAAATCCAAGTTCTCCTTTCTATTCGGATAATCAGGCATCTGCTGTATATCTGTACTCAAGCTCTAGCCCAGTCAAGATAATGATGAATGACAGATCATTCATCCAAAAGTGAAAATTTGTACGATTGAAGGGGGCTAGCATAGGGAAGAAGGAAGGCTCCTAGCCACTCGTTCCCCTCCAAATCCAGAATAACTCATCTAGCTAACTACATTTGTAACCCCTACACTAAAGGAGGTACAAGGCTGCTTCCAAAATGCTCCATTTGGGAGGCACCAGCCTAAAAAATTGCTGGGTGCAAGAACTAGGAGGAGCCAGATGTCAATCCTACTTGTCTTTTGAGGATAAGGGTGGAGAGGGAATGTTTCTGGGTGCCTCTCCCTGGGAAGGTGTTGTTTTGCACATGCTCCCATTGTGGGCGAGGGAGTGTCTTAAAGGCACAACTTCACCCACAACATTCAGCAAGTGTGTACTAAATATATAATGAAAATAATCAAAGCGGTTGTTGATTTCGCACCTCTGAGTATGTTGTTTATAATAAATTAACTCAATTTAAATGTTGTTAAGCAAATCAGTTGTAAAATAAATTGTATTTGAAATTTAAATATTGAAAGAAAAATAATTTAAGCTTTTCACTTGTTGACAGATATATAGATCTATCTATCTATCTATCTATATAATATAGAAATGCAAGCAAGATATCTTACAATATTTTAAATCTAGCTAAATATGATTGACACACTACGCAAATCTCTCTCTCGTGGGTAAACAAGAAAAAGTAAACATCAAACACTGTCGTCACCAGTTAGCAAAACCTCTAATGAACTATTTCTCATTGTTCAGGTGGACCCAGAGGTTTATGCTGCACTACCTACTGAGCTGCAAGAGGAACTTAAAGATGCATATGATCAAAGGCAGAAGCAGTCAGAGAACATCATTTATCAGCAACCAATCAGCACCTTTGGTGAGTCATAAAACAAAAATTAGAAATGTACATCAATATTGTATCAGGAGCATTCTAAGATTTGAAGGGACTTTCTGCAATCCTAAAGAAAATTGCAAAATACAACTAATGCATCTAAAGGAACACCACAGTCTAAGAACACTACTACACATTTTAGCTCTAGTCCTGTTGTCCAGTCCAGGTTTGTTTTATGGGCATAGGTTTAAGTATAAGTATGCGCTTTATGCCCGGGACTTGATTGATTTTTGCATGGTCTCAGGATCAAGGCAGCATAAAAACGACTTAAAGATCCTCTCTTCCCCTGTTCTTCCAAGGAGCATGGCTCAATTATACTGGTTGATCTAGCCTTCTGACAATACAAAGGGAAAATAGTGGGTGGTATAAGTATAGATTGAATGCGTATGTATGACTAAAATCTTAGATAACCAAGAGCTACTACTGGACTCTGTCAGTTCTGTTCTACATTCTGACTATTTTGTTAGGGACTATTCTATCTGATCTCAAAGTGAATAGGTAGAACGAACAAATCAGCTTTCTCCAAAAAGTGTGCCCAAAGAAGCAAGTTGGAAAGCAAAGCAGAGTAGCCAAGACAGTCATTTGTATTGTTAGAAGTCACTTTCCCACTGTCACTGTTCCACTATAATCTTCACTTGGATCACTGCCTTTGCTTTTGACAGGCTGTCAGTTTTTGCCAAACAATATACCATTTTGCAAATACTTATGCACATAATTTTGCTAAATAGTGAGTTGACTTTATGGGACTAATGACAAATGTGTTTGCAGAATGAGGCCCTAACTTAAGAGTCAACTTTGCATTTCCTATGTCCTGAAGATAGAATTCACTGTTTTGTTTTTAACTTGAATGTTCAGATCAGTGTCTATTAGTGGATAGAGCACTGATTTGGACTCAGGAGACTTAGCTTCCGTCTCTGACTCTGGCCTTTGTATGATTTCATATAAGTGTTATGATTCTTGCTTTCTGTGAAAAAAATACTAGAAAGTTAATGACCATTGATTTTTCCTGATTTTTCAGTATCAAAGAATCCTTTATTACAGTTGAAGCAAGCAACCGTGAAAACTAAGAAAAAAAACAGGAAAAAAAATCAAGTCAGTCCTGTGAAAAAGATTCAAAGTCCTTTGAAAAACAAACTCTTCGGTAGCCCTGCAAAAAACATGCTGGCTTCTTCTGGAAGCCCACAGAAGCTAATAGATGGTTTCTTAAATCAGGAATGTACACCCACTGGTAAATTTCAGGTAATTTTAACAAAACTAAAAGTTTTCAGTAAATTATCTTTTTATTTTAATGACTGTTCTTTAGACTCAGTCTTTGATCACAGTTGTTACGGTAGCTGCTTCATGTACTAAGTAGGACTTGTGCTATTTTTCTTGCCTCTTGTATTTGTTTTTCAAAGTATTAAGACTTGTTTTTCAGTATTTTTCTCAGAAAACATAGCTGTTACATATTTGAAAATCAGTCTGACAAACATTGAAGCATATGAACAATATTGGATATTTTTTTTTGAATTAGGTGGAACCAGTTCCATCAACCTCAAATACTTCAGACCCATCAGCTTTACAGACAGCACAATCTGGCTCAATTAGGTCACAGGTACCAAATCTAGCTGGAGCTGTTGAATTCAGTGATGTAAAGACCTTGCTCAAAGAATGGATTACAACTATTTCAGGTAAATTGTAATTCAGATTATTTGGTTTTCAAATATTATACCCATAAATATACATAATACCAATATTATATGTCATAAAGGGAAGGGCAACAACCTTTATGTATGCAATAACATCAAATCCCTCCTGGCCAGAGGTAGAGTAATTTACCTGTAAACAGTAAAGAAGCTCAAATAACATAGTTGGCACCTGACCAGAAGGACCACTGGGGAAAGAACATACTTTCAAATCTTGGGGGGTGGGGATTGTGCTCTTTGTGCTATCTGTGCTGCTTCTCTTGCTGGTTTCTTTTCCAATTGTCTTGGTCTCTGTCTTCCTCACAAACTTGGGATAATTGGAGTACTTAGATAATGGCATATAGAATACACTTCTAAAGTTTGCGAATGATACCAAGCTGGGAGAGGTTGCAAGTGCTTTGGAAGATAGGATTAAAATTCAAAATAATCTGGACAAACTGGAGAAATGGTCTGAAGTAAATAGGATGAAATTCAATAAGGACAAATGCAAAGTACTCCATTTAGGAGGCAACGATCAGTTGTATACACACAAAATGGGAGGTGACTGCCTAGGAAGGAGTACTGCGGAAAGGGAACTGGGGGGGTCATAGTGCACCACAAGCTAAATATGGGTCAACGGTGTAACACTGTTGCAAAAAAAGCAAACATCATTTTAGGATGTATTAGCAGGAGTGTTGTGAGCAAGGCCAGCGAAGTAATTCTTCAGCTCTATTCCACACTGATTAGGCCTCAGCTGGAATACTGTGTCCAGTTCTGGGCACCACATTTCAGGAAAGATGTGGACAAATTGGAGAAAGTCCAGAGAAGAGCAGCAAAAGTGATTAAAGGTTTAGATAACATGACCTGTGAGGAAGATTGAAAAAACTGGGTTTGTTTAGTCTGGAAAAGAAAAGACTGAGAGGGAACATAACAGTTTTCAAGTATGTAAAAGGTTGTTACAAGGAGGAGGAAGAAAAATGTTTTTTCTTAACCTCTGAGGATAGGACAAGAGAAATGATCTTAAATTGCAGCAAAGGCAGTTTAGGTTGGACATTAAGAAAAACTTCCTGACTGCCAGGGTGGTTAAGCACTGGAATAATTTGCCTAGGGAGGCTGTGGAATCTCCATCATTGGAGATTTTTAAGAGCAGATTAGACAAACACCTGCCAGGGATGGTATAGGGAATACTTAGTCCTGCCTTGAGTGCAGGGGACTGGACTAGATGACATCTCGAGGTCCCTTCCGGTTATAATTCTGTGTTACTTCCATTCTTTCTTACATCTATGCTTTTGCCAAACTTTATTGCATCTCTTTTTATAACATTTCTGCAAGCTACCCCTTTCTGTGCCATACCTTGTTCATTCCTTGGTACAACCCAAATTACAGTGACTATTCTTCATTCTGTACAGCATGTTGCAGCTACTACAGTGAAAAGTAACAGAAATGAAACCATCTTCTATAAAAAAAAGCATTTTTATCAGAAAGGTGAACTGGCAGGTTTTTTAATACACATTAGAATTCTTTGATAAGATTACAGAAGAACTAATAGCATTGTTCTTTCACATAATGTGAGACAATTATTACCTCTTTGATAGCCTGAAAAATCTGAACTGCAAGTTTTTTGGTCTCTAACATTGCAGGACATCACTGCCTTCATTTACCAAAGTTTCAAAACAGCTATTCCATTATAAATGCATGTCTGTCCCCTTTCTTTAATGGCTGTGATGTCACTTGTTCTTGCAGGAAAAAAAGGTCTGCTGTCCAGATTTCTCAGGATCATGCAGTCCTTGCATATGCAAAACTTCAGATGACTTCAGTGGGAGATGTGGGAATGCAAGGGCTGCAAGATCACTAGTCACTGCAGAATTTCTTTGATTCCAAGTATACTTGAAGAAAAGTCCCCTACTGTATCTATATTTTTCTTACAGATCCCATGGAGGAAGACATTCTACAGGTTGTGAAGTACTGTACTGATCTGATAGAAGAAAAGGATTTGGAAAAGTTAGATCTGGTCATCAAATACATGAAAAGGTAGCTCACACACACACACACATATATATATATATATATACGTACAAAATCGACTCTATACAGTCTGCTTTAAAAAATCGACTTAAGGGAAATCGACCTACTGCTGTAGTGTTAAATTAATATATATATATTTAATATTTTGTGCTGAAGTTGATGTACTAGATATGCTAATGCCATGGCATTTCATAGAATCATAGAATATCAGGGTTACAAGGGACCCCAGGAGATCATCTAGGGTATGTCTTCACTACAGCAGTAGGTCGATTTCCCTTAAGTCGATTTTTTAAAGCAGACTGTATAGAGTCGATTTTGTGCGTCCCCACTAAGCACAGCAAGTCGGCAGTGTCTGTCCCCACAACTGTGGCAAGCGTCGACATAGGGAGTGTTGCACTGTGGGTAGATATCCCACCGGGCGGGCACAGGGGGTCCGCGGAGCTGCTCGGGCGGGCAGGCGGGGGGGAGCCGGGCGCGGAGCTAGCTGCTCGGGCGGGGGGGGAGGGTCCGGCACGGAGCTAGCTGCTTGGGCGGGTGGGGGGGAGCGGGCGCAGAGCTAGCTGCTCAGGCGGGTGGGCAGGGGGGAGTCAGCGCGGGGCTAGCTGCTTGGGTGGGCAGGGGGGGTTCCGGCATGGGGCTAGCTGCTCGGGCGGGTGGAGAGGGTTTTGGCACGGGGCTAGCTGCTTGGGCGGGGGGTGGGGTGGGGGTGTCCGGCGCGGAGCTAGCTGCTTGGGCGGGCGGGGGTCCGGCGCGGGGCTAGTTGCTCGGGGGGGGGGGGGGGGGGAGCCGGCGTGGGGCTAGCTGCTCCGGGTGGTGGCTGGTCCCCTGGGGAGCAAACGGGCATTGTGGAAAGTCGGAGGCTAGTTGTCACATGCATCCTCACTAGTTCACAATCGACCCAGAGAGGTTGATTTCAGCGCTACTCCTTTCATTAGAGAGGAGTACAGAAGTCGATTTTTAGGTCCCTTTAAATCGACTCAAATGGTATGCATGTGAGGACGGGTACATGTTTATATTGACTTAACGTCGCTAAAGTCGACGTTAAGCTGTAGTGGGGACCAGCCCCTAGTCTAACCCCCTGCTCAAAGCAGGACCAATCCCCAATTAAATCATCCAACAGAGTTTTGCCCCATATCCCTAAATGGCCCCCTCAAGGATTGAACTCACAAAGCCTGGGTTTAGCAGGCCAATGCTGAAACCACTGAGCTATCCCTCCCCCCAATATGTATGAACATGATTTTAAAAGAAAAATAAAATCAGACTATATAAAAGAAGGTTCCTAATTTTTGGAAAGTTGAGCAAGTGAAAATAGTTGCAGCAGTTTTGCAACTTTAACAGTGGCAGTAGCTAAAAAGTGGAATGCTTTTCAAATAACGGACGGACTTCTTTGAGTGATTGCACCTGTCCGTTCCGCTTTAGACGTGTGTGTGCCCAGTGCACCAGAGTCAGAGACTTTTTCCTTAGTAGTGTCTGTTGGGTGCCACGTGCACCATTTGCTGCCGTATGCTGTTGCTTGTTAGTATAAAGAGCAGAGCCATCCCCAAGCCTCCTCAGTTTCTTCTTTATTACCCTCATTTGGCAGTCAGTGTATTAGCTTGCTTCTCCAAGTATTGTCCTTTTTAATGTATATAGCTTGTATTCTTGTATATAGTTGGTACTCATTCATAGTTAGGTTATTGTATGTTACATGTTTTGTATTTTGGTGAACTGTTGCTTCTTGAATCTTCTGGATGCTAATGCCTCAGTCTCTGAGCTTTAAGCCTTGCACTGGCTGCAGGAAATCCATGCCAATGAGTGACCGTCCTTCTCAGAGTTTAAAGTCCCTTGACAAGGGTCATGTCTGGGACAAGTGCCAGATCTTCAGGGACTTAAGCATAGAGCAGTGAAGCTCTGTCACCTTCTAGTAAAGGCTGCCCGGCATCTATCATCAGAGTCTTATCAAGCATATCTACTTTTATCTATTACTTATTGCCATAATAGAAGGACTGGGGCCACCAAATGAAGTTAATGGGCAGCAGATTTAAAATATTTAAAAGGAAATTCTTGTTCACACAGCGCATAGTCAACCTGTGGAACTCCTTGCCTGAGGAAGTTGTGAAGGCTAGGAATATAATAGCTTTAAAAGGACTTGGTAAATTTATGGAGGTTAAGTCCATTAATGGCTATTAGCCAGGATGGGTAAGGAATGGTGTCCCTAGCTTCTGTTTGTCAGAGGGGGGTGATGGACGGCAGGCGAGAGATCACTTGATCATTATCTATTAGGTTCACTCACTCTCAGGCACCTGGTATTGGCCACTGTCGGTAGACAGGATACTGGGCTGGATGGACCTTTGGTCTGACCCAGTATGGCCATTTTTATGTTCTTAAGTGCCCCTCTGGACATTTCAGAGTCTTGGCACAGCTCTCCTTCCCTGGTACTGAGAGAGACATATTGACATGGTCCTGCGAAGGATTCATCCTCCAAGTGATCAAGGTCCCCGGCACCGTCAACCAGTAAACGAGCTGGGAAGCAGAGTAGAGTGCTGGAGAGGAGACACTCACCTGTGCCACTAGCATCTAAATTGGGATCATCAGCACTGGTGTCTGCCATTGCGAGTGACTGATGCTGTGATACCAACCTCTTCAATGCGACAGTAGTAGCATAAGGAGAACCTCTCCATGTTGACGACATTGAAGGCATATACGGAAACACAAGATCTCTTGTGTCTCTTGGTACTGTCTGTCCAGTAGTATAGGAGACATCTTTTCCAGTACCAGTAAACCCTTAGACTGCATCATACTTGCTTGGATCAGTCAGCTTTCAATACCGTTGACTGCTTCAGATCCTTCTGCACACCGTTGTCCAGTGCTATCCAGAGGTGTGCCCAGTATCCTTATCTCAGTACTGTCATCTCTGGAATCTTGCCAGTGTCTTCTGCACCTGGTTGGGTGACTCAGGCTCATTTTCAGAATTGGAAGTTGGCTAATGTGTGTCTGTCTTGAGCTAGGAGGCATCACTCTCCAACATCAGTGTTTTCTAGCAGAGGTTCCATGTTGGTCGAGGGACATAGATCCTTGGTTTGAAAGAGACTGAGGTCCAGTGCCCTATCAGTGGCCATTTTGGAACATGTGGCGATTTCCTCCCACAATCGGATCCTCCCTGCAAACCCTTCTTCCTCCAGATCTCCAAGTAGATGCCAGGATAGTTCACATGAGGAGGCTTATGAAGGTACCCTGGGTGCCAAGTTGGATGCTGAGCAAGAATAAATTGCCCCAGCAAGACTCTGTTGGAAGGGTTCCAGAAACCTTCACTTCAGCTTGCTTTGTGTTCCTTCTCCTCATCACCTGATGAGGTGGTGATATCTGGTGTGTCCTCACTTCATCAGGTTGAGTAAGGTCCTCTTAGGACCTCTTGAAGAGAGGGTCTTCCTCCCTGGAGACACAGTGAAGGTAGTTCAGGAGAGCTCACATAGATTGCCAGAAAGTTAAAGAAGTATGGGCTGGATGAATGGACTATAAGGTGGATAGAAAGCTGTCTAGATCGTCGGGCTCAATGTCTAGTTGGCAGCCGGTATCAAGCGGAATGCCCCAAAGGTCGGTCATGGGGTGGTTTTGTTCAATATCTTCATTAGTGATCTCGAGGATGAGATGGACTGCACCCTCAGCAAGTTTGCTGATGACACTAAGCTGGGAAGAGTGGTAGATATGCTGGAGGGTAGGGAAAGGATACAGTGGGATCTAGACAAATTAGAGGATTGGGCCAAAATAAATCAAGAGATTCAGAAAGGACAAGTGCAGAGTCCTGCACTCAGGACGGAAGAATCCCATGCACTGCTACAGACTAGGGACCGAACAGCTAGGCAGCAGTTCTGCAGAAAAGGACATAGGAGTTACAGTGGACGAGAAGCTGGATATGAGTCAACAGTGTGCTCTTGTTGCCAAGAAGGCTAATGGCATTTTGGGCTATATAAGTACGAACATTGTCAGCAAATTGAGGGATGTGATAATTTCCCTCTATTTGGTGTTGGTGAGGCCACATCTGGAGTACTGTGTCCAGTTTTGGACCCCACAATACAAGAAGGATGTGGAAAAATGGGAAGAGTCCAGGGGAGGGCAACAAAAATGATTCGGGAGCTGGAACACGACTGATGAGAAGAGACTGAGGGAACTAGGATTATTTAGTCTAAGAGGAGGAGAATGAGGGGAGATTTGATAGCTGCTTTCAACTACCTGAAAGGGGGTTCCAAAGAGGATGGAACTAGACTGTTCTCAGTGGTACCAGATGACAGAACATGTCGCTCCACAGAGCAACTGAGCAAGCCCTCTCCAGACTAGGAACTCTCCAAAAGTGGACTTTCCCCATAATGGCTGCTTTGGGCCAGAGTGGGCACTGGAATTGAGAGCAGTGAGACTCTCTCTTCTGGGCATTTCAGTGGCCCCCCGTGGGCAGAAGGGAGGAGGAAACTGATTCAAATGCAGAGGGGATAAGAGACGGATGTCTGGCATTGCGGGGGAGGGTTTGGGGAAAAAATTGAGATAGATGGGGAGTGGAGACGGGGACTGGAAGCTAGCATGGGGAGCTGGGACTGGCTGGGCAAGGAAACTTGGACTGAGGAGGGGACTGGGTGAGAAGACTGGACAGCAGCAAAACAGTTTGGATGAGGAAGCTGGAGCTGGAAACCAGTGGGACAGGTTGAAGGAGGTGGGTGGAAGGGAGACAAATCTGATAAGGAGCTGGGGCACAGGGAGAGAACGGAGACTGACTAGGCAAATACACTGGGCCAAGGAGCAGAGGGAGGTGAGGATAGTCCGATTGAATGGGAAGGCTGGGAATGGAAACTAGGATGCATAATGGGGGCGGGAGGGAACTGGAATTGGCTGGGCGGGGAGGTGAGAGGGACTGGGACTTACTGGGCAAGGAGACTGGATCAGAAACTTGAAGTGGAGATTGAGACTAGGTGAGGAGAATTGAATGGGGCAAGGAGTCAGTGATGGGATAGATGCAGGTTGGAAGGGATGGTGCAGAAGGTATCAAGCTTGGGGTAAATGAGCAGAAGAGTCTGTCCATTAAGAGTATACATTCCCCTCTAGAGTTTGGAAGGGATACACAAGTCTCTGAATCAGTGTGTGTGTTCCTCTGAAATATTTGTGAAACCCATTAGCAAGGTATCTCATTCTCCTTCCTGGCCCTCATAAAGGATTGCAGCCTGCCACTCCTATCCATTATCCAGTTAGCTCAATGGAAGAGGTCTGTGTGGATCTAAAAGTTTTAGTGCTGCTGAATAGCCACAGGGGTGTGTCAGTATGATCCCACATCATGGAATTTGGGGGGGGGAGGAGGGTGTTTGGGTGGTTTTGCTTTTTTTTAAATATAGCAAATTACACCTGCAAATATTAAGAGAACATTATTACGGTAGTAAACTCCAAAGTTAGGAAATGCCAGAATTAAGGTTGCTTGTGCAACTTTAATTCAGCAATCATGTAATTAAAGAATATATTGTGATGCATATGCATAAAGGGGCCAAATTAAGGCATAATTCTGGCATAATTATTAATTCTTAATATTCTTTTAATAGCCTTTTGTGTGTTGTTGTACTAAAACTAATCCAAACACACTTTATATTGAGCTGCTGTGATTCATTTCTTGTTGGATTTTTCACTTTGGATATTGGAAACAAATTCTTCCCAAAGCATCTTGTCCTGTAATACACATCGACCTGGGAAGGATGACTGTTGTATTGCTCTAAGCATGATTTCTTTTTCTTTCTTTTTTTTCTTCTCCTCCTCAGGTTAATGCAGCAGTCTGTGGAATCAGTTTGGAATATGGCATTTGACTTTATTCTTGACAATGTTCAGGTGGTTTTACAACAAACTTATGGAAGCACATTAAAAGTTATCTGAATTTAACTTGTAATAAAGAGCTTGGTGGGAGCCTGGAGCTCTCTGCTAGCTGTGCCATAAGTGCTTGTGAGGTATTTGCAAAGTGCATGATAGTACGGCTCTGAGTTTTTATAATTTTCAATTTCTTTTTAAACAAAAAAGTGTTTTGTACATTTCTTTTCAAAAAGTGCCAAATTTGTCAGTATTGCATGTAAATAATTGTGTTAAAATTCTTTTATTGTAGTATAGAATCTATTTGCAAAATGTTTGTTTATAAAGTTTTATGGATTTTTACAGTGAAGTGTTTACAGTTGTTTAATAAAGAACTGTATGTATATTTTTGTACTGATTCCATTTTGTCAATGCCTAAGTTTGAATATAGCTAACCCTTTATTAAAGCTGTAGCTCTGAGTCATTTTACTAATCTCTGCAGTGGTAAGCGCTTATTTAGCTCTCTCAAAAAAATTCTGTGAGAAAAATTCCATGAATTCCATTGTACCTGCTTATACACACTAGTGTAGAATACATTTGAGTGTGACCGCTTAAAACCACAGGCAGTGCTTTGGGTTGAATAATTTCTCTCTCTTGCCTTTGGGATATAAAGCCGATACCTGTAGAACTGATGCATAAACTGTGTTCTGTACATTTGTAGATCCACAAAGTATGAATGCATAAATCCCATACACTCTGTAGCATACTCTTACCTACATTGCACATAAAACTGTTGTGATTTCTGTGCCCCATTCAGAAAATCTTCTTGGGTCTGACCTCGGAGCCTGGTCACACTTCCAGATATTACGTAGGAGCTGGGGGGGAGGGGTTGAGCCTGGGGCCAGGGTTCATGCTGGCTGCCTCCTGGGAGCCAGGTGGTGTGGGGCAAGTCCCTTGCCCCACACTCCCTGGCAGGAGCTGAGGACCAGATTAAATGATCAGGTGGGCTGTATGTGGCCCAGGGGCCATAGTTTGCCCACCCCTGCAGTAGGGGGTTGATATTGCTTCATCTCCCCTGATGATTACAGGGCCTTATGAAGAGCTCTTGAAGAGAGCAACTTATTAGCTAGGTGGAACTAGTTCAGGGGAGTTTATACAGGTTGGTTCATAGCTCTGTGGGGCCTTCTCCAGTGGCACTTTCCATAAGTGAGGTAGCAGTTTACTTCTGCAAGCAAAATATTAGAATTGAGCACCCTGGTATCTGACTCCTCATATATAAGGACAAGTAGGACTATGCCCTCATCCAACATTCATTTCTCTCTTGCACATTAGTCAAGACAATCTACTTACCAACTTTCTTCCCCAGGCCTCATGCTCTAAGGCGGGGTGGGCAAACTACAGCCCACGGGCCCTTCCTAACCTGCCCGAGCTCCAGGCCAGGGATGCTCCCCATGGCTCCTCCTGGGCAATGTTGCAGCAGTGTGGCTGGCTCTGGCAGTGCTGTGTGCTCCTGGGGGGGAAGCGGGATGCGCTCCAGTAGGCCCTACAGAGCCCAACACACTGCTTTGAGCGGGATGGGGGCTGAGGGGTTTGGCTAAGGGGCAGAGGGTAGAGGTTCTGGGTGGTGGTGGTTAGGGGACTGGGAATGGAAGGGGGAGGGCTTGGATAGGGAATGGGAATACCCGAGCTCAGGTGGATGGGGAGTGGGCAATCGGGACGGGGGGTTTGGTAGAGGGTGGAGTCCTGGGAGAGCAGTTAGGGTGGGGAGGTCTCAAGAGGACAGGTCAGGGGACAAGGAGCAGGGGGTATTGAATGGATCAGAATTCTGAGGGGGGCAGTCAGGAAGCGGGAGGGGGTCAGATGGGGGCAGGGGCCAGGCTGTTTGGGGAGGCACAGCCTTCCCTAGCTGGCCCTCCATACAATTTTTAAATCCCAATGTGGCCATGGGGCTGAAGTTTGCCCACCCCTGGTCTAAGCCAAGATGCCATATGTTAGGAGAGTGTTAGCATAATATTTGGAGAGAACTAAACCATTTTACATCATCCTCACAATTGGTTGTGGTGGATGAAGTTGACTTTCATGACTTTCATTGGATTTCCTCCTGTATGGGTGTGCGCACAGCTACCCCTTAGCCAATTTCACTCTGCTGACCAATGTGCTAGCTCATTTAAAAAGATCACAGCTTCTGCAGCCTTTCTAGCTCCAGCACCTACCCCAGACAGTTGTACAGCTGCAACTTGATCTCCAGTGCCTACTTTTGCTTCTCATTATGCCATCGCTGGGCCATCTAGAAGAGATGCCAGATTTGCAGATGTTCCTTCAGTCGTTATTCAAATACAGCCAATCGCACTAGAGGGACTCACCTGCAGGTCAATCCAGAAGTGGAATGGACATGTGCACCTGTGTTGTGGGCTGTTGCACATGTCCATTCCATGACCCGCCCTCCTGCCCATGCATAGCTAAAACTGTCTGGTAAGAAGGAACTGAGCAGGATCGAAGGTGGCTCCTCTCAGTTGTAGCATTGCAGAGCAGCACAAGGTGCATTCACTGCCACCTCAGGTACCATGGGGGAAAAATCTCCTACACTAGAGCATTAGGCACATGCACACACCAAGAGTGGAATGGACAGGTGGCAACACATCTCAAAGAACAATGGATTAGTAACAGGTTCCTCTTCCTCCCCCAGGCAAAGGTCAGTCTATTCTCATCTTTATGAAGACACCCAACGTCCCCAGTGGAGAACACCGGACGGAGCAGTGGACAGATCTTTAATTTTACCAAGCTCAGCCCATAAGGAAACGTCACCCTTTCCAGTCATCATCTTGAAAGTCCTGAGTTTTTTGTTGGTGTTGCTGCACTTTTATTTATGAAAAGATGCCTGCTGCTGGGTCCACTTATCAAGGAGGCATTTTTGTTCAAGCCACCATCGTCCAAAATCATCGGTCAGGGACCAGTGTGGTTAAACCAAGATACCCTTAAAGAGTAGGGGGAGGCAATCCAGCCTGAGAAGACAGCTCCATTAGCAAAAATGCAAGGGGCTTATAATACTTGGATCCAAAATTGCAGTTAAAAGCAAAAGATGGCTTTGAACTATGTTACCGCCCCTAGAATTTGTTTCTCCAGGTTAACAGTTGGCTACATAGCAGTTTTTCTCTGAACAGTTAATTTCAAACTGGAACGTGGGGTTCTATATTTCAAGTTAGTTTTTGGAATATGCTGACACTATGGAGGTACAAGTCACATTCTCATATTTGCTTTATTTCCATTTATAAGCTTTTAGCTGATCACGGAGTGACACCACGGCAAGGCTGAATACTGAGCAATAGCTGGGGGAAAAAAATTCTAGCTGATCTAGGCTAGATCTAAATGTGAGCTGAGTGTCCTTTTTAAGGGGAACAAAATCAAGGCTCCCCCCAGTACAGACTTATTTCCACTTACCACACAGTCAAAATTAGCAGGCGCATTTCACACTAAGTGAATTTGGCATTAAGTCCCCAGCTGTTGAACCAGTCAATAACTTTGCTGCAACACCTAAAAGTTTGGCTCAGGGGCTGGAGATAAAGCACATGTCCTGACAGGCAGACAAAGCAAACATGTTGTTATGCCTACTTAGCGCCATTCTGAAGAATGGCAAGAAAACAATTTCTATCCAAACTTATTTCTCCCAGAGCTCCTCTGGCATTATGGCACATGGTGTAGTGCTTTTAATATCAGACTCCCAAACCTAAACCATCAACGTTTTATTTGACCGCAATTTTTTCTTCTTTGCTGGTAGGGGGTGGCAGCAGCAGGAGAGAGTGTTTGGTGTTTTCCTTCTTTAAAACGATGGACCCATGAAATTCCATTACCTTGTCTGTTGGAACTACAGAGAACTTCACGTTCACAGAACAGCCCATCCAGAGATGCTTTATTTATTGAAACAAGTTATAACAAAAGGGCTAATGTGTCCATTTCCTTTATTGGTGGCTCTGCTTTGTAATGATTACAGATTAAGTTGACTTTCATGAACTGTACAAGCAATTAAAGGTGGCCAGCTATGCTTTACATCATTATTTCACACAAAGCAAATACAGAAATATCTGATTACCTAATTTTCTATTTTAAAAAATTCCTATAGGCACCAAGCAGAAGAATATGGGGGGTGGGGGGGTCAAGGGGAGAGAGAGGTATGCATAAATAAAGAAGTATTTCTTACATCAAACATGTCCAAGAACCAAAATCTGCAAAAGCTTGGTTAATCAAATACTGCAGTACTGGTATCAATATAAAAGTGAAAGTTTTAGTTCTGTAATAAAAATTCAATTTTTATTTATTTGTTGATTACGGGGTGAGGAAGGGCAAACTTTAAAACAGCAGCCACTGAAAGGGAAGGGCCGTGGGAGAGGTGAACAGGCACAGTGGAACCGTGGGGACATGTAAATTCACCACTGTCAAACCAGTGTAAGTTTCTTGGTTTCTCATGGAAAACATTTTATCCACATATTTTCCTCCCAAACGCAAGTCCAACAGTCTCTTCAATACTCTGACTTTGTTGGCAATTTTTAGAACAGGAATAGTGAGTAATATTCCAGCCTGCCCATTGTTTAAAAAAAAAAAAAGCCTAAATTATTTCAAACACTTTCTTCAGTTCTACAATGAGCTGCCAGTCAGACTTCTGCATTTCATCTCTGAACCAGTTCTTCAGGGCATCAATGGACTGACGACTAATCTGCAAGGGTACAATATATGAAGATTAGAAACACACAAGTGTTTTAATGAAATTATTCCCCAAAATATCGAAGGTAGTATGGCCTAGAGGAGAGGGCACCAGACTAGGTGTGAGGAAATCAGGGTTCTAATACCAAATTCGCCCCAACCTGCTGTCCACCTGGGCAATCCTCTTTGCCTCAGTTTCCCCTCCCATCCTTTGCCTATTCTGTAAGCTCTTTGGAGTAAAGACTGTCTCACTATGTTTGCACAGTGCCTAAAACAATGGGGCTTTGTACTTTCAATAATACAAATAAAGTAGTTTTAAAAATCTGAGAGCAGAGTAAATGAATTATCAGAGTTTATACCTTGCCCCCCCACCACCGACAAAATGCAGTGGCTAGTATTTAACATCCTGTAAAGTCTTGAGGCATGGCAGTTCTGTCCAGAGTGCTAACTGGGCAAAGTCGTACATAGAAAATGAGGCACTACAGAACACTGTATACGTTCATTTACCACATAGAACAGATAGTTAAGAGGGAAGGACTGTAGGGGAGAGGCCTAACTTATTTCCTCGGCTCAGAAGGATGGGTGATACTGGAACTACATACATCTTGCGTTTCATCCCTTTGGTGATACAAGTTTGCATTCTTAATAGCACCCAGAGCCAATGTCAGTCAGGAAATGCAGACTTCCTTGAGGAACTGAGTTATACTAGACGTGCCATGCAGTCAGGGTGCTCCGCTAGCACCGGGTGAGAATTTAGAATTCCTCAGGTTCTCACATCCAACCTCCACTTCAAGCCAAGATACCAATATGCCACCACCCTTAAAAACAAAAAAGATAAGTCTCTGCTAGGAAATTTTTACCTTACTGACTAGGATATCTGTCGCTTCAAAGTGTCGGCCAAACATTTTAGGCGATTCACCAGGAATAGGTTCTATTTTCACACAGACTTCTTGGCCTTTTTTTGCAACATCCACTTGTTTGTGGTTCACTTCAATACTTGTAACTATTCCAATTTCAACAAACTGTAAGACAACGTAGAAGCTGTTACATGTCCCAAGGGAACTTCTGCCCACATGGCTTTCCCCAAATCCCACCACCATTCTGGAACTTCTCACAGAGATATTGACTACAGAAAATGTACTTTCAAGACTGCCACTGAAATATGTCCCTCCAGTAGCTCTCTCAGTGTTTTACTACAAGGAGAGCGCAACACATACACATTTACATTCACCTTTAGAACCGTTAGTATCAAAACCCTGATTTTACAACGGATTTGGACGACATAACTTATTTTTTTTTTAAAAAAAGGTGAGTTTACTTCCTCCTCCTGCTAGCTGCCAATAACTCAATTTTGATCACTACAATTTAGTGCTTCACCACAGGAACAGTGCTGGGGGAGGGCTGAGGGAGTACTCTAATACAGTAAACCCTCGATTTTACGGACCCCGATTTAACGGACTTCGGATGCAACGGACAAAATTTCCGATGCATCCGAAATCCGTTTTGGGGGCTGCCGGCTCCCGCCCCAGGGAGCCGGCTGGGTTGACAGCTCCCGCCCGGCTCCCCGCAGCGGGGACCCCCGCGGGAGCTGTCAAACCCCCCCGCCCCCCCCGCCCGGCTCCCCGCAATGCGGAGCCGGGCGGGGGGGGGGCGTTTGAGAGCCCCCGCTCGGCTCCCCGCAGCGGGAAGCCGGGCGGGGGGGGATTGACAGCTCCCGCCGGGCTTCCCGCTGGGGGGAGCCAAGCGGGAGTTGTCAACCCCCCCGCCCGGCTCCTCGCAGCGGGGAGCCGGGCGGGGGGGGGGGGCGTTTGAGAGCCCCCGCTCGGCTCCCCGCAGCGGGAAGCCGGGCGGGGGGTTTGACAGCTCCCGCCGGGCTTCCCGCTGGGGGGAGCCGAGCGGGAGCTGTCAACCCCCCCGCCCGGCTCCTCGCAGCGGGGAGCCGGGCGGGGGGGGGCGTTTGAGAGCCCCCGCTCGGCTCCCCGCAGCGGGAAGCCGGGCGGGGGGGTTTGACAGCTCCCGCTCGGCTCCTCCCAGCTGGAAGCCGGGCGGGAGCTGTCAACCCCCCCGCCCGGCTCCCCGCAACGGGGAGCCGGGCGGGGGGGGGGGGGGGCGTTTGAGAGCCCCCGCTCGGCTCCCCGCAGCGGGAAGCCGGGCGGGGGGGTTTGACAGCTCCCGCTCGGCTCCTCCCAGCTGGAAGCCGGGCGGGAGCTGTCAACCCCCCCGCCCAGCTCCCCGCAACGGGGAGCCGGGCGGGGGGGGGCGCGTTTGAGAGCCCCCGCTCGGCTCCCCGCAGCGGGAAGCCGGGCGGGGGGTTTGACAGCTCCCGCCGGGCTTCCCGCTGGGGGGAGCCGAGCGGGAGCTGTCAACCCCCCCGCCCGGCTCCTCGCAGGGGGAGCCGGGCGGGGGGGGGGGGGGTTGAGAGCCTCCGCTCGGCTCCCCGCAGCGGGAAGCCGGGCGGCGGGGGGGGGGGGGGGGTTTGAGAGCTCCCGCCCGGCTCCCCGCAACGGGAAGCTGGGCGGGGGGTTTGAAAGCTCCCGCCGGGCTTCCCGCTGGGGGGAGCCGGGCGGGAGCTGTCAACCCCCCCGCCCGGCTCCCTGGAACGGGGAGCCGGGCGGGGGGGGTTGAGAGCCTCCGCTCGGCTCCCCGCAGCGGGAAGCCGGGCGGGGGGTTTGACAGATCCCGCTCGGCTCCCCCCAGCTGGATGCCAGGCGGGAGCTGTCAACCCCCCGCCCGGCTCCCCGCAGCGGGGAGCCGGGCGGGGGGAGGGGGTGGGGTGGGCTGACTAATTAAATAACGGACTAATTCGGGCGGGGGGGTGTCCGTTGTCACCCGAAAGTCCGTTATTTAATGATTTAAAAAAATTATTAAATAACGGACTTTCGGATTTAACGGACACCCCCCGGCCCGAATTAGTCCGTTATATCGAGGTTTCACTGTAATGCAGCCCCTTTCAACCTGCTTCTTAGCCTCACGCTGTTTGTTTTCTCTGCTACAACCCAAGATTACATCATCCAGCACAGGAACACACATTCACTCCAGGCCATGCTCCAACGCTGGCCTAACATTAGAAAAGAGGCTCATTTCAGGGGAGAGAGCAGCTCCTACAGAGATTGTCCTTTTGGAATGCATATAGAGCAGCTTTTGCAGGAACTGAATGTTGGCCTGAAAACTTCATCAGGCCAAAACCCTTATCATACTCACAGCAGAAAGACGAGAAAGATGAGAATGCTAACTTACGTTCTTGCTAGGTACACACATGAGAGTCCCCTGCTTCACTTGGCCTGCTTCCACTACTACACCCATCACTATTGGGTCACGAGAGTTGAAAATAAACTGAGGGAGTATTTTCATCTTGCAAGGAAATACTGCTATATGTCTAACAAACAACAGGGAGAGGCATTTGAAATAATGCATATAATGCTGTTCGTTTTGGACATTCTCTCCCCCGCCCCCTCCCACAAACACTCTTTAGACACATTTATATTCATTTTAGGAGAATATTCACTGAATGTGAACAACTTCTGAACAATTCTAGTTGAACCAGACCATACAGGAAAGTCGCTTGGGTGAGCTTTATTTTGACAGACTTGAACATCTAAGAACAAATAATTACAAGAATACCAATTAAAAAGCAGTCCCTTAAAAAAAGAGCACAAGTAACGTTGCAAGAGTCTCAGGTTTGTCACAATGACCCCCAGAGCAAATTTACTCATTATACAAATAATCTCTAACTGCTAGCCCTGGAAACTCCATTTGAGAACTGAGAGGCAAGCTGGGTTCTTGCTTGTTTGCACACCTGCAATGTGGATTCTGCAGGTCAAATGCTGCCCTCAGTTCACCTCTACAAGCTTTGGATGGGGCCATAGTTGTTAACCAAGGTCAGAAATAGTCCTATAAACCGGAACTTGGTTAACATAAAATGTGCAAGAAGAAATAAACCCCAGCTCACTCTGGCACTGCGTTCCTGAATCTGCGAGACTACACCAAGAAGAACAGTTATGCTGGTTTTGTCAATTGAGCAAGCAGAAAGGATTCCCAAACCCCATACTCGGAGGGAATTCTGCATGGAGGTGGGAGATCACCCTGCAGCCCCCTCCCCTTCTTCTGGACAGACTTGGCGGTGAGGTTACACCCTGACAGTGCCAGGGCTGGGCCTGCCCCAGAGGTCCATGTCTGTGTGCCCATGTTGCACTGTGATCTCCCACCTCCTTGCAGCCAGTGGCCTGTGCTCCCCACTGCCAGGCTGGAGCCTCCGTATTTATTTACTGACAAATAAAATTTGCAGATTTTTTAAATATTGCTCACGGGTTCAGCCCAACAGGATCCAATTGTGGAGGGGCTCCGTGTGGGGGACCCAGGAGTGGGGTTAAGAGGTTTCTGTGCGGGGCAATCTGAGTGTGGGCGGCTCAGTGGGGGATCTGGATGCACAAAAGTTCGGGTGGGTTCAGCTGCATGGCAATAGGATTCTGCAGAGGGGGTCCAGATGAAGGTGGCTGGGGATGAGCAGGGGGGGCTGGGTGGCTCAGTGGGGGGGTCCGAGTGCTGGGGCTTGGTAGGGGTCTGGGTGCAGCCAATGGGACTCAAAGGAGTGGTCTGGAGGCAGAGTTGAGGGAACAGATGAAGGGGTGTTGGACGGGCTGGATGCAGGGGAGGTTGATGGACTGGGGAGCAGCTCCCCATACAGTGACCCCTTCCCGCTGTGTCTGAGGAGTGATGGGGGCAGGAAGTGAGGGGGAGGGTGTGGAGCCAGGGGAGCTCTCTAGAGGGGGGCCCCAGCCACTCTATGCAGGGGAAGTGCGCTCCTTCTCTGCCCCAGCCCAGCCAGGACTAGCAGCTGAGTCCAGTGCGGGATGGGGGCAGGGGGGCTCCAGATGCAGGGGTGGAGCTTGGCATGGCGGAGGCTCAGCAGTACGGTCTGGGGCAGTCCAGATGCACAGGGGTTGGACGGACGAGGGTTGAGTCTAGGTGGGTCTGACCTGGCATCAACTGGGGCATCCTCAGCCCCCGCCTTCCTGCAGTGATTCACCTCTCCGCCAGCTGCCTTGGACACTCAAAATGACACAACTGCACTGCTGGGGCGGGTCTCATGACCGATCTTGTGGCTCCCCTTTGCTTCCCCATCAGAAAGTCATTTTTCTTCAGGGATGCAAAGACATCTGTGGGGGACAAGATTCTGCGCACGTGCCATGGTGCATAATTTCCCCAGAAGTAAACCTGGGGGGAGGGATAGCTCAGTGGCTTGAGCATTGGCCTGCAAAACCCAGGTTTGTGAGTTCAATCCTTGAGGGGGCCATTTAGGGATCTGGGACAGAAATCTGTGGGTGAGACTGTGGCCTGCATTTTGCAGGAGGTCAGACTAGATGATCATAATGGTCCCTTCTGACCTTAAAAGTCTATGAGTTATGAGATCTGAGGAAGGTGATGACGTTACTCTCCTTGTGCAGTAACCAGGGTTCTTCGAGATCCCCCCCCCCCCCCCACCCTGGGGTTGCTCCACTGTAAGGCTGGGATTAGTTTACGTGCACTAACTAGCCTTGTGGTGCAGCACAGGTGTGGGCCTAATGGACACTGCTACTGAAGTTCGCCGATCAGCAGCTGAGAGATGCAAGCACACCTGCAGTGGAGCACTCATGGGGACACTACTTGAAGAAGCAGCTCCATTTTATATGTTCACTTCAGACTAGATTTTATGATGACGGTTTTGTAACTGGAAGAGTCCTACTACATCTATTCCCAAGTGAAAAAAATTTCGCTGTTCTGAGCTGGGACTGTAGAATTCTTGAGGTTCCAATACAAGAAAATTAACAACCCCACTAGAACTCCACGCTTAACAGAAATATGCATTCAACTGTATGCTTTTCATTTAATTCGGAATTATACAAGTTTGAAAGCCTCCAAATAAAAACAACGCTCACTTACTTGAACTCTTCCTGTTTCTGTTTTTTGTAGTCTTGCCTGTATTTTGTAAAGGCGTCAAATAAGTGATAAATTATTTCTGCACTAAAAATTCGAACGCCTAAACTATCGGCCATTTCCTGGGCATCTCGTTCAATCCTCACGTCAAATGCCAGAATTACTGCATATCTGAAAGTTTAAAAAAGAAAAGTCAGCTGTGAAGTAGCCTACAGCTCAAGTAAGAGTTAGGAACTTTACCATGCATCGTAATGAGCACAGCAGCATAAGAAAAAGTTACTTACTGAGGATCATGTTCCAGCATAACTGATGCCTTCATAACATCCTTTTTATGGACAGGACCTATGTTAATTCCAGCGTACTGTTGGGAAAAAGCAATCAATGACCATCCTGCTCTTCTTCAGGTTAGAAGAACATACCGTATTTTTCGTCCCATAGGACGCTCCGGCGTATAAGACGCCCCCGCATTTTCGGACCAAAAAAAAAAAAAAAGCGCCGCTTTTTTTCGCGCCGCTCTCCCGTCCCTGCCGCGCGGGCGGGCTGCTGGGAGCGCGGCGGGGACGGGAGAGCGGCGCGAAAAAAGCGGCGCTTTTTTTTTTTTTTTTTTGGGTCCGGCCGATATTCGGCGTATAAGACGCCCCCCCTAATATTGAAAGTATTTTTGGGGGTTAAAAAGGCGTCTTATACGCCGAAAAATACGGTAGTTATGGTATGAAATACTCTTTCCAATGTTTTTGTTGTATCAGGTACTTACTGGCACTTCTGAGGTCTTAAGAAATTCAAGTAGCGCCTCCAAAGAGCCTAACGTAGAGGCCTGGACATAAACACCTTTCTCTTCTAACTTGATAGCATTCAGCGTCTGCTTCAGTTCATGTACTAACTCATCCTTTAAAAAGAAAAGCAAGTTTTAGCAATCTTACCAAACTACAATAGCCTGCTAAGCTTCTAAACTCCTCTATCCATCCACGGTCTTATAATGCACTCATCAATATGGTATCTGGACACCATGTGCCAACTAATATAATCGGCCCTCTGCTCCACCACTCCATGACTAAAGTAACTGATGTTTCTCTCATTACAGGGAGAAGGTTCTCCCCTCCCCCCGATACAGCTAGAAGAATCTCTGGACCATGAAGTCCGACCAAATCACTTGAAGGTAGGTTTTGCATTATTACTGAAAGCTCTTTTCTTCTTCTTCAAGTGGTTGCAGGCATGTGTTCCACTCAGGTGTGTGCACACCCAGCACACCAAAGCTGGAGAATTTTGCCTAGCAGTACCCTTAGGGGCAGTACTTGCTTCCCTCCCCTCATAAGGCCATCCCATGATGGAACGAAGCCTTTCACTCGTCCTTGCCACAAACCAGCCAGAGACCGCTTGAGGGTATGGAAATTGTATGACGGGCTATGAATGCTCACGAAATTGGGGGTTGGGGTGAGAGCGTGGAGGGCTCCGGCTGGGGGTGCAGGGTCTGGGGTGGGGTTGGAGATGAGGGGTTTGGAGGTCATGAGGGGGATCGGCTGGGGTAGGGGATTTGGGAACGGGAGAAGGTGCAGGCTTGTTGTATAAAAGCTAGATAAAATATAAGAACGAACTTAGTGAATGCATAAAGAACTCTGCTTCTCTAGCTCAGAGCAAACCATCAGAGGCAGCGATAAAAGGAAGGGGCCCGCACTGTAGCTGCAAAACTAATTGTACCAGCACAACCCAAAACAGAGTTAAGAGATAAGAGAATGACATTGTAAAGCAATTCTGTGAAGAAATTGCCATTCCTGTTATGCTTTGCTGTTTGTTTCTGAATTTGTGTGATAAATGGGCCAAACAGATTATTGTGATCTGCTATGCCCTGAAAGTAGATATGTTAAAGAAAGAATACCTGAAAGAGTAGAGATAGTGAGATGTATGTTTAAGTTAATTCATTAGCAGAATGTATGTGAGTGTATGTATGGTTTGGATAATAAAACAAAGAGGTTACCAGAACCAGCCCAACTACTGTTTCAACATTGCTGGGCCAAAAAATGCGATGAAGACAACCGAATAACCCTGAAGGGTGGGCCTAGATCTACGCAGCCATCGCCAGATGATGAGGCTGAAGAATGAAGAAAGAAGATAGAGAAGGTACCCCATGGTCATCATGAAAATACCATCTGCTGATTGATTATCACTTTGAGTGTTGCAACAGCACGACAATGCGATTTCCATACACCTGAATGGGGACTGACTCCTATAAAAATCCAACTCAGACAAGTGAGAAACAGTCTGGTTCTGCGATCATCCGTTCTCCAAGGGCATCCAACTGCAACTGAATGAAGGCTCGGCCCGAATCTTGTGCATCGAGCTACCTGGCTAATAGCTCACCACAAGCAACACTTAGGCTGGTAACTATAACAACTTTGCAGAACTTCATAGGAATGAATGAATGAGTGCATGTGGTATGTGCAATAGGGAAATATAGTGATTAATTGCCTTTTCTTTTCTGTCTGTACTTACAATAATGTGGCATATTTGCCTTCTCCCCTTTATAAGATCCTGCTGGTCTTTATTTGGTATAACAGGCTTACATCAAGCAGCGGCATGTTCCGGCTCCTACATGGAGGCATGGCCAGGTGGCTCTGTGCACCGCCTGGTTTGCAGGTGCCGCCCCCGCTTTCAGAAACAGCGGCATGTCTCCCACTCTGGCTCCTATGCAGAGGCCTGGCCAGGCAAGCTCTACACACTGCCCCGTCCACAGGCACCGCCCCTTCAGCTCCCACTAGCCACGATTCCCGGCCAATGGGAGCTGCAAGGGTGGAGCTTGGGGCAGGGGCAGCATGTGGAGCGCCTTGGCTGGCTCTATGCATAGGAGCCAGAGGGGGGACATGCGGCTGCTTCCGGGAGCGACATCGAGTCATGGCACACGCGGAGTGGGTCAAGTCCAGGACCCTGCACCCTGGCTAGAGCGCCGGCGCAGGGCAATCTCCCGACCACGCTCCCCAGTGGGGGCTCAAGGGCCAGATTAAAACGTCGGACAGGCTGGATGGGGCCTGTAGTTTGTCCAGCCCTGCTCTAGAATGACAACACCTGAACGTCCATATGCTCCCCACTGAAACCACCTGTCCTGCAGCAGCCAGCAGGGGGAGCTCCCTTTGCACGAGGACATCCTGAACCTTTGACAGTCAAAGGTCATTCCACAAATGATTCCACTGGCCGCAGCTACCTCGTCCTCTTCAGCACTGATGACACAATGGTACCTCAGTCCTCGTCTCCAGTACCACAGGAGTGCAGATTGCATCAGCATCTGCTCAGATGCTTGGTGTCAGCCTGAGGTATTCAGGTTAAGTTTATGCAGAAAAATACCCATACAATGGTGGATATCCTCCAGCCACTGGCTTCTGGGAGAGTTGCCCTCCCGATAAACAAAGCAATATTAAAGCCTGTTAAATCTTACAGGATACCCTGACACTGTCAATGCCCACAGCAAAACGTACTGACAAGAGATACTATGTCCCAACGCAGGGCTTCAAATCCTATTTCCCCCCTCCAGGTCCCAATTCCCTGGTTGTGACAGCAGCAAATGAGTGAGTGAGACAGTGAAGAAATACACCTATGCCTCAAGAGTCCAAAAGGCTAGATTTGATGGGGGGCCGGGAGGGGGAGAGAGCAATTTGACTTCCTACTTGCAGATGCATATTGTAAACCAGCAGACTATTCTCAAAATATGATTTTGTGAACTGGGACGTCACGTCCAAATTTGTAGACAAGTTACCAGAATCTTCCAGGGAGAAGTTCAAGGCCTTTCTTATGGAAGATCATTTAGTGGCCAAAACATCTTTACAATCAGTCCTGGATATAGCAGATGATTCATCCAGGCCCATGGTCTTGGCTGTAACTATGATAAGAATCTCATGGTTACAAAACTCTGACATAGGGCCTAAGACCCCGCAAAGCATCGAGTGGAATTGCCATTTGATGGTTACCGCCTACCCTTGGAGGAAACGGATGAGACATTACATTCTTTCAGCGACTCTTAGGGAATCCTATACTCTTTGGGAATTTATACCCAGCCACACAGATGGCATTTTGGGAACCAACAGCAATATCATTCTGAGCAATATTTCCATCAGCCTTCCTACCCTGCAAGGCAGAAAGATTTCTCCTGAAAGGGGCATAAATCACTGAGGGGAAAACCTTTTTGGTCTACTTTTAGTTAAATGGCCTGTCCTCTTCCTTCTTCCATATGGGTACTGCTAAGCAGAACAGTCCTGTTTTAGTGCATTGGGCACATGCACCCCGGAGTGGAATACACGTCTACCCGCACATCTCGAAGAAAAACTGTTACAATACAGGCAAGTAACTCTTCTTCAATCCACTGCTCTCTCTTTCCTAATACAGTAATAGTCTCTACTGTTGAGATTGATGAAGCTCTGATCAGTCAATACAGGCAGAATATGATTGTCAGCTACATACAATGTCTTCACTAGAGTGAGAAAACAGAGCTGCTCCTATTTGATCAGCAACAAAAGCAGAGACCCCTAAAATTTTGAACAGTAGATATTTTAAAATGCCCTTTGTGGTACAGTGTACTGAGCAAACAAAGAGACCAGTATACAGACCTCATTATATTCAGAGCAAAATACCCACTTCCTGCCAAGGCTTCCCGCCTTTCTGTCTCCTTAATTCTGGTAAATGGTCACTGTATGGAAGATTTTCTAGATTCACACATGCCAGTCAGAATTTTATGACTTTATGGAATATGAATTTAAAATTTTAAACTAATATTAAGTGGACAGTTCTGGAAGTTGCATGATTAAATCACCGAGTCAGTCCATGTATACCATTTGATGGGATGATGATTTTGAAAAGTGAATTTTTGATCAAGACAGCTAAAAGCAGCGTATCCAGAACTGTAGTATGTCTATATTGGGACAAGGACATGGAACAATTAAACATGCACAGGTAAAGTCCTCGCTGAGTTTCTCTTGTGTAGTACTTCCTAACATATGCTGAAACCAGATCTGTAAATTCAAGTATTCTGATCTCACTAATTTAAACAACAAATTTATATTCTGGGATAATCACTAATTTTAATAAGGCCTTGTCTACACTACTCACTGGATTGGCGGGCAGAGATCGATCTATTGGGGATCGATTTATTGCGTCTTGTCAAGACGCGATAAATTGATCCCCAGAGACACTTCCATCAACTCCGGAACTCCGGCTCACCAAAAGGCGCAAGGCAGAGTCGACGTGAAGACAGCAGGTAAGTCTACCTAAGATGCATTGACTACAGCTACGCTATTCACGTATCTGAAGTTGCGTATCTTAGGTCGACTCTCCCCGCTTGTGTAGAATAGACCTTAAGATAGAACCAGATTACTACAGGTTTGAAAAATTAGAGAGACAAACTGGACTACTGAGTAGTTTGATTAAGTTATTAAAAACCAGACTCCAGTAATCTAATTTTTTACCTGGTAATAAATGCATCATGGAAACACTAAGAAATTCCACTACGCTAGAGTTAGAAATTATAGTGTTAACACAAAACTATCATACATTATGAAATTGTTCTAGATACAATCAAAATGGCTACATTTCCTGCGTGCTGAAGTTTCAACATTTTAACATTAAAAAATCCTGTTTAAAAGATTTTCATTCTGTTACTTTTAATCACTCAGTGGATTTCATGTTACTTAGCATTCTCTTATAGAACCTACTAGAACTGTATAAGTTCAGCAATGCCTCACCTTAAGAACTGGGATCTCATCCTCTTTATGAGCCACAAGCAGAGGCAAACCAGCCAATGTTTTCTCCAAGTCTTTCCCAAGAATCTTTACACCCTGGGCTGCAATAACTTCTTTGTGTTTTTCATACTGGTTCTGAAGAAGAAAGAAAAATATTCATTTAAGAGTTCCCATGGATGTTCTTAAGCAGCACAGAGCAGAGGTTTGGCTACTCAGCAGATCACCCTCTTCTCCCATGCTACCAAGAAAGACAGTCAAAGATGACTAATCTCATGGCTGCACACGCAAAAAAGGACACACAGACACTGACAATCGAGCCCTATAGCACAAAGGTGGCTCAGGTCTGTTCCCACTTCTTCCAGATTTTCTTTGCCTCCAATTCGCTGAGGTAGGGAACATGTCTCAGTCTGCATGCCCAGCTGCTCTCTCCTTAATTCTGCCTCTTGCTTCTCCTAAGCCCAGAACTAAAGAAAAGGCCCAAGAGAAAAAGAAAAGGAATCCCAGAAAAGAGTAGACAGAAAACAGAGCAACAGAGTCTATCAGCAAGTCCCCTGCTTCTGGCATAGATTTAATCTCTTTTTTTTTGGTGGGGAGGGAGAGGAGGAAGGCACAGCAGACAATATTCTAGAGAGAGTCTACACAGGCTGAGGCTGGACTGCCTCCATCCCTCACCCCCAGACACTCAGCATGACTGGAGAGTAGGTGGTCTTGGGTGAGGAAAGTAGGAAGCCCTTCCCGAACAGCCTCTTTCCTGATAGCAATACACCGGTATCTCCCCTCTCTCATTTCCCTGAAGCTCCAGCACAGTTCCTCCATAGCCCTACTCAGGCCCTCCCTACAGCAAGGCATTTCACAGTTTCAGTGTGAAGAGTCAGTGTCGGGACCCATTAACTCTGGAAGGTCTCCACCTTCCCTGGAGATTCCAGTACAACTCCCTAGCCCCAAACACACCCCACCCTTTCAAGCTCTTTGGAGGCACCCAAATTCATCTCCTGTCTCAAGCAGATGAAGTTTCTTTAGGTGACTCTAACCTGCTAAAGAACCCCATTTCTCATTGGGCCCCTCAGGAAGTGACAGGAACTAAGGAGCCAAGACACTCAGAAAGATTCAAGCTCTTAAGTGCACTCTGAAAATGGGACAGAGGCAAAATTTTATCCTTGATTTTAAACACAAGGGAGCATGTGTACAGATGTGCCTTCAGTCCCCTCCCTCCCCCCCCCCCCGCCCACACACACAATAAGCAGGTACCCAACAACTGCAGATGAATCAAACAGGATCTTGTCCTGAGAATGACAAAGAGAAGCCTTAGTAGCCAGTCTTTAGCCCTTACAGGCCAACAGCAGTACCACTGGACACCAAGGACAGGAAAGCTGACGTAGCACTTCAGAAGGCCCCCAAGAAAATTGTTGTAGCCATCTGCATTGCCATTCAATCTGCGGTGCCTGATTTCCCTACTAGAACTAGACCCAAAAGGCCCTATTAGTGTTGTCAGATTCCACTCAGCCCTGTTCCTTCCTCTGCAACACGAGTTCAACACAGCCAGGACTGTGTGGGGCATCACCATGCAAGACAGAAAATGGAATGCCAAGGTGGGTGCTCAAACCCAGATTTACCAGATTTGCCCTATCAGTGTCCAACTCTGTGACGTCCACAAGGATCATAGAGCCCTGCAAGGGCACACGTCCCCAACAAAAGAAAAGATCTGGACTGGGACTCGAGATCGGGATTTTAATCTGATAAATGTTTATGATCTGTGTTATGCAAAAGGGCAGACTAGCAGGTCATAATGGGTCCTCTGGCCTTAGGACTATAAAATGCTCCAGACCCTTACTGCATTCATTTCAAGTAGAGTAACAGAAAAACTCTTCTGCTCATCAGGTTCTAGCTTCTCCTCTTCCTCCTCTCATAAGTCAATTTTTCACTTCTGTGGCTTTCCTCCTCCTTTCAGAATGATGCAGAAGTCAAGATTCTAACCGGTCTACTCCCTACCCAACACAACCCTAGTGAGATCAGGCTGGCTCAGTCTCCTATCCCTCTTGAGGCAGGCTTCAGCACTACGCAAGGGTTTCATTCACCTCGTCTTAGGACACCTGGCACCAAACACTATAAATTACTGATTCGTTCATTAATTTCACTGTATTTGAATGTTGCTGTTTTTAAGAAGAAGACTTTCTACAGGTTTTGTATGCATTTTTCAAGATCTCTACCGTCCATGCATTATGCATCAACCTGGATAACCAGAATGAATATACCTTGATGCTTGCTAATATACATTGGTGTGGTTATTCTTTGATCCTTGTCCTGAAACACTTCCACAATTAGACATCTGTGGGAGTACGGATGTGTTGTAACCTGCAACTTCTTTCATTTATTCCCCCCTCCTCACTTTAATTTGATCATCTTTGAACACTTGCTACTATGATGTAACATATATTGAATACTTCTCTGGGTTTCTCCCTTATTCTAATCTTTTGTTCTAATTCTCGTTCTAAAATGCCACCTTCACATGCTATTCTCATACCTTAACTCGTAGTTCCTTCATAGGGGGAGGTAACAAAAGACCTCGAATCTGAGTTACTATAGGACCTTCTACTCCAGGGACAATAATGGTATCACCCTCCTTCAGACGTCCATTAATCAGAATTACATCTATGGTAGTTCCCATGCCTGGAAGTGCTTTGACCTAAGAGACACAGGAAGGGGGGGGGGGGGGAGGTTAAACACCTGCATTTCAACTCAGTGCATCAGCCACAAAAAGGAAAAAAGTTTGCTAGACAAATATTCTAAAGCATGGATGAAAACTCACCTCCATAACCTGAGCTCTCAGTTCCTCACATTGGGCCAGTCTCTTGTACAGCATGGTTTGCGTCAAATCAACAAGAAGGGCTATCAAACTCCCCATGCCATCCCCAGTGTGAGCAGAGGTAGGTACCAGAGAAACAAAAGTGCGGGGATCCTTATTCTCATAGAACAAAGCAGCATTCAAGCCCTAGAATCAGGAACAGTACAGTTGCATGGAAAATTACCACATCAACATTAACAGCATGTAACAGACTAAATGGTTTTATCACGTTTTTCAAATCCTGAATTCAAGTCA
The DNA here is from genome assembly GCA_032164245.1 of Sternotherus odoratus. NCBI lineage: Eukaryota > Metazoa > Chordata > Testudines > Kinosternidae > Sternotherus > Sternotherus odoratus. The sequence goes on along the minus strand of JAVMKO010000001.1, from coordinate 202,158,719 downwards.
TAGCTCCATTTCAGTAACATCTTAATAATGCAACCTCAAATTTCACACTTGAAAGCACAAAGAGGGCAGACAACAACAGCTCAAAATAGGAGTAAAGCCTATAAAGCTAGTTACTATATTTTAGCTTATAGGCAGTTTCCATGTGACCAGTGAGAGGCCGTGAAAACTTAAGTATTGCTGAAACACAATCACACTAGTCTGAAGAAAAAAGGGAGGAGATCGTTTCTCTCCGGTGATTCAAATGAGGGGAGAGTGTGTAGAAAACCCAGGCTGTTTTTGCTGGCTCTACTGATGCTGCATTCTCAACAAAGTGCCTGAGGACTGGACTGGGAGTACAGAAAGCTGTCTCTAATCAAAATAAAGCATCGATTTTCTACTTTAATTTCAATTTATGTAAATGATTAACACACTGATAAAGAGTCAGAAAATACAGTGTGATACTCATACCATTAGAAATCTCTCTCTCTGGCTTGCTTTGTGAGTCAGGCTTTCAAAAGTGGCCCATCTACTTTCACTTCTGTTAACAGAAAGAAGTTGAATAATCCAACCTACCTGTTGTGCAAATTCCACTATGATAGCTTTTGCACGTTCCTCAAATTCATCTTTTGTGTTTTTCTTCTGTTTCTTTAACGTGGTAGCTACATCTGTATCAGGGCTTTTTTTCCAGTCATATAACCTATCAATCTTGAAAATACAATTTTAATACAATGATGTCATGTCTTGCAATGTTCAGAAGTGCATTCCTGGATTATGCCTACTGAAGTCAATTGTCATTTATGATCTGCCTCATATATTAATAAGTTAAGAAATATTTAAGTTATTCATAAGTATTAATCACCATAGTATCTAGATGCCAGTTTATCCCAGTGACCACGTGTATGTTTCAAATATAAAAAGATTTCCAACATAAATGTATCCAGTACTGTAATGGAAAAACAAACAGCACTGGAGACTATTTCCTGAGTGTAAAATAATTAATTTTTTTTAAAAAAAAACCTCACTGTTAAACTGTGTCTTTTGATACATGTGCAAAGTGTTTTTATAATGAAAAGATAGTTTAATTACATGTATTGCATCAAATTTAAGACAAAACAAATGGGAAAAGATTTTTGTCCTCCTGCTTCCGAGAAAATGACTCTCTTAAGTCGTGACTTTTTTTTAAAAAAAAAGCATGTTCTTGGTGTTTATATACAGGAAAGAAAGGATACACAAAGCCCTTGCCTAAAGGATATTTAACTGTTTATGAAAACGTGTTTTAAAGCTTTTTGGTGAGGTTGGAATTCCTTTCCTGCAACAGCACAACAGAAACTAAGTCAAGATCAACAGCAATTTATTTTTAAAGAAGGTGTGTTCAGAAAAGGTGTCAAAAACAATAAAAAGACATCACAGAATTTAGAGTAATTCCCAAAGTAAGTTTTAAAGTAGGTCACGTTTTGTGCAAGGCATTATGGTCATTTCATTCAAATCCCTACTTAAGACTTGCTTCTTCTACAATGCTCATAAAGGTACGTAAATTAAGACCTTTTTAACTGGGACATAAAGTCGTACACACACCTACAATGAGTAACATGTTTTTATTGCTGTGACGGTCTTCATCCCTCCTTACCTTTTTTAATCCTCGCACATCGCATCACATCTAAAAGTTAGACTATGGACCTTGTCGAGACAAGGACCACATCCCTAGGCACTTTACAGAATAGACACAACATGGAGGGGGGTTATAAAGTATACAAAAATAAGATCTGAGGGCCTCCGTAATTAAGGTTTAAGACACTTTCAAGGTCAAACTGTCCCCCATCCAAACCAGCAGACAAGAGTCTCTTCAGTAGTTGCACAAAGATTTCTCAACTCCCTGCCACCCTTAATTCTTAATATTTACTTAATACCTTGAAATCGTAATGGAGTTCTTTTGCAATATGCATTGACACCCATTAAAAAAAACAGACTGACAATGTGTTGCATAATGTAGCTTTGCCGTACACAACTAGCTTTTGTAGCACCATCTGTATAACCCACTTTAAAATGCACATGACAGCTGTAACATCAGGATTTCTGTAGTGTCTTAGGGTTTTTTCCCCCAATACAAATATTTCATTTAGACTTATACAGTAAAGTGTTTTGTATCTTCATTCTGTAAGAAATCAAAATGCCTATCAGCATACCTGAAAATGCTGGCCAACTATTCAATTTTAAAGACAAACTACTTTCCTTTAAAATATTTTTCCTCTACTCTGTTACCTAATGCTGCAGTACTTGAAACTAGTCCTTACATGTATTTAAATTTGCTCAGTGCTCTGCTATGACACTGAAACCTGTCTCAAACAACTAACTTCTGTTAGCTTAAAAGACCCACCTCAGAAGATGCACATGCTACATAAATAGTTAAAAGGGGAGCAGATAGTACTGCATCTTTTAATTTTACACCCAACAAATTCATGTAAGTATATTACAGAATGATTGAAGAACAACTTCTAGCAATGTGAACCACACAGAAGAGCTATCAGATTGACTGAATACAGTAGACTCTCGATTATCCAGAAGTGGGTTAACCAGAATGTGGATTAACCAGGATGTCAAAAAAAATATGCATAACTCGCAGGACCAGCTCTGGCTTTGTTGCCGCTCCAAGCACACACACAAGAAAACCCCACCAGGGTGCAGGGCAGCCAGTGAACCAACACACCCTCTCCCTGGTGCAGGGTGGCTGGTGAACCAACCCCACCTCCCCATATTTCCTATGGATCGTGATTATTCAGGATTTTATTAACCAGGATTAATTTTTTCCCTATCATCCTGGATAATCGAGAGTCTACTGTAATAAAAATTTCTTTAAGGAGACTCCTTTAACTGATCTGCAAAGTCTATGAAAATCTTATAATTATTCTCAGTTCATTTACAGAAAAAGATGCAAGTCAACAGAAAGACAACTAAGAACAATGGCTGATGGCCCTATTCATAAACACAATTCAATTAACAGACAAAATAGCACAGTTTGTATTTGTTACTGAATTTTCTAAATAAATCTTTGAAAGGCCATCTTACCTTGTTGAGCGCCACAATAAAGGGACATTTCTTGGATTTCAGCAGGTTTATAGATTCAATTGTCTGGGGCTCCAAACCATGCATGATATCAACTACTAAAATAGCAATGTCACAAAGTGAGCTTCCTCGATTTCTTAGGTTGCTGTGGCATTGGGAAAGAAAATGTCATTCACACAGTAAACTGAATATTCCATTAAAAATTTTAAAAATTTGTATCCCCAACAAAAAGTGAAAATCTTGTGATATTCATTATGACACTGCCACGTTACTCATTCTTTCCAAGAAATAGGAAGACTGATTAAATGACATAACAGTTATTTACCATTAATAGAAGATCACTTCTAAAATGTATTATAGAGTGTTACTGTAAGTTAACTGTAACATTAACAAAAGAACACATTTGTGGAAGAACTGGTAGGCAAACCTATTGGGAGGTATAATACTCAATCAGCAATTAATATTAGCTATCACACAGTTTCTAACTTGCTCTAAAGATCTTAAATCAGATCACTGTAATTCAGTTTTGAATTTAAGTATGAGCAGAGACTGCACCGATTGTATTTTTTATTACTATGGCATTAAAGAAAAGTCCAGGTAATCTATGCAGATTTATAATATCTTCAGTCTTTAACCATGTTAACAAGAGTCCAACTCCTTCTACTTCCCTCAGAAAATTAACACACTGCACAATTAACTTATCCACATGTTGATGCCGACTGTTTACTCATGTTGCTGAGCTTATAACAGAGGTTATGTTATACACTATGTTAAATGTAGTATGTTCTTTATCTGTTGGAGCAGAAGGAAATTTGTTGTGACAATGCCGAATTTGTCATTATCTACAGGAATGTGCTGCGCAGGGATTAGGATACAGCTAAAAGGTGCCCTATAGCCTGCCATTTCATTGCCTGCCAGGGTGGTGTTGGAGGAGGACACATTTAATTAATCTTACTTCCTTTTATGTTAAATTTTCATTAGGGATTCAATAGGATCCTGAATCAGTAAGTAGAATGTATAGGAGACTTTTTAAGAAAGTTAGCTTTCATAATCTCCAACGTCCACTCATTTAGGCTCTATAACAAGTCATAATTTAGGTCATTGACTACTTATCTAGAGACTAAGATGGGAAAGTTCTTTTCCCTAAGCACTTAAGTTACATTTCACAAAATATGCACCGTTTTCTCCCAGTTAAGATTTTATATTCACTAGTGAAAGATAAAGATTGCCTTTACATGCTTTTCTAAATATAACAGTTTGACCACAGATGGGAAAATTATATACACGTTTCATCAACAAGTAATTAGCCAGATATAAAAATGCAGATCTAGCATATCCCTTGTCAGATACAAAAAATGAATTTTTTTCGAAGTGTAAAGATAATTAAGTGTAAAGACATTAAGTAGCAGATACATCTTGAATTCTATAACTCAGTTAAGTACCTGTGTGTATATTAACAATAAAGTCTTATAATCAGTTATTAACAAGACCCTTCACATCATAACAATAAAAAAAAGTTACCTGAAAGACTCATGTCCTGGAGTATCAATTATCAGCATTCCTGGAATTTTTAAGTTCTCTCTGTCAAACTAACATTTTCAAATATTAGCCATCTTGAGAAAAATTATGTAAGAAAATAAATTTACTTTAGAGCCTCAGCAGTAGTCATAAATTTCAAATATCCACCTAAGTATTTTAAGAAGGGCCAACATCATTGCCCGAACAGCAGCTCTTAAGAATGCCATTGAAAAGCAAAGCCAGTTGCATAAGGGACACACAAACCAATGACATCATAGATTACTTGCCTTGTACAGTAACTGAAGGTCTTTGAGACGTGTCCTACTCTGTGCACCTACTTCAGGATGTGTGTGCACTGTGCATTCTTATCAGAGATTTCTGTCAGCAGTGTCTGCAGGTCCATGCCTTTGCCTTATATAGCTTCGTGCTCTGGTACAAGAGTATATGGTGTGGGAAGGGGGCAAATCTGCTGCCAATCCAGTTCCTTCTGAACCACAAAAGCCCAGTAAGACTATGGCAGAGGGGTAGGAGGGTGGCTAGTGGAGCCCCAATAGGGACACACATCTTAAAGAACTCCAGTCATTCTAAAAGATAAGTAACCTTCCCAGTCTTCAAGTAGTGTCCCTATGGATGCTCCACATCAGGAGACTCCCAAGCAGTGCCTCAGTTACAGAGGAGGATACCAAGGAGGCAGATCCAGTAGAGACCATAAAACAGCACTACCAAAAGACGTACAAGCACTGGAAGCAAGCATAACAGCGCAGTGCTGGGAAAATATGTGCGGTGAAGACCAGGTGGCTGCTCTGCCTTATCAGTAGAAGCACAGAGGTAGACTGAGCCCTGGTGAAATGGGCAATCAACCTAGAAGAGGGACAAGTCCTTGCAGTTTTATAACAGGTTAAGATGAGTCTTGAAACCCATTTAGACAATTTTTGGGTAGGGACTGGGTGCCCTTTCATTCATTCCATGACAGAGATGAAGAACCTAGGAGAAGTCATAAAGGACTTAGTTCTGTCAAGGTAAAAGGTGACATCCCTTCTTACATCCAGTCTATGGAGGCTTGCTTCATCTGTTGAAGAGCAAGGCTTGGGCTAAAAACAATGGTAGATGAATCTCCTGATTAAATGGGGAATTCTGAAGGAACATTAGCCAAGAAAAGAGGATGTGAACATTGTGTCACTTTATCATGATAGAACATCAGGTACAGTGGGTCAGCCAACAGGGTTCCTACCTTTCTGGCTGAGATGAATTCGAGGAACAAGGTCTCAAGGGACAATGAAGGCGGGAACAGTACCCCATATATTAAAAAGGAGGCTAAGTTGAGGTTCCATGGTGGAGCTGGTTCCTTGACAGGAGGGAAAAGACTGAACAGCCTATAATAAACCTGGTAGCGGAAGGAGAGTGAAGACTGAAAACCCCTCGATGGGGGACAATAAAAATCAGTGATGGCAGCTGGGTGAACCTCAATTAAACTCAGCAACAATTCCTGTGGTTTTTAAATGTAACACGCAATCAAGAATGCATGCTAGGCAGGACTCAAAAGTAGGTATTGAAAGTGGCTGTATCAAGTTGGAAAGCATTTCCACTTCTGCAAGTTTTCCTTGTTGAGGATTTTAAGCTATTAAGCAGTACTGTTTGTATCAATGAGGAGCAGCCTTGTTCTATACCAGAGAGCCATCTAGTAGGCTGTTCTTGAGGTGAAGTGTCAAGAGGTTGGAGTGGGTGATGGATCTTGACTTCTCAGTGAGATCTGTTGCTACCAGAAAGTGGAGAAGCAGCTGTCAAGACATGACATATGCTCTGTTAACTGCACCTCTCTGCCACAGCAGTGCTATGAGGATGGCTGCTAATTTCTGCTGTTTCAATTTGTTTAGGACCTTGAGCAGTAATGGCCCTGTGGGATAAGTGTATAGGAACATTCAAGGCCAAGGGATGACTACAGCATCTCCTGTTGAGATGCGGCTGTGCCCTCCTTTCGAACAGACTCATCTTCACTTTGTATTGGATGGTGTCGCAGAGATAGCCATCTCCAGATCAACCCAGGTAAAACATATTATTCTGAAGAATATGTCGCTGTTCAGCTACCGCTCCAAACTGAGATGGAAGTGCCAGCTGAGGGAGTCCGCCACTGAATTCTGCAGTCCTGATAAACTTCTGAAATCTGTTCTGAAATCTGTGATATGCAGCAGTTTTATTCTGATGGGGCAGCCCCTGATATGGGTCAGGAAGTGCTGGAAAGCATAATAAACCACTCTGAGCTTGCTAAGATGAAGGATCCCTTCCCTAGGAGTCCATTTGTCCTGAGCTGTGAAGCTCTGAATGTGCACATCATTGGGAAGCATCTTGTAAGGACACGAGGTCTCCCAAGATTCAGACCGAAAGGGTAACTTTTCCTCTTCTCTTATCCTATTCCTCAGAACAGGGTTTCTTTTTTAACAATCTGGGTGCTTCTTAGGAGTCCCTCAGGTCTGCTTACCGCACCAGCAGTGAGTCAGTTGCAGGGGCTCTCTGAGCAATTTACAGGAAGGTGACTTCAACCCCCTACGTCTTAGTGAACACTCCATCAACAGGAATTCTACCTGGTCCTCTCAGTTTTTCATATGTACTTTTAAATTTTAAGTGGATTTTATATTGGGGGAGGGGACAGGTCTGACAGGGTTGAAGTCCAGGATTTTGGGCATACTCTCTTACTTGAAGCTTTGGTTTCAGATCAGAGTTAAAAATGCCCGGACCGGGAAAACAAAAAAGAAAAAGAAAAAGAAAGGGTAACCCCATGCTCCAAAAAGCACAAAATGTGCTAAACAGAAAAAGAAATAAAAACTGTCTTAAATAAGAAAAAAGCAAAAAAAGGTGGCAAACTGCATAGCTAGCAAAGGGACACTGATGTTCCATCTCGAGCCACAGGTGGCTGAGAAGGAACTGAAGCTGTGGTGGGTCCGCCCTTCCCCCACATATGCTCATATCAGAGAATGAGGATCTCTAGGGCACAGACAAGGACTCTGCTGATGAAAACTTCATTCTTGAAGTGGAGCACCCATAAGGACACAACTTGAAGGAAAACTGCTTTCAGGAACTATATTTGATGTAGCAAATCTTCCAACTTTTTAGAAACCAGGATATTGCTTTGACAAGACACATGAAATTAGGATTTCTACTGCATTAAACCCAATTAAAGGGAACAAACTAACAGCTTTTGCCATCTCAACCATCTTGTACTTCCTACCTCAGAGAAATAAAGCTCCAGTAGATTGTTTAAATGCTTTCAAGAATAGCTTTGTATAAAAGAACTTTTCTAAAATTGATTTAATTTGCTGTTGAGAGATTTCAAGAACAGCTCTCCTGCTACTTATGATTGTTCTTCATATTGGACAAAATGTATTAGAAGTGCATTTTTTAATATTAAAAAAAGGTGGTTGAGTGGTTTTCTAGATAAAATCAAACTGCAATACTTCATTTATGGGGAAAACTAATATCTCTTGGAAAGTGACCTTCAGTGGCAACATCAGTTTTCCAATATTGTGGATTTAAAAGTAAAGCTTGTTGCCCATTGTTAAACTTAGCTTGTGAGTGCATACGCTGAAATTAAGTAGAAACCATTTTAAAGCTCATTGAAGAAATGTAATTTAAATATCTGAGTATATTTTGACTTCCAAGAGTATTCCCAATTTCTACCCAAATGTCAGTTTTTTTATAATTTAGTCAACATATACATGCTTAAATACATTGTCTAGAATGGAGTAGATGACAGTAGGAAGTTTGTTTTTTTTTAAAGATGGTAATTATAAATTGTATGGCAATGCTGGTACTCTAATTTCTAAATTAAAATATCTCTTTAAAAAAAAAACAGCGAGAAGAATAAATTCAACCCAAATAACTAAAAAACTAGGTTTTTACATGCACAAAAGCAGAAAAAAAATCTTTGAAAATATCCCACCACAACATCTAGTAAGTAAGCAGATCGCTTTATGAACTTTTGGACTTCAATCTAAGGTCTTTGAAGTGCTGTTACTTACACTTTTCACCATCTTAGCTTGTTCATTAATGGCTTCCAGGGGAACATTAGTTGCTCCAATCTGCTGAGTGATACCACCTGCTTCACCGTCTTGAACATGAGTATGACGGAGCTATAAAACCAAAGCAATAAAGGGAGTACTGAGTGCATAGGGAAAACAACAGAAATAGGAACCTGCTTATAGAACGGAATTTAAAATCATAAATAGGAAATAATTAGTGACACTTCCAAGATATTTTGCAGAGTCTGTATGTATTTAAACTATGTCTGTATTTAGGAAGTTGTAAAACACATAAGAATGTAAGGATGGCCATATTGAGTCAGCCAAATGGTCCATCTAGCCCAGTATCTTGACTTCAATGCCAGATGCTTCAGAGGGAATGAACAAAATAGGAAATCATCAAGTGATCCATTCCATCATCCACTCCCAGCTTCTGGCTATCAGTGGCATAGGGATACCCAGACCATGGAGTTGTATCTCTGACCATCTTGGCTAATAGCCACTGATGGTCCTATCCTCCATGAACTTATCTAATTCTTTTTTGAACCCAATTATACTTTTGGCCTTCACAAACAAGTTCCACGTGCTAACTGTGAAAAAGTACTTCCGTAGGTTTGTTTCAAACCTGATGCCAATTAATTTCATCAGGTGACACCTGGTTCTTATGTGATGTGAAGAGGCAAATAATTCCTTATTCACTTTTTCTACACCATTCATGCTTTTTTAGACTATCCTATATTCCGTCAGACATCTCTTTTCTAAACTGAACAGTCCCAGTCTTTTTAATTTCTCCTCAGATGGAAGCTGTTCCATACTCCTAATAATTTTTGTTGCCCTTCTCTGTACCTTTTCCAATTCTAATATATCTTTTTTGAAATGGGGCTACCGCAACTGCACACAGTACTGAAGGTGTGGTGGTACCATTGATTTATATAAGGGCATGATTATATTGTCTTATTACCTATCCCTTTCCTAACAGCTCCTAACACTGTTTGCTTCTTTTTTTTTTAAATGCCACTGCACATTGAGCAGATGTTTTCAGACAACTATTCATGTTTACCCCAAAATCTCTTTCTTGAGCGGTAACAGCTAATTTAGAACACACTATTTAGCATGCATAGTTGGAATTATTTTTTCCAATGTGCATTGCTTAGCACTTATCAGCATTGAATTTCATTTGCCATTTTGTTGTCCAAGCATCCAGTTTTGTGAAATCCCTTTGTAACTCTTCACAGTCTGCTTCAGAGTTAACTATCTGGAATTATTTTGCATCTGCAAATTTTGCCACCTCACTATTTACCACTTTTTCCAGATCATTTGCTGAACAGCACAGGTAGCAGTACAGATCTTTGGAGGACCTGCTATTTACATCTCTCCTTTGTGAAAAATGATCACTTATTCCTACTCTTTGTTTCCTGCCTTTTAACAAGTTACTCATCCATGAGAGGATCTTCCCTCTTAGCCCATGACTGCTTACTTTATTTAAGAGCCTTTCGTGTGAAACCTTTTCAAAGACTCTCTGGAAGTCCAAGTACACTATATCCACTGGATCATCCTTGCCACATGCTTGTTAACCCCCTTACAGATTTCTAATAAGATTGGTGAGGCATGATTCCCCTTTACAAAAGCTGTGTTGACACTTCCCCAACATATTGTGTTCATTTTTGTGTCTGATAATTCTGTTATTCACTATAGTTTCAACCAATTTGCCTGGTACTAGGCTTACTGGCCTGCAATTGCCAGGATCACCTCTGAAGCCTTTAAAAAAATAAATCGACATTACATTAGCTACTCTCCAAGAAATCTGTTATAGAGGCTGATTAAAGCAACAGGTTACATACCACAGTTCTGCAGTTTCATATGCGAGATCCTTTAGAACGTTTGGGTAAATGCCATCTGGATTCTGGTGACTTAATACTGTTTATCAATTTGTTATTCCAAAACCTCCTCTATTGACACCTCAATCGGGGATAATGCCTCAGATTTGTGACTTAGAAAGAATGGTTCACATGTGGGAATCTCCCTCAAATCCTCTGCAGCGAAGACCAATGCAAAGAATTCATTTAGCTTCTCTGCAACAGCTTTTGTCTTCTCTGACTGCACCTTGATCATCTAGTGGCCCTAGTGGTGTTTGGCAGGGGTTCCTTCTTCTGATGTACTTAATAAATTGCTTCTAGACTGTCTTTTGCTAGTTGCCCTTCACATTTTCTTGCTCTGCCTAATTATATTTTCACACTTGACTTGCCAAAGTTTATGCTCCTTTATTTTCTACACTAGGATTTAACTTTAAATTTTTAAAGGATGCCTTTTTTGCTGCTGTTATTTAGCCATAGTGGCATTTTGGGGCTTCTCATACTGTTGTTTTTTTATTAATTAGGCAGTATATATTTAGTTTGAGCCTTTATTATGGTATTTTTAAATTCTTCCATACAGCTTGCAGACATTTCACTCTTGTGGCTGTTCATTTCCATTTAACTAGCTTCCTCATTTTTGTGAAGTGTCCCTTTTTGAAGTTAAATGCATAAAGGCATAAAATCTCCTCTTCACCACAATTTTTCCAACATTTATCTCTCTTAATTCCCTCTATTTTTTTTAAACCTGACTGGTATAAGGTACCACAAACATTATCTTGCAACATTTTCCCTTTATTATGCTCTATATTGAGGTTGCTGGTACTCTTCCAGAGCAAACCCCATTCCTCTGGGGTAATCTGTCTATTCAGGTCCCTTTCCCAGTGTTTCATATATGGACTTTTTTTTATTAGGAAATTTATCTTGCACTGCATATTTATAAGCATAATGGGATTACTACAAGTTATTTCAAGCAGTAGCAGTTACATTACACTATTGACAAATCAACTATTACAGAAACTTGACAATGAATATCCATCACACTCTGCATCTTACCTTATCTAGAATTTTGGTCTTTCCTGTGTCTACATGCCCAAGTACACAGATAACCGGTGCTCTTAGCTTTTCAGTGTTCACATTTTTGTTATTTTCAATACGTCGTTTCTAATGTGAGAATAAAAGAAGACACGTTCAAAACTAGATATTAGTTTTTAAAGTATTACAAAAAACAAGTGGAGAATGACCTAATGTTTCCAGCAGCACCTTAAGAAAGAGGTGGTAGGGTTTTTGCACTCCCTCTCCAAGGCCTACTAAACCCAATACTTCCATAACAATTCATGGGAGGATTGGGGAGGGGAGGTTATGCAGACTAAGTGGACAGAATTTTTTCTAGTCCAAGTACAATTTTCATGGTGTGCATCTGGAATCAATACATGTTGGGCTAGAGACTGTTTCTCTCTCAGCAGAACACCTGAGGTCCTGAGACTTGCAATAAGGCTATCTCGGCCTTTTGCCCAGCTTTCTGGCACAGTTTAAGGATCAGAATTGAAGGTTAGCATCTTGGGAATCCAGGTCTAATTAAACTGACTCAAACTGTCTCAGTTATATGGCTTTAATCAGATTAGTAACATTCTCAGTTTGCAATTTAAAAACAGTTTCAAGTAAGAATAACTAGTAAGATGAAATAAATTATCAGCTAAAGTATGGATTTGTTAGGGATGTATAGCAAAGGTCTTCTTTGGCACAGGCAATAGGGCTTGTAGTTTGTTTTACCATGCATACATTTCAAAATTTCCTTACCAGTTGAAACCAATTCATAGGCCTGCATTAATGAAAGTCAGAGTTTCTAAATCTATTCTGCAGTATGCCAAAGAAGGGGAAAAAAAGCCAATGCAAAATGTCAGTAATTGAAAAAAACTAATAACATAGAAATGCTTCATTAAAATTCTAATACCATTTACAAAGGACGGAGTGCACAGTGATACCTCCACCCTTCATGGAAGCTTTCCTCTGAAAAAAGGATCCTTTTTAGCCTTATACAAGGAAGTTATACTCCTTGCAGTCAGCAAATACAACCCTGTACTATGGTTTTAAGTCAAGATAGATCTAAGTCTGTCTAAATGCATTCATAAAAAAGAAGAAGATGTAGTAAGTACTGTTGAAAATCTTAACTTTTAGCATAAAAATTATTTGTAAGTCTGTAGAGCACCGACAAGAAGTTAATTGCAGACAGCTATGGACATATGCACTACTATATTTTTGCAGTGTTGTTGTAGTCATGTCTGTCTCAGGATATTGGAGAGTGAGGTAATATCTTTTATAGGACCAACTTCTGTTGGCGAAAGAGAAAACAGACCTGAAAAAGATCTCTGTGTAAGCTCAAAAGCTTGTCTCTTTCACCAACAGAAGTGGCCCTATAAAAGACATTACTTCACCCACTCAGAGATTAGCAGTTATGACAGTATTATTTTTAAAGTATGGATAAACGTCCACTAAAATCCCCAAGATTTTTCATGCCAAAAGATAAGCTTCTCAAGACAAAGTTGTGTCTAGATACCTCAATTCTCCGCTTAGCTTTCTCATAAACAAGCTCTTCTTTTGTACGATCATCATCAGAATCACATTCTGAATCGGAGCTTCTCTCTTTGCTGGGCTTTTTCTCTACCGATTGTTTTCCAACAGCTTGAGATTCCGTTTCTCTCTCATCTGAAGTCTTTCCATCTTCACTTCCCTCACTTTCTCCCTCTTCAGACTCTTCACTCTCTTCCTCCTCCTCTTCATCTTCGACTTCATTGTGTTCCTTGACTTCAATGTGGACAGGTTTTCCCTCTGGCAAGAGGAGAGAGAAAACTGAAGTAGAATACTCTGTTAAGATCATACCCCAAAAACCACCATAAAGAGAAGTAGTAACTGAGATTAGGTTTCATTGTATAAACAGAACAGGACTATTTTTGATTTATCCATGTGAAGGAATAAGTCAGCTGCACTAAGTATGGGAATAAACATCTAAATTTAGAGCCAGTCAAAGCAACACACGTGAAAAATCGAAACAAAGCACTCCAATACAGTCAGTAAAGCCACCAAGAATGATCCTTGCTGACCTAAGGAGTCCTTTTCCAAATACAGTAGACTCTCGATTATCCAGGATGATAGGAAAAAAATTAATCCTGGTTAATAAAATCCCAGATAATCACCATCCATAGGAAATATGGGGAGGGGTGGTTGGTTCACCAGCCACCCTGCGCTGGGGGAGAGAGGGGGGGGTTTGGTGTTGGTTCACTGGTTGCCCTGTGCCCTGGTGAGGAGGATTTTTTTGTGTGCTTGGGGTGGCAACAAAACCAGAGCTGGCCCTGCAAGTTATGCATACAGTAAAACCTCAATTTAACGGACCTCGATTTAACGGACTTCGGATGCAACGGACAACATTTCTGATCGATATCAGACCGCGACCCCTCCCTGCTGCGGACCGGGTCCCCTTCCCTGGCGGCCGTCTGCTGGCTCCCGACTGCCGCCCCGGTCCCGGCAGCAGGCGGGGTGGCTCCCGGCTCCCGCCCAGGTCCCAGCCGCTGGCGGGCTGGCTGCTGGCTCCCGGCTGCCGCCCGGGTCCCAGCAGCGGGCGGGCTGCGGAGCTGCCGCCCCGACCCTGTGGCGGGCGGGCTGCTGCTCCGACAGCTTGGGTTTGTTTGTTTGTTTTATTAAATAATGGACTTTTTGATTTAACGGACACCCCCTCGCCCGAATTAGTCCGTTAAATCGAGGTTTTACTGTACTTTTTTTGACGTCCTGGTTAATCTACATCCTGGTTAACCCAATCCTGGATAATCAAGAGTCTACTGTATTTGGAGGAATAAGATGGCTCAATTCAATTACACACCATGCACTTAATTTATAAATACACATACAGTCAACTGTTACTAGCAAACAACCTCTGTCTTCGGGGTCCTCTGAGTTTTCCTACTCATAGGAGACGAGCAAATAGTACTGCCCATTCTCCCAAACAGACCACTGGATCATGAAGTATAAACAGCGGTGCCTGTAGTTGGGACAAATCGAACTTCACATTGCTCTACATAACTCTACTAGTAAATTGTGCTTAACATATTCCACACAAGCTGCAGTTTCTAGTCAAGTACGTCCTCCACCCTGTAAGATACTGGTCCTTCGAGTTCTATATAACTCAGATAATCTGTGTAGAGACAAACCGGACTCCTTAATGTTTTTGTGTAGAGACAGGCTCTCCCTGACAGCTTTACCCACATGCCTGCCTAATGGATTTTGTTTACTTGAGGTAAACAAAGGGTTCCTTTTTCCACATAAAGTATGACAATTTATTTCCCCTGGGTGAGCATAGTCAGCTCATGAGCCACAAATAGCTCTTTAATGTGTCATGTGGCTCTTGACAGCACATGATATTAAACCACTGTGATATAACTATTAATCAGTCTATATTATTAACCAACTGAAGTTGATACAATAGTAATACTTGGTCAGTCATTTTGCAAACCTAAATATTTTCCTTGTCATACTGTTTTAAATATGAATATATAGTTCTATAGTCAATGAAACAATGAATTCACACTACTGTGGCTCTTTTGGGTAATGTTGATTGCTAATTTGGCTCCTGAACCCCTGTGGTCGGAGTATCACTGGTCTAAGAACACAAGAGGAAAATATATTGGCTAAGATGGAAGCAACAAACCACTTAGGATAGGAAGCTATCATGAGGTCTAAGCACCACTTTCTTTGGGTACTACTGCACAGGGAGGAGTAATCACTAGAGCTTAGAGCTCATCAATTCTTCTCACTGATGTGGTTGCTCTAAGGAATGCGGTTTTCAAAAAGAAAGGTTTTCTAAGACACATCCCTGAAAGATTCAAAGGGAGATTCACCCCAACCCCAATCTGGTGAGCACTAAATTGAAATCTAAAGAATGTGAATGTTTTTCTTGCTGGGGAAGTTATTAGTAAATCCTTTAAAAGTCTGGCTACTGTAGGACGGAAATATACAATTTTTTCCTCCATACTGGTGATTGGCTAAGAAAGCAGTAAAGTGGACTTTCAGAGAGACTAACAAAACCTTGGGACTGGAGGTGCAACAAAAATTTCCAGTACCACAAGGATGCCTGCCTGTGATGGGGTCTGACTCTTGAGTGCTAGACCACATCTTTAGGGGATAAACCTAAGGATTTAGGTATCATGGCTGAGAGGCAGAGGCTCTCCTCTGCTCTCTGCAGTGAAAGGACCGAGAGGGCTGGGGCTACACTCCCTTTGTGCCCTCAGATGGTAAATATCAATATCTCAAGCAGGCACTTAAACACCCCAGCCTACCCCTCCTGCAACAGATGTGGCTTTGCAGAGGATCCCGCCACAGCTTGTTACCAAAGGATGTCACATCCCTAAAGAGAAAACACGAACTAACAGTCGTGGTTTGACTGGGACTGCTTTGGATGCTGGGAATTGTTCAAGTATTTAGCCTCTGCCAATGTCCCAAGGACTGGGCAGCTGAAGGCAATTCAATCATTGCTGCATACATCACCTCTCCAGCTGCTCAGGCAACATGTGAACAGCTTGCTATCCTGCTGACTGCCCACAAATATGTCAGTTCAACGTGCCAAGCCAGCCACTTCATAGCTATTCTCAGTGGAAGCTCAAGACAGCTCCTTCCACTGAAGCACAGAGGCCCAGTGTAGGTTCCCAGGAATACGTACTCTACACCGGTGAAAAGGTAGCCAGGTGGGGAGAATTCTGTATTTGGCAGAATCCTTTCTTCTAGATGGGAAACAAGAGAGCAATGCTACAGGGTAAGACAGACATGATTCTTTCATTATTTATCCACAGTGGAATAGATTCCATAGGAGAGTGAGGGAGCCCCACTTCAAAATCCCATAGCTCAGTGGCAAGGGCACTTACTCACCTGAGAGGTATTAGATACCAGTTCCAATCCCTTCTCCTGCTCAGGCAGAAGGGGAACCTGAACTGGGAGTGTCTCATGCCCGGAGGTGAACACACTAACCACTAGGCTAAAAGTTCTGCATGAGGTCATCCTTCTCTCCCATTCCTGGCCTTCTCGCGAAAACAATATAAGTGCCTAACACCAAAAGAGGGTTTGCAGCCGAGAATCCCAAGTAAAGGGAGGCACTTCCTTGAAGCCAGGGCTTAGGGTCCTATCTCTGAGGGGGGGCAGGGCTTAGTGCACACCCCTAAGCTTGACATCTCCCAGTGGGTACCTAAGGCAAGGAGCCACCAAGCTTTTGTGAATCCCATTGTGAGGTACCTGTCTCTCTCCATTCATTGCATAGATCCTAGGCGCCAAATTCACTCAGGATTTGGGAATTGCAGTTATTTCCCAGGCACAAAGACGATCAGTGTCCCCGCATCTCAGGATGTGTCTATACTACCTGCTGGATTGGCGGGTAGAGATTGATCCAGTGGGAGTTGATTTATCGCGTCTAGTCCAAACGTGATAAATCAACCCCCTAGCGCTCTCCTGTCGACTCCTGTACTCCACCGCCGCGAGCGACACAGGTGGAGTTGATGGGGGAGCGGCAGCAGTCGACTCACTGCAGTACGACGACGCAGTGAGTAGATCCAAGTACATCAACTTCAGCTATGCTATTCACCTAGCTGAAGTTACGTAACTTAGATCGATCCCCGCCTCCAGTGTAGACCAAGGCTTGGTTACTTTATGACTCTAGACCCAAATCCCATCACCACCACAAATACACACACCAAAGACACTCACTGGACAGGATTTTGAGTAATTTCTAAAAGTTGTCAGTTATGATTAAAATCTTAAACTCACCCTATCACAGTTATTTATCTTTCACCTCCTTTCCTCCTGAATAAGGGAAAGGAGGAAGACAGACAATTCTCTAACTAGAGATAGGTAGATGGATCTGATGTGGTCATAATGATCAGCACATACTGTTAACTAACAAACAATGTTAAATTTGTCCTGGATATAAAAATACCAATAGACCTCTATTTACTCTTACACACCCACCTTTTTCTCTCTCTTCATCACTGGCCATCGCTTCCCAGTCATCCAAACCCGCATCCGCCATTTCTTCTTCCTCCTTTTCTTCTGAAACTGAAAGAAGTCCTTATATGAATAAATCTTCACTAGGATTATAATATCCACGTTATAGAAAAGTGCAAGAAACACCAGCAGATGACCAAAATGAAATTTTTTGACTTATTTTTCTTATGGCAAAGTGGCAATTAAATCTTTTAAGCTCACAAAACTAGCATTGCAGCGTAGCTCTAGAATTGTCAGAGTCTAGTGTTGCTGAGCCCCCCCGAGAATTCATTATGGATTAAAGGGGAAAAAATATGGACAATAAGACATGCTAGTCTATGTAGGAGTCCTCTAACATATGTCCCAAGAAATAAATCCACTCTCCTTTTGTGAGATCATACAATCCAGCATTGTGGGTAATAGATCAATCCTCCTAATGAGTTTGTGATATTTCTTATCTACAGTAGACTCTCGATTATCCAGGATGATAGGGAAAAAAATAATTCTGGTTAATAAAATCCCGGATAATCACCATCCATAGGAAATATGGGGAGTGGGGGTTGGTTCACCAGCCACCCTGCGTCAGGGGGAGGGGGTGTTGGTTCACTGGCTGCCCTGCGCCCTGGTTCGGGTTTTTTGTGTGCGCTTGGTGCGGCAGCAAAGCCAGAGCCGGCCCTGTGAGTTGCGTGTATTTTTTTTTTACATCCTGGTTAATCCACATCCTGGTTAATCCAATCCTGGATAATCGAGAGTCTACTGTATTCAACAAAGCTTACTTACTTCTCAGAGGACTCATCCGTAAAGGTCTCTCTGCTCTTTGGACAAGATTTCTTTGTTAGTCTAGTATTTGGCTGCTGTATTGCACACATTAAGCCGGCTATAACCAAAACATAAAACACTAACATAACCCTGGGTCCTGTCCTTCCCAACTCTTATTTTCCCATAATACACTGTCTCTAGTTTATCTCTAACTTCTCACACTAACAACTTCAATTTCTGATACTCCTCTAACAATTATGTTTGCGGCCTAAATTAACCTAACTTATTTTTTTAACTTGAACCATCCTATAGGCTACAGCAGCCACCAAGAAGAAACAGCTTTAGAGAAAGGAGGTCAAAGTCTACACTGACCATGTTCTGGAAGCAATTCCTGCATCTGCCAGCCAACTTTAGCAAACATTGATGAACAATTAAAGGATGAGACTTGCCAAGGAAGGTGGAGGAGTTGAAGGAGTCAACTCTCAACACACCTAAAACCACATTGGCAGGATGTAAATTACCTTCCAAAATGGCCAATGGCCTGCTTTTGAAAGCAGAGAGTATGCTTAGCATTATGGTACTTCAAAAAGGGATGCTCTCCAAAATCTAGGGGGGAGAGCAAGGTATAAACAAGTGCAGGACACAAGCAAAACAATCTATATAGACAGGTTTAAGATAACAGCCGTGTTAGTCTGTATCAGTAAATAAGACGAGGTGCTACTACAAAGTCTTCCTCATCTTAATCTGTATAGAGCCCTGGTCTGAATAGGCAAATTCAGAGCCAGATAGGTAAAAGGGGAAAATGGAAAAAAACAACAAAAAAAACCAACCCACAGCGCCAGAACCATTACTCTCTACTAAGACGCATGGGCAGACTTTGGCAGCAGGTAGCCACAGATTATTTTTCAGGAAAAAGACACACATACATTTTTGTAGTTAACTCCTTCTCCAGATATATTTATTTGACTATCAGCAGAGATCATCTGAAAACTAAAATCAATACCTGCAAGACATGGAGTTCCTGAAGTCCTCATGTCTGATAATGGGCCTCAATTTACCTCTGAAACCTTCCTAGCATTAGGACTTTGATTTTGATCATCATAGGCCACATTTCCCCCCAGAGTAACTGGTATGGAGAAAACAGTTAAAACAACTTCTGCAAAAATCAGTGGACCCACATGAAGCACTCCTAGCTGGTCAACAAAACTTGCATCTGGACTTTCCCCTACAGAACTTCTGATGGGAATATGACTAAGGACACATTTACCTGTGGCACCAATGCAGCTTAAACACTGAATTTTTATATTTGGCACAGAAAAGAAGAACTACGTGAACTGAGACCAAAGTTTGGCTCAAAAACTCCCTGAAACTTGGAATTGTTCCAAACTTGTCAGAAACTCTCAGATCCTAAAGCAGGGATCAGCAACTTTGGCATGTGATCCCCCAGGGTAAGCACCCTTGGCGGACCCAGCCAGTTTGTTTACCTGCCGCGTCCGCATATTTGGCCATCGCAGCTCCCACTGGCCGCAGTTCGCCGCTCCAGTCCAATGGGGGCTGCGGGAAGCAACGGCCAGCACTGCCCATTACGAAGGGCGCATCTTAAAAGCCCTGCTTTCTGCACACCAGTGGAGCACATTCCTGCCCTACACCTGTTCAGTTTCCCAAGCCAGTCCATACAAACTGCTCAGCATTTGTGAAAACAGATCCTTTGGAATCTAGTCCTCCTGACAATGAGAACACCAAAAAAATACCCCAAAAACCTCTCTGGCTCCAACTCTCCCAGTAGTGCAGGTGAGATGCTTCTGAAATTTCTAATTAAGAATATTTTAAATGACTATGCCAGGCAACATATGCTTTATTGTTTTAGTTTATTGTTTAATATTACTACCAACCTGGTTCTGAAAGAGGAATCTCTTCTTGTACTGGTGTAGCTGGTACAACAACTTCTTCGGTTGGGTAGGACATCTCCATAGTTTCTGAGATTGCAAGGAAATGAACAAAATCACTGCTATATTGTCTCTGATAATAATGCCTAGAGGAATACTATCAACGTAGTTAGATATATTTTACTACTGGATTCCATTTTAAAGCCAAACTATTGCCAAGAAAACAGAATCACCACTATATTTTAGGAAAATCAAACCAAAATACATGGACCGTTGATCTAAAACAGAAGGTTAAACAAACAGCTCCCAAAGCTATGCATTCTGAAACAGGCTTGAAAGTGGACAAATGTAGGGTCAATTATTGGCTAAACCGAATTACCAGCCATTCAAAAATGAAGATTCATCTCAGAGTTCCCTACACTGTCAAAAAGATACAATAAGGTGTGATATATAAGCTATCAGGTCTCTCTTCATTCCCCAACCAAAAAGGAGAAAATAATTCATTGCTAAAAAGTAATTTAAATTGGTGGCTACTTTCTCAATCATCAAAGCAATGTCCTTCTCAAAGGAAAAATTGCTACTTACAGTTCAGCATGATAAAAAAAGACCAAAAAAACCCCAAAGAATGTTTTAGATCTTAAAGGTGTGTCCATATTTCACTTAAAACTTGTTGGCATATAATTGATATTATGCTGAAAAAGCTGTAACAATCATAGCCACAAGAGAACTGTAAAGCAGGAATGTCAAACACTTAGCTACATGCAATCCATTAGATACAGGATCTCTATCCAGCTGCTCTGACAGACTCCAATGTTTCAGAATGTGAGCACTCGCCCTCATATTTATTTTATGGAAGATGAAAGTTTCTGGTAATTACAGTTTCTGGGTGTTTAAAAAAAAAAAAAAAAAAAGTCAAATGTACAACTGATACAGCATTGTCTTTGAAAAAGCTCACAGAAGGCATCAACCCTCTTTCACCTTCAATAGGGTGTTCTCCCTTAAACCTAATGATATGAATACCAGATTTGCAGACTATTTAGGTACACAACTGTGTCCTTAATCTGCAAATGCAACTATTGTAATTGTGCTTGAAAATCATAAGCTGCAAACTGCATGTGGAAATGGCCAAAAGGCAGAGTGCTGGTCCTGACCAGGAACTGCATCATTTTCTCCCACCAGACGGTAGTTTTATTAACTCAAGATTACAGGGTTTTTGTTTGTTTTTTTAAAAACCACATGCTATCCTTAATCTTTGTGCAAATCTTCCATGGTCATCAGTGGATGATCATTAAGGATCAAAGGAAGTATGGCAATAATTTTGCAGCCTCATCCATGGACCACAATGAAAGTGTCATGTTGAGCAGAGAGCCAAAGGAGTGACGCATGCTACAGAGTACATCCCTTTTCCTTGAACAAAGGGAGTTAATTTCTCAAATTTGTACTGCAAAATTTATGTTATATGTGTTCAAAAGTTCTAGTTATTTGTATAATTACTAGATATAAGACAGATTTTATAAATATAAATAAGAACTTGATAGGTCAAGTCCAGTCCCCTGCCTACACTAGCAGGACCAAGTACAGATTTTTTTGCCCCAGATCCCTAAATGGCCCCTTCAAGGATTGAACTCATAACCTTGGGTTAGCAGGCCAATGCTCAAACCACTGAGCTATCCCTCCTCCCTCTAAAAGTTAGCATTTACCAGTTTTCCAAATGCAAACAAGATTTTCTTGTGTGCCAGGTTACTGATTCAGACTACAGGTTCATTGATAAAGGGCACAAAAATAAATCTAATAGTCTCTTATTTCTTTGGGATAAAGCTTTACAGCTGTTTTTTCACTTCTAAACTTACTGATATTTCTGAACACTGTAATCCCTGATGTTTAAAAACTCAAACCATAAAATCATGCCGCTATTTACTCAGCCTTCATGATTTATATGGAGGACAAAAGCCTTTTTTCTTTTGCAATACACCTTTTTGTTACCAATATTTTTAGTGAACAAGAAAATGAAGCTATATTAGAGTCAATGATCAAGAGTAATAGCAAAAAAGCAACTGAAAAGAAAAAGTCAAAATCGGTTTCATCTATTATATGAATAATTTTTTTGCTGCTGTAAGATGCACTCACCTTCTTTGTTTTCCTGTTGCTGCTGTTGCTTCTTTTTCTTCCTGTCTTCGTAAATTGGCCTCTTCTTTGGCATAGAATCTTTTGATGGCACTTCAACACCTGCAAAATGAGAATTAAAACAGTTCAAAGACTACAATCAATAGAACTAGCCTATAGATTAGTGACCTGTATTTTCAAGAATCCTTATTGAGGTTGCAGGAACAAACCATCCCGATGTGTAGAAAGAATAGTAAATATGACAGGCGACCAGCTTGGTTGAAAAGTGAAATCCTTGCTGATCTTAAATGCAAAAAAGAAGCTTACAAGTGGAAGACTGGGCAAATGACCAGGGAGGAATATAAAAATATTGCTCTGGCATGCAGGAGTGAAATCAGGAAGGCTAAATCACACTTGGAGTTGCAGCTAGCAAGGGATGTTAAGGGTAACAAGAAGGGTTTCTTCGGGTATGTTAGCAACAAAAAAAAAGTCAAGGTAAGTGTGGGCCCCTTACTTAATGAGGGAGGCAATCTAGTGACAGAGGATGTGGAAAAAGCAAATGTACTCAATGCTTTTTTTGCCTCTGTCTTCACGAACAAGGTCAGCTCCTAGACTACTGCACTGGGCAGCACAGCATGGGGAGGAGGTGACCAGCCCTCTGTGGAAAAAGACGTGGTTCAGAACTATTTAGAAAAGCTGGACAACCACAAGTCCATGGGGCTGGATGTGCTGCATCCGAGGGTGCTAAAGGAGTTGGCTGATGTGATTGCAGAGCGACTGGCCATTATCTTTGAAAATTCATGGCGATCGGGGGAGGTCCCGGATGACTGGAAAAAGGCTAATGTAGTGCCCATCTTTAAAAAAGGGAAGGAGGATCCAGGGAACTACAGGCTAGTCAACCTCACCTCAGTCCCTGGAAAAATCATGGAGCACGTACTCAAGGAATCAATTCTGAAGCACTTAGAGGAGAGGAAAGTGATCAGGAACAGTCAGCATGGATTCACCAAGGGCAAATCATGCCTGACTAACCTAATTGCCTTCTACGATGAGATAACTGGCTCTGTGGATGAGGGGAAAGCAGTGGATGTGCTATTCCCTGACTTTAGCAAAGCTTTTGATACAGTCTCCCACAATATTCTTGCCAACAAGTTAAAGAAGTCTGGGCTGGGTGAATGGACCATAAGGTGGATAGAAAGCTGGCTGGATCGTCGGGCTCAATGGGTAGTGATCAATGGCTCCATGTCTAGCTGGCAGCCGGTATCAAGCGGAGTGCCCCAAGGGTCTGTCCTGGGGCCAGTTTTATTCAATATCTTTATCAATGATCTGGAGGATGGTGTGGACTGCACCCTCAGCAAGTTTGCAGATGACACTAAGCTAGGAGGAGTGGTAGGTACACTGGAGGGTAGGGATAGGATACAGAGGGACCTAAACAAATTAGAGGAGTGGGCCAAACGAAATTTGATGAGGTTCAACAAGGAGAAGTGCAGAGTCCTGCACTTAGGACGGAAGAATCCCATGCACTGCTACAGACTAGGGACCGAATGGCTAGGCAGCAGTTCTGCAGAAAAGGACCTAGGAATTACAGTGGATGAGAAGCTGGATATGAGTCAACAGTGTACCCTTGTTGCCAAGAAGGCTAATGACATTTTGGGCTGTATAAGTAGGGGCATTGCCAGCAGATCAAGGGATGTGATTGTTCCCCTCTAATCGACATTGGTGAGGCCTCATCTGGAGTACTGTGTCCAGTTTTGGGGCCCACACTACAAGAAGGATGTGGAAAAATGTAAAGAGTCCAGAGAAGGGCAACAAAAATGACTGGGGCCTGGAGCGCATGACTTATGAGGAGAGGCTGGGAGAACTGGGATTGTTTAGTCTACAGAAGAGAAGACTGAGGGGAGATTTGATAGTTGCTTTCAACTACCTGAAAGGGGGTTCTAAAGAAGATGGATCTACACTGTTCTCAGTGGTAGCAGATGACAGAACAAGGAGTAATGGTCTCAAGTTGCAGTTGGCAAGGTTTAGATTGGATATTAGGAAAAACTTTTTCACTAGGAGGGTGGTCAAGCATTGGAATGGGTTACCTAGGTAGGTGGTAGAATCACCTTCCTTTGAGGTTTTTAAGGTCACGCTTGATAAAGCCCTGGATGGGATGATTTAGTTTGGGATTGGTCCTGCTTTAAGCAAGGGGTTGGACTAGATGACCTCCAGAGGTCCCTTCAAGCCCTAATATTCTATGATTCTATGACCAAGTTGGCAAACTAAAATAAAGGCAAGCTTTGGTTTCAGTTAAAGACCAAAGTTTTCCAAACCTGCACAAATTTAAGGTAAGTGCATATTTAGACACCTAAGTTCTCTGATTTGCAAGAAAGTGCCAAGACATGCATCTTTATGTCACATTTGTGGGTGCTCATAACCTCTGGATAAAAGGGGTCAAGTCACTTATGCTTAGGTGTCTAACATTAGTTACCCAGGTTTGAAACTTCTGAATGAGGTTTACATTTGGTCCCACAAACTTATACATTTCAAATTTAGCAGTGATAAGGCATCATCAGTAAAGGATCCTCTATTCTGGAATTCACTTCCAACTGGCCTGACAGCAAACTTTGTTTTAGGGCCTTTAGGCTTCTTACCTGCTGTCTCTCTTTTCTTAAGCTATTAAAGAAGGCTAAGTAGGTAGTACTTTGCCTGTTGGTATAAGTATTATGCTTCTGAAGTTACATAACTGTGTGCCAAGTCCTAAGTGAAAAATGAAGATCAGTGTCTTCATTTTCTCCCCCATCAGAAAGATGGGACCTCCAGTGGCATTCTTCCCTTGTTTGCTTTAAATTAACTTTCTAGCACAGGGGTAGGCAAACTAAGCGAGGGCTCATCCTGCTCAGCCCAAGTTCCCCTGGCCCCTCCCCCATGCCATCATGTGGGCAGCACTCTGGGGGGAGGGGGGAGGTGGCAGCATGTCTAACTCCATCCCGGCTGCTCTGAGCAGCAGTCCAGACAAAGTCGGGGCTTTGGATATGGGGCACAGCTTAGATAGGGGGTGGGTTCGGGGGGGGGGGGGAGATGGTAAGGGGCGGGGGATCTCTGGAGGGGACAGTCAAGGGACAAGGAGTGGAGTGGGTTGGATGGGGTCGTTAGGGGTGGGGGCAGTCAGGAGACGAGGGGGGGTTGGGTTGGGGTCCTGGGGTAGTTAAGAGTGGGGGGGGGTCTCAGGAGGGGGCGATCAGGGGACAAGGAGCAAGGGAGGTTGGATGGGTTGGAGATTCTGAGGGGGGCAGTCAGGGGGCAGGATGTGGGAGGGGGTCGGATGGGGTGGAGCCAGGCTGTTTGGGGGAAGACAGCCTTCCCTAGCTGGCCCTTCATACAATTTTGCAACCCCCATGTGGCACTCAGGCCAAAAAGTTTGCCCAGCCCTGTTCTAGCATGAAAGTAGAAAGTTGACCTAGTGCAAGAGGGAAAGAATACTTATGGTACTTCAATGGCAAAGAAAGTGAGGAATACTTGTAGCACCTTAGAGACTAACTAGTTTATTTAAGCTTTCGTGGGCTAGAGCTCACTTCATCGGATGCATCCGATGAAGTGAGCTCTAGCCCACGAAAGCTTAAATAAACTAGTTAGTCTCTAAGGTGCTACAAGTATTCCTCGCTTTCTTTACGGATACAGACTAACCCGGGTGCTATTTTTGAACCTGTCATAAGTATTTGCTGCAACACCCTAGATTCCTCTTAAATACCTTCCACTCAGTTATTACCTAGACCAAAGCCTGAAAAGTTTGACATTGACAAAATTACAGAGGTGTGTAATTTTGCAATGAGTCAGCAGGACTCCAAAGAAAGCTAATTATAAACTACAGCAGTAAATGTACAGAAACCCTGGGCCTTAATGAGGGTTTTTATTTTAAAAAATTCCAACATTTCTTGCCAGACTCCCTACACAGTTTGGATCCTGACTACCTGAGAGTGCTTCTCTTTCAGTAAAGTAGCATGTAGTTATGATCAGTGGAGGCATTCAAGATAGTTTCCTCCAGATTTAAAGGCAAGAGACCTCACCTCTGGAATTCACTTCCTCCCTTAGCCTGCCAGGAACCAAAATTACTTGCTTTCAATGCATGCTGCAAGACAATTTAATTTTTCTGGCCTTTGAGATTGGGATGTCCAAGAAAGTGACACTTCATAGGCATTTATTTTTGGCTGTAACAAATACATAGATTAAGGTGGCGAATATAATATATTAGCCAAATTTTCCCTTCTGGTTATATTTAATATCTGTACAAGCATGTAAGGCTACTGGGATAACTATTGTTAAGGATATAATTCTCTCATAGAGGTCATGGATTCCACGACTTCCCAGGACCTCCAGGACTTCTTCCAGGAACACTGCCCACTGCGGTCAGCCCTGGGGAGCAGCAGCCAGGGGAAGAGGGGGGCCCACCTGAACAACTGGCCCACGGCCAGCCCCGGGCCTACTGGAGCAGCAGCAGGTTTGGATCAGTCCCACTCCCACTCCCAGGCTGGAGCAGCCACAGCCAGTCTCTGCCGCAGGAGCACTGGAGGGGCTAGAGCAGCTGCAAGCCCCAGCAGCGATGTTTGTGATCCTCCACCACCCCAGGGTATTTTTAGTAAAAGCCAGGGTAAGATTGTGGGCTCCTGTGAATTTTTGTTTATTGCCCACAACCTGTCCCTGACTTTTACTAAAAATACCCATGACTGAGTCTTAATTTTAGCTATTGTTAATAAACCTGAAATAAAAATATTGCTTTCCTTGGGCATAGAAACATCATAATTTTACACGTGGCATTGTTGGGTATATTCTGCTTGAAGCAACACGGGACTTCGACAATAGGAGAAAGAATCTGCAAAGTTTTCCTTGAGCAGTAAGTGCACAAAAAGGGTTTAGATTTTACAAGACTCCTTACCCTGAGCTTGGAGTAGTTTAAGGGTAGCCTCTGCTCTGGCTCTAGCTTCTCGCTGGGATTTAGTTAAAAGCTTTCCCTCCTTTTTCAAACGCTCTTTTCTCTCTTTCTCTTTTTGTTTCTTCCTTTCTTTTCTTTCTTGTTCCAATCGTTCCTATGAAAGTAAACAGTGATATGGAAAAATATCACTATGCATTTTTATGATGTATGGAGTTAGTTATCAAACTACAAGGATTTATTACAATTTACAGCTGGCAAGAAGGGGGACCTTCCACTACTTTCAGTGAGTTTTCACTGTACACATAGCAAGAGCTTAATCCTGCAACAGACTGAGTGGCGATGCACCACTTCCCTACCCCTCACCCATTCCCATTTGAACACATGCAGTACCTCCTCTTTACGCTTAGCTTCTAGTTCCTCAAGTCGTTTTAAGCGCTCTTCCTCCTCTCTCTTTGCCCTTTCTTCCTCCTCTTTCATCTTAGCCAAGGCTTCTTGCATAGCTTTAACTGTAGCTTTACTGGGACCTTTTTTCTTCTCTTTTTCTTCTTTCTCAACCTTCTTTTTCTTCTTGTCTTTTTTCTTTTTGTCCCCCTCATTATCATCAGCTATGTAAGAAAAAGACAGATATTCAGGGGTGTCAGATATTCAATTTTAAAGAACTCCAGATAGTTAAGTTGTGTTTTAAATACTACATTTTGCTTAATTCAAGATCTAAGAAATATTGCTGATTCTGATTTTATACTGAAAAAGAAAAAAATTGACTCAAATCATAGCAATAAGACTCTAAAGTGTTTATATAATAGGTGTCTAAGAACAAACAAGTAGTGAAAAATTGTGTTTGCACTACAGAGCTATAAATATAGAACAGTGAGAATTCATCATGTGACACTTGCTTTCTATATACCTAGGCAATGTACAGGCCAGGAAAAATGCCCATGGGTGAATCATGTACAAAAGAGAAAAAATATATATAGCTACTAAGTTTCTTTACTACAGCTACCACTCTGAAAATTTTAATATTATTGACTTGGGAAAAAGCTACAATCACAATCACTGGTTCGGCTCACTAATTATTAAAGGAAAAATTAGATAGTACTCTCCTAAAATTACCAACCTCCTGCTGCTGCGGGAGCCTCTCCCTTTTCCCCTGTGGCAGCAGCTGGAATAGCTTCAGGAGAAGCTGCCTCTTCAGCTCTCTTTGAAACCTCCTTCGGCTTTACCTGTTCTTTACCAGCTTCCAGCTCTTCCTTTTCCTTCTGTTTTCTCAGTTTGGCTTTTTCCTCCTCACGTTTTTTTCTCTCACGCTCTTTTTTTTCTGCCTTTTTCTGAGCCACCGTTTTTATTTTGAATGAAGGCTCCTCTTCCTCATCCCCACTTTCAGCATTAGGCGCGGGCTTTCCCTTTTGATTTTTCTTTTGACCCTTTTTAGATTGAGAGAAATCGTCCGATTCATCTGCACTGTCGCCCGAGGACACTGCTCGTGTACTCTCTTTACTTTTCTTAATGTTAGTTTCATCCTCTTCTGAAAGGTCCCGCTTTTTATTGGATTTTTGAGTTCTTCCTTTGCCTTTCTTAAGCAACATCTCACAATCATCATCATCACTGCCAGAGTGAGTTTCAGTTTTTGGTTTCTGAGCCTTTTTAGATTTTGTATCCTTACCCTCCATTTCTTCACTGTCATCATCATTGTCAAAACTGATTTTTTTACTCTTCCCTCTCTTTTTTTTGTCTTGTTTTGAGAAGCTGATTTCTTGGTCATCATTCACTGTCTGGTAATCAAACAAATAGGTTTCATTTTGTAACGGAGAATTAAATGTTTTCAAATGCAAAATTCAGAGAGTATATAGGATAGAGTTTGAGTAGTAGTAAAAGGATACCTGAACTAATTAAAGACAGCCCACAATAAAGAACACTATTTATTCAGTCACATTTTTCTAACACTTATGTGTTCAAAAGTGATTTAAGTTAAAAGTTATCCTTGTTTGCATCTAATGCTGAAGAGTAGTTAAAAGCAATTGTTATTTTAAAATATTGGTCAATTTTCATTTAGGTCCTCCTACTATATAGCAACGCCAAAACGTATGTAATCTGCAAGGAAAAGAGTTGACTGCCCAAAAACTGCTCCTTTCAAAATGCTTTCTATTTGTCAATAGACCTTCAAGTTTCACCTTTTCTGAAGCAGGTTCTCTGTCAACCTTCCCTCCTTGTGCCTCTACAGACAGTTCTTCCAGCTCCTTTAGGATATCATCTTCACTAAAGAAAGAAGTTAAAATCATGTAAGTATTTGATTATTTGTCATTTAATACAATAATGAAAGGGACAAAATTATTTACTCAAATTCCTGTTTCTTCTTTTCTTTTTTCTTTTTGCCTTTAGATTTCTGTGGTTCCTGCTCCTTGGCAGCACCTGCTCCCTCTATTTCAGCAGCAAGAGCATCAAGGTCAAGATCATCTTTGGCACTAAACAAAGATAAAACAGTTTTACTAAAAGCTCCAATTAAAAAGGAAGTCACCTAAAGGAGTTTGAGTCACCAAGATGAATACATTTAACAAATTTCCACAGACTTCAAAATGAAACTTAAATTTGATATATTTTTAAATCTACTGTGAAATGAAAAGACATTTAGGCTCCCATTCATCTTAAAATGAATGATATGGGAACAGCTTTTGTAGTGCAGTTCCACAAGCCAATTAAAATTTCTCTAAATGTACATATCAGGCCTGTGCTACAATGCAAAGTCACTGCATCCCAATCAGTATCATTGTGAACTGTCAAAATGTGAAAATTGAGTTTCGCAATCCCAAACCATAGCAACTTCAATTCTCTTCTCCCCTCCCAAGGAGAGAGATATACACACTCAGACTGTTCCAGAGGGGGGAAAAAATCTATATCATGCATGTTTGTTTATGCAAGAACAACCCTAGTTTAAAGAAATGGAAACTCTGTAAAAATGATGTATGCTGGGGGTGGCCAAGCTGTGGCTCTGGAGCCACATGTGGCTCTTCAGAAGTTAATATGCGACTCCTTGTCTAGGCACTGACTTCGGGACTGGAGCTACAGGTGCCAACTTTCCAGTGTGCCGAGGGATGCTCACTGCTCAACCCCTGACTCTGCCACAGGCTCTTCCCCCACTCCACCCCTTCCTGCCCCCTCCCCTGAGCCTGCGGTCTCTCCTCCCTCACTCCTCCCACTCCACCCCAGCCTCTTGTACGTCATGGAACAGCTGATCAGACAGGAGGGGCAGGTGCTGATCATCTGAGGAGCAGGTGCTGATCGGTGGGTGGGAGGCACTGGAAGGGGGGGGGGGAGAACAGTTGATGGGGGGGCTGCTGATCTATTACTGTGGCTCTTTGGCAATGTACATTGATAAATTCTGGCTCCTTCTCAGACTCAGGTTGGCCACTCTGATGTATAATAACCAAATTCCCACACTAATTGCTATCAAATTCAAAAGAAAGCCTACCCAAAGTGAAAGACACTAATTATCATGAAGGGAAAAAAAATTATTTCTAGGAATCAAATACAAGTGGTAAAGTTTCTCCTTTAGCATTTACATCAAAGCATAACACAAGTCAAAGTGGTTCTCAAGCTTATTTGATCGTGCCCCCCTTGTGTGTGTCCTAGCTCTGAGGGTAGTGTCACTACCGGTGAAGTACTACACCATACCATGCCACCCTTACTTCTCCGCTTCTGCCAGTGGCAGCACTGCCTTCAAACTCAGAGCGGGGCATACACATACAATGACAGCACATACAATCCAACAGGATATTAATGTTCCAGACTTACAAAATGATACCTCAACAAGGCATACTTTGTACATATCATTACATGACAGTGGTGAACATGGGGGTCCCAGGGTGCTCCCTGAGGTACAGAGTGGCACAGTGGTATTAAATGTATACAAAGAAACAGAGGTAGTGCTGGCGTATTGAAATGGGTCTGACAGAAAACGTTTCTTCTACAGTAAAAGGTGGGAGAACAGAAGTTACAGAAAGGGCTCCCAATCTTTCCTTTCACATGAGCCCACACTAAACCACTTAATGTATTGTCTGGGGAAAAAAATTTCCCTGGAACCTAACTCTCCCCCTCCCCCATTTACATTCATTCTTATGGGGAAATTGGATTCACTTGACATCGTTTCGCTTCAAGTGTCATTTTTCAGAAACATAACTACAACGTTAAGCGAGGAGTTACTGTATTAAAATAGAAACTGCAACACAGAATGTTCCAAAATTATGTATGTTCTAATCATTTACTGAAGTGTAATGTGTTCCTTAATTTCCCCAAAACCTTGCATACAGGAATCAAAGCATTACTCACCAGTCTGGGAAGTATTTCAAGTTGAAAGTAGTAAGTAAAGAGACAGCACCTATCTCTGCTCAAACAGCTATAGAAGAGTTATCCAGTAACTCTTCTACTTATAAGATCCCAAGCAGTTGCAAGCTATTGAGTCAGAAAAAAGGAAAATCCCTAGATGAGCATGTGACCTGAGGAAAACTATCCCAATGGCTTGTTTTTTTAGGGAGGGCAGGAGATAAATTGGCTTAAATTTTAACTACTGGTATGAACTCAGTTCCACATACAAAAAAAAAAAAAAAAGAAAACCACACACACTTAATGATCAGATTCCTTTTATGATGCAACATCTTGCAACAACTGGAATCTTGAAGTTCCGTGTTAAAGTCATTAAGAAACCAGTCCATCACAACTCAGATTCATGAAATCTACAAGTGATGATCAAGCATATTTATCTCAGTTTTAACATGGTATGGTACCAACCTTTTTTTAATGGGATTCTATATAACATTTTGGTTGCAAACACATGATGACAGCACTGTAGCAGGTTTACTTTTTGTTGATGCTTGGAAGGTTGTATCATTGTAAAAGCTAGAAAGTTGAGAGAAGAGGCTTGTTTTGTTTTTTTAAATAGAAGTCTACGATTCTGCAGAGATTGGTGGGTATAGAGCTCCACTAGGAAAAGGAAAGTTTAAGCATATTTTTTTAAACAAGATGTACTTATAATACAAAAGTGACAAGGTAAAAAGCATAGTGTTTTCCTAGCCCAAAATGTTGTGAAATAATTTCACGCTTATTTCTCTTTTTTTTTTAAACCAATTGAAATTAAATATTTTTGGATGTTAGAATAACATTTTCAAAAATATTTATTTCAACTGCAACACAATACTGAGTGTAGAGTGCTCACTTTATATTTATTTTTATTACAAATATTTGCACTGTAAAAATGATAAGAGAAATCGTATTTTCAATTCATCTCAAACAATACTGTTATGCAATCTTTTTAGTGTGAAAGTGCAACTAACAAATGTTGATATTTTTAATGTAACTGCATTCAGAAATAAAACAATGTTAAACTTTAGAGCTTATAAGTCCACTCAGTTCTACTGCTTGTTGGGCCATTTGCTAGGACAAACAAGTTTGTTTACTTTTTCAGGAGATAATGCTGCCTCCTTCTTGTTTACAATGTCACCGGATAGTAAGAACAGGTGTTCTCATGGCACTGTTGTCATCTGACATCGCCAGATATTTATGGGCCAGATGCATTGAAGACTCACTCATATGTGTCCCTTCATGCTTCAACCACCATTCAAAAGAACATGCATCCATGATGTTGAGGGTTTTGCTCAATACAATCCAAACAATTCGGACTGATGCATGTTTGCTTTCGTCATCTGAGTCAGATGTCACCAGCAAAAGGTTGATTTTCTTTTTTGGTGGTTTGGGTTCTGTAGTTTCCACATTGGAGTGTTGTTCTTTAAGATTTCTGAAAGCATGCTCCACATCTCATCCCTCTCAGGTTTGGAGGGCAGTTCAGAATCTTAAACCTTGGGTTGAATGCTTTAGCTATCTTTAGAAATTTCACATTGGTAACTTGTGTGTTGTGTCGAATCTGCAGTGAAAGTGTTCTCAAAATGGACAATGGGCTGAGTCATCATCCGAGCCTGCTATAATATGAAATTATGGCAGAATGTGGATAAAACTGAGCAGGAGACATACAATTCTACCCCCAAGAACTTCAGTCACAAATTTAATTAATGTATTTTTTTTTTAAAGGAGAGTCATTAGCATGGAAGCATGTTCTCTGGAATAGTGGCTGAAGCATGAAGAGGAATATGAATGTTTAGCATATCTGGCATGTTAAATATCTTGCATGCTGGTTACAACAGTGCCATGAGAATGCCTGTTCTCATTTTCAGGTGACACTGTAAGCAAGAAGCAGGCAGCATTATCTCCTAAAAAAGTAAACAAACGAGTTTGTCCTAGAGATTGGCTGAAAAAGGACTAGGACTGAGTGCACTGGTAGATGCTAAAGTTTTACATTCTTTTGTTTCTGAATGCAGGTTTTTTTGTACATAATTCAACATTTGTAAATTCAACTTTCATGATAAGGAGATTGGATTACAGTACTTGTATGAGGTGAATGGAAAAATATTCTCTTGTTTTTTACAGCATAAATATTTGTATTAAACATAAATATGAAGTGAGCACAGTACTTTGCGCGTCGTGTTGTAATTAAAATCAATATATTTGAAAATGTTAAAAACAGCCAAAAATATTTAAATAAATGGTATTTTATTATTGTTTAACAGTGCAATTAATTGTGATTCCTAAACCTGAAGAGTGAAGCTCAGATTATGTAACAGACATCTTGGGCAGATTTGTTCCCTTGGTCAGCAAGTATTACATTAAATAGAAACAAGAAAAAGCTATTCAGCCATACATGAACTGAGCAACTGGAAAAGTGGGGTTTATGAGTACAGTAACTCCTCACTTAGAGGCGTCCCAGTTAATGTTGTTACGTTGCTGATCAATTAAGGGAACATACTCCTTTAAAGTTGCACAATGTTCCTTTAGAACATCGTTTGGAGGTAGCCTGCTTTGTCAACTGCTTGCAGGGAAATAAACCCATTGTAGCTAGCTGGTGGGGGCTTGAAACCAGGGTGGACCACCAACCCCCTATCAGTACCCCACTCCCCTAAGTTCCCTGTGTGGCAGCTGCCCAGCAGGTTATTAATTCCCGGTGGTTCAGCTGTCCCTCCCCCCACTGCCATGAGCTGCTCCTGCCCCCTCTGCCTTGCTGTGTGGGATGGAAGTGGGGAGCTGTCAGGTTGTCTGTCTCCCCTGCTCCTGCATCCCACTTACCCATCTTCCATAGAGCGGGGGGACACAACACAGGGCTTAGGACGGAGGGAGCTTCCTGACAGCAGCTGCCATCTGAGCTTGCTGATGTACTTAAAAAGACAATGTACTTAAGA
Organism: Sternotherus odoratus; assembly: GCA_032164245.1. Taxonomy (NCBI): domain Eukaryota; kingdom Metazoa; phylum Chordata; order Testudines; family Kinosternidae; genus Sternotherus; species Sternotherus odoratus. The sequence continues at coordinate 202,124,354 of JAVMKO010000001.1, read as the reverse complement.
GTGGGGTCAGTGTACTTAAAGGAGCAATGTGCATCTCTCTCACACGGTGTGTCTCTGTCTGCCATGTTGTCTCTCTCCCTCCATTCATTCCTGCTGCCTTGTAGAGTGTGATGCTACATTAACAAGTTAACCCTTAAGGGCTCAGCCATTGCTAGATCATTAGCAGTAAGCCATCCCCTGTGAAATATCCCAGCCTCTGACTTTCACCAACTCAACCAAGCTTCATAGCATCGCTGTGTACCAATATTAAACTGTTTGTTTAAAACTTATACTATGTATATAAAATACAGTCTTGCCTGGAGAAAAAAAATTTCCCTGGAACCTAACCCCCACATTTGCATTAATTCTTATGGGGAAATTGGATTCACTTAACGTTGTTTCACTAAAAGTCGCATTTTTCAGGAACATAACTACAACATTAAGTGAGGAGTTACTGTAGTGTATGGAAGAGGGGTCAAGTTCTCCTCAGTTACATCAGTTCAGCTCAATTAGAGTTAATTAATGGAAGTACACCAGAGTAATTAACTTTTTCAAATCCAGTGTCCCACAACAGAAATACAATTCCAATTTCTACATCGATAAGCAGAGTTAGCAGGAAACATTATCTATCCTCCAGTGAAACTAAAGCAAAGGTTTACAAGGTAAAGACAAGCATAGGTTCAAGATGACAAGTGTTTTCTGCATCAACCAGTCACTCACCAAGAGACTGGGAAATACAAACATGACCACTGAAGTAGGTCTTTTGTTCTAAAGGTGCTACAGGTAACAAGCCTGTAAACAAATCTGACTACAGACAAATGAACAGTTCTTGCTCATAGGACTTTCTAGTATAAAAAAATCACTCACTGTAAAATGACAGCAACTTTACAAAGCCTTCCAATTTTTAAAACTAGACGAGTACAATTAACCCACAGAACAAGAAAGTTGCATTGCTACAACATAGTACACTCACTGCTCATGTTCCAAAAAGGAAGTGTTCATGAGATTCATTTTGATGAAGCAACTCATGATATTATGTCTTAATTTCAGTTACACTAGCATTCCTCCAAGTGAATTAAAGGGACACCAGCAACTTACCGGTAGGTCAATTCTATTTTTTTGGACCTGCCATTTTACCTTTAATATCCTAATTACTACAAATGAAAGTTTTTGAGGAACACTCAGAAAGAGGAAAAACAACATACTTCATGTATTTGACTTCATTTTGATTCTAGTCACCTTCACCATTTTCCTGTATAGTAAGTGTCCCTTATTTCTTTGTGGGGGTCTGGTCTGTCTCCACACCCAGAACACAAAAAAGAAAGGCATTTAAAAACTGTAAACTGATTGCAGGACTATTGAAATTGACAAGAGTGCATGTATTACATGTATTACCTGAGACTACTTTTAGCTCTTTGAAACTGACAAGATTTCAAATTGATGGTATCTCCTCAAGGAAGTAACCTCAGAATAACTAATTTACTGATGCACAGCATATGAAAGCTTTTGACCATAAGTTTGACATTAATCAAACTTTTAGAGTGTGCAGACTGCACATCAATTTCTTGTTTCATACCATCTTTAAGTGGAGTTTAAGGGGAAAATGCCCGTGTTATTTGACTAAGTGAGACTTACTAGCTAGCTCTGGAATGCCATTCAAGGCATTCAGATGCTGTCTCACAGACTCATAGACTAAGGTCAGAAGGGACCCTTATGATCATCTAGTCTGACCTCCTGCAAAATGCAGGCCACAATCTCACCCACCGATTTCTGCCCCAAATCCCTAAATAGCCCCCTCAAGGACTGAACTCACAACCTTGTGTTTAGCAGGCCAATTCTCAAACCACTGAGCTATCCCTCCCCTCTTGGCCCAGGTCTCTTTCTATTCAGATAGACAAGGGCTAAAAACCCAAAGGAAGCATTTTCCCCCCAAGACTGAAAGGTGAGAAAGCTATTTTCAACACGGATACAACCCCTTCCTTCCTGCAACATTAAATGTAATCTGGAAGAAAAAAAAAGGGCTGTTACATTGCATGTGGGTATATAAATAATCGCCAAGGTGGCATTTTCCTTCTTATTTCTCATGCTAGAAATCCAGGCCTTTTTCATGCAGTTTATCCTGGAAAACCATGGTTGACAGGACGAGCTAGGAAGTTATGATATGTACCAAGGAAGTCAAACCCAATTGAGTAAGGATGAACATTTTGTTCAAGTTCTTTAAAAAGGTGTTTTGATTTGTGCTCAGACTCATTTGACAAACATTTAACAGCTGGAAGAATAGGTCTAGCTACAGCACCAACACTTCTATCCCATCAGTTTAAGGCTCAGAGAGCTCCTAATCTTCTGTGGATCATAAGAGCAAAACCCGATGGAAAAGATGAGTTAAATACATTTTATTCAAACATTGTGGGTGTTCTTGATTTTTTACAAGCAGGAACTCTTTCTATGGCACATCCTACAACAAAGATGCACAAGCCTCCCCACCCAGTCACCTACCTATTCTTTCATACATCATTTAAAAGAATGATGGTGCAAAAGTTCTAGACAAGCAAAACTAAAAATGAAACCACTGACAGAAAAACTAGATACCAAGCAACAAACTCTCCTTTCAGCAGTTACAGTGGACAGAGCTGCCAAAGCATCTGACTGCATGTTAGGAATGTCAACTGTAACAATCAGGCTTCATTTGTTGCCAGCAGGGTGAATAAAAACCATTTTTAAAAAAATGGAGTTATTTAAAATTATTATATCTTAAAATATTTAAATAATAAATATACTGAATCCATGAGTGAATATCAAAAACTGAGTTAAAGGCAGCTTTTCTATATAAAGAATTGGGGGGAGGGGAGGGACATCTAACTTTTGAGGTTAAACTTTAGAAACTTAGCATAATACCGTATTTTTCGTCTTATAGGATGCTCCGTCCTATAAGACGCCCCCTCATTTTTTAATAAAAAATCCGGAGGGAAAAAAAAAAAAAAAAAAGCGCCTCGCTCTCCCGTCCCCGCCGCGCGGGCGGGCTGCCGGGGTTCCCCCCTCCCCGCCGGACCAAAAAAAAAAAAAAAAAAAAAAAAACGGCCTCGCTCTCCCGTCCCTGCCGCGCGGGCGGGCTGCCGGGAGCGCGCCCGCGGCGGGGAGGGGGGAACCGGGACGCTCCCGGCAGCCCGCCCGCGCGGCGGGGACGGGAGAGCGAGGCGCTTTTTTTTTTTTTTTTGCATTCGCCCTATAAGACGCACCAACTTTTTCCCCCCCGTTTTGGGGAAGAAAAAGTGCGTCTTATAGGGCGAAAAATACGGTAGGTCACATGCCACATTAAAGGCTTGTTTTGTTTAATAAAAATATATTTTATATGCTGGTTTGTATGTTTAATTAAATTCCAGTTACCATCTCAATGCATCTGCATGCACAAATCATGACCAAAAAGATTATTTAGTAAATAAGCAACAGTCACCATTTTCTAACATACTTAAAGTGTGCAATTATTTAATAAGAATATGAAAATATTAAGCAATATAACTGCTTAAAAGGTATAGAGTTACAGAGTACCCACCTACGTAATAAAAATATCTAAAATCTAAAGGCTCTATTTAGCTGTAAATCAAAATGTTTTAATATTTAATATTTATATCAACCAATAAAATGCACTTGTCTTTAGAAAATAACTGAAATATCAATGGAAAAGGTGATTAATATTAAAGATTTATGTCACTCCACTCCAACTGCAAGCCTCTTAATTTTGGTTCACAATTTTCAGGAATGTTCTGAAGACTAGAGGAATAGCGTTTCCATTCTCTGCTGCCACGCCATGTACTGTTTCCACAACTGTGACAATTAGTAATTAAACTCTTTATAAAGCCTACCTATACCTCAGGTAACATACAGGCACAGATTAGATTTAAACTGCAAGAGAAAACCCACCGCTTAAGTGATTCTATAAATAAAAACATTACAGCTATTAGTACAAATATCTGAAGACCAATCATATTAACCAGGCACAGACATTAGTCTTTCCAATCCACAGATGGCACTTATTTCTTTAAAGGGATCCAAACTACTCACAAAAGGTAATTTTTTTTATCACTAGGAAAGAAAAATGAGGCATTTACAACAAGGATAGCCTTGTTTACTTACCTCAGACTAGGTCAATAACCCTTATGAACAAAGCCTATTAATAGCACAATTAATTTCTACTTTAGAGTGGTGTCCTGGCAGGAACCACTAATATCCAAGCTCCTCCCACAGATTTCCAAAACCAACGTGTTCGGCGGACTTCAGGGAGCCTTCAGCTCTTCTCCCTGCTGCAGTTATAAGAAGCTCTGTTTGGGGTATTATTTTGGAGGGGAGAGGTGGATGGGGCAGTTGCTGAAAATATCATATTGTTAACATAGAAAGTTTACTAACTAAAAGGAAAGACTTGCAGCATAACCTAAAGGTGATAGTATG